>CM061747.1:242980425-244361069 GCA_030979885.1 Lolium multiflorum
TAGCACTTTTGTTTTGCAATATGCTTTAGTCATTTAAGATTTTAGAAATCATTTTCCTGCGCAGAATCATTAATTTAATACCCAGAAATGTGCATTTTTCGAAGTTCTCTAAAAATTACAAAAATTACACCGTTGGTCCTATTTTTCGACGAGGCACCTGGGAGCACCAGAGGATGACCTGTGGGGCACCAGGAGGTGCCACACCATAGGCCGGCGCGCGCAAGGGGGCCGCGCCACCTTGTGGTGTGGGCCACCCCTGCCCCACTACATCATCTCTTCCTCCCAACATCTTCTCTCTCCCGAAAAACTCGTACCAAGTTCCTCTCACTCGTGTTTCGCTCAAGAACTCGCGATTTTTCGATCTCCTTGCTCAGCCCAGATTTCTGTTTGAAATTTGGCACATTTACTCCTTGGTATGTGACTCCTTTGATTGTCCAATTAGAATTTCATTTGGTTGAGTATATCTTGAATATTTTGCTGTAGATAACATGTTTAGTGAGCTTGCATGCTTGTTCTAAGTGGAAGAAATTAGTTTTGATGCATGTTTAGTACTCTAGCAAGTTCCTATAGTAGTTCCCTTCAATTACATACCTTGAAATCAAATTTTATAATGATTGTTGAAAATTTCAGGAAGATGAAGAAATTCAAATTTGGAGAATTGTTCAAGAAAGCAACAACCAGCACCGGTAGGCCCTCAAGGGCGTCTACTCAGATTAGGCGATCCTACAATGAGGATGTCATCGCGCCTAGCTTCGCGCCCGAGGAGGACAATGGGGCTCCTAATGCTTCATCCTTCCCATGTTATGAGTTTCTGACAAATGCAGGGATATTTGATGATTTCTTCACCCTTGTCAACAGGGCAGGCTTAGCCACCTACGTGGGAGATGAAAGGGAACAATACTACAGGCTCACCAAAATTTTCGTTGAGAGCTTCAAGTTCCACAACACGCAATTTGAGCCGACAGATGCATTCAAGATCTATGATATTCCTGTTACTATGAAATTGGAAGAATTTTGTCGTGCATTGGATATTGCCCCTGTAGGTACAGCAAGGAGGATTGATGACAACCCCCGGGACTTGTTGGAGCTCTACCGAGGGATCACCGAGGATGATTGCCGCACCATCCAACGAGGGAAGATAAGAAACATTCAACTCCCCGCTATTAAATATTTCGCATATTACATTGCTACTAGCATTTTGGGTAGAGAAAATACTAGCAACATCTCTAGCTACCATCTTGCTTTCTTGAATGTTGCACTTACTGGAGAGACATCTTATCATCTTGGTTCTCTTATTGCTTGCCGCCTGTCTAGCAGGGGGCCTATTTTTGGAGGAACTATTGCACTGCGCATTTTAACACATCTAGAGATTCCTCTTGATTCTAATGATGTACCATTAACCCCTAGGAGACTAGATATTGCTGCTATGAAGAGCCATCATTTTGTTACTACTGACTCCACTATAGATAATATGGTCTATAGAATGTTGTTTGCTGATGGGAATGAGAAGGAAATCCCTCTTCCCCAGCCAGGTTTGTTCAATATTGACAGGCAATCATGGTCGCTCACTAAGGAGGCGGTGGAGGAACATATGAAGATACAAGAATTCCACCAGCAACATGACTCCGAGAACGCCGAGCCCTCTTACGACTACACCGTTACGTACCCCGACGTTTCCTCCAGCACATACCTGGAACCGGGTCGTTCTTCGTCGTACTACGAAGACACCACTTCATGGGGACCGTGGAATGAACTCCACTTAGGCCAAAAGCCTAAGCTTGGGGGAGGTATACCGGCATCACTCATTCTTTGCATATTATGGTTGCTGGATACTTGTACATATTTGTTTAGTCTCTAGAGTGGTTTTCTAATGAGAGGGAGATGATATTTGGGGAAGTGCTGTCCAAAAACAGATTCTGTGCTGTTACCAAAAAATTCGTGCGCACAGCCAGAACGTTATTTTGAGTTGCCAATTTTTGAGCATGTGCCCCAGGTTGTTATCTACTTTTCATTAGTTTAACACTTTTTGGTCTGAGCAATGGAAGATTTTTGTTAATTTCGATTTCTGTACTGCTGTCAGGATTTGGCAGATTTCCATCCTGCTTTTCTGTGTTTCTGTTAGTTTGCATTCTTTTGTTTTCGCCTTGTTTCTTTCCTAAAACACAAAAAGACCAAAAATATTTCTGTTGTTTTTCTTCACCATTTGTTTATTTGGTTCCTTGCTCTTAGTTTACTTTATTTGCTATCGTTGGTTTGTTATGAGAAAACCCAAAAAGATTTTACTTTGTTTGCTTGTTTTCTTTCGTTCTTGTTTCTAATTCGAAAACACCAAAAATATTTGCTGTTCTTCTTTGGTTTGTAAAGTTCATCATGAGTTCAATGGTTTTCGGTGGCTGGGGCGTGGTTTTCATTTCATATTATCCAAGCTACACAAGTGAAAAGGCAATAATGACGATCTACGACAATCTGATTGTGGTGAGAGGCTGGTATGAACTCTATTTGCTTTCATTTTTGTACATATACTCATCCATATGAGCATGCTTAGTTGGTTCATGTGAGGTATATGTTATTTTAGAAAGTCTAGTAGTTCATGATCTCTCATGTTTAGCTCCAATTTATTAATATGAGTAGCATGTCATGGATGTTCGCTTGCATTGTTTTATTCATAAGTAAGTATGGCATTGTGGTACCCTCCTCTGAATAATTCATTTATATCGACTTGGCACATGCTCACGCATGCATATGACTGAACGAAAAGTCAATTAAGCCTCGATGATTTATATTGCTTCAGAGTTATTGTATCACTTTTATGCCTTCGTTAATTTATTTTGCCGCAAGCATGATTATGACAGTTACTGCTCTCTTGATTTGTCGCTCCCTAGTCTTTTGCTAGCCTTCACTTGTACTGAGCGGGAACGCCGCTCGTGCTTCCAAACACCTGAAAACCAAGTTGTTCCAAAGTGTCCACCATAAATACCTATGCATGGCATTTCAAACCATTCCATGAATTCTCATGCGCTACCTTTAAAACCTTCAAAATGCTTCTCAATTTGTGTTAATGTTTCATAGCTCATGAGGAAGTATGTGGTGTTTAGCTTTCAACCTTGTCATTTACTTTTGACGGACTCTCATATGGACTAGTGGCACATCCGCTTATCCAATAATTTTGCAAAAAGAGCGGCAATGGGATTCCCAGTCCCGAATTAATTAACTTAAATAGACACTCCCGACAAAGGATTAACTTGTCAATGCCTACAGATTGTAGACTAGGGTTTTGCTAGAAGTAGAGGGCAAGTAGATCTCGAAGGTTTAGGCGAAAAGTACTCGGCGATTATGAAAACTAGGGTTATGTTGACAGATTCGATCCTTTTGTCCCTCGACTCCCCTTATATAGGAGGTGGAGCCGAGGGTTTCGTATTGTACAAGTTACAGAGTCCGGGACGGTTTCTAACTCGTCCCGCCAGATTACAAAATATACTTTCTATTACAACTCTAGCTTTCCTTAATATATCTTGGGCTCCCGAATCTTCTTATTCTTCGGATAGTGGGCCTTCAATAAATCCCGGTACCATCTATGGCAGGCCCATTTGGGGTGCCTATGTCAGTCCCCCGAGATTTTGCTTGAATCGCAGAGTCAGGGAAAATCTCTCCCGTTTATTTTTGTTCGAGAGCTTTTATTCACACTCTACATAAAATTCTATATTGTACAGGGATAATGGTAGTTGGGGCTAGTTCATCCGACGGATCGGTACTAGTTAACTGCTCTAGTGGCAATCCGCAAAAACCTACTTCAAGATCACGTCCCCGACATGATCTCGGGATACTGGTGTAAACTTCGACAGTGCCGCTTAAGGTCTTACCATTCGTCGAGTCCCAAAAATTTATCGGTACCTAACGCGTCCGTTAGATTTTTCTTCGTATCCGTTGATACGGATAAAAGTAGCAGAGCGCAGCCTTTGGCGATGCCACGCCCAAGAACGGATCTGGGGTCTTACCTTCGCAAATTTGCGGCATTCAGAAATTGATCGCAACTTCGGCGTTGAGAATATATTGTCGAGTGCTTTTCGCCTTTGGAATAGCACATTTTATTGAGTCATATTTATGACTTTATTTTGTCTTCCCGATGGGAGTATATGTAGAGTTATTTGTGTAACTCGAAATATACTCACTTTTTTTCTTTATTTCGATCAAATTCATCGGCACGCGAACAGCTCCCGATGGGAGTAGCTCCCGAGGCTACAGCCAAGAACTTGTGCTTGGGTGTAGGCTCCACGATTAGCATCCTTTGCCGCTATATTTATGATCCTTCTCGATATTTTTATATTTATCGGGTGCGCGACCAGCGCTCCCGATGGGAGTAGCCCCCGAGGCTATGAACAAATTCTTGGATTTGGTCATAGGCTCTCGCCATTTCTATATTGTCATATTCGAAATTTTCTATTTTTCCAGAGCCCCCGAGCATTTGGGCAAAAACTTATATTTGATCAAAGGCTCCAAGAGTATTCGAATATTTAACCCTGTCGCCATTCTCTTTTTATTTTCCTTGTCGACATATTTTCCCTTGTCGAATTCTCTTCATCTCTGTCAATAATTGGGATTTTATTTCTGCCTTGTGGGTCCACTATTCCCACCATGTGGACACGTCGTGCAAGTGGGGGACACACGTCCTCCGCTTTTCCTGGCGCACGTTCTGTAACCTCGTCAATGTTGAAATACTAATTTGCCCTCGTTGCCACGTGGTAATCATCTCCTGCATTCTTTCTTCATCCAACGGTTCCGCTTCACCGC
Organism: Lolium multiflorum; assembly: GCA_030979885.1. Lineage (NCBI taxonomy): Eukaryota > Viridiplantae > Streptophyta > Magnoliopsida > Poales > Poaceae > Lolium > Lolium multiflorum. The sequence continues at coordinate 242,985,214 of CM061747.1, forward strand.
ACCTCTATATAGATCTCCTTCTTCTTCCTCGAACACTTCCGCTCGCGCCGTTCTCTCTCTCCTCTGCATCTTCCCTTGCGCTCCACTGCTGCCAAAGCTCTTCTCTTCGCTGCTGCTCGCCATTGCCGTTGTTGATGCCACCGCCGCTTAAGGCACAGACTCGATTCTTCCATGGCCGCCGCAGATCTAGGAACTGGAGTGGGAGAGGTCCAAGATCACAAACCAAGACCTGAACCTCCTGAAGAAACTGGGAATCACCGCGAAGCCCAAAGCGGTTTGCTTCCCCAGTGAAGAAAGCTACCCAGCCCCTCCAATGGGGTACCGGGTAAGTTTTGTCGACCATCTCATCCGTGGTTTATCCACCCCCATCCATCCTTTCCTCCGTGGATTACTCTATGTCTACGGTCTCCAGCTTCACCACCTCACACCAAACTCAATCCTCCACATTTCTATTTTCATCACGCTTTGTGAAGCCTTCCTTGGCGTCTCACCCAATTGGGCGCTTTGGAAGCGCATTTTCTTCTGTCGCCGCAATGGCTCTCCCAATGTCGCCTATAATATAGGCGGCGTTGTTATTTCTATTCGCTCCACTGCTGATTACTTCGACGTCAAGCTCCCTGACTCCGTTCAAGGTTGGCGCAAGAGGTGGCTATACATTCGCGAAGAAAACGATGGCTGCCTCGAGGATAATATTCCTCCTTTTGACGGTGCCGAGAAAATTCTTCGTCGCCGTTCCTGGGATGCAGAGGCTACCGAGGAAGAAAGAACTTCGACTGAATCCCTGATGGCTCGCATCCATGAGTTGCAAAATACTCGCGGCAAAGAATTGTCAGGTATCCAGATTATAGTGTATTTCCTTAAGAGTAGAGTTCACCCTCTTCAAGCTCGCAAATCTCTCTCTATACTGGCAACGAAGACGTGGACCGGCTGTCGGTGGATTTGGAAGTCAAGGACCTGGAGAGGCTTGTCCGAAAAATCTCCTCAAGAAAAAGATGCCATCCCTTCTTCTTGTCGCGTAAAACCATACAGCGCCACCCATACGCTTCCTAAGGTAATCATTGTCGCGCAATTTTTTACTGCCTTTGCTTTTTGCATTGTTTGCTCCTGATATCCTTCCTCTTTTTGGACAGAATCATCCAAATCTTGTTTCACTTCCTCCTCTTCCTGAAGGTGGGGAAGTCGAAGAAAGGACCGTTATCTCTAATGATAACCAAGAGGCCTCCTCTTTTGTGAATGAACCCGCAGATTCTCGTAATCTGCGGGATCTGCTGAAAAAGATGCTGCTCTGAAGACACTACATCGGCCCAATCTCCTCCTCCCGCTGATTCTCCAAAGAATAAAAGGAAGAGGGGTGATGTCGAAGATTCCGGGACTTCTAAACCCGAAGAAGCTGCTCCTTTACCGCAAAAGGCAGCTTACGACCCATATCTTGCGAGTATCATCAGTTCGTAAGTTCCCTCTTTTATTTTCATATTCGAAGAATTTTTGCTTGCCTTGCTTTTTACACTGCCACCCTTTTGCAATAGTGATGATGACGAGGAAACGCCAGCTTTGGATGTGGCTGCTCGAACGAGTATGTCACATACCCTAGTTATTTCAGAGCCACGAGTTGAAGGAGAGGAATCCTCGCCTCCTCAACAAAACATCGGCGCTTCTACTCCTCCTACGAGCCCCCGAGCCCCTTCACCGAAAAGGGCAAGGACGGAGATTGTCTCGGAGCCTACTCTCCAATTGAGTAGCTCTTCGAACCTTCTCATGGAAGATGTAAGTTCTTTACTTTTTTGTCAGGTCTATGTTTTCTCTGTTTGCTTCTGTGCATCACCATATTTCTCATACCCCCATTTTCTTTATTTTCTCTTTTTGGTTAACAGTGTGATCAAGGATCTCTTCGCATCGGTGCCCAATTTGTTGGGTACCGTGAATATGCGAATAAAGCTGAAGGTAATGATCTGCTCCTTTTTGTCTCTGTTCTTTTGTTCCTTCTTTGTTGTCGAGATTTGTAACTATATTTATCTTCCGTTGTAGAAAAACTGGCAGAAGCCAATGATCGTGCCAATACACTTGCTCAGCAATTAGAGCAAAGTGAAAAGGCTCGCAAAGGCTGAGTCAGATGCTATGCACGAGCAGAGGCTGAGAAAGCCAAGGCGACGCTGCTGGTGTCGAAGACCTTAGAAAGAGGCTTCACACCGCTGAAACTTCCTTGAGCGATCACATAGCCGCCCAATCTGCTCGCGAGGAGGCGATCCGTAAGCGTTTAACGACGCAGAGTCGCCGCTTCGTAGGTAAGTACCACTCATTATTCTCTTGTATTTTCTTCTCTGCACTCGTTTGTTACTCAATTTTTTCTTTCTTGACAGCTAGAACAGCTCAAGAATTTCAACTTGATGAACCCGCCAATGATTCTCTTCTGGACGCCCTTTCACTCCTTGAAGTTCATGGATCAGAGGCACGCGGAGGCATTGATCAGGCTAAAGCGGGGTTGTCGCGGCTTTTTCCTTATTTCTTCCCAAAGAAAGAGGAACCCGCAACTTTCCTTGACCTCGCCAAGTGTTTCAATCCGTCTGAAGATCTTGGGTTAAGGGTGCGCCATGAGAATATGAAGATTGCCGTGGAAAATACTGTCGCCTTGGTTGCTGATAGCCAACAATCTATCGATTGGTCGAAAGTTGGCGACACTGATCAGATAGAACAGTCAAGGTGGAGGTCTTTAATCAAGGCAGCTAAGCCCAACACGAGGAAAATCCTGGCTTATATCGAGATCAAGCCATCTTCGACTCCTAGCTCATCAAAGCCGGAGGTCTAGTTGAATGCCTCTGCTTTTTCTTTTTTAGCATTCCTCTTTCTTTTGGCTTTGTCGCCGTAGTGTTATTGGCGAGAACTATTTCAGTATCCCTCTAGAAGGTCCTTCTTTTGTAATAGACATGTATATATTATGGAGATGAATGAAAATCTATCTTTTGCTCAGTGATTGATGTCGAAATATTTCTTTTTCCAGTTAATTTTTGACAATTATACGCCAGCTCCTGGTTCTTCCAATATTTTGCCTTCTCCCCTAAGGAGAACTCCTGCTGATGCTTCATCTGCCGAGGATTCCTTGCCGCAAGAGTTAGACGAACTTCGACACCAACTGCAGTTCGTGAAGAAGCAATCGCTTGTGCTGATGGAGAAAGCTCGTAAGTCATCTGAAGCCGAAGAAATTGCACTCCAACAGCACAAACTGCCATTGCTGAAAAGGACTCTGCTGTTGCGGTTGATGCGGCGCATCTCGAGAAAATTCTATGCTGCAGCTGCTAACAGATGCTAGTTTGGATATGGCGGGTAAGTTTCATTGTCCTTATCTCGCTTCTTCGTTTTCCTTTGCTGCTTGCCTCCTCGTTGCCCACTGAATTGTTTTATGAAACCATAGGTGCTTTTTGGATCCTATAACTGAAGATGAACGTGTCGAGGCTCGTTCCAATGTTCTCCTTCGGCTTGCACATGAGCACGGATCGACTTTTTGGGGTACACCTGAGCGGACCCGCCAAATCGTGAGATTTCAAGATCGTGCACTTCAAGTTCGCGAATATCTTGACTTCTGTACAAGAACTTTGTCTCTGGTGTATGATACCATGTTTCCTCGCAATAAGATGCCAAACCCTTCCCGCATTGATGGACAAATTTCGAGATGCTCCTCGCATCCATGGCTTTGTACGAGCCCAACTAGCTGCTGGTGCAAGGTTTGCGATGATTATGATAAAGATTTGCTACCCGAAGTTAGATGTAGGGCAAATTGTCCCAAAGTGCCTGGAGAAGATGTCGAAGAGGAAGAGGAACTTCGGCAAATATGATGACATAGTTACTCCCGTTGCTGAAGATATGATGGATGAACTTCTTCGGATGGATTCCGAATTCTTCGTGAAGGGTAGCTATGCTGAGCATAGTACTCGCGCTGTAAATAACGAGCGCTTAACCATAGATAATATATTGGGAAATCCTTGACATTTATTCCGAACTTTGTATCCTGTATAGACGAGCTATATTGTAAAGTCATTGTATTTTATTTTTATCGCCAAGCCCCGGGCGTTTTGGTTGCAATAACTTGTGTATTATAATGCGAGGTTGTCCCAAGGCAAGATAATATACATTGTGTACTATTTTGTACGGGTATAAGCCCCCGAGCTTTTGTTTGATCACTATTTTGTCGATATCTCTTTTTATTTTGGCGAGGTATTTTTACCAAGGCCGGATGCTTCTTTTGCATTTGTCGATACTGTGTTTATATATATATTGTATCATGTAGGGGAAGACCCCTGATTTTGTCGAGAAGAAGATATATAATTCCACTATCTTTATTATATTGCAGCCCCGAGCCCGCCTCATTAAAAACCTTTCCCGCCCCACTCGGTCCCGAAAAAGGAAAAGAGTGCGTCTGAAAACTCGTGGGCGTTTCAGACATTGAAGCTTTACAAAGGACTATATTTTCGACACCTAGGCGTAGAAACGCCGAGCTGTGCCACATTCCAGGGATTTGGCTCGCAATCCCCGTCTTCTTGTCTTTGATTCTGTATGCTCCTCCTTCGATTACTTCGTGACGATGTAGGGTCCAAGCCATGGTGATTCGAGTTTTTCGTGACTTTTTTGATTGAGCCGCAAAACTAAGTCACCAACTTGAAAAGACCTTGGCCGCAATCGTCGATCGTGATAGTTTTTCAGTCCCGCCGATATTTGGCGACTCTTGACAGACTTCGTCTCGAGCTTCATCGAGAGCATCGACATCATCCTCCAAAGCTTTTCTCGATGTTTCTTCGTCATATTCTGTGACTCTTGGAGAATCGTGCTCTATTTCTATCAGACTGCTTCTGCGCCATGAACCAGAAAGAACGGTGTTTCCTGTGTCGCCGTATTTGGTGTTGTTCGGATACTCCACAACACACTTTGTAACTCCTCCGGCCAAGTATGCCGAGCTTTTTCCAATGGTCCTAGCAGGCGCTTGATGCCATTGATGATGCCATTGGCCTTCGACTTGTCCATTGGTCCGAGGGTGTGCAACAGACGCAAAACTTAATTTAATGCCCACTTCTCGCAGATGCTTTGAACTCCTTGGACGTGAAATTGCTGCCGTTATCCGTCACAACACGTGAGGAACTCCAAATCTGAAGACAATGCTTTTCAACTTAATCGCCGACGCGCCGTCCGGTGAATTTATCGGCTTTGCTTCGATCCATTTTGTAAACTTGTCGACAACAACAAGCATATACTCATAACCTCCTGGCGAAGCTTTGTGTAATTTACCTACCATGTCGAGACCCCATTGAGCGAAAGGCCAAGACAATGGAATTGGCATAAGTTCTGCGGCAGGAGAGTGAGGTCTCGCCGCAAATCTTTGGCACGCATCGCAAGTTCGCACTATTTCCTTCGCATCCTCGATTGCTGTTAGCCAATAAAATCCCGCTCTGAAAACTTAGCCGCGATAGCTCTGCTACTCGCGTGGTGCCCACATATTCCTTCATGCACGTCCTTTAGGATGATCCTTCTTCGGGTGTAACACACCGTTGTAGCACACCCGAAATACTCCGTTTGTACAGTCCCCTTTTACCACAGTGAAAGCTTTTGATCGCCTAATTATTCGCCTTGCTTCGACCGGATCGTCGGGTATGACTTTCCTTAGGATGTATGATATGTAAGCCTGCATCCATGGAACTTGTACCATCATGACTAGTTCTTGCTCTTCTTCTTCTTCTTCTGCTGTGCCTTTGGTGACACTCGATGTTTTCTTTCTCCTTTTTGTTTTTGCCGCTTTGTTGATCTCTCGCTAATCTCTTCCCGTAACACACTGGAGGGATTGCGAGGCATTGTGACCCGATGTTTGCGAGAACGTCGGCTTCATCGTTGCTCATCCTGCTGATGTGGTTTACTTCACAACCATCGAATAGCTTCTCCAGCTCATTGTACACCTCCTTGTATGCTATCATACTTTCGTTGACTGCGTCGCATTGGTTCATTACTTGCTGAGCTACCAACTGTGAGTCGCCGAAAATTTTTAATCGGGTTGCACCGCAAGCTTTCGCCATCTTCATCCCGTGTATGAGAGCTTCATATTCTGCTTCATTGTTAGATGCGTTTGGGAACGTCATCCGCAGAACATACTTCAACTTGTCGCCTTCAGTGTGAAACTAATATCACGCTCCCGCACCTTCCAATCTCTTGGACCCGTCGAAGTTCATGGTCCAAGTCCTCGATAAATCTGGGGTCCCGTGTTTTGTAGCTCCATCCACTCGCAATGAAATCTGTAAGACCTGCGACTTTATTGCTTTTCTTTTTTCATACGTGATGTCCCGAGGGAAAGTTCTATTCCCCAAAGGGAGACACGACCCGTAGCCTCTGGATTGTTCAAGATATTTGATAAGGGAGCTTCATTGACCACTATTGGTGAGCCGAAAAATAATGCCGCAGTTTTCTTGCTGTCGTGAATACTCCATATGCTAGCTTTTGATATTGCGGTACCGCTGTTTTGACGGCGACAGTACTTCGCTGATGAAATATACCGGCCTTTGGACCCATGAAGCTTACCTTCTTCCCTTTCGACCACTAAGGCCGTGCTGACCACCTGAGGTGTAGCTGCAATGTACAAGAGGAGAGGTTCTTTCTCTTTTGGCGCCACCAATATTGGCGGTGTCGAAATTGCTCGCTTGAGATTCTCGAAAGCTCGATCTGCTCCCTCGTTCCATTGAAATTTTTCTCCTTGCTTGATCAACGATAAAACGGCAGCGCCTTTTCTCCCTAGCCTGGCGACGAATCGCTTAAAGCTGCGACTCGCCCGTTAACTGTTGTATTTCCTTCAACTTTGTTGGCTTTCTCATAGTGACGATGGCGTATTTTTCGGATTAGCTTCAATCCCCTTGCTGATACTAAGAACCCGAGAAGTTCTCCGCGGTACTCCAAAAGAGCACTTTGTCGGGTTCACTTGAGGCGAACTTGTCGAGGTTGTCGAAGGTTTCCTTCAAATCTTCGATCAACGTTGACCCTTTCTTTGATGTTATTACGACATCGTCGATGTAGACTTGTACATTTTTCCCGATCTGTGTTGCTAGGCACTTCTGCATCATCCGCCGATATGTTGCTCCCGCGTTTTCAGACCAAAGGGCATTGTTTTGTAGCAAAACACACCATAAGGTGTGATGAACGCTGTCTTGGCTTCATCTTCTTCTTTTAATCTGATCTGGTTATAACCAGAATATGCGTCCAGGAAGGAAAGACGTTCACATCCCGCCGTGGAGTCGATGATTTGATCGATCCTTGGGAGGGAAAAGTGATCCTTGGGACAATGTTTATTGAGACACGTAAAGTCGACGCACATGCGAAGGACTATTGTGTGTTTCTTCGGCACCATCACTCGGGTTAGCTACCCATGTGGCTTCGTAGATATTTCTCCGATGAACCCGCATCTTTGAGTCGATCTATTTCTGATAACATAGCTTTGCGGCTAGGTTCAAAAACGCCGCAAAGGTTGCTTTACTGGTCGTGCAAGAGGATCCAAATTGAGGTGGTGCTCAAGTTCCCCGTACTCCCGGCATGTCGGCTGGACACCATGCGAAGATTTTCCAATGCTCACGGAGGAACTCGACGAGCGCGTTTTCCTATGCGACATCCATGTTTGTAGCAATGGACGTCGTTTTCTTTGGATCTGTCTTGTGGATCTGTACTCTTTTGAATCTTTATTTATATTGAAAGTTGGCTCCTTAGATCTTCCTACCTCTGGCAGCACATCATAATCAGTGAGCCTAGGTGCCGCATATTCTGCTTGCATCCCGAAAGTTTCTCGACAGTCGATGGAAATCTTTGTCGCATTTATCGGCCTAAGGCAAAGCTTCCTTGATTGTGATAGGTCCCTTAGGCCCAGCAACCTCCACAACAGATATGTATAATGCGGCACCGCCATGAACTGGCGTAAGCTGGTCGTCCCAACAAAGCGTGATATTGCGACGGAAATCCACAACTTCGAACTCCGTGTTCTCTATTCTGTAGTTTTCTCGGGTTCCAAACGAACGTCGAGGTTGATCTTGCCCAATGGGTAACTTGGCTTCTCCGTGATCCCATGAAAGCGTGTGTCAGTTGGTTTCAAGTTTGCCAGGGATATGTTCATCTTCCTCAATGTATCTCGCATACATGAGGTTTAGATCGCGCCGCCATCTATGAAAACTCGCGACACGTCGAACCCAAGAATTACCGCGGGTAGAATAAGTGCTGATTGTCCTGGTCGAGGAACTTGCTGCGATGATCCGCAATTGTGAAGCCTATGTCTTGCCCGACCAATTTAGATACTCGACGTTGGTGGAGGCATCTTTTCTGCCATAAACACTTGTCGAGATATGACCTTCTGCGCCCTGTTGGACGGCCTAGCTTTCTGAATCATCAAAACTGCGCCATTGGAATTGGGATCGACATATGGGGGTGGTTGTGGTGCTGCCGCTATTCTGAGTTGGTGTCGATTTTCTTCGGTTATTGCGGGAGGAGGTGGAAGGTGAATCTCGCTCCTTGGCTCCCGAGGATTTGTTATTTGTTTGGGCATTTGCGATTCCTGCGGCTCGCAACATTGCCTGAAAATTGCGGTCTTTCTGGATGTCCCGACTGTCTCTTTCCATTGTTGTCGAGGTAAAATGCATTTGACACGGACCGTTCATCATCTCCTCGGGAGACACGTAAGGTCTTTGAATCCTTGGTCCACTATTTTGTCTGTTGCCGCGAAAATCACCTCTATTGTCGCCTTGTTGCTCGTTGCTCCTTTGATAATCATCTCGACTATTTCCTCCGGGATTCCCCGAAACCAGCCGATATATGGCCAGGAGCATCGTTGTTGTAGAACCGGCGAGAAAATCGCCTTCTATTTTGGTAATTTCGACTACGATCCTCTTCTGGCGACCCGTGTCGTTTGTTGTATATTGCGTCTTCTCCATCTGCCCACTTGTTAGCGATTTCCATCAACGCTGAGATTGTCTTGGGATTAGTTCTTCCCAAGTCCTCGACGAAGTCCGCTCTCGGATTCCTGCCACGAACGCATCTATTGCCCTCTCGTCGGATATATCTTCTGCCGAGTTTTTGATAATGTTCCACCGCTGTATATATTTTCTCATCGACTCGTCATGTTTTTGTCGACACGCTCGTAATTCTTCCAACGACGCGGGTTTTTTGCAGGTGGATCGGAAGTTCTTCACGAAGATGTCCTCAAAGGTTTCCCTGTCGATGGAGTTCAAGGGGAGTTTCTTTATCCAAGATCTTGCGGCACCACTCGGTGAACTTGGATACTTTGCATAGCCGTTGCTCTGGTTCCTCCTAGCTTCACCATCTCGAGATAATCCACGAGCCAATCCTCGGGATCTTGCACCGTCGAACTTCTTGAAATTCTCGGGTAACTTGAACCCTTTTGGGACTCGAGTTTTTCGCACTCTTCTCGAAAGCATGGGAGCCCACACATATCTTCGTCGGCTCTCGCGAGTACTGACGGCCTCTCCTTTCTTGTCGCGCTCTGTCCACCCTTACTTGACTGCTGTGTCTCCTTGCTCCACTTGCTCGTGGTGGGTCTTGAACTGCTGCGGTGTGTCGTGGACTATTTTGTCTGGGATTTTCTTCGGGAGGCGTTGTTGCAAACGCGGTTCCCATAACTCCTACCCCAACATCGCCATATTGAACAATGGTTCTCTCGGGTCCCCAGCAGGTGGTCTGGATGCCAAGATGTATGCTTGTGTTGCCATGTAACCTGCCTCTGGCGTTGATATTTCCTCTTTCGTCGATCGACATAAAGGACATGTCGAGATTTTGGATTATGTTTCCTCTTTCTGCTTTGTATGTTTTGCGCGAGACATTGCTCTCCGAGCTTCTCTGTGACTATCTCCCGTATTTCCCGAAAGGCGACTTAATCGCCTGCGTCTCGCTGATGCAAGCTGCTTCTTTCTCCTATTCAAGGATGTTGTCTGTTTTTCCAACTCTCTGCTTACTCGAGCAAGTCTATATTGATATGCTTGAAGTTCCTGTACGTGGCGGTGTTGGTCATGGGTTCTGAACCATCCATGGCTTTCGCGGCCCTATCCCACGCACTTGCGGGAGCTGTACTCTTGCGCGAGTTGTGGTTCCAGGGTATTTGGTGCCTAGACCATGTCTGAGATCGCCGGATCGACGTATGGATTTCCTAATTCGTCGAAAGCCTCGATGTGGCGGTCTGATGTGCCTGCCCTTCTACCACATAGATCCGATGATATTTTGTGCATTGATTTTTGTTTGGACCGGTGACACCATCATATAGAGTGGTGAAGACCTTTCCAATGGCAGCAGACTTGTCGATGAAGTTGAAGTCGTCGACACCGGAGTCGCCGCTTATAAAGGAGTCCGCAGATGACTCGAAGGATGTGTTGCTGAAGATCTTGGCGAGCTTTCCGCTTGCCTTGTTGTCGACGAAGTATGTCGACGAAAACTCCTCGCCGACGAAAAGTTGGAGTCGACCGCTGAAAATTCCGACGAGATCGGAACTTCGAGACGGTAGGATCCTTCCTTGTTGACGCCAAATCGGAATTCTCCGAACGCCATGACGATGGGCTCCTCCAGATAGGCACATGCATCCATACGGGAGGGCGGGTGAGGAATAAAATTGAATAGATCAGTTTTTCCCTTGTTACCTCGATCCATCGCGTTGCTTGCTGTTGATGAAGTCGAAGATCTTGAACGTGCCATCGAGATCAGATCCTTGCAGCCTCTAGTTCCCACAGACCGCGCCAATTGACAAAGGATTAACTTGTCAATGCCTACGATTGTAGACTAGGGTTTTGCTAGAAGTAGAGGGCAAGTAGATCTCGAAGGTTTAGGCGAAAAGTACTCGGCGATTATGAAAACTAGGTTATGTTGACAGAGATTCGATCCTTTGTCCGACTCCCTTATATAGGAGGTGGAGCCGAGGGTTTCGTATTGTACAAGTTACAGAGTCCGGGACGGTTTCTAACTCGTCCCGCCAGACACAAAATATACTTTCTATTACAACTCTAGCTTTCCTTAATATATCTTGGGCTCCTGAATCTTCTTATTCTTCGGATAGTGGGCCTTCAGTAAATCCCGGGTACCATCTATGGCAGGCCCATTTGGGGTGCCTATGTCAACTCCTCCATGGTTTGTGATTGTTGGACGGCACCCGAAGGATTCGGTTAGCCATGGCTTGTGTGAGCAAAGGTTGGGGGGAGTGTCATCATCATAATAAAACTTAAATAAAAAGGCACTCCTTCATGGTATGTGATTGTTGGCGGGCACCCGAGGATTCGGTTAGCCATGGTTTGTGAAAGAAAGGTTGGAAGAAGTGCCACCCAAAAATAAATAAAATGGGAGCCGCTCTTGTGAGTCCGGTTGATGAGGTAGTTAGTGTACCCATTACCATTCGTTGACAACAACAAACACCTCTCAAAATAATTTTTCTCCCGCTTACAAATGAAAAGCTCTAGCGCATGTTAATCCTGCTTCCCTCCGCGAAGGGTCAATCTTTTACTTTTATGTTGTGTCTCCATTCTTTCTTTGAGCACTATCTTGAGAGCACGACTGTCATTCTTAGTATAATATGCTTGTCTCAAAATATGATTGATTGTGGTATAACTTTGATGCTTTTATCTTTGACAATCACTACTTCTAGTCTTTCTATGAACTCAAGAGGTGCCTCGGCATTTATGTTTTGCCGATCAAATACGGGCAAGCGAGATACCACTTTATCATATTCTCTTATGAACATTGCAATCCTGCTTATATACATGATTCATGGTGCTTATTATTAATTGTTGGTACCTCTCCATGATTGACATAGCTGTTGGATGATCTTATTTGCATGTATCTCATTATGAACTGCTTAAGTATTAGCCATAGCATGAGAATATATACATCATATGAGCAAATGTGTTCGTGAAAGTTCTTTTATCGCCCAGTTGTTAACTGAATTGCTTGAGGACAAGCAATAAGCTCCGCTTGGGGGAGTTGATACGTCCAAAACGTATCTACTTTCCCGAACACTTTTGCTATTGTTTTGCCTCTAATTTGTGTATTTTGGATACAACTAACACTGACTAACGCTGTTTTGCAGAATGCTATGGTGTCTCGTTTTTGTGCAAATCCAACTTTCGGGAAAATCCTCGGAATTTATGCATGTCCTATTTTACCTGTATTGACGGAGCCGTAAGGGCAAGAGGGGAGGCCCGAGGGCCCCACACCATATGCGGCGCGCCTGTGGGGCCCGCGCGCCATGTGGTGGCCCCTCGCCGGCCTCCGACGCCCCCTTCGGACTACTTATCGGGTTCGACCTAAAAACGCACGGGAGAAGTCGAAGTCGCGAAACCCTCCGAGAGCCGCCACACGCGAACTCCGTCGCGGGAGCCAGTCTCCTGCACTCCGCCGGGACGGGAATTGGAGGAGATCTTCACCGCCATCACCGCCAACGCCTCCATCGACCAGCCATGTTTCCCCATCCATGTGTGAGCAATTCCCCCGCTGTAGGCTGAAGGGGATGGTAGGGATTGGATGAGATTGGTCATGTAATAGTCATAAGATTGTTAGGGCATAGTGCCTAGTATCCGTAGATGTCACTTTTATGATATTGTTGCAACTTGTTATGCTTAATGCTTGTCACTAGGGCCCGAGTGCCATGATCTCGATCTGAACATGTTATTGATTCATGAATATATTCGTTGTTTATGATCTTACCGCAAGTTGTATACACATGTCGCTGTCCGGAACCAATGGCCCCGAAGTGACAAGAATTGGGACAACCTGAGGGGATGGTAGTGATGTGAGGATCACATGTGTTCACGGAGTGTTAATGCTTGCTCCGGTACTCTATTAAAAGGAGTACCTTAATATCCAATAGTTTCCCTAGAGGCCCTACTGCCATCGGCCAGGACAAAAGATGTTGTGCAAGTTTCTCACTGCGAGCACGTACGACTAAATATGGAACACATGCCTATTGATTGATTAGTACTTGGATACCGTTTTATTATTATCTGCAAATGCCCCTACTTTGATTGTTATATGAGTTTCTCTCATCCATGCAACGCCCGTTAAACCGTCCCGTGCCTACAGTATTTTAATCCCGCTGTTTACTATAATCACTACCGCTGTCTTTATTTCACCGCTGTGTTATTTCACTATTCCTATCGTTTATAAACTGCATTACTGATAAACTTTGCGAGCAAGTCCTGTTTCAGTGCGCTGAATTGACAACTCCCGTTAAGGCTTACAAGTATTCTTTGTCTCCCCTTGTGTCGGATCAATAATTTGGGTAATACTTCCCTCGAAGACTGTTGCGATCCCCTATACTTGTGGGTCATCACCGCGCCACCACCCCGAGAACTACACGAGGTGGAACTCCTTCTTCCTCCGGCGGTGGGAGCGGGAGCTGGCGTCCTACGACGGCCCTCCGCCTCCGCGCAACAACGCTGCGGGTCGCCGGCGTTGGTGGAGCGCGCCGAATAGGACGTTCCATAACGTCCTCGAGCACATCGAGGGCGGCAACTCCCCGATGCTCACGATGCCCCCTCCATCGAGGGCATCGCCGCCGCCGCCGGGGAAGCGCGCCGGGCCAGGCTGTGCCAGCTCATCGTGTTCCGACGGTCGAGGTGGCTCGCCATCGGTGGCGCCGCCTTGACGAGGAGAACGAGACGATCTGTCGAGCCATCGCGTCCCCGCCGCCTGGCCGGTGGGGAGACGCCGGCCAAGGCAGCAGCCAGGCGGCTTCGGCGCCGCCGCAATTCGACGACGATGGCTCCGACGACGATGGCGGCGACGACGACATGGACTACACGGTGTTCTACCGCCATTTCGGCATGTAGAGCGCCGTGTTTTAATATTTACAGTTGTATTCCCCTAGCCGAATTCGAAATATAGTCGAATTCGGCCTCTATGTATGAACTTCACCCTCTATATAGTAAATATCATTAAATTTAGTCTAAATTCGACCGTTTTATGCCGTAGTTTGTCAAGTTTCCGTTTTTCAAATTTAGATCGCCGTCTTCGCCTGAGATCGCGGCTGGGAAACTAGTCCTCCCCACGCCAAATTTACGTCCAATCCGGATGTAAATTTCCCCGGATTTTGGCGTGGGGAGGGCAAACGAGTGGAGATGCTCTAACCACGGGTGATCTATTGCTTGTACCTGGATGGTGGTGCGCTAGGCTGCCTCGATTCGATTTAGGTCTTGGACCAAGATCTCGACCGGGTGGATCTAGGCAGGTGTGGTCCTAGTGTTGGTCTTTGCCACGCCAATGGGCTGCGCTGGTCTGCCCTCTCCATGTTTTCCGATTTAGTTGGTAGTTGACCGGCTGACATAGGTATCCCGAATGGGCTTGCCGAATAAGGCACCCAGAGATAAATGAAGGCCCACAACCCGAAGATTGAAATCCGGAAGCCCAATAAATATCGATATGAAAGATAGAGATAGATTAGAAATAGAGTCGTGTAGTAATACGGGACGGACTTAAGTGGTCTCCCGGATTTGTAACTTGTAAGATACGAAAGCCTTGGCTCCACCTCCTATATAAGGGGAGCCGAGGGAGAAAAAGAGGATCGATTCATTGTCAACACAAATTCCAGTTTTCATAGTCGAGCACCTTTTCGGCTGAACCTTCGAGATCTATTTGCTCTCTACTTTCCGTAAAACCCTAGTCTACAATATGTAGGCATTGGCAAGTTAAACCCTTATCAATTGGCACTGTCTGTGGGAATTGGAGGCGACAAGGAGCTGATCTCGATGGCCTCGACAACATCGTCAACATCATCAGTAGCAACCAACGCGATGGACGGAGGTAAACAGGTCAAAACTGGTCTCATTGATTTTGTTCCTCACCTCCCGCCCGTTTGCATGCATATGCCAATTTGGAGAAGCCAATGGAGATGACGTTCGGCAGCTTCCACTTCCGCGTCGGGAAAGAATGATCGCATCGTCTCGCGGCACCGATTTTTTCGGGGCCGTTAGCGGCCGATTTTGATTTCTCGGGATCATCATCATCGTTCGAGTCAGGCGACGAGAAGATCTCGCCGTCAAGCTTCATCCAGCCCGCCATAAGCGGAAAACTCGCCGATATGTTTGGCAGCATGTCCTTCGGGTCGTATATAAGCTCTGATCTGAGCAGCGACTCGGAAAGCATCGACAGCTTCGACTTCATCGACAGATCTACTTCTATTCGGGAGGTCTTCACCGATCTATACGACGGTGTCACCGACCCTGAAGAGGAAAACAAAGCTACAATATATCATCAAGTCTGTGTAATTGGTGAACCAAGTCGCCAAGAGGATGAAGCGTCAGAGGCTTTCGATGATTTGGGCAATCCATACATCGATCCCGCTGATCTCACCCGAGGAACAGGAAATAAATACGTCGGGCCTACACCTCGCGAAAAAGTATAACTTCCGCAAGCAGCCTGGGACAGAGCTCAGAGAGCCATGAATGGCATAGAGCCGATGACCACGACAGCTACAGCAGAAGAGCTGCAAGCGTATCAATATAGACTCGCACGTGCCGGACGAGAGCTCGAAAAACGAAGAGTACTACTCGACCAAAGAAAAGCTACAGCCTCCGCATCGAGTGCGCGCAGAGCCGCTCTGAGTCAACAATGAGGAACTTCGGGAGATAATCACACAGCGGCACGCGCAAGAGGAAGATCTCAGCTGGCGAACGTGCCCGAGAACGAGCGCGAACACTTGATCCAAAACCTCGACATGTCTTTTATGTCGATAGATACGAGAGGACACATCATCCCCAAAACACCGGAAGCAGGATATATGACGACTCATGCCTTTATACTGGCATCCAAGCCACCTCCCGGGGATCCCAGAGAAGCATTATATCAAATGTCTATGGCAGGAGTTGGCGTCATGGGGACAACACTAGCAGGCTCAAGCACACTGCAACCTGAAAGTACTCCACGAAGAAGCAGCCCTCGACCTGTTGCGGTGGCACCACGAGATCCTCCATGGGAAGGTGATGCAAGAAACACCGTGACACAAGTTCGAGTCGATAGAGCATGTGAAAATAGATCCAGGCGACACTCGCCAGAAATCGATGAAGAAGACATGTGTGGACTCCCTTGCGTTACCTGACGGGTTCGCAGAACTCGGGTTCCTTCTGGTTTCAAGCTACCCGATAACTATAAAAAGTTCGATGGTTTGCAAGAACCAGAGGACTGATTAATCAATTACCTGGAAACAGTGAAATTGATGGGTGGAACAAGAGCAACAGCCATGCAGAGCATCCAGGTTCACCTCAGCGGAGCCGCAAGATCGTGGATAAAGAAGTTACCAGTAGGGTCAATCGACAGCTGGGAGACTTTCGAGGACTTGTTCATGAAGAATTTCTGTTCCACGTGCAAGAAACTTGCATCAATAGAGCAGTTGAGGGCTTGCAAGCAGAAGTATGGCGAACCAATGAGGATGTATATCCAGCGATGGAACATCATAAAAAATTCGGCAGAAAACGTATCTGACGAAAGAGCAAATGACGCATTTGTTGCGGGGATCCAAAGAAGAGACTTAATCGAGGATTTGGGTAGATCCAACCCGAGAACAATAGTAGAGCTCATGGAGATAGCGAATCGTTGGGCGGATGGAGAAGATGTCGTTCAAAATAAACGGCATAGATCACCCGAGGAGAATCGCTACAGAAACAACAATCAAAATAGGTGATGATACTCTCGCCAATTCTCAGATTACGACGGTCCGAGCCAAGTGGCGGCTGGATTCCGAGGAAATCATCGGGATGATTATCAGAGAAGCAGCGAGCAGCGTAATGACCATAGGAATGCGCCAAGTTCCAGCAGGCAAAATAATCAACCAAGGTTTCAGAGGCCATACAATATATCACCCGAAGATCTTCTGAATGGACCATGCGAGATGCATTTTTATCTCGACAATGAAGGTAAAAGACAGTCAGACCATCTTCATAAGGACTGCCAAACATTCCAAGCTCTACATAGATATGCGGAGCACACCAATGCACAAGCAGCGAACAGGGAGCACGTAAGGGTTCAAGGAGTGAAGTCCACCTGCCATTGCATATGCATATGGAAGCATAAGTACAAAATTTTCAATGTTTTCAGCGTAATTTCTCATTTCTCGGAAAGTGCATGCCATTTTTTTACGGGAAAGACAAAAACTTGATATAATCTTCTGACGTACCTTTCCGAAGAGTATCAGTAATGTCTCCTTCAATAAAACCCAGTCATACGTAGCAGCAGTAACCCAGTAGAACGTTTTTAATCTTTTATATGATAACCTAGGTTGCAGAGCCTATTGCTTATTTTTATGAAAACAAAACAGAGTATATTCCATCAAACCCTAAGGTATCCTCCATATTAGTAATAACATGCACATGCATTATGTTTAAACATTTGTGGTTCAATTTTTTGAAATTATGTGGCATTTGACTGTGTTGTAGAGAAAGTCAAATACATTCGGGTCTGCCGGATATGTGGCATCTACTCTAACGCCAACCTACAACAGTCCCATAAAACCCTGACCCCTTTGTCCCGTTCTCCTTGCACTGCCGTTCCCATTTTTTGCTTCCTCCTCGTTTTTCGTCGTTGAAGATCCATATTCGGAACTGTCCATCCTTACTCCTCAAGCATAAATACCTTGTGCTCGTGGATGTCCTCCTTTTAGCTCCCGCGACAAGCGCATCGGTTGTCAGCGATGTGATACCACCATTGATGCACCGCCATTGATGCAGATTTGATGGAGACCTAGAATCAGTAGGGGTTAGGTTAGAATAAGCAGGCTGTGCAAAAGAATGAATCTCCAGGCATTGAAGTTGGTCCCGTCATCCGAGTCGGCTAGCTTTTCTAGCTGCAATTACAGTATTTGTTGCCAACTTTAAGACATCTTTGCACTAAACTTTTTTAGTTCCATTGCACTCATTATGCACTATCTTTTTCATGATGTAGCATATGAGAGAGTTTTCTTTCTATTGGTAGAACCTTTATCGTATGATTTTACCGTGTTATTGTTCGTGTTTAATAAACTACATTCTCATCATGTTGATGTTAAAATATAATATTCAACGTTATACATTTCTAACGTCTATTATTTCAATATACAATTATTCTTCTATACAAGGATATGTATTTTATAAATTATCTTAGTTCCCAAAATATATATATCTGGATCCAAATGTGATCAAATAAAAAGACATGTAATCATATTAACCTCCTATTAATTTGTGCCAATATAGACGTATTGTGCTGTAAATGTAGTGTTTCTTTTTATTTTTGTATCTTCTATATTTATCTGTGGGGTTCTAGATCACATGGTACAATAATATCATGATATTAGTTTGTAGAAGATGATTGGCTAATGTAGTTGTCTGGAAATGATTTTTCCTCAGATCATCTCTACCAACACTCAACTATTGGTATTGTTTCCGTATTTTCTGTTTGTTTTCATAATCAAATCTTATATAGCCAACGATGAGGTATAGTCACCCATTGACAAAGGATTAACTTGTCAATGCCTACAGATTGTAGACTAGGGTTTTGCTAGAAGTAGAGGGCAAGTAGATCTCGAAGGTTTAGGCGAAAAGTACTCAATGATTACGAAACTAGGGTTATGTTGACGAGATTCCATCCTTTCTTTGTCCCTCGACTCCCCTTATATAGGAGGAGCCGAGAGTTTCGTTTTATACTGAGTCCGGGACGGTTTCTAACTCATCCCGCCAAAGTTACAAATAACACTTCCTATTACAACTCTAACTTTCCTTAATATATCTTGAGCTTCCGAATCTTCTTATTCTTCGATAGTGGGCCTTCAAAACCCCGGGTACTATCTTCGGCAGGCCCATTTGGGATGCCTATGTCGAGTGCCCCGAGATTTTGCTTGAATCGTAGAGTCAAGAGAAATCTCGACTGTTTATATTTATTCGAGAGCTTTTATTTATACTTCTTCACATAAAATTCTATATTGTACAGGGATAATGGTAGTTGGGGCTAGTTCATCTGACGGATCAGGTACTAGTTAACTGCTCTAGTGGCAATCCGCAAAACCCCACTTCAAGATCACGTCCGGACATGATCTCGGATATCGTGCAAACTTCGACAGGTGCCGCTAAGGTCTTACCATTCGTCGAGTCCCGCCAAATTTATCGGGTACCTAACGCGTCCGTTAGATTTTTCTTCGTATCCGTGGATACGGATAAAAGTAGCGAGCGCATTTGGCGATGCCACGCCAAGAGAACGGATCGGGTCTTACCGCAAATTTGCGGCATTCGAAATTGATCGCAACTTTGGCGTTCGAGAATATATTGTCGAGTGATTTTCGCCTTTGGAATAGCACATTTTATCGAGTCATATTTGATGACTTATTTTGTCTTCCCGATGAGAGTATATGTAGAGTTATCTGTGTAACTCGAAATATACTCACTTCTATTTCTTTTTTTTTTAAAAAATTCATCGGCACGCGTGCGTTCCCGATGGGAGTAGCCCCGAGGCTACAACCAAGGACTTGTACTTGGGTGTAGGCTCCACGATTAGTATCCATTGCCGCTATATTTATAATCTTTCTCGACGTTTTATATTTATCGGGCGCGACCAGCGCTCCCGATGGGAGTAGCCCCCGAGGCTATGAACAAATGCTTGCATTTGGTCATAGGCTCTCGCCATTTCTATATTGTCATACTCGAAATTTTCTATTTTTCCAAAGTAGCCCCGAGCATTTGGGCAAAAACTTGTATTTGATCAAAGGCTCCCAGATAACCTTGCGTTGTCGATAAAATTTTGAAAACTCATAGTCGAATTTTTCTTTTATCTTGACGACGTCATTGCTGATGATAACCACGATTTCTATTTTGGAAACTGACCATTACCACTTGTTTCGCTGCCTTGTGGGTCCCAATTCCTGATCTGACGGACACGTCGTGCAAGTGGGGGACACATGTTCTCCCCTTTTCTGGCACACGTTCTGTAACCTCGTCAATGTTAAAATACCATTGTACCCTTGTATCCACGTGGCGATCATCTGCTGCATTCATTTTTCATCCAACGATTCCGTCGTTTCACCGCACCTGTATATAAGGTCCTCTTCTTCCTCGATCACTTCCGCTCGCGCCGTTCTCGCGAAATTTCCTCCTGCGCTCCACATCCCCCAAAGCTCTTGTCTTCGTAGCTACACCTCTCCGCCATTGTTGATGCCACCGCGTCGATTGACCAGGCACAGCACACCTGACTCATCGATGGCCGCCGCGGATCTGGGAGCCGCGGAGTGGGAGAGGTCCAAGATCACGAACCAAGACCTCAATCTCTTGAAGAAGCTGGGGATTACCAAGAAACCCAAAGCGGTTTGCTTCCCCAGAGAAGAAAGCTACCCAACCCCTCCAATGGGGTATCGGGTAAGTTTTGTTGATCATCTCATCCGCGGTCTTTCCGCCCCCATTCACCCTTTTCTTCGCGGGTTACTTTATGTTTATGGTCTCCAACTTCACCACCTCACGCCCAACTCTATCCTTCACATTTCTATCTTTATCACCTCTCTGCGAAGCCTTCCTTGGTGTCCAGCCTAACTGGGCATTATGGAAGCGCATTTTCTTTTGTCGCCGTAATGGCTCTCCCAATGTCGCCTATAATATAGGCGGCGTTGTTATTTCTGTTCGCTCCTCTGTCAACTACTTCGACGTCAAACTCCCTGACTCCGTTCAAGGGTGGCGCAAGAAGTGGTTGTACATTCGTGAAGAAACCATGGATGCGCCAAAGACAACATTCCTCCTTTTGACGGTGCCGAGAAAATCCTTCGCCGCCGTTCTTGGGACGCAGAAGCTACCGAAGAAGAAAGGACTTCGACAGAGGCCCTGATGACTCGTATCCATGAGTTGCAAAATACTCGTGGAAAAGAATTTATCAGGCATCCAAATTACGGCGTACTTCCTTAGGACTAGGGTGCAGCCTCTTCAGGCTCGCAAAAACCCTTTCGGAATTATGTCGGCGATGAAGACGCAGATCGCCTGTCGACGAATCTGGAAGTCAAGGATTTGGATAGACTTATTCGTAGGATTTCATCTCTCAAGAAGAAAGACTCCATCCCTTCCACTTATCGCATAAAACCTACAGCGCCGCCCATGCGCTTCCCAAGGTAAACATTGTCGCGTAATTTGTCTATTGCCTTGCTTTTTGTGTTGTTATTCATTTCTGACATCCTTCCCTCTTTTTATACAGGACCACCTAAATCTTGTTTCACTTCCTCCTCTTCCTGAAGGTGGGGATGTCGAAGAAAGGGCCGTTATCTCCGATGATAATCCAGATGCCCCCTCGTTTGCAAATGAACCCGAATCTCGAAAATCTGCGGGATCCGACGAAAAAGAGGATGTCTCTGAAGCCACTGCGTCGGCACAATCTCCTCCTCGCTGTTTCTCCAAGGAACAAAAGGAAAGAGATGATGCCAAGATTCCGCACCTCCAAAGTCGACGAAGCTGTTCCTTCGCACCAGAAGGCAGGCTATGATCCATACCTCGAGGCTCTCATCAGTGTAAGTACCCTTTCTCTTGTTTACTTGTACTCGAAGATTCTTGTCTATCTTGCTTTTTATATTGTCGACGCTTGCTCGTAGTGATGATGAAGAAGAAGTACCAACTGCTGATGTGGCTGCTCGAACGAGTACGTCACATACATTAGTCGCCTCGGACGCCAGTCGAAGGAGAAGAAACGTCGCCTCGACAAAATGTCGGCGCTACTCCTCAAGCCCCCTTGTCCCTTCACCAAAAAGGGCAAGGGTTGAAATAAATCCAGAGCTTACTCTTCAATCGAGTAGCTCTTCTAACCCTCTCTTGGATGATGTAAGTTGCTAACACCCTTGTCGTTGTTTGTATTTTCTCTGTTTGCTCCTATGTGTCTTCATTTTTCTCATGCCAACATTTTCTTTCTTTGTCTCTCCTTGACAGCCTATGATCAAAGAGCTTCTTCGCATCGGTGCCCAATTCGTTGGGTACCGTGATTACGCCAGCAAAGACTGAAGGTAATGCCTGACTATTTTTGCTTCCTTTCGCATGATTGTCGACGTTTATAGCTAATCTTGTCTTACTTTTTCAGAGAAACTGAGAAGCCAACGAACGTGTTGACACACTTGCTCAAAAGTTAGAGCAATATGAAGAGGCTCGTAAGAAGGCCGAGTCGATGCAGCTAAGCAAGAAGCCGACAAGGCTAAGGCCGATGCTGCTGGTGTCGAAGATCTTCGGAAACGTCCGCATGACGCCGAGACTTTGCTAAGCGATCACATAACTGCGCAACGAAGCGGCGATCACCAAACGCATAAAGACACAAAGTCGTCGCTTTGTCGGTAAGCATTTGCACCATTGCATACCCTTTGGATTTTCCTTTTTGCACTTGTTTGTTGACAAAAATTTCTATTTTTATTTTACCAGATAGGACCTCTCAAGAATTTGAACTTGAGGATCCCGACAATGATTTTCTTCTTGACGCCGTTTCATTCCTCGAGTTTCATGGGACGGAAGCGCGTGAGGGCATGGATGAAGCCAGGGCGGGGTTGTCAAAGCTTTTCCCCTACTTCCCGAAGAAAGAGGAGCCCGCGACTTTCCTTGGTCTTGCCAAGTGCTTTAATCCTCCCGAAGATCTTGGGCTGAAGATGCGCCACGAGAACATGAAGGTTGCCGTGAAAAGCACTGTTGCCCTAGTTGCTGACAGTCAACAAACTATTGACTGGGCCAAAGTTGGCGACACGGAGCAAATAGAGCAAGCAAAGTGGCGATCTTTGATCAAGGCGGCAAAGCTTAACACGAAGAAGATCCTGGCCTATCTCGGGATCAAGCCATCTTCGACTCCTAGCTCTTCAAGGCCGGAGGTCTAGTTTTTGCTTTCTTTATTTCCTTTTCTATTGTCGCCATTCTAGTCTTGGCGACAATTTCCCTGCCAGTCCCTTAGGAGAACTTCTTTTGTAATGGCCATGTAAATTTTCTAGAATCAATGAAATTCCTTTTGGTGCTATCATTGATCCGGGGATTTTCTTTTCCAGTTGATATTTGATAATTATTCAACAGATCCTTCCTCTCCCGATGCTGCTCCCGCGTCTTCCTTGTCGAAGAAAGTAAGAACCGATGACAATTGCCTTGAAGGTTCTTCCAACACACCTTTGTCGGAAGATTTACAGGAACTTCGAACAACTTCAGTCCACGAAGAAACAAACTCTGGCAATGATGGAACAGTCTCGGAGAGCATCTGAACAAGAACAACTTGCTCGTCGACAAGCCGAAGAAGCTATGGCTGCTAAGGATGCTGCTATATTGGAAGCAAAAGGAGCTAGTGCCCGAGAAAATAGCATGCTCGAGCTGATATTGGAAGCTAGCACGGATATGTTAGGTATGTATCTCAAACTTTCTGATGCCTTCTCTTTATTTTCCTGTGCCTTCTTCCAAGTTTCTTCTCTTGTTGTCCAATAGGCTCAGTTCTTGATGCTGCTGCCGAAGATCTGAGAGTAAATGAGAGAACGAATCTTCTTGTCAACCTTTCTCTGAACCATGGCTCTTTATTTTGGGCCACTCCTGAGCGAACCCAGCAGATTGTCGTTCCAAGATCGTGCTTGCCAAGTACGCGAATTTCTAAATTTTTGCACGACAACGTTGACCCTTGTTTTCAAGACTTTGTTTCCTCGGAATGAGGTTCCTGCAACTCTTCCTGAATTGCTAGAGACCTTCAGAGATGCTCCTCGTATTCATAATTTCGTACGAGCCCAACTTACTGCTGGAGCAAGATTTTCTATGATTATGATAAATATTTGCCATCCAAAGTTGGACCTGTCAACGATTGTCGTTGATTGCATGGCGAAGAAGACGCGTCGCAAGACTAATATTGATGCAATCAACGAGATGGTGACTCCTGTGGCCGAGTCGATGATAGACGAGCTTCTTCGGATGGATGCAGAATTCTTCGTCAAAGGGTCTTATGCCGAGCATAAAACGACCAGAGGCTTGTCAATAGATACTATTTTGGGTTCTGATTGATTTGTAAAACTTTGTCGAAAACATTTGTTGTATACCGCAGAATGCTCTATATTGTCGGAGCCCCCGAGCCTTTTTGTCTGGAGTTTGTACTATTTTTCTCTTTCCAAGGTTCCTTCCTGAGCTGTAATAAAACACCTTGATGGACTGCATGATCTTGGCGTCGAAGTTCTATATTTTGTTCGTCGGGTTTTTGGACCAGAATGATGAGATTTTCTGACGTGTGCACTATATTTAATCATGACCAACTTCCAATTTATATATTTGGCGAGGTATTATTGTACCAAGGCGAAATAAATCGAGTTTGTCTGTTTTGATATTTGAGGGTGCAGAGCCCCCGAGTGTGTCGACGAATAAGAAGTATATCTTTACTATTTTTATTATATTGCAGCACCGCGAGCCCGCCTCATTAAAAACCTTCTCCGGCCCCACTCGGTGCCCCGAAAAAGGAAAAGAGTGCGTCTGAAAACTCGCGGGCGTTTTAGTACATTGTATGTTTACAAAGTAGACTATATTTCGGCATCTAAGCGTAAAAACGCCTGAGCTGTGCCACGTTTCAGGGATTTGGCTCGGCAATCCCTGTCTTCTTGTCTTTAATTCTGTATGCTCCTCCTTCGATTACCTCTGGGACGATGTAGGGTCCAAGCCATGGTGACTCGAGTATTTCGTGACTTTTTTGGTTGAGTCGCAGAACTAAGTCACCAACTTGAAAGACCTTGGGCGCAATCGTCGACTGTGGTAATTCTTCAGGTCCTGTTGATATTTGGCGACTCGTGACAGGACTTCATCTCGAGCTTCGTCAAGTGCATCGACATCGTCCTCCAAGGCTTCTCTCGAGGTTGCTTCATCATATTCTGTGACTCTTGGAGAATCGTGCTCTATTTCTATCGGTAGGACTGTCGCGCCATGGACCAAAAACGACGTTTCGTGTCGCCGTATTTGGTGTTGTTCGGATACTCCATAACACACTTGGCAGCTCCTCCGCCAAGTATGCCGTGCTTTTTCCAAGGGTCCTAGCAGGCGTTTCTGATGCCATTGCAGATAATGCCATTGGCTTTCTCGACTTGTCCATTGGTCCGTGGATGTGCGACAGACGCAAAACTCAACTTAATGCCCACTTCTGCGCAGATGCTTTGAACTCTTTGACGTGAAGTTGCTGCCGTTGTCCGTGACAATGCTATGAGGAACTCCAAATCTGAAGACGATGCTTTTCACGAACTTAATCGCCGACGCGCGTCCGGTGAATTTATCGGCTTTGCTTCGATCCATTTTGTAAACTTGTCGACAACAACAAGCATATACTCATAACCTCCTGGCGAAGCTTTGTGTAGTTTTCCCACCATGTCGAGACCCCATTGAGCAAAAGGCCAAGATAATGGGATTGGCATAAGTTCTGCTGCAGGAGTGAGGTCTGGCGGCGAATCTTTGGCACACGTCGCAAGTTCTCACTATTTCCTTTGCGTCCTCGATTGCTTAACCAATAGAATCCTGCTGAAAACCTTAGCCGCTATAGCTCGCTGCTCGCGTGGTGCCCGCATATCCCTTCGTGCACATCCTTCAGGATACGTCCTTCTTCGGGTGTAACGCATCTTTGTAGCACGCCCGAAATACTGTTGTACAACCCCTTTTACCACAGGAAAGCTTTTGATCTCCGATTATTCGCCTTGCTTCGACTGGGTCGTCGGGTATCGTTTTCCTTAGGATGTGTGATATGTAGGCCTGCATCCATGGAACTTGCACCATCATGACTAGCTCTTGCTCTTCTTCTTCTTCCGTGTCTTTGGTGATACTCGAGGTTTTCTCTTCTTCTCCTTCTTTGTTTTTGCTGGCTTTGTTGATCTCTCGCTTATCTCTTCCCAAAACACGCCTGGAGGAATCGCGAGACACCGTGACCCGATGTTTGCAAGAACGTCGGCTTCATCGTTGCTCATCCTGCCGATGTGGTTTACCTCACAACCATCAAATAACTTCTCCAGCCTCATTGTACACCTCTTTGTATGCTATCATACTTTCGTTGGCTGCATCGCATTGGTTCATGACTTGCCGTGCCACCAATTGTGAGTCGCCGAAAATTTCAATCGGGTTGCACCACAAGCTTTCGCCATCTTCATCCCGTGTATGAGAGCTTCATATTCTGCTTCATTGTTGGACGCGTTTGGGAACGTCAACCGCAAACGTACTTCAACTTGTCGCCTTTGTGATACCAATATCACGCTCCAGCACCTTCCAATCTTTTGGACCCATCAAAGTTCATGGTCCAAGTTCTCGATAAATCTGGGGGTCCCGTGTTTTGTAGCTCCATCCACTCTGCAATGAAATCTGGTAAGACCTGCGATTTTATTGCTTTTTCATATGTGATGTCCCGAGGAGAAAGTTCTATTCCCCAAAGGGAGACACGACCCGTAGCTTCTGGGTTGTTCAATATATTTGACAAGGGAGCCTCGTTGACCACTATTATCGGATGCGCCGAAAAATAGTGTCGCAATTTTCTTGTCGTGAATACTCCATATGCCGCTTCGATATTGCGGGTACATTGTTTGAGGGCGACAGATTACCGATGAAATATACCGGCCTCCGAACTCCATGAAGCTTGCCTTCTTCTTCTCTCTCGACTACTAGGGCCGTGCTGACCACCCGAGGTGTGGCTGCAATGTATAAGAGGAGAGGTTCTTTCTCTTCGGTGCCACTAATATTGGTGGTGTCGAAATTGCTTGCTTGAGGTTCTCGAAGGCTCTATCTGCTTCCTCGTTCCATTGAAATTTTTCCCCTTGTTTAATCAGTGCATAGAACGGCAGCGCCTTTTCTCCTAGGCGACGAATCTGCTTAAAGCCGCGACTCGCTGTTGTATTTCTTTCAACTTTGTTGGCTTTCTCATAGTAACGATGGCCTGTATTTTTTCGGGATTAGCTTCAATCCCCCTTGATACTAAGAACCCGAGAAGTTCTCCGCGGGAACTCCAAAAGAGCACTTTGTCGGGTTCAGCTTGAGGCAGAACTTGTCGACGTTGTCGAAGGTTTCCTTCAAGTCTTCGATCAAAGTCGACCCTTTCTTTGATGTTATTACGACATCGTCGATGTAGACTTGTACATTTTTTCCAATCTGTGTTGCTAGGCACTTCTGCATCATCCGCTGGTATGTTGCTCCCGCGTTTTCAGACCAAAGGGCATTGTTTTGTAGCAGAACACGCCATAAGGTGTAATGAACGCTGTCTTGGCTTCATCTTCTTCTTTTAACCTGATCTGGTGATAACCAGAGTATGCGTCCAAAAAGGAAAGACGTTCGCATCCTGCCGTGGAGTCGATGATTTGATCGATCCTTGGGAGGGGAAAGTGATCCTTAGGACAATGTTTATTGAGACACGTAAAGTCGACGCACATGCGAAGGACTATTGTGTGTTTTTTCGGCACCATCACCGGGTTAGCTACCCATGTGGCTTCGTAGATATTTCTCTGATGAAACCAGCATCTTTGAGTCGATCTATTTCCGATAACATGGCTTTGCGGCTAGGTTCAAAACGCCGCAAAGGCTGCTTGACTGGTCGTGCGAGAGGATCCAAATTGAGGTGGTGCTCGGCGAGTTCCCCGGTACTCCTGGCATGTCAGCTGGACACCATGCGAAGATTTTCCAGTGCTCACGGAGGAACTCGACGAGCGCGCTTTCCTATGCGACATCCATGTTTGCGGCAATGGACGTCGTTTTCTTTGGATCTGTCGGGTGGATCTGTACCTCTTTTGAATCCTTGGTTGTGTTGAAAGTTGACTCCTTAGAAGATCTCCCTACCGCAGCACATCATAATCGTGAACCTTGGCGCCGCATACTCTGCTTGTATCCCGAAAGTTTCGGACGGCGATGAAAATCCTTGTCGCATTTATCGGATAACGCGAAACTTCCTTTGATTGTGATAGGTCCCTTGGGCCCAGGCAACCTCCACAACAGATATGTATAATGCGGCACTGCCATGAACTGGCATACGCTGGTCGTCCCAACAAAGCGTGATATTGCGACGGAAATCCACAACTTCGAACTCCAAATTCTCTATCCTGTAGTTTTCTCGGGTTCCAAACCGAACGTCGAGGTTGATTTTGCCCAATGGGTAACTTGGCTTCTCCGTAATCCCATGGAAACGTGTGTCGCTTGGTTTCAAGTTCGCTAGGGATATGTTCATCTTCCTTAATGTATCTGCGTACATGAGGTTTAAGCTGCTGCCGCCATCTATGAAAACTCGACACGTCAAAACCAGCGATTACTGCGGGTAAGATGAGTGCTGATTGTCCTGGTCGAGGAACTTGCTGCGGATGGTCTGCAATTGTGAAGCCGATGTCTTGCCCCGACCAATTTAGGTACTCGATCGGTGGAGGCATCTTCTCGCCATGAACACTTGTCGCGAGATTACCTTCTGCGCCTGTTTGATGGCCTCTGAATCATTGAGACCGCACCGTTAGAGTTGGGGTCAACATATGGAGGTGGATGTGGTGCTGCCGCAATTCTAAGCTGGTGTCGATTTTCTTCGGTAATTGCGGGAGGAGGTGGAAGGTGGATCTCGCTCCTTGGCTCCCGAGGGTTTCTGTTATTTGCTTGGGCATTTGCAATTCCTGCGGCTCGCAACATTGCTGAAAATTACGGCAGTCTTTCTGAGATGTCCGACGCCTCTTTCCATTGTTGTCGAGGTAAAGTGCATTTGACACGGACCGTTCATCATCTCCTCGGGAGACACGTAAGGTCTTTGAGTCCTTGGTCCACTATTTTGCCTGTTGCCACGAAATCACCTCTATTGTCGCCTTGTTGCTCATTACTCCTTTGATAATCATCTCGACTATTTCCTCCAGGATTTCCTCGAAAACCAGCCGATATATGGCCGGGAGCATCGTTATTGTAGAACTGGCGAGAAAATCGCCTTCTATTTTGATAATTTCGACCACGATCCTCTTCTGGCGACCTGTGTCGCTTGTTGTATATTGCGTATTCTCCATCTGCCCATTTATTGGCTATCTCCATGAGTGCTGATATGGTCTTAGGGTTGGTTCTCCCTAAGTCCTCGACGAAATCTCGCCGGATTCCTGCCACGAACGCATCTATTGCCCTCTCGTCAGATATATCTTCTGCCGAGTTCTTTATGATGTTCCACCGCTGTATGTATTTCCTCATCGACTCGTCGTGTTTCGTCGACACGCTCTCAACTCTTCCAATGACGCAGGTTTTTAGGTGGATCGGAAGTTTTTCACGAAGATGTCCTCAAAGTTATCCCAGCTGTCGATGGAACTTGGGGGAGTTTCTTTATCCAAGATCTCGCGGCACCGCTCAAATGAACTTGGATACTTTGCATAGCGTTGCTCTGGTTCCTCCTACCAGCTTCACCATCTCGAGATAATCCACGAGCCAATCCTCGGGATCTTGGGCCGTCGAATTTCTTGAAATTTTCGGGTAGCTTGAACCCTTTTGGGACTCGAGTTTTTCGAACTCTTCTCGTAAAACACGGGAGCCCACACATATCTTCGTCGGCGACTTCTGGTGAGTACCGACGCTCCTTCTTTCTTGTCGCGCTCTGTCCACCCTTACTTGGACTGCCGTGTCTCTTGCTCCACTTGTTCTTGGGGGTCTTGAACTGCTGTGTTGGGTCGTGGACTGTTTCGCCTAGGATTTTCTTCGGGAGGCGTTGTTGCGAACGCTGTTCCCATTACTCCTACTCCAGCCATCGCCATATTGAACAATGGTTCTCTCGGGTCCCCAGGAGGTGGTCTAGACGCAAGGATGTAAGCTTGTGTTGCCATGTAACCTGCTTCTGGAGTTTTTGGGATAATATTTCCTCTTTCATCAATCGACATAAAGGACATGTCGAGATTTTGGATTATGCTTCCTCTTTCGGCTTCGGTATGTTTTGGAGCCGAGACATCGCTTCCTCCGAGCTTCTCGTGACTATCTCCCGGGTTCTGAAAGGCGACTTAACTCCGCTCGGCTCGCTGATGCAGAGCTGCTTCTTTCCTCCTATTCAGGGATGCTGTCTGTTTTCCAACTCTCTGCTTACCCGAGCAAGTCTATATTGATATGCCCGTAACTCTTGTACGGTAGCAGTAGTATTCATTGGTTCCGATCCATCCATGGCTCTCGCAACCCTATCCCATGCAGCTTGCGGGAGTTGGACTTTTGCGCGAGTTGAAGATCCGCATATTTAGTGCCTAGACCTGTCCGAGATCAGCGGATCGACGTATGGATTTCCCAAATCGTCGAAAGCCTCGACGTTTGTGGTTCGATGTTCCCGCTTCTTCTATCGCACGATCTGGTGGTATTTTGTGTATTGATTTTTCTCAAGGTTTGTGACACCATTATATAGAGTGGTGAAGACCTTTCCGATGGCGACATTTGTCGATGAAGTTGAAGTCGTCGACGCTGAGTCACTGCTTATAAAGGAGTCCGCATGACTCGAAAGATGTGTTGCGAAGATCTTGGCGAGCTTTCCGCTTGCCTTGTCGACGAATCGTGGCGACGAAAACTCCTCGTCACTCGACGAAAAGTTAGAATCGACCGCTGAAAATTCCGACGAAATCGGAACTTCGAGACGGTAGGATCCTTCCTTGTTGACGCCAAATCGGAATTCTCCGAACGCCATGGTGATGGGCTTCTCCAAATAGGCACATGCATCCATACGGGAGGGCGGGTGAGGAATAAAATTGAATAGATCAGTTTTTTCCTTGTTACCTCGATCCATCGCGTTACTTGCTGTCGACGAAGTCGAAGATCTTGAACGTGCCATCGAGATCAGCTCCTTGCAACCTCTAATTCCCACAGACGGCGCCAATTGACAAAGGATTAACTTGTCAATGCCTACAGATTGTAGACTAGGTTTTGCTAGAAGTAGAGGGCAAGTAGATCTCGAAGGTTTAGGCGAAAAGTACTCGATGATTACGAAAACTAGGGTATGTTGACAGTAGATTCCATCCTTTGTCCCTCGACTCCCCTTATATAGGAGGTGGAGCCGAGGGTTTCGTTTTGTACAAGTTACAGAGTCCGGGACGGTTTCTAACTCATCCCGCCAGGTTACAAATAACACTTCCTATTACAACTCTAACTTTCCTTAATATATCTTGAGCTTCCGAATCTTCTTATTCTTCGGATAGTGGGCCTTCAGTAAACCCCGGGTACTATCTTCGGCAGGCCCATTTGGGATGCCTATGTCACCCATTGACACCACTCCCCCTCTCTCTCCATCTCCACTACTTATAAAAGTGTGAACATCCTATATAACTAAGAAGTAGACTCGGTCCACTTGGGCCGCCCGGGAAGCGTGGGGGAACAGCCCGTTGGTTGCTCGCTCGCGGGGGGCTCTCTAGCTCGGTGTATGGCGTCGGTCCTGTGAACTCGTGGGTGTCTGATTCGGAATGGTTTTCATTCGTAGCTTCATTTTGCTGCTGTGATGGTGGAATATGTTCCTATTTTTCCTTTTCCTCAAAAAAAAAATTGTTCCTATTTTGCCTTCGCTGCCATTTGGTAAACTGTTATTTACATTTTATTTATTCTTGCCCTGAATTCTCCTTTGATGCTCGATCGGGTTTGATGATAGAGGTTTCTTCAATGTTTTCTTTTAAGTACTATTGCATATGCATATGGAAGCATAAGTGCAAAATTTTCAATGTTTTCAGCATAATTTCTCATTTCTCGGAAAGTGCATGGCAGCTTTTTACGGGAAAGACTAAACTTGACAGTCTCTTCTGACGTACCTTTCCGAAGAGTATGAGTAATATCTCCTTCAATAATATCAAACCCAGTCATACGTAGCAGCAGTAACCCAATAGAACGTTTTTAATCTTTTATATGACAACCTAGGTTGCAAGCCTATCGCTTATTTTTATGAAAACAAAACATAGCACGTTCCATCAAAACCTATATACATGTATCCTCCATATTAGTAATAATATGCATTATGTTTTAACATTTGTGGTTCAATTTTCTTTTTGAAATTATGTGGCATTTGACTATGTTGTAGAGAAAATCGGATATATTCGGGTCGGCCGGATATGTGGCATCTGCTCTAACGCCACCCTACAGCAGTACGATGAAACCCTAACCCCTTTTATCCCGTCCTCCTTGCACTGCGTTCCCATTTTTGCTCCCTCCTCGCTTTTTCGTCGTTGAAGATCCATATCCGGAGCCGTCTATCCTTATTCCCCAAGCATAAACGCCTTGAGCTTGTGCATATCCTCCTTTTAGCTCCCGCGATAAGCGCTTCAGTTGCCAATGATGTGATACCACCATTGATGCACCGCTATTGATGCAGATTTGATGGAGACCCAGAATCAGTAGGGGTTGGGCCAGAATAAACAGGGTGTGTAAAAGAATGAATCTCCAGGCATTGCAATTGGTCCCGTCATCCGAGTCGGCTAGTTTTAATTACAGTATTTGTTGCCAACTTTAAGACATCTTTGCACCGAACTTTTTTAGTTCCATGGCACTCATTATGCACTATTTTTTTCCATAATGTAGCATATGAGAGAGTTTTCTTGCTATTGGTAGAACCTTTAACATATGATTTTACCGTGTTATTGTTCGTGTTTAATAAACTACATACTCATCATGTTGATGTTAAAATATAATATTCAACGTTATACATTTCTAACATCTATTATTTTAATATACAATTATTCTTATATATAAGGATATGTATTTTATGAATTATCTTAGTTTCCAAAATATATATCTGGATCCAAATGTGATCGAATAAAAAAGACATGTAATCATATTAACCTCCTATTAATTTGTGCCAAAATAGACGTATTGCACTGTAAATGTAGTGTTTCTTTTTCTTTTCTGTATCTTCTATATTTATCTATGGGGTTCTAGATCACATGGGTCAATAATATCATGATATTAGTTTGTAGAAGATGATTGGGTAATGTAGTTGTGTGGAAATGATTTTTCCTCAGATCCTCTCTTCCAACACTCAACTATTGTATTTTTTGAACGTACACCTCTCTCTATATCTCTCCCTCTCTCTCTCCCTCTCCCTCTCCCTCTCCCTCTCTCCATCTCCACTACTTATAAAAGAGTGAACATTTGCATAACATTTTATCTCATCCGTCCATTAGATCTGACAATCAAAGACTCTCTAAAAAAAGACATTCTCGTATTATACGACCACCCCATTTAAGTTTTACATGTATGCTCGGTAGTTTCCCTAGAATACACGTTCGCATCTCATGCCACACGAAACGCAAAACAACCTCTCTCCTCGTGTAAAACTGATAAAAATATTCAGATCAACGGATGCAAGAATTGGGGGTCAAAATACCGAGCCCCAACAAACCTCATAGGCTCCTATATATAAATTTGACACACATGTAACTATATCTGCTTGAATGACCTTTTTCTTACAATTGAGATTCTAATTCATCTTGTTGTACAATCCACCATAACCGTGAGCTCTGAACACTTTAACGTGCATGCAATAGGAAGGGGTGGAGGAAACGAGATTACAACAGAAGAGTTGAACTCACTAAACTTGGTGGTAAAGGCTTGCATATTTGTTCTCCCACAGTTCACCGGTTTCACTGACAACCGATGCAGGAAAATAAATCATAATCATCACTCAATTGACGAAAGCTAGCATCTCATGGGTTTCGAAAGAACTTCAAGCCGGCATTTGTACCAAGCAGTACATGATTTTCACACAGCAACAAGACATAGTAGCAAGCAGAACCACCACCACCAGGTTGGTGAAGACATTGGGTATTTTTACACAATGCTTGCTAGGACGGTGGCGCCTGCACATGAACTAATAGATCGGGCCGCACTGTGCTTCGCGTGATCCTCGCCGTCCGCAAGCGTCGCCGCCAAAAATCCTCTGCGGCCGAAGCTCGTCATTTTGTTTGCTAGACGCGGCTCGCCATAAAGCCCCTGCCACTCGCGTGTCGTTACCTCCTTCCCCTTGACGACGCCCTCCTGGCCGAGCGGTGCCACAGACGGTAGGTGCAATCCGCAGGCGTGTGGCGTGGAGTGGTGCCCTGCAACGTGAAAGCAACTCCTATTCTGACCGTGGCAGCGCTCCCAAGGGGATGGAATCGCCTGGGTGTTTCGCCATTTAAAGGTACTAAGCGAAAAAGCAAAAGGGCCAGGCCCATGAGGGGGCGAGGAGGAGGATAAATTTTTGGTATATCCCACTTCGAACTCTTGATTGAACGAACTCCGTACGGACCGAGCGAGGAACTACTAGATCTTTTGACGTACTATAAGAAAAGTAGAATCAGTTTTGGTGGAGTCAGAGTAGGATTGCAATTTACCTACGGACACCACTGATTGCAATTTAGTAGTAGTAAAGATATGTCAAAGGTAGGTGTTAAAAGTATATCCCAAAATTGAGAAGGAGCGGGAGCGCAGGATTTGGTGGAGTCAGAGTAAATCCGAACAGGGCAGAACAGAGGGCGAGCGTTAGAGGGAGGGTGACCCGGATTGGATTCAAAGAGGCGTCCACCGATCCACGGCGGGTTCCTCTGCTCTTTGTGGCTCGTCCCTACCGCAACATCATCAATCCGCCATGTCGCCCCCTCGTCGGCACCTATGGCCTTTTCGATCCTCCCGATCCGCGGCGATCCTCGACGCAGTGCGCAGAACTCGGCATCAGCGTCGATATCGGCTGCGGAAACTCCATGCTGCTGCTGAAGGTACGTATACTCCTCGTCTCCTCCTCTGGTCTTCTGTTTTACCCAAGCCGAAATCGCACCCCAACTGTTATGCGATGGTTATTTGTTTGATCCCCAGAACAGTTGCCCTCTCCGTTCCTACATCTGTGTACCACTTGGGTTTCCCACAATATATGCGGCAAATTAGATTGCGGGAGGGATCTCAATTCAGCTTGGCTATCCTAGATACTGGGCTAGTACTGGGGACTCTACCCTTTTTTTTATGTGAAAAAGAAAAATAGTGCTCTAGCTCAATTTCAGCAAATTTCAGATTATTGCCTCTTCCTTCATAACCGGACTGACTATTTCAGCTTATGTTTTTGTATCTCCTTGTTCAACTGTTGCTGGTTCATGAGAATTCATACGCAAAATTTGAGTTGTTCGAGCAAAATTGTAACCAACTCTGCTGCATTGCAGATACTAGCGGGTCAAAGGCTTCATCAGCTCAAACAAATGGCTACCAAGGTGGTATTTCACAAGGTGACGACAATATGGGAGAACAAGATCTTTTTGAGAAACTCCCAGATGTATGTTTTTCTTTGCTGGCAACCAAGTATTCAGTAATCCTTTATCATTATTGCAGTCAGCCACTAGATACAATCTAACTGACGAACCTTGGTTTTGCAGGACATCTTACATCGTATACATTCTCTCTTGCCAGTACGAGACGCTGCTTGTGCTGCCTGCATGTCTCGTGCATTTCTGCGTTCCTGGAGGTGCTATTCCAAACTTATACTCAACGACCATGCGCTTCGGTTGACTCACATAGAATCTGAGGAAAGAAAAGCCTATGTCATCGACAAAATTGACAAAATTCTTAAGAACCATCATGACAATGGGGTGAAGGTGGAGTCACTTAACCTTATTCTTACCCCGTGCAACAATATCAAAGCCTCCTACCTGAACAGGTGGCTCCGAAGAACCGTTAAGCCTGGGTTCAAAGAACTTTACTTGGAGATGCCTTTATACATGAAGAAAATTTACAACTTCCCATGCTCTGTTTTGTCCGATGAGGGAGCTGCAAGTTCACTTCAGTCTCTTGACCTATTGAGTCATTGCGCTTTTCATCCCACATCAACACTTGGCTGCTTGAGA
This sequence comes from Lolium multiflorum, assembly GCA_030979885.1. NCBI lineage: Eukaryota > Viridiplantae > Streptophyta > Magnoliopsida > Poales > Poaceae > Lolium > Lolium multiflorum. Next base: position 243,020,948 of record CM061747.1, read on the forward strand.
AGCTTGAAAATTTTAAAACTTTCTCTTGTCCATATTACTGATGAAGGATTGGGGCACTTGCTTTCAAAATGTTCTAACTTGGAGGAGCTGAGCATCTTTGCATGTACTGGGATAGTTTGCTTGAAAATACCTAGTACGATGCAGCATCTCAAGTTCCTCAGGGTTACAAGATGCGAGATGCTTTGCAAGATGATGCGGGCGGTAGAGATCGATGCTCCAAACCTCTGCTCTTTTCACTATGACGGCTCTCTGCCAGAAGTCCATGTCAGAAATTGTTCGCAACTTAAGCATGTAAAGTTATCATATCCCTGCCTGCCATCTCGTGCTCTTTTTTATGCCCGCACTAGTCTTCCATCCATCGCACGGAATGTCGAGAGCCTTATTTTGGACAGTTGTTGTGAGGTATGTGTTGGTTTTTGCGTCATAATGATCAAATTATGGGGACCATTCAGGACTTGTTTGTTGAAAGAACACATGATTAATCTTGGGATTTGTCCTTTTTCAGAACGCCAACACTCCGATGCTACAGTCCAAGCTACCCCACCTCAAGAACTTGGAAATTGGACTCAGCTCATTAGGGTGCTACGGCTCAAGCTATGACGTCTTTTCTCTGGTTTCTTTTCTTGATGCTTCTCCTGCCTTGGAGTCTTTCATCCTGCGCGTAAGTCACTATCCATATCTCTCGGATCCATCTATGGTATTAATATATTACACTTGGTTATCAGAATATTGACATTAGATGTTGACCCTACACATGTATATGCAGCTAAATGATGATGCCATGGCACGCTGTCCTGTTGTTGGAGATGATGATGAATGCCCGAGGCGGAAGGTGGACGTGTGGCATAACCGCCTCAGGCAGGTGACGATCACTGGCTTCTGTTCAGCCAAAAGCCTGGTTGAGCTCACGGTTCACATCCTCGAGAGCACACACTCGCTCGAGTGCTTGACGCTGGACACAACCTATGGAGGCTACGATAGGAGGATGATGGTCTATGGTATCATTGGCAAATGCCCAAACTCAAGAAAGATTGGCCAATGCTGGCCGATGGGCAAGAGAGCTGTTGAGGAAGCTCATAGAGCTGTGAAGATTGCTGGTAGATGCATAGCGGGGAGAGTTCCCTTGGCTGTTCAATTTGAGGTCCTGGGGCCCTGTAGTCGATGCCATACTGGCAATCAATAGATCAATGTCAGGGTGGATTATCTTTCTCTTAACTCCAAGGGAATTCCGTCAACAACGCATGCTAAATCTCGGTGCCAATAAATAGATGTTTTATTATATAATTTACATCTTTGCAATCTAGTTATTTGCATGGTTTTTGTATATCTTGAAGTTGCTGATGTACATGTGCTAAACGATGGTATTATATATGGAGAGTTGGCAACAGTCAGGAGATCAGAATCTTCTTCCCATGTCCAGCAATTGTTGGAGACGGTGTATGGTCTGATTGACCGAATGACTGGTGTGTGGTGGGACGTGGAACCGGCAAATCAAGTCACTTTTGCTTTTTTATAAGCAAAATTGGCATTTTTTGCTTTCTTTTTGTATTTTCAAAGTATTTTGCCATTGGCGTTAGAAGCAGTTGACCTTTTTTTAATTATGGTGTAAATTTAGAATAGATATAGAGTTATCCTCTAGTAGTTGATTTGTAGAAATAATTCCACCATTATGTGGATCACATTCCTGTTGGAGGGATCCGTCATGTTTAGGATTTGTGCATCACCTTGGTCCAGCCGAGCGCCATTTGTGTGAACCAAACAGGGGATCCAACATCAATATGTCAAACACAGAGTGTTCATCCTCAGCTCTGTCGCACGCCGCCGACCACTCGTCACCTCTGTCCTCCATTTAACTACTCCCTGCGAGACCTGAATTTGAAGCTGTATCTCTCTGTGTGTTGGCACCAAATGGAGCGATCCTCCTGTTACTGTCTGCAGCTACCACACAGCTGTCCCGACACCTGAATCATCTTTAACATATTCCAGTAATCACAACAAACAAGATATTTGTCTGCCCGGATATTCAAAATAAATCTGTGCAGGTGGCTCGTATTACTATCGGCTCAGTTTCAGTTAAGCTAGGGAAGCTACTGCAGTAGGATTTCAATGTCTCATATGTGCAAGTACCTGGGAGATTGCTGTGTAAATAACTTATCCTGCTTCAATTTGACTGCCTTCGGTAGTATGTATAATTGGTTTTGCGAATAAGGTGCTACCAGGTTTTGGGCTGAACAATATCGATGCCATTGTGGTGTCATTACAGGTTGGATACGAGAAACCTGCTTCAGAAATCTTAACAAAATGGCACAAGGATCGAAAAGTGTCTTTGGCACATGAGCACCAGTGCTCCCGGTATTAAAAAAAACATATTGTTGTGATTCCAAAAAATCTTAAATTAAATGCGCACATACATATAAATATTCTAAAGGTATGGTGTGAATTTCGGATGAAAATATCTTGTATTTTGAGCTATACAAAAAAGACGAATTTCTAAGAAAAATCTGAAATTTTCATCCCTATACACAACCATAAATTTGTTATTTTTTCCTTAGTTCAAAATACAACGCACTTTGCACGAGTATTCAGAACATGTGTATGTATCCATGAAATAAAATTTCTGATTTTTTAAAGACATAAGTATAATTTTAAAATATTATAAAAACTAGGAGCACTGGTGCTCGGGTGCACTAAATCTGATCTCCACAAGGATGCACGAAAAAATTAGCCAAGAACCATAAGAAAGCAAAAATACTACTCCCTCCATCCATAAAAGGATGTCTCAACTTTATCTGAATTTACATTTATCTATAAACTTAAACATATTTAGATACATGCATATTTTGATAAAATTAAGACATCCTTATGTAGACGAGGATTATACTAGTAGTTTTGAACAGTTAAATGCAAGGAAGAAATGCAAGATGGGACGACAGGCAGTCCAACTGTCACCACCATGTACCAGTTTACTAGTGCACCAATATCGAATTAGTTCAAGCTATGTGTTTCTTGTTCTGAAATCTTGTGCATGTATGTGAGTGATGAACAGGTCGACAAGGAAGCTTTTCTGCATCACACCCACCCAAATTAACACTCCAAATTGTCATCCCTAAAAAAGCACTCCAAATTGTCAGTCTGGAGCGCTGGCCAAATATATATGGTTCCAAATATGGAAGATGATGCGGTTATCTTACCTGTTTCAAGAACATAATTTCGAGTACATATGATCCAGTTTTATTGTATTCTGTTCGAGTCTGTCATATTCAGTGTTGAGACCGTATGTAATGTTTGGTTTTATAAGGTTAAAAGGGTGGAATTGAGACGCAGCGTGCTTACCCACTCAGAGTTGGCAAGGCATGCATTCCTTGTTTGTTCTTGTAAATAACAGAAACGATTCCATGTACATGTAAAAAATATATTTTGTAACCTTTTTGTATATATAGCGTAAAAGCTATTTTTTTGTTTACAGATCCTTTCTGTGTTTTTCTTGTAAGAATTCCTTGGTATTTATAACATTTTGTGCGCAGGAACGACAGGGATTTAACCTACAGAACACGCCGAATTAGCTAAGCTCCTCGTGATGTCCTAAGAAAATTGTCGGTGAATTTGTAATTAAGCGGAATGAGGGAAACACGATTTCACAAACAATTGCAAGATATGCATAGTAATGGATAAACGGAGCTCATATAGTCAGAGCTGGGACATTTTTTTTTGACATATATTCATGAGATCTTCTTGTCTTCTTCGATTGCTCAGAACCATAGGTACCGATGCACTGCTATGAAGTACCGAAGGAAGCTGGATGAGGCTCACGCATGAAGAAGGTGGTCTAGTGGCGACGACGCGACCATCTTCTGCTGATCCTGGTACTGGTAGCGGCGGCGGAGAGCGGCGTGGCCGGGGTCTGAGTCGTCGTTGCAGCAGTAGCAGAGCAGGCCGTGGCGGATTCTGCAGCGGCCGTGGAGGAAGCCATAGTGCTTGCAGCAGCGCATGCACCTGCCGGTCTTGGTGCACTTGTACATGCACAGCGACGCTTTGATGTCGCATTGCAGCTTTGCCCCAACCTCTTCCACCATCTCAGCTGCATACCCAAACACAATCACGTAAGATTCAGGCAAATTTTAAACCAAATGGGCACATATGTCCGTAGCAAAGTTCATGCACCTAGGAATTGATGAATCAATGATTTGACTTACAGGAAATGATGAGAAGGATGGCCAGGAACAATGCCAATGGGGCAGGCTTCTTCTTCTTGCCCATCTCCATTGCTAACTTCTTAATTATATAAGTGATTTGATTAATGGTTTTGGATGCGTAGTTGAGTGGTATTTATACACCAGGAGTAGTAGGAGGTGGAGAGCGTACAGGTAGGACAAGGGTAGATTGTTGAGCCCGTCCATCCCAGTCGGTTCAGAATTCTTCAGATCCGGAACGCCAAAGATAGGACACTGACCAAGCTTAAGAATTAAGCTTGCCCTTCTTTGTTGTCCAAGGTGTATGTATGTACCAAACCGGCAATGTCACTTCCACAAGCCTGAACAAACACATGCTTATAGACACTATCTGCACCATGTTTCTACTTTAGATAGCGTCATGCACGATAGAGTTATTCAGATTTAGAATGCCTAAGAAGGGACACTGAACATGTTGGGTAATGCTTCAGGGTTAAGTGTATCCTTCTTTGTTGTCCAAAGACACGCAGCTATCCAAATTCTGCGCAAAAACTGGCGATGAAACCCACAAGTAGGAAGATTAGAAGAATCCATCCATATATCACGTGTGGTAGCCAACGAAAAATAATAGCGCGCTATTTCACGATAATAGCGGCGCTATAGCGTATTTGCGAGTTGAACGCTACGCTATGCATTCTAGGCACGCTATGACGCTACGCGCGCTAAAGACACGCTATTTCACGCTATTTGGTGCTATTTGGCGCTATTCGCTATTCCGCATAGCACGCTATTTTGCAGAGTAGTTTTTTAGTAGCTCATTCCACATTTTGACCCACTTGCGTTTCCTAAATCCCTAATTCAGGCGACCCTAGACTAAGAAACTTAGATCGCGCACTCCCGAACTCCTTGTCACCTGCTCTGCTCGGTAGGCGACGGCGTGACGGCGCAGCTCCGCCCTCCCTTCTCTTCTGTCAATCGGTGGTCAGCGGCCACGCCTAGCTTCACCTTCACGCCTTCACCCCGTGCCTCCGTTCCCCTCCTTCAATCCTTCTAGTTCGGGGCAATGTGAATGTGAACTATGGTTTGTAATTTTGAGACTGTCATATCAAGTTATGGACTATGTGAACTATCTCTGGTTGATGTTTGGATGCAAAATATCATATCCAAGATTTTATAGTTGCAGAGTGTTATATCTATTATTATATATATATGCTGAAATCCCGAATTTTCTTTTTTTTTGTTAAACACTATTTTGAAAAATAGCACACTATAGCGTCTGTAGGGTTTTTCTGAAGCCCACGCTATTTGTGTTAGCACGCTATTTTTTTATTAGGTAGGATTGCATTGCATACTCGGTTAAATAAAGGCATGGACCTGTCAATAGTTTGCAACACATTTTTTGAGAGTTTATCTAGTGTAATAAAAGAACAATTGACAATTGAACAACGCTCTAACAGATAATCCAACGGCACCTGTTGTTATGAAGTGAACGACGTAGAATTTGGATCTTTTTATGGGAGCCGCAAAGAGTAAAAGGTACTCTAGAAGAAAGTAGCACACGTAACAAAGACTTGTAAGTTTCAGCAAGGCGGCACGCCGTGCTCCGTGGGTTACCTTTTTTGTAACTGATAGCTAGGTTTAGTAATTTTGAGTGTATGCTGGAGTGTTAGAAGAGCGACATTTGATTGAACTTCTTGGGCCAAGCTTGTCAGGTGTGACCTGAATCGCTGATAGTTTGCCGCTTCTCTGTTGTGGTGGAGGTGTGTTATGAAGCGTAGTAAAGTTTTATTTTTTTTTATTTCAAGACCGGTATGTACTGAAAGGGAAAAAAATAGTATTGGGTATAGCAAGCAGTGGCTGACCTATGTTGAGGCAAAACCGGGCCATGACCCGCCCAGCCCAAGAAATTTTAGCCCATATGCTTGTTAAATTTAGCCCAATAATACCCAATTTTACCCATCTTTAGTGTATTGGCCCGCCCAATATTTTGGGCCTAGTTCCACCGCTGTAAGCAAGGTGAGCCAGATAATATAAACACTGATATTAACCAAATTGCTCTATGTTTAGAACACATATTAGTTTGTAGTTTTAATAGATATATCTATGTTGAGTTACATAGTGGATAAGGCTAGTTGTTCTATTTAACGTTGCTACTAACATGCAGAGTTGGCTACTGCGGTTGCACATTAGTGGGATGTGTTCCTACTGGATTATCATTTGTCAGTGGGTATTCACTCTTCAGGAACAAAGCAAAACTATGAGACGGATACAAAAGGCATATCAGAGATCTCTGGAAAACGAATCACTCGAAAAGCTGCATCTTACACATGCATGAAAGAATATAAATGAAATTAATATAAGCATGTCGCAAAAGATTATACAAAATTAGCACATCACAATCAACCAGCCAGGAAAAATACTACCAATCTAGCTAATGACATGGGGCCAAAACAACTAAGCTTTTTTCCATTAACATCCGTACATTCTGACATTTCACCCTAGCTAATGTTCTACAGGAAGTAGCTAAGCAATCAGGACTTTGGCATTTACGTTCCCTCTGGCAGTTCTTGCAGTTTCGGTACACCCAAATCCTCACGGACTGCAAGACATGGAATTTAAAATTGACCATGCAAAAGGGAAAAATGAGATCAGTTTGCAACGTCTGATAATATTCATGTAAGAAATTCTACAGAACTTCTGATATTTGTACTGAGAGAGAGAGCAGGAAGAGTAATTTTTTTACCACGACCTTGAGAAATATACAATACCTGACTACATACCTGTAGGCGATGAATGGAGTTAGCACGCCATAACTCTGAACTTACAAAGATGTGTTCTTCTAGTACTGAAAAGGAAAATCATTATGAGCCTCAATTAACAACAGTAGATCTGGGAAGCAATATTAAGACATTGAAGTTCAGGAAAAGGATTCCTGCATGTGGCGGTAAACACTATCTATCGCAGGCCGATGGCAGCCAAATTGTCGGACCAATGCATCGCCGTCCATCTAGCTCCATCACAGGGCCGGGATTCCTATCTCTCCCACAAAAAAAAGTTAGGTCCATTAAACCTGCACCTTAAATCCCAATAATTACGCACCATGAGGCTCCCATAGATCGAGCCCCAGCTTGACACCATCTGCTATCGCCCCGCTGCCGTGATTCTTCTCTTCCACGGTGCCTCAGCTCTCTCAGCCGCACCACACCCTCCCGTCGACATCTGCGCCATCTCAGATGCCATTCCGCCATGGGATTCTGGCGAAGTAGGATCCGCGACAGCTTGGCCGGGTCGTAAGGAGCAGGCTTCGGCAGACAAGTCGCATGCGGTTTAGCCTGGGGCGCGATGCTCTAGCCATTGCGCTTCTAGGAAGCAATTCACCATGGATTCTCCGACGATTATGGCAAGCTATCAGCGTTGAGGTAATCACATAATTGACATGCTTCCTTATTTTCTCATGTACGCTTCTGTTGTTTTCCCCATACACTTCATTACTTTTGCCATTTGTTTCTCCGCAGATCTTTTCATAGACGATCATGGCTGTGTATGTGCCCCAGAGGTTTCTCTCGTACAACCTCTTCCATCCTGGCATCCTCCGATGTTCGTGACATCAGGGCATCAGGCTCGTCCAGCCTGAGGAGCAAAAGTTCTCATCTTTGATGAATCCTTTTAGTGCAGCGACTATTAGGAGCAAGAGAAACCTAAAGGTTGTGTTGTCTATGGCTCCAGGCTGCACGGAAGCAAGAAGGAAGCTAGCAGCACGATCGATGAAGGCCAAACGTGAGAGCAAAGGAAGCACATATGCATTCAAGGAACCAGATTGTCAAATTTTATTTTCATTGGAAGCTATGTATTCTCTATTTCATTGGAAGCACTATAGTATAATTATTTTTGACGGAAATATTGGTTTATTTTATTGGAAGCATTAATAAAAAAACTGTGGGGATTAATAATAATAGTATACTATTATTTCTTGGAAGCATTTCTCTAATCAGTGTAAACAATTATTCACCTTGAAGCATCCATCTTGATGATGGAAAGAAATCCCTATATGGTTGGAAGCATTTCTCTAGTCTATGGAAACAAAGATTTTTATTACATTGTAGCAAATTCATTCACAGCGGAAGCAATGGTGAACGAAAACGTAATTTTTCTACATAAACGCAATTTCACATTACAAATATATTTCTTCCATATGGAAGAAAATTTAGTTTCACCCGAAGCAAATTTGTGCAGCAATGCAAATAAAATTTTCTACTATGGAAGCAAACTACTGTAGTTAGTGTCCTAAAAATCCGAAATAATTCTGAAGGCGAACAGTTTTGGAAACTTTTGTAACTCTGGAATATTTGGAAATTACCAACACGATGCATGATACGTACATTCTACTACGTATCTATCAATCACCGATGTTGCAAGTTGTAACAGACTCCGGAAACTGTGGGATTAGGCGTGATCCTTGCAATCAGTTATTACTAAGGAAACTAACTACTACTACGGTTTGAAGATATTCTGGTGCTATGGATCGGACGTTGCATGTAGACTCCATCGTACGGCAGAATAGGAGTCCGATGAAACACCAAAGATCGGCTTCCGATCCCTAGTGATGCCCGTTTTTCCTACACCTTCCGGAGGGAAGAATGCTTTTTGCAGGGAAATCTGCACTTATATTACTAATTTTTTCGGTTGAATAGCTTCTATGCCACATCGTTGAGATGAATTGGAGAGAGAGAGAGCGATGCAGTTGGCTAGAATAGCTCACATGTGACGTATCTGCATGTGGAAATAGCCAAGGACCGAAGTCGGGATAAAACGGTTGTAACGGGCGTTGAGGTTACACTAGGACGGGTAGTTATGTACTCCGTCAGGTGGGATCCACTCAGCTGCCTTGCCATCGAGTCAATCTGTGTGGACCGTGAACCGTGCGCCGCGCTCTGCTTCTTGTCCCACGGGCGGTGGCGGTGGAGGTTTCTTCTAGGTGGCCGCGGTGGAGCTTCTTTCTTGGCAGTGCCTGGGGAGAAGCTTTCGCAGTGGCGAATCTGGTTAGTCATTTCGTAGCCCTAGTCCTGCTCCTCACCGTCTCAAGTTGATGGATCTCTCCACTCTAATTTTCGCGATTTGAAACAGGGGATTGTTGTGTGTGGGCTAAATGAACGAGATGGAGCGACGAGAGACAACTTCATATCGATAATGCCCCTATCTTAGCTGATTTCGATTGTGATTTGGGCCTCAACGTGGTGTAGCTCACTCACAGTGACCGCCATAGACAAACATGGGGGACAGTGCGCGGGTAGTGGAATTCTTTCCTACGAAGGCCATGCTAGGTGATGGTAGCGTGAGAAACATAGAGAGAGATACAATTGTAAAATGGGCGGTTGAATTTTCAGAGATCGATCATCAAGACCTACAAAGGAGAAGGCAGTAAACAATTGGGTGGAGAGAATTGAGGAGAGTATAGTTTGGGGTCTAGAGCAAGAATTGTCATTGTTGCGGTTTGACAATTGGAAGAGCGTGTATGTAAGAATTGAAGATGGAGAAGATTTGGTTTCTAAAATTGATCGTCAAAATGGTTGGACAAGCAAACATGCAACATTTTATGCAGAGCTTGTTGATCTAAAATCCGACTCAAAAGTTAAATATATGGTCTCTAAGTTGGCTGCACATATTGCAGATGATGAATGGGCTTTTCAAAGGTAGATTATGCTCATATTTACTGAAGTGACACTATATGTGATGGAACTGCACAAGATGGGTGTCATGGTGCCACAAAGGTAGCTACAATTGATTGGAATGCAGCAGAACTACAAGAACATACTGATTTAGTCATTGCACCAATGAGTGACATTGAGATGGTAAAATATTTGGCATTCCTGTAGATGATAAAGATAAGGAGAAAAATAGAGATAAAGCTGAGATGCCTGTTGATGCAAACAGAAATGAGTCCGACCATAAATAAGAGTTGACTGTGTTTAGCAGATTTTTAATAGACCGCAGCTCCCTTTTAAGGTTAGATATCTCCTCCGATGTTCTGATAACAAAGAGAGTATTGTTTAGAAACGACGTTCCAAAGTGATGAAGTGGTTGTAGAGAGGAAGAACACAAGAGTCAGGAAGTAACATAAAAAAAATAATTTGAGACCGTACATCACCATAGAAGGACAAGAAAATTAAGGGAACACAACTCACTTAAAACAGTAGAACTGTTACTAAGAAATAGATATATCATTATTCTCAGATCTTTACTGGACATTTGGAATTGAGTAGTTCTTACAATATACATGTTAAATTTAAGGTCAATGACAGGAAATGTTTCAAGAGGTGTAGCTACTTTTATTGACCGAGCAGCACTTGCGACCAAAATATTAGCCGTAAAACAGGCTAGGGAAGGCTCGATGGCTCACGAAGGTGAGAGCTCCCGCTCCCCACCAACCACCAACCCAACCCTAACGGGTGGCCACTCCGGCCGTGGTGTCTGAGGTGCATTAATGATAAGGGGTGGCCCGATCTTCTCAGTAAGCAACGGTGGTGATGATGATCACGGGATGAACACAGCGGAGGAACACGACGATGTAGTGGATGATAACTTGTATGACGCAACGAGATCTCTCGATTGGTCCCTGTCGCCAATGCAACAGCTCTCAACCCTGCAAGATATTCGCAACTCCACACACTTGCGCACGTAGCGGCCGACCACGAAGCGGTAAGTTGCAACCTCCCAATTCCCAATGGAACAGCAGATCACACAAGACTTTCAGATCTACACCAAATCAAGCAATATGGTTTAGGGATTCAATAGTTTTGCATAGCAAACAACTAAGAACTATGGTTTATCATAAACGTGGTCTAAAGCTACTTTGGGGTGTCCTAGGCACTTATATAGGGGTTCAGGACGACCTCGGGTCGAAAAGATACAAGAATAACCGACCCAGAATAGATCTGGTCAAGACAGACTCGGACTCGGCCGGTCTGGGGTCCGGTCGACCGGGCCTGGGACCGGGCCAGTCCGGTTCAAACCGGGACTGGTGCCGGGTGCTGACCGGATGCGGGAAGTGCTCTGCAGTACCCCGCTCGGTTGGCATCGGTTTGGCGTCCGGTTGGCGCCGGGTGGGATCCGGCGTACGGTCCGGTTGGACCGGGCCAGGGACCGGGCTCGCCGGCGTGGCGGCCGGTCTGACCGGATGCTGGGCCGGCCTGGACTTCGTCTTCCTCTCTCGCGCATGCCTCCCGCTCCTCCCTCGCGCGTCCATGGAATATCTTCATGTCCAGCTCCTTGTCCAGCTTCACGTCCATGTTTATGTCCAGCTGCTCCTCTCCTCCTCGTGCGATGCTTGCTCCCTCTTCATACCTGATCATACATAAGTAATAGCACTTAGGCAGTATAAAGTTCTCATCAATCAAATTATCGTTTAGGAACAAGTTCACCTGTTGTTTAAGTAGCTTGGCACGAGCCCTTGTAATAGGTCCAATCCTAACTTCATTGGACTTGAGCTTCACAGCAGGTTCATCTTCATCTTGTAATGACGGAGGTAGTAGTGAGGTAGGGATGTCCTCATCATCTCCCCCCCTTCAAAAGGCGTCGACCTCGACGCTCCAAGGTCTTCTCCGTCATATGGTGTCAAATCAGCAACATTGAAAGAATTACTGACACCAAACTCATCAACTGGAAGATCTATCGAGTATGCATTATCTTTGATCTTGGCAAACACTTTGTAAGGACCAGCACCACGAGGAAGCAACTTGGACTTCCGCAGCTTCGGGAACCTATCCTTGCGAAAATGTACCCATACCATATCACCAGGCTTGAACAATATTTTCTTGTGCTTCTTATTCATCCTTGCAGCATTGCTCTCGCCTTTCTTCTCTATCAACTCTTTAGTCTTCACATGGATCTTTCTCACAAAATCTGCCATCTTGGATGCCTCCATATTAACTCTCTCATGTATGGCTAGAGGCAACAATCAAGCGGAGTAATGGATTTAAAACCATACACCACCTCAAAAGGACACAGCTCCGTGGTAGAATGTACCGCCCTGTTGTAAGCAAACTCCACATGCGGCAAACACTCTTCCCACTCCTTCAGATTCTTCTTGATCATGTATCTCAATAGTTGTGACAATGTTCTATTCACCACTTCAGTTTGACCATCAGTTTGGGGATGACAAGTAGTGCTGAAAAGCAGCTTCGTCCCGAGCTTTCTCCACAGCGTCTTCCAGAAGTAGCTCATAAACTTCATGTCACGATCAGAAACAATAGTCTTCGGGACTCCATGTAGACGTACAATCTCCCTGAATAGCAGGTTAGCAATATGCGACGCATCGTCGCTTTTGTGGCAGGTAATAAAGTGTGACATCTTGGAAAATCTATCCACTACCACAAATATAGAATCATGACCTCTCTTAGTACGCAGCAAACCCAACACAAAATCCATACTAATATCCTCCCAAGGTGTAGTAGGTGCCGGTAAAGGAGTATACAAACCGTGAGGCTTCAGCTTGGACTTGGACTTGTTGCAAGTAATGCATCTCTTCACATACCTGTCCACATCCCACCTCATCTTTGGCCAATAAAAGTGGTCAGCTAGCATGAGTAGCGTCTTCTCACGCCCAAAGTGACCCATCAAACCTCCAGCATGTGATTCCTGCAATAAGAGCAAACGCACAGACGATTCTGGAACACATAGTTTGTTAGCCCTAAACAAGAACCCATCATGTATGTGATATGTTTCCCATGCTTTACCAAGAGCACACAAGCGATATGGTTCAGCAAAATCATGATCAGTGGCATACAAATCACACAGTATCTCTAAACCAGGAATTTTAACATCAAGTTGAGTTAATAGCATATTTTCCTAGATAGAGCATCAGCAACAATATTATCTTTTCCCTTCTTATGCTTAATAATATATGGAAAAGACTCAATGAACTCAACCCACTTAGCTAGACGCTTATGCAAAGTAGATTGGGCTTTCAGATATTTCAAAGCTTCATGATCAGAATGTATGATAAATTCTTTTGGCCACAAGTAATGTTGCCAAACCTCAAGAACTCTAATTAAAGCATACAATTCTTTATCATATATAGGATAATTCAACTTAGCACCAGAAAGTTTCTCAGAAAAATATGCAATTGGGCGACCCTCTTGCATCAACACACCACCAATTCCAATACCACTAGCATCACATTCAATCTCAAATTGCTTATTGAAATCAGGAAGTGCAAGTAACGGTGCAGAAGTTAACAATCTTTTCAATTCATTAAAAGCATGATCTTGGGCTGTGCCCCACTAAAAAACAATACATTTTTAGTCAAATCATTCAAAGGTGCAGCAATAGTACTAAAGTTGGGCACAAATCTTCTATAAAACCCAGCTAGACCATGAAAACTTCTTACTTGACTCACATTCATGGGAGTAGGCCAATTTTGAATAGCTTCAATTTTACACACATCTACTTCTACTCCATGCTTAGAGATAACATAACCAAGAAATATGACCTTATCTTTGCAAAATGTGCACTTCTCAAGATTACCATATAGTTTATTATCACGCAACACTTGCAAAACATGTCGAATATGTATAGTATGGTTAGATTCATTGCGGCTATAGATTAATATGTCATCAAAGTACACAACCACAAACTTGCCAATAAAATCACGCAAAATATGGTTCATCAGTCTCATGAAGGTGCTAGGTGCATTAGTTAAACCAAAAGGCATTACTAACCACTCATATAAACCAAATTTTGTTTTAAAGGATGTTTTCCATTCATCCCCTTCTTTCATCCTAATTTGATGATAACCACTACGCAAATCAATTTTAGAGAAAACAGCAGCACCACTCAATTCATCTAGCATATCCTCTAAACGGGGAATAGGATGACGATATCGAATAGTAATGTTGTTTATAGCTCTACAATCTACGCACATACGCCATGTACCATCTTTCTTAGGAACTAGAATAACAGGAACATCACAAGGACTAAGGCTTATCCGGATATAACCTCTGTTGAGTAGCGCTTGTACTTGCTTCTGTATCTCCTTCGTCTCTTCGGGATTCGTTCTATATGGCGCCCTATTGGGTAGCGAGGCGCCGGGGATCAAGTCAATTTGATGCTCAATACCACACAATGGTGGTAGTCCCGCTGGCACCTCCTCCGGAAACACGTCGCGAAATTCCTGTAAAACATTAGAAACACCAAGAGGAAGAGGGGTCATGTCGTTAGAAACCAAAACCGTACCCCTGTACAATAGCAAAAGAGGCATGGCAGTAGGATCCTCTCGAAATTCTCTCATGTCTTCTTTGGTGGCTAAAAGCACTAAGGAATTCACTCTCTCGTTATATCACTCACGACATTACAATTCTCTCGCCTATCTAGAGGTGCATCCTCCAAGTTTACTTCAATTTTCTCATGAGACTCATTGACAATTTGCTGCAGTGACATAGGCTGTAAGTTGATTTTCTTGCCCTTGAACTCCAAGTGATATGTATTGGCACGGCCATTGTGTTGCACAGAACGGTCATAGAGCCAAGGCCGACCCAATAATAGGTGACACACCGTCATAGGAACCACATCAAAATCAATGCAATCCTTATACGGTCCAATCTCAAACTCAACACGCACCATGTGGTTTACCTTCATCTCACCATTGTCGCTCAACCACTGAATATAGTATGGATGCGGGTGCGGTAGATACTTCAACTTCAGCTTGGTACACAACTCCTTGCTTGCTAAATTGCGGCAACTCCCGCCATCAATAATAACCTTGCAAGCTTTGTCAGGACCAACTAAAGCCTTTGTTTGGAAAAAATTGCAGCGTTGAGTAGATGCACTAGGCAACACATTAAGAGCACGCTGCGACACAACCATGGTGCGAGCATCAGGCGGATATGCATCTTCACCATCAGTGTCATAATCATCATCTTCTGGAGCATATGGATCAACATCATCTCTAGTCTCATACTCATTGTCCTCATTGATAATCATGACTTTGCGGTTAGGAAAATCTCTCTTGAAGTGAACCTTGCCACCACATGTATGACAAGCCATATCACGGTTGCGCGCAGTAGACATGCTAGAACCACTCGTACTTGCAGAAGATTCGGACTTCTTTGCATTAGACACATTGGAGACCGGCTTGCTAGACGGAGTAGAGTAAGGTGCGGAGCGCGTCGATGGCGCAGGCGCCGTAGGTGGGGCGCTCGAGGCGTGAAGCGTCCAGCTCCCGTAGCACGACCTTTAACCTTTGCTTCCTCAGCCAATTGTGATTCAGCTTCTCTTGCATGATGTAGCAATTGATTCATATTTGTGTAATTATAGTGACGAACAATGCCTTTGATATCATACTTCAATCCATTGAGAAAATGCTGCATTGTCATCTCTAGAGACTCACGGACACGGCCACGCTGCATAAGCATCTCCATCTCCATGTAGTATTCATCCACAGTCTTCACACCTTGCCTCAATAGGGTCAACTTATCATATATTGTATGCAAATAATTAGTGGGCACGAAACGAGAATTCATCGCCTCCTTCATAGCACGCCATGTGATAATAGGTGGCTCACCATCCTCTTGTCTATTATGAACAAGTGCATCCCACCAACGCAATGCATAACCATCAAATTCGGAAGAAGCAAGTTTGATCTTCCTATCTTCAGTGTAATTATGTAAGCGCCATAACTTCTCAATCTTTAACTCCCAAGAGAGGTATTCTTCAACATCAGCTCCTCCTTCAAACTTGGGTATAGAGAACTTGGGCTTACCCAATCCATCTTCCTCATCAAGCCCACAACCATGGCGTCCAAGTTCAGCGAAACCACGAGGACGGTTACCACGTCCAACACCACGACCAACACCAGGTGCTTCATCCTGAAGTTCAGGGTCTTCATCCTCTTGTTGCTGTTGATTTGTAAGATTTTCAACAGACATTTGCAAAGCTTGAAGAGTATGTTGGATATCCGCCATTTGATCTTTCATTGTAGTGACGGTATCATTAGTAGCATCCAGCTTCTGGGAGATCTCTTGGACCGTTCCCCTAAGCGCATCATCCTGAGTGCGGAATTCACGTCGCATCTCATTACGAAGAGCTTCATACTCCCTCCATGTGATGATATCTGCAGAATTCTTGTTCTCCTGGTTAACAAGTTTAGCATCACTAGCAGACATGATTAGTAGGTTAGTGCACTAAATCCAAAATATATGGTGGTACTCTCACAACTCACTCAAAAACTGATAAGAAAAAGAAATCTTACCGTTCCAAAGTAAATTAGTGTTGCTTACCACGTGTAGTAACAACTAGTGCACGGATGTAGCGAAGCGAATATCAAGGGTATAAGAACAATCACATGACAAAGCAGGATATATGTGGGGCTGTAGGTAGGCTACCTATTTGCACCAATAACAAGCTCTAGCGCTGACCGTAGACAACCAAAGATACTCACACAAGGCGATAAATGTGGCAATGCAACTATATGGAGAGAAAGGTTGCAATGCACTCGAGAGACACTAGCAAAGCTCAACGAAACAGGCACAAGATTGCTCAACTACAGGTGCATAAAAGTAAACTAGGCCTTCAGTTGATCTTACTAGCACTTCACACTTTTTCTTTTTGTATTTTCTTTTTGAAACACACACAGCGATGCAGCTCTTTTTGCTTATTTTCTATTTTCTATTTTTGATTTTATGACACAACTCCTTGATAACACAGCCAACAAAGTATGGAAAGCACCAAAACCCTAATGAGCAGCCTGTCGAGCGGTAAACTAGTCTCTTCTGGGGAAGTTCCTAGTCACTTATATCGATAGGTTGTGGCTATGGTTGGGAACAAGCACACTGTACGCTATGTGGACTCGGAGTAGCAAAAACTGACACTAGATGAAAGCGGAAACACAAACCCTAACAATACTAGATGGAAGAAAAAGATACGCAAAAACAACTACAAAAAAGCAACTAAAACTTGAAATTAGTGCAATCTAAAACTATGGCAAACCCTAACCCTAATTTTTTTGGGCTTTTCTGGATAGGAAACACTCACAACTCAACTATGGGGTGGATTGTGGATGGCTTACCGAGGAAACCCGAGAATCTGATACCAAGATGATAAGGGGTGGCCCGATCTTCTCAGTAAGCAACGGTGGTGATGATGATCACGGGATGAACACATCGGAGGAACACGACGATGTAGTGGATTATAACTTGTATGACGCAACGAGATCTCTCGATTGGTCCCTGTCGCCAATGCAACAGCTCTCAACCCTGCAAGATATTCGCAACTCCACACACTTGCGCACGTAGCCGCCGACCACGAAGCGGTAAGTTGCAACCTCCCAATTCCCAATGGAACAACAGATCACACAAGACTTTCAGATCTACACCAAATCAAGCAATATGGTGTAGGGATTCAATAGTTTTGCATAACAAACAACTAAGAACTAGAGTTTATCTTAAACGTGGTCTAAAGCTACTTTGGGGGCGTCATGGGCACTTATATAGGGGTTCAGGACGACCTCAGGTCGAAAAGATGCAAGAGTAATCGACCCAAAATAGATCTGGTCGAGACAGACTCGGACTCGGCCGGTCTGGGGTTCGGTCGACCGGGCCTGGGACCGGGCCAGTCCGGTTCAAACCGGGCCTAGCGCCGGGTGCTGACCGGATGCGGGAAGTGCTCTACAGTACCCCGCCCGGTTGGCATCAGTCTGGCGTCTGGTTGGCGCCGGGTGGGATCCGGCGTACGGTCCGGTTGGACCGGGCCAGGGACCGGGATCGTCGGCGTGGCGGCCGGTCTGACCGGATGCTGGGTGATGTCTATGCACGCTTCTATTCCTGTAGACAGTGTTGGGCCTCCAAGAGCAGAGGTTTGTAGAACAACAGCAAGTTTCCTTAAGTGAATCACCCAAGGTTTATCGAACTCAGGGAGGTAGAGGTCAAAGATATCCCTCTCAAGCAACCCCGCAATTAAGATACAAGAAGTCTCTTGTGTCCCCAACACACCTAATACACTTGTCAGATGTATAGGTGCACTAGTTCGGCGAAGAGATATTAAAACGCATCTGGTATAGATGGTGGTAAACGGTAATTGCGATCTGAAATAAATATTGCAGGAAATAAAGATGCAGTAAAACAGTAAATAAGCGGTGTTTGCAGTATTTGGAAACAAGGCCTAGGGATCATACTTTCACTAGTGGCCACTCTCAACATTACAATCATAATTGAATATGAATATAAGCACTTCATCATACTACTCTGAAAACACTCTCTTGTTGGATAAAGAACTCAAATTCATTGGGCAAGTGTGCATAAGCACACCTCAAAGGCGTATTCCCAAGTACTAATAAACACCCCACACTGTCATCGTGAGCATTCATAGGAGGTACTAACACACCACAATTTATAAGGGAGTTACACACGTCGCACACACTGTACCCTTACACCGAGGTCACAGTAACCCCAAAGTTCACATAATAAAACACTTGAGTAGCATATGACATCTAGATTGTAAAGCCTATGATCACATAAAGATCACATCATAAGAGAGAGAGAGAGATTGAACCACATAGCTATGGTAGAGCCCTCAGCCTCGGGGAGAACTACTCCCTCCTCATCATGGGAGACAGCAACGGCGATGAAGATGGCGGTGGTGTCGATGGAGATGGATTCCGGGGCAATTCCCCGTCCCGGCGGCGTGCCGGAACAGAGACTTCTGTCCCCCGAACTTGGCTTCGCGATGGCGGCGGCTACGTACCTCTTCGTGGAATATGACTGATTGATTTAGGGTTTTCGCGACGGAAGGAATATATAGGCGAAAGGGCGGCCTCGGAGGGGTCCCGAGGGACCCCATATCTGGCGGCGCGGGGGCCACCCGCGCCCCCTATGGTGTGGAGGCCCCTTGGCCCCCCTCTGGCCCTTCTATGGCTCTCTAGGTCCGTCTCGGTAAAATATTGACTTCTGTCTTCGTGGGGTCCAATTCCGAGAATATTTCCTGTGTAGAATTTCTGAAACCAAAAACAGCATAGAACAGGAACTGATACTTCGGCATCTTGTTAATAGGTTAGTCCCGGAAAATGCATAAAAATGATATAAAGTATGAACAAAACATGTAGGTATTGTCATAAAACTAGCATGGAACATAAGAAATTATAGATACGTTGGAGACGTATCAAGCATCCCCAAGCTTAGTTCCTACTCGCCCTCGAGTAGGTAAACGATAAAATAATAATTTCTGAAGTGACATGCTACCAACATAATCTTGATCAACATTATTGTAAAGCATATGAGATGAATGAAGTGACTCAAAGAAATGGTATATAGATTGCTAACAAAAAGATGATGACTAAACAATTGAATCATATAGCAAAAACTTTTCATGAATAGTACTTTCAAGACAAGCATCAAAAAGTCTTGCATAAGAGTTAACTCATAAAGCAATAGATTCTTAATAAGAGGCTTTGAAGCAACACAAAGGAAGATTTAAGTTTCACCAATTGCTTTCAACTTGTAACATGTATATCTCATGGATAGTTGTCAACATAAAGCAATATAACAAGTGCAATAAGTAAACATGTAAGAATAAGTGCACACAGTTGACACAAGTGTTTGCTTCTAAGATAGAAAGAAGTAGGTAAACTGACTCAACATAAAGTAAAAGAAAGGCCCTTCGCAGAGGGAAGCAGGATTACTCATGTGCTAGAGCTTTTTATTTTGAAAACATGTAAACAATTGTGTCAACGGTAGTAATAATTCATATGGGTTATGCATAAAACTTCCTATAAGTTGCAAGCCTCATGCATCGAATACTAATAGTGCCCGCACCTTGTCCTAATCAGCTCGGATTTCCATGGATTATCATTACATTACAAATGTTTAAACCAAGTGTCACAAAAGGGTACCTCTATGCCACCTGTACAAAGGTCCAAGGAGATAAATCGCATTTGATTTCTCGATTTTGATAGATCTCAACTTGAGGACATCCATACCGGGACAACATAGAAAACATATAATAGACTCCTCTTTTATGCTTTAAGCATTCAACAACAAGAATATTCTCATAAGAGATTCTGAGGATTAATGTCCAAGCTAAAACTTCCACCATGATACATGGTTTTGGTTGGCGGCCCAATGTTCTTCTCTAACAACATGCAGACTCAAACCATTTCAACTCATGGCAAATCTCCCTTACTTCAGACAAGACGAACATGCATAGCAACTCACATGATATTCAAAAAAGGTGTGACAGGTTGATGGCGTCCCCAGATAACATGGTTACCACTCAACAAGCAACTTATAAGAACTAAGATACATAAGCAACATATTTATTACCACAATAGTTTTTTAGGCTACTTTCCCATGAGCTATGTATTGCAAAGACAAGGAATGATTTTTTTTAAAGGTACCACACAAGCAATTTACTTTGGAATGGCAGAAAAATACCACATAGTAGGTAATTATGGTGGACACAAATGGCATAGGTTTTGGCTCAAGGTTTTTGGATGCACGAGAAGCATTCACTCTCAGTACAAGGCTTTGGCTAGCAAGGTTGTTTGAAGCAAACACAAGTATAAACCGGTACAGCAAAACTTACATAAGAACATATTGGAAGCATTATAAGACTCTACACTGTCTTCCTTGTTGTTCAAACACTTTTACCAGAAAATATCTAGACCTTAGAGAGACCAATCATGCAAACCAAATTTCAACAAACTCTACGGTAGTTCTCCACTAATAGGTTTAAACTACATGATGCAAGAGCTTAAACATGATCTACTTGAGAGCTCAAAACAATTGCCAAGTATCAAATTATTCAAGATAATATACCAATTACCATATGAAGCATTTTCTGTTTCCAACCAAATAACAATCAATGCTGAGGCTTTCAGCTTTCGCCATGAATATTAAAGTAAAACGAAGAACACAAGTGTTCAAATGAAAAGCGGAGCGTGTCTCTCTCCCACACAAGCATGTTGAGATCCAAATTTATTCAAACATAAGCAAAAATAAAAACACACAGACGCTCCAAGTAAAGCACATAAGATGTGAAAGAATTAGGCATCCCCAAGCTTAGACGCTTGAGTCTTCTTGAAATATGCTTGGGTGACCCACAGGGGCATCCCCAAGCTTAGGCTCTTCACTCTTCTCGATCACATTATATCACTCTTCTCTCTTGACCCTTGAAAACTTCCTTCACACCAAACTCAAAGCAATCTCATTAGAGGGTTAGTGCATAATAAAAAATTCACATGTTCAGTAAGGACACAATCATTCCCAACACTTCTGGATATTACCCAAGGTTACTGAAATTTAATGGAGCAAAGAAATCCACTCAAACACAGTAAAAGAGGCAATGCGAAATAAAAAGGCAGAATTTATCAAAACAGAACAGTCCGTAAAGACGAATTTTTTCGAGGCACTTAACTTGCTCAGATCAGAAAACTCAAAACTAATGAAAGTTGGGTACATATGTGAGGATCACGCATGAATTTTTGCAGAATTTTTAGATTCTTCTACAGAGAGAAAAACGCAAATTCGTGACAGCTAAAAATCTGTTTCTGCGCAGAAATCGAAATCTAGCATCAACTTTCTATTAGAGACTTTACTTCGCACAAAAACGAAATAAACATGATAAAGAGAGGTTGCTACAGTAGTAACAACTTCCAAGACACAACAAAACAGTAGCAAAATAAAAACATGGGTTATCTCCCAAGAAGTGCTTTCTTTATAGCCATTAAGATGGGCTCAGTAATTTTAATGATGCTCTCGCAAGAAATAAGAGTTGAAGCAAAAGAGAGCATCAAAAGCAAATAAGAAACACTTTTAAGTCTAACCCACTTCCTATGCATAGGAATCTTGTACACAAATAAATTCATGAAGAACAAAGTGACAAGCATAGGAAGATAAAACACGAGTAACTTTAAAATTTTCAGCATGTAGAGAGGTGTTTTAGTACCATGAAAATTTCTACAACCATATTTTCCTCTCTCATAATAATTTCCAGTAGCATCATGAACAAACTCAACAATATAACTATCACATACAACATGCTTTTCATGTTCTACAAACACATAATTTTTATCAAGCTCAAAAATAGTGGGATCAAAACTTTCAAACTCACTTTAAAAAAATCTATAACAAGATGATTGATCATTCTCAAGAGATATGGGACTCCTAAATAAAGTCAAGACCTCTCCAATCCCATTTTCGTTAGTAGTACAATTAATATTATCAAGTAACATAGGACCATCATCTAGAGCTTTATCATAAATATTTGCTAAGCAAAAATCTTTAGTACCATGCATTTCGGTACCAGGCACAAACAAAGCATTATCATAAGATTTATCAAAATAGCATGGATTATCATAGATAACAGTAGCATAATTATTCTCACAAGTTTTACTCATAGGGAATATTTCAAGAGAATCCACAGGAACATAACATTCATCCTCCATAGCAGGTGGCACCAAAATACCACTATCATTATTATCATCATAAATGGGAGGCAAAGTATCATCCAAGAAAATTTTCTCCTCAAAATTTGGGGGACTAAAAATATCACAACCAGCTTCCCAAGCTTAAATTCTTCCATAGCATTAGCAATAATAGTTTTCAAAGAGTTCATGCTAATAACATTGCTACAACTATTTTGCAAACAAAGTTCCATGGGTTTTTTAATTCTCTCTTCAAACACATCATGTCCTAATTCAATATAAAGTTCAAAAAGATCTCTAATTTTTTTGTTGTTTTCCATTAAGCCTAACTAGTGAAAATAAAAACAAGAAACAAAAAGATAAAATTGCAGAATCTAAAGGAAATAGCTTCGAGCACTCACACACCGGCAACAGTGCTAGGAAATAGCTTAGTAGTCGGAGGATGTGAATACCTTTTACCTTACCTCCCCGGCCACGGCGCCAGAAAATAGCTTGATGTCTACGCACGCTTCTATTCATGTAGACAGTGTTGGGCCTCCAAGAGCAGAGGTTTGTAGAACAGCAAGTTTCCCTTAAGTGAATCACCCAAGGTTTATCGAACTCGGGAGGTAGAGGTCAAAGATATCACTCTCAAGCAACCCTGCAATTAAGATACAAGAAGTCCCCTGTGTCCCCAACACACCTAATACACTTGTCAGATGTATAGGTGCACTAGTTCGGCGAAGAGATATTAAAACGCATTGTGGGGACCCCGGACTAGCTGTCCGAAATTCCATGTTATGTATACAGTTCACGATCCCATGATCAGTGCGTCGTGAACACATAACCGAACTGATATCAAATTACACCATCCATTACAAAGCGGAATAAGAAAATTACAACATGGTAACATGACCAATACTTACATAATAGCCTCGAAGGGCCTAACTAAACATCGAGTAGCATCATCACTTCAGCAGCGCAGTACCCAAGTCATCTGCCATAACCCTACAGGCAACTGATGGGAAGACGTTCCTAGCTCGCATAGACGTCGTCAACTCCTTCTTCATCCATCGTGTTCCTCCAAGTCTGGCCAAGTAAATAGCCAGGGACAAAGCCGTGAGTACATTGGAATTGTACTCGCAAACCATCAAGAAAGGTACTTTGCAAGAGTGCAAGATAACAAGTGCTAGTCTAAGATGACAAGAGGGAAGAGCTAATTTCTCTAGTGG
Source organism: Lolium multiflorum (assembly GCA_030979885.1). NCBI lineage: Eukaryota > Viridiplantae > Streptophyta > Magnoliopsida > Poales > Poaceae > Lolium > Lolium multiflorum. The sequence continues at coordinate 243,044,737 of CM061747.1, forward strand.
AAATAGCATGTGGAAGAGAAATAGTTTCTCTTGTGGATATAGCATGTGAAAGAGAAATAGTTTCTCTTGTGGATATAGCATCCCGACATCTCAAGTGATGGGGACACTATGGTGGTCCTATGACATCTCTATATCTTTATTGAAGAAGATACTTCAAAGATAGACTACGACATCTCTATATCTTTAAAGAAGAGGTAGCATTCCGGCATCTCAATTGATGCGGGCGCTATGGAAGTCCTATGACATCTCTATATCTTTATTTCAGAAGAGTTAGCATACCGCCATCTCATTTGATGTGGATGCTAGGAAGTCCTATGACCTCTCTAAATCTTTAATGAAGAAGAGTTCCTCTTCATGAAACATAAGGAAAAAGTTCCACACTTGGTCTTATTTTTCCACGACCATCTCCATATGGTCGACACACGCCCTTTTTCTGTACCCTTCCGGTACATCCAACACACATTTCCTTTGTAAAGCATTTAACAAAACAAAACTCAAGCCCAGGTTAAGGTAGACCTTTGCAACCCGTCCATGACCGCGGACGCGGCTATTCGAATAGATTTAACTCTGCAGAGTTTGCGCACTTTCCCCACAAGAACTGGTAAATCCGCCGGGATCATCCCCGGATCGTCATACTAAAGTATGCGAGTCTCGGATAACCAGTCATAATCTTTCGCCCGTCTCCATTGGCACAAGTCCTTCCCTGCGGGCTTACCCCTTCCCGGCACCCCGGCAGCATACCTCCTTTTGAGCGTATCTCCGGCGCCATGACGGAAGACCCTCAGTAATCGTCCGACTATCAGTTAAGACAGTGTATTGCCTCCTCTAGAGCGCAACCCGGCGTCGGAGGTCATCGTGACCCTCCCTAGAGAGTTGTGAAGGGTGCTTATGCCAATCTCAACGAACTACGGACTAAGCCCGTGCCCATATTGGATAATGTGGTTGCGCGAATAAAAGTTGGGCTGGTGTACACTTATACGCAGTGCTCCTTTTTAGAAACCATTTCTTTTTCCCACAACACCTTGGTTGTTCAACAAACAGCCATACACCACTTTTCCCAAACATCCTTATCAACATCCTTTATTTTCTTAAACCGTACACTTGGGTTAGCTCACCCAAGGTTTTCATAAACATTTACAACAAGGTAAACCTTGAGGGGTTCCAACCTATAGTTACATGAGAAGGAACTAATACAACACCATGTCCGAGATGAGAGTCATCACACCATGAGGGGTATGTGTGAGTGGCACAAAGAGGATCATACTTGCTTAAGGCAAGCATGTAAAAAAAAGACAACATAGGGTGGATCAAACTTTCAGTTTTGTGGTACTACTATACAACTTGGATGGTGAAGGTTCACTATCCAACCATCAATCACAAGGGTACACGGCATACTTCTCTCAAGTTGAGAATTACACCAAGATTCATGACTTTGATACCTCTAGACTCAACAAAGTGGTGGGTGTGATGTAAACCTCTATCTTGGAATAGGACATGCTCATGTTGAGCATACAAGTAGACCCAAGGGAGTAGCACGGCCATGATACCATGCATCCCTCCAACATGTGAGCAAAGGTGGAATATCACCACAAGGAAGTACCCCGATTACAACCATACATAGACCAATATAGAGAGAACAACACATATAGGAACAAGATGCTTTGGGACATCAACAAATGACATCCAACAAGACATCAAACAGAGTTCAAAGATGGCTTGCCTTGGCTTATTTGTCCCTGGACTTCTTCAACTCCATCAATATAAGAATCCCAACAACATAAATAAAATCCTCGTCCGATTCCACTTCTTCTTCTTCTCCGGAATTGTTCGCATCTATCGTCGGAAAATATAAAAGGAACACAATCAATCACATTGCTTCAACAAAACAACATACAACAATCAACAACTAACTTCTCAACCAAGGGATAACATACTAAGGACTTATAGATACTACAAAACAACTTTAAGATATTTTTTAATTTAGAAAACCCCATTTTATTTACCTAGTAAAGGTATGAGAGTATCACAACTTAGCAATTGCCTCTCTCGGTATCACCATGGCACAAGCTAAGTATCCCCTGGTAGATAACATCATAAAGAGGACAAGTGCATTAGTTAGGCATTACAAACATTCATATTATATTTTGAAACATTTTTGGAAAAGCGGGAAATCATTCTCTCTATTTTGTAAAGCTTACACAACACTACACAAGAATAGAAAGTAAATGATATGCCACACCATTTGAAGACTTAAGCCAAACAATAGAACTAAGGTTAAGTTGCAGAGGTTTTGTTTTGCAAAAATAAAACATTGGTTGACCAATTTTTAATACAAAGAGGTGGTTAGAGTTTTCAAATAAATCAAAAGTTTTCCTTCAACAACCTATGTCACACATACACATTACTAACAGTAATAAATATGCATGAACAGAGACTAACACTATTTTTCCTAGATGGCCAGTACTAATACAAGACTAACCCAATTGGATTCACTCAAAAATATTAAACCTACAAATTTAGGAATTTGTTTAAATCTGGCTGTACAGAAAAAAAGATCTGTAAGCCATAAATCGTAGAAAAATCCTAAAAATATGAGACCACTGTCATTTGAAAGATATTTAAACAGAGATGCATACACAATTGAATTTGGGTTCAAATAGTTTCTGAAACTCTCACAAATGAATTAACAAGGTTACTGTATGTCTTTACCATTTTCTTTACAACTGGATTTTCATAACAGATAAATGTTTGAAACTTGTTGGAGATGATTAAGAAAACATACGACAGTCCTACAAAGTTGGAATCACTCAATTAGGTTCAAAGATGGATTTTTGGTGATTTAAAAATAACAGCCATGTCTGCAGAACACACAGAACAAGTTTAATTCACCACAAATCATACATAATTTATAAAAATATGAGGTCAGTCGCATATGAAAGGTATTGAAAAGGTGGTTCTTACCCAATTTGTTTCATTCAAAAATTCGTTCCCAAGCTCCTGATTTAATTCGACAAAGTCAGATCTGACCAGATCTTGATCTGTGAACCATTTCAGTTTCAGGAGGTCAATAGAAGTGAAACCACCGCCAAAATAAAGGTATTGAAGAGGGCTTTCACCCAAAGTTAAGTTTGCTCAAAAAGGTTTTGTAAAACGGAACTTATTTAACAAACAGTGAATCTGCATGTTTACAGAACTTTATTTACCGTGGAAAATCTGTAACGAATTTGAGGATGAAATCAACGCCAAGTTGTAGATCTTTTCAATACCTATCCGCGAAACTTTGAATCACTCGATTTGGCCCTGCACACGAGTTTTGGTGGATTTTACAAAATCGTACAGAATCTGAAACAGCAAGATAGCAGAAATTACTGCAGGGATTTGGACGAACTTTGCTCAAAAGTTTCAGATCTGAGGATTGCTCAACCTTCTCCATGCTTGGACCAACATGCACATGCATCAAGATCCAATCTTGTGAGAGGGGAAAAGAGAAAGGGAGCTGGATTCATCAAAAATTAGGGAAGAAGAGAGTGAGAGAGATGCTCTCATGGTGAGGATGAGCTTGAGGGAGGAGGGGAGCTGTATCTTTGATGAGCTTTCCATGGCCATGGCCGGCCATGGAGCCTTGGGGGAGCAGCAGCTCGTGGGGAAGAGGTAGGAGAGGAGTGTGAGTGAGTGGTGGAAGGAGTGGAGAGTCAAAAATGAAATCCAAAGGTGGAGGGGGTGGCCGGCCAAGTGAGTTTTATAGAGGGAGAGGGAGTTGGCTGCCTCCTTTGTGATTGGCTAAGGTGGGTGGCTGCCCATTTAGTGATTGGGTAAGGTGGGAGGCAAGGCTTGTGGAGGAAGGAAAAGAAGAGGAAGGGCTGGCCGAATTTTCTTGCCATGGCCGGCTCCTTTCTTGCCAAGCTCAAGTGAACAATGAGAGAGAGTGCACAACATCCATGTGAATAGATCAAAGCATGATGTTGAGAAGGTAGTGACTTTGATGATGATAAGGCTAGGAGTGGATACATATAGATAAAGGAGTATGAGGGTGTCATGTGCCATGAGAATAATCTCCACCACTTTGGTTGTGACAAACTTATGATGAAGATAGTTTCCAAGGTATAGTTGATGAATAAAAGTTTTCATTTGAATTCAAAATTGGAAGGATTGGGATTGACCACAAGCAACAATGCATGAGCATGTCAAGGTAGATGGGTGGTGATGGTGTTTTATACAATGGTAGAGCAAGGTTGAGGGAGATGGTGAGTGAAGTATCCATATACTCACAAGGATGAATATATTGACATAAGTCATCAATTCATGAGATCAAGGTGATGATGGAAAAGAATAGAGGATTGATATGGGTATGATGAAATATAAGTTGCTCTTCAAATAAGGGGTCAATTGGGAGTGGTTTGAAATACTCCCTAAGTCTAGGATTTAGTTGAAGGGAGTCCATTTGGAAGTTACCAAATGATCATCCATCTGATCAAGAATTGCAGGATGAGGGCATACAATGTGGCAGATCAGAGATGTGCATAAGGTGTGCAAGAGTTGCCATTTGAAAAGGATTTATTTAAAAGGTATAGGACATACCCCAATTGTCTGGAGGCAATTGGAAAATGAACCCAAGTGGAATGGAATTTGGAAATGTTGAGAGAAAATAGTTGGAACATAGGAGTTCAAATGTCCTACTTACTTTCTCAAGTAAGATAGAGTTTTCTCAAATGTAGAATAAGTAAGAAAAACAAGAAATGGTATAGGTACCATAAACAAGCTTTTTGTTAAAAAAGAAAGCAAAATAGAATGTAATGTTTTATAAATCAGTACTTGGTGGAAATAGGATGAAATCAAAACCCATTTTAGTTCCTTGTTTTCTTTGAAGAGATATTTTGAGAAGCTTTAATAAAACTAGAAGTAGTTTTGTGATCAAAACTAGAGAAGGAAAAACAATATGGTTTTTGAGAAAGAAAATTAATTTAGGGAGAAGTATTCTCAATGGAAGATAGTGGCTACAAAATGTACCCATCGTTCCACTCTTGGTTTTGTGAAGATTAAACTTGAATCAAAACAAGAGATAAAAGTGAAGGAAGTGATCTAGAGTTGAATCATTGGATAGGGTATAAGATCACGTTGAATATATGAGTTGCAGGGGTAGAAGGAGACATGCAGGACGTGGAAGTTGTAGAGGGAATTGCACATATGAGATCCATGCACTGAGGTCAATAATAACAATTGGGGGTGTTTAGAGATCAACTGCCAAAGTTTGAATATCTTAAGCCTACCAAAAACAGAATGCCGACTTGGTCTCAAAATAGACAAGGATAAAAGAGTATAAAAGGGATTTGGCTCAAGGATGATTTGAGCTAGATTAAATCACAAAGAGGAATTTTTAAGATGGCACACTCATGTTGTCATAAGTGGAAAGATTTTGATGTGGTGAAAAAGGAAAGAAATTTTCCTAGGCCACACATGTGTTTTATTAGGTGAGTTGTTCGTTTGGCCACAAGAGGTGTTGTTCTTTGGGGTAGCTCAAGACAAAACTCAACAAGCAAATCAAGACAATTCATCTACCAACAGATCAAAGCAATTCATTATAACAAACAGATCAAGGCAATTCATCTAATTAGTCTTTAAGAAAAAGTTTTTGTTCCCCCTAATTTTTGCAACATGTACAACTAATCAAGGTTGCAAAAAGTGGGGTGTTACACGCATCTGGTATAGATGGTGGTAAACGGTAATTGCGATCGGAAATAAATATTGCAGGAAATAAAGATGCAGTAAAACAGTAAACAAGCGGTGTTTGCAGTATTTGGAAACAAGGCCTAGGGATCATACTTTTACTAGTGGCCACTCTCAACATTGCAATCATAATTGAATATAAATATAAGCACTTCATCATACTACTCTGAAAACACTCTCTTGTTGGATAAAGAACTCAAATTCATTGGGCAAGTGTGCATAAGCACACCTCAAAGGCGTATTTCCAAGTACTAATAAACACCCACACTGTCATCGTGAGCATTCATAGGAGGTACTAACACACCACAATTCATAAGGGAGTTACACACGGCGCACACACTGTACCCTTACACCGAGGTCACAGTAACCCCAAAGTTCACATAATAAAACACTTGAGTAGCATATGACATCTAGATTGTAAAGCCTATGATCACATAAAGATCACATCATAAGAGAGAGAGATTGAACCACATAGCTATGGTAGAGCCCTCAACCTCGGGGGAGAACTACTCCCTCCTCATCATGGGAGACAGCAACGGCGATGAAGATGGCGGTGGTGTCGATGGAGATGGATTCTGGGGCACTGTCCGGCGGCGTGCCGGAACAGAGACTTATGTCCCCCGAACTTGGCTTCGCGATGGCGGCGGCTACGTACCTCTTCGTGGAATATGACTGATTGATTTAGGGTTTTCGCGACGGAAGGAATATATAGGCGAAAGGGCGGCCTCGGAGGGGTCCCGAGGGGCCCACCCCATATCTGGGCGCGGCCAGGGGGCCACCCGCGCCCCCTATGGTGTGGAGGCCCCTTGGCCCCCCTCTGGCCCTTCTCTGGCTCTCTGGGTCCGTCTCGGTAAAATATTGACTTCTGTTTAAATGGATTCGAGAATATTTCGTGTAGAATTTCAAACCAAAAAACAAGAACTCACTTCGGCATCTTGTTAATAGGTTAGTCCCGGAAAATGCATAAAAATGATATAAAGTATGAACAAAACATGTAGGTATTGTCATAAAACTAGGATGGATCATAAGAAATTATAGATACGTTGGAGACGTATTACTGGGTCGGCCTGGACTTCGTCTTCCTCTCTCGCGCATGCCTCCCGCTCCTCCCTCGCGCGTCCATGGAATATCTTCATGTCCAACTCCTTGTCCAGCTTCATGTCCATCTTTACGTCCAGCTGCTCCTTGATACGTCTCCAACGTATCGATAATTTCTTATGTTCCATGCTACTTTATTGATGATACCTACATGTTTTATGCACACTTTATGTCATATTTGTGCATTTTCTGAACTAACCTATTAACAAAGTGCCGGTTCCTGTTTTCTGTTGTTTTTGGTTTCAGAAATCCTAGTAACGAAATATTCTCGAATTGGACGAAATCAACGCCCAGGTTCCTATTTTGCCCGGAAGCATCCGAACACCCGAGAGTCGCCAGAGGGGCCCCGTGGGCCCCAGATGATAGGGTGGCGCGGCCAGGGCTGGGCCCGCGCACCCTATGGTGTGGTCGCCCCTTTGACCCTCCTGCGCCGCCTCTTCGCCATATAAAGCCCCCATCGAAACCCTTACGGGGAAGCCACGGTACGCGAAACCATCCAGCCGCCACCATCGCGAAGCCAAGATCGGGGGACAGAGTCTCGTTCCGGCACCCTTCCGAGCGGGGAAGTGCCCGGAAGGCTTCTCCATCGACACCGCTGCCATCTCCACCGCCATCTTCATCACCGCCGCTGCTCCCATGAGGAGGGAGTAGTTCTCCATCGAGGCTCGGGGCTGTACCGGTAGCTATGTGGTTCATCTCTCCCTATGTACTTCAATACAATAATCTCATGAGCTGCCTTACATGATTGAGATTCATATGATGATGCTTGTAATCTAGATGTCATTATGCTAGTCAAGTGAGTTTTACTTATGTGATCTCCGGAGACTCCTTGTCCCACGTGTGTAAAGGTGACAGTGTGTGCACCGTGTGGGTCTCTTAGGCTATATTTCACAGAATACTTATTCACTGTTATGAATAGTGAAGTGCTTATTTATATCCCTTTATGATTGCAATGTGTTTTGTATCACTATTTATCTATGTGCTACTCATGTGATGTTATTAAAGTAGTCTATTCCTCCCGCATGGTGTAATGGTGACAGGTGTGCATCGTGTAGTTCTTGTCGTAGATTATGATCATGATCTCTCGTAGATTGTGGAGTTAATTATCATTATGATAGTATTGATGTGATCTATGCCTCCTTCGTAGTGTGATGGTGACAGTGCATGCTATGTTAGTACTTGGTTTATTTTGCAAAGATCTATTATGCTCTAAGGTTACTTAAACATGAATATCGAATGTTGTGGAGCTTGTTAACTCCGGCATTGAGGGTTCGTGTAATCCTACGCAACGAATGGTGTTCATTATCAAACAAGAGTGTATGTAGCACAAATGAGAAAGAACTTATTAATTATGTGATCAATGTTGAGAGTGTCCACTAGTGAAAGTATAATCCCTAGGCCTTGTTCCTAAATACCGTTATCGCTGCTTGTTTACTGTTCTACTGCATGTTTACTTTCTGCAATATTACTACCATCAACTGCACGCCAAGCTATTTTCGCGCCGTACTACTGCTCATATTCATTCATACCACCTGTATTTCACTATCTCTTCGCCGAACTAGTGCACCTATTAGGTGTGTTGGGGACACAAGAGACTTCTTGCTTTGTGGTTGCAGGGTTGCATGAGAGGGATATCTTTGACCTCTTCCTCCCTGAGTTCGATAAACCTTGGGTAATCCACTTAAGGGAAACTTGCTGCTGTTCTACAAACCTCTGCTCTTGGAGGCCCACCACTGTCTACAAGAATAGAAGCACCCGTAGACATCAAGCACTTTTCGGCGCCTGTTGCGGAGGAAAGAAAGGTAAAAGGCACTCATACTCCGGCCCAGTAACAGATTTCTTCTCACGCCATTGTGTGTGTGCTCGAAGCTATTTCCTTTAGACTCTGCAATTGCGACATTTGGTTTCTTGTTTACACTAGTTAGGCATAATGGACAACAATGAGCTTCTTATTCTATTTCCTGATTTAAGACATGGATGGTTTGATGCGAAAATTAAAAAACCCATGGAACATATTAATATGAATGCTTTGAACACTATTGTTGTTAATGATATGGAAAATTCTAAGCTTGGGGAAGCTGGCTTTGATGAGCATGATATTTTTAGTCCCCCAAGCATTGAGGAGAAAATTTACTTTGATGATACTTTGCCTCCCATTTATGATGATTATAATGATAGTAGTCTTTTGTTACCACCTGTTATGGAGGATAAATTTGATTATGACTACAATATACCTCCTATATTTGATAGCTACTTTGTTGAATTTGCTCCCACTACAATTAATAAGAATGACTATGCTTATGTTGGGAGTAGTAATTATTTTATGCATGAGACTCATGATAAGAATGCTTTATGTGATAGTTATATTGTTGAGTTTTCTCATGATGCTACTGAAAGTTATTATGAGAGAGGAAAATATGGTTGTAAAAAAATTCATGTTACTAAAACACCTCTCTATGTGCTGAAATTTTTGAAGCTACACTGTTTTATCTTCCTATGCTTGTTACTTTGCTCTTCATGAACTTGTTTATTTACAAGATTCCTTTGCATAGGAAGCATGTTAGACTTAAATGTGTTTTGAATTTGCCTCTTGATGCTCTCTTTGCTTCAACTTCTATTTCTTGCGAGTGCATCATTAAAACCTGCTGAGCCCATCTTAATGGCTATAAAGAAAGAACTTCTTGGGAGATAACCCATGTGTTTTTACTACAGTACTTTGTTTTATATTTGTGTCTTGGAAGTTGTTTACTACTGTAGCAACCTCTCTTATCATGTTTTTGTGCCAAGTAAAGTTTCTATGTTAAAGTTGATGTTATATTTGGGATCGCTGCGCAGAAACAGCATTGCTGTCTGTCACGAATCTGGGCACAGTTCTCTGTAGAAAATTCGAAAAAATCTTCCAATTTACGAGCGTGATCCTCGTATATGTACGCAACTTTCATTAGTTTTGAGTTTTTCCATTTGAGCAAGTCTGGTGCCAGCTTTAAATTCGTCTTTACGGACTGTTCTGTTTTTGACAGATTCTGCCTTTTATTTCGCATTGCCTCTTTTGCTATGTTGGATTCATTTCTTTGATCCATTAATGTCCAGTAGCTTTATGCAATGTCCAGAAGTGTAAAGAATGATTGTGTCACCTCTGAACATGTAAATTTTTATTGTGCACTAACCCTCTAATGAGTTTGCTTGAAGTTTGGTGTGAAGGAAGTTTTCAAGGGTCAAGAGAGGAGTATGATATACTATGATCAAGAGGAGTGAAAGCTCTAAGCTTGGGGATGCCCCCGTGGTTCACCCCGCATATTTTAAGAAGACTCAAGCGTCTAAGCTTGGGGATGCCCAAGGCATCCCCTTCTTCATCGACAAAGTATCGGGTTCCTTCTCTTGAAACTATATTTTTATTCGGTCACATCTTATGTACTTTACTTGGAGCGTCTGTGTGTGCTTTTATTTTTGTTTTGTTATCTTAGTTCTCGAATAAGTTCATCCTTGTGTGGGAGAGAGACACGCTCCGCTAGTTCGTATGAACACATGTGTTCTTAGCTCATAATATTCATGGCGATGTTTCCTCTTCGTTAAATTGTTATATGGTTGGAATTGGAAAATGCTACATGTAGTAATTGGTAAAATCTCTTGGATAATGTGATACTTGGCAATTGTTGTGCTCATGTTTAAGCTCTTGCATCATATACTTTGCACCTATTAGTGAAGAAATACATAGAGCATGCTAAAATTTGGTTTGCATAATTGGTCTCTCTAAGGTCTAGATAATTTCTAGTATTGAGTTTGAACAACAAGGAAGACGGTGTAGAGTCTTATAATGTTTACAATATGTCTTTTATGTGAGTTTTGCTGCACCGGTTCATCCTTGAGTTTGCTTCAAATAACCTTGCTAGCCTAAGCCTTGTATCGAGAGGGAACTCATGCATCCAAATCCTTGAGCCAACCACTATGCCATTTGTGTCCACCATACCTACCTACTACATGGTATTTCTCCGCCATTCCAAAGTAAATTGCTTGAGTGCTACCTTTAAACAATTCAAAAGTTATTACCTCTTATTTGTGTCAATGTTTTATAGCTCATGAGGAAGTATGTGGTGTTTATCTTTCAATCTTGTTGGGCAACTTTCACCAATGGACTAGTGGCTTCATCCGCTTATCCGATAATTTTGCAAAAGAGCTGGCAATGGGATTCCCAGTCCCAAATTAATTAACAAAAATAGACACTCCTCCATGGTATGTGATTGTTGGACGGCACCCGAAGGATTCGGTTAGCCATGGCTTGAGAAAGCAAAGGTGGGGAGGAGTGTCATCATAATAAAACTAAAATAAAAAAAGCACTCCTTCATGGTATGAGATTGTTGGCGGCACCCGAGGATTCGGTTAGCCATGGTTTGTGAAAGAAAGGTTGGAAGGAGTGCCACCCAAAAATAAAATAAAATGGGAGCCGCTCTTTGAAGGTTTGTCTGGCAAGGGGGTTAGAGTACCCACTACCATTCGTTGACAACAACAAACACCTCTCAAAACTTAATTTTATGCTCTTTTATGTTTTCAAAATAAAAGCTCTAGCACAAATATAGCAATCGATGCTTTCCTCTTTGAAGGACCTTTCTTTTACTTTTATTGTTGAGTCGGTTTACCTATCTCTCTCCACCTTAAGAAGCAAACACTTGTGTGAACTGTGCATTGATTCCTACATACTTGCATATTGCACTTATTATATTACTTTGCATTGACAACTATCCATGAGATATACATGTTACAAGTTAAAAGCAACCGCTGAAACTTAATCTTCCTTTGTGTTGCTTCAATACCTCTACTTTGAATTATTGCTTTATGAGTTAACTCTTATGCAAGACTTATTGATGCTTGTCTTGAAGTACTATTCATGAAAAGTCTTTGCTTTATGATTCATTTGTTTACTCATGTCATTACCATTGTTTTGATCGCTGCATTCATTACATATGTTTACAAATAATATGATCAAGATTATGATGGCATGTCACTTCAGAAATTATCTTTGTTATCGTTTTACCTGCTCGGGACGAGCAGACTATTAGATTTGATACGTCTCCAACGTATCGATAATTTCTTATGTTCCATGCTACTTATTGATGATACCTACATGTTTTATGCACACTTTATGTCATATTTGTGCATTTTCGAACTAACCTATAACAAGATGCCGAAGTGCCGGTTCCTGTTTTCTGCTGTTTTTGGTTTCAGAAATCCTAGTAACGAAATATTCTCGGAATTGGACGAAATCAACGCCCAGGTTCCTATTTTGCCCGGAAGCATCCAGAACACCCGAGAGCCGCCAGAGGGGGCCTGTGGGCCCCAGATGATAGGGTGGCGCGGCCGGGCGGGGCCCGCGCCACCCTATGGTGTGGTCGCCCCTTTGACCCTCCCGTGCCGCCTCTTCGCCTATATAAAGCCCCGATCGAAACCACGGGGGAAGCCACGGTACGCGAAACCATCCGAGCCGCCACCATCGCGAAGCCAAGATCTGGGACAGAGTCTGCTCCGGCACCGCCGAGCGGGGAAGTGCCCCGGAAGGCTTCTCCATCGACACCGCTGCCATCTCCACCGCCATCTTCATCACCGCTGCTGCTCCCATGAGGAGGAGTAGTTCCCATCGAGGCTCGGGGCTGTACCGGTAGCTATGTGGTTCATCTCTCCTATGTACTTCAATACAATAATCTCATGAGCTGCCTTACATGATTGAGATTCATATGATGATGCTTGTAATCTAGATGTCATTATGCTAGTCAAGTGAGTTTTACTTATGTGATCTCCGGAGACTCCTTGTCCCACGTGTGTAAAGGTGACAGTGTGTGCACCGTGTGGGTCTCTTAGGCTATATTTCACAGAATACTTATTCACCGTTATGAATGGCGTAGTGAAGTGCTTATTTATATCCCTTTATGATTGCAATGTGTTTTGTATCACTATTTATCTATGTGCTACTCATGTGATGTTATTAAAGTAGTCTATTCCTCCCGCATGGTGTAATGGTGACAGTGTGTGCATCGTGTAGTTCTTGTCGTAGATTATGATCATGATCTCGTAGATTGTGGAGTTAATTATCATTATGATAGTATTGATGTGATCTATGCCTCCTTCGTAGTGTGATGGTGACAGTGTGCATGCTATGTTAGTACTTGGTTTATTTTGCAAAGATCTATTATGCTCTAAGGTTACTTAAACATGAATATCGAATGTTGTGGAGCTTGTTAACTCCGGCATTGAGTGTAATCCTACGCAACGAATGGTGTTCATTATCAAACAAGAGTGTATGTAGCACAAATGAGAAAGAACTTATTAATTATGTGATCAATGTTGAGAGTGTCCACTAGTGAAAGTATAATCCCTAGGCCTTGTTCCTAAATACTGTTATCGCTGCATTTACTGTTCTACTGCATGTTTACTTTCTGCAATATTACTACCATCAACTGCACGCCAGAAGCTATTTTCTGGCCGTACTACTGCTCATATTCATTCATACCACCTGTATTTCACTATCTCTTCGCGAACTAGTGCACCTATTAGGTGTGTTGGGGACACAAGAGACTTCTTGCTTTGTGGTTGCAGGGGTTGCATGAGAGGGATATCTTTGACCTCTTCCTCCCCGAGTTCGATAAACTTTGGGTAATCCACTTAAGGGAAACTTGCTGCTGTTCTACAAACCTCTGCTCTTGGAGGCCCAACACTGTCTACAAGAATAGAAGCACCCGTAGACATCACTCCTCTCCTCCTCGTGCGATGCTTGCTCCCTCTTCATACCTGATCATACATAAGTAATAGCACTTAGGCAGTATAAAGTTCTCATCAATCAAAGTATCGTTTAGGAACAAGTTCACCTGTTGTTTAAGTAGCTTCGCACGAGCCATTGTAATAGGTCCAATCCTAACTTCATTGGACTTGAGCTTCACAACAGGTTCATCTTCATCTTGTAATGACGGAGGTAGTAGTGAGGTAGGGATGTCCTCATCAATTAACTTTGATCTAAGCACAACTTTGTCTCAAGAATCCATGGAGCAGCCATGGAGGGCAACATTTAGGAAAAAGTATAGTACGGTCTAGACAGCTGGCTACAAGAGATAGTTAGCTATAAATTGAATATAAATGAATGCGACATCGTATAGCCGACAGCCGGTTATACTATAGAACTACTAGCTCATGCTTTCTGCTTTCTTGGACAGCTTCTCCGGTTGCCGTTTCCGGGAATGGCATTCATGAGGCTGTTGTAGCTTGATACGTCTCCAACGTATCCATAATTTCTGATGTTCCATGCTTGTTTTATGACAATACCTACATGTTTTGCTCACACTTTATAATGTTTTTATGCGTTTTCCGGAACTAACCTATTAACGAGATGCCACAAGGTCTCGTTTCGTTGTTTTTAGTTCCGAAAGGCTGTTCGGCAATATTCTCGAATTCGACGAAACGAAGACCCAATACCTTATTTTTCCCGGAAGCATCTCCAGAACACCGAAGGAGAGTCGAAGAGGGGCCGAGGGCCACCGACCATAAGGCGGCGCGCCCGTGCCGCCGCGCCACCTATGGTGAGGGGGCCCCTGTGTGCCCTCCGCGTCGCCTCTTCGCCTATAAAACCCCTTTCGACCTAAAAACGCGAGACGGATTGACGAAACTCCAGAAAGACTCCAGGGGTGCCGCCATCGCGAAACTCCAATCGGGGGACAGAATCTCTCTCACGCCGCCGGGAGGGGGTTGTGCCCCGGAAGCCATCTCCATCAACGCCACCGCTCCATCATGCTCCGTGAGTAGTTCCCCCATGGACTACGGGTTCTAGCTGTAGCTAGTTGGTATTCTCTCCCCCATGTAATTCAATACAATGATCTCATGAGCTGCCTTACATGATTGAGATTCATCTGATGTAATCGGTGTTGTGTTTGTTGGGATCCGATAGATTGTTACATTATGATTAGTCTATCTATAAAGTTTGTGAAGTTATTGTTGCTACAATCTTGTTATGCTTAATGCTTTTCACTAGGGCCCGAGTGGCATGATCTTAGATTTAAGCTCTATACTTATTGCCTAGGTTGTATCTACAAGTTATTTGCACATGTCTATGTCCGGAACCCGAGGCCCCAGAGTGACAGCAACTGGGATAACTGGAGGGGAAGGCTTAGATATGAGGATCAGATGTTTTCACGGAGTGTTAATGCTTTGCTCCGGTGCTCTATTAAAGGAGTACCTTAATTTCCAGTAGATTCCCTAGAGGCCCGGCTGCCACCGGCTGGTAGGACAAAAGATGTTGTACAAGTTTCTCATTGCGAGCACGTATGACTATATATGGAAAACATGCCTACATGATTAATAATCTTGATGTTCGTCTTAATGCTATTTCAATCCTATCAATTGCCCAACTGTAATTTGTTCACCCAACACTTGTTATTGGAGAGTTACCACTAGTGTAGATAGCTGGGAACCCGGTCCATCTCGCATCATCATATACTTGTTCTACATGTCATCGGAAGTAGTATCAACTATTTTCCGGGTGCCATTGCTCTCATATTACTTCTACTGTTGTTGTGTTACTACTGCTCCTCATATTATCGCTTTCACATCACCCCGTTACTAGTGCTTTTCC
This sequence comes from Lolium multiflorum, assembly GCA_030979885.1. Taxonomy (NCBI): domain Eukaryota; kingdom Viridiplantae; phylum Streptophyta; class Magnoliopsida; order Poales; family Poaceae; genus Lolium; species Lolium multiflorum. The sequence continues at coordinate 243,060,167 of CM061747.1, forward strand.
AGTGCAGCTGAATTGACAACTCATTTGTTAAGGCTTATAAGTATTCTTTACCTCCCTTGTGTCGAATCAATAAATTTGGGTTTTACTACTGTTGCGATCCCCTATACTTGTGGGTCATCAAGACTATTTTCTGGCCGTTGCCGGGGAGGCATAGCTCTACTCATAAGTTCACCTGGGGAGTACACTCTACCTCTCTCTCTGCTTTTATTTTATTTTGTCTTGCTAGTTTACTTCTGTCTAGTTTATTTGTGCTTACTTTACTTTTGTCTAGTTTATTTTTGTCTTGTTTTATTTTCCCTATATACCCGAAAATCCATAAAAATTTGAAAAACCTAAAAATGAAAAACTTTTATTATGGGAGAACCTACAACCTATTTGGAGCTTATAGAATTATATAATAATTATAGAGAATCAAGAAAAGGAAAAGTTATGAGTGCTGTGATAGAAAAATTAAATACAATTGCTAAAATTTTGCTTAAACGCCATGATATAAACTGTTGCTCTAAACAGGATACTAAACATCTTAAATTTCAATGTGGCTTTAGTGTGGAAGTTTTAATTAAGAACTATAATTGGAATAGCTATATTCATTTTGGGTTCGAAGAGGTAGAACAGTTTGTCATATTTATGGGAGCTTCTGAGATCGAATCCTTCATATCTATTTTTTTTGAAACTTGTGCTGTTTGTAAGGACCTTAAAGATTATGTCTCTTCTATCCTTAATTTTTTCATAGAAAGCTACAATGATAATCCTTATATCATTGATTATAAAGAGAGACTCATTAATGCACAAGAATGCACTCACAATTTGCAGGAACCCGTGGAAGAAGAAATTGATGAACTTGAAAGCTCATTGGATGAAAAAAAAGGAGGAAAGTGATGAACCTGAAAGCTCATTGGATGAAAAAGAAGAGGAGAGTGATGAACAAAAGGAGGAAGAATGGATTAGCTACCCATGTCCACCTTCTAATGAGAGTAACTCTTTATCTCTTACACTATTTGATTGTCCTCCATGCTTACCGAAAGAGGATGAATGTTATGTTCCTGTGGATTCTCTTGAAATATTCCCTATGAGTAAAACTTGTGAGAATAATTATACTGTCATTTATGATAATCCATGCTACTTTGATAAATCTTATGATAATGCTTTGTTTGTGCCTGATGTCGAAATGCATGGTACTAAAGAATTTTGCTTAGCAAATGTTTATGATAAATCTCTAGATGATGGTCCTATGTTACTTGATAATATTAATTGTACTACTAATGAAAATGGGATTGGAGAGTTCTTGACTTTATCTATGAGTCCCATATCTTTTGAGATTGATCAATCATCTTGTTATACTATTGATAAAAGTGGGTTTGACAGTTTTAATCCTATTATTTCTGAACTTGATAAAAATTATGTGTTTGTGAATCATGAAAAGCATGCTTTATGTGATAGTTATGTTGTTGAGTTTATCCATGAAGCTACTGAAAATTATTATGAGAGTGGAAAATATGGTTGTAGAAATTTTCATGGTACTAAAACACCTCTCTATATGCTGAAACTTTTGAAGTTACTCTTGTTTTATCTTCTTATGCTTGTCACTTTGTGTTGCCTGCCAAAACCCACCGGCGAGCAGTGGTTAAGCAACACGAAGAGCCGGGAGGCTTCCAAGACTGCAGGGGGGCCTGGTCCCTCGACGTTGTCCCGCAAATGTTCCGACACACGTCCTAGCGGTTGCAAGGGCGTGCACCTGACCTATACCTGGTCAGGAAGGTGTTGGATTGCTTCGATTAGTTCCTGCATGGCAGACACGTAAACATTAAATACGAGCCCGATCGGCTCTCAGGTTGCCCTGTGGATCGGCTCAAGGAGCCGATCGCCCCATGGTTCACGTCAGGTCAACGATGACACGGGGCTCCTGCTTGATCAATATAAAGTTAAACCAATCTACGACAGTTTAGGGTTTTCACCGCATGATCGGAACATCCTACGCGTAGTTGAGCCTAATAGACACGAAAGATAATGGAAAACTAACCCTAGAAGAGGCCTAAAAACCAACACTAAGTCAATTCCCGGAACATCCCTCTTAGGATTAACAAACCATACCTTACGTGCTACCGGATCGTTCAACCCGTTTGCAAGGCCTAACCATACAAATATTAAACCAATCCTTGAAGAATCAAGGAGCAACTATAACAGATTGGATCTACTAAATAACGAACAAGCAAGGTGCTGCCCTTACACCTAGGTAGGTATAAGGGCAGCTAGATATCGTGGGGCAGCATATCTAAGCAAGCATGTATAAGAAAAGCATCCATGCAAGCCCCAAAACACCTATGATAAATAGTGTTACTCGCCATCAACAACGCTTCAGCATGAGCAACACAAGGTAACGAATAAACGCGTACTGCCTAGATCGCAAGATGCGATCTAGGCAGCATGATGCTTACCGGGAGAAACCCTCGAAAGAAGGGGTGGCGATGCCGATTTGTGTTTGTTGTGAACGTGATTGTCCTCCTTTCTCGATAACCCTAGATACATATTTATAGTCCAAGGGACTTTCTAATTCGGGGCACCTAACCGTGCACGGGTTAAACTCTATCTTTTAATTCTAAACTAAGATGCGATCTACTATATTACGGATACACGGGCAATCTAGCCCAAACTCTTCGTGCAAGGCCGTTTCAAAGATGCTCCACGCGTATATCCTTCAAGCCCATCTTCACTTACGGCCCATCTCCCGATTTGGCCAAAATCCGGTGATAACACATGCCCCCTGGTTTTGGCAATGATAATTTCAAAACCACTCTGTTTTTCCTTCGAGGGGTCATGTCGTGGCAGAGCAGAACCGTCGCAGTATTCTTCATCATGATGCCTTGCCTTCTCAAATTCTCTGCACGATTTGACAGTTGTGGAACCACATCCTCGAAAACTGCTTGAGCATTAAATCCCCGCTATATCCCCTTTTATTTAGCCACATCTTGTAGTTCCCTTCTTCCTCCCCTTCGCATTAGCACTCCAAAAGCCCTCCTCTGCCACCATGTCTTCCTCTTCTTCCTCCTCCTCTTCGTCGGGTCTTTCCTACGTGTCCTCTCCCCTTCGAGAGTCGACACCGGAGGGGGTACGCAGGCGGCGTACGACATCCTCGCCCCAACGGCGTGGGACAATGAAGACCACGACTCGTTCGTCTGGTCCGAGGATGAAAAATCCTTGACCGACGGGGAGAGTGACCTCCGCTTCCTCGCCGACGGGGAAATGGAGGAGGAGAGCGATGAGGATCGCTTCTCCTGGGCCGACTTCACCTCCTCCGAGGAGGAGAAGGAGGAAGAAGATGAGGAGGACGACACCTCCTCCGACGAGCCGCCGGCCAAGCGCTTCTGCCCTGGCCGGAAACCTCGCGACTTCGACGGCCGACGACGATGCGACGAGGAGGACGAGACAACGAGGGCCCCGCCGGCCCGCGCGCGAGCGACGATGAGCCCGCGGGAGTAGTGCCGACGGCTGACACGGCGGACGAGGGCAGCGACGGCCCGTAGATAGGATCCTTAGTATAGGACCAGTAGTAGTAGATGGGGCAATGTATCCCCTAATTCTTCCTTTTGAGAGCAATCAGCTCTTTATGTAAGAAATCCTATTATCAATGAAGAACTTCCTTCAATTCGATTTTGCCGATTTCCTTCATGTTGATTTAGCCGATTTCCCCTCATTCTGACTTTGCCGATTGTTAACTTGGTCAATGCTCAATGAGCCGATGGCAACGCATCAGTCCTTAACGATAAATTGCGAGGCAGGTCAATTCAGTTATCCCCTCAGACGGTAACCTGCAACCCTTGCCCAAATTCAGATCCCAAATTTCCAATCGAACAGGTCCAGTCCGCAGCCGCGCGAACCCTAGATCTTGGACTCCAAATCACTTGAGCTTAATGTCAGATTTAACGGCAAAACTCCTGAATCAATGCCTTCAGGAGAGCTCTAGGACCGTTGCTGAAACACCTTGATTGCTGAAGCTGATACTTCTGCAGAACAGGTACCATTTCCCCACAACTTTCCTTGTGATGCTCTGCTTCGCAGCAACAAGATGGCCCAGAGCCTATCAATGATGATGGCTCCCTCTTCAAATTCCTCCCACCAGCTCTGGTGGTTCTCTTCCACAAGAACTCACCACCTTTCGAAAAGGTTGTAACGCAGAGCCAACCGATTCCAACAAAATCGGCTCCCAAGAGCCAAGAATCTTCAGGGCCAGCTGCCCCCCGAGCCTCAGTCAGGGCGAGAATATGTTGCCTGCCAAAACCCACCGGCGAGCAGTGGTTAAGCAACACGAAGAGCCGGGAGGCTTCCAAGACTGCAGGGGGCCCCGTCCCTGGTCGTCCCGCAATGTTCGACGTGCCTAGCGGTTGCAAGGCGTGCCACCTGACCTAGGTCGAAGGTGTTGATTGCTTCGATTAGTTCCCTGCATAGCATACACGTAAACATTAAATACGAGCCCGATCGCTCTCAGGTTGCCCTGTGGATCGGCTCAAAGAGCCGATCGCCCCATGGTTTGCGTCGGGTTAACGATGACATGGGGCTCCTGCTTGATCAATATAAAGTTAAACCAATCTACGACAGTTTAGGGTTTTCACCGTATGATCGGAACATCCTACGCGTAGTTGAGCCTAATAGATGCGAAAGATGATGGAAAACTAACCCTAAAAGAGGCCTAAAAACCAACATTAAGTTAATTCCCGGAACATCCCTCTTAGGACTAACAAACCATACCTAACGCACTACCGGATCGTTCAACCCGTTTGCAAGGCCTAACCATACGGATATTAAACCAATCCTTGAAGAATCAAGGAGCAACTATAACAGATCAGATCTACTAAACAACGAACAGGGCGCTGCCCTTACACCTGGATAGGTGTAAGGGCAGCTAGATATCGAGGGACGGCATAGCTAAGCAGATATGCATAAGAAAAGCATCCATGCAAGCCCCAAAACATCTACTATAAATAGTGCTACTCGCCATCAACAACGCTTCAGCACGAGCAACACAAGGTAACGAATAAACGTGTACTGCCTAGATCGCAAGATGCGATCTAGGCAGCATGATGCTTACCCGGAAGAAACCCTCAAAGAAAGGGGTGGCGATGCGCCTGATTTTTGTTTGTTGTGAACGTGATTGTCCTCCTTTTCCGATAACCCTAGATACATATTTATAGTCCAAGGGACTTTCTAATTCGGGCGTGCACCTAACCGTGCACGGGTTAAACTCTATCTTTTAATTCTAAACTAAGATGCTTTACTATATATTACAGATACACGGGCAATCTAGCCCAAACTTTCGTGCAAGACCGCTTCAAAGATGCTCCACGTGTATATCTTTCAAGCCCATCTTCACTTACGGCCCATCTCCTGATTTGGCCAAAATCCGGTGATAACACATGCCCCCTGGTTTTGGCAATGATAATTTCAAAACCACTCTTTTCCTTCGAAGGGTCATGTCGTGGCAGAGCAGAACCGTCGCAGTATTCTTCATCATGATGCCTTGCCTTCTCAACTTCTCTGCACGATTTGACAGTTGTGGCACCACATCCTCGAAACTGCTTAGCATTAATTCTCCACTATATCCCCTTTTATTTAGCCACATCTTGCAGTTCCCTTCTTCGTCCCCTTCGCATTAGCACTCCAAAAGCCCTCCTCTGCCACCATGTCTTCCTCTTCTTCCTCCTCTCTTCGTTCTCTTTCCGTCCAATCCTCCCCGGCCCCTCCGGGAGCCGACGCCGGAGTGGGACCCGATGGAGGCCCACGAGGCCTACATTCGCCGCGCCATAGAAGACGGGGACGAGTCCAGCCACGACTTCTCCGTCTGGTCCGAGGACGACAAGTCCTCGACCGACGGGGAGAGTGACCTCCGTTTCCTCGCCGACGGGGATCGGAGGGAGAGCGATGACGACGCTTCTCTCCTGGCGACTTACCCTTCCGAGGAGGCGAAGGAGGAAGAGGAGGAGGAGGACGACACCTCCTTCGACGAGCCGCCGGTTACGCTCGGCCGGGCAACCTCGGCGACTTCGACAGCGACGACGACGCTGACGAGGAAGACAAGGACAACGAGGGCCCTGCCGGCGGCCACGGCAGCAGCGACGACGAGCCCGCCGGGAGTAGCGCCGACAGCGGCGACGACGGCGATGATGAGGGCAGCAACGGCCCGTAGATAGGATCTTTAGCATAGGATCCGTAGTAGTAGATGGGGTCATGTATCCCCTAGTTCTTCCTTTTGAGGGCAACCAGCTCTTTTATGTAAGAAATCCCTTATTAATGAAGAACTCCCTTTGCCATGAAGAACTCCCTTTGATTTTGCTGATTCCCTTTATGCTAATTTAGCCGATTTCCCCTCAACTGATTTTGCCGATTGTCAACTTGGTCGATGCTCAATGAGCAGATGGCAACGCATCAGTCTTTCACAATAAATTGCAAGACAAGTCAATTCAGTTATCTCCTCAAACGGTAACCTGCAACCCTTGCTTCAATTCAGACCCCAAATTTCCAATCGAACAGGTCCAACCCGCAGCGCGCGAATTCCAGATGTTTGGACTCCAAAACACCTGAGCGTGATGTTCGATTTAATGGCAAAACTCCTGCATTAATGCTTTCAGGAGAGCTCTAGGACCGTGGCTGAGACAGCTTGATGCTAAAGCTGATACTTCTGCAGAACAGGCACCACTTGCTTACAAATTCCCTTGTGATAGTTTACAGTCACCCTGCTCTGTTTCTTTGTAGCAACAAGATGGCCCAGAGCCTATCAATGATGATGGCTCCCTCTCCAAATTCCTCCCATCAACTCAGGTGGTCCTCTTCTGCAAGAACTCACCACCTTTCAAAAAGGTTGTGATGTAGAGCCAGCCGATTCCAACAAAATCGACTCCCAAGAGCAAAGAATCTTCAGGGCTAGCTGCCCCCCGAGCCTCAGTCAGGGCGAGAACAGCAGTGAGAAAGGTAGCTGCCAGGAAAACTTTGAAGGGCAACAACCCTGTGCCAGCTCAAGAAAGCTTACTGAAGATAATATCAGCGGGGAGATGCAGTCCAGCCGACGAAGCTCAAGTTCGGGCACCTCTGAGGACACCACCATGCAAACCCAGCCAGATGTGCTACCATCGGCTTCTGAACCTGCTGCCCCTCCCGCTCATGGCAGGGAAGTTTACGTACAAAGAGACGATGCACCAAGAGGGCTCGGAAGGATCAACACCCCTTTCTCGAACCAAGAAGCTTCACATGTAATGGCTCTTCAACTCCTCCTAGCTCAATTCTTGTGATTTACTGCTCCGATTGGCTCACCATCTTCTTTGCAGAGTGGGAATGTTGATGAAGTTGTGATGCCCTCCACAGCTCTGAACGTAACAACCTCTACTGGTGACATTGACCAAGTCGCCACCTTGGCCAAACCCCAGGCAGAAACGCCACAGCCGATTGCATCGTCATCGGCTGTTCCCATGGTCCTAGGAGAGGTATGCTCCCTTTGTTGGGCTCACCCTTTCTCTGATCTGCATGCTTATGCTGCCCTTGTTGTTTGTCAGAGCTGTGATCTCTCAGGCTTGTTGTCGTGTCGTTCGACCCTGAATATCGAGCCGGCCCCTCCACAGCATGTGATGAACCAAGTCCAAGCTCCAACGCCTCAAAGCCCTGCTTTCTTCCCTCATTGAAACATTGGTCGAAAACTCTGAAGAGGTGAAGAACATCCAGCCCCACGTCCCAGTGACGCTGCAATTGAAGCTCTGGCCAGTCGTAACGTTGTCTTGCCTTCAGGTCAAGGGTGCAGTTGGCTCTGTAATTCGAGAGTCGATGTCCGAGCATCGGCTGTGCTTAAAATTTTTCTATCTTCGATTTTTTTATTAGCCGATCGATTTCATGAATCGGCTCTCCCTGGGTACATACTTCGTAGCCTTGAACCTTCTCCGTGTGTATGCCCCCCGAGCCGAATCTTTCAAGTGATTGAAGATATCGGCTTTCAGCCAACCACCTGTCACACCACTCACCGTGCCGAATAGCACAGCGATTAGCAAGTGTGGTGAGGATGATTTTGGCCGATTGCTGGAATCGGCCTCCCTTGCAGTTGTAACTCTTCTAGCTCATCAGATGATGTAAACCCATACCCCAGCTTCCCATCGCCTGCTAAACCAATGATGAACACAGGCAGAAGGCATGTTGAGGCTAATTTTGGCCGATTGCTGGAATCGGCCTCCTTTTCCATTGCAATGTTTAATGAGGGTTTACAACTTCTTGTTTCCCCGCTATGGCTACGGGACATGCTTGAGGTGAGATCCTTGCTCTTTATTTTTGGGGCCGATCGCAGGGATCGGCCACGTTCGTCCATAGACTCGGATCTTGCTACTCGGTGGCCGTGGATAAGACCAGCCTCACCCCGTTTTTTGAAGCTTCGATGCGCTCACAGCCGTCCAGATTGATTCCAGAGAGCGGCTCTGTTACCCTCCAAAACCCCCCGACGGGCCTTGGTTAAGCAACACGAAGAGCCGGGAAGCTCCTAGGGCCGCTTAGTGGATCCCTGGCACCTCGCGTCGTCCCGCAAATCTTCGGCGCGTCCCGGCGGTGCTGGTCGGTGCACCTGACCTAGACCTGGTCAGAAAGGTGTTTCTGATTGTTCCCGCATGGTAGACACGTGCACATTAAATACGAGCCTATCGGCTCTCAGGCTTCCTGTGGATCGGCTCAAAGAGCCGATCGCTCCATGGTCCTTGATGGATTAGCAATGGCATGGGGATCCTGCTTGATCAAGACAAAGCTAAAACGATCCACGATGCTTAGGGTTTTCACCGCATAATCGGAACATCCTACGTGCGATCGGGCCTAGCAGCTACGAGAGACGATGCAAACTACCCCTACGAGAGGCCTAAAAACCAACATAACGTTGATCCCCGGAACATCCCTCGCAGGACGGTAAACAGCATCTAACGCACCACCGGATCCTCCGACCCCAGCATAAGGCCTAACTATGCAGATATTAAACTAATCCCTGCGGAAACAGGGAGCAACTATAACAGATCGGATCTACTAAGCATGATCAAGCAAGATGCTGCCCTTACGTCTAGATCGACGTAAGGGCAGCAAGGTGTCTAGGGACGGCATTGCCACGCAGAATATGCACGTGAAAGCACCAATGCAAGCCCCTAAACACCTAAGGATAATAGTACCGCTCGCCATCAACAAGGCTTCAGCACGAGCAGTACAAGGATAACGAATAAACGATCCTAGCGCTAGATGCGATCTAGGCAGCATGGTGCTTACCCGGGAGAAACCCTCGAAGAGAAGGGGTGGCGATGCGCCGTATTTGGTTTGTGTTTGTTGAACGATGATTGTCCTCCTTTTCCGATAACCCTAGATACATATTTATAGTCCAAGGGACTTTCTAATTGAGGCGTGCACCTAACCGTGCACGGGCCGGACTCTATCTAAATTACAATACGATCTAATATGTTACAGATACATGGGCAATTAAGCCCGAACTCTCAGCGCAATGCCGCTTCAAAGATCCTTCATGTGAATGTCCTTCAAGCCCATCTTCACTTGCGGCCCATCTCCTGCTTTGGCCAAAATCGGGTGGTAACACATGCCCCCCTGGTTTTGGTAATGATAATTGCAAAACCATCTGTCTCCTTCAAAGGGTCATGTCGTGGCAGAACCGTCGCAGCTTTCTTCATGATGACGTCTTGCCTCCTCGCCTTCTCTCGACGACGGATTGGTCCCGGCACCACGTCCTCGGAACCGCTTAGGCATTAAACCATATATTCCCCCTTTTATTCGGCCACTTCCTGTAGTTCTCTTCCTCATCCTCCCGGCACTAGCACTTCCAAAGAAACCTCCCGCGCCACCATGTCCTCCTCGTCTTTTCTGCGCAGTCCTCCCCTTCCGCGAGCCGACGCCGGAGTGGAACCCGGAGGAAGCTCATGCGGCCAACATCCGCCGCGCCATCGAGGCCGGGGACGAGCCAAGCCACGACTTCTCTACCTGGTCGAGGACGACCGGTCCCCGACCGACGGGGAGCGACCTCCGCTCTCTCGCCAATGAGGAAGCGGTGGAGGAAAGCGACGACGACCACCTTCCCTGGGAGGGGGCCCTCCTCCGAAGAGGAGGAGAAGGAGGAGGAGGAAGGAAGATGACAGCTCCTCCGACGAGCCGCCGCCGTAAGCGCCATCGCCTGGCCCGGAATCTCAGCGATTTCGACAGCACGACGACGACGCTGATGAAGAAGACGAGGACAACGAGGGTCCCGCCGGCGGTCGCTACAGCAGCGACGACGAGCTTCGGCCGGGAGCAGCGCCGACGGCTGCGATGATGGCGACGACGACGAGGGCAGCAACGGCCCCCTAGATAGGATCTTTGCTTAGGGCCAGCAGTAGTAGACGGGGCAATGTAGCCCCTAGGATCTTCTTTTGAGAGCGATCAGCTCTTTATGTAAGAACTCTAGTTGATCAATGAAGAATTTCCCCGACTCGATCTTGTCGACCTTCTTCATGGTAATTTAGCTGATTGCCCTTTATACCGAGCCTGCCGACTGCCAATCTGGTCGGTGCTTAAGGAGCCAATGGCAATGCATCAGACTCTCATGGCAAATTCGAGGTAGATCCATCCGGACCTCCACCTCCAGGACGAGCCACAATCGTGCAAATCCTAGATCCTGGAAATGCAGATTCAACTGCACGGAATATTGGACCTTAGCGGCATTCTCATCTTCCGGATCTTCTTTGCCTCTAGAGGTCTTAGGACCGCTGCTAGAACAACTCCGATATCGAAGCTAATATTTTTGCGGAACAAGCATTATTCGCCCACAACTGTCCTTGTAATGCTTCATCTCTTTGTAGTCACACTGGTCCAGAGTCCGTCAGCGATCGTGCTCCTCCCATTACCTCCAGCCATTCCCTTCTCACAATTTCACCCTCTCTCACGAGTTGTGATGCAGAGCAAGCCGATTTCAACCAAATCGCTCCATAGAAAGGAACCTTAAGCCCCCGAGCCTTGTCCAGGCGAGGATAAAAGCAGACCAGCCGATTGAGCCACCATCGGCTTCCCAACTGTAGCGCTGTGTTAGCTGAGCTCCACAAAATCGGCTCTCCAGATCATCGATGTTTCAGAGCTAGCTGCCCCCCAAGCTACTCCAGTCTTAAAAACAAGGCGAGGAACGCTTACGCTCAAGGAGCCAGCACCTGCAGATTTTGGAAAGGTCAGCAGCTCCCTTGAATCAAGGAACCTCAATGTAGTGGCCTTTCAGCCCCTCCCAGCCCCATTCATGCACCTTGCTGTTTTGATTGGTTCATCATCTTAGGCAAACTGGTGCAGCTTCTGGTGCGAATGGTTCGGCTCTAGGAGATCATCGGATGATCATCGGTTGTTCTCATGACCCTAACCTGATCCGCAGGCTTGCGCAAACACTGCCGATTTGGTGATGGCTGCCCCATAAGACCTCAAACAAGATCATGACTCTTACCAGCCAACCCAGCGGGCTGGCCATCTGGTTCCGGGCAGGTGCCTACAATAGAGCCCTGTGCATGTCACTCAATTGACTTGTGTGTGGAAACTGATATTTTGGCCACATCAGCACCGCTCGACAAGCTGTGATGCAGGGCCAGCCAATTCCGAAAAAATCGGTTCCTATAGCGAAGGATCCTTCAGGGCCAACTGCCCCCCGAGCTTCTTCCGTTCAAGTCCTGCGTCTCGCCGATCATATTGGCTCATCATCTTTGGCAGGCTGATGCAGCTCCCGGTGAGGACGTTTCCCTGATGCTCTCCCCCATTTTGGTCGTGACATGCCGTAGCCGATCGCCTCATCATCGACTATCCTCCTGGTCACAGAAGAGACATGCTGCTTCGTCGGGCTCGCCCTTAACCTGAACTGCGTGTTTGTGCTGCTCCTGCTATTGATCAGGGCCGCGACCCGATATTGCCAACACAATGATCCGCTTCAGGGCCGTCTGATGTTTGCCCTTCAGTGGAGCCTCGCTGCTTGATGACTGCTCCATTAGGCTCCTGCGTGTAACGGTCGCATCCCTTAAGTCGATGGCCGTGCATCGGCTGTGCTCAAAAATTTCGATGTTTTCAATTTTTTGTGGCCGATTTGTTTATGTATCGGCCCCCATACTTGAGCTGATCTCGCTGGAAATTTGACATCCGTTCCCAGCTCCGTATCCTCGTATATCATCCATCTATGTGCCCCCCGAGCCGATTCTGTCAAGTAATTGATGGCATCGGCTCTTCAGGCATCCGTTGTATCAATGCTGAACACGGACGAAGGTATGTTGAGGATAATTTCGGCCGACCGGAACCGGCCTCCTTCTTTGTTGCAATGCTTGACGATGGTTTGCAACTTTTTGGATTTCCACTGTAGCTACGTGGCATGTTGGAGATAAATTCCTTTATGTTTCATTTTTTTTTGAGGGGCCGATCGCAGGGATCGGCCTTGCCACGTATGTCCAATGTATTGGACGTGCTACTCTGTCCAGCCCACGGATACCATGTTTGTGTCCCGCGATGCTCGTATCCGCATCGCCCGATGCTCGTGCATCGGCTTTCGCCTGCTGTTTGGGGCGCCATAATTTCTTTGGCGGGCGCGCCTTCATCTCCACTATTTGTTGGATTTTCGCGGCCAGATCGCCGCGCTCTTCTCAACGTGTACAGTGCATCGTGCCTCTGCTTCTTCCAAGTTTCGCAGCCCGCCGCACCCGCGCTTCGAGAATGGCTGAGTCCATCAGGGCACCACCTTGGTCGGTGATACCTATCTTCTTCTCCATCTGACTCCTCGAAGTCTTCTTCTTGAGATGACTCAGCTCGTTTACTTCCGAGGTGGAGAGGTCCTAGACGCTCGAACACTGAACTTCGTTCCCCTTCTTCCTTGTTGTTTGCATTCTGGGCAGTTCTCGATTGTTGGCAATCGGCTCATTCTGAGTCCCAGCAATGCTTGAAGAAGGGACAGTCCCAGTGCCTGTTCACGTTGTCTTGCTCCCTTGACCTCTCCGGGCGCGACGTTCGACCTGCCTGCTGTCGTCGCTGTTCCGACGATACCTCCCCTCCTCGCATCGACCGACGATATCTTTCATCGTCTTCGTCGTAGCGCCGCGGTCGTACTGCTGCTCATATTTGTTGAGGAGATGCACGGATAATGGGCGCTGATACCGTATGCTTCTCCCCCTCCTCGGTCAGGTACCGTCTATCGTCGTCTTGGGGCCGGTCGCGTGGAACGGCCTCCTCTTTATCCTTGCCACGAGAATGGCTGCTCTCTGCTTTGTCCGCGCCATGGCGAATCACAAACCCTGCCATATTGACATCGAAAGAGAACCCTGGTTCTCTTATGGAGTGGCTTAGATCCACCATGTTGACGTCCGGAAACGGACGTCTGTCTACCTTCATGGCAAACTGTCCGAAAGTTAATCAGCCTGCTTCTATCGCCATCTAAATTTGTGCGCGCAATTTTGCAGTCGTCGGTGGTGTGCGTGAACGTATGATGCCACTTGCAGTATGGCTTCTTGTTCATCTCCTGTGCCGTAGGTATCTTGTGGCCTTCGGGTAGCTTCAACTGTTTCTCTTTCAGTAATAGATCGAAGATCTGTTCGGTTTTGGTCACGTCAAAGTCCAACCCTCTGGAGGCCCTGTGGATTCACCCATTGGCAGACACAGCACCGCGTCCGAGTCCACTCGGCTACCGCAACTTCCTGATCTTCCGCGAATCTTCATCTTCATCGGCATTGACCAGCCGACGCGCTTGAACTTGTCTTGATACAACTCTGGATGGCGCTGCTCATATAAGGTCAGTCTGTTGACCAGGTGCGTCAGCGAGTTGTACTCAACTTGGAACGTCGGATCCTTGAACGACGCTGCCAGGCCCGCCACACGCCGATCGACTGCTCTTTCTGGTTATATGAACCGAATAGCATCGGTTCTTGACGTTCAAACGCTGAATGTACTCAGCCACTGCTCTCTCGCTTTTGCCGAACCCGTGCTAGTTCGGCAATACCAGCTTCGTAGTCTCTGAATGGTATTGGGTGTGGAGGTTCCTCCAGCTGTTTCCATGATTGCACTGAATTTGGCTGCAAAGAGGTGTACCACCCAAAGGCTGGACCGGTGAGGGATTGCGAGAAGCACTCTCACCAGACCGATCCGATGCCGGGCCATGCCCACCGGGGCTGTGCACCGCTCACGTGCTCGATGGAGTTCTCGACCCTTCGACCCACCGAATTTTGTTGAAGTCCGAAGCCGGTACTTAGGCGGTAGGGATCAGGTCGAACTCATTGGGGTACGGCTTGGAATAGCCGATTATCTTCTTCTTCGGCAAGATGCCGAATTGATCTCTCAGATCGCGCTGATCTGATCTCAGGGTGGAGGTAGTAGCAATGAGCTTTCTGACCGGTGCATGGCGCACTTAGCTAGCCACGCTGTTTCTCGCCCGCTCCTAGACTCCCCCGTCGCAGCTTATCCTTCGCGGAACACTGTTCTGCCCGGCAAGCCCCTCCCGGTGGATCCCGGATCGCTCGCGTCCCGTTGCTGCGCCCGCACATACGCACACACGTATCCGTGTGGGATTTCCTTGGGCGGGTCGTAAGAACTGGTAGTCGCCTGGGTCACCCCCATCCTTGTAGACGACGTATGCCGGTGAGCCTTGTTGCTGTGGAGCCGCCATTGTGTACGGCAGAGGCGGCCTGGTGTGGAGTTGCATCTCTCCCTGGTGAGTCCCTAGAACAGGTCCTGAAGGGGAGTAACGACGCTCCATGATCTCTTGCACCACCCGGAGCGCAACGCGCTCCGAGTGTTCACCAGGCTCTCGAGTGCCGATGCAAAGAATGGGCCACCATGTAGTTGATCTCCTGACGCAGGGCTCTGGTGCGTTCCTCTGAAGGGAGAGACAGATCCAACCCGTCGAGGATGCCTTGTGGTGCGAATCCTTTGAACCTGACACCGTGAGACCGGGTCTTCTCAAAGGAGCCGATGAGTTCGGCCTCGAGGATAACCTTCAGGTCATCGTACTTCTTCTTGTGTTCCGTGGGGAGATCCTCGTACGTGATCGGTTTCTCCGCCACCTCGGATGTCGATGCCGACATGGATGCTGACGTGGATGTTGAAGAAGTGTCCCACCGGGCGTGCCAGAATGTGTTACCCTCCAAAACCCCCCGACGGGCCTTGGTTAAGCAACACGAAGAGCCGGAAGCTCCTAGGGCCGCTTAGTGGATCCCTGCACCTCGCGTCGTCCCGCAAATCTTCTGGCGCTGTCCGCGCTGCTAGGGCGTGCCACTGACCTAGACCTGGTCAGGAAGGTGTTAGTGCTTCGATTGTTCCTGCATGGTAGACACGTGCACATTAAATACGAGCCTTATCGGCTCTCAGGTTTCCCTGTGGATCGGCTCAAAGAGCCGATCGCCCCATGGTCCTTGATGGATTAGCAATGGCATGGGGATCCCGCTTGATCAGGACAAAGCTAAAACGATCCACGACGGTTTAGGGTTTTCACCGCATAATCGGAACATCCTACGTGCGATCGGGCCTAGCAGCTACGAGACGATGCAAAGTACCCCTACGAGAGGCCTAAAAACCAACATAACGTTGATCCCCGGAACATCCCTCGCAGGGACGGTAAACAGCATCTAACGCACCACCGGATCGTCCGACCCCAGCATAAGGCCTAACTATGCAGATATTAAACTAATCCCTGCAGATGCAGGGAGCAACTATAACGGATCGGATCTACTAAGCATGATCAAGCAAGATGCTGCCCTTACGTCTAGATCGACGTAAGGGCAGCAAGGTGTCTAGGGACGGCATTGCAGATATGCACGTGAAAGCACCAATGCAAGCCCCTAAACACCTAAGGATAAATAGTACCGCTCGCCATCAACAAGGCTTCAACACGAGCAGTACAAGGATAACGAATAAACTTACGCTGCCTAGATCGCTAGATGCGATCTAGGCAGCATGGTGCTTACCCGGAGAAACCCTCGAAAGGGGTGGCGATGCCCGTATTTGGTTTGTGTTTGTTGAACGATGATTGTCCTCCTTTTCCGATAACCCTAGATACATATTTATAGTCCAAGGGACTTTCTAATTGAGGCGTGCACCTAACCGTGCACGGGCCGGACTCTATCTAAATTACAATACGATCTAATATGTTACAGATACATGGCAATTAAGCCCGAACTCTCAGCGCAATGCCGCTTCAAAGATCCTTCATGTGAATGTCCTTCAAGCCCATCTTCACTTGCGGCCCATCTCCTGCTTTGGCCAAAATCGGGTGGTAACAGGCTCTTGGTCATTTGCTTCCCATATGTTCATGCCAGCCAAAGAGATTTCGATCGAATCATCTGCATGCACAACCTCCACTTCATCTCCATCCCATTGTATGATGCACTGATGCATTGTGGATGGAATGCAACAGTTAGCATGGATCCAATCCCTTCCTAGCAGGACAGCGTAAGTGCTCTTGCTGTCGACAATGAAGAAGGACGTAGGGATAGTCTTTCGGCCGACAGTTAAGTCCACGTTCAGAACACCCTTGGCTTCTAACGCTTGGCCGTTGAAATCGCTTAACGTGACGTTGGTCTTGATCAGATCGTCATTGGATCGTCCCAACATGGAGTACGGCATTATGTTGACCGCTGCTCCCATGTCAACCAGCATCTTGCTAATAGGCTGCCCATTGATATAACCTTTTAAGTATAGGGCTTTCAGATGCCTGTAGCTCCTCTCTCGTGGCTTCTCAAATATAACTGGTCGTGGACCGCAGTCAAACTGTGCCACTGACACTTCCTCGTCTCTTGGAGCACAAAACTCTGACGGAAGGATGAATACCATGTTTGTATCAGCCGATGCCTCTACATCGGCTTTTGTCCGCTGCGTCGCCACACTTTCTTCTGTGGCCGTGCCTCGGTTTCCAATGTTTGCTGAATTTTCACGGCCAGATCGGGCGTGCTTTCTCAACGTGTACGGCGCCTCGGCTTCCTCCAAGTTACGTAGCCGTTGCACTCTGCGCTTTTGGGAGTGGCTGAGTCCATCAGGGCACCACCTTGGCCGGTGATATCTATCTTCTTCCTCTGACTCCTCGAAGTCTTCACCTTGAGATGACTCAGCTCGTTTTTTCTGAGGTGGGAGAGGTCCTAGACGCTTGAACACTGAAACTTCATTTGTTCCCTTCCTCTTACATTTATGGGCAGTTCTCGATTGTAGGCAATCGGCTCATTCCTGAGTCCCAGCAGTGTTTGAAGAAAGGACAGCTCCAATGCCTATCCATGTCCTCTTGCTCTCTTGATCTCCCTCTAGCGTGACGCTCATACCCTTCGTATCGATGGTATTTCCTGTTGACTGCATCAGACCGACGATATCTCTCATCATCTACGTCGTAGCGCCGACGTCGGTCGTACTGCTGCTCATATTTGTTGAGGAGGTGCACGGAAAGTGGGCGTTGATACCGCACGCTTCTCACTTCTTCCTCAGTCAAATACCTTCTATCATCATTCTGGGGCCGGTCGCCTGGATCGGCCTCCTCTTTATCTTGCCACGGGAGTGACTGCTCTCTGGCTTATCCTTGCCATGGCGATCTGCAAGCCCTGCCATGTTGATATCAAAAGAGAAACCTGGCTCGCGTCTTATGCAGTGACTGAGATCCACCATGTTGACATCCGGGAACGGCTGCATGTCAACTCTCATGGCAAACTGACCGAAGAGTAATCGGCCTTATTCTATCGCCATTTGGATCTGTCCGCGCAAGACTTTGCAGTCGTTGGTGGCATTGGTGAACGTGTCATGCCATTTGCAGTATGGCTGCCGTTCATCTCTTGTAACGTGGGGATTTTGTGGCCTTCGGGTAACTTCAGCTGTTTTTCCTTTGCAACAAATCAAAAATTTGCTCCGTTTTGCTTAAATCAAAGTCAAACCCTTTGCAGGCCCCGGTTGTTTCACCCACTTGCAGGACACGGGCTTTGCCCCCTGAGTCCACTCAGCTACAGCGACTTCCTGATCTTCAGCAGAATCTTCATCTTCTTCCCTCTCGATCAGGGCAACGCGCTTGAACTTGTCCTGGTACAATTCCGGGTGGCGCTGTTCATACGATGTCAATTTCTGAACCATATGCGCCAGGAATTGTAGTCCGCTTGGAAGGTCACGTCTTTGAGCGGCGCTGACAGGCTGCTATCGCCAGCTCGATGCTTCCTTCTCAGATAAACGAACCGAATAACATCGGCCTGACGGTCTTGAAGCGCTGGATGTATTCAGACACCGTCTCTCCCGCCTCTGCCGAACCTGTGTCAAATCGGCAATGCCAGCTTCAGTAACTTCTAAATGGTATTGTACGTGGAATTGTTCCTCCAGCTGCTTCCACGCCCGAACCGAATCTGGTGGCAACGAGGTGTACCACCCAAAGGCCGGACCCGTGAGAGATTGTGAGAAGAACCTCACACGCAGCTCGTCTGAAGCTGAGACCATGCCCAACGTGCCAAATATCGGCTCACGTGCTCGATTGAGCTGGTCCTTCTGATCCACTGAATTTTGTGAAGTCAGGGCCGATACTTAGGCGGTAGTGGGATTAGGTCATACTCGTTGGGATACGGCTTGGAGTAGCCGATCATTCTCTTCTTCGGCGGGATGCCGAACTTGTCTCTCAAAATTGCGGTGATCTCATCCACCGTAGGAGCTGCAGATTTGAGAGTTCATGACTTGTTCCGGTGGCATATTTAGCTAAGCCACGCTTGTTTCTCAGCATCTGCTCCAGAACTGTTTCCTGCTCCAGCAACTACTCCTGTTCCGGCGACCCTCCTGCCGTGGCTCCTTTCCTGCTACCTGGGTCATCCAGTTGTTGCATTCCGCACGTATGTGCACACGTATCCATGCGGAATCTCCTTGGGCGGCTCATACAGGAATTGGTAATCGCCAGGATCACCTCCAACCTTGTAGACGACGTACGCCGGTGAACCTTGTTGCTGTGGAGTGATACGTCTCCAACGTATCGATAATTTCTTATGTTCCATGCTACTTTATTGATGATACCTACATGTTTTATGCACACTTTATGTCGTATTTACGCATTTTCTGAACTAACCTAGATGCCAAGTGCCGGTTTTCTGTTGTGTTTGGTTTCAGAAATCCTAGTAACGAAATATTCTCTAATTGGACGAAATCAACGCCCAGTTCCTATTTTGCCCGGAAGCATCCAGAACACCCGAGAGCGCCAGGGGGCTGTGGGGATGATAGGGTGGCGCGGCCAGGGCTGGGCCCGCGCCACCCTATGGTGTGGTCGCCCCTTCGACCCTCTGCGCCGCCTCTTCGCCTTAAAGCCCCTGCATCGAAAACCCTTACGGAGGAAGCCACGATACGAGAAAAGTTCCGAGAGCCGCCGCCGTCGCGAAGCCAAGATCCGGGGGACAGGAGTCTGTTCCGGCACCTGCCGGAGCGGGAAGTGCCCCGGAAGGCTTCTCCATCAACACCGCTGCCATCTCCACCGCCATCTTCATCACCGCTGCTGCTCCCATGAGGGGGAGTAGTTCTCCATCGAGGCTCGGGGCTGTATCGGTAGCTATGTGGTTAATCTCTCTCCTATGTACTTCAATACAATGATCTCA
Source organism: Lolium multiflorum (assembly GCA_030979885.1). Taxonomy (NCBI): domain Eukaryota; kingdom Viridiplantae; phylum Streptophyta; class Magnoliopsida; order Poales; family Poaceae; genus Lolium; species Lolium multiflorum. The sequence goes on from CM061747.1 coordinate 243,079,732, forward strand.
TGAGCTGCTTTACATGATTGAGATCCATATGATGAGCTTTGTATCGCTACTAGTTGTGTGCTACTCATGTGATGTTATTAAAGTAGTCTATTCCTCCTGCATGGTGTAAAGGTGATTGTGTGTGCACCGTGTGGTTCTTGTCGTAGGCTATGATCATGATCTCTTGTAGATTGTGGAGTTAATTATCATTATGATAGTATTGATGTGATCTATTCCTCCTTCATAGTGTAATGTGGACAGTGCGTGCGCTATGTTAGTTCTTGGTTTATTTTGCAATGATCTATTATGCTCTAAGGTTACTTAAACATGAATATCGAATGTTGTGGAGCTTGTTAACTCCGGCATTGAGGGTTCGTGTAATCCTACGCAACGAATGATGTTCATTATCAAACAAGAGTGTATGTAGCACATATGAGAAAGAGTTATTTATTATGCGATCAATGTTGAGAGTGTCCACTAGTGAAAGTATGATCCCTAGGCCTTGTTCCTAAATACTGCTATCACTTTGTTATTCTTTGAGTTACTACTGCTGCGTTACTACTGCATGTTTACTTCCCGCAATATTACTACCATCAACTGCACGCCAGCAAGCTATTTTCTGGCGCCGTACTACTGCTCATACTTATTCATACCACTTGTATTTCACTATCTCTTCGCCGAACTAGTGCACCTATTAGGTGTGTTGGGGACACAAGAGACTTCTTGCTCTTTGTGGTTGCAGGGTTGCATGAGAGGGATATCTTTGACCTCTTCCTCCCGAGTTCGATAAACCTTGGGTAATCCACTTAAGGGAAACTTGCTGCTGTTCTACAAACCTCTGCTCTTGGAGGCCCAACACTGTCTACAAGAATAGAAGCACCCGTAGACATCAAGCAATTTTCAGGCGCTGTTGGGGAGGAAAGGTAAAAGGCTCTCATACTCCGGTTCCAGGTAACAGTTTTCTGGCGCCATTGTGTGTGTGCTCGAAGCTATTTCCTTTAGACTCTGCAATTGCGACATTTGGTTTCTTGTTTACACTAGTTAGGCATAATGGACAACAATGACCTTTTTATTCTATTTCCTGATTTAAGACATGGATGGTTTGATGCGAAAATTAAAAAACCCATGGAACATATTAATATGAATGCTTTGAACACTACTGTTGCTAATGCTATGGAAAATTCTAAGCTTGGGGAAGCTGGCTTTGATGAGCATGATATTTTTAGTCCCCCAAGCATTGAGGAGAAAATTTTCTTTGATGATACTTTGCCTCCCATTTATGTGTTATCACCAGAATTTGGACAAGTCAGAGGTGGGCCGCGATCAAGATGGACTTGAAGATATACATATAGAAGAGATACGTGAATCGGCCTTTTATACCAAGTTGGGCTAAACTGCCCATGTATCTGTAACATATTAGATCGCATCTTAGTTTAGAAGTTAGAGTTTTACCCGTGCACGGTTTGGTGCACGCCCACATTAGAAAGTCCCCTGGACTATAAATATGTACCTAGGGTTTATGGAATAAACAACAACCAACGTTCAACACAAACCAATCTCGCGCATCGCCAACTCCTTCGTCTCGAGGGTTCCTCCGGTAAGCACCATGCTGCCTAGATCGCATCTCGCGATCTAGGCAGCACAAGCCTGCCTAGTTGTTCATGCGTTGCTCGTACTGAAGCCTTTTTGATGGCGAGCAACGTAGTTATCATAGACGCGTTAGGGTTAGCATCGTTCTTAGCATCATATGCTCGCGTAGTGCAACCCTTGCGCGTCTAGCCGTCCTTGTGCCTCATCATGGGTGCAGGGGCGGCACCCCGCTTGATTTTTATTTAGTAGATCTGATCCGTTATGGTCGCTCCTTGATTCATCAAGGATTAGTTTAATATCTGCAATAGTTAGGCCTTACAAAGGGTTGGAGGATCCAGCGGCATGCAGGGTGTAGTTTGCTGCCCCTAGACAGGACGTTCCGAGGATCAACCTAGTGTTGGTTTTTAGGCCTTGTCTAGGGCTGGCTTACGTTTACCGTGCGTGAGCGCGAGGCCCAATCGTGAGTAGGATGATCCGATTATGCGGTGAAAACCCTAGATCGTCGTAGATCTCATATGCTTTATCTTGATCAAGCAGGACCACCATATGTTCGGCCACCTTGGACGAATCATGGGTGGATCGGCTCCATGAGCCAATTCACAGGACAACCTGAGAGCCGATCGAGGCTCGTATTTAACGTGTACGTGTGTGCCCTGCAGGAAACTAAGCGAGGCATCATCCACACCTTCCTGACCAGGTATAGGTCAGGTGGCACGCCCTTGCGACCCGCATCGGCGCGCGACCAGGAGGCTTTGCGGGCCGTCGCTCTGAGGGACTGGGGCCAGCCGCAGCCCTAGTCATTCCCGGCTCTACGGTGTTGGCCAGTCGTTGCCCGCCGGTGGGTTTCTGACGTCAACACATTCTGGCCCGGTGGGACGATCTTCAACGACAACCATCTCGCCATCCACATCAGAGATGGCGAAAGACACCATACCGTCTTCATCAGAAGTGGCAGAAGAAACTCCGGTCACGTACGGGGATCTCACTGGCGAGCTCAAGAAGAAGTACGACGAGATCAAGTCTGCCCTCGAAGCCGACCTAATCGGCTCTTTCCACAGGACCCGCTCCCATGGCATCAGATGGAAGGGGTTCACACCTGAAGGCGCGCTTGATGGAGTGGACCTGTCCACCCCGTCCGAAGAACGCACCAGGTCGCTGCGTCAGGAGATCAACTTCATGGTGGCTCATTCGCTGCACCGCCATTCTGAGAGCCTGGTGAATACGTTGGAGCGCGTCGCGCTGCGCGTGATCCAGGAGATCATGAGCCATCAGTACTCTCCGTCAGGACCAACCCTAGGGACTCACCAAGGGGAAGCGCTGCTCCATTCCCGTCCCCCGCTGCCATTCGCATTGGCAGCGCCCGAAGCGCCGAACTCATCGGCTTTTGTCGTCTACAAGATTGGTGGTGACCCCAGTGACTACCAGTTCCTACAGACGCGCCCAAGGAGATCCCGCACGGATACGCATGTGCATACGTGCCAGACTGCAGCACCTGGGCACCCTCGAACCAGGTGGCTATAGCAGGGACTTCTGGGGCAGCAGGAGGAACGTCGGAGCAGACCCTGAGAAGCAAACGTGGCTAGCTAAATACGCCACCCCGACAAAACTCCCGAGCCCAGCTCCTGCAGTTCAGCGAACCGAGAAACAAGCATGGCTGGTTAAGTACGCCACTCCGACGAATCTTCAGGGTTCGGCACCTGCAGCCATCACCGCGGATCAAATTTGTACGATCCTGAAAGATCAGTTCGGCATGATGCCGAAGAGAAAAGCGATCGGCTATACCAAGCCGTACCCCAATGAGTACGAATTGATCCCGCTACCACCCAAATATCGGCTCCCGGACTTCACAAAGTTCAGCGGATCAGATGGCTCCAGCTCCATCGAGCATGTGAGCCGATATTTGGCACAGCTGGGCATGATCTCAGCGTCAGACGAGCTGCGCGTGAGGTACTTCTCACAGTCCCTCACGGGATCGGCTTTCGGATGGTACACGTCGCTGCCACCGAGCTCAATCCAGACCTGGAAGCAGCTGGAAGAACGGTTCCATGAGCAATATCACTCGGAGGCTTCCGAGGCTGGCATTGCCGATCTAGCTCAAGTACGACAGAAGCGCGGAGAAACGGTATCAGAATACATTCAGCGCTTCAGGACCGTTAGGAACCGATGCTATTCGGTTCATGTAAGCGAAAAAGAAGTCGAATTGGCGGTGGTGGGTCTATCATCATCGATCAAGGAAGTGGCCTCCCAGGCGGACTATCCTTCATTAGCACACATGGTGCAGAAGTTGTCAGCATATGAGCAACGCCACCCGGATATCTACCAAGATAAATTCAAGCGCGTGGTTACCATGGTTGACGCAGGCGAAGATGAAGGTCCTACGGGAGAGCGAGAGGTCGCAGTAGCTGAGTGGACTCGAGCTGCAGGCCCAGTAACCTGCAAATGGGTAAAGCCACCAGGGCCTCCAAGAGGGTTCGACTTCGACGTGACGAAAACCGAGCAGATTTTCGACCTCTTACTCGCGGAGAAGCACATAAAGGTACCCGAAGGCCACAAGTTTCCTACGGTGCAAGAGCTGAACGGAAAGCCATACTGCAAGTGGCATAACACGTTCACCCACACCACCAACGACTGCAGGGTGTGGCGTCAGCAGATCCAAGTGGCGATAGAAAATGGGCGACTAATTTTTAACCAGTATGCCATGAAGGTCGACACACACCCCTTCCCCGCCGTCAACATGGTGGAGTTTACCCACCTTGGAGGGTGCCAGCCTGATTTCTCAGCCAACATCAGCATGGTAGAGCTTGGACACCGCTCTGAGAAGGACGGGGATGAGGACAGCTGCTCTCAGAGCAAGGACACTGAGGGGGCCGCTCCATGCGATCGGCTCCGTCAAGATGGCAAGCGCTACGTCACAGAGGGGGAAGTGAAGAACATAAGATACCAACGACCCCTCTCTGATCACCTCCTCAACAAGTATGTTAGTCGATATGACCAACGCCGGCGATACGACAACAATGATGAAAGAGGTCGTATGACCTAAACGACGGAAGACATCGCCGGCATAATCATGATGAGGAGCGGCAGGAGCGCCACGGCAGGGAGCAGGACGATACGGACAGGCATTGGCACTGCCCCTTCTTCAGACACTCTGGGATTCAGGAATGAGCCGATTACCAACAATCGGCAACTGCCCAGAATGCAACCGGAAGAAGAAGGAGACAGCCACGTATCTGTGTTCGAGCGCTTAGGGCCTCTCCCACCGCAAAACAGACAACTGAGACCCCTCTCGTTGGAAGATCTCGATGATTCGGAAGACGAAGGGGAATACGAAGAAGACAGGTGCCACCGTCGGGTGGTGCCCTGACGGTCTCAGCCATACACAAAAACGCAGGGTTCAGCGATTGCGCGGTCTGGAGGAAGCCGAAAGGATGTACTTGCATACGCTGAGGAAGGCACGACCTGATCTGGCTGCGAAAGTCCAGAGGACCCTGGATGAGGAGGGACTGCCGCAAAGAAAAGAGTGGCGCCCCAAGCAAAAGAGAGCCGATGATGACACATCGGCTGGCACAAACATGGTGTTCATTCGTCCGGCGGAGTGTAGTGCTCCACGATTACACAGTGCACCCGACATGGATAACAGCAAGCGCACCAACGTGCTAAGGTCAGAGATTGGGCTGGTTTTACCCGCCGACATGGACGAGTAGCAAGACTACGTCAACAAGCAACATGAAGGCCGGTTCCAGCAATCGGCCAAAATTATCCTCACCATCCATTCTGCCTAGGATCAACGTTTGACCCAACAGGGACTACCTGAAGAGCCGATACCATCAATTCTCTTGACAGAATCGGCTCGGGGGGCACCTAGATGGATAAAACACGAGGATATGAGATAATACTGAGTATAGGGGCCGATACACAAATCGGCCTAAAATTTTTAAACATTTTACAGCCGATGCAAAGGGGGTGATTTGACCAGCAGGGCGCTAGGAGCAGACTGGAGAAACTCGGGGGGCAACCCACCTGGAAGGCTCTTTGCAGACCGATTTATGTGCAAATCGGCTGGCTCTGCATGACCAGGCCCAGGCTAACTCAGTTAAGCTACGTGTCCTCGTTTCTGTTTTGCTTTGGCCAAGACTTGGGGGGCAGCGGGCCTGGTGGATATTCTGTTTTGCTCTGGGTAAAGAGCCGATTGAGGCACCATCGGCTGATCCTTCATTTCCACCTTCTTCACATATGATGGGTGTTGAAGAGGATTATTGGGTTTGATTGGAAAAGTTCAAAGGTTCCTGGAGATCCTGCATTTTTCTACCAGATTTAGAAACCAATCATCAGCTGGGGAAGGGAAGGGCTAATTTCAAAAGGACCGATGCGATGCGATCGGTTCATTACGCATTGGCAAAAGGAACGAATCGGCGAGGTCAGTAGAAAAGGGAATCGGCTCAATTAAACTCAGAAGAAATCGGCGAAATCAAAGTGGGGAAGAGTTCTTCGTTGATAAGCGAAATTTCTTACATGAGGAGCTAATTACTTTCAAAAGGAAATACTGGGGGATACATTGCCCCATCTGTCACTACTGGCCCTATTCTAGAGGTCTTATCTACGGGCCGTCACTGCCCTCGTCGTCGCCGTCGTCGCTGCTGTCGGCGCTGCTCCCGGCCTGCTCATCGTCGCTGCTCCAGCGACCGCCAACAGGACCCTCGTTGTCCTCATCTTCATCATCAGCGTCGCATCGTCGCTGTCGACGTCGCTGAGGTTCCCAGGCCAGAGGCAGTGCCGTTTGGCCGGCGGCTCGTCGGAAGAGCTGTCGTCCTCCTCTTCCTCTCCCTCCGCCACCTCCTCTGAGGAAGTGACCCCATCCCAGGGAAAGCAATCGTCCTCGCTCTCCTTCACCGCTTCCCTTTTGACGAGGAAGCGGAGATCGCTCTCCCCGTCAGTCAGGGACTTGTCATCCTCTGACCAAATGGAGAAATCATGGCTGGGCTCGTCCCCGGCCTCGATGGCGCGGCGAGTGTTGGCCGCGTGGACCTTCGCCGGGTTCCACTCCGGCGTCGACTCGCGGGAGGAGGAGGATTCGACGGAGAAAACCGATGAGTCGGAGGAAGGAGAAGGCCTTGTGGCTCAGGAGGGTTTTTGGTGTGCCAATGCGAAAGGGGACGAAGAGAAGAACTGTTTACTGCGGTTAAATAAAGGGGATATGGTGGAAGTTTAATGCCCAAGCAGTTTCCGAGGACGCGGTGCCAGCACAGAGAAGACGAGGAGGCAAGTTGTCATGATGAGGGATTCTGCGACGGTTCTGCTCTGCCACGACATGACCCTTCGAGAGAAAGCATAATGATTTTGGAAATGTTATTTCCAAAACCAGGGGGGCATGTGTTATCACCAGAATTTGACAAGTCGGAGGTGGGCCGCGATCAAGATGGACTTGAAGATATACATATAGAAGAGATACGTGAATCGGCCTTTTATACCAAGTTGGGCTAAACTGCCCATGTATCTGTAACATATTAGATCGCATCTTAGTTTAGAAGTTAGAGTTTTACCCGTGCACGGTTTAGTGCACGCCCACATTAGAAAGTCCCCTGGACTATAAATATGTACCTAGGGTTTATGGAATAAACAACAACCAACGTTCAACACAAACCAATCTCGGCGCATCGCCAACTCCTTCGTCTCGAGGGTTCCTCCGGTAAGCACCATGCTGCCTAGATCGCATCTCGCGATCTAGGCAGCACAAGCCTGCCTAGTTGTTCATGCGTTGCTCGTACTGAAGCCTTTTTGATGGCGAGCAACGTAGTTATCATAGACGCGTTAGGGTTAGCATCGTTCTTAGCATCATATGCTCGCGTAGTGCAACCCTTGCGCGTCTAGCCGTCCTTGTGCCTCATCATGGGTGCAGGGGCGGCACCCCGCTTGATCTTTATTTAGTAGATCTGATCCGTTATGGTCGCTCCTTGATTCATCAAGGATTAGTTTAATATCTGCAATAGTTAGGCCTTACAAAGGGTTGGAGGATCCAGCGGCATGTAGGGTGTAGTTTGCTGCCCCTAGACAGGACGTTCCGAGGATCAACCTAGTGTTGGTTTTTAGGCCTTGTCTAGGGCTGGCTTACGTTTACCGTGCGTGAGCGCGAGGCCCAATCGTGAGTAGGATGATCCGATTATGCGGTGAAAACCCTAGATCGTCGTAGATCTCATATGCTTTATCTTGATCAAGCAGGACCACCATATTCGGCCACCTTGGACGAATCATGGGTGGATCGGCTCCATGAGCCGATTCACAGGACAACCTGAGAGCCGATCGAGGCTCGTATTTAACGTGTACGTGTGTGCCCTGCAGGAAACTAAGCGAGGCATCATCCACACCTTCCTGACCAGGTATAGGTCAGGTGGCACGCCCTGCGACCCGCATCGGCGCGCGACCAGGAGGCTTTGCGGGCCGTCGCTCTGAGGGACTGGGGCCAGCCGCAGCCCTAGTCATTCCCGGCTCTACGGTGTTGGCCAGTCGCTGCCCGCCGGTGGGTTTCTGACGTCAACATTATGATGATTATAATGATAGTAGTATTTTGTTACCACCTGTTATGGAGGATAAATTTGATTATGATTACAATATACCTCCTATATTTGATAGCTACTTTGTTGAATTTGCTCCCACTACAATTAATAAGAATGACTATGCTTATGTTGGGAGTAGTAATAATTTTATGCATGAGACTCATGATAAGAATGCTTTATGTGATAGTTATATTGTTGAATTTGCTCATGTTGCTACTGAAAGTTATTATGAGAGAGGAAAATATGGTTGTAGAAATTTTCATGTTACTAAAATGCCTCTCTATGTGCTGAAATTTTTGAAGCTACACTTGTTTTATCTTCCTATGCTTGTTACTTTGCTCTTCATGAACTTGTTTATTTACAAGATTCCTATGCATAGGAAGCATGTTAGACTTAAATGTGTTTTGAATTTGCCTCTTGATGCTCTCTTTGCTTCAACTTTTCTTGCGAGTGCATCATTAAAACTGCTGAGCCCATCTTAATGGCTATAAAGAAAGAACTTCTTGGGAGATAACCCATGTGTTTATTTTACTACAGCAATTTTTGTTTTGTTGAGTCTTGGAAGTTGTTTACTACTATAGCAACCTCTCCTTATCAATTTTTTGTGCCAAGTAAAGTTTCTATGTCAAAGTTGATGTTATATTTGGGATCGCTGCGCAGAAACAGCATTGCTGTCTGTCACGAATCTGGGCACAGTTCTCTGTAGAAAATTCTAAAAAATCTGCCAATTTACGAGCGTGATCCTCAGATATGTACGCAACTTTCATTAGTTTTGAGTTTTTCCATTTGAGCAAGTCTGGTGCCATCTTAAAATTCGTCTTTACGGACTGTTCTGTTTTTGACAGATTCTGCCTTTTATTTCGCATTGCCGCTTTTGTTAAGTTGAATGAGTTTCTTTGTTCCATTAACTTTCAGAAGTTTTGTGCAATGTCCAGAAGTGTTAAGAATGTTTGTGTCACCTCTGAATGTGTGAATTATTAATTGTGCACTAACCCTCTAATGAGTTTGCTTTAAGTTTGGTGTGAAGGAAGTTTTCAAGGGTCAAGAGAGGAGAATGATATACTATGATCAAGAGGAGTGAAAGCTCTAAGCTTGGGGATGCCCCCGTGGTTCACCCCTGCATATTTTAAGAAGACTCAAGCGTCTAAGCTTGGGGATGCCCAAGGCATCCCCTTCTTCATCGACAACATCATCAGGTTCCTCCCCCGAAACTATATTTTTATTCGGTCACATCTTATGTACTTTACTTGGAGCGTCTGTGTGTGCTTTTATTTTTGTTTTGTTATCTTAGTTCTCTGAATAAGTTCATCCTTGTGTGGGAGAGAGACACGCTCCGCTGGTTCGTATGAACACATGTGTTCTTAGCTCATAATATTCATGGCGAAGTTTCCTCTTCGTTAAATTGTTATATGGTTGGAATTGGAAAATGCTACATGTAGTAATTTTAAAATGTCTTGGATAATGTGATACTTGGCAATTGTTGTGCTCATGTTTAAGCTCTTGCATCATATGCTTTGCACCCATTAATGAAGAAATACATAGAGCTTGCTAAAATTTGATTTGCATATTTGGTCTCTCTAAGGTCTAGATAATATCTAGTATTGAGTTTTGAACAACAAGGAAGACGGTGTAGAGTCTTATAATGTTTACAATATGTCGTTTATGTGAGTTTTGCTGCACCGGTTCATCCTTGAGTTTGCTTCAAATAACCTTGCTAGCCTAAACCTTGTATCGGGAATACTTCTCATGCATCCAAAATCCTTGAGCCAACCACTATGCCATTTGTGTCCACCATACCCTACTACATGGTATTTCTCCGCCATTCCAAAGTAAATTGCTTGAGTGCTACCTTTAAACAATTCAAAAGTTATTACCTCTTATTTGTGTCAATGTTTTATAGCTCATGAGGAAGTATGTGGTGTTTTATCTTTCGATCTTGTCATTTACTTTTGACAGACTTTCACAATGGACTAGTGGCTTCATCCGCTTATCCAATAATTTTGCAAAAAGAGCTGGCAATGAGGTTCCCAGCCTCAATTAATTAACTTGCATTAATAATTCTCTTCACATGTTTTGCTCTGATTCATCAGTAAGCAACTTAATTTTGCAAATAGACACTCCTCCATGGTATGTGAATGTTGGAAGGCACCCGAGGATTCGGTTAGCCATGGCTTGTGTAAGCAAAAGGTTGGGAGGAGTGTCATCCATAAATAAAGAAAAACTAAACTAAAGTACATGTGTAAACAAAAGAGAAGAGGGATGATCTACCTTGCTGGTAGAGATAACGTCCTTCATGGGAGCCGCTCTTGAAAGTCTGGTTGATGAGGTAGTTAGAGTGCCCGCTACCATTCGTTGACAACAACAAACACCTCTCAAAACTTTACTTTTATGCTCTCTATATGTTTTCAAAATCAAAGCTCTAGCACAAATACAGCAATCGATGCTTTCCTCTTTGAAGGACCTTTCTTTTACTTTTATTGTTGAGTCAGTTTACCTATCTCCCTCCACCTTAAGAAGCAAACACTTGTGTGAACTGTGCATTGATTCCTACATACTTGCATATTGCACTTATTATATTACTTTGCATTGACAACTATCCATGAGATATACATGTTATAAGTTGAAAGCAACCGCTGAAACTTAATCTTCTTTTGTGTTGCTTCAATACCTTTACTTTGATTTATTGCTTTATGAGTTAACTCTTATGCAAGACTTATTGATGCTGTCTTGAAAGTACTATTCATGAAAAGTCTTTGCTTTATGATTCATTTGTTTACTCATGTCATTACCATTGTTTTGATCGCTGCATTCATCTCATATGCTTACAATAGTATGATCAAGGTTATGATAGCATGTCACTTAAGAAATTATCTTTGTTATCGTTTTACCTGCTCGGGACGAGCTAAGCTTGGGGATGCGATACGTCTCCAACGTATCGATAGTTTCTTATGTTCCATGCTACTTTATTGATGATACCTACATGTTTTATGCACACTTTATGTCGTATTTACGCATTTTGGAACTAACCTATTAACAAGATGCCGAAGTGCCAGTTCCTGTTTTCTGCTGTTTTTGGTTTGAAATCCTAGTAACGAAATATTCTCGAATTGGACGAAATCAACGCCCAGTTCCTATTTTGCCCGGAAGCATCCGAACACCCGAGAGCCGCGGAGGGGGCCTGTGGGCCCGGATGATAGGGTGGCGCGGCCAGGGCTGGGCCCGCGCCACCCTATGGTGTGGTCGCCCCTTCGACCCTCCTGCGCCGCCTCTTCGCCTATTTAAAGCCCCCCATCGAAAACCCTTACGGAGGAAGCCACGATACGAGAAAAGTTCCAGCCGCCGCCGTCGCGAAGCCAAGATCGGGGACAGAGTCTCTGTTCCGGCACCGCCGGAGCGGGGTGCCCGGAAGGCTTCTCCATCAACACCGCTGCCATCTCCACCGCCATCTTCATCACCGCTGCTGCTCCCATGAGGGGGGAGTAGTTCTCCATCGAGGCTTGGGGCTGTACCGGTAGCTATGTGGTTAATCTCTCTCCTATGTACTTCAATACAATGATCTCATGAGCTGCTTTACATGATTGAGATCCATATGATGAGCTTTGTATCGCTACTAGTTGTGTGCTACTCATGTGATGTTATTAAAGTAGTCTATTCCTCCTGCATGGTGTAAAGGTGATTAGTGTGTGCACCGTGTGGTTCTTGTCGTAGGCTATGATCATGATCTCTTGTAGATTGTGGAGTTAATTATCATTATGATAGTATTGATGTGATCTATTCCTCCTTCATAGTGTAATGTGGACAGTGTGTGCGCTATGTTAGTTCTTGGTTTATTTTGCAATGATCTATTATGCTCTAAGGTTACTTAAACATGAATATCGAATGTTGTGGAGCTTGTTAACTCCGGCATTGAGGGTTCGTGTAATCCTACGCAACGAATGATGTTCATTATCAAACAAGAGTGTATGTAGCACATATGAGAAAGAGTTATTTATTATGCGATCAATGTTGAGAGTGTCCACTAGTGAAAGTATGATCCCTAGGCCTTGTTCCTAAATACTGCTATCACTGCTTGTTACTGTTTTACTGAGTTACTACTGCTGCGTTACTACTCATGTTTACTTCCAATATTACTACCATCAAATGCACTCCAGCAAGCTATTTTCGCGCCGTACTACTGCTCATACTTATTCATACCACTTGTATTTCACTATCTCTTCGCCGAACTAGTGCACCTATTAGGTGTGTTGGGGACACAAGAGACTTCTTGCTTTGTGGTTGCAGGTTGCATGAGAGGGATATCTTTGACCTCTTCCTCCTGAGTTCGATAAACCTTGGGTAATCCACTTAAGGGAAACTTGCTGCTGTTCTACAAACCTCTGCTCTTGGAGGCCCAACACTGTCTACAAGAATAGAAGCACCCGTAGACATCATGGAGCTGCCATCGTGTACGGCAGTGGTGGCCTAGTATAGAGCGGTGTCTCTCCCTGATGGGTTCCTAGGGCAGGTCCTGACGGAGAGTACTTATGCTTCATGATTTCTTGCACCACATTAAGCGGAACACGCTCCAAAGTATTCACCAGGCTCTCAGAATGCCGATGTAGAGAATGAGCAACGGCATAGTTAACTTCCTGTCGCAGGGCTCTGGTACGTTCGTCCGAAGGGAGAGATAGATCTAGTCCCTCTAACGCGCCTTCGGGTTGGAACCCTTTGAACTTAATGCCGTGCGAACGGGTCCTCTCAAAAGAGCCGATGAGATCGGCTTCCAAGATGGCCTTGAGATCATCATATTTCTTCTTATGCTCAGCAGGCAGATCTTCGTACTTGATCGGTTCTTCCGCCATCTCGGATGTGGATGTTGACGTGGTTGCTGCGGAAGATTGTCCCGATTGTCCCACCGGGCGTGCCAGAATGTGTTGCCTGCCAAAACCCACCGGCGAGCAGTGGTTAAGCAACACGAAGAGCCGGGAGGCTTCCAAGACTGCAGGGGGCCCTGGTCCCTCGACGTCGTCCCGCAAATGTTCCGGCACACGTCCTAGCGGTTGCAAGGGCGTGCCACCTGACCTATACCTGGTCAGGAAGGTGTTGGATTGCTTCGATTAGTTTCCTGCATGGCAGACACGTAAACATTAAATACGAGCCCGATCGGCTCTCAGGTTGCCCTGTGGATCGGCTCAAAGAGCCGATCGCCCCATGGTTTGCGTCGGGTTAACGATGACATGGGGCTCCTGCTTGATCAATATAAAGTTAAACCAATCTACGACAGTTTAGGGTTTTCACCGTATGATCGGAACATCCTACGCGTAGTTGAGCCTAATAGACACGAAAGATGATGGAAAACTAACCCTAAAAGAGGCCTAAAAACCAACATTAAGTTAATTCCCGGAACATCCCTCTTAGGACTAACAAACCATACCTAACGCACTACCGGATCGTTCAACCCGTTTGCAAGGCCTAACCATACGGATATTAAACCAATCCTTGAAGAATCAAGGAGCAACTATAACGGATCGGATCTACTAAACAACGAACAAGCAAGATGCTGCCCTTACACCTGGATAGGTGTAAGGGCAGCTAGATATCGAGGGACGGCATAGCTAAGCAGATATGCATAAGAAAAGCATCCATGCAAGCCCCAAAACATCTACGATAAATAGTGCTACTCGCCATCAACAACGCTTCAGCACGAGCAGCACAAGGTAACGAATAAACGTGTGCTGCCTAGATCGCAAGATGCGATCTAGGCAGCATGATGCTTACCCGGAAGAAACCCTCGAAAGAAAGGGGTGGCGATGCGCCTGATTTGTGTTTGTTGTGAACGTGATTGTCCTCCTTTTCCAATAACCCTAGATACATATTTATAGTCCAAGGGACTTTCTAATTCGGGCGTGCACCTAACCGTGCACGGGTTAAACTCTATCTTTTAATTCTAAACTAAGATGCGATCTACTATATTACAGATACACGGGCAATCTAGCCCAAACTCTTCGTGCAAGGCCGCTTCAAAGATGCTCCACGTGTATATCTTTCAAGCCCATCTTCACTTACGGCCCATCTCCTGATTTGGCCAAAATCCGGTGATAACAGAATAGCAGTGAGAAAGATGGCTGCCAGGAAAACTTTGAAGGGCGTCATCCTTCTAGCATATTCGTTCATTAATCCTGCTCTTGTAGACCTCTACCGAAGATGATATCAGCGAGGAGACGCAATCCAGCCGACGAGGCTCAAGCTTGGGCACCTCTGGGGACACCACCACGTAAAACCAGCCAGATGTGTGATGCGCGTAGATGTACACGTCCGTTGGGAACCCCAAGAGAAAGGTATGATGCGCACAGTGGCAAGTTTTCCCTCAGAAAGAAACCAAGGTTGATCGAACCAGGAGGAGCCAAGAAGCACGTTGAAGGTTGATGGTTGCGAAATGTGATGCGGCGCAACACCAGGGATTCCGGCCGCGGAACCTGCACAACACAACCCAAGTACTTTGCCCCAACGAAACAGTGAGGTTGTCAATCTCACCGGCTTGCTGTAACAAAGGATTAAGCGTATCGAGTGGAAGATGTTTGCAAAGAAAACAGTAAAACACAATTGCAGTAGATTGTATGCTATGTAAAGAATAGGACCGGGGTCCACAGTTCACTAGAGGTGTCTCTCCCATAAGATAAAAGCATGTTGGGTGAACAAATTACAGTCGGGCAATTGACAAATAGAGAAGGGCATAACAATGCATATACATGATATGATAAATATAGTGAGATTTAATTGGGCATTACGACAAAGTACATAGACCGCCATCCAACTGCATCTATGCCTAAAAAGTCCACCTTCAGGTTATCATCCGAACCCCATTCAGTATTAAGTTGCTAAGCAACAGACAATTGCATTAAGTATGGTGCGTAATGTAATCGACAACTACATCCTTAGACATAGCATCAATGTTTTATCCCTAGTGGCAACAGCACATCACAACCTTAGAACCTACTGTCACGATCCCAGGTGTCAATGAAGGCATGAACCCACTATCGAGCATAAATACTCCCTCTTGGAGTTAAGAGCAAAAACTTGGCCAGAGCCTCTACTAATAACGGAGAGCATGCAAGATCATAAACAACACATAAACAATAGATTGATAATCACCATAACATAGTATTCTCTATCCATCGGATCCCGACAAACACAACATATAGTATTACAGATAGATGATCTTGATCATGTTAGGCAGCTCACAAGATCCAACAATGAAGCACAACAAGGAGAAGACGACCATCTAGCTACTGCTATGGACCCATGGTCCAGGGGTGAACTACTCACTCATCACTCCGGAGGCGATCATGGCGATGAAGAGTCCTCCGGGAGATGAATCCCTCTCCGGCAGGGTGCCGGAGGCGATCTCCTGAATCCCCCGAGATGGGATTCGCGGCGGCTCCGGGAAGGTTTTCCGTATCGTGGCTCTCGGTACTGGGGGTTTCGCGACGGAGGCTTTAAGTAGGCGGAAGGGTAGGTCAGGGGGCCACACGAGGGGCACAGGGGACAGGGTGGCGCGGCCAGGGGCCAAGCCGCACCGCCCTATCATCTGGCCGCCTCGTGGCCCCACTCGTTATCTCTTCGGTCTTCGGAAGCTTCGTGCAAAAATAGGACCCGGCGAAGATTTCGTCCAATTCCGAGAATATTTCCTTACTAGGATTTCTGAAACCAAAAACAGCAGAAAACAGCAACTGGCTCTTCGGCATCTTGTTAATAGGTTAGTTCCAGAAAATGCATAAATATGACATATAATGTGCATAAAACATGTAGGTATCATCAATAAAGTAGCATGGAACATAAGAAATTATCGATACGTTGGAGACGTATCAGCATCCCCAAGCTTAGTTCTGCTCGTCCCGAGCAGGTAAAACGATAACAAAGATAATTTCTGAAGTGACATGCCATCATAATCTTGATCATACTATTTGTAAACATATGTAATGAATGCAGCGATCAAAGCAAAGGTAATGACATGAGTAAACAAGTGAATCATATAGCAAAGACTTTTCATGAATAGTACTTCAAGACAAGCATCAATAAGTCTTGCATAAGAGTTAACTCATAAGGCAATAAATCAAAGTAAAGGTGTTGAAGCAACACATAGGAAGATTAAGTTTCAGCGGTTGCTTTCAACTTATAACATGTATATCTCATGGATATTGTCAACATAAAGTAATATAACAAGTGCAATATGCAAGTATGTAGGAATCAATGCACAGTTCACACAAGTGTTTGCTTCTTAAGGTGGAGGGAGATAGGTAAACTGACTCAACAATAAAAGTAAAAGAAAGGTCCTTCAAAGAGGAAAGCATCGATTGCTATATTTGTGCTAGAGCTTTTATTTTGAAAACATGAAACAATTTTGTCAACGGTAGTAATAAAGCATATGAGTTATGTAAATTATATCTTACAAGTTGCAAGCATCATGCATAGTATACTAATAGTGCCCGCACCTCGTCCTACTTAGCTTGGACTACCGGATCTTTGCATGCCATGTTTCAACCAAGTGTCACAAAGGGGTACCTCCATGCCGCCTGTACAAAGGTCTAAGGAGAATGCTCGCATTTTGGATTTCTCGCTTTTGATTATTCTCAACTTAGACATCCATACCGGGACAACATGGACAACAGATAATGGACTCCTCTTAAATGCATAAGCATGTAGCAATGATTATTATTCTCATATGAGATTGAGGATATATGTCCAAAACTGAAACTTCCACCATGATTCATGGCTTTAGTTAGCGGCCCAATGTTCTTCTCTAACAATTTTGCATGCTCCAACCACTAAAATGATAGATCCTTCAGACAAGACGGACATGCATAGCAACTCACATGATATTCAACAATAGTTGATGGCGTTCCCCAGAAGCATGGTTATCGCACAACAAGCAACTTAATAAAAGATAAAGTGCATAAGTACATATTCAATACTACGATAGTTTTTAAGGCTATTTTGTCCCATGAGCTATATATTGCAAAGGTGAATGATGGAATTTTAAAGGTAGCACTCAAGCAATTTACTTTGGAATGGCGGAGAAATACCATGTAGTAGGTAGGTATGGTGGACACAAATGGCATAGTAGTTGGCTCAAGGATTTGGATGCATGAGAAGTATTCCCTCTCGATACAAGGTTTAGGCTAGCAAGGTTATTTGAAGCAAACTCAAGGATGAACAAGTGCAGCAAAACTCACATAAAAGACATATTGTAAACATTATAAGACTCTACACCGTCTTCCTTGTTGTTCAAAACTCAATACTAGATATTATCTAGACCTTAGAGAGACCAAATATGCAAATCAAATTTTAGCAAGCTCTATGTATTTCTTCATTAATGGGTGCAAAGCATATGATGCAAGAGCTTAAACATGAGCACAACAATTGCCAAGTATCACATTATCCAAGACATTTTAGAATTACTACATGTAGCATTTTTCAATTCCAACCATATAACAATTTAACGAAGAAGAAACTTCGCCATGAACATTATGAGTAAAGCCTAAGGACATATGTGTCCATATGCAACAGCGGAGCGTGTCTCTCTCCCACAAAGTGAATGCTAGGATCCATCTTATTCAAACAAAAACAAAAACAAAAACAAACCGACGCTCCAAGTAAAGAACACAAGATGTGATTGAATAAAAATATAGTTTCAGGGGAGGAACCTGATGATGTTGTCGATGAAGAAGGGGATGCCTTGGGCATCCCCAAGCTTAGATGCTTGAGTCTTCTTAAAATATGCAGGGGTGAACCAGGGGGCATCCCCAAGCTTAGAGCTTTCACTCCTCTTGATCATAATATATCATTCTCCTCTCTTGACCCTTGAAAACTTCCTTCACACCAAACTTCAAGCAAACTCATTAGAGGGTTAGTGCACAATTAATAATTCACATGTTCAGAGGTGGCACAATCATTCTTTACACTTCTGGACATTGCATAAAGCTACTGGACATTAATGGATCAAAGAAATAAATCCAACATAGCAAAAGAGGCAATGCGAAATAAAAGGCAGAATCTGTCAAAAACAGAACAGTCCGTAAAGACGAATTTAAAGCTGGCACCAGACTTGCTCAAATGGAAAAACTCAAAACTAATGAAAGTTGCGTACATATCTGAGGATCACGCTCGTAAATTGGCAGATTTTTTCTACAGAGAACTGTGCCCAGATTCGTGACAGACAGCAATGCTGTTTCTGCGCAGCGATCCCAAATATAACATCAACTTTGACATAGAAACTTTACTTGGCACAAAAACATGATAAGGAGAGGTTGCTACAGTAGTAAACAACTTCCAAGACTCAACAAAACAAAAAATTGCTGTAGTAAAAACATGGGTTGTCTCCCATAAGCGCTTTTCTTTAACGCCTTTCAGCTAGGCGCAGAAAGTGCAAATCAAGTAACATCGAGAGATGAAGCATCAACATCATTACCAGGGGTGTTGGGAGTTTTCTCAACCAAGCATAGTATGTTGGATACATAAGTTTTAGCGTCTCCCTTTTCATTAGTCTTAGGCTTGCTACTCTCATCGAACAAATTTTCAGGAACAAGCCAAGCATAGTTATTTTCTAGTGCATCATTCATAGCTAGGAGTTTACATGGTATTGGTGCTTTGATTTCCCCACCATCATTAATGTTATTAGTGTACCTTATTCTATCCATGTCCATTTTTTCAAGGAGACCAATAAAATTGGTATGAGAACCTAGCATATTAAATTTAGCAAAAACCTTTCTAGCCTCTCTTGCTAATCCCCCAAATTCTCTAAGAAGAGTTTCTAGAACAAAATCTTTCTTTTCCCCTTCTTCCATATCACCAAGTGTGAGAAACATGTGTTGGATTATAGGATTGAGATTAACAAATTTAGTTTCCAACATGCGAACTAAAGCAGCAGCAGCAATTTCATAGGTAGGTGCAAGTTCTACCAAGTGTTTATCTTCAAAATTTTCAGTAATACTAACATGATTGAAAAATTCTTCTATATTATTTCTCCCAACTATGGACCCACGTCCTACCGGTATGTCTTTTGTGGTAAAATTAAAAGGAAACATGATGCAATAAGCAAAAAGTAGACTAGGCAAACAAAGTAAAGACAAGTAACTAATTTTTTTGTGTTTTTGATATAGAGAGCAAGACAGTAAATAAAGTAAAACTAGCAACTAATTTTTTTGTGTTTTGTTTAGGTGCAGCAAACAAAGTAGTAAATAAAATAAAGCAAGACAAAAACAAAGTAAAGAGATTGAGAAGTGGAGACTCCCCTTGCAGCGTGTCTTGATCTCCCGGCAACGGCGCCAGAAAACATGCTTGATGCGCGTAGATGTACACGTCCGTTGGGAACCCCAAGAGGAAGGTATGATGCGCACAGTGGCAAGTTTTCCCTCAGAAAGAAACCAAGGTTGATCGAACCAGGAGGAGCCAAGAAGCACGTTGAAGGTTGATGGTCGCGAAATGTGATGCGGCGCAACACCAGGGATTCCGGCGCCAACGCGGAACCTGCACAACACAACCCAAGTACTTTGCCCCAACGAAATAGTGAGGTTGTCAATCTCACCGGCTTGCTGTAACAAAGGATTAAGCGTATCGAGTGGAAGATGTTTGCAAAGAAAACAGTAAAACACAATTGCAGTAGATTGTATACTATGTAAAGAATAGGACCGGGGTCCACAGTTCACTAGAGGTGTCTCTCCCATAAGATAAAAGCATGTTGGGTGAACAAATTACAGTCGGGCAATTGACAAATAGAGAAGGGCATAACAATGCATATACATGACATGATAAATATAGTGAGATTTAATTGGGCATTACGACAAAGTACATAGACCGCCATCCAACTGCATCTATGCCTAAAAAGTCCACCTTCAGGTTATCATCCGAACCCCATTCAGTATTAAGTTGCTAAGCAACAGACAATTGCATTAAGTATGGTGCGTAATGTAATCGACAACTACATCCTTAGACATAGCATCAATGTTTTATCCCTAGTGGCAACAGCACATCACAACCTTAGAACCTACTGTCACGATCCCAGGTGTCAATGAAGGCATGAACCCACTATCGAGCATAAATACTCCCTCTTGGAGTTAAGAGCAAAAACTTGGCCAGAGCCTCTACTAATAACGGAGAGCATGCAAGATCATAAACAACACATAAACAATAGATTGATAATCACCATAACATAGTATTCTCTATCCATCGGATCCCGACAAACACAACATATAGTATTACAGATAGATGATCTTGATCATGTTAGGCAGCTCACAAGATCCAACAATGAAGCACAACAAGGAGAAGACGACCATCTAGCTACTGCTATGGACCCATGGTCCAGGGGTGAACTACTCACTCATCACTCCGGAGGCGATCATGGCGATGAAGAGTCCTCCGGGAGATGAATCCCCTCTCCGGCAGGGTGCCGGAGGCGATCTCCGAATCCCCCGAGATGGGATTCGCGGCGGCGCGTCTCTGGAAGGTTTTCCGTATCGTGGCTCTCCTGGGGGTTTCGCGACGGAGGCTTTAAGTAGGCGGAAGGGTAGGTCTGGGGGCCACACGAGGGGCCCAGGGGACAGGGTGGCGCGGCCGGGGCCAGGCCGCGCCGCCCTATCATCTGGCCGCCTCGTGGCCCCACTTCGTTATCTCTTCGGTCTTCTGGAAGCTTCGTGCAAAAATAGGACCTGGGCGAAGATTTCCAATTCCGAGAATATTTCCTTACTAGGATTTCTGAAACCAAAAACAGCAGAAAACAGCAACTGGCTCTTCGGCATCTTGTTAATAGGTTAGTTCCAGAAAATGCATAAATATGACATATAATGTGCATAAAACATGTAGGTATCATAAATAAAGTAGCATGGAACATAAGAAATTATCGATACGTTGGAGCCAATGTGCCACCATCGGCTTCCAAGAAAAGGTCAGCCCCTGAACCTGCTGCCCCTCCAGCTCCCATCAAAACAGGACAGGAAAGCTTACGCACAAGGAGTCGATGCACCAAGAGGGCTCGGAAGGATCAGCAAACCCCTTCTCGAACCAAGAAGCTTCACATGTAATGGCTCTCCAACTCCTCCTAGCTCAATTCTTGTGATTTGCTGCTCAGATTGGCTCACCATCTTCTTTGCAGACTGATGAAACTTCCAGTGGGGATGTTGATGAAGTTCTGATGCCCTCCACAACTCTGGACGTAACAACCTCTAAAGGTGACATCGACCAAGTCGCCACCTTGGCCAAACCCCAGGCAGAAACGCTACAGCCGATCGCATCGTCATCGGCTGTTCCCATGGTCCTAGGAGAGGTATGCTCCCTTTGTTGGGCTCGCCCTTACCCTGATCTGCATGCTTATGCTGCCCTTGTTGTTTGTCAGGGTTGTGATCTCTCAGGCTTGCTGTCGTTCGACCCTGAATCTATCGAGCCGGCCCCTCCACAGCATGTGATGAACCAAGTCCCAGCTCCAACGCCTTGAAGAAAACTCTGAGGAGGTGAAGAACATCCTTGAAGAAATCCAGCCCCACGTCCCAATGACGCTGCAGTTGAAGCTCTGGCCAGTCGTGACGTTGTCTGCCTTCAGGTCAAGGGTGCAGTTGGCTCATCGAGAGGCCTGCTCAAATTCTAGAGTCGATGGCTGTGCATCGGCTTTTTACTCTGAAGTCGATGTCCGAGCATCGGCTGTGCTTAAAAATTTTCTATTTTCGATTTTTTATTAGCCGATCGATTTCATGAATCGGCTCCTCCTGGGTACATACTTCGTGGCCTTGTATCTTCTCTGTGTGTATGCCCCCCGAGCCGAATCCTTCAAGTGATTGAAGATATCGGCTTTCCAGCCAACTATAAGCCTGTCACACCACTCACCATGCTAAATAGCACGACTAGCAAATGTGGTGAGAATGTGTTTTGGCCGATTGCTGGAATCGGCCTCCCTTGCAGTTGTATCGCCAAGTAAAGGTCTCTAATCTTCTGTCCATCTCTGTAAACCCATACCCCAGCTTCCCATCGCCTACTAAATCAATGCTGAACACAGGCAAGGCATGTTGAGGCTAATTTTGGCCGATTGCTAGAATCGGCCTCCTTTTTCATTGCAATGTTTGAGGGTTCACAACTTTTTGGTTCTCCGCTATGGCTACGTGACATGCTTGAGGTGAGATCCTTGCTTTTTATTTTTTGGGGCCGATCGCGGGGATCGGCCTTGCCACGTATGTCCATAGACTCGGAACTTGCTACTCTGCCAGGCCAGTGGATAAGACCAGTCTCACCCCGTTTTTTGAAACTTCGATGCGCTCACAGCCGTCCAGATTGATTCCAGAGAGCGGCTCTTGGTCATTTGCTTCCCAGATGTTCATGGCAGCCAAAGAGATGTCGATCGAATCATCTGCATGAACAACCTCCACTTCATCTCCATCCCATTGTATGATGCACTGATGCATTGTGGATGGAATGCAACAGTTAGCGTGGATCCAATCCCTTCCTAGCAGAACAGCGTAAGTGCTCTTGCTGTCGACGATGAAGAATGACGTAGGGATGGTCTTTCGGCCGACAGTTAAGTCCACGTTCAGAACACCCTTGGCTTCTGACGCTTGGCCGTTGAAATCGCTTAGCGTGACGTTGGTCTTGATCAGATCTTCATTGGAACGTCCCAAACGTCGTAACATGGAGTACGGCATTATGTTGACTGCTGCTCCCGTGTCAACCAGCATCTTGCTGATAGGCTGCCCATTGATATAACCTTTCAAGTATAGGGCTTTCAGATGCCTGTAGCTCCTCTCTCGTGGCTTCTCAAAGATAACTGGTCGTGGACCGCAGTCAAACTGTGCCACTGACACTTCCTCGTCTCTTGGAGCACAAAACTCTGACGGGAGTATAAACACCATGTTTGTATCAGCCGATGCCTCTGCATCGGCTTTTGTCTGCTTGGGTCGCCACACTTTCTTTGGTGGGCGAGTCTCCATCTCCAATGTTTGCTGAATTTTCACGGCCAGGTCGGGCCGTGCTTTCCTCAACGTGTATAGGTACTGCGCCTTGATGACCCACAAGTATAGGGGATCGCAACAGTCTTCGAGGGAAGTATTACCCAATTTATTGATTCGACACAAGGGGAGACAAAGAATACTTGTAAGCCTTAACAGCGGAGTTGTCAATTCAGCTGCACCTGGAAACAGACTTGCTCGCAAGAGTTTATCAGTAGTAACAGTTTATAGCAGTAGGAATAGTGAAATAACAACAGCGGTGAAATAAAGACAGCAGTAGTGATTATAGTAAACAGCAGGATTAAAATACTGTAGGCACAGGGACGGATTAACGGGCGTTGCATGGATGAGAGAAACTCATATAACAATCAAAGCAGGGGCATTTGCAGATAATAATAAAACGGTATCCAAGTACTAATCAATCAATAGGCATGTGTTCCATATATAGTCGTACGTGCTCGCAATGAGAAACTTGCACAACATCTTTTGTCCTACCAGCCGGTGGCAGCCGGGCCTCTAGGGAAACTACTGGAAATTAAGGTACTCCTTTTAATAGAGTACCGGAGCAAAGCATTAACACTCCGTGAACACATGTGATCCTCACATCACTACCATTCCCTCCGGTTGTCCCGATTTCTGTCACTTCGGGGCCATTGGTTCCGGACAGCGACGTGTGTATACAACTTGCAGGTAAGATCATAAACAACGAATATCTTCATGAATCAATAACATGTTCAGATCTGAGATCATGGCACTCGGGCCCTAGTGACAAGCATTAAGTATAACAAGTTGCAACAATATCATAAAAGTGACATCTACGGATACTAGGCACTATGCCCTAACAATATTATGACTATTACATGACCAATCTCATCCAATCCCTACCATCCCCTTCAGCCTACAGCGGGGGAATTACTCACACATGGATGGGGGAAACATGGCTGGTCGATGGAGAGGCGTTGGTGGTGATGGCGGTGAAGATCTCCTCCAATTCCCCGTCCCGGCGGAGTGCCGAACGGAGACTTCTGGCTCCGAGACGGAGTTTCGCGATGTGGCGGCTCTCTGGAGGGTTTCTGGCGACTTCGACTTCTCCCCGTGCGTTTTTAGGTCGAGGGCGATAAGTAGTCCGAAGGAGGGCGTCGGGGGCCAGCCGAGGCCGCCACACACTAGGGCCACGCGGGCCCCTCCTGGGCCGCGCCGGCCTAGTGTGTGGGGCCCTCGTGCCCCCACCTGGCTTGCCCTTCTGGCTCCGCCAATATTCTGGGAAAATAGGGCCTTCTGTATAAATTCCGAGGTTTTCCTGAAAGTTGGATTTCGCACAAAAACGGGACACGAGCAGTTCTGCTGAAAACAGCGTTAGTCCGTGTTAGTTGTATCCAAAATACACAAATTAGAGGCAAAACAATAGCAAAAGTGTTCGGGAAAGTAGATACGTTTTGGACGTATCAACTCCCCCAAGCTTAGCTTATTGCTTGTCCTCAAGCAATTCAGTTAACAACTGAGCGATAAAAGAACTTTCACGAACACATTTGCTCATATGATGTATATATTCTCATGCTATGGCTAATACTTAAGCAGTTCATAATGAGATACATGCAAATAAGATCATCCAACAGCTATGTCAATCATGGAGAGGTACCAACAATTAATAATAAGCATCATGAATCATGTATATAAGCAGGATTGCAATGTTCATAAGAGAATATGATAAAGTGGTATCTCGCTTGCCCGTATTTGATCGGCAAAACATAAATGCCGAGGCACCTCTGGAGTTCATAGAAAGACTAGAAGTAGTGATTGTCAAAGATAAAAGCATCAAAGTTATACCACAATCAATCATATTTTGAGACAAGCATATTATACTAAGAATGACAGTTGTGCTCTCAAGATAGTGCTCAAAGAAAGAATGGAGACACAACATAAAAGTAAAAGATTGACCCTTCGCAGAGGGAAGCAGGGATTAACATGCGCTAGAGCTTTTCATTTTTAAAACAGGAGTAAAATTATTTTGAGAAGTGCTTGTTGTTGTCAACGAATGGTAATGGGTACACCAACTACCTCGTCAACCGGACTCCCAAGAGCGGCTCCCATGAATTATTTGTATGTTTATGTGGCACTCCTTCCAACCTTTCTTACACAAACCATGGCTAACCGAATCCTCGGGTGCCTGCCAACAATCACATACCATGAAGGAGTGTCTATTTAAGTTAATTAATTTGGGACTGGGAATCCCATTGCCAGCTCTTTTTGCAAAATTATTGGATAAGCGGATGTGCCACTAGTCCATATGAGAGTCCGTCAAAAGTAAATGACAAGGTTGAAAGCTAAACACCACATACTTCCTCATGAGCTATAAAACATTAACACAAATTGAGGAGCATTTTGAAAGTTTTAAAGGTAGCGCATGAGAATTTACTTGGAATGGTTTGAAATGCCATGCATAGGTATTTATGGTGGACACTTTGGAACAACTTGGTTTTCATGTGTTTGGAAGCACGAGCAGCGTTCCCGCTCAGTACAAGTGAAGGCTAGCAAAGGACTAGGGAGCGACAAATCAAGAGAGCAGTAACTGTCATAATCATGCTTGCGGCAAAATAAATTAATGGAGGCATAAAAGTGATACAAGAACTCTGAAGCAATATAAATCATCGAGGCTTAATTGACTTTTTGTTCAGTCATATGCATGCGTGAGCATGTGCCAAGTCGATATAAATGAATTATTCAGAGGAGGATACCACAATGCCATACTTACTTATGAATAAAACAATGCAAGCGAACATCCATGACATGCTACTCATATTAATAAATTGGAGCTAAACATGAGAGATCATGAACTACTAGACTTTCTCAAATAACATATACCTCACATGAACCAACTAAGCATGCTCACATGGATGAGTATATGTAAAAAATGAAAACAAATAGAGTTCATACCAGCCTCTCACCACAATCCAATTGTTGTAGATCGTCATTATTGCCTTTCACTTGTGTAGCTTGGATAATATGAAATGAAAACCACGCTCCAGCCACCGAAGACCATTGAACTCATGATGAACTTTACAAACCAAAGAAGAACATCAAATATTTTTGGTGTTTTCGAATTGGAAACAAGAACAAAAGAAACAAGAAAACAAAGCAAAATCTTTTTGGGTTTTCTCATAGCAAACCAACGATAGTAAATAAAGTAAACTAAGAGAAAGGAACCAAATAAACAAATGGTGAAGAGAAACAACAGAAATATTTTTGGTCTTTTTGTGTTTTAGGAAAGAAACAAAGCGAAAACAAAAGAATGCAAACTAACAGAAACACAGAAAAGCAGGATGACAGAAATCTGCCAAATCCTGACAGCAGTACAGAAATCGAAATTAACAAAAATCTTCCATTGCTCAGATCAAAAAGTGTTCAACTAATGAAAGTTAGATAACAACCTGGGGCACATGCTCAAAAATTGGCAACTCAAAATAACGTTCTGGCTGTGCGTACGATTTTTTTTGGTAACAGCCCAAAATCTGTTTTTGGACAGCACTTCTCCAAATATCATCTCCTTCTCATTAGAAAACCACTCTAAGAAACTAAACAAGTATGTACAAGTATCCAGCAAACATAATATGCAAAGAATGAGTGATGCCGGTATACCTCCCCCAAGCTTAGGCTTTTGGCCTAAGTGGAGTTCATTCCCACGGTCCCCATGAAGTGGTGTCTCCGTAGTACGACGAAGAACGACCCGGTTCCAGGTATGTGCTGGAGGAAGCATGTGACGGTGCAGTCGTAGGAGGGCTCGGCGTCCTCGGAGTCATGCTGCTGGTGGAAGTCTTGTATCTTCATATGTTCCTCCACCTCCTCCTTAGTGAGCGACCATGATTGCCTGTCAATATTGAACAAACCTGGCTGGGGAAGAGGGATTTCCTTCTCATCCCCGTCAGCAAACAACATTCTATAGACCATATTATCTACAGTGGAATCAGTGGTAACAAAATGATGATTCTTCATAGCAGCAATATCAAGTCTCCTAGGGGTTAATGGCACATCATTAGGATCAAGAGGGAGTCTTAAATGTGTTAAAATGCGCAGTGCAATAGTTCCTCCAAAAATAGGCCCCCTGTTAGACAGGCGGCGAGCAATAAGAGAACCAAGATGATAAGGTGTCTGTCCAGTAAGTGCAGCATTTAAGAAAGCAAGATGATAGCTAGAGATATTGCTAGTATTTTCCCTACCAAGAATGCTAGTAGCAATGTAATATGCAAAATATTTAATGGCGGGGAGTTGAATGTTTCTTATCTTGCCGCGCTGAATGGTGCGGCAATCATCTTCGGTGATCCCTCGATAGAGCTCCAACAGGTCCCGGGGGTTGTCATCAATCCTCCTTGCTGTACCTACAGGGGCAATATCCAATGCACGACAAAATTCTTCCAATTCCATAGTAACAGGATTACCATAGATCTTGAATGCAACTGTCGGCTCATATTGCGTGTTGTGGAACTTGAAGCTCTCAACGAAAATTTTGGTGAGCATGTAGTATTGCTCCCTTTCATCTCCCACGTAGGTGGCTAAGCCTGCCCTGTTGACAAGGGTGAAGAAATCATCCAATATCCCTGCATTTGTCAGAAAATCATAACATGGGAAGGATGAAGCATTAGGAGCCCCATTGTCCTCTTCGGGCGCGAAGCTAGGCGCGATGATATCCTCATTGTAGGATCGCCTAATCTGAGTGGACGCCCTCGAGGGCCTCCCGGTGCTGGTTGTTCCTTTCTTGAACAATTCTCCAAATTTGAATTTCTTCATCTTCCTCTTCTGAAATTTTCAACAACCATTATAAAATTTGATTTCAAGGTATATAATTGAGGGGAACTACTATAGGAACTTGCTAGAGTACTAAACATGCATCAAAACTAGTTTCTACCACTTAGAACAAGCATGCAAGCTCACTAAACATGTTATCTACAGCAGCAAAATATTCAAGATATACTCAACCAAACAAAATTCTAATTGGACAATCAAAGGAGTCACATACCAAAGAGCAAATGTGCCAAATTTCAGACAGAAATCTGGGCTGAGCAAAGAGATCGAGAAATCTGGAGCTCTTGAGCAAAAACACGAGTGAGAGGAACCTGGTGCGAGTTTTTTCGGGAGAGAGAAGAGAGTGGGAGGAAGAGATGCTGAAGTGGGGCAAAGGGGGACCCACACACTAGGGTGGCGCGCCCCCCTTGCTGGCGCGGCCTGTGGGGTGCCACCTGGGGTGCCCCACTGGTCAGCCAGTGCCCCAGTGCCTCTTCGAAAAATAGGACTACCAGTATAATTTTTGTAAATTTTTGAGAACTTCGAAAAATGCACATTTCTGGGTGTTAAATTAATTATTACTGCGCAGGAAAATGATTTCCAAAATCTTAAACAACTAAAGCATATTGCAAAACAAAAAGTGCTACAGCAAGTAAAATAAGTGGAGGGAGAAAGAAAGAAAGAAATGTTGTTTAGCTCTCTTATGCATTAAAATATACTTGTTAACAAGGTTGATCAAGTCTTGCTACCAAATAAATTTTATATGACATAAGAAGAAATAAACCTCAAATCAATCATGTTACCTTATATTGAATTGATATGGATCCAATCACAAGAGTTTGATATTCTTCTTTAGGCTCATATATAGGACAATCAATGGATCCCACTTTGATAGTTTTCACATTAAAAATTGTATTAACTCCATATACTTTATCAATTCTCTTGGGAAAATAGATAGTATGTTCCTTATCATCAACATTGAAAGTAACCATGCCTTTATTGCAATCAATAACAGCCCCTGCAGTATTAAGAAAGGGTCTTCCAAGAATAATGGACATATTATCATCTTCAGCATTTCCAACACAACAAAATCAGTTAATATCAAGCAATGTTGAGTAACTTGAACAGGAACATTTTCACATACACCAACAGGAATAGCAGTAGATTTATCAGCCATTTGCAAAGATATATCAGTTGGTATTAACTTATCTAAATCAAGTCTCTTATAAAGAGAAAAAGGCATTACACTAACTCCCGCTCCCAAATCACATAGAGCAGTTCTAACATAATTATTCTTGATGGAACAAGGAATAGTCGGTATACCTGGGTCTCCAAGCTTCTTTGGAATCTTACCATTGAAGGAGTAATTAGCGAGCATAGTGGAAATCTCCTCATTGGGAATTTTCCTTTTGTTAGAGACAATATCTTTCATATACTTCGAATAAGGAGGCAATTTAATAGCATCAGTCAAAGGAATTTACAAAAATAAAGGTTTCATCCAATCACAAAATTTATTATAATGTTCCTCCTCCTTTGATTTTAGTTTCTTAGTAGGAAAAGGCATTTGCTTTTGAACCCAAGGTTCTCTTTCATTACCATGTTTCTCAGCAATAAAATCTTCTTTAGTGTACTTTTTATTTTTAGCATGCTTTTTAGGTTCTTCTTCAACCTCTTCTTTATCAGGAGTATCATCCTTATCATTATCTTTATCATGTTCATTACCACTTTCAGTTTCAGCATCAGAAATAGAAATACTATTAGGATCATTAACAGGTTCAGAGGATTCTACAACATTCTTATGTTTCTTTTTCTTTTTCTTAGATGGAGCACTAGTTTTAATTAGTTGAGAATCTTGTTCAACTCTTTTGGGATGCCCTTCAGGATATAGAGGATCCTGGGTAGAAACACCACCTCTAGTTGTTACTTCATAAGCATGTTTTTCTTTAGAATTATTTCCCAACAAGTCATTTTGCACTTTAGTGAGTTGATCAATTTGAGTTTGAACCATATGAAAATGTTTAACAAGTATCTTAACATCATTGGAGGTTCTCTCCACAATATCATGCAATTCACTAATAGCTCGAGAATTTTCCATTAAATGATTCTCTACTCTCATATTAAAATTTTCTTGCTTAACAATATAATTATCAAACTCATCTAAGCATTGAGCAGGAGGTTTTGAATACGGAATATCTTCCCTAGTAAAGCGTTGAAGAGAGTGTACCTCAATCATGGATGAAGGGGGAGTTATCTCACATAAATCTTCTATAGGAGGTAAATTTTTCACATCTTCAGGTTTAATACCCTTCTCTTTAAGAGACTTCTTGGCTTCCCTCATATCTTCATCATTTAATTTAATCATACCCCTCTTCTTCAATATCGGTGTCGGGGTTGGTTCAGGTGTAGACCAATCATCATGATTCCGGCCTATTTTAGCCAATAATTCTTCAGCGTCGTCTGGAGTTCTTTTCCTGAAAACACAACCAGCACAACTATCTAGGTATGCCCTAGACTCAATAGTTAGTCCACTATAAAATATATCAAGTAAATCATGCTTTTCCAAATCATGATCAGGCTGAGCTCTAATAAGAGAGCAAAATCTCGCCCAAGCCTCAGGCAATTTCTCTCCATCTTCCTGGTTAAAATTATAAATTCTCTGCAAAGCAATATGTTGAGCGCTAGCAGGAAAGTATTTTCGAAAGAAAACATCACGCAAGTCAATTGGACTTCTAATAGAACCAGGAGGCAAATTATTATACCAAGTTTTAGCATCATCCTTTAATGAGAAAGGAAAAATTTAGCGACAAAATAAGTACGCATCTTGACATCATCAGAAAACAAGCCACTAAGAGTAGATAACTCAATCATGTGTTCAACAACACTTTCTTTTTCAGTACCACAAAAGGGTGTTTTCTCAACAATAGCTATATGAGATAGATCAAGAGAAAAATCATAATCTTTATCCTTAATGTTTATAGGAGATGTGACAAATTTAGGATCAGGAGACAGTTTATATCTGATGGGGATACGCCCTAGGGGGCCCATCACCCAGCTCACTCGCCAGATGAAGAGAGCCGAAGGCGGTTCCAGTCGGCGGATGACTGGGCCATGCGCCCTAGCGACTAAAGCCCGGAGCGACTGAAGCCTGGAGCGACTGGATCTGCAGAAGGCCCATGAAGCGTAGCGGCCCAAATATCCTTATACGTGTAAACCCTAACTGGCTGCCTATATAAAGCCACCAGGGGCACCCCTTGAAGGGGGCATCTGACCTCAGATCATATCTCATTAGATCCAATCTCCCCCTCCGCCTCCGGCGGCTACCACAAAGCAAGTCGCCTAACGCTGGCGACATTATGATCATAGTGAATTATAGCAGGACGTAGCAATCCTCCACCGAGGGGACGTGAACCTGGGTACATCGTGTGCCGACTCGTTTCCGGAATCTCCAACGCCGGCTTGCTCCATATCTCTCATGTGCTACCCCGTAGCATCTGCCGTGGCCAAAACCTCGACAGTGGCGCCCACCGTGGAGCATACGGCGCTTGGAGTGGTGATCCGGACGGGATCCATCGTCATCAACAACGACCAGATCGATCTATGTATGAGGCGGCGGCTGTTCTTGTGTCACGCCAACCTGCACGCATCATCCCGATCAAGAAAGAGCCGGTGCGGCCCAACCAATCCTGAGCAGCATCCGCGTGAACTTGCCCTCGCTTGTCCGCGTCTGCGCGGCGGGAGACTTGAGTAGAATCGCCGGATCAAAGCTGCATCCCCGTAGATCGATTTTCTAATTCGCTGTATCCATAAGTCTTTCTATCCCCAAATTATTTATTTCATCTTGTGCTAATGCTCTGATCTCATGCATGTATCCCCGCTGCCATCGAGAATCTAACCATCACTGCTCCACGTGAGGACAAAGAGAGGGCTCAAACGTGAACAGCAACCCGTTTGTATGGATCTTGCGGCTACACCGCTCATCGCATGTACGATGACCTGAGGTCTGAATATTTTATCTCTATGCATCATGCAAACAGACACTATCAGTTTAGTTGATTTATTATTACCCATGGAGACTAATCCATATTGCTTTGCATGCATGATAAATCAAACAAAACCAACCATGCGAGCTCGACGGACAGTTCACTCGTGACGGCCTCTGGTTTCGGGCTACTGATGGCACGTCCCAGCCAGTATCGCTGACTCGCCTCGGCCGCTGCGGACTCGTCGTGACCAGCTCGCCACGCTTGGGGACTTGCCCGCCGCCGGCTCACCTGTCACCGATTCGCTCACCGCGGACTCGCCATACTCGGGGACTGCGCCGGCCGCCCACTTGCCTAGCGCGGGCTCGCCATACTCGGGGACTCCGCCCGCCGCCGACTCGCCTAGCGCGAACTCACCATATTCGGGGACTCGGCGCACTCCAGACAGCGTCGCTCGCTGGTCGTCCGAGCTCGCCACTCGCCACACTCGGGGATTCGGCGCGCTACAGACAGCGCTACTCGCCGATCGCCCGACCTCCCTACTCGCCAGGCTCAGGGCCTCGTTCGCCGTGGACTCGTCGCCACCGGCTCATCATGCTCGACACGAGAGAAACAATCTTGGAGTTACGTAACACCACGGCATGCTGCTATTCAACCAAAGCGCCTGACACCGGACAGAGAAATCGTTCCAACCAAAAAAGAATTACATCGATCACCACCATGTGACCTTCGGCAGATCGGTTCACCTCTTCCTAGTCAAACTCTCTTTTTAATTGTTTTACTTGGTTCTAATCTCCATCTACATGTATCTTTATTTTGTACGCATGAATAATCGTCCCTGGCATTGGTGGCATGACGCGGACTCGCTCGGCGCTGACACGTCACGTTCTGGAAGGCGGCCTGCTTCGTACATCTCGTCAATCGCTAGTCTGCCCGTTTCGCCATTGGCGATGCTTGAGAACTCACAGGTCGTCAGTCTCTGCGGCCTCGCCTAAACGCGGACTCGCCCAATGCGGACTCGCCGGCGCACAATCGCCACGCTTGGAGCCTCGCTCACCGCGGACTCACGATACTCGGGAACTCCGCTCACCGCGGACTCACGATTCTCCAGACAGCGCCGCTCGCCGGTCGCCCGAGCTCGCCATCCGCCACGCTCGGGGACTCGGCGCGCTCCAGACAGCGTCACTCGCCGGTCGCCTGAGCTCGCCATCCGCCACGCTCGGGGACTCGGCGCGCTCTTGACAGCGTCGTTCGCTGGTCGCCCGAGCTCGCCATCCGCCACGCTCGGGACTCGACGCGCTCCAGACAGCGCCAGTCGCTGATCGCCCGAGCTTGCCACTTGCCACGCTTGAGGACTCGGCGCGCTCCAGACAGCGCCGTTCGCCCGAGCTCGCCATCCGCCGCGCTCGGGGACTCGGCGCGCTCCAGACAGCACCGCTCGCCGGACGCCCGAGCTCGCCATCCGCCATGCTCGGGGACTCGGCGCGCTACAGCAGCGCCAGTCGCCCGACCGCAGCATTTGGTGCACTGCATACGGCGCTACTCGCCGGTTGCCCGACCTCGCCGCTCGCTGCGCTCTGCGCGCACATCGCGCTACTCGCCAGTCGCCCGACCTCGCCAGTCGCCACAACACAACTTTTTCCACAGCGTCGACCCCGTGTCCGCTGCGTCGACTGCGCCACAGCGCGCCTCAGTCCGCCGCGTAGACCATGTCTGCCGCGTCGACCTCGCCAACTCCGAGTCGCCAAAGAGAGCTCTGCGCCATGCTGCGCACCTCACCACTGGGTGTCCTCTTCCTTCGGGATGAAATTCCAATTGCCGTCATCAACCTTTGGCAGAGAAGCCCGAACTGGCTAAGTAGTGCGAGCTCCGGCTCGACCACTGCGACGCCAGGGGAAGGACCTCCATTGGAGTCGCACGCTCGACTGGCCTTACGGGCCAAGATGACCGGCTCGGCTCTGCCTCCGGGCACCCATGTCCCTCTCTACCTTGGACAGAGCGACCTGAAAAGCTAAGTACTGCGCTAGCGAGGTCGCCACAGCGGCCCAACGCGTCCAGGAAAAACGCCGAGTACGGAGCCCTCCTTGGGGTCGCTAAGCGACTGGCCTCCCGGGCCACGAGATGCGACTCGCCTCCGCAATCATCAGGCAAACAAATCGCCCTCCTCTACCTTAGGCAGGTGACTTGAATGGCTAAGTACTTCGACTAGGGACTCCGCAAAACGGACCCGCGGCTCGCCAAGGAAAACACGCCAAAACAAGAACCCCTTTGGAGTCGCCACGCGACTGGCCCCACGGGCCACGACGAGAGGCACGCTATAAGAAACAGCGTCAAATAAACACCACCCATGAGGCTGCTACTCGCGCTATATGACTACGTACTACGACTGGGGACGCCCAGCTCAGCAAGGAAAACAGTCAAGCGGTAGCCTTCATCGGGATCGCCTAAGCGACTGGGAAACACAGCGACATGCATAAAATTACTTAGTCGCCACAGCGACCTACTCGCCATCTTTGCCATCAGCATCGCCTGCACCTTCGCCACGCTCGGGGACTGGCCGGACGCCGGTCTCCGGGATTCGTCCTCGCCACGCTCGGGGACCCGCCAATCGCCAGCCTCCGCGGCTCGTCACTCGCCGGTCTCCGGGATTCGTCCTCGCCACGCTCGGGGACCCGCCAATCGCCAGCCTCCGCGGCTCGTCACTCGCCGGTCTCCGTGACTCGCCACTCGCCGTGCTCGGGGACTCGCCGGTCTCCCGGCTCGCCACTCGCCATGCTCGAGGACTCGCCGGTCTCCGCGACTCGCTACTCGCCATGCTCGGGGACTCGCCGGTCTCTGCGACTCACCAGTCGCCAGCCTCCGCGGCCCGCCACTCGCTAGTCTCCCGGACTCGCCAGCCTCCGCGGCTCCGCTGCACTCGCGGACTCATTCCGCTTGGGTGACACGCCGAGATATCAAGGAAAATGAGACTCAAGCCGCTGTCGTCGACGACAACTTGAGACTCGGGGACTACATCCACTGGATACACTGAGCATCATTCCAGCGGCTTAACATCTCGTTGTGTTCTATCTTCACCAGCAGCTCATCGTGCACGGCGACCCCAAGAAAATTCAAGCGCGAGACTCGTCATCCATCTTCAACATTTAGATCGCGTGTGCTTCCGCGCGCACGTTCCATCTACAACAACCTGCCAGCCAACACCGACGACGCGTTTCACCACCGCCATGGCCTAATCGGCAGAGGCTCGAAGCCAAGTGCGGGCAGGCGCAGATCGATCCTCCCTGAAAAGCTCTAGCAGGAAAAAGCGCTACCGATCGCACATGCCATCCTTTATTAAATCCATCTCATTGATTGCTTTATCAAGTCAATTATTCTGTGTAATCTAATTACTTTCTATGTTGCTTCTTACGTGCATACATGGCCTGGCGAGTCAAGGTGCGGAGACAAGTAAAGAAGCAGTACACCATGGAGGCACACTCGAGGACTCACGACATCCATCGCGTGGGAATTCGCCCGCCGCGGCCTCGTCCGGCACGGACTCGCCTCGCCCAGTGACTTGCCGGTCGCCCAAGCTCGTCACTCGCCACGCTCGGGGACTCGGCGCACTATAGACAGCGCTACTCTTCGGTCGTCCGACCTCGCCACTCGCCACGCTCGGGGACTGGACCCCCAAGCGGACTCGCCACGCTCGGGGACTCGGCGCGCTCCAGACAGCGTCGCCCGCCGGTCACCCGAGCTCGCCACTCGCCACGCTCGGGGACTTGGCGCGCTCCCGCCAGCGCAACTCGCCGGTCACCCGACCTTGCCACTCGCCACGCTCGGGGACTCGGCGCGCTTCAGACAGCGCCACTTGCCGGTCGCCCGACCTCGCCACTCGCCACGCTTTCGGCGGGGCTTCACACCGACTGGTTCACGCCGACTGGTTCACACCGACTGGTTCACGCCGACTGGTTCACACCGATTGGCCTATGCTGATTGGCTCGTTTCGACTGCCTCCTATTTCACGATTGTTTCCTCTGTTTCAGGAGCTCGTCGCTGATTCACTTCGACCCATCGCCAAGCTTCTTCGCGCCCTGCCTCAAGCCCGCACCGAATCCACGACGCGCTACTGATGGGGATACGCCCTAGGGGGCCCATCACCTAGCTCACTCACCAGATGAAGAGAGCGAAGGCGGTTCCGGTCGGCGGATGACGGGCCATGCGCCTAGCGACTAAAGTCCGGAGCGGCGGAAGCCTGGAGCGACTGGATCAGAAGGCCCATGAAGCGTAGCGGCCCAAATAGCCTTATACCTGTAAACCCCTGGCTGCTGCCTAAAAGCCACCAGGGGCACCCCTTGAAGGGGGCATCTGACCTCAGATCATATCTCATTAGATCCGATCTCCCCCTCCGCCTCCGGCGGCTACCACAAAGCAAGTCGCCTAACGCTGGCGACATTATGATCATAGTGATTTATAGCAGGACGTAGCGATCCTCCACCGAGGGGACGTGAACCTGGGTACATCGTGTGCCGACTCGTTTCCGGAATCTCCAACGCCGGCTTGCTCCATATCTCTTATGTGCTACCCCGTAGCATCTGCCGTGGCCAAAACCTCGACAATATCTAACAGCATGTTCTGCAAGCAACTTTTTAATTTTTCTTGCATCAGTAGTAGCATTGCATTTTTCAATAAAATCATCATCAAGCTCCACATAATCTTCATCAAGATCATCACTAGAATATTCAACAGACTCAGGTGAATTAACAGGTGTAGCATCATTTTCATTAGGAGTTTCAGTATTTTCAATTTGCCTAGACCTAGCAATTGTAGCATCTAGAAAAGATCCTAACGAACCATCATTATCAAGCACAGCAGAAGCATCATCACAATTATAAGAGGAATTTTCAGATTCAGCAGAAGTACCAGCATTTGAAGCTTGTGGTGGTGAAACAAGTTACTTATCACAGATGGTGAATCAAGAGCAGCAGAGGTACTAAGAGTTGTACCTTTTCTTGTAGTGGATGGTAATATGGCGATCTTAGTATCGCGAGGTTTACCCATAATGGAGAATTGCAGTGAACAATATCAATCCAAGTGAACTTCCAAATAAAGCTATGCAAACAGCAAGGCAGAAAATAGTCTTGATGACCCACAAGTATAGGGGATCGCAACAGTCTTCGAGGGAAGTATTACCCAATTTATTGATTCGACACAAGGGGAGACAAAGAATACTTGTAAGCCTTAACAGCGGAGTTGTCAATTCAGCTGCACTGGAAACAGACTTGCTCGCAGAGTTTATCGGTAGTAACAGTTTTATAGCGGTAGGAATAGTGAAATAACAGCAGCGGTGAAATAAAGACAGCAGTAGTGATTATAGTAAACAGCAGGATTAAAATACTGTAGGCACAGAGACGGATTAATGGGCGTTGCATGGATGAGAGAAACTCATATAACAGACAAAGCAGGGACATTTGCAGATAATAATAAAACGGTATCCAAGTACTAATCAATCAATAGGCATGTGTTCCATATAGTCGTACGTGCTCGCAATGAGAAACTTGCACAACATCTTTTGTCCTACCAGCCGGTGGCAGCCGGGCCTCTAGGGAAACTATTGGAAATTAAGGTACTCCTTTTAATAGAGTACCGGAGCAAAGCATTAACACTCCGTGAACACATGTGATCCTCACATCACTACCATTCCCTCCGGTTTTCCCGATTTTTGTCACTTCGGGCCATTGGTTCCGGACAGCGACATGTGTATACAACTTGCAGGTAAGATCATAAACAACGAATATCTTCATGAATCAATAACATGTTCAGATCTGAGATCATGGCACTCGGGCCCTAGTGACAAGCATTAAGTATAACAAGTTGCAACAATATCATAAAAGTGACATCTACGGATACTAGGCACTATGCACTAACAATCTTATGACTATTACATGACCAATCTCATCCAATCCCTACCATCCCCTTCAGCCTACAGCGGGGAATTACTCACACATGCATGGGGAAACATGGCTGGTCGATGGAGAGGCGTTGGTGGTGATGGCGGTGAAGATCTCCTCCAATTCCCCGTCCCGGAGTGCCGGAACGGAGACTTGGAACCGAGACGGAGTTTCGTGATGTGGCGGCTCTCCGGAGGGTTTCAGCGACCGACTTCCCTCCGTGTGTTTTTAGGTCGAGGCGATAAGTAGTCCGAAGGAGGGCGTCGGGGGCCAGCCGAGGCCGCCACACACTATGGCCGCGCGGGCCCCTGGCCGCGCCGGCCTAGTGTGTGGGGCCCTCGTGCCCCACCTGGCTTGCCCTTCGGCTCCGCCAATATTCTGGGAAAATAGGGCCTTTGATAAATTCCGGGGTTTTCCTGAAAGTTGGATTTCGCACAAAAACGAGACACCAGAGCAATTCTGCTGAAAACAGCGTTAGTCCGTGTTAGTTGTATCCAAAATACTCAAATTAGAGGCAAAACAATAGCAAAAGTGTTCGGGAAAGTAGATACGTTTTGGACGTATCACGCCTCGGCTTCCTCCAAGTTACGTAGCCATTGCACTCTGCGCTTTTGGGAGTGGCTGAGTCCATCAGGGCACCACCTTGGTCGGTGATACCTATCTTCTTCTTCTGACTATTCGAAGTCTTCATCTTGAGATGTCTCAGCCCGTTTGTTCTGAGGTGGGAGAGGTCCTAGACGCTTGAACACTGAAACTTCATTTGTTCCCTTCCTCTTGTTTACATTCGGCAGTTCTCGATTGTAGGCAATCGGCTCATTCTGAGTCCCAGCAGTGTTTGAAGACGGACCAATGCCTATCCATGTCCTCTTGCTCTCTTGACCTCCCTCTAGCGTGACGCTTATACCCTTCGTATCGACGGTATTTCCTGTTGTCTTCAGACCGACGATATCTATCATCGTCTACGTCGTAGCGCCGACGTCGGCCATACTGCTGCTCATATTTGTTAAGGAGGTGCGCGGAAAGTGGTCGTTGATACCGCACGCTTCTCACCTCTTCCTCGGTCAAATACCGTCTGTCATCATACTGGGGCCGGTCGCGTGGATCGGCCTCCTCTTTATGTTTGCCACGGGA
The DNA here is from genome assembly GCA_030979885.1 of Lolium multiflorum. NCBI lineage: Eukaryota > Viridiplantae > Streptophyta > Magnoliopsida > Poales > Poaceae > Lolium > Lolium multiflorum. The sequence continues at coordinate 243,118,632 of CM061747.1, forward strand.
GTGACTGCTTTCAGCTTTATCCTTGCTATGGCGATCTGCAAGCCCTGCCATGTTGATACCGAAAGAGAAACCTGGCTTGCGTCTTATGCAGTGACTGAGATCTACCATGTTGACGGCAGGAAACGGATTTGTGTCAACTCTCATGGCAAACTGACCGAAGAGTAATCGGCCTTGTTCTATCGCCATTTGAATCTGTCCGCGCAAGACTTTGCAGTCATTGGTGGCATGAGTGAACGTGTGATGCCATTTGCAGTATGGCTGCCGTTCATCTCTTGTAACGTGGAGATTTTGTGGCCTTCGGGTAACTTCAGTTGTTTTTCCATTAGCAGCAAATCAAAAATCTGCTCCGTTTTGCTTAAATCAAAGTCAAACCTTTTGCAGGCCCTGGTTGTTTCACCCACTTGCGGACACGGGCTTTGCCCCGAGTCCATTCAGCTACAGCGACTTCCTGATCTTCTGAGAATCTTCATCTTCTCCCGTCTCGATCGGGGCGACGCTTGAACTTGTCCTGGTACAATTCTGGGTGGCGCTGTTCATACGATGTCAATTTCTGAACCATATGCGCCGTGAATTGTAGTCTGCTTGGAAGGTCACATCCTTGACGGCAACAGGCCTGCTATCGCCACTCGCGCCTTCTCGGATAAACGAACCGAATAACATCAATTTCTGACGGTCTGAAGCGCTGAATGTATTCAGACACCGTCTCTCCTCGCCTCTGCCGAACTTGTGTCGGCAATGCCGGCTTCGTGGTTTCCGAATGATGCGCGTGAAACTGCTCTTCCGGCTGCTTCCACGTTCGAACCGAATCGGGTGGCAACGAGGTGTACCACCCAAAGGCGGACCCGTGAGAGATTGTGAAGAACCTCACACGTAGCTCGTATGAAGCTGAGACCATGCCCAACTGTGCAAAATATCGGCTCACGTGCTCAATTGAGCTGGTTCCTTCGATCCACTGAATTTTGTGAAGTCGGGGAGCCGATACTTAGGCGGTAGTGGGATTAGGTCATACTCGTTGGGATACGGCTTGGAATAGCCGATCATTCTTTTCTTCGGCAGGATGCCGAACTGATCTCTCAAGATTGCAGTGATCTGATCCACCGTAGGAGCTGCGAAGGTTGAGCGTTCCTGACTTGTTCCGGTGGCATATTTAGCTAGTCACGCTGTTTCTCAGCATCTGCTCCGGAGCGCCTCCTGCCCCACAACTCCGTTCCGGCGCCTCCTGCCGTAATCTGATTCGCCCGTTGTTGCAGTCCGGCACGTACGTGCACACGTATCCATGTGGAATCTCCTTGGGCGGCTCATACGGGGGTAATCGCCGGGATCACCTCCAACCTTGTAGACGACGTACGCCGGTGAACCTTGTTGCTGTGGAGCTGCCATCGTGTACGGCAGTGGTGGCCTGGTGTAGAACGGTATCTCTCCCCGATGAGTTCCTAGCGCAGGTCCTGAAGAATACCGATGCTTCATGATTTCTTGCACCACGTGAAGCGCAACACGCTCCAAAGTGTTCACCAGGCTCTCAGAATGCCGATGTAGAGAATGAGCAACGGCATAGTTAATTTCCTGCCGCAGGGCTCTGGTACGTTCCTCCGAGGGGAGAGATAGATCTAGTCCCTCCAACGCACCTTCGGGTTGGAACCCTTTGAACTTGATCCCGTGCGAACGGGTCTTCTCGAAAGAGCCGATGAGATCGGCTTCGAAGATGGCCTTGAGATCATCATATTTCTCGGATGTTGACGTGGTTGTTGCGGAAGATTGTCCCGATTGTCCCACTGGGCGTGCCAGAATGTGTTGCGTGCCAAAACCCACCGGCGAGCAGTGGTTAAGCAACACGAAGAGCTGGGAGGCTTCCAAGACTGGGGCCCTGGTCCCTCGACGTCGTCCAAATGTTCCGGCACACGTCCTAGCGGTTGCAGGCGTGCCACGACCTATACCTGGTCGGGAAGGTATTGGATTGCTTCGATTAGTTTCCTGCATGGCGGACACGTAAACATTAAATACGAGCCCGATCGGCTCTCAGGTTGCCATGGATCGGCTCAAGGAGCCGATCGCCCCATGGTTCACGTCGGGTCAACGATGACACGGGGCTCCTGCTTGATCAATATAAAGTTAAACCAATCTACGATAGTTTAGGGTTTTCACCGCATGATCGGAACATCCTACGCGTAGTTGAGCCTAATAGACATGAAAGATAATGGAAAACTAACCCTAGAAGAGGCCTAAAAACCAACACTAAGTCAATTCCCGGAACATCCCTCTTAGGATTAACAAACCATACCTTACGTGCTACCAGATCATTCAACCCGTTTGCAAGGCCTAACCATACAGATATTAAACCAATCCTTGAAGAATCAAGGAGCAACTATAACAGATTGGATCTACTAAATAACGAACAAGCAAGATACTGCCCTTACACCTAGGTAGGTATAAGGGCAGCTAGATATCGTGGGGCAGCATAGCTAAGCAAGCATGTATAAGAAAAGCATCCATGCAAGCCCCAAAACACCTATGATAAAAGTGTTACTCGCCATCAACAACGCTTCAGCATGAGCAACACAAGGTAACGAATAAACGACTGCCTAGATCGCAAGATGCGATCTAGGCAGCATGATGCTTACCGGAAGAAACCCTCGAAAGAAGGGGTGGCGATGCGCCTGATTTTTGTTTGTTGTGAACGTGATTGTCCTCCTTTCTCGATAACCCTAGATACATATTTATAGTCCAAGGGACTTTTAATTCGAGCGTGCACCTAACCGTGCACGGGTTAAACTCTATCTTTTAATTCTAAACTAAGATGCGATCTACTATATTACGATATACACGGCAATCTAGCCCAAACTCTTCGTGCAAGGCCGCTTCAAAGATGCTCCACGCGTATATCCTTCAAGCCCATCTTCACTTACGGCCCATCTCCTGATTTGGCCAAAATCTGGTGATAACACTTTGTTCTTCATGAATTTATTTGTGTACAAGATTCCTATGCATCGGAAGTGGGTTAGACTTAAATGTGTTTTGAACTTGCTTTTTGATTCTCTCTTTTGCTTCAACTCTCACCCTTATGTGAGCATCATTAAAATTGTTGAGCCCATCTTAATGGCTATAAAGAAAGCACTTCTTGGGAGATAACCCATGTGTTTATTTTGCTACTGTTTTGTTGTGTCTTGGAAGTTGTTACTACTGTAGCAACCTCTCCTTATCTTTATTTTATTGCAATGTTGTGCCAAGTGAAGTCTCTAATAGAAGGTTGATACTAGATTTGGATTTCTCGCAGAAACAGATTTCTATCTGTCACGAATCTAGGCAGATTTCTCTGTAGGTAACTCAGAAAAATCTGCCAATTTACGTGCGTGATCCTCAGATATGTACGCAACTTTCATTAGGTTAAGTTTTCTGATTTGAGCAACGGAAGTACCATTTTAAAATTCGTGTTTACTGGCTGTTCTGTTTTGGCAGATTCTGTCTCTGTTTTTTGCATTGTCTCTTGTGGACTTTAAGTGAGGCTTTCTAGACGTGGAGAGCTGTAGCTAATGTTTTATTGAGTTCTTGCAATGTGTCACTACAGGACTAAAGTGGATTAAAGTTTTTGAGTACTAACCCCTCTAATGAAGTTTATGAGAAGTTTGGTGTGAAGGAAGTTTTCAAGGGTCAAGAGGAGGATGATATATGATCAAGAAGAGTGAAAAGTCCAAGCTTGGGGATGCCCCGTGGTTCATCCCTGCATATTTCAAGGAGACTCAAGCGTCTAAGCTTGGGGATGCCCAAGGCATCCCCTTCTTCATCAACTTATCAGGTTTCTTCTATTGAAACTATATTTTTATTCGGTCACATCATATGTGCTTTACTTGGAGCGTCTGCTTTTTTTTTGTTTGTGTTTGAATAAATTCGGATCCTAGTAATCCTTGTGTGGGAGAGAGACACGCTCTGCTTTTTCATATGAACAATGGTGTTCTTAGCTTTATTTTAATGTTCATGGCGGAGTTGAAAACCGCTGCACTTATTGTTATTTGGTTGGAAACAGAAAATGCTTCATATTGTCTTGGATAATTTGATACTTGGCAATTGTTTTGAGCTCTCGAGTAGATCATGCTCTTGCATCATGTAGTTTAAACCTATTAGTGGAGAACTACCGTAGAACTTGTTGAAATTGGTTTGCCTGATTGGTCTCTCTAAGGTCTAGATATTTTCTGGTAAAAGTGTTTGAGCAACAAGGAAGACAGTATAGAGTTTTATAATGCTTGCAATTTGTTCTTATGTAAGTTTTGCTGTACTTCATACTTGTGTTTGCTTCAAACAACCTTGCTAGCCCAAAGCCTTGTACTGAGAGGGAATGCTTCTCGTGCATCCAAAACCTTGAGCCAAAAACCTATGCCATTTGTGTCCACCATAACTACCTACTATGTGGTATTTCCTGCCATTCCAAGTAAATACTTCATGTGCTACCTTTAAACAATTCAAAAGCTATTATCTCTTATTTGTGTCAATGTTTTATAGCTCATGAGGAAGTATGTGGTGTTTTATCTTTCGATCTTGTCATTTACTTTTGATAGACTTTCACAATGGACTAGTGGCTTCATCCGCTTATCCAATAATTTTGCAAAAGAGCTGGCAATGGGTTCCCAATTAATTAACTTGCATTAATAATTCTCTTCACATGTTTTTCCCTGATCTATCAGTAAGCAACTTAAATTTGCAAATAGACACTTCTCCATGGTATGTGAATGTTGGAAGGCACCCGAGGATTCGGTTAGCCATGGCTTGTGTAAGCAAAGGTTGGGGGAGTGTCATCTAATAAATAAAACTAAAGTACATGTGTAAACAAAAGAGAAGAGGGATGATCTACCTTGTTGGTAGAGATAACGTCCTTCATGGGAGCCGCTCTTGAAAGTCTGGTTGATAAGGTAGTTAGAGTACCCATTACCATTCGTTGACAACAACAAACACCTCTCAAAACTTTACTTTTATGCTCTCTATATGATTTCAAAACTTGAAAAGCTCTAGCACGTGATTTAATCCCTGCTTCCCTCTGCGAAGGGCCTATCTTTTACTTTATTGTTGAGTCAGTTTACCCATTTCCTTCCATCTTAGAAGCAAACACTTGTGTCAACTGTGCATTGATTCTTACATACTTGCTTATTTGCATTCATCATATTACTCTATGTTGACAATTATCCATGAGATATGCATGTTGAAAGTTGAAAGCAACTGCTCAAACTTATATCTTCCTTTGTGTTGCTTCGATGCCTTTACTTTGAGTTTATTGCTTTATGAGTTAACTCTTATGCAAGACTTTTTGATGCTTGTCTTGAAAGTACTATTCATGAAAAGTTTTGCTATATGTTATCTATTTGTTAGCAAACTATAGATTATTGCTTTGAATCACTCCATTCATGTCATATACTTTACAATAATGTTGATCAAGATTATGATGGTAGCATGTCACTTCAGAAATTATTCTTGTTATCGTTTATCTACTCGAGGGCGAGTAGGAACTAAGCTTGGGGATGCTTGATACGTCTCCAACGTATCTATAATTTCTGATGTTCCATGCTTGTTTTATGACAATACCTACATGTTTTGTTCACACTTTATATCGTTTTGATGCGTTTTCCGGAACTAACCTATTGACGAGATGCCGAAGTGCCAGTTCCTTTTCTGTTTTTGGTTTCGAAATCCTAGTAAGGAAATATTCTCGAATCGGACGAAATCAACGCCCAGTATCTTATTTTTGCACGAAGCTTCCGAACACCGATAGGCACCGGAGGGAGCACGGGGGCCCACACGGGAGGCGCGGCCAAGGGCTGGGGCGCGCCCCCCTATGGTGTGGCCCCACCAGGGCCCCTCCGAGGCTGCCCTTTCGCCTATATAAAGCCCATGCATCGAAAACCCTAACGGAATAAGCCACGGTACGAGAAACCTTCCAGAGCCGCCGCCATCGCGAAGCCAAGATCTGGGGGACAGGAGTCTCTGTTCCGGCACGCCGCCGGGACGGGGAAGTGCCCCCGGAAGGCTCCTCCATCGACACCACCGCCATCTTCATCACCGCCTGTCTCCCATGAGGAGGAGTAGTTCTCCTCGAGGCTAAGGGCTGTACCGGTAGCTATGTGGTTAATCTCTCTCCTATGTACTTCAATACAATGATCTCATGAGCTGCTTTACATGATTGAGATCCATATGATGAGCTTTGTATCGCTACTAGTCTATGTGCTACTCATGTGATGTTATTAAAGTAGTCTATTCCTCCTGCATGGTGTAAAGGTGCTAGTGTGTGCATCATGTGGTTCTTGTCGTAGGCTATGATCATGACCTCTTGTAGGTTGTGGAGTTAATTGTCATTATGATAGTATTGATGTGATCTATTCCTCCTTTCATAGCGTAATGTGGACAGTGTGTATGCTATGTTAGTTCTTGGTTTATTTTGCAATGATCTATTATGCTCTAAGGTTACTTAAATATGAATGCCGAATGTTGTGGCGCTTGTTAACTCCGGCATTGAGGTGCTCTTGTAGCCCTACACAACGGCTGGTGTTTGTCATCCAACAAAAGAGTGTATGTAGCACATGTGAGAAAGAGTTATTTATTATGTGATCAATGTTGAGAGTGTCCACTAGTGAAAGTATGATCCCTAGGCCTTGTTTCCAAACACACCGTTTACTTACTGTTCTACTGCATGTTTACTTGCTGCCATATTTTATTCAGATTTCTATTAGCACTCATATACATTCATACTACTTGTATTTCACTATCTCTTCGCGAACTAGTGCACCTATACATCGACAAGTGTATTAGGTGTGTTGGGGACACAAGAGACTTCTTGTATCGTGATTGCAGGGTTGTTTGAGAGGGATATCTTTGACCTCTTCCTCCCGAGTTCGATAAACCTTGGGTGATCCACTTAAGGGAAAACTTGCTGCTGTTCTACAAACCTCTGCTCTTGGAAGCCCAACACTGTCTACAGGAAAAGAAGCGTGAGTAGACATCACCGCTCTTGAAAGTCTGGTTGATGAGGTAGTTAGAGTACCCGCTACCATTCGTTGACAACAACAAACACCTCTCAAAATTTTACTTTTATGCTCTCTATATGATTTCAAAACTTAAAAAGCTCTAGCACATGATTTTATCCTTTCCCTCTACGAAGGGCCATTCTTTTACTTTTATGTTGAGTTAGTTTACCTACTTCCTTCCACCTTAGAAGCAAACACTTGTGTCAACTGTGCATTGATTCTTACATACTTGCTTATTTGCATTCATCATATTACTTTGTGTTGACAATTATCCATGAGATATGCATGTTGAAAGTTGAAAGCAACTGCTGAAACTTATATCTTCCTTTGTGTTGCTTCGATGCCTTTACTTTGAATTTATTGCTTTATGAGTTAACTCTTATGCAAGACTTTTGATGCTTGTCTTGAAAGTACTATTCATGAAAAGTTTTGCTATATGTTATCTATTTGTTAGCAAATATAGATCATTGCCTTGAGTCACTTCGTTCATCTCATATGCTTTGCAATAGTATGATTAAGATTATGTTGGTAGCATGTCACTTCAGAAATTATTCTTTTATCGTTTACCTACTCGAGGCGAGTAGGAACTAAGCTTGGGGATGCTTGATACGTCTCCAACGTATCCATAATTTCTGATGTTCCATGCTTGTTTTATGACAATACCTACATGTTTTGCTCACACTTTATAATGTTTTTATGCGTTTGGAACTAACCTATTAACGAGATGCCACGGTGCTAGTTCCTGTTTTCTGTTGTTTTTGGTTCCGAAAGGCTGTTCTATTCTCGGAATTCGACGAAACGAAGACCCAATACCTTATTTTTCTCAAGCATCCGAACACCGAAGGAGAGTCGGAGAGGGGCCGAGGGGGCCACCAGACCATAAGGCGGCGCGGCCCTGGCCGCGCCAGCCTATGGTGAGGAGGCCCCAGGTGTCCTCCTGCATCGCCTCTTTGCCTATAAAACCCCTTTCGACCTAAAAACGCGAGACGGATTGACGAAACTCCAGAAAGACTCTAGGGGCGCCGCCGCCATCGCGAAACTCCAATTCGGGGACATCTGTTCCGGCACGCCGCCGGACGGGGAAGTGCCCCGGAAGCCATCTCCATCAACGCCACCGCCTCCATCATGCTCCGTGAGTAGTTCCCCCATGGACTACGGGTTCTAGCTGTAGCTAGTTGGTATTCTCTCCCCCTTGTACTTCAATACAATGATCTCATGAGCTGCCTTACATGATTGAGATTCATCTGATGTAATCGGTGTTGTGTTTGTTGCTTTATATTTCCTAGAACAAACATCTTGTTGGTTCAGTTTGCTTAGGAGAAAATTAGACAAAATTAGTCAAAACTGACCTAAAAATGTCAAAATATGCTTATATATATAATTAAAATAGAAAAACAGAAAAAACCGGGCGCATCTCAAATTTCGACCCACGGCCTGCTCTGCAGACGTTGCCCACGCGCCGGCCCGTCAACCTACGGCCTGCTCGCGCTCGGCCTGCTCCACGCCCGGCCCGCCTCGCGTGTGAAGGGTAACGCCGGCCGTCCGATGCATCGGACAGTCGCACGTGACCCTCACCGCATAAAACGGCACCCGTCCGGCCTCCCCCGGAAAACCCTAATCATTTCTCCCGCACCTGTGTCTCTGCCCACTCTCTGACGGCGGCGATGCGACTGCGCCGCCTAGATGCTAGCCGACGACAGCGGAGCCCCTCCCTCTACTCTTCTTTCTTCCTCCTCCACCAAGAACCCAGTGGCGGCGAGAAGCAGCGGCATCCCTGTCCCTCTTGCGGGCGTGTGCATTCACCCGAGGGTGGGCGCACCGCCGTCAAGCGGCTCAGTGATGGTGCCCTTTGTTGGCGTGCCAAGCAATAGCAGCCGGTGAGTTTCTTTTCTCCTTCTTTTTCTTTTTCTGGTTAGAGTTTGCTTCTTGTGGGATGAACTAGGTTTAGGGTTTCTAGGGTTTCTACTTTTGTTGTTTGATCTTTCTTCTCGAGAAAAACATCTACCAATCCTAGCAAGCTCTGATACCATTGATCGAATCCTAGGAGCATCTAGGTGTAGATGTAGATGGGTAGAACCTTTTCTATGGATCAAGATGTGCATATCCTGTGAGGAAGAGAGAGATGAAGGGGAATACCTTCCCCTGATCTTGATGAACCGGAGAGGTTGGACATGGTGGCGAGGGTGAGGGCGACGAGCGAGGCAGTGGTGGCGGAGGAGCTTCCACTACTGGAGACAGGCCCTTCTGTCCCGACCCGTAAGGCGCTTTAGTCCCAGTTGGCCAACTAGGACTAGCCAGGTGGGACTAAAGGCGAACCCTTTAGTCCCGGCTTGGTTACCAGTCGGGACAAACGGCCCTCCACGTGGCTGCGATACATCGTTTAGGCCGGAGGACATTTAGTCCCGGCTCGTAAGCCCAACCGGACTAACTATTATTTTCTGAAATTGTTTTTCTTTTTTCTAATTTCATTTTTATTTTTTCTAATTGTTTGGCTCGTTATTCTCTCACTTGGACCATTTTTAGCACTAATTACACTTAATCTTTAGTCAAATTCTAGACTTGGTCACATCTCGATCGGTCACCCACCCTCACACTACTGCACCTTCAGCATGCTTAACTCCTCGGTTCTTTCCTGCTATGCTCCCGCGAATGTGATTGTACCTTGATGTAAATACTACCATATCAACCCTATTAACTATTACACCGCTGTGTCACATTTCTGTATTTTTTGAAACAAAAAACAATTATTTAAGTAAAAAATAATGAATAAGATAATAATATTGAATTCCAATGAAAATAAAATAAGTAGTAAAACTATTTTACTATTATTATTAAATAATATATGCATTATTCATATAATATGGCATAATTAATATCTTTAAATCTGTTAATCGCAATTGGATAAATAATATATCCATTATTATTAGAAAAATGTGGGGAATTTGAATATGAAATAAAAAATTATTCATTTACTATTATTATCAAATAATATATGCATTATTCATATAATATGGCATAATTAATATCTTTAAGTCTGTAATTTGCAATTGGACAAATAATATATCTATTATTATTAGAAAAATGTGGGGAATTTTGGATATGAAATAAAAAAATTATTCATTTATTATTATTATCAAATAATATATGTTTATTCACATAATATGGCATAATTAATATCTTTAAATCTGTAAATCGCAATTGGAAAAATAATATATCCATTATTATTAAAAATGTGGGGAATTTTAATATAAAATAATTTTGTTTTATTCATTTATTATTATTAGTATCAAATATATATGCATTATTCATATAATATGGCATAATTAATATCTTTAAATCTGTAAATCGTAATTGGACAAATAATATATCCATTATTATTAGAAAAATGTGACGAATTTGAATATGAAATAATTTTGTTTTTATTCATTTATTATCATTATTATCATCAAATAATATATGCATTATTCATATAATATGGCATAACTAATATCTTTAAATCTGTAAATCGCAATTGGACAAATAATATATCCATTATTATTATAAAAATGTGAGGAATTTGAATATGAAATAATTTTGTTTTTATTCATTTATTATTATTATTATGATCAAATAATATATGCATTATTCATATAATATGGCATAATTAATATCTTTAAATCTGTAAATCGGAATTGGACAAATAATATATCCATTATTATTATAAAATATGAGGAATTTAAATATGTAATAATTTTGTTTTTATTCATTTTTTTATTATTTTTATCAAATCATATATGCTTTATCCATATAATTTGGCATAGTTAATATCTTTAAATCTGTAAGTCGCAATTGGATAAATAATATATCCGTTATTATTAGAAAAATATGAGAAATTTAAATAACTATAGAAAGATTCGATATATTGAGACGATTCATATGTTCATACAAATATAGAATGCACACACACCACCATGTACTCATCATTAATAATATTGAGATGATCAACCTAGCTATTTTAGCCAAGTAGCCTCCAATACGGCATAGTGCACTTGCTCATAGATCAATAGAACATTGCCTCATCCAAAAATCAGCTCATCTTCTTCTTCCTCGTCGTCCTTCTTCTTGTTCTTCTTCTTGTCCCTCTTTCTCTTCTTCTTCTCAAGTTTTTTCCCAATAGTAGAATTTGCCAGATCATTCATACTGGGAATGTGATTTTTGGTGGGTTCAGGATTATCTTTTGGAGGTCCAACACAGACGGAATATCAGTTCCGTAGGAACGCATCATTTCCACATCTTTGTGGATAGCGCGCCACAGAATGTAATGGTCTTGTCCTGCAAGAAATCCTTGAAAAGTTGTGGCACTTCATCAGCCCAACAAATTTGGAAGACCAAATTCTCGATCGCCACCGAGAGTTGAAGGACGGCAGCGTGCTGATTATATTTACCATCACGATGGTTGGTGAACTCGCAGTCCAAGCCCACACACATGATTGGTGCAGCGTCGAGGAAATCCGTCTTGACGGCGCGGATCCACCTCTCCACCCTTGATGCACGGAGATTGACCGTGATCTTGAAGTGCATCTCTTCGGCCGTGAAGTAGTAGACCCGAGATCGAGGTAGAGAGAGGGTGCACACGAGCTGCTCCATTGGGACCGGGGCGGGAGAGAGCTGTTTGGGAGAGATGGCTAATGGAGGATGTGAAGATGTGGCTAATGGAGGAGATGTGAAGATGCATATATAGGTGAGGGAGGTGAACAGGCCAGCCACCGGATGATCAATTCCCGTGGCTGGCCGCTGGTGGCGATGCAACTTCCCGTGGCCGACCGGCGATGATCGATTTCCGTGCGTGATCAGTAATGGCGATGACGATCTGTTTCTGCGCGGGAACCAAACGGTTTGACTTCAATCCCGACTCGTGTCACCAGCCGGGACTAAAGGGGGTGCCAACGGGCGCAGTGGCTTTAGTCCCGGCTCGTGTCACCAACCGGGACTAGAGGCCCATAAAAAATGGAACTAATGGTTACCGCACCATGAGGCGGTTTCAGGGCGACGTGCCTGGATCATTAGTCCCGGTCCAGGATAAGTCCTGAACTAAAGGCCCGGACGACGGGCCTGTTTTCTACTAGTGTTCCCGTCACTCCAGCACTCCCTCGGATCGTGTAGGGTTATCCGTGGGGTGTGCGGCACAACGACGAACCTTGTAACGCATGCTGGCCTCCACCTCTTTATATAGTGCTGATGACAGAGGCCTGCCAACCAGAGAGGGTTGGGCGCCTCCGATCAAGACGCGGATCGTTGGGGCCCGGTGGGCCGTTGGGCCCACGCGGGAGGAGATTATCCTAATAGAGACCACCTCCAAAAGAGGCAGTATCGTCGTGTCTATCAGTTTTCTGAGCTGACCGCCGACGTTTCACCATTCTGAAAAGTGGAGCAAGTTATCCGGTCGGCAATGATCGCCAGTGCAACCACCGAGAACAACAGCTTTTATTTTGTTTTCTATTCCATCAAATCGGAGAGGCAAAGCCCTCAACAAACTGGCAACTGAGAAGTCCACACGCATGTGAACGTCTCTCACCGCTAATTGCAATTTTCTAAGAAGCTACTGCTACCTAGTTGTGAGTTATGACATCGAATGTGCTATGTACGAGCCGTCAGACTTTGATCAAGTCCATGTCTAGATACCGAGAAATCGTATCTTTCAGACGTAAGTCGTAACCCCAAAGGGAGTATCAAATGCAGCCTACACAATGATCAGTGCATTACCAACATGTCACTGGTACATACTCGGTGCTCCCTCCGTCGGACGGATGGAGAGTAGATACGAACCGTAAAATACCCATAGTGGTACTCTTACGTTTTTTTCTCTCCGAGAGAAAAGATTCTGTCAGCTTTTTGAGTTTCCAGATACTGGCATAATAAGGACACTGATCGCTTCAGCTTTGCGAAACTACTATTGGCATGATCCTGTTGGATTTTGCCAGTACTTCCCATATTGACCGCAAAGACCTGCACATGTGAGGTGCCAATAGTGGTCAAATAATAACTAACACGTGGAAACGTTTCCCCTATTTTTCTGCCTCAGACTTGGATTTGACAACCCTTTTTATTAACTTCTATTAACTTAGCCCAACTGAAAACAATTTTACTTTTTTTACCTGCTATACATATGGCACTATAAAGATTAATACTGATGGAGCTTTTGTGGAAGAACAAGCTCTTGGAGCATTGGGGGTCATAGCACGTTCGGCTGACGCCTGACGGACAAGTTGTTGAAGCGCGAGCTGGCAGCTCAACCGCCATTCATGATGCTTTCTCAGCGGGGCTCAAGGCAATGGATGAAGCCTTTAATCTTGTGGCAGAGCTAGGTGTGATCAGAGTTGTATTTGAAACTGATGATCAAGTGTTAGCTATGACGCTGAATAGTAAGAAGCCTGACTTTTCAAGGGAGGCGGCGATCATTGAGGATCTCAAGGTTCAGAGTAAAACATGGTTTTCTTCTTGTTCAGTCCTATATACCAGGCGAGCTACTAATTAATAAAGCTCTCCCTCGTGCTAATAGCTAATAGCTAATAGCTCTTCATTGTGCTAATAGTAGAATCTTCTTTTTGAATTTTCGCAAAAAAAAAAGAAATTTGATTAGATATTTGTCACAAGCTTAAAGTTTCAATCACTCTAATACTCAACAATAGACATCTTAACAAACTAAGATTAGCCTACCATGCTTCACAATGCGATCTAGCTTAATTGATCTTGTGCTACAAGCCTCCAAAACCAGCATATACCTATGAATACTGATGGCGTGTAACTCACACGTTCGTTGGGAACCCCAAGAGGAAGGTATGATGCGCACAGTAGCAAGTTTTCCCTCAGAAAAAAACTAAGGTTTAATCGAACCAGTAGGAGCCAAGAAGCACGTTGAAGGTTGATGGTCGCGAAATGTGATGCGGTGCAACACCAGGGATTCCGGCGCCAACGTGAAACCTGCACAACACAACCAAGTACTTTGTCCCAACGAAACAGTGAGGTTGTCAATCTCACCGCTTGCTGTAACAAAGGATTAAGCGTATCGAGTGGAAGATGTTTGCAAAGAAAATAGTAAAACACAATTGCAGAAGATTGTATGCTATGTAAAGAATAGGACCGGGGTCCACAGTTCACTAGAGGTGTCTCTCCCATAAGATAAAATCATGTTGGGTGAACAAATTACAGTCGGGCAATTGACAAATAGAGAAGGGCATAACAATGCATATACATGATATGATAAATATAGTGAGATTTAATTGGGCATTACGACAAAGTACATAGACCGCCATCCAACCGCATCTATGCCTAAAAAGTCCACCTTCAGGTTATCATCCGAACCCCATTCGGTATTAAGTTGCTAAGCAACAGACAATTGCATTAAGTATGGTGCGTAATGTAATCGACAACTACATCCTTAGACATAGAATCAATGTTTTATCCCTAGTGGCAACAGACATCACAACCTTAGAACTTTCTCACTGTCCCAGTGTCAATGAAGGCATGAACCCACTATCGAGCATAAATACTCCCTCTTGGAGTTAAGAGCAAAAACTTGGCCAGAGTCTCTACTAATAACGGAGAGCATGCAAGATCATAAACAACACATAAACAATAGATTGATAATCACCATAATCATAGTATTCTCTATCCATCGGATCCCGACAAACACAACATATAGTATTACAGATAGATGATCTTGATCATGTTAGGCAGCTCACAAGATCCAACAATGAAGCACAACAAGGAGAAGACGACCATCTAGCTACTGCTATGGACCCATGGTCCAGGGTGAACTACTCACTCATCACTCCGGAGGCGATCATGGCGGTGTCCCTCCGGAGATGAATCCCCTCTCCGGCAGGGTGCCGGAGGCGATCTCCGAATCCCCGAGATGGGATTCGCGGCGGCGTCTCTGGAAGGTTTTCCGTATCGTGGCTCTCGGGGTTTCGACGGAGGCTTTAAGTAGGCGGAAGGAACGCGGGGACCACGAGGGCCCCACACCCTAGGCGCGGCGGGGCCAGGCCGCGCCGCCCTATGGTGCTGGCGCCTCGTGGCCCCATTTCCTTCCCTCTTCGGTCTTCTGGAAGCTTCGTGCAAAAATAGGACCATGGGCGAAAGTTTCGTCCAATTCCGAGAATATTTCCTTACTAGGATTTCTGAAAACCAAAAACAGCAGAAAACAGCAACTGGCTCTTCGGCATCTTGTTAATAGGTTAGTCCGAAAATGCATAAATATGACATATAATGTGCATAAAACATGTAGGTATCATCAATAAAGTAGCATGGAACATAAGAAATTATCGATACGTTGGAGACGTATCAGCATCCCCAAGCTTAGTTCTGCTCGTCCCGAGCAGGTAAAACGATAACAAAGATAATTTCTGAAGTGACATGCCATCATAACCTTGATCATACTATTTGTAAACATATGTAATGAATGCAGCGATCAAAACAAAGGTAATGACATGAGTAAACAAGTGAATCATATAGCAAAGACTTTTCATGAATAGTACTTCAAGACAAGCATCAATAAGTCTTGCATAAGAGTTAACTCATAAAGCAATAAATCAAAGTAAAGGTGTTGAAGCAACACAAAGGAAGATTAAGTTTCAGCGGTTGCTTTCAACTTATAACATGTATATCTCATGGATATTGTCAACATAAAGTAATATAACAAGTGCAATATGCAAGTATGTAGGAATCAATGCACATTCACACAAGTGTTTGCTTCTTAAGGTGGAAGGAGATAGGTAAACTGACTCAACAATAAAAGTAAAAGAATGGTCCTTCAACGAGGAAAGCATCGATTGCTGTATTTGTGCTAGAGCTTTTATTTTGAAAACATGAAACAATTTTGTCAACGGTAGTAATAAAGCATATGAGTTATGTAAATTATATCTTACAAGTTGCAAGCCTCATGCATAGTGTACTAATAGTGCCCGCACGTCCTACTTAGCTTGGACTACCAGATCTTTGCATGCCATGTTTCAACCAAGTGTCACAAAGGGGTACCTCCATGCCGCCTTACAAAGGTCTAAGGAGAAAGCTCACATTTTGGATTTCTCGCTTTGATTATTCTCAACTTAGACATCCATACCGGGACAACATGGACAACAGATAATGGACTCCTCTTAAATGCATAAGCATGTAGCAATGATTATTATTCTCATATGAGATTGAGGATATATGTCCAAACTGAAACTTCCACCATGGTTCATGGCTTTAGTTAGCGGCCCAATGTTCTTCTCTAACAATTTTGCATGCTCCAACCACTAAAATGATAGATCCTTCAGACAAGACGGACATGCATAGCAACTCACATGATATTCAACAATAGTTGATGGCGTTCCCAGAAGCATGGTTATCGCACAACAAGCAACTTAATAAAATATAAAGTGCATAAGTACATATTCAATACTACGATAGTTTTTAAGGCTATTTTGTCCCATGAGCTATATATTGCAAAGGTGAATGATGGAATTTTAAAGGTAGCACTCAAGCAATTTACTTTGGAATGGCGGAGAAATACCATGTAGTAGGTAGGTATGGTGGACACAAATGGCATAGTAGTTGGCTCAAGGATTTTGGATGCATGAGAAGTATTCCCTCTCGATACAAGGTTTAGGCTAGCAAGGTTATTTGAAGCAAACTCAAGGATGAACAGGTGCAGCAAAACTCACATAAAAGACATATTGTAAACATTATAAGACTCTACACCGTCTTCCTTGTTGTTCAAAACTCAGTACTAGATATTATCTAGACCTTAGTGAGACCAAATATGCAAATCAAATGTTAGCAAGCTCTATGTATTTCTTCATTAATGGGTGCAAAGCATATGATGCAAGAGCTTAAACATGAGCACAACAATTGCCAAGTATCACATTATCCAAGACATTTTAGAATTACTACATGTAGCATTTTCCAATTCCAATCATATAACAATTTAACGAAAAAGAAACTTCGCCTTGAACATTATGAGTAAAGCCTAAGGACATATGTGTCCATATGCAACAGCGGAGCGTGTCTCTCTCTCACAAAGTGAATGCTAGGATCCATTTTATTCAAAAAAAAACAAAAACAAAAACAAACCGACGCTCCAAGTAAAGAACACAAGATGTGATTGAATAAAAATATAGTTTCAGGGAGGAACCCGATGATGTTGTCGATGAAGAAGGGGATGCCTTGGGCATCCCCAAGCTTAGACGCTTGAGTATTCTTAAAATATGCAGGGGTGAACCACGGGGCATCCCCAAGCTTAGAGCTTTCACTCCTCTTGATCATAGTATATCATTCTCCTCTCTTGACCCTTGAAAACTTCCTTCACACCAAACTTCAAGCAAACTCATTAGAGGGTTAGTGCACAATTAATAATTCACTCATTCAGAGGTGACACAATCATTATTTTCACTTCTGGACATTGCATAAAGCTACTGGACATTAATGGATCAAAGAAATAAATCCAACATAGCAAAAGAGGCAATGCGAAATAAAAGCAGAATCTGTCAAAAACAGAACAGTCCGTAAAGACGAATTTAAAGCTGGCACCAGACTTGCTCAAATGGAAAAACTCAAAACTAATGAAAGTTGCGTACATATCTGAGGATCACGCTCGTAAATTGGCAGATTTTTTCGAATTTTCTACAGAGGACTGTGCCCAGATTCGTGACAGACAGCAATGCTGTTTCTGCGCAGCGATCCCAAATATAACATCAACTTTAACATAGAAACTTTACTTGGCACAAAAACATGATAAGGAGAGGTTGATACTGTAGTAAACAATTTTCAAGACTCAACAAAACAAAAATTGCTGTAGTAAAATAAACACATGGGTTATCTCCCAAGAAGTTCTTTCTTTATAGCCATTAAGATGGGCTCAGTAATAAGAGTTGAAGCAAAAGAGAGCATCAAGAAGCATATTCAAAACACATTTAAGCCTAACCCACTTCCTATGAAAAGGAATCTTGTACACAAATAGATTCATGAAGAACAAAGTGGCAAGCATAGAAAAGCAACACAAGTGCAATTTCAAGATTCTCAACATAAAGAGGGGAAACTTAATATTATTAAGATGCATATAACCATGTTTCCCTCTCTCATAATAACTTTTAGTAGCATCATGAACAAACTCAACAATATAACTATCACATACAACATTCTTGTCATGTGCTACATGCATAAAATTATTACTCTCCACATAAGCATAATCAATTTTATTAGTTGTAGTGGGAGCAAATTCAATAAAATAGCTATCATTATTATTCTCATCGCCATAATCATCATACATAGGAGGCATATTGTAATCATAATTAATTTTCTCCTCAATAGTAGGTGGACTGAAAATATCATATTCATCATTGCAAGCATCATATATAGGAGGTAAAGTATCATCAAAGTAAATTTTCTCCTCCATGCTTGGGGGATTAAAAATATCACAACTAGCTTCCCCAAGCTTAAATTCTTCCATAGCATTAGCAACAATGGTGTTCAAAGCATTTATACAAATAATATTACCATTAGCATGCATATAAAGTTCCATAGGTTTTTTAATTTTCTCTTCAAACACATCATGTCCTAACTCAAGATAAATACTATAAAGATCTCTAATTTTTTTGTTGTTTTCCATTAAGCCTAACTAGTGAAAATAAAAACAAGTACATGACTAGACATGATAACAAAATAAATTAAATGCAAGTAACTAATTTTTTTGTGTTTTTAATATATAGAGAGCAAGACAGTAAATAAAGTAAAACTAGCAACTAATTTTTTTTGATTTTGATTTAGTGCAGCAAACAAAGTAGTAAATAAAATAAAGCAAGACAAAAACAAAGTAAAGAGATTGAGAAGTGGAGACTCCCTTGCAGCGTGTCTTGATCTCCCCAACGGCGCAGAAAAAGAGCTTGATGGCGTGTAACTCACACGTTCGTTGGGAACCCCAAGAGGAAGGTATGATGCGCACGTAGCAAGTTTTCCCTCGAAAGAAATCAAGGTTTAATCGAACCAGTAGGAGCCAAGAAGCATGTTGAAGGTTGATGGTCGCGAAATGTGATGCGGCGCAACACCAGGGATTCCGGCGCCAACGTGGAACCTGCACAACACAACCCAAGTACTTTGTCCCAACGAAACAGTGAGGTTGTCAATCTCACCGGCTTGCTGTAACAAAGGATTAAGCGTATCGAGTGGAAGATGTTTGCAAAGAAAATAGTAAAACACAATTGCAGTAGATTGTATGCTATGTAAAGAATAGGACCGGGGTCCACAGTTCACTAGAGGTGTCTCTCCCATAAGATAAAAGCATGTTGGGTGAACAAATTACAGTCGAGCAATTGACAAATAGAGAAGGGCATAACAATGCATATACATGATATGATAAATATAGTGAGATTTAATTGGGCATTACGACAAAGTACATAGACCGCCATCCAACTGCATCTATGCCTAAAAAGTCCACCTTCAGGTTATCATCCGAACCCCATTTAGTATTAAGTTGCTAAGCAACAGACAATTGCATTAAGTATGGTGCGTAATGTAATCGACAACTACATCCTTAGACATAGAATCAATGTTTTATCCCTAGTGGCAACAGCACATCACAACCTTAGAACTTTCTGTCACTGTCCCAGGTGTCAATGAAGGCATGAACCCACTATCGAGCATAAATACTCCCTCTTGGAGTTAAGAGCAAAAACTTGGCCAGAGCCTCTACTAATAACGGAGAGCATGCAAGATCATAAACAACACATAAACAATAGATTGATAATCACCATAATTATAGTATTCTCTATCCATCGGATCCCGACAAACACAACATATAGTATTACGATAGATGATCTTGATCATGTTAGGCAGCTCACAAGATCCAACAATGAAGCACAACAAGGAGAAGACGACCATCTAGCTACTGCTATGGACCCATGGTCCAGGGGTGAACTACTCACTCATCACTCCGGAGGCGATCATGGCGGTGTAGAGTCCTCCGGAGATGAATCCCCTCTCCGCAGGTGCCGGAGGCGATCTCCGAATCCCCGAGATGGGATTCGCGGCGGCGCGTCTCTGGAAGGTTTTCCGTATCGTGGCTCTCGCTGGGTTTTTCGCGAAGGAGGCTTTAAGTAGGCGGAAGGGCAACGGGGGCCACACGAGGGCCCCACACCCTAGGTCGGCGCGGCCAGGGCCGCGCCGCCTATGGTGCGGCGCCTCGTGGCCCCTTCCTTCCCTCTTCGGTCTTCTGGAAGCTTCGTGCAAAAATAGGACCCTGGGCGAAAGTTTCGTCCAATTCCGAGAATATTTCCTTACTAGGATTTCTGAAACCAAAAACAGCAGAAAACATGGCTCTTCGGCATCTTGTTAATAGGTTAGTTCTAGAAAATGCATAAATATGACATATAATGTGCATAAAACATGTAGGTATCATCAATAAAGTAGCATGGAACATAAGAAATTATCGATACGTTGGAGACGTATCAAATAACCCCAAACATAAGGCCATGATATCCCTCACTATGCTTACTAGTTGGACTATTTAGAACGAAAGAAATGCACAGGTCTTACACAACAAATTTGTCCCAACAACAATTCTTATCAAGGTCATCAAGGAGGCAAAACTTTGAATTACCACGGGCGCCAAATATTTAAGTTCTATAATATTAGAATAGTAGTTTCCATGGGATACCTTTTGGTTTGCTTTGTACTTTGTCTTATCAATACATTTCTTATTTTTTTTTGAAAATAGGCATTTTATTACTTAATCAAGTAATTACACATTTACACCCGACATCTGCATAACCAGAGTGCACACAGCCGTTCGGGAGTCACAAATAGTTCCAAATAAAAAAGGCGTAGGTGAATTACATATCATTCATGAGCAATTGTAGAACGCCTAAGATGATGGTGGAGGCCCAATCCGTAGATTATGCTATCATCAATGTAGGGAAAAAGTATCCCTCGTCGTATCCTCCAACCGTGGACAGACTTCCGTAAATAGGTCTCAGTTTTCCACTCTCTAAAGCGCAGACCACGAACGGAGAGTAGCGGTGCATCTGTATATAACCTAACGCGTCGAGACCATGAACTTCTTAATTAATGAATGGTGACAAATCTTTTGCTCCTTTAAAAAAATAATGATCGCTAATGTAGCTTGTGCATCCAGAGTAATTGTGCAACCGCTGCACCGAGTTCCGTTGATGTTGGGCGCACCGGTTGCACATACACTCTGTACATACCCCGTATAAATTGTGCCGCAACCGTGGTACATTCCGTCTCATGTTTCCCAAACTTAGAGATCGAGCTTGCAGTATCTGCGTCTCCAATTGAGTGATCAAAAGACTATACTGCAAGTCTGCTAGTGCAAACAAACGTTAGCTAGCTTATTAATGGAGAGACCTTTTGACTTCGTCAGGAGTTTGCTTTGAGGTTTGCTCGACGATTATAGCTGGGATGTTTGACCTGCGTTGTGTATCTGAAAGTGACATTTTCTCCTCAACATATCGGATTAGTCACGGTAGTCATCCTCATATAGCTGCACTGATTAGAGATGGAGAGGCCATTTCGCGTGCAGAATCTTACGTGGATTTCCAGCTACTTGGTGAATTTCCAGTACTCGCATATAAGAAAGGATCACGTTAGCTTTTCGTAGCTACTTATTTGGCATCTTCCTATTTGATTTTTACAGAATTTCCATTTTGACCACAAAGACTTGGACATCCATGTCTGGTGGCAAGTAAGTAAACAACCAACTGGCTAGTAGTGATGGTTTTGCCTCGACTTTTATTTGACAAGCCTATGTTATTAACTTGGCCAAAGCACGAGGGACACGGCGTTTCCGAGTGGGAACTGGTACTGCCTTGTCCAATCATAGAATTATCTCATTTAAAGTTCATTGTCACAATCTACCCCTTGGCTATGGCATCAAACCTTCCCCCTTCTTACTGCTTTTACTAACTAGAAACCTATATCCATTTGTTAGGGTGATCATGATAGTTGACTGGCCAGACAACTGGCGCTCATATTTGTTGGAACATATTGGATGATGTTAAATTCTCGCAAATCTCATAAACTTTGGTCAAGTCCTTTGAAAGTTGTGTAAATTCCATCGAACATGTGCGGTTAGCTACGCCGCACTACGCTTGTGCCATAGTGGATACACCCCTAACAAACAATCTTGAGCTGTACACATCTGCATCACGTAGTACGCCTAATCAGTTTGGGAAAACTAATAAAATGGCATAAAAGTCTAAAAAGTGAAAATAGCTACCAAGACAGGAAGCTCTTCTAAGATAAGCAAAAATTCTGTCTACAATTTCAAATATCTGAAGAATATACTCTCTCCGATTCGTAATAAGTATCAGGGTTTAAATATCTTTTCTTTTAAAAAGAATTAACCATGAAACCATGAATCCCGAGCGATGATGTTACCGAGACTGAGTAATGAAAAAGATGAACAATGCAAGAAAAAACCCTAGGGATAACAATAAGTCAATGAGAAATCCTTTTTGTTGAGAATAGTGGTGAAAGACTACCCCAAATCACTCCCGAGGTCATAACAAAGGTAGCTCGCCTCAAACACTTAGTTTTCATTGTCAACTTGATTATATGTTTTCCTTATTTTTAACGGATGTTTGTACTTCTGTTAATGAAATTTTGCACAAAAAGTCAATTAGGTATTTGTCGCAAGATCAGAGTTTCAATCACTCTAATGCTAGTAGAGATGACAATAGACAACTTAACTAACTGAGATTAACATACCATGCTTCACAATGTGATCAAGCTTAATTAACCTGGCACTCCAAGCCTCCAAAACCAGCATATACCGGTTGCACATACACTCTGTGAATTGTGCCGCAACAGTGGTCAAAATTAGAGAGTGTGAAACATAATTTACTCAAAAAATGAAAAAAAAAATCTTGCACAAAACTATTTGTCAACGGGTCACACTAGGGTCACGCCATAGTAGTTCCTTAGCATGACTCTCGAGCGATGAACCAAATAATTAAAAAGATGAACAACGCAAGAAAAAACCCTAGGGATAACAATAAGTCAATGAGAAATCCATTTGTTAAGAATAGTGGTGAAAGACTACCCCCAAATCACCCCCGAGGTCATGACAAAGGAAGCTTGGCTCAAAACCTAGTTTCCATTGTCAGCTCGTTTATATATTTTATTAATTTTGTGGATGTTTGTACTTCTGATGATGATTATTAATAGATTGATGGAATTTTGGCAAAAAAACTCGATTAGCTATTTGTCGCAAGCTCAAAGTTTCAATCACTCTAATACTACTAGAGACGACAATAGACAGCTTAACAAACTAAGATTAGCCTACCATGCTTCACAATGCGATCTAGCTTGATTGACCTTGTGCTACAAGCCTCCAAAACCAGCATATACCTATGAATACCCCCAAACATAAGGCCATGATATCCCTCACTGTGCTCACTAGTTGGACTATTTAGAACGAAACAAATGCATGGGTCGTACGCAACAAATTTGTCCCAACAACAATTCTTATCAAGGCGATAAAGGAGGAGACAAAACTTTGGATTACCACGGGCACAAATTATTTAAGTTTTATATAATATTAGAAGAGTAGTTTCCATGCCATAACTTTTAGTTTGCTTTGTACTTTGTCTTATCAATCCCCGTCTTAATTAATGAATGGTGACAAATCTTTTGCTCCTTTAAAAAAAATGATCGCTAATAAGGGGCGGATCCAGCCTTTAGCTAATGGGGGTGGCTGCCCCCACTCAAATTTCTAGCATCTTTTAATATGCCATATTAAATAATGATTTGCCCCCACTTAATAAAAATATTTGCACCACTAAGTACATGTTTGCCCCCACTAAAAATCTATCCAGGCTCCGCCCATGTCACTAATGCATGTAGCTTGTGCATCCAGAGTAATTGTGCAACCGGTGCACCGAGTTCCGTTGATGTTGGTGCACCGGTTACACATACACTCTGTACATACCCCGTGTAAATTGTGCCGCAACCGTGGTACATTCCGTCTCATGTTTCCCAAACTTAGAGATCGAGCTCGCAGTATCTGCGTCTCCAATTGAGTGATCAAAAGACTACTTCAACTCTGCTAGTGCAAACAAACGTTAGCTAGCTAATTAATGGAGTGACCTTTTGACTTCGTCAGGAGTTTGCTTTGAGGTTTGCTCGACGATTAGCTGGGACATTCGTTTGACCTGCGTTGGGTATCTGAAAGTGACGTTTGCTCCTCAACATATCACATTAGTCACGTTAGTCATCCTTGTTGTGAAGTGTATAAGTAGATTGCCTAGCCCTTTCCATCAGTTCGGATTTTTGGTTCAAGTGGCTAGTGCATGAACCTTAACATGGTATCAGAGCCCCAGGTCTCGAGTTCAAATTCTGGTTTTCACAATTTATTCTAAAATTCTAAAAATCCTCGCAGCCGCAGCCCGCCCCGGCACCCTGCCGTTCCGCGCCCGGCCGCCGCCGCTGCCTCTTTGCCTCTCTACACGTGTTGATTTTCTCTTCTCCCGTCACACGCGAGTGGGGCTGTTGTGAAGTGTATAAGTAGATTGCCTAGCCCTTTCCATCAGTTCGGACTTTTGGTTCAAGTGGCTAGTGCATGAACCTTAACAATCCTCATATAGCTGCACTGATTAGAGATGGAGAGACCATTTCGCGTGCAGAATCTTACGTGGGGAGGAATTGACAAGCGCAAGCGACGGCTCAAAGACAAGGGTGCTAGCTACTTGATGTTAATATGGCATCTGATCGCGAGAGATCATCCCCCGTTGCCTTTGCCGAGCAGCTGACGCTGCAACCCCGGCCTTTATGATCGATCCCTCAGTGTGAAAAGGCCTTAGATTCCAAGGTTCCATAGGCTAACTAAATGTCCTCGAGTCCTTTGCAATTCTAGCTTTGGTGGATTAGGGAAAGCTGGTTTGCTTTTCCGACAGTGGGTAGTGCTGCGAGATCGACGCGACGACCTTCTGCTTGTTCCTGTGATCGATCATCGCGCCGTACAAACATGGTACGTAGACTGACAACTTCTGTGGTCTGTCTAGCTTGGCACTGTTCTGAGCCGACTTCTCACCGTTCCAAGTCGGCAATGGCGCCGATGAGCAGCACTGCAATCCCACTGGTGGTCGCTGGCCACACCAACTTCTGTTTTCAATTCTTCCGTGACTCAGGTAGACCTCAACAAGCTGGAGACGGAGAAGTCCACGCCTGCGAACGTATGTCACTCGAACCATATGCAGTTTTTTATTTGCCTCCCCCTCCCGATCGGAGCTAGTCGCAATTTGCAAGGCTACCTACTTGTGTGCTCTGACGTCGGAGTGTGCGCTCGACGAGACTTTGATCAAGTCCATATCAAGGTACCGACCGAGAGATCGTATATGCAGCCCGCCTAATCGAGCTCCAAAACCAGCAAGAAGATATCGCGCGTATTCGGATGTGCTTAGTCAAATGCATGCTAGCCACAGCTGGTTAATTGGTACTCCCTGGGTTTCAGAATAAGTGTCGTGAATTTGTCTAGATTCATATGTATCTAAAGCTCTAAACACTAAAACATATCAATTACATGTGAAGCTAAATAAATCTGCGACACTTATTTTGAAACGGAGGTAGTACGTATTTAGGACGTAGGTGCAAGTGCAAAACCCACCAAAGCTTGCATCTATAACACATTGTGGTTGGCAACTTGCCAAAAGAGTTCGAGAGAGCAATAAAATACTTTCTAGAGAAAAGTCTTTTGCTATCTTGGTGAATTTCCAGCAACTCGCATATAAGGAAGGATCACGTTAGCTTTCACTAGCTACTTATTTGGCATCTTTCTATTGGATTCTGACAGAATTCTCATTTTAACCACAAAGACCTGGACATACATGTGTGATGGCAAGTAAGTAAACAACCAACCGGCCGGTAGTGATGATTTTGCCTCGACTTTTATTTGACGAACCCATTTTACTAACTTGGCCAAAGCAAGAGGGGCATGGCGTTTTCGTGTGGAAAGTGATGCTTTGTCTTGCATCGGTTATATGTTAGCCAAATGCAACGTTACATAGAGGGATTAAGACGGGAGGCTCAATTCCTCCCGCCTGAATAGTAAAATAAAAATAACAATGAAATTAAAATATGATTATTTTGTAAATAAATGTACATGAACATGTGTTTTAGCAGCACGCCAAAAATCTATGAGAAAATATATATGTAATGGTTTGTGCAAAAAGGACATATCTAAGTGTTGTAAACAACAAATCTGAATGCTCTAATCAGACGCCGAATGTTTTATGGACTACCACACATGTCAGTGAAAAATGTTGCACGTTGTTAGAAAACATTCTCATATTCGTCATTAAAAAATCAGATCTTTTAAATTTGTTTATTATTTTCCCAAAAAAAAGTAGCATAAACATAGGAGCTCGGATTCATATGTGATTTTTCCAAGTAAGATTATTTGGTTTGTACTTTCTAGTTATGGCGTTGTGTAGATTTACATAATTCAGAACTCATTGCCCCATTGTACCCCTTAGTAATGGCATAGTGACATCAGGACATATCCCACATTGTTTTTCTTACTAACTGGAAAATTGACCCGTTTGTTCGTACGAAGTGATAGTTGTTTAGGCACAGAACTATGACTCATATTTGTTAGGGACATGCTGAATTATACTCCCTCCATTTCTGGATATAAGGTGTATAGTTTTTGGCAAGGAAATTAAGAAACACACATGGAGAGAAAACTACACAACGTTTTGGCGGGATTGATCCTGGAAAATTCACATGAGAAAATATATGAGTTTTCAAACGATAAGGAAACACAAGCCAATCCCTAAAAAAATATCCACATAGGTTATCCAACGTAATAAACCTTATATTTTAGAGTCTTTTCTCAAAAACTATAGACCTTATATGTAGGAACAGAGGGAGTATTAAAGTTCATTGCATCCAACCAATTTTTAAAAAGCTGTGTAAATTTCTCCGAATATGTGTAGTTGACTTCACCAGGCTGCGCCATATCTGATACAATGGCCAATGGGGTTGAGTTGTCCACCTAATAAGTTCAAGGGAAAAACTAGGACGTGAAACATGGCAAAGGACAGCTCAAATGACCAAACGAGGCAATCCTTAATAATTAGGATGAGTTATAGTTTTTCTTATCCAACAAGTAGAACCGAGGTGCACAAGCAAGTAAAACCGAGTGGTACACAAGAGTGCATATATATAGCCGGTCATATGACCTTTTGTTTACCTTTTTTTATAGATTGGCACCTCTAGTGCTGGACATAAAATTGTTCCATTATCTGAAGAAGTAATACGCCTCCTACGAGGAGGTGTTTGCAAAAATAAATATATCCATATATCCTTCCAGTGAAACAAGAGAAAACTCCCACCAACGTGTTCTTCCAGTTAAACAGCATGTAGCTCATGAAGGTTCTTTTGGAGTCAAATTGAACAATTTACTTGGGATTTTTTCCATACTGGTAAAGGTTTTTTGCCAGGGTGACCCCCTTTCCCTTTACTTTTTAATCTTATTGTTGATGTTTTGACCAAATGTTAATCAAAGCATCTAATTCTAACCTTATCAAATGTCTTGGTTCCAGTCATTGTTCTGGTGGTGTCATACGTCTTCAATCGGAAGATGAGACCATCCTTTTCTCTGCCAAGGAAACTATTTTAACCACAAACCGGAAATAGGTGCTTACATGTTTTGAACAAGTGTCTAGCATGAGGATTAATTACTCAAAAAGTGAACTAGTCGCTCTCTATTTGGAGGAGTACATATAAGATTTCAACTTTTTCCCACATTCTAGGATGTTCTATAGGTACTTTTCCCATTATGTACTTAGGAGTTCCTTTACATTGCGATAAACTTGGAAGATAGGATATTCAAGCCCTTATAGGCCAAATTCTCAAGAATATTGAAGGCTCGAAGGATAAAGTTCTCTCTTATGCTGCTAGGATAACCTTAATTAAAGCATGTGTAACTAGTATATCCATTTATCTTTTTATCTTAGTTTTCAAAATTGTCTCTAGACCTCATCAACACGTTGGCAAGTTGCCTCTGGAATTACTTTGAGGGGCATGGGAACCTCCATAGCTAATTGGAATCTAGTCCGTATGAAAAAAGAGTATGGAGGTTTAGGTGTGCCTGCCCTAGCCAATGTTAACCTTTGTCTCCTTGGTTCTTGGATAAAAGTATATGCTAAAGTTGAGGGTAAACTCTGAAATCTACAGTTGATGCTAAATATGACACGAGTAACCCCAATATTTTATGTAGTAAAACCACTGGAACCTCCCAATTCTAGAAGGGGGTTATATGTGGGCTGTCAAGAGTGTCCACTTTGGATACAAATGGAAGACAATGAAGGTTAATTTTTTGGGAGGACACCTTGTGTGCAACCTCGCCCTTAGTATAGAACTTTTTGATCTTTATGTTGTTTGCAATGAACATAATAAAATTGTTTAGCGGATATGGGAAGGTAGTGATCTTAAACTCACATTTAGAAGAAATTTTCTGCATCTTATATGCAACAGTGATATGAGCCCGAGAGTATTGCATACATCATCTCTTTTTCTAGAGATACTGATGCACTCATTTGGATATATGAAAGTAAAGGAGAGTATTCTACTTCTTATTTGTATGCTATCATCATTTTGGTTGGATTACCCCAATTTTCACTCCTCTATGTGTATACTCAAAACGACGTGGGCTTAGCCCAGTGGTTGGGGTCGCAATGGTGCACCCCAACGACCGGAGTTCAATTCCTCTCAGGAACGAATTTCGGAATTGTCACGCCAAGTCCCGCTTCTACTATATCTAAAAGTGTCTAGTTCCTCCTAGACACCGTTTCATTTTTTTATGTGTATACTCAACATTCCTCCAAGAGTGCATATCTTTCTTTGACTTTTATCTCAAAATTAGTTAATGACTAGAGATAACCTGAAGATTAGAAACTTAAACAAACCTAAATGCTGCATTTTTGTGTTGATAATGATTCTAGAGATCACTTATTCTTTTAGCGCATTGTTGCCAAACAAATTTGCCATATCATTTCTAAATCTTTATTTGTCTATTGCCAAATTTTGGGTAGCAAATAATAAACATGCAGCTTTGAATTCGGTTTGTGCTGCTACTCTTTGGTGTATCTGGAAATTTGGAAATGATTCTTAATGGTTAACCTTGGCTAAATTTGCTCCAAATTCCGAGGATGGTCTTTATCTCAGTCAAGAGGTGGAATGTCATCTTCAATGACACCATGTATATATGCAGCTATGAAGCAGCTCTGCAGCCATATGTTTCAAAGCTTAAAGAGAAACTTAAAAAGACCTGCCAAGCGAGCGGCAACACATGGGACTTGGGACACACAGATATCAACGATGGAAGCAGCTTTATTGTTCTTCCCTGTTTGGTTGTTTCGGTTGTCTTTGTACATCCTGCTTTTGGTTCCTTTTAGCTCTTGTGGATACACCATTTGGCTTTGTAAAACCTAGCTCCGGGAACCTGTTTTCTGTCTATTTTTATGATTCTAAGACCTCCAAACACGCTTGCATGCTTCAAAATACATGTGCCTGCGTGGATTTCGTTGATGTCATCAGTGGAACCTAGGATGGTGATCCCCGTCGATTAAAAAAATTAAGTACAAGAGAATCGGTCCTAATTATAAGTCTGAGACGAGCTGATGAACTTTCCAAATCTCATAAAAGCACCTCTTCAATTGTAGTTATCACAAAATTGTGTCTCAGGTCGCGAACGATCCTACGATGTGACCGGCCGCCATAGTAAGAGCAAGTTCAATAGTATAGTCAGCTGATGGCTATAAGCAATATGCCACGTCATTTATAGCCAACATATAGCTAGCATGTACAATAGTTATACCCAACCAGCTGACTAAGTCTTATTGTACTTACCAATTATAAGTCTGAGACTAAGTCTTATTGTACAAGTTCAATAGTATAGTCAGCTGATTCTTCAGGGATGATGCTACATAACAATTAAAAACCCAAGACAATGGAAGAAAAAAATGCACAGGGATAACCATAATAAGTCAGGACTAAATCCTTTTGTACGGTACAGTGGTGAATGGCGAAAGACTGAAAGGCCGCCCTCCAATCACCCGGCCTGCCTCGAGGTCATGAGGAAGCTTCTCCGAAGCCGATGCTCGACCTTAGTTTCCACGGTCAACTCGATAGGCACTTTTGTCGCGAGCTCAAAGTCTCCAATCACTTTTTTAGAGACGACAATAGAGAGACATGTCCATGCTTAAATAAGTTTGATTAGCGTACCATGTGCTCGGAGACCAGCATAGACTTACCAATTATCGAATGGTACTCGATCGACGTACGCAATAATCAAATCAAAGGAGAGATGAGGAAAAATAATAATACTGGTGGTGTGGAGTGTTCACAACGCGACGGAGGAGAGGATCTTGCAAAGGTTCGTAGCGTCCACATATACGCTTCTCTTCTCTCTCCCTCGTGGCCTTATGAACGGGTCAATAATCAAGGAGATGCAGCATCATGCTGCGTGTATATACAACCGCATCGATCGATCATGGAACGCACGCATATCCAGGCTTCGATCCTGTGGGTGAAGCGGTCCATGCATGTTGCTCACGTTGCACTTGCACACCAACATTACGCTATGGCCGGCGTCACGTAACCGTATCTAGTATCGTCAGTCGTCACTTTGGAGTTTCGTTGTAGAAAAAGGCGTATTCTTGTCGAGGTCTCGAGGAGAACAAGTAAAGTATTCTCTCGAATGTCTATGATATTTTTATTGGAAGGAGGAAGTAATAAAAATGAACTTATGGAGATCCATATAAAATTTGGATTTGCTATGTCTTAGTCGATGACTCGGTCGAGTAGACTAAGAATTTCTTAAGTGTCACCCACACAAAAATATTTTAGTTGCACTTTCTAAACAAAACAAAAAAACGAGTTCCACATCGATCTAACAAATGTGCAACTCGGTTTAGTTGAAGTGCAGCTGAATCGAGCACCTTTCATAGATTAATTAAAATTAAAAAATCGCAGTTAAAGTGTTAAACATAGAAAAAACCCTAAAATATTTCTCTTGAAGTTAATTCACGTCGTGTTATCGTCCGACATACCCATTCGCTGATTTACACTGTTTTAAGATTAGGAGATCCCCACGAAAGCACAAGCCGTAAGTAAACTCGAGTACAGACGATTCACATAGACATCTAAACTGTACATATATTCGATATATATGTGTAGCATAAATTGAAATGTGATCGATCTCATCTCTCGTAGAAACCGCAAACATGCTCTAGAGTGGTAGAGCGCCACTCAGTCAAAGAGCGGTGCTACCAATAATGGATCGACCGGCCGACCTTCCAAGTAGCATGAATCAAGTGGATCATTCTTGTCAGTGTCACGAATCCTACGTGAAGGTGTTGCAGAGGGCGCCCAGCTGCGGCGGCTTGGCGTGGGCGTGATCGGCGGCCCACATCATCTCCGCCATGTTGGGGAAGTAGCACGCCGCCGCCGAGAGTTCCAAGCCGGCAACGGCAGCCTTGTCATCCTGCATCAGCCCGCCGAACAGCAGGTCACCGTAGGCGCCGAGATCGGCGAGGAACGCGTCGTCGAGCATCGTGGCAGTGGCCGCGGTCGGCACGGGTGCGAGCTCCGTGTGCGGCGGCGGAGGCGTGTCCAAGCGTACCATCCTCTGCATGGGCTGCTGCGGTGGCTGATACATGGCGGCGGCGGCAGCTGGGAAGCACATGTCCCCGCTTGAGGAGCTGGTGTCCACGGAGGAGGAGGCGGACGCGGACGGCGAGATAGATGAGTGCGGCGGCGTGCATTGGGCCTGGCTCCAGGACGACAGGGCAGTAGAGCCGGGCGCGGAGAAGGCTCCTTGGTTAGCGTCGCCGCCGTGGTACTGCTGGCGCATGGCCTTCTTCTTGAGCTTGGTGTTCCAGTAGTTCTTGACGTCGTTGTCGGTGCGGCCTGGGAGCTTGGAGGCGATGATGGACCAGCGGCTGCCGATGGAGGCGTAGAGGGAGCAGATGACGCGGTCCTCGTGGTCGGTGTAGCCGCCGTGCCGGATGTCCGGCCGCAGGTAGTTGAGCCACCGTAGGCGGCAGCTCTTGCCGCAGCGGTTCAGACCTGAATTAGTTATGAGCAGGAGCAGTCAAGTCAGGGACAAATCGTGTGCAGCCAACAACAAGAATTCACCATGACATGCATGATGAGCTAGCTGCCATGCCACACGCATGGACAGTGAGTGGACTCGTACCTGCTTTCTGCGGGAGGGCGATCCAGTTGCCGCCGATGCCATGCGCCCGGACGTAGCTCCGCAGCTGCTCATCCTCCTCCGGCGCCCATGGCCCCCGCTTCACCCTCTCCTTGTCACAGCACGGCGCGCGCCCCATTGATATGCTCGATCGATCTTCACACGTTCGCGTCTCCTCGATCGATCACGCAGGCGGATGAAGAGGTCGTCGTCGTCTGCTTCTTCTTCCAACGTACAGTCAGTCTCACTCACACCCACCCACAGCAAGGTTACAATTAAGCACGGAACTATGGGCTGACACAAGTAGACGACCGACCGCCGATTCTTATAGCCGCCTTCTTCTCCCAGCCCGGTACTACGGTACGGCCTCCTTCTCATCCACTTGGCCGCCCGCCGAGCCGTCGCGATCGTATACTTCAACGTCTCCCTGGTCGTCCTACCGTCCGTATTTTGTTTAAATTCCCAATCGCTGTTGGCCTCGCCTTTAGACGAAACAGCCGAGTTCGCCGTGGTTTCACACGAAGACTTATAGCTTGCTTGGTCTAATGGTCTTGGTCGTTCATGCACGCGGTCAATACAATCCCTATCTTTTTTACCGCTATGATCATCGCTTCCCTTTGGAGCCAAGTACGCGGAAGAATGCACAGCCATTCTAGGCTCTACTCCCTCCCTCCTCCCTCCCTCCCAAAAAAGATCGGCGAAAAAGGAGCAACTTAACAACCATCGCGCATTTGCACTCCAAGTCTCGCCGAGATTCTCCGACGGAGCTCGCGTCCAAACGCTAGCGAAGACAAAGCTGACCTTAAAGTTCATGGAAGACATGTGCCGTCCCTAGGCGCTGTCCTTCTCGGGCCAAAACGCAGGCAAAAAGCTTTGCCGGAACGGAAGCGGTCGCCGTCGGCCAGCCTACCAGCCATCCAGCTTTGCCGGTTTCGTCAACCTCTTTGACACCGATCGGTCGCCGCTTTGGCGTTGCCAGCGCGCCCGGCGTCGTCGGGTTGCTCAGGTCGTATTATTCTGGACACTGCTACGCCGGAGCATCGCCCACATGCATGAGCGTGGCCATGGCCACGCCCACACGAACGAGGTCAGCTTGGCTGATGCTTTCTGTTTCGTCCTACGCACGGGTGGGTACCGTGGTCCAGCTCCTCCAATTCTCTGTTCGTCTACCCAGCGAGCAAACGCTAGAATCATGACGGGCATGATTGAGCCGGGGCGGTGCTCTGACTTCTCGGATGTTTTGGGGGTGTCCGACGTTATGCTGGGGACACACTTTGTTTCACGGTTACGCGAGTGGTCTAGCGAGTCGGCCTCGCCTACTATTTCGTGATCGGGATTCAGGAAGTGTCAACTTTTTTTCTGACCGTGAAGGAAGTTATACCTGAAGAGGAGGCAAAAGAAGCCGTGTTTAGTTCTTACTTTGATGGTGCCTGCCCTGGATGGCCTAATTTTCATGTTGTATCAACAGATTTGAGACATTATAAAAGTTGATATGATGGCCATGTTTGATCCTTGGTTTGATGGGAATTAGTAGGCTTATTTTTTTGGCTATGATAGTGAAGAAATTTAGGCCCATTAGTCCTTTAAATTGCTCTTTCAAGATTTTCAATGAAGTTCTTACTAATAGATTAGCTAAGATCATCTAGAGATTTTCTTTATTAGAGGTCGCTTCAGCTTAGAAATTGTTGTGATAGCACATAAAGTTACTCATGTTGTCGCCAAAAATGACAAATAAATGTTTAGTGTTTAAAACCGACAAAGAAAAGCATATGATAGAATCAACTAATCATGATTTTCTTTTGGAACTCTTTAAGCTTAGGGGATTAGGCCCTCAACGCCACGGTACGGAGCGTTTGGGCGCCTCCAAAATGTAAATTCTTTGCTTGGTTGATTATCCAAAATTGAGTGTGGACAGCGGATAGACTTCAACGTAGAGGACGGAAAAATGTGAAATTGCCCCTATGCAACCAAGTCCAAGCTCATGTACAAGAGTAGATTTACCAAGTGGATATGGAGAGGGATCCTTTCTTGGTGTGGCATCCCGGAGAGAACTATGGAGACTTGGGACGATGAGCCTTCCGTTGATGTATGGTGGACAAATATCGCATTGACAAGAGGGCAACATAGGAAAGTGATGGCATCCTTGATCATGCTTATTTCTTGGGAAGTTTGGAATGAACGCAATTGTATAGTTTTTAGCCACCACCAATCCACTGTGTGCGTGGTCATTAACAAGATCAAGGATGAGGCCCGTGCATGGGGCAAGGCCGGTGCGCAGTATTTGAGCTATGCAATCCCGGGAGAGTAGGATTATGTTAAAGTCCTAGGATGCCTCCTAGGCATTTCTACTAAACTCTAAATTTCTTCTCTATCAATAAAAATGGCATCTTTTGCCTCGTTTAATAAAAATATTACCTAGGTTAAGCAGAGTGCCAATGTTTGTTCTGTTGGTGTCAAAGTTAATGATGTGGAAGAAAACTTTTTCTTAGCTGGTTAAGGTTTAAGGCAAGGAGATCCCTTTACTATGTTGCTTTTTCAACCTTGTTGTAGATGTTTTCTCTAAAATGATAGCTAAAGGGAATGAAGTTGGGCTGATTATAGGTCTATGCCCCAGGTTTGTTCCTAGTGGAGTTATCAGTCCGCAATGATGATAATACTTTGTTTTTTCCTCGAAAATTATACTAGAATATCTATCAATATAAAAGCCGCAAACTTTTGCTGGCTCGTGGTACATTCGGGCATTGTTCATGCGCATGAACAGTGCGCATGAGCAGTAATTTTTTTTTTGCTTTTTGACTTTTTTTTTACTTTTGGCTTGTGATTTTTTTTTTACATTTTTTGATAATAATTTCTCGCACTAACTTATTGTTAGAAATATTCAACAAGAACTTAGTTACCCACCGGTAATACTTTACCTCACATAAATTTTTAGTGGTAATTCTAATTTGTCACATAAACTATTTTGAAGTAGTTCTTCACGACGCAGTAACTACCTGCATTTTCCCAAAGTAATTTATAGGTAGAAATCTTGAATGTCTACCTCGCGGTGCGTTTGGGCACCGTTCATGTGCATGAGAGGCAACATCTTTTTTTTTGCTTTTTTTACTTTCGAACTTTTTTCATTTTCCGATAGCAATTCTTTGCAGTAATTCATCGGTAGAAATATTCAACAGAAATTTACTTACCCACCGTAATACGTTACCCTAGCATAATTCTTTAGTGGTAATTCTAATTTTTCGCGTTAACTATTTCACAGTACTTTTTCGCAATGCGGTATCAACCTACACTTTTCCTCAAAGCAATTTATCAGTAGAAATCTCAAACGTCAACAACTGCCGATGTCAACAGCATAATAGTAATTTCTTTACGGCGCACAAGGATGATTTTTTTTACATGAATCTCTTCAATCGTCAGTAATTCTTCACCAGTGTATAATTCGTGATTGGTAATGCCAAAAAAAACTCCAACATTCATCACCTCTTTTACCCGGAGAAAATAAAATTTTGTTCTCCTATGGTACCATCAAAAAATTATATCTACTCCACCGTATCTCGTATCTTTCACTTGGGAAGAATACCATTACCTTTTTCTACGGTGCATTTAGAAAGATATACTTACTCCATTAGTCACTGACTCTTTCAGCCGTAAAAAACAGTACCATTTTTTAGTCGACGAAAATACTACTACATTCTTTCCGGTATTTGTGGGAAAAAACTTGCTCCGTCTTACGCCGCATCTTTCAACCGGTGTGTTTTGTCCTCGCTCCGGATACTACAACTATCATAAAAGTGAGATGGCTCCAATTAATATGGATGAGGTGGAGTGCCTCCTAGTCTTAGAAATTTTTCGATGTGTACCTGGTAGCTTCGCTGTGAAATGTTTAGTGCTGCTCATATGGTTGGTAGGTTCCCACTTGCTACCCAATTCATGAATCTGTATTCTGTCTGTAATCTATAGGCCAAAACAATACTAGTTGATGTCTAGGATTGGAATTAAATGATGTGTACTTTGAGAATAACTTTCACTCCTCGCATGACGGACTAATGGTTGGAGTTAATGGAGATAACTAGGAGCACAAAAAGTCCGATCAAAATGGCCAGCTTGTGGGGAAGTAGTATGAAACTTTTGGGGTATACTCCTTAAAATCAATGTGTGCCTTGGTCAATTTTAAAAGGGTGAAAGCCATTTAACTCTTAGCTCTATGGGACATAAAATTCCCTCAGGAATTCAAACTTTCTTGTGGTTGTTCTCATAAAACAAGACCATAATTAGAGATAACTTGTGCTGAAGGGGTATGCCTAACCTGTTGAGTGCGAATTATGTAAGGACTTTGAAATTGTTAAGCGTTTTTCTTTGAATTCATAGTAGCTACTTTCCTCTGGGAGGATGTTTTTGAAGTTTTTGATATTAGAGTCACAAACTTTTAATCCGTTCCTTCCAAATGATTATGCAATAAATTTTACATTTCAACGTAGTTACTTTTGCTATCATGTGGGATTTTTTTGTAAAACTCCCTCAAGTCCAATGATACACAAGCTTAACTAATTCGTATCTTTTGGAAACCCACATTCTTTTTAAAATGGGGGATCAACACCCGGCCTCTGCCAGAGCACACAACTTTTTATTTTGGAAAGCCACATGAGCCGCCAAACTAAATATGTGATGAAGGTATAGATTGTTTAATGCCTATGGCTAGACACATACCCCTTCTAAGAAAAGAATCTAAACCGATGCTTCTGAACCATATAATCAAGAAAATCAAGACCGGAATAAACAAAATAATGAAAACATGGCCACCATTGACCAAAATAAACTAGATACTTTGTCAGAGTGAAGCAGCGGCTTACAATCCATATGATCTAGAGTATTTGATGCGGCCAGACCAAGCTCCACAATCATGCTTTATAGTGTTGTCCATAATGATCACACCAAGGTAGAGATATGATCCTAGGATCCTACACAACATTTCACTCCACAAATACCGTTTTAAAGACACGAAAAAGGCTAACATATAAAAAAAGGGTGTGCCCAAAGCTCAACAAAGCATTAGCTTAGTTCTCAATCAAGTGGCCTCATGAACAATTTTGTACGACATGATATTTTTAATTGTATGGAGATTTTTATTGTGCATCGAAACATTTTTTTTATTGTGTGGTTCGTTTTTTTAGTTGCTCTCCACCTGCATCTGAAAAAATATCACATGCGGACGCGGACATGCGGCCAACTTGCAACTAACCTTCTAGCATGAATTGTGATGCAAATCCGATGATCGAGGAACTGAATTAGCTATTAAAATACTTAATTTTAATCGACCATGTTTTTTAGAAGGACATGATTTTTTCAAAGATTTTTTGAACGAGTGAGCCCAATATATCTACTAGGACATTCGGCCCAAATAAGCCCAAATCCAAAACGAGCCAGCCAGGCGCCACCGGCCGGCCAGGCTGTGCGGCGCCCCAGTTTCTGACCAGGGCAGGCTCTCTCGGTCTCGTCTCCTCCCTTTCCCCGTCCAGTTCTCCACCTGCTCACCACCGGCCGGCAGCTAGCGGTTGCTCCTCCCACCCTCCCTCGCCGCCTTTCCTCCCCAATCCCCCTCCCGCCGGCGAGATCGGGGCGCGAGGATGACGGTGATCGACATCCTCACGCGGGTGGACGCCATCTGCCAGAAGTACGACAAGTACGACGTCGACAAGCTCAACGGCGCCAACGTCGCCGGCGAGGACCCCTTCGCCCGCCTCTACGGCTCCGTCGACGCCGAGATCTCCCAGTGCGAGGAGGTACGCGCTCCTCGATCCTGCTCTGCTCTCGGTCGTTGGCACGCCGCTGCCCGCGGTAGGCGTCGAGGTCCCCTCGATCTGAATCTGATCGGTTGTTTGCTGCAGAAAGCGGAGGCGGCGAAGCAGGAGAAGAGCCGGGCCGCGGTGGTCGCCATCAATGCCGAGATCCGCCGCACCAAGGCCAAGCTCATCGAGGAGGACATGCCCAAGCTCATGCGCCTCGCCGTGAAGAAGGTTTGCTCATCGCTTACACTGCCCCCAGCTAGATCTGCTAGTTTTGTCACGCTAGGACTTGTTATCCATGCTTACCAGTAGTAGCGGCCAGCTCGCCTAGGCTGCCTAAATTTAGCACGCTGCCAACTTGGTGGAGTTTAGGATCGGTGGGACTAAATGCATTGCAGGAATTTCCTGGGAAGATATATCTGGATGTGGACTAGCTAGTAATGTAATAGACTGTGGCGGTGGATATAGGGATGTTCATAGGATTGGTAGATAATGTTTGTGTGCTGATTGCGCAGTTGGAATTCAAAGCGTATGTAGGGGAAGCTGACCTTTGTACGTTTATCATTTGTTTGCTGATATAGGTGATATCTAGGCTTATGTACATCGATACTCAATTCAATCATCGTCTGCATATGACCAGTGTAAACAATATTGGGCCTTAACCATCATCAGCCTCAGCCGCTTGCCCTTTTTCCAAATGCATAGCTATTTATTCGAATTAGATAAAGGAGGTATTGTACTTTGGTTGATAGAAAGCAATTCAATCTCGTGTTGCTGTTGTTTTCGGGTCTATCTACTCCTTGCTCTGTCCCATCCCTTTTTTGTTCAACTTGACATGCCAGTACTATTGCCTTGCTGTGCATATGTCTGCACTAAGATTTGGGAGGTTATGCATGAGCACTGAGCAAGGAATTACCTGGTCGGTTTTACTTGTATGCTTGTGTGTTCTGTTCTATTTTCTGTTTTTTTTTAGCAAATGCATCTGTATGGTTTAGTTTATGTTCTGCATAATTATGATAAGGTAGCACTTTGCTAGTATGATTTTTTTTGGGGTAAACAAGCCACATATAATTTGGCAGTATTAGTTCCAAAGATGTTATTCATTGAGACGCTAGGTTTATGTGTTCTCCTGAGAGAGAAAATCTGACGATTTTCTTCATGTGTTGTGACAGGTCAAAGGTCTCACAAAGGAGGAACTTACGACCCGTAGTGAACTGGTTTCTGCCTTACCTGATAGAATTCAGTCAATACCAGATGGTAGTGCTACTGCGGCAAAGAGCAATGGAGGTTGGGGAGCCTCAGGATCCCGTCCCGGTGGGGGCATTAAGTTTGACTCTACTTCTGGTTAGTGAGCGTCATTTATTGTATCACCTGAGCCATCTGTTGCGTATTGATATTGGAAAGATCTGCCCAAGTTCCTGTTAAACCTTATGCATTACCTGTTCAGATCAACACCAAGTAGCTTCAGTTTTTTTGTATTAATTTAATTCGTAACTACCATGCTGGTATACAAATTAGGTTTCCGATTCTTGTAGGAGTCTTAAGATTAGCTTGTGGTTTCATATAAGTTTGCATTGATTTTCTGTGAGTGGATCCTTATCTTAAGGTCAAACATTGGTCTGTGCCAAATTTGGTCAGTTTGAGCGGCCATTGTTTCAGCACACAACTCTGCTTTCTTTATTAGCGTTGGATGCACGAAATATGTTACCATTGTAAATTTGAATTGAGCTAGCATGTCACCATGCGTGAAGTTGTTTGAGCAATGGATATTCTGTTTGTTTCGTCGTCACCTCTTGCATGAGCTTGTCAGATGCCCTACATAATTTCTTTTTATCCTTTTGTGGGTCACTAACTGATCCTTTTTTGTTTCCCTCGCCACTTGATGAATACAGATGGGAACTTTGATGACGAGTACTTTAAGGGGACAGAAGAATCAAACAAATTTCGTCAGGAATATGAGATGCGTAGAATGAAGCAGGTAAAATTTTGATTCACCAAACTAATGGCTTTGTTATGTTCTATTTTCCGCTTCCACTGGACGTGAGAACTTTCGTGTAACCAGACCTTCATTTCGCACTGATATTCTGCAGGATGAAGGTTTGGATATCATTGGTGAAGGGCTGGAGACCCTGAGAAACATGGCAGCTGATATGAACGAGGTTACTATCCTGTGTTTCTTTTCTAGTCATACGATGATTATGTATAGTGTACTAAATTGCTGTGATCATCAGGAATTGGATAGGCAAGTTCCCTTGATGGATGAAATGGATGACAAGGTTTGTTCTTTTTGAAGCATTACCCTTTTGTTTCTCATCTGTCAAATTGTCTCAGAAATGCTTAATTTGTGAAAAATGGTAAATGCAGGTGGATAGGGCAAATGCAGATCTGAAGAATACCAACGTGAGACTAAAGCAGACTATTCTACAGGTACAGTTTGCTCTTCTCTTTCCTGACTAATGCATCCAGCCACAACTTGGTGAGCTCATATGTACCTGCTTCCCCTCTTTGGCTTGTTATCAGATGAGATCCAGCCGCAACTTCTGCATCGACATTGTCCTGCTCTGTGTCATACTTGGCATTGCTGCCTACCTTTACAAGTGAGTAATCTCCTTTGCCAAGAAACCTAAGTAAACTACCCCAGTGGGCATTCTCTTTCTGCCATTTAACTAGCTTCGATGTGGACCAGCCACCATTTAGTATCGCTATCACACTTTTTTTTTTACTTGTCTGCTTGTTCCTGTCGTATTAGAACTCCCGCTAATAGTTTTGCTTCGTGCTTCTTTAATGTCTTGCAGTGTGCTAAAAAAGTGAGGCTGCCTTGGAATGGAACCACTCATGTTGCATCATGCAATGGCTCCTCTACATGTTGCCTCTCCTGATGACGGGCCCTTGTTTGCCACCACGAGTTATTTCTTTTGTCTCATCTGTGTGATACCATCATGGTGCTGTTAGACTATATGCTTGCTGGATCAGTGAACGTTGCGTGTATGTGAAAACCTGATGTCTGATGTATGTATATTCGGGAGTAAATTTCGTAGTGAGGAGTTGAAGATCATTCTTTTGTTCTAAACCTGCCCATGTATATTTCCGTCCCCCCTGGCCTTTCTTAATTTCTCTGAGATATTTGGCTTTGCACTGGAAATCTCTGGATCAACATCCGGGTGAGCTTGTACTCGGCTCAGCGTTGCCAGTGTAGTATTAAGTCTAGGGTAAAACATCAATGCAACAAGGAATCTCTAGAAAAATAATACCGCATAAATTCGTTGTTTCGTCAGAGAGCAACGCTTGGAACTTCAATGACATTTTGGCCCGGTTCAGTTGAATCAGCATATCAAGAAAATCCACTTGAGAGCTTGGGCTACAGGTAGCTCGAAATTTTGAAATATGAATACTCAATTTCGAAGTTCGGAAAAATTCTGAAAATATTCTGGATGTAACTAAGAGCATGTCTAGCAGAGCTTGTATTAGAACTCCCCCCGCTAATATTTTTGCTTAATGTCTCGCAGTGTGCTAAAAAAGTGAGGTTGCTGTTTTTTTTGAAACCATAATATATTAAGTTAGCAAGCCGCCTCATTAAAAACCTTCCAGTCCCCTTCGATACCCTGGTAAGGAAAAGAGTGAGTCTGAAACTTGTTGCCCTGAAATCAAAGTATAGTTACATCATTGATAAGAGAATCTAAGAGGAAGCTAGGGGTTCATCGACCCGATTACAAGATTGATTATTTAGATAACTAAACTTCCCTAGCTCATGAGCCACCTTGTTTGCTTCTCTCGGACAGTAGATGAAACTAACTTTATTAATTGTACTTGTTAGATCGACAATATCAGCAAAAATTGCAGAAGAGTCACTCCACCAGTTTTGCTCCCCCGTGCATGCTTCAATCGTTTCCGAAGAGTCAGATTCAGCTATAAGATCATTGCACCCCATGTCATTAGCAAGAGATAGTCTCTCTCTCATTGCAATCGCTTCTAGCCTAAGCCACATGTGATATAAAGGAATATCTAGCCGCTAAAAAATCACCCTGGAAGTCCCGTATAATAGCCGCCACCGCACCTGCACCATGGAAAGATGCATCGACATTAAGCTTTTACATCCTTCAGTAGTTTCAAAATCAACCGCACTCTCCTCTCTCCTCGGGCCGATGAGGCAACTATCCCCACATCTCAGTTTTCTCTATCCTCCACTCGCCACTAGCCAACGCTAACCCCAGCGACCTGCGCCCTCTCCCAACTACGCTTCCCCCTCCAGCGCCGCCACCCCCTCTACTGCGGAAGCTGAATATTTCTACTGCCGAATTGCTGTGAAAAATTACTATCAATTTTTTGCAAAACTGCTACCAAAAATTAAATAAAAAGTCTATTAAATATCAAAAAATGGTGCACTGTTCATGCACAATGTTACCCAAACTCAAGAGAAGCCAACAAGCAGCTGTGGCATTTATATATAGTATAATAATACATAGAGGGCGCCATTGATTTTTTCCCCGTAGATGTATGATGATGTGTACCTAACAGTATAGCACATCGCCGCAAATAACCCACCAAAGTTGTTCGATATACAATGTCAATGCCTGGAACACATATAATTAGCAGTTTTGCATACTGCACTAGGATTTGGTTCCCTCCAAAATCTCACGAAAGCTAATTAGATTGAAAGTTGATCATGTCTTACTGTTTCTGGCTATGGATGCCATATTCAAGTGGAAAAGTGAATGTATATATAGGAGGAGTAAGGTTGGGAAGTGGAGTTGTTTGAGGAACTTAAAGTGGAATCAGAAGGATGATAACTTTTAATTAGTTTTGGTGCTCCACATGATAGTTTATATATCATCAAAAGCATGGTAGCTCGCACCTCACGATAATTTGCAACCCCAATATCCGCATGAGCAAAATTTTCTTGCCACTCAAATCGCATGAGTAGGTTAGTTTGAGACGTGTTGTTAGAAGCTGGGCGTACAATGTTTCTAACTCATGCCAATATTAAGGTGAGGTCTCACTAATAGTGTGGTGAAAGTCAGGGCCGGGCCGGCAAAATTGAGGCCCATGTGCCAAATTAAAAAGTGAGGCTGCCTTGGAATGGAACCACTCATGTTGCATCATGCAGTGGCTCCTCTACATGTTGTGTCTCCTGATGACGGGTTTCGGCCCTTGTTTGCCACCACGAGTTATTTCTTTTGTCTCATCTGTGTGATAC
Source organism: Lolium multiflorum (assembly GCA_030979885.1). Classification (NCBI taxonomy): domain Eukaryota; kingdom Viridiplantae; phylum Streptophyta; class Magnoliopsida; order Poales; family Poaceae; genus Lolium; species Lolium multiflorum. The sequence continues at coordinate 243,161,838 of CM061747.1, forward strand.
CATCATATCATGGTGCTGTTAGACTATAATATGCTTGCTGGATCAGTGAGTGAACATTGCGTGTATGTGAAAACCTGATGTCTGATGTATGTATATTCGGGAGTAAATTTCGTAGCGAAGAGCACAACAAGGTCATTCTTTTGTTCTAAACCTGCCCATGTATATTTCCGTCCCCCTCAGGCCTTTCTCTGAGATATTTGGCTTTGCACTGGACGTCTGGACCTGTCTCTTGATAAACATCAGGCTGCCTCGCGTGTTCTTGGCTCACCGTTGCAGTGTACCTACGTGCTACGGCTGACGTAAAACATGAATGCAACCAAGAATATATACTATCCTCCGTCCCAAATTAGTTGTCTCAAGTCTGTTAAAATATGGATGCATCAAGACACTAAAACATGTCTAGATACATCCATAGGACAACTAATTTGGGACGGAGGGAGTATATAAAAAATAACAATACATAAAATCGTTGTTTCGTCAGATTCCAAGGCCAACGCTTGGAACTTCTTTTGCATTTTGGCCCAATTTACTTTAAAGCTCGGGCTACAGTAACTCAGAATTCTAAAAATTTCAATACTCAATTTCAAAAAATTCTAAAAATAGATGTAACTAACGATGACAGCTAGAAGTGTGAAAATTTTCAATGTGAAATTCCTTGTGGTCTGTGCTCGGCAAAAATGACAAACCTGAGAAAGTTTGAAAGCTTCAAAAATTCGCAAGGTTCACCACAACAAATCTGAACATTTGTTAATGCAAAGTATTTCTCATTGATATTTTTGTACAGTGGTAGAATACATAGTCGACTACTCCCAGGATTGTTTACATTTTTTTTGAAACATTCAAATCGAGTTTTCAAAATTTTAAAAATAAATCCCGAGCTCCAAAATTGGGTTGAAAATGAAAGGGAAAATTTTCGTCCGTTTTCGAAGAAAAAGAAAATGGAGGGCCAAATACGGAAAAGGAAGCAGCACTTGGAGGAAAAGAAACGGAAACAGAAAAATCATAAACGGAAACGGAAAAGAAAACGAGGGGAGCTCTTTTCGACGAAAAGGGAAACGACAGAGTAAATTCCGGAAAAATAAATAAGAAAAGTTTCCGAAAATATAACCTAGAGAGACCCGTGCATTTAGTAGGCCTACATGTACACATGTAGACCCTAATCACTTTATATAATTTTGTGTGCATGCAGCTGTTAAACTACGCGTGTTACTTTATGTGGAATTGCCGCTTGTCGAAGTTAAGTGATATATCTTGTCTTATTGTCTTTTTATTTATGTGTGTCTTTCGGTCTACAAATCAAGGTATTATGCCGCATTGTGTTGTGGTAAATATCTGTTTTCGTAACGTATCCGCTACATATTCGTCCTGTATTCACATTCGAGAATTTTCGTTTTCATATTTGGTTTTGGAATTCTCAATTTCATTTTCGATTCCAACAAAATAAGAGGGAAACAAAAATAATAAAGCATGTTTCTATCCGTTTCCTCATTTTCAACCCTACTGCAAAAGGTTGTACTTGTACTCCACAAGCCCCGGCTCCTAGCTCGTCTCTCTCTCCCAGTAGGCAGTAGCGCTGGCGGCCCTCTCGAAACCTGGAAACCTTCTCCCGCCAACGGCCTAACCCCAATTCCCCCTTCCCGCCCCTCCCTCCTGCCCCTGCCCAAATAGGCCGCCCCGCCCCGCGCCGCGCTCCTCCTCGGCTCGCACTCCCCTCCACCCGGACCCGGAACAACCCCAAACCGCCGCGTCCCCCTTCTGATCCCCCTGACGATTTGACGCGGCCGCCGGCGGCGGCGGCGAGGATGAGCGCGGTGAACATCACCAACGTGGCGGTGCTGGACAACCCCACCGCCTTCCTCAACCCCTTCCAGTTCGAGATCTCCTACGAGTGCCTCGTCGCACTCGACGACGGTAAGCCCCTGCCCCCTCTGTGCCACCTTTTCCCGATTTGGTCGCTTCGTGCGTGGCGGCGGCGGCATCCTAGGGTTTCGTCGCGTCCCGGGCAGTTCGTAGGAGGTGCCGTGTTCTGATCCGTGGAACCCGACCTGGTCGGCACCGTTCGGTTCGGTTCTGTTCTGCTCTGCTCCCCCCGTAGAGGCCGCCCGCGATTAGTGTGGCGTGTACGAAATCAGGAGCGGAGCGCCGGCCGGCACCGGCGCGACCTTTGTTTTTCCCCTGTGGCGATTTCCGCGTCTGTATTATCGACTGATGTGTTTCGGTATTTGCGTAAGGGAGAAATGCTGTGCTCTCTGGCTTTCCTTGGGTTCAGAGGACAATCGACGAACCAGATGAATTACCCTTTTGCTCCTTACATGTAACTCGATGTTGATCCGTGGCAAAGAGAACCGGATGAGACGATCCAGTGGAGAAAAACCTCAAGTGTTGGTTATTGTTGTTGTAGATAGACACAGGCTGCTACCTGTCTGTTTCGCTGATATTGCACTGACCATGGATGATCTAGTTTGCTTCCTTTTTATAGTTTTGAAGTAACAGCGATGCACATAATTTCAGCTAGTTTCTGACATCGAAAATAAGCCAGATATTAGAGAGGGTCATAACCAAATTGATTGGATTATTGAGCTTTATCCTTAACTGCGGCGACAAATGTAGTCACACCTCACAACTATTCTTTCTCAGCCCTTAGGAAGACCATCAGACTATGTAGTCACACAGGCTGCTACCTGTCTGTTTCGCTGATATTGCACTGACCACGGATCACCGGTTTTCCTTCTGTGGCGATTTCCGCGTCTGTATTATCGGCTGATGTGTTTCGGTACTTGAGTAAGGGAGAAATGCTGTGCTCTCTGGCTTTTCTTGGATTCAGGGAGAGGCAAGTCGACAAACCGGGTGAATTACATGTAGCTTGTAGCAAAGAGAACCGGATGAGAAGATTCCGTGGAGCGAAACCTCAAGTGCTGGTCTACTGTTTTTCTAGGACAGAAGCTACCGCATTGAACATGGATGTTCTAGGTTGCTTCTATTTTTTAGTTTCTGATGAAGTAACAGGGAGGCGCATAATGAAGGCAGCGAATTCCAATGAACTGTATAGTCTGCTGACAAATTTTATCAAACAACTGTTACGATAATAGATTCAGTCCCACCTGTTGTATCAGGAATGAGTAAAGTGAAGTGCAGGACATCCAAAATAAGCTGGATACTACTAGAGAGGGGCATAACCACCAAATTGATTTGATTATTGAGCTTTAACCTTAACTAAGGCGACAAATGTAGTCACGCCTCACAACTATTCTTTCTCAGCCCTTAGAAAGACCATAAAAGGGAGGTTAACCGAAAAGAAACAGTATAGTAATACGGACATTATGCCTTCTGTTGTTAAGGGGAATGAGAGTGCTCAGTCTTCTATGCCATTCTGACTTGTCCTAGTTGGGACTTTTCTGTTGAGTTGTCAACTTCCCTTACCTATAATAATTCTGTTAAGATACTTCTACTTTGCTAATTGCTGAATGCTGATTATCTATCTGCGCCAATCATTTAATAGTTCATAGTATTTTGGAGGCACGGATATTTGTTCAGGTCTTGCTATTTCATGAAACCATTCAGCGGTCTGGGACTGTAGATTGCCACCGAGAAAATGTTTGCTTAGTTCAGATGCCACAAATATTTGCCATTGCTTCAGTAGACTTGTAGTTTGTACACAATGGCACAATGTAGCATAACCATAGCGGAATAAACATGCACTACAATGTAATGTCTTATGATATGCTTTGTGCCATCAAACAAATGCCCTTTTCTAAAACTAGGTTGAGCTAATTTTAATTTCTGTGCAACCTTTTTAAGTGCGTATACAGAGGCAGCTGCTGTTACTAAAAAAACAAATATTTCTTTTCTGAAGTTAGTTTCTTTGTATATTTATGTTCATTCTTTGAGGGTTCAGACTTGCTAATATATTGAGAAGTTTGTTGTTGACCTTTTTAGATCTGGAATGGAAACTCACATATGTTGGATCAGCTGAAGATGAAACCTATGATCAGCAACTTGAAAGTGTTTTTGTTGGACCAGTCAATGTTGGGACCTACCGTTTTGTGCTTCAGGTAAAGTAGACCTGTCATACTATCAACCGAGTCATTATGCACAATCCAGAAATCTTTAACTTTTCAAGTCTTCCTCGCACTGTATTTTCTTTGTTACTTAAGCCTCATAGCTCAGACTTCAGAATATTAAATATGCATCTGAAAGCTGATGTTACATTTTAATTTCAGGCTGACCCACCGGACCCTTCAAAGATCCGTGAAGAAGACATCATCGGCGTCACTGTGCTGCTATTAACATGCTCCTATGTGGGGCAGGAGTTCATGAGAGTGGGTTACTACGTGAACAACGATTACGACGATGAGCAGCTGAGAGAAGAGCCTCCAGCAAAGCTGTTGCTCGATAGGGTGCAGAGGAACATTTTGGCCGACAAGCCCCGTGTCACCAAGTTCCCTATCAACTTCCATCCTGAACCAGGCACAAGCACAGAACAGCCGCAGCAGGAAGAAGCGCAGCAACAGGAAGAAGTGCAGCAGCTGGCTTCACCTGAACTGCAGACGGGTCCTCTAGAACCACAGATGGCCCCGCTAGAATCCCATGTGGGTGATGAGATTAAGCAGAGTGCTGCCGTATGATTGGAGCTGGGATGCTGGCGTTTTGTTGTCCATGCCTCTTAGGGTGTCTTGTAATGTTATGAATTTACTGTGGTGGGCATCGCAATTGGTTCCTTGTCTGTAGACAATTCACAATCTGTTCTGTCACAGTTGTTTGGTGTTAGTTATTTTGTACCCCAGCCTGTTGTGTTGCAAATAGTGGATGAATTTTTAGACTGGAGTTATTATTCATTATGAACCACACATTGGTTACCTGGGTGCTCTTTCTCTAGCATAGATTGTAACTAGTTCATGAATAGTGGGTAAAAATCGAAAATCGAAAGAAACATTACCTGTTAATGGGCTGCAGCAATCGTGGCCCATTAAGAAATTGACCTCAGGCGTCGGATGCACTGCTTGACGCTAATGCGCGTCCATCCGAGTCCACACCGTTGAGACGCAGGGCAAAAACGGATGCGACTCTTTTTTGAGGGACTGCTGTGAGCTTTATTAATACTCATATACAGTAATAGTTACATAGTCTATTAATAAAGCAACAATAAACTCCGGCGGTTCATCTACCCAAACAGTTGGTAGTGATCCCTTCTCTCTCGATAAGCGATCAGCAACACCATTAGCCTCCCTATTACAAAAACTAAATTCACACTTAGAAAAAGTAGAAGCTTGCACATAAATATCTTCAAACAGAGTTCCTGATTCAGTCACAGTACCAGCACTACACTGTCCAATCCAGATGTGTCGACTGCCAACACGCAACGAGCCAGGTTAGTTGACATATGCAGTTTAGAGTAATTGATGGATTAAACTATTTGAGCCAGCATTTGAGTTGCTTGCTTTTTGTTGCTCTAGGTTAAAGACCGCCTAGGTTATTTATGCAGATTCATATTGAAAACATGAGGCCATGCCATCCTAGGCTGAAGCATGGAACCAATTATGCCTTATTAATTACTTTACCTTTGCTTCAGCTTAGTGTATTGGAAATGAAGGCTAGAACCTATACTTGAGTTTTCTTCTAGCCTAAATACAGACTTGTATTGAACTTTATAATTTGCGGTGAAGAGCTTGCAAAAATAAACATCACCAGATTCTTAGCTAATATCATAGATCGTGAGTCTTGATATGTAGCTTACTTTATGTGTGCAGTCCGATCTTCTACAAACAGTTTATATTTGATAGGGAGGGTGCTAAAAAAGCTACTCTTGCTGATGTAAAACATCTTCTCTTCAGTGCAGTGTAGGTGCCTTTTTGTAATACATGTTTGCAACTCATTCTTCGGTAAGCAATTCAAAATTTCTTATTTTACCGTGATGTTTGCAGTCATGCTCAAAAGTGTGTGGCTCAAAGGTGCTTGGCTCCGAACCCTGGGGCTCTATTTCTAAATAGTCCTCGACTGGGGCAGAGATGGAAGGCTAAGTGAAGACGCTGCGTCATGGCGGTGCCCCTTGGTGGCAAGACAACTCGCGAGGGATCTGTAATGGGTGACGTCGCCTTGTTGAAGTTACCATGGGATCCCTTCCCTACCTTTTTCTCAGCAACCCTTATATCCTCCCTGCATTGCATCATTTGATAGCAATGTAGCTCCAATTTTCGTCCTTCGGCGAGTTCATTAATTAGGTTGATGGACCAGCAGAGACTTTCAACCTACCAAAAATATTGATTATAAAATTTTCGCCACTTTCCTCCACACTTCTCTTTCTTTTTATAATTATAGGTCATTGTTAGTTACCTTCATGTTTACAGTACAAAATTTCTAAGGATTCTCATTGGTTGCGGGCATGCAATGCTCTTGTTTCACTTTTCTCCCAAGATAGCAGACTCTTTAGAAGATTTCTCTATAGGAAGTTTTTAGCAGAGATCATGTTGCTGGCAAATACCAAAGTAAGAATCTTTTGGCATACTCGAGTATATCAGAAAAATTCTTTTACTACTATTCAGACCAGATCCAAACTCCAGAATGTCAATACCATATTTTTCACAAGTAAGGCAAGAGTCTACAACTTCTGCGACCATATACTAGCTGGTCAATACTCCTTGTATTTTGTAATTTCTGCACCTACTATGCTAACCACATTCGTAAGCAGTGAATGCTCTAGAACTGTTATATCAAACATAGTCGTGGCTGTCAGTCAGGCTCCCTTTATATTATACAATATTCCACAATCAAATTGAAATAGATTCTGTGTTATTCATCCTATAACAGCCATGTGAATTCCTGTATAGAGTATGTATTATCGTATTTGTGTATAGATAGCTCTATTTTTCTCGTAACTGTTTTCTTTTCGCTCTAGACTTCCACTCACAAATAGAAGTAAATTCCAGATTTTTTGCATGTCTTCAAATGCATTTTCTTCGTTGCATTTGACTAAATAAATTAAATAAGAAACAGCCCCGTGATATGGAGCAAAAATAAAAAATACGCAAACCATCATGTGGAAAACGCGCGCAGCAACGCGCACGTGGTCCTTCTAGTATAGATACATTTCTGATAACTTTCGTGAATGGATGGAATACCTAATGTTATAGACTAGGCTCTTCACTTTCAACCCAACACACCCTTTGAAAAATGAAAGGGTGTCTAGGAAAAACAACTAGACAATACTAATATAGTAGAAGCGGGACTTTACATTTTAGATAATTTCTGTGGAATGGATGGAGTACCTAATGTTATAGACTAGGTTCTTCACTTTCAACCCAACATACTCTTTGAAAAATAGAGCAGTGTCTAAGAGCATCCCCACTCGTTGGCGCTCCCCACGCCCAAATCCGGCGAAATTTTCGTCCGGATTGGAGGAATTTGGCGTGGGCCGAAGTTCCAGCCGTCCCCCCGGCAGAAACCCCCAACCTCGACCATTTGACATATTTCAAACAAATTTAACATAAAATTTAACAAGTTCGGCGACAAAGAGTACGAAAATTGCTGAAACAAATTCGGCGATAATCAGTACAATGTTTAACAAGTGCTGAAACAAATGAAGCACACAATTTCACAATTTTTCAAACAAATTAAGACAGACTAGTTGGCGTCGTCCAAAGACGGCGGAATATAGGCAGGTGGGGAAGGAGGGGCGGCGGAATCTGGGCAACAAGCCAGCGGGGTGGTGCCGGCGGCGAGAGAGATACGAGGGTGGGGAAGATTTTGAGCGACGTGGCGGTGGGGTTCGTGCGTCGAGTCACCGACGGATCGGGCCCTTCGCTTTTCACTCGTCCGGAGTCCGGCGTGCCGGGGGGGGGATGGCGTGGGCTCGCCGGATGGATGAAGGGCCAAAGGACGAAACGAAACGGGGCGCGACCGACTTCGCCGTCCGGATGGAAAAAACGCCGGGCTCGTCGGGGAGTGGAGATGCTCTAAATCTAACTAGATACTACTAATCTAGAAGCGAGATTTGACTTAACAATTCTAGATATTCATGGCTAACACGGATCAAACTTCGGTTGTTGCGCTGCATCACTACAACCCAAACTATTGGGCTAAGCCCACGCTATCCACCCAACACACCCTTTGGTTACCGAAGTGCTGTGTCTCCGGTGTACGAATCTCTTTTTTGTCGTGGTCGTCAATCTACTGTGGTTACGGTCACATGGATAGTCTCAACTTCTAATATCGTGCCATGTTCAATTATTTTGTACGGGCAGAATAATATTTTTTCTGCTGCACACAGATTAACAAAACGTGTGACGCGTGAAGGAAAGCAAATTAGAAAAATAAAACGCCATGTTTTCCCTGGAGAAGGAATAATCCAGCGAGGTGCCAAGCTCAGAAAAGGCCACGGCAGTCGGCCGGCACAACCTGCTGCTGCCCATGCCCGATCTGATCTGTTCCGCTTTGGAAAGCACCAAAAGTGGACGGACAAGCTGCTCCGTGACATGATCGCACGAGTGACACCGGCCGGTCTGATTAACCATTTGAAGTTAACCAATTAAACCCATGCTCATGCTTCTTGTCCAGACTGTGCTCATCTTGATGGACGGTTCTGTTTGGCCCCTAGGTATTCGTAAAATGTTAGGTTTCAGCTCTTGCCTGTGACATGACATGATGATATATGTATCCCTAGACGCTAAGCACACTCCGGGGGTGCCAAGGGATGTGGGAATACACACAATCATGAATAATTTTAGCACCACTGGTAAGCTTAGCGCCCAATGCAATGCCAACAAAATTACTATTTTGAAGTATGCAATGTTCTTTTTTTGCACTTTTTTTTTGGAAAACATGACATGAGCTATGTCGATTCATAAAGAGGAGAATTTAATGGTTTACAAGGGAAAGTGGGTGAAAACCATGTACAAAGGACACAAAATACCCCACCGGCCGCTGCCCCGGCTTTCCCGCCCTTGCAGTAAAACAACACCCCCGGTCCACGATGATTAGAAACTCAACGGTGATACTTCCAAGAAGGTGGTGATATGCGCCGCTGCCGCCTGCTCCATCGAAGCTTGAGTTTCCACCAGAAAGTTCTAAGACCCTCATGGCAAGGAAACAAAGGACACTCGAAGTCATCGATGCCACCGACTATAGTGAGGAGCATGGCTTTTGCCTTGATCCCTTACGCATCAATGCCATGCAACTCACCATGTGCAGTGTCCGCGGGGTGTCCACAAAGCAATTGTGCCCTCCTCGATGAGCATAGCCACCACCATCCCTGGACGGCCACCTTGGGGTTTATGCTTTGTCGCTGGTAGATCGGAGGATCCCCATCCTCTTTTGGGCATGGCCCACTACCACATGGCAAGGGTTGACCCCCGCGACGACGGGAGGAAGGGACATGGACATGCGACGAGGAAGCTAGGGTTTCTTCCGATTCGTCGCACGCGACAAGGGGGCCAATTGTCCCTCTTCTTTAGGACTTGCCAATGCAATGACACTTGCTTCTTTGTTTTCTATATATGAAATTGCTTTCTTTGGCACCATAATTTTATTATGCTTTCCCAAGCACAAGGTATACTTGTTCATGATAATCTTCAAACATGAAGGTGCTGAGCCACATGAAACGTGCACTTTGTTTTGGAAATCTTTTGTCGTTCCAAAGCATGTAAAAAAGTAAAAAAGGCAAGGCGGTGTGCTCGGGCGCTGGACCCGGAGAGAGACCATGTCAACCCGGTGACAACGATATTCCCCACAGAATCCAGTTTCCACCCGCCGCGCCGCCGCTGATAGCGAGAGTCCTTCCCCATTAAAACCCTCCCGCCCCTCCCCAAACCACGCTCAAAATCCCCGGACGGAGCCACCACCACCGGCACCGACACCGACACCGACCAAGGCGCGCGGCGGCACCACCACTAAGCGCGCGCAGGCGGCCAGCCATGGAGGAGAGAGCGCCGCTGCTGTCCCATCGAGCGGAGCGGGGCCGAAAGGCGGCGGGAGCGGCCAAGTGGCGGTGGAGCGGGTCGGCGGCGGCGGAGGAGGCCAGGAAGGTGGCGCACGTCGCGCTGCCGATGGCCGCGGTCAGCGTGGCGCAGTACGCCGTGCAGGTCGCCTCCAACATGATGGTCGGCCACCTCCCCGGGGTGCTGCCGCTCTCCGCCTCCGCCATCGCCACCTCCCTCGCATCCGTCTCAGGCTTCAGCCTCCTCGTACGTCGTCACCTCTCACACCTGAACCCGCCTCGATTTCCAGCCTGAATCGATATATGTTCGCAGCATTGTCCTATTGGTATATACGTTTCCTGGTTAATTAGATTCCTTTGTCAGACACACCAGAAGCGTTTTCAGTGTCCCGATTGTAGAATCTGAAAACAAAACTCGATAATAGTCTGTAGATCTAGTTGCTGCGATGCTCAGTTCAGTTATTCTGTGAGCCTAGGCGTCATGGGCAGGTGGTCAATCTCGACAGAATTTTAATGTAGAGTGTCTCGAGAGAATTTTAATGTAGAGTGTCTTTCATGAGAACTTGAACACTACCACCTTTCTGTAAAGTGTAAACTTTTCTCTTTTTTTTTGAGAGGAGTGTAAGTATGCTGACCTCACTAGCGAAAACAAAATTCTTTCTTTTTTCCAGCCAAAGTGCAAACCTGTGTGCCTTTTGCCGCTGAACATAGGTTGCTACTGGTGACATCAGTGCATTACCAGTTTACCACGGCAAGCGTGGTGCGGTGAAATTATTCAATTCTCACATAAGGTTCAGTTTTTCTTAACTTCTCTGGCGAAACAGGTGTGTTGGAAAGGTAGAAGTTAGCATTAGTAAGTATCTCAAGCATATTTTTATAAAAATGATCAAAGGGAATCAGGAGGAGTTCAGACTTTTGTCATTATTTCAGCAACTTGGACATAGCTCCACCAAATGGTTAACACAGGAATGGAACTACGGTCAAACCTTCAAACATAACTTTGTTATTTGGCATGCTCAAAGTTCAAGAAAAGATTGTTATATTGATGCAGCAAGCTTGTGATGTGTGGGCTTAAGGCAATGCGCTATTACTGTACATCTTTGTTTAATATCCTGAACAGCTTTAATTAAACTGTTTTTCTTTGAGTTGAATGTATTTTCCACCAGCTATCTGAAATATTCTGCTTTGTAGAACAGATTGGAATGGCAAGCGGTTTAGAAACTCTATGTGGTCAAGCTTACGGGGCTGAACAGTATGGCAGATTGGGAGTGCAAACCTACAGAGCTATGGTCACACTGACAGCCGTGAGCATCCCAATCTCACTTCTATGGCTGTTCATGGGAAAACTCCTGACCCTCATCGGGCAAGACCCCGTGATCTCACAGGAAGCTGGTAGATATATAGTCTGGTTGATTCCAGGGCTCTTTGCATACGCAGTCAACCAGCCCCTAACAAAATTTCTGCAGTCTCAGAGTCTAATAATTCCTATGCTTTGGTCCTCCATTGCAACATTGCTCTTGCACATTCCCCTTTGTTGGTTATTGGTGTTCAAGACCAGCCTGGGTTATTTTGGAGCGGCTTTGGCAATAAGCGTATCGTATTGGTTGAACGCATTCATGCTTGTTGCGTACATCGGATTCTCAAATTCCTGCAAGGAGACATTCTCACCTCCTACGAAGGACGCCTTCAGTGGAGTCGGTCTGTTCATGCGCCTAGCTCTGCCATCTGCACTAATGTTATGGTAATCCCAGTAGTGTGATTCAAAATGTTGGTGTGTCATGTTTCTTTTCCTCAGGCTAATGATTTTTCTTGTGCATCATCCAGTTTTGAATGGTGGTCATTTGAGGTCATTATTCTTCTGTCGGGGCTTCTACCCAATCCAGAGCTGCAAACTTCAGTTCTTTCGACATGGTAAGAATTTCCCATGTTAGGTAACATGCTCTATTATGGTAATATCTTCATTATATTTACACTCATCTTTCTGTTCAGCATGACAACGATCACATTGATGTATACTATAGCATATGGGATTGGTGCTGCTGCAAGGTAAGTAGAAGCTTAACATACTTCGACATGGTAAAGTTTTTGGGGACGAAATTATTATTTGGTAACTCCATTTTGTATAATGTTCAATGGGCAGCACTCGAGTATCAAATGAATTAGGTGCCGGGAATCCTGATGGTGCTCGATTGGCTGTCCGTGTTGTGATGTTCATTGCTGTGACTGAGGCAGTTCTCATCACTGGGGCTCTGTTAGCATCCCAGCACATCTTGGGTTACGCATTTAGCAGTGATAAGGAGGTGGTTGACTATGTCAATGCAATGGTTCCATTTATCTGCATTTCGGTCGCTGCTGATAGTCTACAAGGAGTTCTCTCAGGTTACAATTTTCTATCTTCTAATTGATCTGTCAATTTTACTGTCCCTTCGAAAGAGTGAACAGATAGGGAGCTTCCAGCTATACCTGTGATGATTTAAACATTTGATTTAGCCGTATACTATACTTGATTCAGCCATGACACCTATATCTTCAGTCCTTCACCTGTAGTTTGATTTCCATAAGTCAATGTGCGATGCTGTGAGCTTTTATCCAGTTTGGTAATAAGCCATGGTAGGTAGCAAGTGATGTTATTATTTGCAAGTCATGCTGATTTCGCAAAGACATTATCAGGTAAGGTGTCACTTATTAATTACTTTGTATTTCACTATACTAATGCTATTTTGTGTTGTGGAAGCCGACATTGTTACTTGGGGAGTTACCTGTTTGTTCATTCAAACATGTGCTCTTATGTGAACATGGATGCCGGTGTTTACATCCACACACATCTGGCTGGGATGTAACCTTAAGTGGGCGCCACCTCACTAAGTATGCAATTGCACCCTTCTTCTAGCTAGTGGAACACTTGTTTGCTTCACAGGTCTATTTCACTATTTGTGCAAATCCATGTTTGTCGAGAGCAATGGACAGGCCAAAAATAATGAACTGTATTCTCCCAAATATGCTCTTACTTGACACTTCCAACATTATTTAATTTAGACACTGGCAAGATCCTCATGTATAATGGCATTGCTAAACTCTCAACACAGTAGAATATGTTTTCCCTGTTTTAACCACAGGTTCAGGGCCATATGCATCGATGTCTAAAACTAATACATATTGTATCATTCAGGTATCGCTCGAGGATGTGGGTGGCAGCACCTGGGCGCCTATGTTAACCTTGGTTCCTTCTATCTCTTTGGAATTCCAATGTCTCTCCTTCTTGGGTTTGTTCTTAAGTTGGGAGGGAAAGGACTTTATATGGGCATTTCATTTGGTTCCATAGTGCAATTCTTTCTCCTCGCCTTCATAACATTCTTCAGCAACTGGCAAAAGATGGTTCGTTCTTTTACCTACTTTGCACTTCACTGAAGTTTGTTGTGTGCGAAAGAGAAAACCCGATTTATATGCTACTGAGCTGCTGTTTGTTTTTGCAGTCTGACAAAGCGAGGGAGAGAGCTTTCGGGGAAAGCCTGGCGGAGAAAGGGGCTGTTGCAGTCTAATTCTTCTGATCCATTGACCTGAACTTGAAGCGAACGGCAAATTGATCTTGTGGCATTGTAGAGAAGTCTACAATCTAAGGCTAATTATGCTCTCTGTTTTGAGACCTGTGAATGTATAGAGACGATGCTGGACAATTGAAGAAAATAACAAACTACTGCTCATACTTATACCGTTGCAGTTCTTTTTGAAGCCAGGAGAACGATATCAGAAAATTAAGATATCACAAAGAAAAAGAAACAATGGCGTAGCTTCGGTGGCCATCTTGCCAAAAAAAAAAAAAGTGAAGAAATCTTGATTCTTAAAACACGATCATGGAAATCCTGTGCCAAGTACAGTAAAAAAATATACTCCCTCCTTCCATAAAAAGATATCTTAGATTTGTCTAAATTTGGATGTATATATATACACATCCAAATTTAGACAAATCAAAGACATCATTTTATGGATATAGGGAGTACTATGTTGGAAGCGGACTTTTGGCTCTCGGGTGCACCCGTATAGATAAAAATTACATTAATTTAAAAAAGTTAAAAAAATGAATCTTCCTGGATATCAAGGATGATCAAGTTTGTAATCGTAAAAAATATATTTGGAAATGAAATGATTCCCATAGTCTTCAGGGTAAAAAAGAGAAAATTATGACAAATATAAAGTGAATAGTACCTAATCATGTGGCGTTTCGAGTTTGTTATTTTTACCCAGGATACAATAAAAGTAATTTCCTAGGAAAATATTCTATTTCAAGTACAATACCCGATCATCTTTGATTCCTACAAAAGTTTATTTTTAAAAAATCTTTTTTTAATATTTATTTTTAGTTTTCCAAGTATAGGGGTGTGTGGCCCCCGAGCCAATCTGTATTTCCCGTACTATGTTACAGTAAAAGAAACTCTGTGCCAACTTGAAGAATAAATAAAAACGAGAATTGGACATAGATTCTGACATTTTATACCAATTTCTTGAAATACGTGTATATGTTGCAGGTGTTTTTTAGTTTCAGGGAAGGTAACGATTATGTTAGACAATTATAGATAGAACCAAGAGGAACCAAATGCAAGGACAATAATTTGTATTTTTGAAGCTGTACTTGAGTTTCAGGGGAATGAAAAATGGTCAATGGGCCTGTTCGTTGCTTAGTCTACTACCACATTCTTAAAGAGCTACCACATTTTCTGACAGAAGCGTGGCAGACCATAGTTTGTAACCTCATATTGCGAAGGAATCCTTTGCCACGGCTAACAGGAAATGAATATATGACAAGTACATCTAAGGAACAAAATGCATGCAATCGGAAGAGTAGTTTGACGCTCGAAAAAAAGCAGACAAGCTGCAGTGATAAATTAACTAAAAGTTACACACTTCAGCTCCGCCTTTTTATATCATTTTCAAGGAATAATTTATTGCACATTTCGTGTTAGAGACAGAAAATTCATCAACAAAATAGGGGAAGAGGCATCATCGGCATCAATGGAGAGCATCCAGCATTTTGACGACCTTTGAGCCTTACAAGTTTCCAGTTAACACGGGCAGTCCCAAGCTGCTGCCAACCATCAACCATGGTAAACATATGGTCAAGACATTCAAAAGTACCTGCACACAGCAAAGATCATATTCAGATTTGCATACTCATTCCACAATTACATGAATACAAAACACAAGAATTCAATTCCACTCAAGGTAGACTGACATTTGTTATTACTCACAGACAGCAGAACAGAGCATTTGCACAAGTCTTAAATTGGTAATTAAATTTACTGACAAATGAACAATTGTAAGTTCACAAACACATCATAGCGATTATTTCAAGATGGCTAGGATCATTTGTTTTTCCAAACCCAGAGAGAGTACTAAGATCATGGTGATACATTGTGCTCAAATATAGCATCCTAAGTAACAAAATGTGATCGATGCATACATAAACCGCCAAGGTGAAACGGCACCAATTTCTTTGCTACGGCAAACACTTTAATCTTCAGGTGTATTTGTATAGTTACTTGAATACAACACACAAGAACCCATGTTGAGTGGGATTTGCCATTATTCACAGAGAGTGAAGAAGAGCAGAGTATTGTACAGGTCTAAAATTGGTAAATGGACAACTGTAACTTAACAAAGGCATGTAGAGACAGCTAGGCCAGGATCATAACGAAATGCAATTGATGCATATAGCAACAACACAGGTGACAAGGCATCAATTTCTGGACAATTTCATTACGGTGACCATCCATGTACCCGCTCAAGCTAATCTAAGTTACAATTCGTCAGGATCTCACCAATCAAGTTTCTGATTTTGCTCATTCCGTTTACATTGCCGGAGTAATCCGATTCCAATTACGTTTACATTGCAAACCAAACACGTTCTAAGTTCTAAGTAGAGGCTTAAGTATATGCCCATTAGTATTCTTCACTGTAACTAATGGCGGCCACAGAATTGTGTTGAAGATCCGCCACTGGCTAGGATCATGGTGACACAATGTGTAATCAAATATCACATCATATTTAAATGTACTTGATGCATTGTTACATACTAACATATCAGCGGCACATCATCAATTTCTGGACAATTCCACTACATCAACCATACACTTGCATTCCGAGCTACAATTATGCAGGATCTCACCTTGGAATGCAGGCGCCGATCAGTCCATGACAACCTTGGCACCAATGGCCTTCATCCGGTCGACGATGGCCTGGGCTTCCTCCTTGGACAATCCTCCCTTGATCACCGCGGGCGCCTTCTCCACGAGCTCCTTGGCCTCCTTGAGCCCAAGGTCGGTGAACGTCCGGATCTCCTTGATGACCTTGATCTTGCTGGCCGCGTCGAAGCCCTCCAGCCGCAGCTCGAACACCGTCTTCTCGGCGGCCGCGGCCGGCTTGTCTCCGGCCGCGCCGGCGGCGGCCCCACCCCCGCCGCCGCCGAGGCCCGCGGCGGAGTTGAGGATGGCGATGGGCGGCGCGGAGGGGATGTCGAGGCGGCGGAGGAGGAGGGAGGAGAGCTCGGCGGCCTCGGCGAGGGTGAGGGAGGAGACGTCGTCGACGAGGCGCCAGACGCGGTCGGAGGGTGGCGGGCGGGACGGCGGGGCGGTGGAGTCGAAGGTGGCGGGGTCGTAGTCGGTGGGGAGCTTGCGCACGTCTATGAGCTCCTCGGCGGCGGCGGTGGAGAAGGCCGCCGGGAGGCGGTGGCCGGAGCGGAGGAGGAGGCGGTGGCCGGAGCGGAGGAGGGAGGAGGCCATGGTGGAGAAGGAGGTTAGGGTTCTGGGGCCAGTGGAAGGAGTGATGCTGTTTGGGAATTGGGTTTTGGAGAAACTATGGGCTGCCACTTTGGATCTGAACTTTTGGCCCATATAGTAAACCCAGCCCGTTATGGTTCATGAGGTTGTACTGGCCATTACCAGTACTGCATAATTTCCCTTAAAAAAATTAGTAGTGCACAATTTTCTTGAAACTAAAAAACACTATCCATCCGTTTTAAATTAGAAGTATTTTTTTCCAAGTGAACAAAACTACACACTAAAACAAGTCTAGATATATGTGTATCTAATTCAATTCTGATTAGAACTATGTTAACTAATTTGAAAGGGAGGGAATACTAGAATAATCCACCTAAAAACCTAAAACACTTTCTAATATTAAAATGGTACAAACATACCACGAAATTAAGTATAAAACCTCTTGAAACAAAAGTGAAAGATAAGCAAGTGAAATATATTAAAATGCATTCAAAACGAAATTGTACATAAATTCACTTTAGCTCCTAGGTGTGTATGCTCCCTTTTCTGAAAAATCACATTTCAAAATGTTAAAAAATCTTTAAAAAATATTTTTGCGCACATCTGACATTCTTTAAAAAGTTTTGAGAATAATGATTTTTTTTGTTGTCATGTGTGGAAAAGACAAAAAAAAGACAAATGAAAGCCTTATTTTAGCACTGAATTTTATCTTTACACAGGCCACAACAGATTTTTTTTCCCCACATAGGTTGTGGAGTGTCTGAAATTTTGTTTTAAATTTTTTGATATTTTCGAAATGTGATAAGATGTATTTTAAATAAAGGGAGCGTATAGACCTGGGAGCCAAAACGCTACTCTCCGGATTGTATACAAATACAAAGTATAAATTTCGTAGTAATCACTGAAAGCTGAATTGTGCCTACATTGTGAGTCAGTCAACAGCATAGATGCAGGAAATGAGCAACAAATCATCAGGTAAACTACTTAATCGGCAAATGAATCTTATGAATCTACGTCTGTAGTGTTGCACCATTTCTGACTTTCGGGTTTACACCATGATAATTGATAAGTGGTACACTAGCCATCAAATTGCGTTTGCAGTTCACCAAACTAGATAGTACAATTACTAACAGCAAAAAGGAACAAACAGCAGGCGCTGTAGTTCCATCATGTTAGGGAAACTCTTGCTTATGTCTTGCCACAGCGTTTTCTGGCGTTGTAGTTCCATCATCGGAAATCTCGGCTCGCCTTCGTTGTGCTTCACTGTTCTCCCCACTTGGCATCAGACTGGAGCTCACTCCAACACGTGTCTCCACGTGTCAATGAGCAAGGTTTGCCAACAAACCGTCTGGGGTTACAGCACCTGTCAAACCCCACTCACTCACTAGTGTGACTCCTCCCACCCTCATCAGAGGTAGCAGCCTCTTCTCGTTGATATCAAGGAGAATAGATAAAACGTCATCGGACAAGCCAAGATCGTCTCTCTTCTTCTCCTTCCTCGGTTCAGCGGCATGTACACACTCTGCCTGCAAATGCACTGCATCCATTGATTTGAGTGTGGCAACTGACGAAGCTCCACGCATGTCTGCAATGGCGGGTGAAGGTGAGAGGATGGGGAAGAAGGGGAGGTGTGTGAGGTGCAGGGAGTGGCAGGAGCACTACTACTGGGAGCACATGGATGTCAGCAACATCAAGTTCTTCAAGATCATGACAGCAGACTGTCAGCAGCGCATGGTAAGTAGTTAACTGCTCAATGTTTGAGTCCTTGTGGCCTTGATCCTATGGATCTCTGAATTTCTGGATAACTTTATCAGGTTGGGGTTAGATTACAGATTGTAGAATGTGTAGTTTAATAAGTATGGTTGCTTATAAGAATCGAGTGCACTTTTAGATACATTTTCCTTCTCTTTCTTTCATCAATGGGTTGGTTGTTGCACTAGTTACGTTACTGTGTAACTGTGTTCATCTTTTTTTTTTGCGAATTAACTGTGTCCATCTTATATCAGAGCATTCCGGAGAACATCGCCAACAAGTTCACCGAGCAGATCGCCAAGGGAGCCTTCACCCTCAAGGCACCCAGCGGCGATACATGGCGCGTCGATGTTGGGAAGATCGCCGGCGAGTTGTTCTTCATGTCAGGATGGGAGGAATTTTCCAAGGCCCATGAACTGCAGGAGAATGACCTCCTGTTCTTCAAATGCAGTGGCAGTGGCTCCTTTGATGTGCTCATCTTCGACTCGAGCGGCTCCGAGAAAGTGCCATGTTTCTTCACCGACAAAGAGCGTGCCAAAATGCTCAAACAGTTTGACGACATTGTGGCTCAGGAAGCTGAAGTACATGGTCTTTTGAGCGATGCCGGCAATGCTATCGTGCGGCTGTCCCAGCCGGTTGGGTCTCCACACACGACCTCTACTTCAGAGAAACCAGGTAACTAAAACCAATATAACTTTGCAGCGTGTCCTCAACTCCTCATAACTTCAGCTTTTGTGGCATTGATTGATGTTGAAACCACATAATCCAGTGAACATAATGGGCATCTTCCACAGGTGAAGAGGATGAATCTCCAAACAACAGGGACCCTCAAGTTAAGTGTGGGGTGACCGAGGAAGAAGAGCAAAGTGACGATGAGCACAATGACAGCTCTGACTACTACTACTACTCAAGGTTTGCAAGTTACCTAACATTGGACGAGCGGGGGCAGATATTCGGCTTGGCATCGATTCAGCGAGGAAACCCGGTTTATGTGGTTGTTCTGCAGAAATCTCATGTTCGTCGTTCGAACAACATCCTGGTCAGTTCAATTGGCTGTCATAGGATGAGTACATACATATAACTTTTTCATCTGTTAGCTTCGAGCTTTCTTTACCCATAAATAAATCTTTACAAGTACCTAAACATGATGTTTCTTTCATACTAGACTGTGATTTGTAGCCATTGTTCTGAATCAGTTAGTGCTCTGGCTGCAGGTCATCCCCAGCAAGTTTGCAACTGATCATCTCGCGAGGAAGTCACATGACATACTGCTTCTGAAGCCAAACAGAAAAGAGCAGTGGTATGTCAAGTACTACTACCACGCAAAAGTCACCCGAGGCATCAACGGCGTGCGCTGGACCAAGTTTGTCCGTGACAACAGGCTGCGGGAGGGCGACATCTGCATCTTCGAGCTGATGAAAGGCATAAGGAAGGTGACGATGACAGTTCATGTCACTCGGAAGGTCGATGATGGCCGGTTTGTTCTGCTGCCCTAGGGTCGTGTTGCTGCTGTAGTCCCATGGAAGGTGCAGACGTTCTCTCTGCAGTGTGTATATAGACGGGTCACTGAGAACTGAACAGTGTAGAAGTAGCACGAGGTGCAGCGCATCTGGAGGATGCAAGTACACTGCTTTGTAACCTGAAGCTAACTTCTTAAGGGGAGATCTTTGTGAAAGTCCACGACCATGAGCAACTTTGGCACAACAAATTGATTGAAACTGAAATGACAAGGTAACCACATTTGCTACTCATGGAATGGAGAGATCTTTGAGACATCTAAAACATAGACATCGAAAAAATGCGCCACGAAAGTCCTCTTAGCAGACAGTATCAACATATTTCACACAAACTTGATGCTAAATCCATGACACTGACCATGGCATATAAAAGGAAGATTATTCAGTCTAGCCTGTAAATTAAACAATGTATTCATTGCAAGTCATTCAACATGGCTCCAGGAAATGAGCAATGTAATAACTGATAACTATTCGGGGAGAGAGGGTTGCACATTTTCTCACTTGCAGGTTTACACCGTGATAACTGATTACTGATACACTAGCCATCAAATTGGCATATACATTGTTGCAGTTCATCAAACTGGACAGTAATATATAATAACTAACAACAAAAATGGATAACCGGAGACTTCATCGTTCCATCATGTTAGGGAAAAACTTGCATATTCTTTGTTCTTCTGAATTTAGGTCCTTCCATCAGAAGATGTGAATGATGTGTTCTTCTAGCTTCAGCTCCTTCCATCAGAAGATGTGGACAATATCATACGCAAATCTGATAAGTGGTCAAGGATGAACTCAAGAAAATATATCGACAGTTTAGCAGTTAAAAGAGGATGGTGGAACACAGGTACAAATCTAGTAACCATCCAACTTATAAGGGCATAGAAGGGTTTAACGACATATTAAAAGAATTGCAAATATCCATAAATCAAGGATACGTCCAGAACAGCACGAAGGACTGCAAATGAAAATTCACAATGTTAGAACATCATGAAATAAAGCAAGGCTCATTGTAATGAGCATATCTTCAAAGAATAAACTTGAAAACAAGAACATAAAGAATGCATATGCAAATTAAGTATAACCAATTGTTGTGTCCGGATAATTTACACCGTCTATCAAAAGACATAACAAAACATTATTAAAACCCCAGTAGATAGTTTATCCTCCTAAGTTTCAATAGTATTAGTAGTCCTACTAGATTATCTAGAGCTACAGGTAGTCTTTAACAGATAGTGGCAAACTAGAGTTGTATATACTTGTATAATTTATAAGTCCTAACATCAAGTTTTTTGCCAGTTGTGCCAAATAAGAACTCATTTGGATCCAGCCCAATTTTCAATAGCTTCCTAGATGAACTTGGAATACAACTAAGATGACATTATTGATTAGAAAGCCACATCAATTCTAAACAGCAGTGTCTTTAGAAGACATATTTCGACAGTATATATAATAGCATCAGTATGGTGATCAATTCTAAACAGCAGTGTTTGTATAAGGGTCAGAACGTTTAGGATGCTAGGCTAAAATGATAAACCACATAATACATCAGTATGTCGATTATTCTTACCATGAGGCCACCAAAAACTCCTTCGACTAAAATCCTGCTCCAGCTATCGAAGTATGAGTGGACTGAAAACTTTGACTTTGCCAAGAGCCCCAGCGACGCTACCATCATTATCAGAAAGTAGAAGATGAAACCAGTCAGACCCGTGAATCCCCATATACCGGCAACAACTCCACCAGTGATAGACAAGAATGTCCGGCTGCAGCACAGATAAATATCATGTTTAGGACAAACCCTATCGGGTTAAAGAGAAGAAAAAAACAGTGAAATGTCTACGATATTTGCCTGTAGCCGAAAAACAACGAGTGTTTGGAGCCTGTTTACCGCAGTACTACCTCCGATTCAAGGAATAAGGCGTCCTCGTTTTACGTGTTTTTTGTTTGACCAAGAATTACTTCAAATACATAAAGATTTTTCGTATGAAATTAGCATCATTAGAAAGTACTTTTCAATACGAATCTAACGATACTAATTACATATAATATAATCAAGATTTTGTTGCTTAATTTTTATGGTCAAAGTTCATCTTGAAATACGTGTGCGCCTTATTCCTTGGGTCGGAGGTAGTATTACGTATGTCCACTACCAACAGAACACATTAGAATACTTACTGGAGTGCAATTAATCTAAACAGTTGTCCATATGAGTCTCAAACATAGAGAATCAATGATAACATCAATTATGGAACGGAGGGAGTATGCATGTACATTACCAATCAAACACATTAAAACTAGTTACCGAAGTGTAATCACATTATCTAAACAGCTGTACATATGGACGTCAAGTCTATACCCCCTTACACTCGAAAACTAGATACGCCTAGTGAATCTAAGAGGCGTGCGGTGTGCCCCAAGTTCGTATCACTTAAGCAGTTCAACTTAGTTATTCATCAATCATCAAGGGTGTCCCCCCAAGTCCAGATTGCCAAGTACAGTATATCTCAAGTCTCAACCTAGCAGGGAAACTTAAGCAAATCCTCTTAACTCAGTTTAGCGGATCCACCGGGCAGCTTCCAAGAGTTCAGACAAACAGTGTAATATTGTTTCATAGAGTTACCAAGTACAGTATATCTCAAGTCTCAACCTAGCATGAAAATTTAAGCAAATCCTTCTAACTCGTTTAGGGATCCACCAACAGTACGAATAAACTGTGTTAGATTGTTTCATAGCGCATCATAATTCCACGAGAAACCACCAATTCCACACATGTTGCCCCCTTGCTCAAACAAAACTCCACTCCCCTGATTCCTTCCCTACCAATACTTACAGCGAACCATCTAGTGATCCGCAATTACGCTAGGGAATCCATAAGGTACACTGGGATCAACCCTGAACAAGCTATCATAAGAACTGAGGACACCTCCAGATCAGATCGAGCCATCGAACCCATCGGGAAGATGGGGATGCGGGGGAGTAAGGGAGGGAGAGGGAGAGGGGCGCGGACCTGTAGAGGATGGACCTGACGTTGCTGGTGAGGTTCTCCGCCTGGATGATGGGGACGTCGTCGCCGGTCGCCGCCATCGCCGCCGTAAAATCTCTTTTCCTAGCGCGAGATTTGGAGGTCTGGGACGGCAGCGATCTGGGCTGGACTGGGCGGCTCGACTCGACGTCCACCAAGATGTGTTGGCTGACTCGGTGGTGGACCTGGTCTAGGGTAATTTCCGTTCCTGTCCTCGACCTTATTATTAATTGTTTTTGTAGAGGAAAAGACAGCCGTGGAGTGGGATTCATAAACATATTTTTTGAACATGGCGGATTCATAAACATGACACTTGCATATAGGGTTTTTAAATTGGCTTTTACCATCATTTTGGTCCAAAGACATGTTCGTCGGAGGAAATCTGTCACCGTAAATTCCAAGTTGGCGAGCTGTGCACACAACCCAAAAACAAAAACTCACAAAAGAAGCGCACGCACAAGCGCACGTCGTCCTTGCTCTATAGAATTTTCTAAACTGAACCTTTCGTTTCCTTAGTCCTAACTAACTACCCCCTCAAGAAAAGTTTCTTTTTTAAGAAACACCGAGTACAAGGTAAACGACACGCACACAACGTGTATGGTAGACTGGAAGTACGAACCTTCAAGATTAATAAGTAACCACAAACACGAGATGGTGCATCGGTGATTGTTGGCGTTGAAGCACAACGATGACAATGCCTTGTTAGATGTAGGAGATAACTGACCGTACTTCGCCATATCATCTAGTGCATTTGGTGCAAAGTCGGTTGGATATCCATGAAAACATGGTTGCAACGATTTGGTGATGTTTTCAAGGGTTGTCCTCAAGATAAAGTTTGGCTCTGGCTCTAGGCACAACATCAAGAGGCCACACCCCTTAACGAGATTACGCGCTTCTCTTCTTGAGTCGTAGTTGAACCCGGTCAATAAACATTGTCGTCCCACTCTTGCAAGTTTTCAATGACCCAGAACAGGTCATATGCAGAGGCCAAAGGGTTGTGGAGACCACTCGTCTAAAAATAATCCCCATGGATACTATTTCATTTCTTTTATCTCATGCAAACTTCTCTTTTTTTCTCACGTCAACTATCTAGAGGTAATTCCATCGAAATGTGGTGTAATTTTCCCTCCACAAGCGTGCTCTTTTTTGTGAGCTAAACTATACACCCTACGTCTTCAAACGGAAGGAGTAGCTTTTTATGATCATGTTCCACTATGAAGAAAGAGATGTGCACCAAAATCATAACATGTTCATCAAGTAATCACCATTGGCCTCTCCTTAATTTTGTGACTCTAACAAGGATTGATACCTACCATGTTATGTTGTTTTAACTACAACATGTTGAATCTCTTATTTTTTAGACGGTAGGCTCGAAACGAGCCCGACTTTAACTTAATAAAGCCCCAACATGACAGAATCCATACAACACACTCCATAACCACCAATACAGATAACACAAGGATCCAGGGGCCTAAGACCCATCAGGTACGAAACACAAGTGTTGCCACCAAGAATCCCCAAATTTGGTCCAAAGACATGTTCGTTGGAGGAAATCTGTCACCGTAAATTCCAAGTTGGCGAGCTATGCACACAACTCAAAAAAGAAAAACTCACAAAACTGAAGGAGATATGCCCTAGAGGCAATAATAAAGTGGTTATTATTTATATCTTTGTGTTTATGATAAATGTTTATATATCATGCTATAATTGTATTAACCGAAACATTAGTACATGTGTGATATGTAGACAACAAAGAAGTCCCTAGTATGCCTCTTAACTAGCTTGTTGATTAATAGATGATTAGTTTCATAATCATGAACATTGGATGTTATTAATAACAAGGTTATATCATTATATGAATGATGTAATAGACACACCCAATTAAGCGTAGCATAAGATCTCGTCATTAAGTTATTTGCTATAAGCTTTCGATACATAGTTACCTAGTCCTTATGACCATGAGATCATGTAAATCACTTATACCGGAAAGGTACTTTGATTACACCAAACGTCCTGCGTAAATGGGTGGTTATAAAGGTGGGATTAAGTATCAAAGTATGAATTGAGGCATATGGATCAACAGTGGGATTTGTCCATCCCGATGACGGATAGATATACTCTGGGCCCTCTCGGTGGAATGTCGTCTAAAGTCTTGCAAGCATATGAATAAGTTCATAAGAGACCACATACCACGGTACGAGTAAAGAGTACTTGTCGAGACGAGGTTGAACAAGGTATAGAGTGATACCGAAGATCAAACCTCGGACAAGTAAAATATCGCGTGACAAAGGGAATTGGTATCGTAT
Organism: Lolium multiflorum; assembly: GCA_030979885.1. Classification (NCBI taxonomy): domain Eukaryota; kingdom Viridiplantae; phylum Streptophyta; class Magnoliopsida; order Poales; family Poaceae; genus Lolium; species Lolium multiflorum. The sequence continues at coordinate 243,187,136 of CM061747.1, forward strand.
GTGAATGGTTCATTCGATCACTAAAGTCATCGTTGAATATGTGGGAGCCATTATGGATCTCCGCATCCCGCTATTGGTTATTGGTCGGAGTGAGTACTCAACCATGTCCGCATCGCGAACCGTGACACACTTAAAGTTGGATGTTGAAATGGTAGAACTTGAATATGGAATGGAGTTCGAATATTTGTTCGGCATCCCGGATAAGATCCCGGACATCACGAGGAGTTCCGGAATGGTCCGGAGAATAAGATTCATATATAGGATGTCATTTTATGTGTTTGAAAATGATTCGGAAGGTTCTATGGAAGGTTCTAGAAGGTTCTAGAAAAGTCCGGAAGAAACCGCTAAGGAAGGAGGAGTCCCAGGACTCCACCTCATGGCCGGCCAACCCTAAGGGGAGGAGTCCCAAGTGGACTCCCCCAGGGGGCAGCCACCCTCACACATGGAAGGGGGAATCCACCTCAAGTGGGATTCCCACCTTGGGTAGGTTTCCCTATCACATGGAAGGTTTTGGGTTCGGGTCTTATTCGGAGACTTGTAGTCCAACACTTGGGGCTTCCACCTATGTGAGGAGCCAGGGAGGGGGTAGGATAACGTAGCATAGAAAACAAAAATTTCCTACGGCGAACACGCAATCCAAGCCAAGATGCAATCTAGAAGACGGTAGCAAAGAGGGGATTATCGAGTCTCACCCTTGAAGAGATTCCAAAGCCTACAAGATGAGGCTCTTGTTGCTGCGGTAGACGATCACTTCCCGCTTGCAAAAGCGCGTAAGATCTTGATCACGGCGCCACGAACAGCGGCACCTCCGTACTCGGTCACACGTTCGGTTGTTGAAGACGACGTCCACCTCCCCGTTCCAGCGGGCGGCGGAAGTAGTAGCTCCTCTTGAATCCGACACGACGGCGTGGTGTCGGTGGCGGTGGAGAAATCCGGCGGAGGCCGTGCGGGATATGGTGGAGGAGCGGGCGCTAGGGTTTGGGGAGAGGGGTGGCCGGCCACTATGGGGGCGGCCAAGGTGGTGGCTTTGGTGTGGCGGCCCCCTCCCCTATGCCCCTCATTATATAGGTGGAAGCCCAAGTGTTGGACTACAAGTCTCGAATAAGACCCAACCCAAAACCTTCCATATGGTGGGAAACCTTCACAAGCTAGGATTCCCACTAGAGGTGGGAATTCCACCTACCATATGGGGGGGTGGGCGGCCCCTTGGGGGGAGTCCACTTGGGACTCCACCCCACTAGGGTTGGCCGGCCATGGAGGTGGAGTCCCATGTGGACTCCACCTTCCTAGGTGTTCTTAGGACTTTTCTAGAACCTTCTAGAACCTTCCATATAACCTTCCGAATCATTTTAATTCTCATAAAATGACATCCTATATATGAATCTTATTCTCGGACCATTCCGGAACTCCTCGTGATGTCCGGATCTTAACCGGGACTCGAACAAATATTCGAACTCCATTCCATTTTCAAGTTCTACCATTTCAACATCCAACTTTAAGTGTGTCACCTACGGTTCGTGAACTATGCGGACATGGTTGAGTACTCACTCCGACCAATAACCAATAGCGGGATCTGAGATCCATAATAGCTCCCACATATTCAACGATGACTTTAGTGATCGAATGAACCATTCACATACGATACCAATTCCCTTTGTCACGCGATATTTTACTTGTCCGAGGTTTGATCATCGGTATCACACTATACCTTGTTCAACCTCGTCCGACAAGTACTCTTTACTAATCGTGGTGTATGTGGTCTCTTATGAACTTATTCATATGCTTGCAAGACATTAGACGCATTCCACCGAGAGGAGCTAGTATATCTATCCGTCATCGAGATGGACAAATCCCAACGTTGATCCATATGCCTCAACTCATACTTTCGGATACTTAATCCCACCTTTATAACCACCCATTTACGCAGTGGCGTTTGATGTAATCAAGTACCTTTCGTATAAGTGATTTACATGATCTCATGGTCATAAGGACTAGGTAACTATGTAACGAAAGCTTATAGCAAATAACTTAATGACGTGATCTTATGCTACGCTTAATTTGGGTGTGTCCATTACATCATTCATATAATGATATAATCTTGTTATTAATAACATCCAATGTTCATGATTATGAAACTAATCATCTATTAATCAACAAGCTTACTAGGGACTCTTTGTTGTTTACATATCACACATGTATCAATGTTTCGGTTAATACAATTATAGCATGGTATATAAACATTTATCATAAACATAAAGATATATAATAACCACTTTTATTATTGCCTCTTGGGCATATCTCCAACATCTCCACTTGCACTAGAGTCAATAATCTAGATTACATTGTAAGGTACCTAACACCCATGGCATTCTGGTGTTGGTCATGCTTTGCCCTAGGAGAGCTTTAGTCAATGGATCGCTATTCGATCAGTGTGTACTTTGCAAATCTTTACTTCTCCATCTTCGATGTACTCGCGAATCGAATGATAACGCAGCTTGATATGCTTCAGCCTCTGGTGTGACCTTGGTTCTTGTGCATTGGCGATGGCACCCATGTTGTCACAGTAGATGACTAGTGGGTCCAATGCACTAGGAACCACACAGAGCTCTACAATGAACCTCTTCATCCATACGATGAAGCCTGAAGCCGCTATGTACTCCGATTCTATTGAGGATTTCGCCACCGTGCTGCTTCGAGCTTGCCCAGCTTACTGCGGCACCATTCAATATAAACACGTGCCAGTTGTGACTTAGAGTCATCGGGATCGGTGTTCCAACTTGCATCGGTGTAACTTGTTACAACGAGCTCTTGGTCACCTCCATAACAAGAAACATATCCTTAGTTCTTTTCAAGTACTTCAGGATATTCTTGACCGCTGTCCAGTGTTCCATTCTGGATCACTTTGATATCTTCTAGTCAAACTAACACATGTGCTATATCCGGTCTAGTACATAGCATGGCATACATGATAGAGCCTAGGCATAGGGGATCCGACTCATCCTTTCTCTTTCTTCTGTAGCCGGACCTTGAGTCTTACTCAAGACCTTGCTGGTAACATGGGTAAGAATCCTTTCTTACTTTCGTCCATTCTAAACTTCTTTAGAATCTTGTCCAGGTATGTACTCTGTGATAGCCCTATTAGACGTCTTGATCTATCTCTATAAATCTTGATGCCTAATATATATGATGCTTCACCAAGGTCTTTCATTGAAAAACTATTATTCAAATAACCTTTTACACCGCAATAGTTCTATATCATTCCCAATCAATAATATGTCATCTACATATAATATCAACGCTACAGAGCTCCCACTCACTTTCTTGTAAATACAGCCTCTCCATGACTTGTATAAACCCGAAGTCTTTGATCACCTTATCAAAGCGTCGGTTCCAACTTCTTGATGCTTGCTTCAGTCCATAGATTGAACGCTGAAGTTTGCATACTTTGTCAGCATTTTAGGATCGAAAACCTTTGGGTTGTACCATATACAACTCTTCCTCAATGTCTCCATTAAGGAACGCCGTTTTGACATCCATCTTCAAATCTCATAATCGAAAAATGTAGCTATTGCTAACAAAATCCTCACAGATTTTAGCTTCGCTACGGGTGAGAAAGTCTCATCGTAGTCAACACCTTGAATTTGTCGGAAACCCTTTGCGACAAGTGAGCTTTATAGACAGTAATATTACCATCGGCATCTGTTTTTCTCTTAAGATCTATTTATTCTCGACAGCCTTTCGGCTATCAGGTAAGTCTACCAAAGTCCATACTTTGTTATCATACATGGATCCCATTTCGATTTCATGGCTTCTTGCCATTTGTTGGAATCTGGGCTCATCATCGCTTCTTCATACGTCGCGGTCTTCATCATTGTTATCCACAATCATGACATTTAGACAAGGATCATACCAATCTGGAGTGGCACGTTCCTTCGATCTGCGAGGTTCAGTTATCTCATTTGAAGTTTCATGATCATTATCATTAGCTTCCTCTTCATAGGCGGACAGGAACATCTTCACACGCTACTCGATCAACAAGATTCATCAATCTCATCGAGTTCTACTTTTCTTCCAGTCACTTCTTTAGTGAGAAATTCTTTCTCAAGAAAGGTTCCGTTCTTAGCAACAAAGATCTTGCCTTCGGATCTGTGATAGAAAGTGTACCCTATAGTTTCCTTAGGGTATCCTATGAAGACGCATTTCTCCGCTTTGGGTTCTAGCTTGTCCGGTTGTAACTTTTTTACATAGGTTTCCCCAAACTTTTAGGAACGACAGCTTAGGTTTCTTATTAAACCATAATTCATACGGTGTCGTTTCAACGGATTTTGATGGTGCTCTATTTAAAGTGAATGCGGTTGTCTCTAATGCATAACTCCAAAATGATAACGGCAAATCAGGAGACATCATAGATCGAACCATATCTAAGAGAGTTCGATTACGACGTTGTTGACGTCGAAACCCACGGCGAGCGATGAGTCAACACCGGAGCCGAACAACTAGGGCTGCGGCTGGCCCCATCCCTCGAAGCGACGACCCGCAAAGCCTCTGTCGCGCGATGCAAATTGCAGGGTGTGCCACCTATACCGTCGGAAGGTGTGGATGATGCCTCGCTTAGTTTCTGCGGGGCACACACGTACACGTTAAATACGAGCCTCGATCGGCTGGGTTATCCGTGATCGGCTCATGGAGCCGATCCACCCATGATTCGTCCAAGGTGGCCGAATATATGGTGGTCTGCTTGATCCAGATAAAGCATATGAGATCCACGACGATTTGGGGTTTTCACCGCATAATCGGATCATCCTACTCACGATTGGGCCTCGCGCTCACGCACGGTAATCGTAAGCCAACCCTAGACAAGGCCTAAAAACCAACACAAGGTTGATCCTCGGAACATCCTGTCTAGGGGCAGCAAACTACACCCTGCATTGGATCCTCAACCCTTTGTAAGGCCTAACTATGCAGATATTAAACTAATCCTTGATGAATCAAGGAGCAATCGTAACGGATCAGATCTACTAAATAACGATCAAGCGGGTCCTTCACCCATGATGAGGTACAAGACGCTAGATGCGCAAGGGTTGCACTACGACAACATATGATGCTAAGAACAATGCTAACCCTAACACATCTATGATAACTACGTTGCTCGCCATCAAAAGGCCGCAACGCATGAACAACGTAAGCGGGCTCGTGCTGCCTAGATCGCGAGATGCGATCTAGGCAGCATGGTGAGGAGAAACCCTTGAGACGAAGGGTTGGCGATGCGCGAGATTGGTTTGTGTGAACGTTGTTGTTTTTCCATAAACCCTAGGTACATATTTATAGTCAGGGGACTTTCTAATGTGGGCGTGCACTAAACCGTGCACGAGATAACTTCTACATAACCTACTATAAAGATACACGGGCTAACTAGCCCAAACTTAAACAAGGCCGATTCACATATCTCCTCTATATGTATATCGTCAAGTCCATCTTGATCGCGGCCCACCTCGACCTGGTCAAATTCGTGATAACACATGCCCCCGGTTTTGGAAATGACATTTCCAAAATCATTACGCTTTTCCTTCGTCGGGTCATGTCGTGGCAGAGCCGTCGCAGTATACTTTCGATGACGTCTTGCCTCCTCGCCTTCTCTGCGATTTGTGGTTCGGCACCACGTCTCGCGATTTGACGGTTCGGCACCACGTCCTCAAGCGCTTGGCATTAAACCTCCACTATATCCCCTTTATTTAACCACTGCTTTATTGCATCTCCTTCGCATTAGCACCCCAAAAACCCTCCTGCCACCATGTCCTCTTCTTCCTCCGCCTCATCGGGCTTTCCCATCGAGTCCTCCTCTTCCCGCGAGCCGACGCCGTGGGGACCCGGGAGGTCCACGCGGCCAACACTCGCCGCCATCGAGGCCGGGAATGAGCCCACCATGATTTTCCATCCGGTCGAGGACGACAAGTCCCGGCGATGGGAGAGCGTCTCCGCTTCCTCGCCGAAGGAAGGTGGGAAGCGAGGATGATCGCTTTCCCTGGATGGGGCCACCAGGAGGTGAAGGAGGAGGAAGAGGAGGACGACGCAACACGCTTCCCGACAGCCGCCAAGCGCGCCGTTGCCGGGCTGGAATCTGACTGACTTCGACGGACGACGGCACGGCCGAGAAATAGAGGACAGAAGAGGACAATGGCCTGGAAGCAGCGACGACCAGCGGGAAGCAGGCAACGACGATGCAGCGGCAGCAAGAGCAGCAATGGCCGTAGATGGGGCCCTTAGCATAGGATCCGTAAGTAGACGGGGCAATGTACCCCTAGTACTCCCTTTGAGGGCAATCAGCTCTACTATGTAAAAAATCTCTTAATAAAGAACTTTCCCCAATCTGATTTTGCGATTCCTTTTAGCTTATCTTAGCCGATTCCCTCTCATCTGTCTTGCCGATTGTCCCCTTTGCCAATGCGTAACGAGGCGATAGCAGCATCGGTCCTTCGACCTTTACCCTTCCATCCTTCAACCATGATTCTCTTTCCGGTAGATGTGGGATCTCCAGGAGGCCCTTTAAAATTCCCCACCGGTTTCATCCCTTTCGGCGAGCGCTCATCATTTTGCGAAGAAGGTTGCGACGAAAGATCAGCCGATGGTACCCCAGTCGGCTCCTTAATAGAACATCTACCGGGCCTGTTGCCCCTCGAGTCTTAGCCAAGGCAAGCGAGAAACGAGACGCGCAAATTGGTGAATGAGCATGGGCTTGATCATGCAGCCACCCGATTTGCACATAAATCGGCTTCCCGAGAGCGAGCCTTCAAGGTGAGTTGCCCAGTTTCTTCGATCAGCTCTAGCGCCCTGCTGGTCGGATCGGCTCCTTTCCTTTGGCGGATCTCATGCGATCCATCCTTGACCTGATGCGCGTCGGTGCTCTTGAAGAGAGTCCTTCCATTAAAATCCCCGTGCTCCATTGACCCTCGATCGTAACGATTATTCCTCTTGAGTCGATGGCACGGCTCTTCTCAATTCTAAAGTCGATGCCTTGCATCGGCTGTAAAAATTTTAAAAATTTTAGGCCGATTTGTGTATCGGCCCCCATTTGATAGTATTATCTCATATCCTCATGTTTTATCCACCTAGGTGCCCCCGAGCCGATTCTGTCAAGAGAGATGGCATCGGCTCTTCAGGTAGTCCTTGTTGGGTCAAACGTTGATCCCAGCAAAATAGATGGTGAGGATAATTTTGGCCGATTCTGGAATCGGCCTCCACGTTGTTGCTCGGTGAAGGTTTGTAACGTCCCTTCATAAATTTTTGGAGGGCGATCGCAGGATCAGCCTCGCCACGTTTGCTTATTGACGTAGTCTTGCTACTCGCCCGGGCCGGTGGATAAAACCAGCCCAATCTCTGACTTTATCACGTTGATGCGCTTGCTGTTGTCCACCTCGAGTGCATCGTGTAATCGTGGAGCTCTACACTTCACCGGACGAGCAGCACCATGTTTGTGCCAGCAGATGTTTCATCATCGGCTTTCCTTTGCTTGGGGCGCCACTCTTTTCTTTGCGGCAGCCCCTCCTCATCCAGGGTCCTCTGGACTTCGCGCCAGATCGGGTCGTGCCTTCCTCGTGTATGTAAGTATAACCTTTCGGCTTCCCAGGACCGCGCAATCGCTGAACCTCGTTTTTGTGAATGGCTGAGACCATCGGGGCACCACCTTGGACGGTGGTACCTGTCTTCTTCGTCTTCCCCTCGTCTTCCGAATCCTCGAGATCTTCCAACCAAGGGGTCAGCAGCGTCTACTTTGTGGTGGGAGAGGCCTAAGCGCTCGAACACGTTGCAGCTGCCTCCTTCTTTTCTGGTTGCACAGGCGTTGTCGATTGTTGGTAATCGCTCATTCCCGAATCCCAGTGTCTGAAGAAGGAGCAGTCCCAATGCCTGCCCGTGTCGTCTTGCTCCCCAGCGTGGCGCTCACGCTCCTCATCGTGATTATGCCGATGATGCCTTCTATCGTTTCTGGCCCGACCTCTTTCATCATCGTCGCCGTGTCGCCGCGTTGGTCATACCGACTCACGTGCTTGTTGAGGAGGTGATCGAGAGAAGGGTCGTTGATATCTTATGTTCTTTACTTCTCCATCCGTGGCGCTTGCCATCTTGACGGAGCCGATCGCATGGAGCGGCCTCTCGTATCTTTGCTATGAGAGGCTGCCCTCATCCCCGCCCTTCCGAGGGGTGTCCAAGCTCTACCATGTTGATGTTGGCTGAGAAATCTGGCTCCTCCGGGTGGGTAAACTCCACCATGTTGACGGCGGGAAGGGGTGTGTGTCGACCTTCATGGCGTCTTGGTTAAAATTAGTCGCCCATTTTCTATCGCCATTTGGATATGACGCCACCTCGGTCGTTAGTGGTGTGGGTGAACGTGTTATGCCACTTGCGTGGCTTCAGTTTTCTTGCACCGTAGGAACTGTGGCCTTGGGTATCTTTATGTGCTTCTCAGTGAGTAAGAGATCGAAGATCTTTCGGTTTTTCACGTCGAAGTCGAACCCTCTTGGAGGCCCGGTGGCTTTACCCATTTGGAGTTCTGGGCTGCCGCTAAGTCCACTCAGCCACTGCGACCTCTTGTTCTCATAGCACCTTCATCTTCGCCCAGCCATGTCAACCTGGCGCGAACTTGTCCCGGTAGACATCCGGATGGCCTTGTTCATGCGATAGCTTCGCACCATGTGCTAATGAAGGGTAGTCCGCTTGGAGGCCACGTCCTTGATCGATGATGGCGGACCCACCACCGCCAACTCGATTGCTTCTTTTTCGCTTCGTGAACCGAAGCATCGGTTCCTAACAGTCTGAAGCTATTGGATGTATTCCTTGCTTTCCCAGCAGATACAGCCCGTGTGCCAAATCGGCAATGCCAGCCTCGGAAGCCTCGGGTGATATTGCTCATGGAGCCGTTCCTCCTGCTTCCAAGTCTGGAGTGAGTTCGGTGGCGTGTGTACCAGCTAGCCGATCTGTGAGGGACCGAGAAGTACCTCACCGCGGCTCCTCCCGACGCCGAGATCATGCTGCGCCAAATATCGGCTCACATGCTCGATGGAGCTGGAACCATCGATCATTGAACTTTGTGAAGTCCGGGAGATATAGGGTGGTAGCGGGATCAATTCTTGCTCGTTGGTACGGCTTGGTATAGCCGACCGTCTTCCTTTTCGGCATCTTGGCATCTTCGAGTCGTACAAATCTGATCCGGTGATGGCTGAAGGTGCCGAACCTTGAAGATTGCGGGTGGCGTTTAACCAGCCATGCTTGTTTTTCGACTCACGAGCCAACTGAGCTGGGCTCGGAGTTTGTCGGGTAGCGTATTGCTAGCCACCTTCTCGAGTCTGCCTCGACGTTCCTCCCGTTGCTCAGTCCCAGAAGCAGCTTTGTTCGAAGTGTTGCTTGATGCAGCACGTATCGCATGCGTATCCGTGCGGGATCTCCTTGGGCGCGTCATGTAGAAATGGTAGTCACCGGGGTCACCAATCTTGTAGACGACGTAGGCCGTGAGTTCGGCGCCCGGGGCGCGAACGGCGATGGTGGTGGACGATGAGTGGCTTCTCAGGTGAGTCCTAGAGCTAGTCTGACGAGAGTCTGATGGCTCATGATCTCCTGGATCACGCGCAGAGGCGGCGCGCTCCAACGTATTCACCGGGCTCTCGAAATGGCGGGAATGGCCACCACCAAGTTGATCTCTGACGCGACACTGTGCGTTCTTCGACGGGGTGGATAGGTCCACTCCATCGAGCGCGCCTTCGAGTGAGAACCCTTCCATCGATGCCATGGGAGCGGGTCTGTGGAAAGAGCCGATGAGGTCGGCTTCGAGGAAGGCTTTGACCTCGTCATACTTCTTCTTGAGCTCGCCATTGAGCTCTTCGTAGGTGACCGGAGTTTCTTCCGCCATCTCCGTGTAACGGCGATGTGGTTGATGTTGAGGATGGTCCCACCGGCGTGCCGAGAATGTGTTGTCAAAGCACGGCGAGGATGGCGGGTCAACACCGTAGAGCCGGAACAACTAGGTGCGGCTGGTCCCTCGGAGGCGGCCCGCAAAGCCTCTGGTCGCGCCGTCAAAAAGGCGTGCCACGACCTATACCTGGTCGGGAAGGTGTGATGATGTCTCGCTTAGTTTCTGGGCACACACGTACACGTTAAATACGAGCCTCGATCGGCTCTCGGGTTATCGTGAATCGGCTCATGGAGCGATCCACCCATGATTCGTCAAGGTGGCCGAATATGGTGGTCCCTTGATCAAGATAAAGCATATGAGATCCACGACGATTTGGGGTTTTCGCATAATCGGATCATCCTACTCACGATTGGGCCTCGCGCTCACGGTAATCGTAAGCCAACCCTAGACAAGGCCTAAAAACCAACACAAGGTTGATCCTCGGAACATCTGTCTAGGGACAAACTACACCCTACATGCTGCTGGATCCTCCAACCCTTTGTAAGGCCTAACTATTGCAGATATTAAACTAATCCTTGATGAATCAAGGAGCAATCGTAACGGATCGGATCTACTAAATAACGATCAAGCCCGCCCCACACATGATGAGGTACAAGGCTAGATGCGCAAGGGTTGCACTACGACGGCATATGATGCTAAGAACAATGCTAACCCTAACACATCTATGATAACTACGTTGCTCCATCAAAAAGGCTTAAACCAGCAACGCATGAACAGGCTCGTGCTGCCTAGATCGCGAGATGCGATCTAGGCAGCATGGTGCTTACGGAGAAACCCTTGAGACGAAGGGGTTAGCGATGCGCCGAGATTGGTTTGTGTTGAACGTTGGTTGTTGTTTTTTCCATAAACCCTAGGTACATATTTATAGTCCAGGGACTTTCTAATGTGGTGCACTAAAAGCTGCAGATAAATTCTAACTTCACATAACCTACTATAAAGATACACGGGCTAACTAGCCCAAACTTGTAAACAAGCCGATTCACATATCTCCTCTATGTATATCGTCAAGTCCATCTTGATCGCCCACCTGAACTGACAAATTCACGGTGATATGACGTTCGGACACACCGTTTCGTTGTGGTGTTCGTAGTGTCAATTGTGAAAGTATTCCGCATTTCTTTAAATGCATACCAAACTCATAACTCAGATATTCACCTCCACGATCAGATAGAAATTTAATCTTCTTGTTACGTTGATTTTCTACTTCACTTTGGAATTCCTTAAACTTCTCGAAAGTTTCGGATTTATGTTTCATTAAATAGATATACCCATATCTACTCAAATCATACGTGAAGGTTAGAACATAACGATAACGTCCGCGCGTATCTTACTTTCCCGAACACTTTTGCTATTGTTTTGCCTCTAATTTGTGTATTTTGGATACAACTAACACGGACTAACGCTGTTTCAGCAGAATTGCTCTGGTGTCTCGTTTTTGTGCAGAAATCCAACTTTTCGGGAAAATCCTCGGAATTTCTTGAGATGGCCCTATTTTACCAAAATATTGTGGAGAAGGAACAAGGAGGTGGAGGCTGGGGCCCCACACCATATGGCGGCGCGGCCCGGGGGGGCCAGCGCGGCCCTATGGTGTACCCCCGGCCGGCCTCGGACGCTTTGGACTACTTATCGGGTTCGACCTAAAACGCACGGAGAGAAGTGGAAGTGGAGACCCTCAGGCCGCCACATGTGAAACTCAGTCGGGAGCAAGTCTGGTTACGGCACTCAGTGGGACGAGGTGGAGGAGATCTTCATATGCATCACCAGCCTCCTCCATCAACCAGCAATGTTTCCCCCATCCATGTGTGAGTAATTCCCATGCTGTAGGCTGAAGGGATGGTAGGGATTGGATGAGATTGGTCATGTAATAGTCATAAGATTGTTAGGGCATAGTGCCTAGTATCCGTAGATGTCACTTTTATGATATTGTTGCAACTTGTTATGTAATGCTGTCACTAGGGCCCGAGTGCCATGATCTCAGATCTGAACATGTTATTGATTCATGAAATATTAGTTGTTTATGATCTTACCTATAAGTTGTATACACATGCGCATTGTCCGGACCAATGGCCCCGAAGTGACAAGAATCGGGACAACCGGAGGATGGTAGTGATGTAGGATCACATGTGTTCACGGAGTGTTAATGCTTTGCTCGGTACTCTATTAAAGAGTACCTTAATATCCGATAGTTTCCCACTGGCACCGCATGATGGGACAAAAGATGTTGTGCAAGTTTCTCATTGCGAGCACGTACGACTATATATGGAACACATGCCTATTGATTGATTAGTACTTGGATCGTTTTATTATTATCTGCAAATGCCCATGCTTATTCATGCTTGATCTATCCATGGTTAGATTCTTGTCGTAATATATATACTATATTTTTAATCTGCATTTATTATAATACTACTGTTGTCTTTATTTCCTTCTCTGATATTTCACTATTTCCAACTTCCATAAAGCCGTTACTCTTGATAAACTCTGCGAGCAAGTCGTTTCAGTGCAGCTGAATTGACAACTAGTTGTTAAGGCTTACAAGTATTCTTTGTCTCCCCTTGTATGAATCAATAAATTGGGTAATACTTCCCTCGTGTTGTGATCCCCTTTACTTGTGGGTCATCAAGACTATTTTCAAGCGCCGTGGGAACATAGCTTTATTTGGAAGTTCACTTGGATTGATATTGTTCGGTGCAAATTCTCCATCATGGGTAAACCTCGCGATACTAAGATCGCCATACCATCCACTACAAAAGAAGGTACAACTCGAGTACCTCTCTTGCTCTTGATTCACCCTCGCGATTGATAAACTTGTTTCACCGCCACATGCTTCGGCGTGTGGTACTTTTTTGAATCCGAAAATTCTCATAATATTGATAATGTTACTGCTGTGCTTGATGATAGTGGTTCATTGGGATCTTTTCTAGATGCTACAATTGCTAAGTCTAGACAAATTGAAAATCTGAAACTCCTAATGAAAATGTTTATACGTGTTAATTCACAAGTCTGTTGAATATTCTAGTGATGATCTTGATGAAGATTATGTAGGGCTTGATGATGATTTTATTGAAAAATGCAATGACTACTGATGCAAGAAAAATTAAAAAGTTGCCACGGAACATCTTTTTAGATATAAACTATCTCTGATCCTAAATTTGCCACATCTCCTATAAATATTAGGGATAAGTTATGATTTTCTCTTGATTTATCTCATATAGCTATTGTTGAGAAAACACCCTTTTGTGGTGAAAAAGAAAGTCTTGAAAACATGACGGAGTTATCTACTCTTAGTGGCTTGTTTTAGTGATATTAAAATGCGTACTTATTTTGTGTAGCTAAAAATTTTCCTTTCTCATTAAAGGATGATGCTAAAACTTGGTATAATAATTTGCCTCCTGGTTCTATTAAAAGTCCAAAAGAATTGCTTGATGTTTTCTTCGCAAATACTTTCCTGCTAGTGCTCAACATCTTGCTGGAGAGAATTTATAATTTTGACGAGGAAGATGGAGAAATTCCCTGAGGCTTGGGCTAGATTTTGTTCTCTTATTAGAGCTCATCCTGACCATGATTTAGAAAAGCATGATTTACTTGATATATTTTATAGTGGACTAACTATTGAGTCTGAGGCATACGGATAGTTGTCTTTGGTTGTGTTTTAGGAAAAACTCAGGGCAAATTGAAGAAATTATTGGCTAAAATAGGTAGGAATCATGATGATTGGTCTACCTGAACCAACCCGATAAGCGATGAAGAGGGTGTGATTAAATTAAATGATGAAGATATAGAGAGAAGCTTAAGTCTCTAAGAGAAGGGTATTAAACACGAAGATGTGAAGAATTTACCTCCTATAGAAGATATATGTGAGACAATTCCCCCTTCATCCATGATTGAAGTACACTCTTTAACACTTTACTAGGGAAGATATTAGTATTCAAAATCTCCTGCTCAATGCTTAGATGAATTTGATAATTATATTGTTAAGCTTTAATATGAGAGTAGAGAATCATTTAATGGAAAATTCCCGAGCTATTAGTGAATTGCATGGTATTGTGGAGAGAACCTCCAATGATGTTAAGATACTTGTTAAACATTTTCAAATCGTTCAAACTCAAATTGATCAACTTACTAAAAGTGCAAAATGACTTGTTGGGGAATAATTCTGAAAAACATGCTTGTGAAGTAACAACTAGAGGTGGTGCTTCTACCCGGGATCCTCTATATCCCGAAGGGCATCCCAAAAGAGTTGAACAAGATTCTCAACTAATTAAAACTGGTATCCATCTAAGAAAAGAAAAAGAAACATAAGAATGTTGTAGAATCCTCAGACTTTGTTAATGATCCTAATAGTATTTCTATTTACGAAAACCGAAAGTGGTAATGAACATGAGGAAGATAATGATAAGAATGATACTCGATAAAGAAGAATTGAAAAAGAACTTGAAAAGCTGCTAAAAATAAAAGTACACTAAGAAGACTTTATTCTTGAGAAGCATGGTAATGAAAGAGAACCTTGGGTTCAAAAGCAAATGCCTTTTGCTAAGAAAGGAAAATAAAAGGAAGAGGAACATTATAATAAATTTTGTGATTGGATGAAACCTTTATTTTTGCAAATTCCTTTGGTGATGCTATTAAATTGCCTCCTTATTCAAAGTATATGAAAGATATTGTTACTAACAAAGGAAAGTCCCCAATGAAGAAATTTCTACTATGCTGCTAATTACTCCTTCAATGGTAAGATTCAAAGAAGCTTGGAGACCCAATTATCGACTATTCTTGTTCCATCAAGAATAATTATGTTAGAACTGCTCTATGTGATTTGGGAGCAGGTGTAGTGTGATGCCTTTTTCTCTTTATAAGAGCTTGATTTAGATAAATTGATACCAAGATATATCTTTGCAAATGGCTGATAAATCTGCTATTCCTGTTGGTTTATGTGAAAATGTTCTGTTCAAGTTCTCAGCATTGCTTGATATTCCGGTTTCGTTGTGTTGAAATGGAAAGATGATAATGTGTAATTATTCTTGGAAGACCCTTTCTTATTGCGGGGCTGTTATTGATTGCAATAAAGGCATGGTTACTTTCAATGTTGATGATAGGAACACATGTCTATTTTCCAAGAGGATTGATAAAGTATTGGAGTCAATACAATTTTTAATGTGAAAACTATCGAAGTGGGATCCATTGATTGTCCTATATATGAGCCTAAATAAGAATATCAAACTCTTGTGATTGGATCCATATCAATTCAATATAAGGTAACATGATTGATTTGAGGTTTATTTCTTCTTATGTCATATAAAATTTATTTGGTAGCAAGACTTGATCAACCTTGTTAACAAGTATGTTTTAATCAAAGCTAAACAACATTTCTTTCTTTCTTTCTCCCTTCCACCTATTTTATATTTGTAGCACTTTTTTCAATATGCTTTAGTCATTTAAGATTTTAGAAATCATTTTCTGCAATAATCATTAATTTAATACCCAGAAATCATTTTTCGAAGTTCTCTAAAAATTACAAAAATTACGTTGGTCTATTTTTCGACGAGCACAGAGGGCCGGAGGATGACTGTGGGGCACCAGGGTGCCACACCATGGGCAACGAGCCGACAGAGGCACGCCTGCTGTGGTGTGGGCACCCTGCCCACTACACCATCTCTTCCTCCCAGCATCTCTCTCAGAAAAGCTCGTACAAAGTTTCTCTCACTCGTGTTTGCAAGAACTCGCGATTTTTGATCTCCTTGCTCAACTATTTCTGAAATTTGGCACATTTACTCCTTGGTATGTGACTCCTTTGATTGTCCAATTAGAATTTCATTTGGTTGAGTATATATTGAATATTTTGCTGCTGTAGATAACATGTTTAGTGAGCTTGCATGCTTGTTCTAAGTGGTAGAAACTAGTTTTGATGCATGTTTAGTACTCTAGCAAGTTCCTATAGTAGTTCCTTCAATTACATACCTTGAAATCAAATTTTATAATGATTGTTGAAAATTTCAGAAAATGGAAGAAGGTGTGCCCCAATTGAACCAAGAAGAGTTGGAGGACCGCACGTTATGAGAGTCCATCGTGAAGAGGGTATACCCCTCTTATTACCCATGCTTATGCGAATGGGAATCACATGAAGATGTGCAAACACTAATTTCAATGCAGTTGAAATTTTCTTTGTTGATGAACCTCACCAATGCTAAACTAACGGTGTCAGTTGTGCAGGATTTCGAATTTCACCGGTCTCGAACTGACCCCATGGTCAGGTATAAAATTTATAACAAAACCATTGACTTGCCTTTTAGTGATTTTTGCAGCGATTAGAGTACCGGTGGGGATCCTGCGAGAAGATCGGGGGAACACCGCGGGAGCTCTCAGATCTTTATACAAGGATTTGTAATGGGAGGAGCCTCCAATGATGGTAAGATTAGTAGCATTCAACATCCAGCCATCATACTTTGCCTATTTCATTACAAAGTGCGTTCTTGCAGAATGGAGGTAAATTATCGTAGACTTGGCTTTCTTGCTTGCTTTTACAGGATAGGACTTATAATTTGGTGCTTTAATAGCTTGTGAACTTGCTACTAACCGTGAGAAGGAGGAATTTGTGGAGGTCTTATTCCTCTCGCAATAGCTATGCATGGTGTAGGTCCTCACCATTTAGATATTCCGCTTTCTATAGAAACTTGATGTTGTTTCCATGATTAGACATGAGTTTATTTCGGATGCATCTAGTTTGAACAACCTGCATTTATAGGTTAACTTTGTATAAGAAAAGTTGGAGTATAACTAAGAAAATTGAAAAATTGGTACGCTTCCTACACCTGCTTTGTTTAACCTTGATGCCAGGGACGGGTGGTCGATCACAGAAAATGAGCTAAACGCCATAAAGAAGCCGTATGCGAGGGAAGATGTGGAGGAGACAGGGAGCATCCCAACTCTTCATCCGATGCAGCAAGCTCCTCATATCAACATCATGGTCATGTGGAGCCTCCACGATGTTCTTCTGCGGGCCCTATTACCACTCCATGTATGATCCACGGCCCTCCGGCCTCGTTGGGAATGAACTCCACTTGAGCCAAGCCTAAGCTTGGGGGGTATGCCAAGCATCACTCATTCTTTGCATATTATGCTTGCTGGATACTTGTACATATTTGTTTAGTCTCTAGAGTGGTTTTCTAATGAGAGGAGATGATATTTGGGAAGTGCTGTCCAAAAACAGATTCTGTGCTGTTACCAAAAAATGTTCATGCCACAGCCAGAACGTTATTTTGAGTTTGCAATTTTTGAGCATGTTCCCCAGGTTGTTATCTAACTTTCATTAGTTGAACACTGGTCTGAGCAATGGAAGATTTTTGTTAAATTCGATTTCTGTACTGCTGTCAGGATTTGGCAGATTTCATCCTGCTTTTCTGTGTTTCTGTTAGTTTGCATTCTTTTGTTTTTGCTTTGTTTCTTTCCTAAAACACAAAAAGAACAAAAATATTTCTGTTGTTTCTCTTCACCATTTATTTATTTGGTTCCTTGCTCTTAGTTTGCTTTATTTGCTATCGTTAGTTGCTATAAGAAAACCCAATTTCACTTGCTTTGTTTTTCTTTTGTTCTTGTTTCTAATTAAATCAAAATATTTGTTGTTCTTCTTTGGTTTTGTAAAGTATCATGAGTTCAATGGTCTTCGGTGGCTGGACGTGGTTTTGTGAAATTATCCAAGCTACACAAGTGAAAAGGCAATAATGACGATCTACGACAATCACGATTGTGGTGAGAGGCTGGTATGAACTCTATTTGCTTTCATTTTTGTACATATACTCATCCATATGAGCATGCTTAGTTGGTTCATGTGAGGTATATGTTATTTGAGAAAGTCTAGTAGCTCATGATCTCTCATGTTTAGTTCCAATCTATTAATATGAGTAGCATGTCATGGATGTTCGCTTGCATTGTTTATTCATAAGTAAGTATGGCATTGTGGTATCCTCCTCTGAATAATTCATTTATATCGACTTGGCACATGCTCACGCATGCATATGACTGAACAAAAAAAGTCAATTAAGCCTCGATGATTTATATTGTGAGTTCTTGTATCACTTTTATGCCTCAGTTAATTTATTTACCGCAAGCATAATTATGACAGTTCTGCTCTCTTGATTTGTCGCTCCTAGTCTTTCTAGCCTTCACTTGTACTGTGAGTGCCGCTCGTTGCTTCCAAACACGAAAACCAAGTTGTTCCATAAGTGTCCACCATAAATACCTATGCATTGCATTTCAAACCATTCCAAATCAAATTCGCTACCTTTAAAACTTTCAAAATGCTTCTCAATTTGTGTTAATGTTTCATAGCTCATGAGGAAGTATGTGTGTTTAGCTTTCAACCTTGTCATTTACTTTTGACGGACTCTCATATGGACTAGTGGCACATCCGCTTATCCAATAATTTTGCAAAAGAAGTGGCAATGGGATTCAGTCCAATTAATTAACTTAAATAGACACTCCTCCACCATAATTTGTGATTGTTGGACGGCACCAGAAGGATTCGTTTAGCCATAGCTTGTATAAGCAAAGGTTGGGGAGTGTCATCATCATAATAAAACTTAAATAAAGAGCACTCCTTCATGGTATGTGATTGATGGAGGCACAAGATTCGGTTAGCCATGGTTTGAAAGAAAGGTTGGAAGGTGCCAACCAAAAATAAATAAAATGGGAGCGCTCTTGTGATCGGGTTGATGAGGTAGTTAGTGTACCCATTACCATTCGTTGACAACAACAAACACCTCTCAAAATAATTTTTACTCCTGCTTT
Organism: Lolium multiflorum; assembly: GCA_030979885.1. NCBI lineage: Eukaryota > Viridiplantae > Streptophyta > Magnoliopsida > Poales > Poaceae > Lolium > Lolium multiflorum. The sequence goes on from CM061747.1 coordinate 243,205,878, forward strand.
ACAAATGAAAAGCTCTGGCGCATGTTAATCCCTGCTTCCCTCTGAAGGGTCAATCTTTTACTTTTATGTTGTGTCTCCATTCTTTCTTTGAGCACACGTGTACAACTATCATTCTTAGTATAATATGCTTGTCTCAAAATATGATTGATTGTGGTATAACCGATGCTTTTATCTTTGACAATCACTACTTCTAGTCTTTCTAGAACTCAAAGAGGTGCCTCATTTATGTTTTGGGATCAAATACGGAACAGCGAGATACCACTTTATCATATTCTCTTATGAACATTGCAATCCTCAATACATGATTCATGGTGCTTATTGTTAATTGTTAGTACCTCTCCATGATTGACATAGCTGTTGAATGATCTTATTTGCATGTGTCTCATTATGAACTGTGAGTATTAGCCATAGCATGAGAATATACATCATATGAGCAAATGTGTTCGTGAAAGTTCTTTTATCGCTCAGTTGTAACTGAATTGCTTGAGGACAACAATAAGCTAAGCTTGGGGGGAGTTGATCGTCCAAACGTATCTACTCAACACTTTGCTATTGTTTTGCCTCTAATTTGTGTATTTTGGATACAATAACACGGACTAACCCTTTTCAGCAGAATTGCTCTGGTGTCTCGTTTTGTGCAGAAATCCAACTTTAAAATCCTCGGAATTTCTTCGGATGGCCCTATTTACCAAAATATTGCTGACGGAAAGGGCAAGGAGGTGGAGAGAGGACCCACACCATATGTGACGGCCTGGGAGGGAGCGCGGCCCTGGTGTGGCACTCGGCCGGCCTCCAGCGCCCCTTTGGACTACTGTCGGGTTCGACCTAAAGCACGGAGAGAAGTGGAAGTCGCGAAACCCTCCAGAGAGCCGCCATCGAGCTTCGTCGCGGGCCCGAGGGTCTCGTTCGGCACTCCGGCAGACGGAATTGGAGGAGATCTTCCCGCCATCACCGCCAACGCCTCTCCATCAACAGCAATGTTTCCCCCATCCATGTGTAGTAATTCCCACTGTAGGCTGAAGGGGATGGGATTGGAGAGATTGGTCATGTAATAGTCATAAGATTGTTAGGGCATAGTGCCTACAAGAAAAGTTGTCACTTTTATGATATTGTTGCAACTTGTTATGCTTAATGCTTGTCACTAGGGCAGAGTGCCATGATCTCAGATCTGAACATGTTATTGATTCATGAAGATATTCGTTGTTATGATCTTACCTATAAGTTGTATACACATGCTCGCTTCCGGAACCAATGGCCCAAAGTGACAAGAATCGGGACATGGAGGATAGTAGTGATGTGAGGATCACATGTGTTCACGGAGTGTCTTTGCTCCGTACTCTATTAAAAGTACCTTAATATCAGTAGTTTCCCTAGACCATTGCCAAGCTGGTAGGACAAAAGATGTTGTGCAAGTTTCTCATTGCGAGTACGAATATATATACATGCCTATTGATTGATTAGTACTTGATACCGTTTATTAATATCTGCAAATGCCCATGCTTTGATTATTACATGAGTTTCTCTCATCCATGCAAACGCGGGTCAAATCCGTCACCTTCTTATGATTATTTTAATCCTAACATTTATTATAATCACTTCATGTCTTTATTTCACTATTTCTTGTTATTTCACTATTTCACTTGCCATAAAGCGTTACTACTAATAAACTCTTGCGAGCAAGTCTGTTTCAGGTGCAGCTGAATTGACAACTCCTTTGTTAAGGCTTACAAGTATTCTTTGTCTCCCCTTGTGTCGAATCAATAAATTGGGTAATACTTCCCTCGATGTTGTGATCCCCTTTACTTGTGGGTCATCAAGACTATTTTACGGCGCCGTCCCGGTACTTTATTTGGAAGTTCACTTGGATTGATATTGTTACTGCAAATTCTCCATCATGGGTAAACCTCGATAAGATCGCCATATTACCATCCACTACAAGAAGGTACAACTTTGAGTACCTCTGCTGCTCTTGATTCCCCTCTTGATTGATAAACTTGTTTCACCGCCACATGCTTCGCGTGCTGGTACCCTGTGATCTGAAAATTCTCATAATATTGATAATGTTTCTGCTGTGCTTGATGATAGTGGTTCATTGGGATCTTTTCTAGATGCTACAATTGCTAAGTCTAGACAAATTGAAAATCTTGAAACTCCTAATGAAAATGTTGCTACACCTGTTAATTCACCTGAGTCATTGAATATTCTAGTGATGATCTTGATGAAGATTATGAGAGCTTGATGATGATTTTATTGAAAAATGCAATGCTACTACTGATGCAAGAAAAATTAAAAAGTTGTTTGCAGAACATGTAGATATAAACTATCTCCTGATCCTAAATTTGCCACATCTCCTATAAATATTAGGGATAAAGATTATGATTTTCTCTTGATTTATCTCATATAGCTATTGTTGAGCTTCCCTTTTGTGGTACTGAAAAAAGAAAGTGCTGTTGAACACATGACTGAGTTATCTACTCTTAGTGGCTTGTTCTGATGATATTAAGATGCGTACTTATTTTGTCGCTAAAATTTTTCCTTTCTCATTAAAGGATGATGCTAAAACTTGGTATAATAATTTGCCTCTGGTTCTATTAAAAGTCCAAAAGAATTGCTTGATGTTTCTTCCGGAAATACTTTCCTGCTGGTGCTCAACATGCTGCTTTGCAAAGAATTTATAATTTTGACCAAGGAAGATGGAGAGAAATTGCCGAGGCTTGGGCTAGATTTTGTTCTCTTATTAGAGCTCAGCACTATGATTTAGAAAAGCATGATTTACTTGATATATTTTATAGTGGACTAACTATTGAGTCTGGGGCATACATGGTGTCTTTGGTTGTGTTTTAGGAAAAGAACTCCGGACGATTTGAAGAATTATTGGCTAAAATAGCGGAATCATGATGATTGGTCTACACGTGAACCAACCCCGAAATGAAGAAGAGGGGTATGATTAGAATTAAATGATGAAGATATGAGGGAAGCCAAAGTCTCTTAAGGAGAAGGGTATTAAACTGAAGATGTGAAGAATTTACCTCCTATAGAAGATATATGTGAGACAATTCCCCTTCATCCGTGATTGAGGTACACTCTTCAACACTTTACCAGGAAGATATTCCGTATTCAAAATCTCCTGCTCAATGCTTAGATGAATTTGATAATTATATTGTTAAGAAAACTTAATATGAGAGTAGAGAATCATTTAATGGAAAATTCGAGCTATTATTGAATTGCATGGTATTGTGGAGAAAACCTCCAATGATGGATACTTGTTAAACATTTTCAAATGGTTCAAACTCAAATTGATCAACTTACTAAAGTGCAAATGACTTGGGGAATAATTCTAAAGAAAAACATGCTTGTGAAGTAACAACTAGAGGTGGTGCTTCTACAGGATCCTCTATATCCTGAAGGGCATCCCAAAAGAGTTGAACAAGATTCTCAACTAATTAAAACTAGTGCTCCATCTAAGAAAAAGAAAAAGAAACATAGAAATGTTGTAGAATCTGCGATTTGTTAATGATCCTAATAGTATTTCTATTTATGCTAAAATGAAAGTGGTAATGAACATGAGGAAGATAATGATAAGAATGATACTCGATAAAGAAGAAATTGAAAAAGAACTGAAAAGCTTGCTAAAAATAAAAGTACACTAAAAGAAGACTTTATTCTGAGAAGCATGGTAATGAAAGAGAACCAGGTTCAAAAGCAAATGCCTTTTCTAAAATAAAATCAAAGGAGAGGAACATTATAATAAATTTTGTGATTGGATGAAACCTTTATTTTGCAAATTCCTTTGGTGATGCTATTAAATTGCCTCCTTATTCAAAGTATATGAAAGATATTGTTACTAACAAAAAAGTCCCCAATGAAGAAATTTCTACTATGCTCGCTAAACTCCTTCAATGGTAAGATTCCAAAGAAGCTTGGAGACGGTATCTGATTATTCCTTGTTCCATCAAGAATAATTATGTTAGAACTGCTGTGATTTGGGAGCAGGTGTAGGTGTGATGCCTTTTCTCTTTATAAGAGCTTGATTTAGATAAATTGATACCATTGATATATCTTTGCAAATGGTGATAAATCTCTATTTGTTGGTTTATGTGAAAATGTTCTGTTCAAGTTACTCAGCATTGCTTGATATTAACGATTTCGTTGTGTTGGAAATGCACGAAGATGATAATATGTCCATTATTCTTGGAAGACCCTTTCTTAATCTGCAGGGGCTGTTATTGATTGCAATAAAGGCATGGTTACTTTCAATGTTGATGATAAGGAACACACTGTCTATTTTCCCAAGAGGATTGATAAAGTATGTGAGTCAATACAATTTTTATGTGAAAACTATCAAAGTGGGATCCATTGATTGTCCTATATATGAGCCTAAATAAGAATATCAAACTCTTGTGATTGGATCCATATCAATTCAATATAAGGTAACATGATTGATTTGAGGTTTATTTCTTCTTATGTCATATAAAATTTATTTGGTAGCAAGACTTGATCAACCTTGTTAACAAGTATGTTTTAATGCATAAGAGAGCTAAACAACATTTCTTTCTTTCTTTCTCCCTTCCACCTATTTTACTTGCTGCTTTTGTTTTGCAATATGCTTTAGTCATTTAAGATTTTGAAATCATTTTCCTGCGCGGTAATCATTAATTTAATACCCAGAAATGTGCATTTTTGATTCTCTAAAAATTACAAAAATTACACCGTTGGTCCTATTTGATGGGCACTGGGAGCACGGGATGACTGTGGGGCACCAGGGTACCACACCATGGGCCGTGCGCGACAGTGGCGCACCATGTGGTGTGGGCCACCCTTGCCCACCATCTCTTCCTCCCGGCACCTTCTCTCCCGAAGAAGCAAGTTTCTCTCACTCGTGTTTCTGCTCAAGAACTTCGCGATTTCGATCTCCTTGCTCAGCAGTTGTCTGGAAATTTGGCACATTTACTCATAGTATGTGACTCCTTTGATTGTCCAATTAGAATTTCATTTGGTTGAGTATATATTGAATATTTTGCTGCTGTAGATAACATGTTTAGTGAGCTTGCATGTTGTTCTAAGTGGTAGAAACTAGTTTTGATGCATGTTTAGTACTCTAGCAAGTTCCTATAGTAGTTCCCTTCAATTACATACCTTGAAATCAAATTTTATAATGATTGTTGAAAATTTCAGAAAATGGAAGAAGGTGTGCCCCAATTGAACCAAGAAGAGTTGGAGGTACAGCACGTTATGAGAGTCCATCGTGAAGGGGAGTATACCCCTCTTATTACCCATGCACGGACTTTATGCGGAATGCGGGAATCTGCAAGATGTGCAAACACTAATTTCCAATGCGGGATTGGGAAATGCATTATTGAACCTCACCAATATGCTAAACTAACGGTGTCGGTTGTGGGATTAATTTCACCGGTCTCGAACTGACCCCATGGTCGGTATAAAATTTATAACAAAACCATTGACTTGCCTTTTAGTGATTTTTGCCACAGCGATTAGAGTGCCGCAGTGGGGATCTGCGAGAAGATCAGGGGAACACCGCGGGAGCTCTCGGATCTTTATACAAGGATTTGTAATGGGAGGAGCCTCTCCAATGATGGTGGTAAGATTAGTAGCATTCAACATCCAGCCATCAGCTACTTTGCCTATTTCATTACAAAGTGCGTTCTTGCAAAAAATTTGGAGGAGTAAATTATCCCAGACTTTCTTAATTGCTTGCTTGAGAGGGATAGGACTTATAATTTGGGTGCTTTAATAGCTTGTGACTTGCTCTGCAGTGAGAAAGGAGGGATTGTGAGGAGTCTTATTGCCTCTCGCTTATTAGCTATGCATGGTGTGGACCTCACCATTTAGATATCCCTTTCTATAGAGAAACTTGATGTTTTCTCCATGATTAGACATGAGTTTATTCAGATGCATCTAGTTTGAACACCCTGCATTATAGGTTAACTTTGTATAAGAAAAGTTGGAGTATAACTAAGAAAATTGAAAAATTAGTACGCACACCTGCTTTGTTTAACCTTGATGCCAGGGACGGGTGGTCGATCACAGAAAATGAGCTAAACGCATACATAGAAAGGAAAGCCGTCATGCGAGGGAAGATGTGGAGGCAGGGAGCATCCCGACTCTTCATCCGATGCAGCAAGCTCTCATATCAACATCATGGTCATGTGGAGCCTCCACGATATTCTTACACACAGGCCTATTACCTCCATGTATGATCCACCCCGTGGAACTCCGACCCTGGTTAGGAATTCTCCGGGACCAAAAGCCTAAGCTTGGGGAGGTATCAAGCATCACTCATTCTTTGCATATTATGCTTGCTGGATACTTGTACATATTTGTTTAGTCTCTAAGGTGGTTTTCTAATGAGAGGGAGATGATATTTGGGAAGTGCTGTCCAAAACAGATTCTGTGCTGTTACCAAAAAAATTAAATGCTAAGCCAGCCAGAACGTTATTTGAGTTGCCAATTTTTGAGCATGTTCCCCAGGTTGTTATCTAACTTTCATTAGTTGAACACTTTGTTCTGAGCAATGGAAGATTTTTGTTAAATTCGATTTCTGTACTGCTGTCAGATTTGGCAGATTTCATCATCTGCTTTTATCTTTAGTTTGCATTCTTTTGTTTTTGCTTTGTTTCTTTCTAAAACACAAAAGATTAAAAATATTTCTGTTGTTTCTCTTCACCATTTATTTATTGACAACTCCGCTGCAAAGGCTTACAAGTATTCTTTGTCTCCTTGTCGAATCAATAAATTGGTGTTACCCTCCCGAAGACTACTGCGATCCCTATACTTGTGGGTCATCAATAACCACATGGCCACTCTTTCACATCTGTATGTATGATTTCGAATAAGTCAGTAGCTTGCTCCATCCGGAATGGAGTCATGGTTATGGACGCCACGGTTATCTACATGACTCAAGTCAAATTTGTAATCTTTCTGTATTTGAGTTTCTTCATGCGTTTCTCCAATATGACCAAGACGATACCACATATAAGTAGAATTATCATTCAATTTAATTCGCTTAGCATCAATGTTATGTATATGTGTATCACTACTATCGAGATCTAAGAAATAAGCCATTCTTTTCGGGTGCTCGACCATAAAAGATATTATTCATAAAATAGAACAACCATTATTCTCAGACTTGAATGAATAACCGTCTTGCATTAAACAAGATCCAGATATAATGTTCACATACGGGTACAAAATAACAATTATTTAGGCTTAAAACTAATCCGAAGGTAGATGTAGAGGAACCGACAGTGATCACATCGACTTTGGATCCATTTCAAAGCATCGTCACTTCATCCTTTAGTAGTCTTCGTGTATTCTTTAGTTTTGTTTGAGTTACAAATATGAGCAACCGAACCGTTATCAAATACCCAGGCTAGTACGAGAACGATGAGATAAACATCTATAACATGTATATCGGATATACCTTCTTTCTTCTTGACAGAGCCGCTCTTCAGATCCGCGAATACTTGGAGCAATTACGCTTCTGGTGTCCTTCTCCCTTGCGATAATGCACTCAGCATCGGGCTTAGGGCCGGACTTAGGTTTCACAGGGAGGTGGCAGCTTTCTTGCCACTCTTCTTGTTCTTGCCTTTAGACTTGCCCTATTTCTTGAAGCTGGTGGTCTTGATGACCATCAACACTTGGTGCTCTTTCTTAATTTCAATCTCGGCGATTTTAGCATGTTCAGGTAACTCTTTGTTCATGTTCTGCATTTGTAATTCATCACAAAGTTCTTATAACTAGGTGGCGGTGATTGAAGGACCACGATTAATCCCAGTCATTTAGGAATCACTATTCCCAAGTCACGTTTCTTCGCATGCCGGTCATGGCGAGCATGTGCTCACTCAGGGCTGCTTCCATCATCAGCTGAACAATGTTTCGATGCTTCATAGCATTCCACAGCCGCATGAGTCTCAAAGATAGTCTTTAACTCATTGATTAACTCATGTGGATCGTGGTGCTCAAAACGTTTTAAGATGGCTTCGGTGCATGATATTTCTTGAACTTGGTGCAGAGTTTCAGTCGCATAAGCATTCTTTACTTCATCGGTTTGGTTTTACTGCAGGAGGGTCACCTAGCGGTGCATCAACACATATTCTGGTTTCGCCATTGATGAAGATCCTCATGGCAGAACCGATCGGTAAGTTACTAGATTGCTCTTAAACTTTCTCTGGAGCTGGTTAAAATTGATTGGGGACGCCATATCTACAACATATTTGCATTTTTTAAATGTTTATGACAAATTGAGTTCAAATTTTAATTTAACAAAATTAAAAATAGGTGAACTCCACTCAAAACTATTATCCCGCATTGTCTTGGTGATCACACGACCAAATCCATCACACCTGCCGATCATCACGAGACAAGATGTAATTTCAATGGCGAACACTCAAAGTGTTCATCATATCAATCATATGATTCATGCTCTACCTTTCGGTATCACGTGTTGAGACCATGTACGTACATGCTAGGCTGCAAGAGCCACCTTATGATCCATGTGCCGTGACTTACCGTTGTATGCACTTGATTCTATCACGATCATCAGAGATAGCTGGAAACGACAAGTCTTGGCATGGTGCTACTAAGGTATTCTTATTATCTTAGAAATTTTGGTGAGAGGATCATCTTATAATGCTACGTCGCGATCTAAGCAAAATAAGATGCATAAAAGGATTAACATCACATACAGTTCATATGTGATATGATGGCCCTTTGCGGTGCGCCTTTGATCTTCATCTTCAAAGCACCACGATCTCCATCATCACGGGCATGATCTCCATCGTCGTGACACCAGGTCAATGGCACCGACTTCATGAGTCCTCATGGCAACTATTACAACTACTTTGAAATACTATTCAACATGAAATTTAAAGACAACCATAAGGCTCTAGCACAATACAATAATGATCATCTCATACATAGTCATCATCACATTATGGCCATATCATCACCAAACCCCTGCAAAAACAAGTTAGGCGTTCTCTAATTTGGTTTGCATATTTTATGGTTTAGGGTTTTCGAGCAAGATCCAATCTACCTACGAACATCAACAACAACGGTGATACTAGTGTTGTCGATAGAGAGTAAATTGAATCTTCACTATAGTAGGAGAGACACACCCGCAAAGCCACTTATGCAATACAAGTTGCATGTCAGCGTGGAGCAAATCTCATGAGCGGTCATGTAAAGTTGGCCGCTTCATCCCACTATGACACAAAGATGCAAAGTACTCAAGCTAAAGATAACATAAGCATCAACGCCCACAAAACCATTGTGTTCTCTGGTACCATCTATGCATAGACACGGCTCGATCCACTTTGTGGGATAGCATGCTTGCTAACAAAAAACCCTCGGCGAACACGCAATCCAAGCCAAGATGCAATCAGAGGCGGTAACGAGAGGATTATCGAGTCTCACCCTTGAAAATTCCAAAGCCTACAAGATGAGGCTCTTGTTGCTGCGGTAGACGATCACTTGCGCTTGCAGCGTGAAGATCTTGATCACGGGCGCCCACGAGCGGGCAGCACCTCCGTACTCAGTCACACGTTCGGTTGTTGATGAAACGACGTCCACCTCCCCGTTCCGCGGGCAGCGGAAGTAATAGATCTCTTGAATCCAACGACACGACGGCGTGGTGTCGGGTGGCGTGGAGAAATTCGGCGAGCTTCGCTAGCGTGCGGGTATGGTGGAGGGGGGCGCTAGGGTTTGGGGAGAGGGTGGCCGGCCACTATGGGGGGCGACGGGGTGGTGGCTTTGGTGTGGCGGCCCCCTCCCTATGCCCTCATTATATAGGTGGAAGCCCCAGTGTTGGTTTCTGAGTCTCCGAATGAACCCGAACCCAAAACCTTCCATGTGGTGGGACCTTCCACCTAGGATTCCTGGGGTGGAGATTCCACCTACCATATGGGAGAGTGGGCCACACCCTGGGGCGATGGACTCACACCCAGGTGGCCGGCCATGGAGGTGGAGTCCCATGTGGACTCCACCTTCCTGGTGTGTTCTTCAGACTTTTCTAGAACCTTCCAGAACCAGCAGAACCACAGATCATTTTAATTCACATAAATGACATCCTATATATGATCTTATTCCCGGACCATTAGGAACTCCTCGTGATGTGGGATCTTAGCAGGACTCAGAACAAATATTGGACTCCATTCCATTTTCAAGTTCTACCATTTCAACATCAACTTTAAGTGTGTCACCCTACGGTTCGCGAACTATCACGGACATGGTTAGTACTCACTGACCAATAACCAATGCGGAATCTGGAGATCCATAATGGCTCCCACATATTGAACGATGACTTAGTGATCGAATGAACCATTCACATGATACCAATTCCCTTTGTCACGCGAATTTTACTTGTCCGGGTTTGATCATCGGTATCACACTATCTTGTTCAGCCTCGTCTCTGAGTACTCTTTACTCATACTTGGTATGGTCTCTTATGAACTTATTCATATGCCAAGACATTAGACGACAATCCACAGGAGGGCCCCGAGTATATCTGTCAGTCATCGGGATGGACAAATCCCCTTGTTGATCCATATGCCTCAATTCATACTTTGGGATACTTAATCCCACCTTTATAACCACCCATTTACGCAGTGGCGTTTGATGTAATCAAAGTACCTTTCCGGTATAAGTGATTTACATGATCTCATGGTCACTAGGTAACTATGTAGCAGCTTATAGTAACTTAATGACGTGATCTTATACTACGCTTAATTTGGTGTGTCCATTACATCATTCATATAATGATATAATCTTGTTATTAATAACATCCAATGTTCATGATTATAGAAACTAATCATCTATTAATCAACAAGCTAGTTAAGAGATAGGGACTCTTTGTTGTTTACATATCACACATGTATCAATGTTTCGGTTAATACAATTATAGCATAGTATATAAACATTTATCATAAACATAAAGATATATAATAACCACTTTTATGTGCCTCTTGACATATCTAAGGGGGCGACACAAACAATTGTCCGCGGCCCCTTGTGGCGGCGCCCCCTCTCCCAAACCTAATGGCTCTCTCTCCTCCATACATCCCACGCTTAGCGACTCCCGGTTTCTCCACCACCATAGAGCACCACGCCGTCGTGCTGTCGGATTCAAGAGAGCTACTACCCTGCCCGCTGAAACGGGGGGTGGACGTCGTCTTCATCAACAACAACGTGGCCAAGTCGAGGAGTCTTTGCCGTTAGTGGCCCGCAGATCGAAATCTTCGCGCTTTTGCAAGCGGCAAGTGATCGTCTACGCATCAACAAAGCCTCATCTTGTAGGCTTTGGAATCTCTTCAAGGGTGAGTCTCGATAATCCCCTCCGTTGCTCTGATCTTCTAGATTGCATCTTCGCTTGGATTGCGTGTTCGCGATAGGAAAATTTTTGTTTCTATGCAACGTTATCTACGGTGGTATGAACCGTGTCTATGCATAGATGGTTACACGAGGAGTAGAACACAATTGTTTTGTGGGCGTTGATGCTTTGTTGTCTTTAGTTTGAGTACTTTGCATCTTTGTGGCATAGTGGGATAAAGCGGCTGGACTAACTACATGACGCGTTCATGAGACTTGTTCCTCGTTCGGCATGCCTTGTATTGCATAAGAGGCTTTGCGGGTGTGTCTCTCTCCTACTATAATGAAGATTCAATTTACTCTTCTATTGACAACACTAGTATCACCGTTGTGGTTCATGTTCGTAGGTGGTTAGACTTACTCGAAAACCTAAACCACGTAAAATAAACCATTAGAAAACGTCTAACTTGTTTTGCGGGTTTGGTGATGTGATATGGCCATGATGTGATGATGAATATGTATGAGATGATCATTATTGTATTGTGAAAACCGGCAGAGCCTTATGGTTGTCTTTATATTTCATGTTAGTAGTATTTCAGAAATAGTTGTAATAGTTGCTACATGGGGTGAACAACCATGAAAACGGCGCCATGGACCTTGGCGCTACGCCGATGATGGAGATCATGCTGGTTGATGATGGAAATCATGTCCGTGCTTTGGAGATGAAGATCGAAGCCGCAAAGACAAAGGGCCATATCATATCACATATGAACTACATGTGATGTTAATCCTTTGTGCATCTTATTTTGCTTAGATCGCGACGGTAGCATTATAAGATGATCCCTCACATTAATATCAAGATAATAAAGTGTTCTCCTCGTATGCAAGTTGTACAGTTCGTCGTTTAAGCATCTCGTGATGATCGGATGTGATAGATTCAACGTTCACATACAACGGGTAATACATATTACTACGGAATACTTGGGTTTGAAAGTAGAATACAACATGGATGCCTCGGGACAACGGAAACAGAAAGTTGAACGAGTCATATGGATGATATGGTCAACATGTTGATGTTCATCATTTCAATCATCACGTGATGGGTTCGATGTAGTGGATTTGGATCGTGTACAACTTAACGAGATGTTGTATTAAGTGGAGTTCATTAGTAATTAGATTAAAACATGAACTAGTTATCATAAACATAGTATGAGTAGTATTTTGAATTAATTTTGTAGTATTGGCATCGTTTTTCTACCATGCGCTGGTCTTGTATTGAGTTAGAAATAGTAAGTCGACAAAGACTTTAATTGATATAGTATTGTTAAAGAATCAAGAAATGATTAAGTCCTATTGCAAACTTTAGTAAACCTCAAATTGTTGATTCAAAGAGCTATGTTTTCAATTAGTACCTAAAGTCATCTTGTCTCCATGAAACTTGAAGTTCAAATCTGTTTGAAAGTAAGGAGCTGAAAATTTTAGGAAATAATCAAAGGTATGAGATATATGTGATATCTAAGACCTTATTGCAAGATGATAGAATATAATTTGGTGAGACTACGAAACTCATAAGTTTTTGGAATGTACGAAGGTTGAAGGCATGGCGTCCCAATCCTCCAACTATTGGGGCTGCGATATTATATCCATGAAGTGATCGTCCTTAGTATGCCAGTTGCTAAGACTCGTAGTTTGAATACTAAGGTATAGATTCTACGTGTGCATACAACGAGGCAAAACAGTGCACATGCGAATCTGAGGTTAAACTTTACAAGCCTAAACATACTGAGTCTTAGAAAGTCGTCATGATGATGGATAAAATTATGAGTGAAATTGTTCATCATATTACAAAGTTACTAATAGTGAAATCAGGAACACTGTCATATGATGATCAACTTGAGAACCTCAAGTTAGTGGTATTTGACCAACAAACCTAGAAGTTATTGATGTTGAAGTGTTTTTAGAATAATGAGGAAGATACTAAAACAACTACACTGCAGAAAAAGAAAAGGACTAGAAAGTCTAGCTAGGTTTATATAAATGATATACATGTTATGGTTGTATTCTAGTTAAGACATAATGAAATTCTTGGGTATTAGTACCATATTGTTGGTAGATTGTCATACAAAACAAACGCAATACAAGAATACAATGGCTGGTGACTCAAAGGAATATGATAGAATGCATGTGGAACAAAAATAAAGTTATTATGTTCATCGTTGGCATTCTATCAACCTTGATTTATAATAAAGAACTTAATAATTGTTATTTTGCTCTGGTCAAATGAAAACAATGAGTTGTTTAAATTATGACATTACTCCATGTATGATGGATAAGTTAGTATAAATCTTAATGGTGAAACACACATACATATGCTAAAATGCCATAAGGCAAATGGTTTGAATTCCCTTATTTGTGTAACAGCCATTTTAGGTCATGTTAGAAAGTAGCATGAAGGAACTCCATGCAAATGGATTTTAGAGTCATTTGATTTTTGGATCGTTTGTGCAAAATCTTTTCAAAAGAGAATGACTAAAATCCGTTTATAGGCCAAGAGTTTGAACGGACCAACTTAGTGAAAACATATATGATGATATATGTGGTTCCTTGGACATAGTTATGTGCGGGAGATTCTTCTACTTCATGAAAACTTCAACAATGAATTGAGTATATATATGTGGATATATTCGATAAGGAAGAAGTTTGAAACATTTGAATGGATTCAAATAAATTTAGCATGAAGTGGAAATCATCGTAATAGAAAAGTCAAATATCTATGATTGGATCATAGTGGAAATATTTGAATTACGAGTTTTAGCGAACATCTAAGAGAGTTATGAAGTTGTTCTACAACTCACGTTTCTTGGAGTATCATAGTGATGATGGAGTATCCGAGAGACCAAACCTTGTTGGATCAATGATGAGATAAAATATTGATGCCATTATATTTTTGTGGATTATGCTTTGAGACTACACTTTTACACTAAATAGAGCATCATCGTGATCCATTGAAATGACACCATACGAGTTATGGCATGGTATGAACCTAATAGTCCTTTCTTAAATTTTGGTATGCATAGCATAAGTAAATGAGTTTACAACCAAAATCGGATGAATATCTTTGTTGGTTATCCCAAAGAATTGATTAGGAATTCTTTCCACTATGAGTAAAAGACAAAAGTGTTTGTTAATATTACTTGCTTATTCCAAGAAATTGTTTTCTAGCGAAGTATTTGAGTGGGAGGACAATGGAACTTGATAAGGTTTATGAACCTGAGCACAATGATCAGAGTAGCGCAGCATCGGAAAGGTTCCGGCGGCTACGACAATCATGACTACCATGACTACAAAGTGTTTTAGCCATGGAGATCGAAGTACCTATTGAACCTTGTAGGTTTGGTTTACTTTGTAATCAAATAAATGATTTGTGGACAAAGTTGATTTTGAACAATAATAAACCAACTACATACAAAAGAAGTTATGATGGGCCCGACCTCAGTTAAAATGCTATGCTGCCATGAAATCAAGATAGATAAATACTTTTGAAAGTAAATGGATCTATAAAATTGATGGATTTGGATGCAATATCCTTGAATAAGCACGATTTGTCGAAAAGTTGTTTACGACAAAGTTCAAAAGTTGACTACGATAAGATTAGATCTTCGTAGCAATGCTTATAGTCTATGTGGATTATTCTAGTAATCACTACATATTTCTTTATGAGATATGTTAGTAGGATAGCAAAATATATTTAACAGAAGTGTGTATTAAAGGTGTATACAAGATACAACCAATTGTTTTGCTAGTCCGTGGAATACTAGATAGGTATCTACGAACTTCAATTGGATGAAGTGAGTATCGCGGAGTTAGGAATCTTCACGGATGAAATAGTCAAAGAGGTTTGGATTTCATCAGAAACGATGAAGATGCTTGCATTTGAAGAAATTAAGGGGAGCGGTGAGACATATTTATAATACTTTATGTAGGTGACATATAGTTGGTTATAAATGATGTAATTATATACTTGATTAAAAGGTTTCATTGAGAAATTAATTTCAATGAAAGGATATGGACTGAAACATATTTAGTGTCAAGATCTATGAAGATAGATTGAAACACATAATAAGTTAAAGTCAAATTACATAGAATGGATATTGAAGTAGTTCAATATATAAATATTAAGAAAATGTTCTTGTCATGTTAAGTTTTAACAAGACTTGAATATATTGACACTCAATGATAAAAACATGAGTGATTTTTAGATCCACGAATAATATGTACAATCAGATATCATGTGCTATAAAGTGTTATGAGCATATACCGAATGATTCATATGATGATCATTGAACGACAGTAAGAATATCCTTGGTACTTTAGAAGAACTAAGGACATATATATATAGTTTGTATGAGGAAATGACAAACAAATCGCTGTAAGGTGTTACATCGATATTGGTTTTGTCACATATAAAATATAATTTCAATCTCAAATTAGACTAAGTGTTGTTTAAAAGGTAGCACAATAAGCTAGAAGGTGTCTATGCTAGATTTAGAAGAGTCTAAATATTGTGGACGGATTCTACAAAAGAAGGCCGAGTATGTCATTGTTTTGACAATGACAAAGGATGTTAAGTCAAGAGGTTCTTTGAGAACTTGGTGTAGTTCCAATGAGTCGAACTTTGAAGCTATATTGTGTGTGACAATATTAGTGACATATTTAGACCGCGGAATTAAGGTTCCACGGAAGACCAAACATATTTAATCCGAGCTCATTTGGAAATGAGTGATGCGTTGAGGCGCAAATGAATTACAAAATACATACGTTTCTGAGCGTGTCGGATCCGTTGACTAAAACCTCTCCCAGTGAGCAATACATGATAAAGCACCCGAAGGCCAAGGTGTTATATCTTTACAAATGTAAACTAGATTATTGACTCTAGTGCAAGTGGGAGGCTGAAGGAGATATGCCCTAGAGGCAATAATAAAGTGGTTATTATTTATATCTTTGTGTTTATGATAAATGTTTATATATCATGCTATAATTGTATTAACAGAAACATTAGTACATGTGTGATATGTAGACAACAAAGAAGTCCTAGTATGCCTCTTAACTAGCTTGTTGATTAATAGATGATTAGTTTCATAATCATGAACATTGGATGTTATTAATAACAAGGTTATATCATTATATGAATGATGTAATGGACACACCCAATTAAGCGTAGCATAAGATCTCGTCATTAAGTTATTTGCTATAAGCTTTCGATACATAGTTACCTAGTCCTTATGACCATGAGATCATGTAAATCACTTATACCAGGAAAGGTACTTTGATTACACAAACGTCCCTGCGTAAATGGGTGGTTATAAAGGTGGGATTAAGTATCAGGAAAGTATGAGTTGAGGCATATGGATCAACGGTGGGATTTGTCCATCCCGATGACGGATAGATATACTCTGGGCCCTCTCGGTGGAATGTCGTCTAAAGTCTTGCAAGCATATGAATAAGTTCATAAGAGACCACATACCACGGTGCAGTAAAGAGTACTTGTCGGAGACGAGGTTGAACAAGGTATAGAGTGATACGAAGATCAAACCTCGGACAAGTAAAATATCGCGTGACAAAGGGAATTGGTATCGTATGTGAATGGTTCATTCGATCACTAAAGTCATCGTTGAATATGTGGGAGCCATTATGGATCTCAGGATCCTTTATTATTATTGGTCGGAGTAGAGTACTCAACCATGCGCATAGTTGCGAACAGTAGGGTGACACACTTAAAGTTGGATGTTGAAATGGTAGAACTTGAATATGGAATGGAGTTCGAATATTTGTTGAGCCCGGATAAGATCCCGGACATCACGAGGAGTTCCGGAATGGTCCGGAGAATAAGATTCATATATAGGATGTCATTTTATGTGTTTGAAAATGATTCGGAAGGTTCTATGGAAGGTTCTAGAAGGTTCTAGAAAGTCCGGAAGAAGCAGTGATACGTCAATTTGCATCACTATTTTGTATCATAATTTGCTGTTATTCATTGATATATTTCATATTGGGACACAATACTTATGTTATTTCATCTATTTTGCATGTTTCATCATCATTGGAGGATCAAGCACGGAGCAGGATGCTGGAAAAAGCACCGTCGGAACGCAATATTTCGGAAGATCAAGCGTGGAAGGGAATTTCACGTAAATTCCTATTTTTCCAGATGACGGAGGGAGCCAGGGGGGAGAGGAGACCTTGTGGGCCGGGACCACGGGCGGCGCGGCCTGGCAGCCACCCACGTGCTCAGGGCCTGACCTTTCGCCTCCTTTTCTTCGCATACTCCTTCGTCCCAAAGCAAAACCCCGAGAGACCTCACGAAGGTTCTGACCCTGAGCGGAAAACAGAGAGAAAGAGCTCTCCGTGACGGGAATCAGGGAAATTCCCTCGGAGAGGAGAATCGACGCCATCGCCATCATCATCGAGCGGGACATCATCTCCATCATCATCATCATCATCTCCACCATCCCGCCGACCACCGCTGCACCTCGTCATCGCTGTAGCAATTCGGGTTAAATCTTGATTGTTTGATAGGGAAACTCTCCGTGTTATTCTATACTTGTTGTAGATGCTATTGAGTGAAACCATTGAACCAAGGTTTATGTTCAGATTGTTATTCATCATCATATCACCTCTGATTGTATTCCATATGATGTCTCGTGAGTAGTTCGCTTAGTTCTTGAGGACATGGGTGAAGTCTAAATGCTAGTAGTGAATTATGGTTGAGTAATATTCAATGTTATGATATTTAAGTTGTGGTGTCGTTCTTCTAGTGGTGTCGTGTGAACGTCGACTACAGACACTTCACCATTTATGGGCCTAGGGAGTGCATCTTGTATTCGGTTGCTAATTGCGGGGTTGCGGGCGACGAAACCTAAGCCCAGTTAGTATATCGATGCGGGAGGGATGCGGATCTCGAGTTTAAGGCGTGGTTAGATTTATCTTAATTACTTTCTTGTAGTTGCGGATGCTTGCAAGGGTATAATCACAAGTATGTATTAGTCCTAGAAGGGCGGTGCATTAGCATAGGTTCACCCACAACACTTATCAAAACAATGAAGATTATTTAGCACATGAAGCGAAAGTACTAGACTAAAATCCCCGTGTCCTCAGAACGTTTGGTCATTATAAGTAAGCAAACCGGCTTGTCCTTTGTGCTAAAAAGTTGGGCCACTCGCTGCAATTATTTCTCTCGCATTTATTTACTTGTACTTTATCTGCAATATCAAAACCCCACGAATACTTGTCATGCATTCTGATCCTTCATCGCCTTGTCAACACCTTGCTCCTCGTTGGGTTCGACACTCTTATTTATCGAAAGTACTACGATACCCCCTATACTTGTGGGTCATCAAGACTATTTTAGGCGCGTTGCTAAGTGATGAAGCTATTGGTAGCGGAATTGGTGAAATTTCTTGTTTATTGCTGATTTTATTACTTTCTTGCTATAAATCATTATGGAGAGATCTTCTCTTCAATTTCTATTTGAAATCTACTACTCTGCAGCAGTGATGGATGACAGAGTGAGAAGTAGTACCATATAAAATACCTGAAAATTATTGAACGTGTTATGGATAACCGCTATGAAGGGGATGGACTGTTCATCCTGGTGATCATTTATTGTTTGCATGAATTATGCGGTTTATTCAAATGTGCGGGTATTTCTATGAATGAAGTTAGGAAGAAACTATTCACTATATCGCTGTCTGAAAGCGGCGCCCGGTATAAATTGCTGAAGAATGGTGATTCTATTGATTGGGAGGACATTGTGCCTTTATTCTATTCAAAACATCCTCCAAGTGAAATTCACAAAGATCGAAACCGCATATATAATTTATGGCCTCATGATGGAAGAGTATTGCCCAAGCTTGGGAGATTGAAGTCTTTAATGCTCAAATGCCCCATTCATGAGCTTCTGGTAATGTTATTATTGATAATTTCTATGCAAGACTTTCTTTTCAAGACAAGACCTTGCTGGATACTTCTTGGGATCATTTCACGCAAGAATGAAGAGTTTAAAAGGGACCTTCTTGATCGGATCAAGAAAATGAAGGATGGGAGAACGACAAAGATAGAGAATCGGGTATAATTTATGATTATAAATGCATTGAAGCTTTTATGGATACTGATAAATTTCGAAATATGAGTGCTACATATGGTCTTGATTCCCAAGTTGTTGCAAATCTTTATACTTTGCCTCTCATTTGCCTAAGAAGAATTTTGATAAGTATCATGTAGTTGTATAAATAATCTTTCATCATTAAAAACAGCTGGTAATGTTATTGCATGCAGGGAATAACAAAAAACTCCTTCCTTTGAAGTACAATGTCATATACAATTACAATGTGGTAAGTGGACCTAATAAAGAAGAACAAATTAAAGGTTGGTTGTTGCAATAGTTAAAGATCTTGTATTGAAAATGTGGAGGATGGTCATATTATTCTGTGAAGATGCTTCTAATATTGTTTCACATCTAATAAATCCAAACAAGTTAGTGTTCCTATGCTATCTGTTAGAATTGGTGATCATTGCTATTATAGTTTATGTGATATTGGTGCAAGTGTTAGTGCTATTCCTTATGAGCTTTACAGGAGATTATACGAAATTGGTTCTTGTGAACTTGAAGATATTGATGTGGTTATTCATTTGGCTAATAGAGAAACTATTTCTCCAATTGGTATTGTTCGAGATGTGGAAGTTCTATGTGGTAAGATTAAATATCCTGGACTTTTTGGTACTTGGTTCTGCTGCTAGTGATCATTGTCCTATCATTTTTGGTAGACCTTTTCTAAATACTTGTGGAGCTATTATAGATTGTAAAAAGAGAAAATTTTGACTAGATTTCCTGGTGAACCTTATGAATTTAACTTTTCTAAATTTACCAAAACTCCTTATAAAGCTGCCTAGTAATGATTTTAAAATGGAGCAGTGTGCATCTATTGTTCTTGTTCCTAATAATCCTTTGACAACATTTGGAGAATAGTGAAAGTGAAGCTTTTAGGAAAGAAAGAGATGAGCTTGAGGAAATTTTTCGTAGCCTATTCTCAAGCATGATTTTGGTGGAAGATTTGGGTACAACAGCCACCAAAGAAGATCCTTTTTTTGATTTAAAGCCTTTACTGATAATCTTAAATATGCTCATATTGATGATAAGAAAATATATCTGTTATTATTAGTTCTAAGCTTTCGAAATTGAGGAAGAAAGGTTATTGGAAATATTGAAGAAACAGGAGCTATTGGTTATACTCTTGATGATTTGAAAGGGATTTCTCCTTCTATTTGCCAACATGCTATTAATATGGAAGATGATGCAAAGCTGTTGTTGAACATCAACGTCGTCTAATTCCGAAGATGAAGGAAGTGGTAAGGAGCGAGGTATTAAAACTCCCGAAGCTGTATTATATATCCTATTGCGATAGTAGATGGGTTAGTCTGTGCATTATGTTCCTAAGAAAGGAGGAATGACTGTTGTTGCCTAATGATAATGATGAGCTTATTCCTCAAAGAATAGTTGTAGGTTATAGAATGTGCATTGATTTTCAAAAAGTTAATAAAGTTACTAAGAAAGATCACTACCCTTTACCTTTATTGATCAAATGCTAGAAAGGTTATCTAAAAATACTCATTTTTGCTTTCTTGATGGTTATTCAGGGTTTTCACAAATTTTTGTTAAAGCTAAGATCAAGAAAAACCACTTTTACTTGTCCTTATGGAACTTATGCTTATAGGCGTATGCCTTTTGGTTTATGTAATGCTCTGCTACTTTTCAAAGATGCATGTCTGCTATTTTTCATGGTTTTTGCGAAAGTATTGTAGAGGTGTTCATGGATGATTTTTGTCTATGGGAATTCTTTTGATAATTGCTGCGAAACCTCGATAAAGTTTTGCGAGAGATGTGAAAAACTAACCTTGTTCTTAATTGGGAGAAATGCCACTTTATGGTTAATGAAGGAATTGTATTGGGACATAAAATTTAGAGAGGTATTGAAGTTGATAGAGCTAAAGTTGAAGCAATTGAGAAGATGCCCTATCAGGGATGTTAAAGGTATTCGTAGTGTTCTTGGTCATGCTGGGTTTATAGGAGATTTATTAAAGATTTCTCTAAAATTTCAAAGCCTCTTACTAATCTTCTTCAAAAAGATGTACCTTTTGTTTTTGATGATGATTGTAAGGAAGCTTTTGAAACTCTAAAGAAAGCCTTAACAACTATCTGTAGTTGAACCTCTGATTGGAATTTGCCTTTTGAAATTATGTGTGATGCTAGTGATTTCTTTGTGGTAGCTGTTCTTGGACAGCGGGTAGATAAAAAATTAAATGTTATTCATTATGCTAGTAAGACTCTTGATCTTGCTCAAAGAAATTATGCTACAACTGAAAAGGAATTGTTAGCTTTGTAGTCTTTGCTTGTGATAAGTTTAGACCCCTATATTGTTGATTAGAAAGTTACAATTCATACTGATCATCTTGTTGATTAGATACCTTATGACAAAGAAAGATGCTAAGCCAAGGCTTATTAGATGGGTGTTTCTTTAAAGAATTTGATTTACATATTATAGATAGGAAAGGTCTTGATAATCCTTGTTGATAATTTGTCTAGATTGGAAAATATTGCTTATGATCACGTTCCTGTTAATGATAGTTTCCAAATGAACAATTGGCGTAATAAAGGTGAGCTGCGAGAGAGCCCTTGGTATGCTGATTATGCTAACTTTATTGTTTAGTATTTGCCTCAACCTTTTCAGCTCAGCAAAGGAGAAAATTCTTTTATGACTTGAGGCATTATTTTGGGATGACCCACACTTATATAAAGAAGGAGTGGATGGTATTATGCGAAGATGTGTTCCTGAATATGAACAACAGGAGATATTGAATAAATGTCATGGAAGTGTTTATGGAGGACATCACGCTTGGGAGATAGAACCGCAAAAGGTTCTACAATCAGGTTTTTATTGGCCAACACTCTTCAAAGATGCAAGGAAATTTATTCTATCTTGTGATGAATGTCAAAGAGTTGGTAATATCTCTAGACGCAATGAAATGCCTATGAATTATACTCTTGTTATTGAACCATTCGATTGTTGGGATTCGACTTCATGGGACCTTTCCCTTCTTAGACGGTAACACTCATATGATTATGTTAGTAAATGGGTAGAAGCTATACCTACAAAAAGTGCTGATGGTGAGACCTCTATAAAAATGCTTGTAGATATTATATTTCCTAGATTTGGAGTACCTAGATATATTATGACTGATGGAGGTTCTCATTTTATTCATGGGGGTTTTAGAAAAACTCTTGCTAAGTATGGTATTAATCATATAATTGCTTCTGCTTATCACCCTCAAACTAGTGGTCAAGTAGAATTATCAAATAGAGAGATTAAAGCTATCTTGGGGAAGACTGTTAATAAATCTAGGAAGAATTGGGCTAGCAAATTGAAAGAAGCACTATGGGCTTATGCTTATAAAAATCCTATGGGAATGTCACCTTATAAAATGGTTTATGGAAAAGCTTGTCATTTACCTCTAGAACTAGAGCACAAAGCTTATTGGGCTGTTAGAGAATTAAATAAAGATCCTAAATTAGGTAATAAGAGGTTGTTGCAATTAAGTTCTCTAGATGAATGGAGAAGTGAAGCTTATGAAAATGCTAAACTCTTTAAAGAAAAAGTTAAGAAATGGCATGATAGAAGGATCATCAAAAGAGAATTTAATGTTGGAGATCAAGTTCTATTGTATCGGTCTCGTCTCGATTCTTTGCAGGGAAATTACTCTCGAAGTGGGAAGGACCATATGTTGTTGAGGAGGTGTATCGTTCAGGAGCAATTAAAATTAGCTCTCTCCAAGGCAATGCCACACAAGTGGTGAATGGACAAAGACTAAAGCATTATATCTCGGGCGATTCTTATAATATTGATGTTGATATTATTCAAGTGGAAACACCGGAGGCCTTCATCAAAGGACAAATTGACAGTCACGAACTCGACTTTGAATAGGTATGATACGGTAATAAAAGTCCGCGTTCACCTTTCCGAACATTATTTTCTTTGTTTTTGAAAATATGAAAAATTACGAAATCAAACGGAGTGGAAAAGACGCGCGAGGGCCCGTCACCCAGGCCTGGGCCACGCGCGCCGACCTATGGTGACGGCACCTCGGCGTCCGTTTCCACTCGTTTTCGGCCTGGAACCTTCCTTTTGTCGTAAAAATATTTGCTATATAATCCCCGGACCCTGGAGGTCCATAATATCGTTTTCTCGTCGTGTTTTGTTTCGAGCTGTTTTTGATTTGTTTTGATCTAGAAGCACCATGGTCTCCGACAACAAAGACAAGGGGACTTGGAGGGAAGAGATGGATGAGAGGGTCAATAAGGAGAAGGAGAAGATATCGTCGGCAAAAGGAGAGTGGGAAACTACGAGGAGTAAGCCAATTTTGGGGGATCGGTTAATGCTGGGCGTTCTTTTTCTCATAACTTGCGGGAGCTCTTCCGCCTGCTCTGGACCTCGATTCTTTCCCTTGTGTGGAGGAAGCAATACGGGTTGCCGATGAGTTTTGTGATCAATATCGTGCTCTAAGGAGGAAGTGAAGATACTTCGGGAGGAGAACCAGCGACTGCAGAATCTTGGAATATTACTCAAATCCCAGCACAAGGCCGTCACCGCCACACTCGGGTAACAATGAGTCTCTTCAGGTTTGGTGCGAATGCAAAATTGAGAAGCTGAAGCTGAAGGAGATCCTTATGAAGCTGAGAAGAATCCATCACCATCATCACCGAAGGAGTAATTCATCATCGGTATGGCATCCCCTTGGTTTGTTCCAAGCTTGAAGTCGCGGTATCACATCATCATCATTACCTTTATCTTTTACTATCAAGTAGTGTCATATCATGAATAGGGAAGTTATCATATGGAATAGTATGCAATGTGGAAGTATCTCTCTTAGTTAGTTATCTATGTATCCGTTGGTGTGAGTTATCGTTATGGAATATTAATGAGAAGTCTTATCATTTACTTTTTGCACACCTTATTTTAGTTTGCAATCTCCATTATATGATTACTCTTGACATGAGTATTGATATCACTTTGGGAGCATCGAGTAAATCTATTTGGTTTTGGCAAACTTAGCATTGGTCAATAGCAACAACATCTTGATGTTTAATGAAAGAGAGAAATACACTTAGATACATTATTCTATTATCTCTATGCTTAGTATTCTAAAGTTAAAATTGCTTGTGCTTATGAGAAAGATGCATGATTGTTTCTATCATATGTATATTTGTTTGTTTCCCTCAACTTTATGCTTGCTATCAAACCTTGCTAGCCAGACACTGTCGAGAGGGAATGCTTCTCATACATCTATGACCTTAGACCAAACCTATGCCATTTGTGTCCACCATACCTACCTACTACATGGTATTCTCCTGCCATTCCAAGTAAATACTTCATGTGCTACCTTTAAATAATTCAAACTATTATTCCTTATTTGTGTCAATGTTTTATAGCTCATGAGGAAGTATGTGGTGTTTTATCTTTCAATCTTGTTGGGCGGACTTTCACCAATGGACTAGCGGCATCCGCTTATCCATAACTTTGCAATAAGAGGGGCAGCAGGGTTCCATTGTAACTTTCATTAATAATTATCTTCACATGTTTTGCTTTGAGTTATCGGTAAGCAACTTAATTTTGCAATAGACACTCCTCCATGGTATGTGAATGTTGGAAGGCACCCGGGATTCGGTTAGCCATGGATTGAAAAAGCCAAGGTTGGGGAGTGTCACCTAATAAAACTAAAATACATGTGTAAACAAAAGAAGGGGATGATCTACCTTGCTGGTAGAAATCCGTCCCTCATGGGAGCCGCTCTTTGAAGGTTCGTTTGGCAAGGGGTTTGAGTGCCCGCTACCATTCGTTGACAACAACAAACACCGCTCAAAATCTTACTTTTATGCTCCTTATATGATTTCAAAACTTGAAAAGCTCTAGCACATGATTTAATCCTGCCCCTCTGCGAAGGGCCTATCTTTTACTTTTATGTTGAGTCGGTAAACCTATTTCCCTCTATCTCAAGCAAGCAATTGAGTTGTTGTGAACCAATCATTTATGCTTTGATCCAGTTAATCATGTCTTTTATACTTTCTTGTTTAGTACTAATTTTATCTAAATAAATATGACTTTGAAGTTATCAATGATTATGAGGAGATTGTTATGCTTAAATATGAAGGCTCAGCTATAAATTCTAATATGAAAGCTTTGCTTAGAAGTACAATCCGTTAGTAGTTCTCTGACCAAGAACAAAGTTTGCCATCAAATTATGATTTCTTATGCACCTTTACTTGTGATTTCTCTTTACCTATTTCAAGATGAGTTATATGAGGAAGTTGTTTACTAGAATGTCTTGTGTAATTGAATATGATGCTTCTTGTCCGTATTTTATTTATCGACTCTTCACTCCATAAACATGTGGTCTTGTTTATCGAGCTCGATTTCGCTTGGGACAAGCAAGGTCTAAGCTTAGGGGGATGATACGTCCAATTTGCATCACTATTTTGTATCATAATTTCTTTGTTATTCATTGATATATTTCATATTGGGACACAATACTTATGTTATTTTATCTATTTTGCATGTTTCATCATCATTGGAGGATCAAGCACAGGACGGATTGCTGGAAGCAAAGCAGAACGCAATATTTGAATATCAACTATGGAAGGGAATTTCCGTAAATTCCTATTTTTCCGGATGACGGAGGAGCCAAAAGGGGAGCGGAGAGGAGCCACTGTGGGCCGGACCACGGGCGGCGCGACAAGGCTGGCCGCGCCACTGTCTGGGGCCCCACGACCCCCCTCCTTTCTTCGCGTACTCCTTCGTCCCGAAAACCTAGCAGAAGGACCTCACGAAGGGTTCGGCGCCTCTGCGGGGGCGGAGAACACCAGAGAAAAGAGCTCTCCGGCGGGCAGGAATCCGCAGGAAATTCCCTGCGGAGGGACGCCATCGCCATCGTCATCGAGCGGGACATCATCTCCATCATCATCATCATCATCATCTCCATCTACACCGCCATCACCACTGCACCTCGTCATCGCTGTAGCAATTGGGTTAAATCTTGATTGTTTGATAGGGGAAACTCCAGGTGTTATTCTATACTTGTTGTAGATGCTATTGAGTGAAACCATTGAACCAAGGTTTATGTTCAGATTGTTATTCATCATCATATCACCTCGATTGTATTCCATATGATGTCTCGTGAGTAGTTCGTTTAGTTCTTGAGGACATGGGTGAAGTCTAAATGCTAGTAGTGAATTATGGTTGAGTAATATTCAATGTTATGATATTTAAGTTGTGGTGTCGTTCTTCTAGTGGTGTCGTGTGAGCGTCGACTACACGACACTTCACCATTTATGGGCTAGGGAGTGCATCTTGTATTCGGTTGCTAATTGCGGGGTTGCGGAGATAGAAACCTAAGCCCCATTAGTATATCGATGCGGGAGGGATCGAGGATCTCGAGTTTAAAGTTTGTGGTTAGATTTATCTTAATTACTTTCTTGTAGTTACGGATTGCAAGGGGTATAATCACAAGTATGTATTAGTCCTAGAAAGGGCGGTGCATTTCACCCACACAACACTTATCAAAACAATGAAGATTATTTAGCCACTTGAAGCGAAAGTACTAGACTAAAATCCCCGTGTGTCTCGAACGTTTGGTCATTATAAGTAAGCAAACCGGCTTGTCCTTTGTGCTAAAAAGGATTGGGCCACTCGCGCAATTATTTCTCTCGCATTTTATTTACTTGTACTTTATTTATCTGCATCAAAACCCACTGAATACTTTCCAGCATTTTGAATCCTTCATCGAAGCTTGTCAACACCTTCTGCTCTCGTTGGGTTCGACACTCTTATTTATCGAAAGTACTACGATACATACTTGTGGGTCATCAACCGCTAAGGAAGGAGGAGTCCGGAGGGACTCCACCTCCCATGGCCGCCAACCCTAAGGGGGAGGAGTCCCAAGTGGACTCCCCAAGGGGCCGGCCACTCACATGGAAGGGGAATCCCACCTCAAGTGGGATTCCCACCTTGGGTAGGTTTCCTATCACATGGAAGGTTTTGGGTTCGGGTCTTATTCGGAGACTTGTAGTCCAACACTTGGGGCTTCCACCTATAAATGAGGAGCCAAGGGGAGGCCGGCCACCCAAACAACCACCAAGGTGGCCGCCCCTTGGCCAGCCTCTCTCCCAAACCCTGGCTCTCTCTCCTCCGCACATCCCGCCGCGCTTAGCAAGCTCCGCCGGTTCTCCACCACCACCCAGGCCGCGGTCGTCTTGTCGGTTCAGGAGCTACTACTTCCGCTGCAGCAGAGGGAGGTGGACGTCGTCTCCATCAACAACCGAACGTGTGAGAGTACGGAGGTCTTGCCGTTCGTGGCGCCGTGATCAAGATCTTCTACGCGCTTTGCAAGCGGCAAGTGATCGTCTACACAACAAGAGTCTCATCTTGTAGGCTTTGGAATCTCTTCAAGGGTGAGTCTCGATAATCCCTCGTTGCTACCGTCTTCTAGATTGCATCTTGGCTTGGATTGCGTGTTCGCGGTAGGAAATTTTTTGTTTTCTATGCAACGTTATCCTAAAACATGCACACACAAGCGCACGCCGTCCTTGCTCTATAGAATTTTCTAAATTGGACCTTTCGTTTCCTTAGTCCTAACTAACCATCCCCCTCAAGAAAAGTTTTTTTAAAGAAACATCGAGTACAAGGTAAACGTACACGCACACAACGTCTACGGTAGACCGGGAAGTACGAAGCTTCAAGATTAAGAAGTAACCACAGACATGAGATGGTGCAGCGGTGGTTGTTGGCATCGAAGCAGAACGATGGCAATGATTTGTTAGATGTAGGCGATAACAACCGTACCTCGACATATCATCTAGTGCATTTTGTACAAAGTCAGTTGGATATCCATGGAAACATGATTGCAAGGATTTGGTGATGTTTTCAAGGGTTGTCCTCAAGATAAAGTTTGGCTCTGGCTCTAGTCACAACATCAAGAGGCCACACTTCTTAAGGAGATTACGCGCTTCTCTTCTTGAGTCGTGGTTGAACCCGGTCAATAAACATTGTTGTCCCACTCTTGCAAATTTTTAATGACCCATAACAGGTCATATGCAGAGACCAAAGGGGCGTGGAGACCACTCGTCTAAAAAAGCATCCCCAGGGATACTATTACATTTCTTTTATCTCTTGCAAACTTCTCTCTTTTTTTCCTCACATCAACTATCTAGAGATAATTTCGTCGAAAGGTGGTGTAATTTTCCCTCCACAAGCGTGCTCTAATTTGTGACCTAAACTATACACCCTACATCTAGAAATGGAAGGAGTAGCTTTTTATGATCATGTTCCACTATGAAGAAAGAGATGTGCACCAAAATCATAACATGTTCATCAAGTAATCACCATTGGCCTCTCCTTAATTTTGTGACTTTAACAAAGGATTGATACCTACCCTGTTATGTTGTTTTAACTACAACATGCTGAATCTATTATTTGAGAAGAGGAAGTGTGAAATGTTAATATAACCTTGAGTGAATTTGTTAAATTAATTATGCAGAAAGATTTAGCACAAAGCAACTGTAGAGCAGGCGCGCGCGCACGATGTACGTGAGCAATTTGGGTGCCACTTGGAATGTTTGGCGTACTATGCCACTGTGACAGACTCACAGGTTTCCTCTAACGTGTGCGATTGTAAACAGAACAAAACAAAAAAGCCAAGCTTGGAGTGCCGTTGTTCATGGCACTGTTGGCTGATCTCGGGCCGACGCGCAGAATTCCTCGCTCGTCCGTTGTGTGCCACGGCCAAATCACACGCACGTCGCAGATGGTCCTTGGTCCCCGGCCGTGCCCATACGTTGCCGAGATAAGGCCGATGGTCCTTGATTAGTTGCTGGAGTCCACTCCACGATCGATGGTGCAGATCGAGCGGATCTGAGATCGAGGTCGTGACGAGTTGAGTGTTACTCCGCTCCGCGTCGGAGTATATTTGCACAAAAAATGAAGAATTGTAGCAGGGTTTCTCCGAGGCAGGTTATTTCGAGATCAGCGGCTCGATCGGATATGCACCGGTGTCCCCCCGCACTGATGGATAGCGTAGTAGAATTCTCGACATGATATCGAAGAAATTCTTCAGAAGAATCAGATGCTGAGCAGCGAGGAAAGAATGTCCGATTAGCCTGCCTTTGGCAGTGTTAAGGAATCAGGATGTGTGTCGACCGAGGATTGGAGCTGGAGCCTCTCTGTGACGTCGGCAACTCTCTGGCATATATCGTGATTTACCCGATCGGGTATAATTATCGTATGTTCCTCCCGATTTTCTTGTCATGAGCTGAAGAACACGGCAAAACAGACAGTGCAGCAGCGTAACGTCGGGAGGGAGGGACGGACGACAGATCGTGGGTCGTGGCGACGTCGCCGCCCACGGCCGCCTCTCGCGCCGGTCAAACACACCACGGACGCACGGCCGGCCGGCTAGGCAGGCAACAAGGGCGCCGGCTCGACCCGCCCCCGCTGGCCTCTGTCCGTTTGCCTGCACACTGCACTGGTACGGTCTCCACGGCGACTAGCAACACGAGCAGGCCGGCGTCCGTATGCATGCGCTGGTGTGAGTGACGACGCGAGCGGCATCGGCACCGTCGCCGCGTGGCGCGACGTCCCGACCGGACAACCGTGCGTGCGCCGAGAGACGTCTCCATCGCGCGGGGTTGACCGCCACGGCATCGGGACCGGCCGTCGTGTCACCTTCTCCGGCGGCCGGCGCGGGTACGAGCGGGAGGCCCCCGGCCGTCGCGTCTTCCTTGCAGTGTCCCTTCTGCAGTTTACACCGTACGCCATGCTCGCTGCTCATGTGTGGCCACAACCCCCGGGATCGAGACGAGCACGTACGTGAAACCCCGCAAAACCCACCGTCACCGTGAGTACCTTTTTTCCCTTCAGCAACATTCTGTGGTCGCCTGCCCAAACCTACGTTGCATACATGCATGGCACAATCAGAAAACGGCGAATAGTCGAGCACGGATGTGAGTGAAGGGTTCTCCTACTGCCGGCATCGATCGAGAACCTATCTGGCTACAAGCACTTCACTCCTATTGTTGGCATCCAAAAGGTTGTAGGAGTATAATGTTCCGACAAAGTTGAGTGAATCGGTAAGAAACGGGGAGCAGCGATTTGGCTCCCGGGCGCACCTACTCCCGCGTGGTAATTGGTCCACTGGTGCATAGGGAGGTGTGCCGCTCGATTTTGGTGAATGAATACATATGGGTAGATAATTGGTTACATGTATGTGAATCGTATAGGATTCAATGGGCGGGGTAGAGAAATGAATGTGGCGTGGGCAGACCATTCTTGTACCGTCGATACATAGGACCCGTCTAGCGGGCGGTCGCATGCCCATTAGTCAATCTGAGCGGACCCCTATTTATGGTAATATTTTGTATGATCGAATTTCACAAAAATCTAAAGAGGAAACTTTAAAAGCAGGCACGTGGTCACGGGTGAAGAAAAAAACAGCCTGGCAAAACCTGAGCGGCCAGAGCTTACCAGAACCTCCATGTCCACATGGTCTCACGTGGATGCCTAATGATTACTTTCGAAATAAATTTAAAAGGCTATAACTTTTGTGTCGAATCTCGAAATTATGATCCGCTTTCACTTTCGGGATCCTGACGACGAGGTCTTCAAAACTAGTTCTCATTTCCATATGTTCCGATGAAATTTGTTGAGAAGCAACTTTGATATGTGACAGAGCAACTTTCGTTCGCAACAAAGCAACTTTGGTGCATGATGAAAAAGGTAGATTCACTCATTCACATCGATATTGGGCAACTTTGTAAGAGCAATAGGAAGGTCAATAACAACTAAAAATCAACTTAGTCTTGACCGGATGCAGCAAAGGCGTTGCCGACCATGGCAACCCATTTCTTGTCACCAACGAGACACACGTCCAGAGTACCATGACCTACTATTGTTGCAAATTTTTCTACCATCGAGCCTAAAATTGTGTACTGATGATGCGAAGTTGTCTACAGTTGTTGGGAAGTTGGATACAAAGTTGTGCACCATAATTGCATCGTCGGGCTTCAAAGTTGCTCTGTGGGGCATCAAAATTGCTTTGTAACACACCAAAGTTGTTCTGCGGGGAACCAAAATTGCTTTGCCAGGCACCAAAATTTCTCTATCAGGCACCAATATTTTGCCGCCGGGCACCGAAGTTGGTTTATCGGGACCAAATTTGCTCCGTTGAGCACCGAAAGTTACGCCTTCTGGCACCAAAGTTGTATCGTTGGGCACCAAAGTTGTGTTGCCGGGCACCAAAGTACATGATAAAAAGCAACTTCGGTACATGACAAAGCAATCACAGTAGTCAACTTTTGCAGCCGTAAGCAACTTCAGTACAACGGTAGGCGACTTCGCATAGGGTTAGGCAACTTCACACCAACGGTAGGAAACTTCAAAAGCAGTCTGAAGCATTATAGACAACTTAGCAATGACGAAAAGCAACTATTGTAACAAAGTTGCTAGGATGACTCGGTCGGCATGAGCTGGGGAACGACTGACTCGTTCGACGTGGGGGTGTTTCGGAAAGAAACGCTACCTATGCTAGAGCCACCAAATGTGGGGCGATGATACTTACAAATGTGCTCGTTAGTGGCGAGGGCTGGTATGGCTTGCTCGGCAACATTGTTGTTGCGACCGGCTAGGGACAAACCTTATGAAGTACATCATGGGTGCGGCCAACGACCTAGAGTTTGTCGTATCATTTTTTTTGATGCATTAGAAGTTGTTGCTGTAGCCGTTGTGAAGCCTACCATCGTTGTGAATCAACTGTTTTCGTTGCACACCAAAGTTGCTTTTCCACACACCAAAATTGTTTCTTGAACAACAAAGTTGCTCTGTCGCGCATCAAAGTTGCTTGTTAAAAAATTGCGTCGAAACATATGAAAATGTGGTCTAGTTTCGAAGCTCTCGTCGTGAGGATTCTAAAAGTGAAAACGGATTGTAATTTCGCCGCACGGTTTAAAAGTTACAGTTTTTTAAAAAGCGACACATGATATCAATTAGCTTACTTTTTTTTTCTTTGACAGCTGTGCGCACGGTTAGCTGTTGTGTAGTGCGCCCGCTCGAGACTTCGATTTGGCACGCGCCTGCTCAGAAGAATTCAGGCGATACGTAATGCATCGCGAAATTGCATCCTCGTAAGCTGCCAATTTTTTTTTTTTTTTTGCATCCTCGTAGAGGGGAGTGAGTGGTACAGATTTGTATCCAATGAGATTCGATTCAATGTGGGAATACTAAGACAAGTTAGGCGAAACAGATATGCATACACCATAGAGATTTATCCACCATATATAGGTTTGTACAGAAGAATAGTAGGGAGTTGTAGCGAGATGCTGCTAATGCAGCTATTTCTGATGTCCGGACTACCCTTTTTGCAGCCTTTGTGGTTTGTTGATTGGGACGACGGATGACGGAAAAACATGAGCGGCCTCTCTCCAAACAGCAGTGTCTGGATAACATTGTTCATACATTAAAATTTAAGTTTTCTTTGAAAACTCCATAAATTTAAGAATATGGCTGGCCGTTCCACATTGGCGAGTCCCATACTATCAGCCCCCCAAAATTTAAGTTTTCTTTGAAAACTTAGTAAATTTAAATAGACACCGAAGTTCATTGATTCTTTTTGCAAAAGATTGCGAAATTTAAATTAAAACATTAAGAAATCTTAAACTAATAGAAGGCACGGTAGGTGATGCTCTCCACGCCATTGTCACCATCGTCGTAGATGGAGGAGGCTAATGCGTCGTCGAGACTGCCATAGTCCTACTCCTTTGGAGCCAGACCTGGCACAGCCGACGGCGTTTCGTCCACGATGACGACTACATTGCCACCATCCGTCGCCGACCACCACTCCGTGAACCGGTCGCCGGCTTCCGGGACCGTGTTGTACAAGTGGTTCACCAGCGTTGTCTGGCCCGACACATCTTCTGGGTCATCTGGCACGTGGTGCGCCGCCTAGATCTCAAGCTCGATGTCCCACAACTTCTTCTCCCTTGATGGCGAGGACACCGGGATGACGACCTTCTTATTTTTCATGGACGCATCCTTCTTCGGGAGCCGAAGGTACATGCGCTCACGTGGCGGCGAGTGCTCCTCTTTCTTCGAGCGAAGAGCACCGAGTCGACGTAGAAGAATACCCGCACGGTGCCTCAAGGATGACGATGCCACCACTGATTCATGGTGGCGGGTACAACGAGGAATGATGGCACGACCCCGATCTGGACGAGCCTGAGCCCGTGACTATGCAGGGAAGGACACTCTCTGGCGAACGTGGTCGTGTTAGGGGTCGTAGACGTGTGCGTTGAACGCCTGGTCGACGTCTTGCTCGTGCCACCACGCTCGCCAGCCAATCCAGTTGAACTGCTCGGAGTCGGGGCTGGCAAAGTGGGCGTTTCCGCCTCCCGCTTGCGCTAGAAGATGACCAACCATTCTCGGCTGTTCGGCCCCCATGCTGGGTCGTTCCGTTGCGACGGCGGCAGTTGTGCTCGCACCACGATGAAGGCGAGGAGCTACGCCCCCTCCAACAATGGTGAAACCGCATACCCCGTGTTTTACATGTGACAACCGTGTGGTAGCCGATAATACCGTGGCACAAGGATGCCACTTTGTGATGCACCATCGCCTCCTCAAGATTGAGGTTTAGTGGGAGGTGCTCGTCGTCCTGGCATGCAAAGGAGGGCATGGTTATAGTGGAGGATGATGTGCGCATTGAAGACGGTGACTGCTCTGTCGTTGCCGTGCGGAGCGAACTGGCGGTGTCATGTCGCATCGCCACATTGGGAAACGGACACGTCCATTGAAGACGAGAACCGGCCTCCTCCAAGTGGTCATTTAAAATGCGGCGCGCCGTTTGTGTCACTGCGAGGACATCGTCACTATCGAAAACCTATGTGGCACGAGGCGCAGGCGCGCCCACACCCTGTCTGTAGGATCGGCAATGGTTACCGACGGTTTTATTGAGCTCAAAAACCCGCGGTGAATTATGGAGCGCCCAGTGTAAGCCTACAAACACGAAACGGACCTAATATAGATATGGGGATAACTATTGGGCAATTGGTGGAGATGCTCTTAAATCGCACTGTTTTTTTGTGTGATTTTGGATACCAGATCAAATCTTCAAAACCTGCCCTCGATTTTGTATTGCAGGTTCTGACTCAAGCATATCGTGGTGAAGAAACTGTGTGAGAAGTGGCCGGTGCAAACAAAGAAGCAGTGATCGTCAACCAACCTCCGCAAAAAAAACATCAACCAACGGGCGCCCTAGTGAAGAGCAGCTCGCGGCTCGCCGCGGAAGAAGGTCCAGCTGGTTCGCATAAATCGGCGGCCGCTTGCCATCAGAGGAACACTTGCTCAATGTACTGGTTCATGGATTGAGTCAATGTTTATCCAGAGTTAAGTAATCTGCAGCTAAAAGGTTTCATCATTTGTGAACTCGTGTAATTTAATGCTCCAGCTTCTTTGTTTTTATTTTCAGATATGGCTAGATACTTTTTTTTTTTGAACGAAATATGGCTAGATACTGTAAGCTCGTTCAAGCCAAATCGGTACCAGACGTTAACGTTGGTCCAACACGTTCGTCCGTCATGTGTACTGACTCAACGGATGGTCATAAATGTGTTGGACTGTGAGCCTAATACTCTTCCACAGTACTACTCCCTCTCTCACAGTTTATAAGGCACGCGCGTACCCCTAGGTCGCAAATTTGATCAAGTTAGCATTAGTTATATGTTATAAAAATTATATCATTAGAAAGTTTAGATGTTCTATTTTCTAATGATATAATTTTTATATTATATAATTTAAATTATATAGGTTAAATTGGTGACCTAGGGGTACGCGCACGCCTAATAAACTGTGAAGGAGGGAGTACTGTTCAATAATCTGGATACCAAATCCAATACATGAGGATATACACAGCCGGGGGACCCACTGTCGTGTGCTGGTTGGTTCAAGAAGGGAGAGCAAATAGACCCGGGAGCCAGTTTGGATTTCCGTAAGAAACGTGCCTATAAACCCCGTCAAATTTTACTTCCACAATAAGAAGGGAAACCCTATAGCTTCAGCCAAAAGTGAACGCCTTGTAAGTTTTACCAATCGTATAGACAAAAAAAATATGAATATCCACAATCCCGCATCAATTTAGTAGATTTACCGTAGATTATATATTTATAGTGTATTCATTTAATATTTTAGTTGTTTATAAGATTCTTAAAATTTATGTTTTTTTCATAAAAATATAGTGATTGTTTTAAAATGGAGCTAGCACATATAAATCATCCAAAATGATGAATTGAACCGTGAAAGTGTTGCAAAAGAGAGGGAATCCCATACATTATTTATAGCTGGATTTTCCCTTTTTTTTCTTCTCCTTCTCTATACGATAGATCATACTTGACATTTCAACTTTTATGCAATTGTTGCCATACTTATTGTTGACTTGCTCGATTTGTTTTCTAAATCTTCATTTATGAGCTCTTATATAAATTATACCGTGTAATGGTAGCATGTAGCACCTGACCATATTTCCTTTTTTTTACTAGACACATTCCCTAGTAGTACCCTACGCCACACTATGCCCGCTTTATATAGTTCTATGCGACTACACCTAGTATTTCTCTTGAGGTTTTGTCTCCCTCACGAGTGCCGGAGCTGCATGGTGTTTGTGATGTCAATTGACATTACAAAAATCTGGTGAACACCATGGTATTTGGTATAAATACATTAGTTTTGACCCAAAAAGTACTACATAATGACATCACTAGTATGATATATCACTTAGTTTGGCTTTTGACATCACTTGCTCCTCATCATAGCTCCGCCACTATCCCTCGCACCATTTTTCTCGGACAACTCATTGCTCCTTTGCCTTCCTCGATCATTTCTCCCACTCCAACTGCCCTCATGTAGGTCTCTATCATATCATTGCTATGCCCTATAGCGCAAACTATTTGTTTTGGCATTGAGACGAGGTCATTTGATTGTGCGCATCTAGAATTATCTTAAATCTTGAGTGCTTCTTTTATCAAATGTGATGCAAACAACTATACCAATTTTGTAATCGGATTAATAATCACAACAACTTTTAAATACCAATACTTTGTGAGGCTATTTTCATCTTCAAAATGAATCCATTGCAGACACATCGCTAATTTTTTATACTCTTGAATCCAACTATTTCGCATGAGAACAAGTAAGCTCCCCTAACACAAATGTATTAACAACACCTGATGCTAAAACCCAATAAATCAGAGTGCTCATCATCCTCACATTATTTGTAAAACACCACGATAGTTCTCTATCTTTAGACAAACTGTCGAGTATAAGTATTTATACCAAACCTTTTTACTTCATCATAAGTAATCATGCATGTTCATAAAATATGTTATTTTATTATTGATATATCCTAAGATTAGCCGGCTTGAACACTTCTTTTTGGTATAACTAGAATAATTGACAACATGAATACACCCGCTTATTTTATGACATGTCTTCTCATACCATTCTAATTTTTATAGTTAAAATATATTTTACATCGCTAGAGGAAAAAATGTATTATATCACGAAAAATATGCTTTTGTTTAGTTTGGAATGTTTGGGTAGTAGAATTTCGTGATCTCAAACAAATATTATCACATTACTTGACAATATAATATTTGGGTGTTATACAGTGCCTTCATTTTTTTCATTTTCGCAGATCCCTAAGTAGACGGTTGGCGGAGTGTTTTAGAGGGTACTACGAATCTGATAAATAACTTGGTATATGTTTGTAAAGTACAAAATCAAGTTTATGTGTAACTAAATAGACAATTCTAGATTATATGAAGTGTCGATGCCTCGATGGTCGTTGATAGATGCCCTAGAAAACAAATGTTGATGGATCCTGTCTTCTTTTCTTGGTCAAATTGTATGGTTATTCAGAATTCAGACTTTTGTAAAATTTTATTTGTTGTTCACTTGATTTATGCATTTATTTTCTTGTACTTTACAAACCTCTACGGAGGATTGTATGTTGTTTTCACTACAACATGCTGAACGATTATGTAAAAAGGGAAGGGGGAGTGTGAAGTGTTAACCTTGTGCGAGTTTGTGGAAGGTCAAAGGATTTACCGCAAAGCAACTCTATAGTAGGCGCGCACTATGTAACGGGAGCAACTCCGGTGTCACTTGGCATCTTCGGACAGACTGCAAATGTGATTGTAGGCGAAACTATGAACACAAAAGACAAGCTTGGGGTGCCGTTCATGGCACTGTTGGCTGATCTTGGGCCGACGCCCAGGATTCGTCGCTCGTCCTTTGTGTGCCACTGCCAAACCACACGCACGTCGCAGATGGTCCTTGGTCCCCGACCGTGCCCATATGGTGCCCAGATTAGGCCAATGGTCCTTAATTAGCTTACTAGCGCTGCTGGTGCTGGAGTCCACTCCACGATCGTGCAGAGCCGATCTGGGATCCAGGTCCTGACGAGTTGAGTGTAGTCCGCCTCGGAGAGGGGGTATATTCGCACAAAAAATGAAGAAGCTGTCGCAGGGTGTCTCCGACGCAGATTGTTTCGAGATGAGCGGCTGCGGCTCGATCTGATAAGAAGAAGTTAGCCACCTTTCGTTTCGATGAGTAGAAGTATTATTCAGATGATATGGAAGAATCAGATGCTGAGCCGCAATGAAGAATATCCGATTAGCCTCCTTTGGCAGCGTTAAGGTATCAGGATGTGTCGAGCTAGGATTGGCGCTGGAGCCTCTCTACGAGACGTCGACAACTCTCTGGCATATACCCTGATTTACCCGATCTGGCGTAATTCTCGTATGTTCGTCCCGATTTTCTTGCCAGGAGCTGAAGAACACGGCAAAACAGTGCAGCGGCGTAATAACGACGGGAGGGACGGACGGACGACAGATCGTGGCCGACATCGCCCCGTTGTCCTCATCAGATCAGACGCTGCGGACGTCGCCGCCCACGGCCGCCTCGCCACTCGCGCCGGTCAAACACAGCACGGACGCACGGCCGGCTGGCCGGCTAGGGAGCCTGCCCGACCCGGCCCCCGCTGGCCTCTGTCCGTCTGCCTGCACTGGGAACGGTCTCCACGGCGACACGCGCAGGCCCGCGTCCGTATGCATGCGCGAGTGACGACGCGACGCGAGCGGCATCGGCGCCGGCAGCGCGGGGGCGCGACGTCCCAACCGGACAAACGTGCGTGCGCCGCCGAGAGGGAGGGAGGACGTCTCGATCGAGCCGGGTTGACCGCACGGCCTTGGGGCTGCCTGTCGTGTCGACTTCCCGGCGCCCGAGCGGGGTGTCCGGGGCTTCTGCAGTTTACAAGGCCATCTGCAATGATCCGATGTAAATAGATGTAAAATGACCATTTGTGTGCGTGCGGTTAAAATTTAAGTTTGTTTTTAGTTTCGTGATCTGACGCGTAGAGACTTAACATAGAGGCCGAGACACATTTGTGGCCTAAGTTTTGATCGCGAATGCATCTACGCTGGCGCTGCGTGTGACCGCTCCAGTCTTCCTCAAACCCGTCTCTAGCGACCACGTGGGGAAACACGGATGTACCGATGAGGCACCGTAGCTTTCACATCCTGCCAAGTGAATCAATGGCCGCGCAGTGATGCAGGTTTTTCAGGCCTAGCAATAGCTGCCCGCCTTAATGCGCATCACCGGCCCCTCGCCTGTCTCCGACGTATAAATGAGGCGTTGGCGCATCCATTCCCTCTTACAACCCTAGCTACCTCTCCAATGTCCAACCCTAGCGCCGCCATCCACCTCTCTATCCAGCTTCTCCCCAAGCGCTCCATGGCAGGTCCTAGGTGTCGAAGTAGCGGGCACGGCCGCCGTGGCCGGGGCAGGGGCAAGCGCAACCGTGTTGGATCTGCACCGCCTACATGATGCTGGACGTGAAGCTGCACATGGAGATGCACATGAAGCTGGACAAGAAGACATTCCAAGGACGCGCGAGGGAGGAGAGGGAGGCATGCGCGAGGGAAAAAGACGATGTCCAGGCCGGCGCCAGTCCCGGTCTGACCGACCGCCACGCCGGACGGCCCGATCCCACGCCCAGTCCAACCGGACGCTACACCGGGGCAGCCCGGCGCCGACCGAACCCTGGACTGGTGCCCACCGGGCACCATCCAGGGGCTCTGGACCCCTAGTCCGGTCACCACCCGGTGCCAGGCCCGGTTCAAACCGGCCTGCCCGGTCCCAGACCCGGTCGACCGGCCCCCTGACCGGCCGTGTCCGAGTCTGTCTCGACCAGATCCCGATCTGGGTCGGTTTTTAATGTATTTTCTCGACTCCTGGTCGTTCTGAACCCCTATATAAGTGCCCAGGACGCCCCCAAACTAGTTTGAGACCATGTTTAAGATAAACTCTAATTCATAGTTGTTTGCTTTGCAATTCTATTGAATCTATACACCGATCCGCATCGATTTGGTGTTTGCTCTGAAAGTCTTGTGTGATCTCTTCCATTGGAAATTAGACGGTTTCTGCTTGTGGTCGCGGCACGTGCGCAAGTGTGTGGAGTTGCGAATATCTTGCAGGGTTGAGATGTTGCATTGGCGAGATTGATCGAGAGACTTTGTCGACGTCATCCAAGTTATCATCCACTTCATCATCGTGTATCTCTATTGTGTTCATCCCGTGTTCATCACATCCACTGTCGCTTACTGAGAAGATCGGGCAACCCCTTATTATATTCAGGTCACGTGGATTCTAAAACATAAAAAGTGATGCAAAAGGCCAAATTTAGGACACGTACAATGGGGTGATGTCAGTCTTCCCTTAGAGATGCCACGTCGGATTTTTTGCTTAGTTGGAGGAGAGATAATGAATAGAGAGAAGGTTGTCTACTTGTCTTCCCTTAGCTAAGAGATCATCTCTTAGAAAATAAGGGATGACTATTTTCTCCATTGTATCATATATGTCTACCCTTAGCAACAAATTTCCAACCAAAATTTAATTATTAATATCAATTGGTAGAGATGGCTATAAATGATAATGCATTATATGCCTTATATCTATTGCCTTCTCTAGCAGATGTGGCGAAGTAAGAGAAGGCACGCCTTATCTACCATTGTACATGCCCTTATACATGCAAAGATCTACCCTCCTTCGAATACCTCTTTAATTTTACCAAGATCAATACGTCAATTATTCCTAGCTCAACTAGCATACCTTCTCTTACTCTCCAAATTGATCTTGATTATCTATAGCTAAAAAGACTATTTTAATTGTTGTTGTTGTTGTTGTCCGTCGATAAAAGTAGTAGGAAACATCGTGTTCTGAATCTAGAATGCGAAATCTTGAGTCAATGTTTTATTAATTTGACCAAAATCACTTATACCTTTAGCTTCTCGAACCAGAACTCTTCCACAATTCACAATTTCATGAAATAAAACACTAGTGTTTCTACCAAATGCAAAAAAATACAAAATTATATACATTCCTCCTTTGCTTGCCATGTCCCCCTTCCTATCCATATTCACCTCAAGAGTGTTTGAGAAGTGGGCAGTAGTGTGGTCGTTACCTCCCTCTGTTTACCCGCATTGTCGTTGTATCGCCCAAGGCACTAGGTCCAGCCGCCCGTGCCCCGATGCCGACTGCCTAGTGTAGAAATGTGTCGCGCCCGCTTGCGGTGAGTTTCCAACTTCCAGAGGCTCTTAGCCGATGGCAGTCGCGTGCCCGACACAACCCCAACTCCCTTCATTCTAAATTCTGGAGGTCATGCCGCCCACTCACTCAGCCACGCAAAGCCGCGAACACATGAGGGCAAGAAGATGATCAGTTGGACAGTCAGCCAATACGACACACACCAACATGACAACTCTCACTCAGTGCTTCCCATATTATTTTCTTTCCCTTCGATCGATCGATACATACATAGCATACATTACATAGAAAATTGACCGAAGCCAAGGTAGGAGGGCTCCCGCCATCTCCCTACCGAGGGCTCCGCCACTGTTTGTGACCACTGGCGGAGGCAGAGGGGACCAGCAGAGGCCCCGGCTCTCTCCAACATGCAAAACTTTGTTACTATACCCTGACTACATCCTGATTTATTAGCTCCAAAACTGTGTATTCAACCAAGTGCTGCCCTTAGATACAAGGAACAACAGCGATATCACATGGGATCCTAAATGCAGAGAATCTTTTCACCTCCTAGTATTCTACTCCAAATGAATGCATGGCCATGCAGCTACAAGGCCAATTTTTCAATGCATGCAGCGCAGTGTTTTATGTTCTTCCTCGATTTTTGATGGAAACGTAGGTAAATTTAGTGAAAATCTACATTTTGGTGCGCCGGCTTTCCAAAATTTCCGCTAGTTTTTAGCACTAGAGTTGTTTTATTTGGTTGGCCCCCCTCATAAAAAGTTTCTGGCTCGGGCGTTGTTTGTGACAATGCACCAAGTTAAATTATTTATACCAAACTTTTGCACTTCGCCCTATATGATCATGATCTTATACGTGTATGTTCTTATAGGCACATCCTCGGATGATCTTTTTGAATAATACCTTCTAGGTATTAATTACAATGATTAAGAAAATAATTGTGTGACCATTATTTCTAGCATACATATGTCTTGTACCATTATAATTTTATCGTTAAAAGTTTGTAACACTAAACGGATGATGTTATATCATAAGAAATGTTTTCCCTTTATTTTGTAATGTTGTTTAGTAGATTCCGATAATCTAAAACTAATAGTGTTACATTACTCGACAACTACAATATGTGGATGTATTATGTACCACTGTGTGTATCATTTTTCGTGGAATCCTTAAGTACCTTAAAAACAACTGGCAAAGTGTTTTAGAGTGTGTGAATCTAACAAATAAATAGGTAGATGTTTGCAAGGTACACGCCTATTAAGTTTTTCTGTAACCACATAGATAATTCTGGATTGTATGACGTGTCAACGTGTGTTTTTGGATCTCCTCTTCGGGAGCTGCTTGTTGGCGGTGTTCTTTCTTGATCAAATTGCATAAATATTTAGAATTTGAAGTATTGTAAATTGTAACTTTTGACACTTTATTCATGTATTGATCATCTTTCACATGCTTATGTGACTTACCTAAGTTTTGTCCCCATTTTGGAGATACACAACCCGCCCGAGACTAAGCAACTATTTGAAGCCAACCTAATTCTAAGACTATCATAGGTATATTATAACAAATTATACATACGTGGAGTCAAATCGTAATTTTTAGGATCATATTGTGTGACGGTAGTACCAAAAATGCCTTGTTGCTCTAGATACATCCTTGAGCAATATTATACCTCGACTCCTACTCCTTTGTCCTCTCGCTTGCTTAGTTGTCCGCCTTCGTCGCATTGTTATCATGCCCATGTCACCACCTTGTCGTCGTCGCCTCACTGCCGAACAACCCCCTCCCTTTCTCGCTCCTCCTATGCCACCACCTGACCGTCGTCGTCATCTCACTTCCTCATGCTCATCTTCCCTTCTTTTTTCCGTTTCCCCCTTCTCTTCTAGAGACGCGAGGTTTCTATTGTGTACAACCTATGCTTTCTATGTTTTATATTAGTTATCGCTCATTTAGTAAGAGATGGAACGGGTAGCAAACACAATGTGTAGCGCATGGCACATGACACGGAGGCCGTTCTGGCGCATGGCCCTCAAATACATCATGTGTAATTATGAAACAAACCTTGGTATAGAAAGAAAAAAGTACTCACGGGCAACCAAAGCGGTTCGTGTATGTGGACTCAAATCGTAATTTTAGGATCATATTGTGTAGCGGTAGCACCAAAAAAATGCCTTGTTGCTATAGATACATATCCTTAAGTAGTATCATACCTCTCCTACTTGTTTGTCCTCTCGCTTGCTCAGTTGCCTGCCCTCGTCACAATGATATCATGCGTGTGTCACCACCTTGTCGTCGTCACCTCACTACCGAATAACCCCCTTCATTTATCGCTCCTCTCCCCTCCTTTTGTGTTTCTCCACCTCTCTTCTGGACGCAAGATTTATAATCATATGTACATACCTTGTATAAAACCTATATTGCTCTGTTCCATATATTAATTGTCGCTGGTTTAGTATAGAAACGGAAGTGGTAGCAAACACAATGTGTAACACATGGCACATGACACAGAGGCCGTTCTGATGCATGGCCCTCAAATACATCGTGTGTAATTACAGAACAAACCTTGTTATAAAAAGAAAAAAAATACTCACAGGCAACCAAAAGTGGTTGTTGTATTGGGCAAGGAATAATGGCTCCACTACCACGGCTAGGTGCCTCCAACCCTCCATCTTGCACGGAAAGTCCAGCCGCCCTTTATATACATGAGGGGTGACGGCCGATTGAAACAACACCAATCGAACAAACACATCTACTTTTTTCGTGTCCATCTATTTTTATCTCTCTCCCCTTGTATCTTTCTTCTCGTTCTTCGTTGTTCTTCGGATTGGAGGCTGCGAATCCATGAGGTCCTAGGGGCGGTTAGGCCGACCTAGCGCAGCCCATAGCCGCCGCAAGCCCTGACGGGGTCCCTCCCGGACGAGTAGGGTTTCGGGTCTCAAAAGAGCCCGCCGGATTGTCTTGCGTATTGCGCTTCCGGCGAGTCCCTCGACGCGTGTTGCCGCGCATCGCGCTCGGCATCGAGGGTACACGACGACGTGTTCGTGTGCGAACAATCCCCTCCGTTCGAATCGCCGCCGATGCCGCCGCCGGCGCGAGATAGAGAGGGAGAAATATGGGTTCGGTCGCACTGTCG
Source organism: Lolium multiflorum (assembly GCA_030979885.1). Classification (NCBI taxonomy): domain Eukaryota; kingdom Viridiplantae; phylum Streptophyta; class Magnoliopsida; order Poales; family Poaceae; genus Lolium; species Lolium multiflorum. Next base: position 243,250,077 of record CM061747.1, read on the forward strand.
CTTATTTGCCTCGCTCGGGATGCAATCCACTGGTCCAAAGCAGTGTTTCTAAAAAACCGTTCGAACCGAGGGGTTTGAGGCAAAACCGGGTGGGTTAGAAAACCGACGTGGTTTAACCGAACGGATTTTCGGCGCGGACCGGTATTGAACACCCGGGGGACCAATACATGTCTATCCACGCGGATTTCGGCCCAATACCAGGCGGGTTGGGGCTAACCAAACGAGGCTTGTATGTGTTCGTTTTCTCTTACACCATTGTAGTAGGGGACACTTTGTTGCAATGTACGAGTTAAAGTTTGTACCAAACTTTTTTGCTTGGTCTTGTATATTCGTAATCTTAAATGCGTATATATATTTTTATAGATACATCCTCGGATGATTTTTTTTGAATAATACCTTTTAGGTAATAACTAGAATAATTAATAACGTAATTTTGTGATCATTATCTTAACATACATATGTCTTGTACCATTATAATTTTATCGTTACAATTTTGTAACACTAAACGGAAAATGTATTATATCATAAGAAATGGTTTCCCTTTAGTTTGGAATGTTTGTTTAGTATATTCCTATAACGTGAACCTAATATTGTTACATTACTCAAAAATATAATATGTGGATGTATTATAGTGTCGTTGTGTGTATAATTTTTGTTGAATCCTTATGCATATTAAAACAGTTGGCAAGGTGTTTTAGAGTGTATGAACTTGAAAAATAACTTGGTAGATGGTTGTAAGGTACAAGACTATTAAGTTTTTGTGTAAGCACATAGATAATTCTAGATTGTATGAAGTGCCAACGTGCGTTTTTGGATCTCATCTTCCTCAATGGCTTGTTGGTGGTGTTATTTTATTGATCAAATTGTATAAATATTTAGAATTTAAACTATTGAAAATTGTAACTTTTAACATTTAATTTATGCATTGACCATCTTTGATATGCTTATGTGACTTGCCTAAGTTGTGTTCCCATTTAGGAGATACACAACTCGTGCAAGACTAATCCACTACTCTGAAGCCAACCTGATTCTAAGACTACCATAAGTATAGTAGAAAAATCATACTTGAGTTTGAAAGTTTATAGAATTGGAGACATATGTCGACTCAAATCGCAACTTTTTAGGATCATATTGTGTAACGGTAGCATGGTAGCACCCAGCCTTGTTGCTCTAGATAAGTCCTTGAGTATCTCACCTTACCTCCTACTCCTTTGTCCTCTCTCTTGCTCGGCTGTCCGCCCTCGTCGCATTATTATCATGCCTATGCCACCACCTCACCGCCGTCATCGTCTCACTGCCTCATGCTCCTCTTCCCCTTTTTTTTTCCGTTTCCCCCTTCTCTTCTAGACACAAGGTTTCTATTGTGTAAAACCTATGCTTTCTCTGTTTTATATTAGTTATCGCTCATTTAGTAAGAGACGGAACAGGTAGCAAACACAATGTGTAACGCACATCATGTGTAATTATGGAACAAAACTTGGTACAAAAAGAAAAAAATACTCATGGTCAACCAACGCGGTTCGTGTATGTGGACTCAAATCCTAATTTTAGGAACATATTGCCTTGTGTAACGGTAGCACCCAAAAAAATGCCTTGTTGCTCTAGATACATCCTTGATCGAGTAGTATCATACCTCGACTCCTACTCCTTTCTCCTCTCGCTTGCTCAGCTGTTCGCCGTTGTCACATTGTTATCATGCCTATGTCACCACCTTGTCGTCGTCGCCTCACTGCCGAACTACCCCTCCCTTTCTCGCTCCTCTCCCCTCCTTCCCCGTTTCTCCACCTCTCTGTTCTAGACACAAGATTTATAATCATGTATGCACACATTGTATAAAATATATACTTCATTTATTTCATATTAGTTATCGCTGATTTAGTATAGAAATAGTAAAGGGTAGCAAACACAATGTGTAACACATGGCACATGACACAGAGGCTGTTCTGGCGCATGTGTAATTACGGAACAATAATGGTTGTTGTATTGGGCAACGAATAATGGTTCCACTACCTCGGGTACGTGCCAGCTGACCCCAGGAAGCCGGCCGGGGACCTGCCAGACCGTAGGGAGGCTGTGCTGTTAAACGGAAACGGTGGTTCCGTGATTTCCGTGGCGCCGCCGCGTGGTACGTGGAAACACACAAATCCATCGTCTCCTCTCCCTCCGAGTCTCACCGGCTCCTTTAAAGAAAGAGAGAAGAAGAAGCCGCCGCCTCTTCCCCGCGTCGTCGTCATCCTCTTCCTCCCATCGGTCTCCTCCCGATCGCTCTCCCTCACCGAAACCTCTCGCGCCGCCGCTTCCCTCCCCGCCAATTATCCTTTCTCCGTCCTCCTACGCTTAGGGCCACGCGCCCAAACAGCTGGAACACCAGCTCCCCTCGATTTCCCGAGTTCTTTGTCCCTGCGCGGCAGTCTCTCTCTTTATATGCTGATGAGAAACTGCCGGCGACCGGCTTGGCGTTTTGCCTCCTGAGTCTCTCTCTCTCTCTGTCTGACGGGCCGTCTCTGTCCTCGCCACCACCGATCGGCCGTCCGTTCTGCCGTCCCCCTGCTTCGGCGCATGGAGGCGGCGAGGCAGAGGACGAGGAACGCCGACGAGAGGCGGAGTCCCCAGGCGGACGATGGCGGCGGGGCGGCCGAGGAGTACGACCCGTGGACGGCATGGCTCTACAAGCCGCGCACCATCTCGGTTCTCCTCGTCGGTGCCTGCCTTCTCATGTAAGTAACCACTTCTCCATTGATTCCTCCCGTGTGTTCGTGGCAAGTTTCGAATTTCTCTCTCCTTTTTCCGTGTGGCTGTAAAAAAAATCCCCGTGCATGCGTCAACAAGATGTACTCCGTAGTAAAAAGGTAAAAACGTGTGTGTTTGGGCAAGTACAAGGCCGTCCAGGGATATATCAGGTGCTGCAACAGTGTCAGACAGTCGAAAGGCAATCGTACCTTTTATTTGGTTGGTTTCTTTTCCAGACAAGAAATTTTTTGGGTGCGAATTTACTACTGGTTTTGGGAGAATGAATTGGATTTTTTTTTTGACGGAAAAAGAATTGGAATTTCGAATGATTAAAGCATGATGAACTTTCCAATGATCAAAGTCAGATAGCACTATCAGAAGGGGAGTGCTCGGAGTGGGTGAGGAGAATCTAAGTCCTGTTCGAATATCTCATAGAATTTCGTCTGAAATACTCTTCTCATGTCCCTCGTCCGCCGTTATAGAACACAGCTGCTGTTGCTTTATGTAAGGACGACAATGACAACCCCCATCAAGCTTAGGGCTAAATAAATTCCTTGCTTCAGTAACCTGACTGCCAAGTTATGCCAAAGATGTGTCACACGGGGCAAACAATGAACTCAATTACTTGTACTGAAGAAATGTGGTCTGTTGTCCTCCTGATTTTCTCGAGCTGCGTTCTACTTCAGATTCAGTTGCTGTCCCAAAACATGTGCGATAAGTGATAACTCATATGGGACAAGCAATGAATTCAACAGTTTGCACTGAATAAATGTGGTGACACTGCCACTGACCTCCTCCGATTCAATTGTTTCCCCTTTCAGCTGGGCAAGTGGAGCTCTGGATCCAGAGGGTGCTGCCTCTCACAGCAGCGTCACATCTATCAAGAGGTAGTATGGCTGAACCCACCTGAATTTTCTTTTTTACTGTCCTGCTCATCACTACCGGGAAATGCTTCCTTCTGATGCTGCCTACTCTTCGGACAATGATTGGGGAGAGTGAGTGACGCTGACATGGTTTTGTTTCTCGCTGGCGCTTTCCAGGGGTGTTCTGGCTATGATTGCTGTCTTCCTCGCCTACTGCACCCTCCAGGCACCATCTACGTGAGTTTGTTTTCTGCAATCCATTTTTTTTAAAATTTTTTTGAACCAAACGCACTAGTGCTTCATAATCAAATGCGTTGCAGGGTCTATTGATTTCTGCATGATTTAGGATCCTTGTACATATGCTGTGGTGTGCTGATTATTGTGGATGATAGACAATAATTCAGCAATCCTGTGACAGGATACTTATTCGGCCACATCCTGCTGTCTGGCGTCTGGTGCATGGGCTGGCGGTTGTTTACCTTGTGGCTCTTACATTTCTTCTTTTCCAGGTTACCTATTTGGACAATTTGTTTACTGTTGTGTTGTCCTTCTGTTTACCCAATCTACTCGATTTTGACACTTCAGAATAAATGCTGTATTCATGCATGTGTTGTACAGCTTGGATGTTTAAATTGACCTCTCATGTGATTCTAGTTTTTGTTTGCTTATTTTCAGAATCGTGATGATGCTCGCCAGTTCATGAAGCACCTTTCTCCTGATCTTGGAGTCGGTAATGTCCTTGTCTGAACTAGTTTCACATGGAAACATCGAATTAAAATGTACAGTCATAGATGCTGATAAAACCCCTCCTTTCCTTACCCTAACGCAGAATTGCCGGAGAGATCCTATGGAGTCGATTGCCGTCTGTATGTTCCAGAAAACCCTAAAAACAAGTTCATAAATATTTATGTATGATTTCCATGTGAACCTTCCCATTTTTACGAACATGGAATACTTATTATTGTTGCTGTCATTAACTCCACCAAATTTGACGGCTCGATGATCAATGTATAGGAGACATTGTTTGATGAATTTGTTGTTGCCCACGTCTTGGGCTGGTGGGGTAAGGCTGTGATGATACGGAATCAATCTCTCCTATGGGTTTTGTCGATCGGCTTTGAGCTAATGGAGGTTAGATCTGGTCGTCTTGTCTTGAAGAAGTTATTGTTTTTGTCTTCTTATTGCTGTCTTTGAAAGTGAAGTGTGCTTGTTATGATCTTTTGCAGCTTACGTTCCGGCATATGTTGCCAAACTTTAATGAGTGTTGGTGGGATAGTATTATCTTGGACATCCTGATCTGCAACTGGTTTGGTGAGACATCTACCATTCATCTTTTTAAAAAAACTTTGGATAACTTTCCTGACATGTGTGTGATCTAAAACTCTTCTACAATAGATTTTTTGCATGTTAAAAATAACTGAGTGCTTCTCTAATTGCATGATTTGATCCAGTTTCTTTGAATATTATTACCTTATCAACTGTAACATGATAACATAAAAAAAAATTGATGTGATGTATCCAAGGAATCCATAGGCTGTAGTGCCAGATCGACATATTGCTGAATGCTACATAGGATACTTGCTACTTAACAGATCTCAATTTAGTCTCTCTTGTTCTTTTGCTTCAGAAACTACCACCAGTGCAACAAGTCTTTGATTAATACACAAATAATATTATTTCATTTTACAGTTTATGTCGAACATCAGTTGCGCTTATGTTGATGGAACTGCTAACTTTAATTATTACTAATCTGTGTATACGGAAGCCCAGCGGTGTTCAGCAGATTGAATATTCATGGCATTGGATTTGAACGTCCTTGCACTGTAGTAAACTACATTTTTTTTAAGAAACCATTTCTATCTACAGCAAGAGCTGGCCATCAATTTTCTGTGAGCGTGCAATGCTTATTCTGTCGCTGGTGTAGCCTTTGACTGAATTCCGGCATTCTGATTCAGGTATTTGGGCGGGAATGCACACAGTCCGTTACTTCGATGGTAAAACGTATGAATGGGTTGGACTGAGCCGGCAGCCTAGCATCATGGGTAAGGTATGTTCACTGAAAAATACATTAACAGACCAATGGATGCCTTGTCTCATGATTCAGTTACAGTTCCTAATGAGCACGTCAGTGGTCTTTAGGCAGTGAGTGACCAAGACCATGTACTTGTCGCTTGTCAGATTCCTAGTCTCCTTTTGTTTTCCAAACATTATTACGGCTGAATAATGTTTTGAGTTATGACAGACTCTGACGAGTAATTCCATGAAACATTGCTGTCAGCAAGTTACTGAGAAAAAGTGAATTGCTTTGACTTCCTGTACGTGAGATACCAGGCAGCATGCAAGGAAATCCCAGTGGGGCTGATATGTTGCGCTGTTCAAATCTGTCATTTGTCATTATTGATCCTGATTTTCCCTCATAATTTATCTGATGCATGCCAATTATCTATGCATATATCTGTTACTTGCCCCACATGTCACATGTGAATAGTTACAGCCTGTTACAGACAACCAAACTTGATAATCAGTCTTGGTCCAGCTAAACAACTGATATGGTAGGGCCGAATAAAACATTGTTTTGGAAGGAAGGAAGGTTGGTAGAGTCTGACAAAGGAAATTTTATTTAAAATAAATTATGCTCATCATCATCCTTTTACAGTTTATCCACGTGAACTGTTAACTGAATTTATATTAGTTAAGTGAACAATCGAAAATTGTTTCAGCATAAGATGTCATCAGTGTTGTCTATGTATTTCTTGAAGCTCAGTTGTGCAGACTAGTTAGCTTTTTGTCCAAACAACAGATTAGTTAGTTTTGATTTGGTCTGCTTACACCACCTACTCCCCCCTTTCGATTTGCAGGTGAAAAGATCATTGAGCCAGTTCACTCCTGCACAGTGGGACAAGGATCAATGGCAGCCGTTTATGGGGCCGTTGCGGTTCATCCAAGTATTGTTCCTCTGCGTCGTTTTCATGATGGTGGAGCTCAACACATTTTTCCTTAAGTTCTGCCTCTGGATCCCTCCGAGGAATCCCTTGGTCGTGTACAGATTGATCCTCTGGTGGCTGATTGCGATTCCGACAATCCGCGAGTACAATTCCTACTTGCAAGACAGGTACCTCTCAGCTTTGCTGTGCATATTTGTTACTAGCAAATTAAGCACACATGAACAGTGCGCCATCTCTTAGCTTTTTTTATTGGATTTTAACATCTGGCCATGATTCCTATCACCTCAGAAAACCTGTGAAGAAGGTTGGGGCCTTCTGCTGGCTCTCTGTGGCCATATGCATAGTGGAGCTTCTTATCTGCATGAAGTTTGGGCACGGTGAGCTCTCCCTTTTCACCTGCTGAACCTTGGGATCTCTCGTGCTGCACATCTGGTAGATGGAGTGTTTAACATACATCAACTGAAATTTTGGCAGGGCTGTTTCATGATCCGATGCCTACTTGGCTGGTAATATTTTGGAGCTCGGCGGGGGCAGCGTTCCTGATATTCTTGCTTGCGTGGTCGTGGAGGAACCACCAAAAATTTCGGAGAAAGAATGTCTGATGGATTCATCAAGAATGTTTTCTACTCAGATCACTTCAAAGTTGCTTCTCAATATACATTTTTATACATAGGATGTACATATATGATGTAACTTAAACCTTAGCGGAGCCAAATTCCTGGTGCTCCTGGTCTGTCACTATAGCTCATTCTTGCCAGCATCATAAGATTGAGTAATTCGAGATCAATCAATAATAGTGTAACAGGGCATGACGTAACGAGCCAATAAATCTAGATTACGACATTGATTTGGACAGTTTTTTTTATCTTTACAAATTATTTCTGTTTATTGCACTTAAAAAAAAACGTTGTGGTACAACCGATCCACCTTCATATCCTCTTTCTCTCTCTTCCTAACAACCTGCAGATATGTGGAAGGGGAGCTCGCTTCCATGGAGGTAGAGGTGGCAGCTCAAAAATAGATGCCACCGGGGAGCTCCGGGAAGAAACGATACTATGGGAGATGTGGCTGTCTGATCTAGCGTCGTCGGGGCTCTAGTGAGCTGGGTTCATCACCGCAAGCCCACAGCGATGAAATTTGAGGTGTTGCATGAGTGTTTTCGAAGTGCTGCAAACTCGTGCACGTTCTACTGTGAACGTGTGAGCGAGGTGTTGCAATGATTCTCGGCATGTGCGGCAAATATTTGATTGATGCTATATTTTTTTTCTTGAGGAGCTGCAAACGTTGATCTGTCATGTTGCACATGTGTTCTGATTTTTTTGGACGATTTTGCTGCGGCCGATGGGATGTGACGTGGCTTGTGGTGGATTTACTGTATACTCGTACTTGCTTGCTGCAACTGAATCGATGTTTTCAAAATGTTGTGATGCTTTTTTGCAATGTTTTGATCCACTGCAAAGATAAAATGCTGCAGCGTTGTTGCAATTATACACAAAACTGCTACATAGGTGGAGCTTTGTTGTAAGGGTCAAATGATCTAGATTTCACGTTTTATGGACATCGGACGGTTAGGGTGGGGATTGATCACCCGAGGATGCTCGTCAGCACGGACAGATCTATATATGGTCATGGGTGTGCACATGTACACCCAATTTTTTTTGGCAAACAAAACTATATTTATAATGCAGATTAAGTGCATGTATCAATGACATTGTACTTTGAGCAAAACAAGTCCGTTGACGTCAATCTAAGCTTAAGATTTTATAATCAAGTACTCCGTAGTATTTTTTCTCTAACTTTTGCAAAAACTTCGATGATTCTTTTAGCTATGGGGGATAAAGTTCCGGTTTTGCTAAGTTAATCCTTTATAGATTGCATTTTTGGTTCCTCAAATTTTGCGGAAATCTAATTTTGATCCCTTAACTCAATTTTAGTCTATATCTTCCCTCAAACTCTTAATTAAGTCTATTTTTGGTCCTTGACAACGGTTTAATGATGGTTGACTGGTATTTGACTCTCTTTTTTTGCCATTGTGCACAAAATTAGCCGGTTTTAATCTACGTGGGATCATTTGTGCCCAGTCAACAAATAGAAGAAATCCCCTCGCCCTAACACACATGTGCACCACCTCCGCCTTTCTTGCTTGGTGTAGCCGTCCTCGCCACTTCAGACGCCTCCGCATTTCCTCGCAAAAACCCTCGCATGTCCGCTGCTTCTGCCTTTCCTACCCGGCTTATCCGCCCTCTTAGTGGGAGGTGCTAACGCTAGGTGTTGGGGAGGAGTTAGGGTTACTATGCAAAATGGATAATGATTATGATCTCGCTGGCAAACATTCGCAATGCTAATTGCATCACTGATCTCGAGGTGATATGGTCCAACATGGATTAAACCTGTCCAAATCAGTGCACGGTGGCAAAAAAAGAAGTCAAAAACCGGTCAACCATCGCTAAATCGCTGCAAGGGATCAAAATTAGACTTAATTAATAGTTTGAGGGCAAGTTAGATCAAAACTAAATTGGAAGATCAAAGTTAGACTTTTGCAAGACATGAGGGACAAAAAATGCACTTCACCCTTAGAAGTCGTTTGGTATCCATCATTTGGGCCTGAAATTCTGAAATTCATTTTGGAATTCCATAGGTGGGCTGTTTGGTTGTCACAGAATTGGGTCATCATTTCATTTAGAAAATCCAGCAAAATGACACCATGGGTAAACACAATTCCAAGCTGTGTCATTTGCAATTCTTGGAAGCCATTTAAATTCAATATTGAATTATGTTGTCATTTGCAATTGTGACAACCAAACAAGTGTCCATTTCTGGAATTACAATGTAAATGAAATGAATGCATGTATTCATTTCAAAATGCTACAAATAAAATGAAAGCATGGTTTTCAAACGACTCCTTATAGATTAGCCAAAAAAAAAAACACCCAATTTTGAAAACCTAGATCCGTCCTTGCTCGTCAAGCCTTTTTTTCGTTTGCTAAGTTTGTGTTGTTACCTGAACTTGGTATTTAGAAGAGAGTCCCGATTGTTTTTTTTATAAGAATTTAGTTTTTTTAGGAGAGTCCGAACAGTTCGTCTAAAAATTGTCGGAAGGAATCACTCAAAAACGAATTGGGAGAAAAGGAAGCACGAATCTCCAAGCACACACGACGACCCAAGCCCTAGCCGAATAAACCCCGGGCCTCCGGCCGCCGCCTGCTCTTCTCCTTCTCGCCGTCTTTGCAACCCGGTTTCCCCACGCGACGCTCCGGCGCCACATCCGCTGCCGCCATGTCAAAGAAAGGTGGAAAGAAAGCGGCGAAGGGTGGCGGCGAGCTGTCCCGGTTCCTGCAGCCGCATCTCCAGACCATCACGGACACCATCCAGGTATGTTCCCGATGAATTCCTGGTCACGGCGGAGCTCTAATCCTACCTGGAACACCTCGTTTGATCGATTACATGGTTATTTTTTTCATTAATTTTCGCAGATGATGTCGGTGGCGGCTCCTGCGGGATTGGAGCGGACCGTCTGGTCCGAGGTCGTCGCGCTCGGCGATGTGGTCTCCAGGCAGGCTACAGTCGGTGAGTCTGAATTTTTTCGATTTCGTGGACTGATTTTGTGCGCTGGAGTGGCAATCGTGAGCGTGTAGTTAGAATTGTTGGAATTCCTGTGGGTGAGCGTAGATTCAATTGCTTGACATGCCTGGTAAGATCACAATTTAGGAACAAAACTAGGGTTTTTATCTGAATCCAATCTGCTGCAGTTCTGATGCTTTGCTTTGCTTATGCGGAAGAGCTAAATTGTTTGCATTTTGTATCTAACTAGGGGCCAGTGCAATTCTGGCAGTTCATATTGCTGTGCGACATGTTTGTTGTTGATGATTTATCTTTGGCTTTGTTGACTTACTGTTATGCCTGTTTTCATTGTAGCTGGGATGGTCTGGAGCGGAGAATTGCCTGGTGTAGAAGCGCTCAAGGAGAACATTGCTGCGTATTTCAACGTCTTACAGGGTTTCCTGTTGGCTTGCCATGGAAGCACAGTTGGTGCTGGCCCTACTCTTCACAAGTATATCACTACTTCTGCGAGGGGCGTGGTGGATTCCAGCTTCTCGTTGTTCAAGCTAGCTGTTTCGGCCTACGGTATGTAACATCCAATATCCTGTGAAGCAATTTGGGTGATGCAAAATAACTCTCATGATCGAACTCACTGTTCTATTTTCCATACAGATGCAGTAAAAGGGAGTAGATTACATATTTTTTTAGTCTTTTCTGCCTCTACTTTTGTTGTGATTCTAGTTCATGTGTGGGTAACTAGTAATGTAATCACTATTAAAGGAAATGTGGATTAGCGCATAAAAAGGAATGCTGTTCCCTTAGAAAAAGAAAGAAAATGTTGCTAACATGTTCATACAGTTTTGAGACTTTGAGTATAATTTGACACAACGTCTTAGATATAAAAAGTTTCATGTTCAAGATGGTCTGAATCAGGACTAATACCTTTTTTGTGTGTGAGATGCAGAATCTGGGAATCCTGACCGGAAAACAATTATACCTCCGGTGACAGGAACTGTATGGGAAGCGTGTCTTGCTCTTAAAAAGGTGCCTACGACCAACTGTATCGCTATAGGGCGAGCTATGACCGAGATATGTGTCTGTCTAAAGGATGTCCTCCGGGAGATGAAAGAACTCCCGATTGGTGATAACACAGCTGAAAAATCTTCCAGTGGAGAAGCTGACATGACCTTATCGGATAATGATGAATCGTCGTCTGATATTGAGGTAGATGACGACTTCACAGAGGAGGAGATTGCTGTTGCCAAGTTGATTATCACCGTGACATCAGACTCTCTTGCTGCGGTGAAAGAAACAATTCGTTTCATAACTGGCTTGCTTAAGAGCTCTGGCAACCAAAGAGGTGCTAATGAGGATAAGGTTGAGTCAATGGAAAATCTGCTCAGCTGCTGCAATGACATTGCTGACCAGGTGAACGAGCTTGGAGCCTGCGTTTACACACAAGACCCGTCTGAAATGAAGTCCGCCATAAAAAGACTGTACAATGGCATCAAGGGGATGTGCAAGGAAATAGGAGACCTCGGTGGCTTGCCTGAGAACGCCTTTGCAGCATTTGGAAGGTTTGAGAAGTCACTGGGAGATCTCGAGGAAGAGATAGCAAAGGATGTAGCGGATGAGATGAAAAATCTTACCATCAGCCAATCCTGATAGCCGAAGCAGGTGCTTCATTGCAATGTTATGATATGTCTTCTAGTTCTTAGCAATGCTGTAATGTATCTTCTAGCTCGAGTTATGAAGCTTTTGTTGGTCAACAAAATGAGGAGTGTGTAGTTCTTTCCATTGAGAAAAAAAGGAATGGTTAGCGCTTAGTTTGGTCTTGCGATCTCGGGTGTATTAAGGCAGTACAGTAACTTGGTGTAATATGCAAGATTGATGCAAGATAAATCTGGGTGCTAAGATTAAGTTGATTAGTTACCCGTTGAATCCTGTCCTGTTCTGAAGTAGCTAAGAATGTCAGACATATATAATATGTCTTGTTTGTAGAATGCTCAAATCTTCTTTTCTTGCTAAAAAAACAATGTATTGTGCTTATTCTTTGGTGTGTTGAGGCAGCATAATCTGTAGTTGTAAATGTGTACAATATTGGTGCTAGATGCACATGGGTGCTCCACCCTGCATCTCTGTATTTTGATGGGTAAAGTTGGCAAGACTGAAAGGTTATCCAACTAGTACAATGTTTTCTGCTTCAGATTTGTTGGAATGCTCAAATCCATTTTTCTTTTTTAAATAAAACAATGTGTGCTTATTCTTCTTAGTATGTTGAGGCAGCTCTATCAGTGGTTGTAAATGTGTAGTACAAGATTGGTGCTAGATGCACATGGGTGCTCCATCCTGCAACTCTACATTTCGAGGGCTAGGTTGGCAAGGCTGAAAGTTTTCGTTTCATTTGTAGTTGGTAGTTGGCTAAGTTCTCTGTATTTGGTGCTAGTTATCAATGTTTTAGGTTTTAAATTTTGTTTATATACAGATCAGGGCTTTTGCCAATGTTCTCTGCTACAGATTGGTTGGTTGCATTGCTACTGCACTGAAGTGCGATTAACAACATGACTTGGACAGTTTTGTCTAAGCTTGAGCTCAAAATTCAGTTTGTTAAGACTGTTTTCATTGTAGCTGGGATGGTCTGGAGTGGAGACTTGCCTGGTGTAGAAACACTGAAGGAGATCATTGCTGCGTATTTCAACGTCCTGCAGGGTTTCCTTTTGGCTTGCCACGGAAGCACGGATGGTGCTGGTCCTACTCTTCGCAAGTATATCACTACTTCTGTGAAGGGCGTGGTGGATTCCAGCTTCTCGTTGTTCAAGCTTGCTGTTTCTGCCTACGGTATGTAACATCCAGCATCCTGTGAAGCAATTTTGTTGATGAAAAATAACTCACATGATAGAAATTCCTGGTCTATTTTTCATACAGATATAATAAAAAGGATTAGCTTACATATTTATCAGTCTTTTTTGCCTCTACTTTTGTTGTGATTCTAGTTCATGAGTGGGTAACTAGTATTGTAATCATTAGTAAAGGACATGTGAAATAGCGGATAAAAGAAAATATCACTCCATTAGAAAAATGGAAGAGAATGTTGCTAACATGTTCAGACAGTTTTTAGACTTTGAGTATATTTCAGATAACATTTTAAATCCATATTTTTTTCATGTTTAAGATGGTTAGAATCAGGGCTGATACTTTCTTCATGTGAAATGCAGAATCTGGGAATCCTAACCGGAAAAATACTATACCTCCGGTTACATGAACTGTATGGGAAGCGTGTCTTGCTCTTAAAAAGGTGCCTACAACCAACTGTATCGCTATAGAGCGAGCTATGACTGAGATATGCGTCTGTCTAAAGGATATCCTCCGGGAGATGAAAGAGCTCCCGCTTGGTGATAGCACAGCTGAAAAATCTTCCAATGGAGAAGCTGACATGACCTTATCGGATAACGATGAATCATCGTCTGGTATTGAGGTAGATGACGACTTCACCGAGGAGGAGATTGCTATTGCCAAGTTGATTATCACCGTGACATTAGACTCCCTCATTGCGGTGAAAGAAACAATTCGTTTCATAACAGGCTTGCTTAAGAGCTCTGGCAACAAAAGAGGTGCTAATGAGGATAAAGTCGAGTCAATGGAAAATCTGCTTAGATGCTGCAGTGACATTGCTGACCAAGTGAACGAGTTTGGAGCCTGTATGTATACACAAGATCCATCTGAGATGCAGTCCTCCATCGAAAGACTATAGTGGCATCAACCAGATGTGCAAGGAAATAGGAGACCTCGGTGGCTCGCCTGAGAACACCTTTGCAGCATTTGGAGGGCTTCAGAAGTCGCTGGGAGTTCTTGAGGAAGAGATTGCAAAGGATGTGGCGAACGAAATGACAAATCTTGCCATCAGCCTATCCTTATTGCTGAAGAAGACTCTTGATTACAATGTTATGCTATGTCTTCTGGTTCGTAGCAATGTTCAAATGTATCTTCTAGTCCGAGTTATGAAGCTTTTGTTGGTCAAACCGGATGACGAGTGACTAGTACTTTTCCACTGAGAAGTAAAAGGAATGCTTAGTGCTTAGTTTGTATTGCAAATTCTGGTGTACCAAAGGCAGTATAGTAACTTGTTGTAATATACAAGATTGATGCAAGATAAATCTGGTTGGTTTAGTATTTAAGACTACTGCTAGTAGATGAAGTTGGTTAGTTATCTGATGAATCCAGTCCTGTTTTCTGAATTAACAACCTCCTTTTCTTGTTTGAACAAGTGCTTTGTGCTTATTCTTGGTGCGTTGAGGCAGCATCATGAGTAGAATAAATAAATGTTTACAGGATTGGTGCTAAATGGATATGGGTGCTGCACCCTGCATCTCTGTGTTTGGATGGTTTAGGTTGGCAAGACTGGAAGGTTTTCGGTTTCTTTTGTACTAGGCTCGTGAAATTTGGTGCTAAAAGGCCGTGGTTGTCAAATTTGTTTCGTTTTAAGTTTTGTACTAAAAGGCCGTGGTTGTCAAATTTGTTTCGTTTTAAGTTTTGTACTAGCGAGCTGCCATTGTTCTCTGCTAAAGATTAGTTGGCTGCTTTGCGACTGTACTTTGTCCAAGCTTAGGACTCAAATTTCAGTTTTGGATTTGTTGGGGTCCTTCCTATTAGGAAGAACACCCTAAAAAAATTAGCGTATGCTGCTGATTGTGGCGTGCACACGGTATTCTTTAGTAAAAGGCGAAAGAATAGTTCGCTCTGTGCTCACTACGCAGCTCCGTGCTCCTTCCCAGCAAATCATCTTTAGCAAATCCGCGAGGTGGTACTAATCGTCGATCAATCGTCTACTCTGGCGCTGCTGCAGTTGGGGTGGGCTGTTGTTACCTTGCCCAGGCCTCGGCCCAAGGATCCAGGGATGCGTTGTGAATGTTTGGCCCGAGAAATAGTTCGAGGGCCTCGCGCTGGCTGCTGGCACTAACCGGTCGGTGGTCACCGCGGCAGCGCGTCCCCATACCGAGGTGGGCGCCGTCGTGGACGCGCGCGCGTGCCGAAGCTGCTTTGCACGCCAAGCTCGGCCGCGTATAACTAAAGCTGCGGGCGGCGGTGCGCACGCCGTCCGTCGTGCGGCAGGCGAATGTGACCACTTGCCGGAAGAGCGGCGACGGCGCGGAGGCCGGGCTCGTTCTACGGCCGATGCCGCGACACGCACGTACCCGCACGCAAAGGCACCCGCCCAGGAAAGCCGCTCCGGCGCCCACCCGCCGCCGCGAGCACGCGCGTGCGGCCTAGTACGTCGCGCGCGAACATGCGCCCGCCGCTCCCGTGTCGTGCGGCGGGCAGGCAAGCGTGTCGGGACCTGGTCACCCGCTGTACGTCGTTGACGACGCCGGACGGGAAGGAGTTGAGTGCCCAATGATTGAGCATATTAAACACCCCGCGATCCCCGCTTTCCGGCGAGTGACCGGAGCAGCGTACCACCTTTTCCCTTCCTCTCTCGGACTCGTGGTGGCGCGTCGTCGGCTCCGATCGACTATGCCGGCCTACTGGTTATTCCATTGATCTCCACCACGCTCCATGCACGCACGCGCGACCCGGCTACCTCGCTTTAATCGCTTTGCTTGGAAGAGAATGCATTCAGCAAAAGGCCAGCTTCTTTCATAGAAAAAGCTACAATCGTATAGCTGCATGCGTAGCATGCGCTGCATGTTACGTGCATGCATGAAGCATGACCATGCAGCGTGCACGAGACCCTACCTTCCTGCCCACATTGAATTTGTTCGGACAGACGCGCGCTTCTCAGCATCTCCACCGGCGTTACCAATTGGTCTATTTGGACGCTCACCTGGAATAAGGGCCTCCGCCGGCGCTTCAAAAACGATGCCAACAATTGGGTGCGACCCAAAAACTTAGCCCGACACTCCCACGCCAGCCCCAACCCATCGGGACTGGCACGGGGGCTCCGGCACATGTGCCACGAAGGAAGCAAACAGGTGGACGCTACACGACATTGTCTCCGCGCCATCCTCGATTGCTTCGTTGTTCGACAAACAAACTATGGATAGCAACCACGAGATGGTAATCAATCAATTAACATAATGATGAAAAGAACTTGATGGTCGTATCTTGTCTGCTTTGTTGTTTACGAGCGAAGATAAATGTTGAACCTCGGCGGGGAGGTTGTAGGATGGGGAAGAATTACATGGACAAAGCCGTGCAACGGAAGCACTGTGATGTTATGCTCGAGGCTGATTATTATGTCCAGAATCCAACACATACACCTAAGAATTTTTGGCACCGCTTCAGGATGAATAACGAGTTGTTCACGAAGATTGTGTATGGTGTGAAGGAGTATGATGACTACTTCATGTGGAAAAAAAATCACCGAATTGCATGGTTTCACCTAAATGCACGGTTCCCTTGAGGTGCCGCGCATAGGGAGCTCCTCTAGAGACACATAATGACTATATACACATCCCTGAGCCGACCTTCCAGGAGAGAGTGTACAAATTTTCTCAGGTAATCGTCGTAGTGATTGGATCAATCAATTTGAGAAAACATGCACATCTCGGTTCTTGGCACAAAATGAAGTGAGAGAATTTTCAACTACATCATTAGGATGGAAGAATTGTTCATTCAGTTGGCAAGGGATATATAAAGGTCATACTGGAGAGTGTCATGTATTTCTTGAAGTTGCGACATATTATTATGATCTATAAATTTGGCATGGCGGGATCTTAATGTCAAGCTTCATGCACTAGGCAATACAACTAAAAGTCCGGTCTAATAGAAATAGCTAGTACAATTCATTTATAAATTTCACAACACCTACTCTCACGTGTAACGGGAGAAGAGAAAGTCATCACGTGAATAGAAAAAGATCAAACACAAATATTAATAAGGAGGTGGATACGTGGCCAAAGAGGGGGGGGGGGCAATAATTTTAGGATAAATTTGAAAATTAGCCCCGAGACCCTATGGTACCCAACCAAAAGTACGAACTTATGAAAATGGCTAGTACAATTTACTTATACACTTCACAACACTTATACCGACATCAGTGTGTTGCAACGCTCTTCGATGTTTGCTAGACTTGCTGAAAGCCATGCTCTAGAGGTAAATTACGTGATCAATGGCCACTCATACAGCAAAGGGTACTAGTCATGGGCGTACGCAGCGGGTGGGCCGGGGGAGCCTTGGTCCACCCAGAAATCGACAAAAATTGTGGGCACCCCTCTAATATCTGGCCCTACTGGCTCAATGACTGCTTCGTGGCACTGTCCTATTTCGCTGAAGGTCACGTAGTCGTCGGCAGACCCAGCTGTGGATGGAGAGCAAGACATAAAAATAGGAAGCTAGAATTCGATCCAGGCACTGCCATTCATACAGTGGCTCTTGCCGCTGGGCTATTGGGCGGTTTTTGTTTATCGTTGCGCAGCAGCTCACTTTACTGCGAGATTTAATAACCCTAGGATAAACGTTTGGTTCTGACGTTTTCTACTGACCTGAGCATCCTAGATTGGATATTTTTCCCTTTCATATATGCTTTTCAAATGTTTTTTCCTTTCATTTTACTTCTTTAGCTAAGAGTGATTTTTTTTAGCCCGGGCTACATGTAACTTCTTTTTTTGCAAAATTTAAAAATGAGATTTTAAAGTTTCAAAAAAATCTGATAAAAAATATAGATGTAGACAATGATCGGATCTACCAATGTGTAAAATTTGAACTCGAGATACCTCATGTTCTCGGCTGCATAAAAATGACAAAATCAGACAGATTTTGAGATTTTGAAATCTGACAGTGTTCACTAATATTGATATCAGAATTTTTCATTTTTGCACAGTTCAGGTATTTCCAGTCGAAAATTTCAACAGTATTATCTACATGTACATTTAATTTCAGAATTTTTTGAAGCTTTAAAATGTTGTTGCAGCTCGAGCTACACCTGTGGTTTCCATCTTTCTTCTTTGTTAGATTCATTTCTATGCTATGAGGGGAAGAGCTATTTTTGTTCCTTGTGTGTTGAAACTTTGTTCTGCTTAGTCTGAAGTTTTGTTCTTTCTGTGAGGCGATTTGTTCCTACTATTTTAAAATAATTGGCTAGTTTAGTTTTCTCACTTGGGGGGTGCAATTTTTTTCCTGAGTTGTGCCTCCCCTCCAATTTTTTCCTGCGTCCGCCACTGTACCTAGCCATGGCATCTATCCACAAAATGGTCGACAATTGTGAAGACAATCCATGACCTTTTTTAGAGAGAATAAATCTTGGTTTGCCACGTGACAAGAGAGTTGTAGGTAGGATGTCGAGCGGTCATTTAGTGTGCTTCAAGCTTGTTCTGCAATTGTCCAGTACCCTGCTCTCTCATGGATGAAATCTCAAATGTGGGCGGTGACGAATGCTTGTGTGATGCACAACATGATCAGTGAGCAGGATGCTCCAATGAATGATGCATCAACCATATGATTGACATGGCTCTCTCGTGGAATTTGATCACCAGGTATCGGCCGAGTTTGAAGCTTTCCTCGTCGTGCATATGCGATGATGCAAGATGATCTAGTGTAACATTTGCAGGGGAGAGGAAACTTCGCATGAGTCTTGACCTATTTGAACTTCTCGCATTTTAATATATTTAAACTATTGCATGAATTATTCTACCGAATTTATTGGTTGAATAATATTATTTATTTGGTTGAAAAATGATATTAATTTGGTTGAATAATTCTATTTCCTTTAATATTGTTTGCTAATTTGGTTGTATTGCGATAGAATATTTGAAAGTAAGCAGGTAAATCCTAGTGGGAGCCCCTATTTTGGGGTGCCACCATGGGCAGACGACCCCAATAAAGTAGGCGCATGAGTGTGGTGGCGTCTCCAAAATGGTTCATCCGATGTTGTTGCCGAATGTAGTTTAAAGAACAAGTCCGGTGAAAATGCTCTTATATATAATTAGAATACTCCAAATAAAGGTACTATAGTTGTATCATGAATTTCATGCATGTAAAAAAGTTATGTGTCAATGATAAGCGAGATTATAGCGGTGCTCCCTTCGGTACAGTTCAACAGGCACACACAGTTTAAGACAAATTTTGATCATTAATTTAGTCAAAAAAATATGAATTATATGTACACAAAAGCTATGTTATTAGATTCGTATTTGGAAAGTTAAACTAAGTACGTGGTTGTTAAACTGATACGGAGAGAGTATCATAGATAGATACCGTATTACAACACATAGAATTAGAAAAATAAATGTTAAATAGATCTTCACAATTTTCCATTAAAATTATACAAATTATTAAATATGAAAATAGTATGATACTTTTATACGATATAATGCGTTACAACTATAGTACCATACACTAATGTCTAGTAGCGAAGGACGGAATTAATTTAAGGTAGAGCGAACTCTTTAAAAATGATGCAAATAAAAAAATTGCCAGTGACACTAATGGTATATATGATTTACACACAATCACTTATACAATAAAAATAGAAACATATTTGATTATAAGTAGATACTACAAACATATCAATAATGCCAACTCAATGGCAAAGCTTTACCATCCCTTTTTTGTAATTTGATGGATCAGGACTTTTAAATATGTCTTGATCGGTTTGCAACTCGGTCTTAATGATATTTGTCGCCGAGAAATCATTTCTAATTATTGCCTTCACTACTGTTAAAAGCAACCCCAACTGAATGAGCTGATAATATCGTTGGAGAAACATGGAGTGCTTTTCAAAAATCAAGAAATATCTGAACTCTCTAATTCGCCGCGTATGAATAATGAATAGCTCAAGGTTATCTTTTATATAGTAAAAGGTAAAATAAATCTCTATAAGAAATCTAGAAAATGAGTCTTGTTTTTGGTATGTAGTCTTTGTTTTGGGTTTGTAGTTAGTTTCGTGCAGTGTTCACTAAAACACGCATAACTTTCTCGTACGAAATCCATTTTCAGTATATGACCACTCAAATTATTAAAAAAAAAAACATGCGCAACTCAATGTATTCACAAAAATTAAGATGGAACAAACATAAAACTAAGAGCCGCGTCCCCCAAACGGCGCTTGATCGAGCGTTTGGGGGACGTGTTTTGTTCATGCCGCCTTTGGGGGAAGTCACTCCCAGCCGCGTTCCCCAAACGCCGTTTCCAAATAGAAATTCAAATAGTTTGCATTCAACAGAGACCGTTCCCGCCGAAGTCGTCGCGATCAGAGTAGCTGCGATCAAAGTACCGAGCACGCGATTATATTACAAGTCGACGTAAAAATTAGAAGAAGGGGAAGGAGTTGGGCGACGGTAACGCCGACGGCACATCCTGAGTCGACGTAGGCCAGTCGATCACGACGAACTCGTCGTGATCTGCCCGGTGTGCATGCTCCGTCGCCGACGCCGAGGCAGAGGCCGACGCAGGTGTACTACCAGATGCTGTCGTAGACGCGTCTACCGGCTCTAGCTCCGGGGTTGGAGTTGATGCCGCTGCCGCTGCCTCGGCCGCCTCCATCTTGGTTTCGATGTCGTCGAGGATCTGGCCTTTGAAAAAGTTGTGCGCCGCCCGAGTCTGGAGAGACATTTCTTCTGCCGACGCTGTCAGCATGGATATGTCGTCCTTGCGTTTCTTGAGCTCCATCTTCTCATCTTGCCTCTTGAGCAGCGCCGCCCATCTTTTGTCGGTCTTTTGGCGCGGGAGAGCAGGGTCGAGGAGACCCCGGCGAGGCACTGCGTGATTGACGCCTGCGTCTTCTCGGTCGACGCAGCATCGGCCAAGGCGGCCTTGGCAGCCTTGTTGCCGATAGGACGCCCTGCCGATGTTGCCAGCGACGCTTCCAGATCAATGGCGTCTTTCCCCTTCGACAACGAAATGCGAGCCAGCCGCCATTTCTCATTCTTTCCGAGCTTGGTATAGCAATGCATCAGCGCGAACGACTTCTCGTCCGAGTTCTTCCGGTACACATCCATGGCTTTGTCGAACTAACAACAGGAAACACAATCACAGATCGTTAAACAAAATGTAGGCGCTACAGATTAGCTAAGAAAGAGTCAGAGCACGCCGCTGACGTCGATGCCATTGTCGCCTCTGGTCTCGACCTCGTGATGGAACCCATGGAACATGTTCACCGACGCCTGGATGATGGCCCATCGCGTCGACATTGCCTTTTGGCTCCTCTTCATTGTCACTTTGTTGTAGTCATTGTTGATTAGCTTGCGCTCATCGAACTCGGCCTTGATCCTCGCCCAATACTTCCCGTACTTTTTGTTGGCGCCGTTGATGGAGTCATGGCTCACTATCAACCACGACTCGCAGAGACATTGATCCCCTAGAACCGTCCAATTGGGGCCTCGTGTGCCCGACGCCTTCTTCTTCTTCCTCACGCCGGCCGCGTCAACCTCCACGATATCATCGCCATCCTCCACGGCAACCGCATCCTCGTTGTCCTCTTCGTCGCTGCCCTCTTCGTCCTCGTCGTCATCGTCCTCCACCCCCTCCCCCTCCCCCTCCTCCTCCTCCTCCTCAACGCTGGCGCCCTCGAATTCGAGCGGGGCCCTGCGACCAGTGAACGGGGCACCGTCCGCACCGGGTCCTGGCTCGCGCTGGGGTGCTTGATCGTACGCCGGGAGTAGAAGACGACGTTGGGGCTGAAGCCGCCATGCGCCAGCGTATCCTGGTAGTGCGGCGACAAGTTTGGCGTCACGCATCCGGGAGTGGCGGAGGTGCCGTCGTTGTAGAACCCGGATATCGACGGAGAGACCACTCCTGGAATGTATAGCGGCGCCGGCATACTCCATGGGCTCGCGTTTGTGGCAGCGATACACCCGGCCAGCGCGTGCTGGTGCGAGCGTCCCGCCAACGCCTTCATCTCCAGTTGCGCCGCCCTCCGTCCCTTCCGCTCCGCCGTCGACATCTTCCGGCGCAAATAGTCTTGATGCCACTGATCTTCGGTCTAGCCTTCCGGCTACTTCTTCGAGTTGGCACCTTCCGCGTCTTCGCGAAGCGCCTTCGCCCCTTTCGTCTCATTGCCGGCTTCTTGGCGCTTTCTTGGCCAATTTTGGGGGCTATCGGCGGCGCCATGGATGGGGAGAGGGTAGTGGCGGCGGGAGGAACAGAGTAGCGACGGCGGGAGTGAGAAATGAATTGGCGGGATAGGAGGTAAAATGTGTTAGGAGGGCATAAATGCGCGGCGGGAGAGGCGCGATTTGGCGGGAGAGGGCGGCGAATTTTTCCTGTGCCGCTGCCGCGTCGGGTCGCGTCTCTTCGCCCCGCTTTTCATTGGGCCCGGCGAGCCCGGAGCGTCCCCTGTGTAGTGGGGACGGGCTCGGGGCGTCGGACACCGTATTGAACCGCGCCGAACAAAAAGAGATTTTGGAGCACGCGGCTGAGAACATTTTTTTATCCGGCGCGCCCCAAATTCTTTTAGGAGACGCTATGGGGGACGCGGCTGGAGATGCTCTAACACACGAAAGTAGATATAAGAGCAAAGAAAAAGGAGAATATCAGAATATGTATACACGCAAGAAAACAACACCAAACTGCATGCATGCGAAGCGAAAAAAAGTTGAATAAGACGAACTTTAGGCCGAGAAAGCACGGAGGTTTTCCCTGCTCTTGTCACGGTCATGTTCATGCATGCGCTCTTAAAGCGATCGTCGATCGTCCACCAGCATGCAGCTGCAAGCAGATTTACGAGAGAGCACGCCGGTCAGGTCCGAGCCGGCATCACATGCACACTGGCCTGACCGATCCCCAGCGGCTTCCTGAAAAGGATGAGTAGGAGAATTCTGTCGATTTTGACCGCTTGCTCCAAGCTTTCTGTCCCATGATGGATATGGAGACGTTTCATTCAGCCCCAAATTAAACCAGCTGACTAGCTAGATACAACTTTAGAAAGAAAAATAGCGACATACTATTGACTAGCTATTACACTACATGTTAAGCTTATGCATTAGCAATGCATCAGTGAGGTTCATGGCTGGTGCAAGGCATATGTCGATTGGCTGTGATACCAATACTGCCACTAGTGGAAAACATGCCTAATATCACGGGTTGTAAGATCCTTTTGTCGCGGGTGGCCAGCCGTGACAACGGAGGCGCGACAAAAGGCCCAACCTTTTATCGCGGGTCGCTTACCACCCGCGACATAAGGTCCACCACGTGGCAGTCGCGGGGCGCGCAGGGGATACCCCCTTTTGTCGCGGGTGGTAACACCGCCCGCGACAAAAGGCCCTATACGTGGCGCACGTAGGACGCTGCTCCTTTAGGGTTTTTTTTTTTCTTTTTTCTTTTTTCATTTTTCATTTTTTATTTTTTGCTTTTTGCTTTTTTCTTTTTGTTTGACTCGTTACTCTCACATGGACCATGGACCATTGTTAACACTAATTACACTTAATCTTTAGTCAAATTCAAGTCTTAGTCACACTTCCCGGTCGGTCACCCATCCTCACACTACTCCACCCACAGCACGCTTAACTTCTCTGTTCTTTCCTGTTGTGTTCCCGCGAAGCTGATTGTACCTTATTGTCAATACTACCATATCAATCTTATTAACTCTTATACCATTGTGTCACTTTTCTGTATATTTTGAAAACAAAACAAAAACAATTAATTATTTAAGTAAACAATAATTTATAAGATAATAATATTAAATTCTAATGAAAGTAAAATAAGTAATAAAACTATTTTATTAAATAATATATCTATTATTCATATAATATGGCATAATTAATATCTTTGAATCTGCAAATCGCATTTGGAAAAATAATATGTCCATTATTATTAGAAAAACGTGAGGAATTTACATATAAATAATTTATTTTTTATTCATTTTTATTACTATTATTAAATAATATATCTATTATTCATATAATATGGCATAATTATTATCTTTAAATCTATAAATCGCATTTGGACAAATAATATGTCCATTATTATTAGAAAAATGTGAGGAATTTAAATATAAAATAATTTATTGTTTATTCATTTATTGACGCGAATTACTAATTCGAGCATGCTCACCTCCAACTTAATAACTGAATCCTGAATTATCGGCAGTACTACTACTGTACAGTAGACACCAACTTACGTAGTAGTTGAATCCATAATTAATTAAGCGCCTCCGTATATAGTCCACTAGACTAGCTAGTACGTACTACTGCTTCCCAAATCTATAGCACCTCCATGTATACGTACGTACGTACATACGACGCGTACGTCGCCGGCCGGCCGGGAAAATCCAAACCGTGTACGTACTATAGCTACAACCTTGATGAATTATTAATTATTACTGATGATGAATCAATCCCGATCCACTCGCTCTGATTACTCACGCGCGCATTTCTCTTTTTCACACCACCACTAATTCTCCCTCCTACCTTTTGTCGCGGGTCGTACCACGACCCGCGACAAAAGGGGTGCCAGCAGGCGGCACAAAGCCTTAGACCCCTTTTGTCGCGGGTACGACCCGCGACAAAAGGCCGCGACAAAAGGCTCGGAGCGCTCCAAAAAATTTCGGGACGACGTGGCCAGGCCATTTGTCGCGGCTCCAGGCGCGCCCGCGATAAAAGGCTTGCACGAAAGCCCTGTTTTCCACCAGTGTGCTGTAACCAACTACTTAATGGCTTGATTAGTAGCCCCAGTATGTACAAGCCCGTTGCATCCTCGAGTATAGGCCTGACAAGGTTGTGCAAAACAAGAGTATCACATTTTTTTGTTTTGCAAGAATATTCCTTGTCGATCCGTCTTGGACCGTACATGTATCGATTATTTGAAGTAGAGTGTGGATTAATCTACTGTTTTAGAGTTACTAGTTTACTACACGCCCAAGGTTTTGTTGGGACATGCACATAATTAAGCACGACTCCAATAGTCCAATACCAATAGGAGTGCGAGATCATATTTTACATATACACATGAGGCTCGCGCTTTGCGCTTCTCTCTGGCCAATGCATCACATCAAAGTCATCAACCAGACATCCATAAACAATCATCTTTCTAATCCTCTCCTCTTGTAGCGAGTATCCTATTCTATAACAGCCAGACGGCCACTTTTGGTGAATACATAAACAAACCAAAGGGAGGTTAATAGTCTAAAGTTGTATACTGAGTGCTTCAGGCTAGTAAAACGTAGGTGCCCTTTCTCCGAACAAGCATGTTACATCTACTTTGCACGCTAGTAGAAGCAACAAAGTATGGAAGAGGGCGAGTAGAATAAGAGCATCACACTCGTTGGCTCCCACGCCCAAATCCGGAAATTTTCGTGGATTGGATCAATTTTTGGCATGAGGGCAGTATATTTCCACGTGTGCTCCCAAGCGGCGTTTCTCGGGGAAAAAGAGGATGGCCCGGGAGTCGAAAGAGGAGACACGTGGGCGTGAGCGGTTGGTTTTGCTCCATCCGGAGTCCCCGGCGCTCCCCGGGCCGGGGATGGCGTGGGATCGCCGGATGAATTTAGGCCCAAATCCGGAGAAAAAAGAGCGCGGGGGCGGATTTCGCCGTCCGGATGTAAAAAACGGCTCGTGGGGGGCTTCTCGGGGAGACGAGTGGAGATGCTCTAAGAAGCGGGGTCTTGTTGCTCTCCTCTCAGCCGCTACTCCCCTATTCATTCCTCCATAGATTGGTTCCCCTCCTCGGTCGGCTTCGCCGTGTCGGGAGGAGTGGGGAACCCGATCTATGCGTGGAGTTTCGAATAAAAGTATTGGTTTCATTAGGTTATGTTAGGATTTTGGTAGCCGTCTTCTTGTTGGTTTCCTCTCAATGGAGATGGCATCGTCTGCAATAAGTGATCTTCGGCCTTTCGTTCGACGAGATCTTCTTCCCGGCGTCAATGGTGGTGTTGAACAATCACAATTTTCTAGGTATGGGTCTTCGGATCTTGCTTCGCGGATCGATTTTGGATCTTTTGTCGTTGTTGCCGCGAGGAGGATTATCCTTGCAGTTTTTGTCCCGGCTGCTACGTCCTCGACAATGGTGATTCGTACTCTCGGCTCTCCATCAAGTAGGTTAAATTAGACGGTTATTATTCATACTGGTGTTGACGCCATGTTTGACTTTAATGGTTTGCGTGCACCTTGGCATTGCGCTCAAAAAATTATGGGAGAACTTTCGTCGGTATCTACAGGTCTATGGTTCGTTATATATCTTTGGCTGCCTTCAGAAGAGAGTGTTCTGGAAGAAGAAAGAAATTGAAGACCTCGAAGATTTGTTACTATCTTTTAGACTTTATTTTGTACTCGTTGGAGTCAGTTCATGTATCTCTACCATGTACTATTTGTTGCTATGAATATATGTGGTATTGATTGTCAAAAAAAAAGTACTCCTTTGATTCATAAGATAGGAAATACATAGAATTGAGATGGTATACCTACTTAAGTTCTATATGAACATGAAATGTGTTCGATTGTAGTAAAGAATTTTTTCATGAGGTAGGATCTAATGCTTTTTCCTATATGCATGATTTACGCTACAAGATTTCTATACGATATAATTACTTTCTATGGTATATATTCCTATGAATCAAGCAACCTATATAAGATTTTTCTCATAGGATCCAAATTTTACTCAATTCCTGTAAAAATCTTATGAACAAAGAAGCCCTAAGGGGTTTAAAGCTTCCATGCCAAAGTGATAAGTGGCATGTGAAAGGAGAAACCATCTGTTGTGTTTATAGTTTATACCTACACATGTTTTAACAACCCTAATCTCCACTAATCTAGCAAAAAATCTAGTACTTCACACTTGTAGATAGCTAGCGAGCTAGCTAGGTTTGTTTTTGGTGCTCGATTGATGAACCAGGTCTGATGCTGGAGGAGTTATCTTTGTACTAATCAAATTTTTATTTTTTGTAAAACTTCTTCTTAAATAACATATTGTGGCAAAGCTTTTACCCATGTTTAAAAGAAGAACATGCTACTTTTACCGAGTGACTGGAGGCTAGGACTAAAAGAACATCTCTCCGATTAAGTTTTGGAATGTTTGAAGTTAAAATATGTGATACACTAATGTTTGATGAGATGGTGCAGATAATATATATGTTTGTGGTTGTGGTTGTTTTGTGTGGAAAAACAAGACAAAAGGCAGCAGGATCAACTTCACTAGGCCGGATTTTCCGGGCCGAATATTTGCAAAATATCCGGCCCCTGAAATTTGGCTAAGGACTTTCAGACGTGTCGCGTAGTAGCTCCCTAGAACCAGGGCCGTACTTTTGCCCGGAATTTCCCAGGCCGGATTTTTCGGGGGGGGGGATATCCGGCCCTCACTGACACCGGATAATCCAGCCCTGAAATCCCCCAACGGCTGGATTTTGGTGGGGGTTATACCCCCCTTCTTCCTCCTCCCCAAGCTGCTCAAATCCCGGCCAAGTTCATCACCATTAGAGCCACCTCAAGAAACACAAGAATCACAAGATCTCCTCCTCCCCCAACCAAAGCTCTTGATCTTTGGAGATTCGAAGGAGAAGACCCCGATCTACATCTTCACCGAAGCGATTTGCATTTCACCCTCATATGCTTGAGGGCCCCTTTGCTAGTGTTCCTATTTTGGAAGCCCTAGTTATTTGTCATTGATTTGTTCTGGTTGTTGTTGTTGTTGTATTGTTACAGATTTTGGGAGCCTCCAATTTGATTGTGGATGTGTGCCCCAAGAACCTTGTAAAGGCCCGGTTTGCCTTGAGGAAATCCCTTAGTGGAAGTGGGCTAGGCCTTCGTGGCGGTGCTCACAAGAGACCTGAGTGCAGCCTTCGTGGCGTTGGTCTGGCTTTCGTAGCGACCACACTCCTCCAAACGTAAACGTACCTTCTTGCAAAGGAAGGGAACTACGGGAATCAACTCCGTGTCTCCGCGTGTTCCACTATCTGTTACCTCTATCCGATTATCTCCTCTATATATTTCGTAGCTATATCTTGCTTAGTTGCTAACCTTGTCATATAGGTAAATTCACATAGTTGCATATCTAGAGAATTTACCTTTGTGCCAAGCCTAAATTGAAGAAAAAAAAAAAAAAATTAATTTCCCACCCCCAAGGCATACGATCCTCTTTCAATTGGTATCAGAGCCTGCTCTTAGAGTAACCGCGATAGGTTACGATGAGGTTACGAAGCCGGTCTCTCCATGATCTCAAGTTGATGGAAACATCTTTGAGGTCCTCCAAGGAAGCTAATATGGAAAGCATGAGGAAAATGATTTCCGAGCTTTTGTCGTTGGCTCCCTCCGTCATCCCCGCCATAGAGGAAAGGGACAAGAGTGGGTTAGAAAAGGGAGATGCTTCGGGCTCACCCTCTTCTACCACACCCTTGGAGAGTGATCACTTAGACAATACTAAAATCCCCATTACTTCTCCTAGAGCAACAAGTGCGGGTGTGAGTTACAATACTGTGGCTCCACCTTTCCGCTCTCCCGACATTCCGGTTCCCCATCCTCATATAAACACTAGAGGCGACCCACCCAAGTTTAATGATCATGATTTTTCTACTTGGCAATTTGAGTTTCGCTCTCATGTTTGCAGTGCCTCCAATGAACTATGGAGAATCATCTTGGAAGGGTACAAGCCTTACAACACCAACAAGTTGACTTGAAGAGAAGAAGTTGATAATCAACTCAACTCCATTGCCTTGGACATGATTCAAACTAGTGTGGGGACAAAGGACTTGGCCCTTGTTCGGAATTTCACAACCACCAAGGAAGCTTGGGAGGGCTTGGCCTCTAGCTTCATGGGAAGTGAAAGCATGAAGAGAAACAAGTATAGTGCTCTTCGGAATCAAGCCGAAGGATTCATGAGGCTACCGGATGAAGATCATCAAGTCATGTATAGAAGACTTATCACCGTTGCCGATGCTTTTCGGAATGTGGATGCCCAACATATTGATGATTTTTGGATCAAGGATAAGTATATTGATTGCATGATGCCGTTTGAACCCATTGATGTCAAGACTCTAGTTGGGAGAGAAAGCTTTCCTTCTCTCACATCCCAAAAAGTGGTGCACGAGTTGCAAGCTCTCAAGGTGCTCGAACAAAACTCTCAAGATTCTCGCAATCGTGCTATTGGGATGTCAAGAGGGACCAACCTTGCCTTTTCGATCAATACCATGGAAGAAGTGAACCCTCAAGAACCATATAGGACATCTTGAAGTATGTCCTATCCGGATGATTTGGAATACCACTACAACGACCACATGGCATTCCATGCAAAAACCTTTTGGGTTGATCCATCCAAGGCAAAGGAAGATAACATCAAGAGGAACAACTCA
Organism: Lolium multiflorum; assembly: GCA_030979885.1. Lineage (NCBI taxonomy): Eukaryota > Viridiplantae > Streptophyta > Magnoliopsida > Poales > Poaceae > Lolium > Lolium multiflorum. Next base: position 243,279,365 of record CM061747.1, read on the forward strand.
AGCAGGTTCAAGAGTTTGGGCCCAAGAACAAGATCGTGCTACAATTGTGGTGACAAGAACCATTTCATCGCACAATGCCCCTAGGAGCATAGGGAAACTCGCGGTGGAAGGCTCATTCCCAAGGACAAGAGCAAAGATTCAAAGGCCCCCAACAAGAAATTCTACAACAAGAGTAAGAAGGACAAGAGGCCTTCAAGGATTGTGCTAATGACTAAGGAAGAGTATTCTTCCGATGAAGTTGAAAGTAGTAGTGATGAAGAAGAAACTTCAAAGGAAGTGGCCGCCACCACCAATATTCCCTCTTCATCTCTCTTCGAATCCCCCAATGAGAACCCTCACATCAAGAATGCACATTGCTTCATGGCAAGGTCCTCCTTGGACACATCTATTGTGCTATCAACTCAAAAAGAATACACATCCGGGGATGATTATGATGAAGAAGAAGATGAAACTTCCAATGGACTGGTGGGTCTTGCTTCCCTCTCCAACAACTCTTCATCACCAATTGAATCCCCTGACAAGGTATCCCCAATGAGGATATTCATATGAAGGAAGAAAGTTGCCTCATGGCTAAATCTTCCGAGGTATCTTCCCCCAACCCCTCTATGCCTATCATATCAAACGCTTTAGGGGTTGATCATGCTAGCTTAAAAATGAAACAAGAAATGCTTCATTTTGATGAATTCATTCTTAACTTGAAAGGTGACACGAAAAATCTTGTTTCGACTCTCATGGTTTTCCTAGCACAACTAGATGATACTCTTGATAAAAAATGCCAAATAGAAAGAAATGATTCTCTTGAAATAGCCTCTCTTAAAAATTCCCTTGAGGAAGGACAAGAAACTATAGCCTCTCTTGAAGAGAGGTTAGAAACTTTTGAAGAACATCAAGATGAAATTGCTAAGCTTATCAAAGAAAGAGATCTTTCTAGGGCTAAGGTAAAAGTGCTTAAGAAGGAAAAGGCCAAATTTGGTGTTGATTATGAGAAACTTGTGAAGGATCTAGATGAACTAGACAAGGCTCACAAAGCCTTGAAGAGTGAACACTCTCTCCTCTCCAAGTCTAATGAGAAACTTCAAATTAGGCTTACTAAATATGATGTGCCTAGCTCTTCTACCTCTACTTGTGATCATGCAAATATTATTGAGAAAAATGCTAGGTTAAAGGATGAACTTGCTAAGGCCTCCTCTCCCCAAAGTAAGTTATCTTTGGATGATCTTTTGAGTAAACAAAGATCAAACAATGGGAAGGAGGGCATTGGCTTTAATGCCAAGGCAAAGAAGGTAAACAAGAAGAAGGCCAAGCCCGCACAAGAAAAGAAGAAAGCTATCACTAATGGTGAAGCCCCAAAGGCCAAAACCATTAATGATGATGATGCGGGAATTACCAACCCTCACTATGTTTTATTTAAAGATTATTATGGTGATGTTTATGCAAAATATGTTGGCCCATATGATGGATATGTTGCTTGGCCTATTTGGGTCCCAAAGACCCTTGTTGCTAACAAAAGAGGACCCATTGAAAAATGGGTACCTAAATCCAAGAATTGATCTCATGTAGGACTATGCCGCCGGAGGGTCAAAATAGGTGCTTGATAGTGGATGCACAAGTCATATGACCGGCGGCAAAAATCTCGTCAAGGAGTTGAGGCCCAACATAAATGATATCACCATCTCCTTTGGCTATAATTCTACATCCGAGGTATTGGGTTTTGGAAAGGTTATGGTTGCACACAACGTTACTCTTGTGGATGTCATGCTTGTCAAAACCCTTGGTTACAATTTGTTATCCGTTTCCGCCTTTGGAAAGATGGGTTTCGCCGTCTTTATTGATAATGATATTGTGGTCCTCTTGTGAAGCAAGATTCTAAAAGTCGCTTTCGTTGGGTATCGCGAAAATAACTTGTATGTGGTGGACTTCTCGGGGGCCACCATGACAAGTGCGATGTGCCTATTCGGAAAGGTGGATGTTGGTTGGTTGTGGCATCGCCGCTTGGCCCATGTCAACATGAGAACTTTGCAAAGTCTTCACAAGGGGAACCATATCGTAGGACTAATGGAAAATGTGTCTTTTGCCAAAGATCGTGTTTGTAGGGCTTGTGTTGAAGGCAAAATGCATGACTCTCCCCAAGCAAGACTATTATCTCTTCCAAGTGGATCTTGGAGCTCCTTCATGTGGATCTCTTTGGTCCTACCACTCATGCAAGTCTTGGTGTGAAGAAACATTGCTTGGTGATTGTTGATGACTACTCAAGATACACTTGGGTCTACTTTCTCAAAAAGAAAGATGAGACTCAACAAATCTTCATTTACTTTGCCACCGAGGTGCAACGTCAACACAACCTCCTTATAATGGCAATAAGAAGTGACAACGGCTCCGAGTTCAAGAACTACACACTCAGTGATTTTCTTAGTGACGAGGGGATAAGACATCAATATTCCGCTACATACACCACTCAACAAAATGGTGTTGCGGAGAGGAAGAACCGGACTCTTATGGATATGGCAAGATCTATGATGGCGGAGTACAAATCCCGCTATAATTTTGGGCCGAAGCCATCTCCACCGCTTGCCACTCTTCTAACCGGCTCTATCTCCGTAAGGGCTTGAACAAGACTCCATATGAAATACTCACCGGGAACAAGCCTAATATCTCATACTTCAAGGTGTTCGGGTGTAAGTGTTTCTATAAAATCAAAGGAGTTCGTTTATCTAAATTTTCTCCTAAAACTTTGGAGGGTATATTTGTTGGTTACGGTGCCGAATCTCACACTTATAGAGTCTTTGATGTATCCTCCAGGATTATCATCGAATGTTGTAGTGTGAAGTTCGAGGAAAATGATGGCTCCCAAGTGGGGCAAGTTGATGTTTGTGGAGGTGATGAAATACCTCAAGATGCCATAGTAAGAATGCGTGTGGGATTTTTCCGCCCCATTGAGGGACACGGTGTGGCGTCTCGGGAAGGACTATGCTCTACCATGGTGGAGCCCTCATCTTCTCAACATCAACAAACTCCATCTCTTGAAGCTAATGATGCACCAACCAAAGAACAAGAACATAACCCTCCCTCTAGTGTGCAAGATCAACCAAGGATTCATGATGGCTCCAATGAGTATCCATTCGATATTCACTTTTCACCGAATAATGTCCAAGATCAAGCACATGATGTTTAGCACTCTCAAGAAATTGAGGAAGCTCAAATTGAAGGTCAAGGCGGGGACCCAAACGATCAAGTTGATCAAGTGATACCTCCAAGACCAAGAAGAACCAAGGAGGAGATCGAGGCCCGTCGTCTAGCAAGAAGAGATAGGAACTTGGAAATTCTTGAACACACTCATGAGAAGGTCCTAAGTGATGTAAGAGGAAGAGTTTCCACAAGAAGGCAATTGGCTAACTTTAGCTCATCATGCTTACATCTTCTTAGTGGAACCCAAGAAAGTATTTGAAGCTCTTGAAGATCGGATTGGTTGGAAGCTATGCACGATGAACTCAACATGCTTAAAGCGCAACAAAGTGTGGTCTTTAGTAGAGAAGCCAAAGGAGTGCCGCAATGTTATAGGCACTAAATGGATTTTCAAGAACAAGCAAGATGAGTTTGGAAATGTTGTGAGGAACAAGGCAAGATTGGTGGCTCAAGGTTTCTCTCAAATTGAAGGAATTGACTTTGGAGAAACTTATGCTCCCGTGGCTTGCCTTGAGTCCATCCGTATCCTTCTTGCTTATGCATCACATCATAATTTTAAGTTACAACAAATGGATGTGAAAAGTGCTTTTATTTATGGTCCTTTGCATGAAGAGGTTTATGTTAAGCAACCCCCGGGGTTTGAGGATCCCGACTTTCCTAACCAAGTCTATAAGCTCGATAAATCTCTTTATGGTCTCAAACAAGCTCCTAGAGCTTGGTATGAGCACCTTAAAAAATTATTGATAGACTGTGGGTTTGATGTTGGGCTAATCGATCCCACTCTTTTTACTAAGAGGGTCAATGGGGAGCTTTTCGTTTGTCAATTATATGTTGATGATATTATCTTTGGCTTTACTAAAAAAGCTTTCAATGATGAATTTTCAAAGCTTATGACCAATAGGTTTGAGATGTCTATGATGGGAGAGATGAGGTTATTTCTTGGTTTTGAGATCAAGCAATTGAGAGAAGAGACTTTCATCAATCAAGAAAAATATCTCCAAGACATGCTCAAGAGGTTCAAGATGACGGAGATGAAGGGTGTAGCCACTCCAATTGTTACTAAATGTCACCTTGCACTTGATCCCAATGGTAAAGAGGTGGATCAAAAGGTATATCGCTCCATGATTGGATCATTGCTTTACCTTTGTGCATCTAGACCGGACATAGTGTTGAGTGTTGGTGTGTGTGCAAGGTATCAAGCTTCTCCTAAGGAGAGTCACATGATGGATCTCAAAAGAATCTTTCGATATTTGGTTGATACCCCAAGATAAGGTCTTTGGTATTCTAAAGGTTCAAGTTTCTTTCTCAATGGTTACACCGATGCGGATTGGGCGGGAGACAAGGATGATAGGAAATCAACCTCCGGGGCTTGCCAATTCCTTGGTAGGTCCTTGGTGTGTTGGTCTTCTAAGAAGCAAAATTGTATATCTCTCTCCACCGCCGAAGCCGAATATGTTGCCGCTGCAAGTGGATGCACTCAATTGTTATGGATGAGGAAAACTTTAAAGGAATACAATGTCACTTGTGACAAAGTGCCTTTTTTATGTGACAATGAAAGTGTCATCAAGATTGCTTATAATCCGGTGCAACATTCAAGAACAAAGCATATTGAGATCCGGAATCATTTTATTAGGGATCATGTTGCTCGTGGTGATATTGAGCTATGATTTGTTCCTACCAAAGATCAACTTGCCGATATATTCACGAAGCCTCTTGATGAAGCAAGGTTTTGCTATTTGAGGAATGAGCTAAATATCATTGATTCAAGGAGTATAGCTTGACCATCTTGCAAACACACCTTCTTCTCAAAACTTTATTTGGTTTAGATGTGGGCATGGAAATAGGGGAGTGCGGTTTAAACTATTGATCTATCCCTCCCCCCATAATGCCGATAGTAAGAAATCATTCTCTTTATATCATACATATTGATATGTGAGCTTCAATGACGAGTATTGGTTTTGGGTCTAAGATATATCTTCGCGGTGCCAAACCATAACACTCCTACATGGTGGCCTAGGCCACCACACTCTTCTTTCTGAAGAGTTGGAGTTATTTGGATCTTAATTGGATTTTATTTGACATCTACTTGTTCTTATGGGAAATCACTCTAGTTTGGCCTTATTTGCTCATATCTTGCAAACTTGAGTGATCATGTACCATTAAAGGTTTGATCTTTCTAAACCCAAGCCTACACCTATCTATATCCATTTCCATCTTACTCCTACGTCATGTTTTGGTAAAAACTTGGAGTTTGAGGGGTTTCGGTCGGATGATCTCGGTTGTCTCATCTTATTGGTCAACTTGCATCCTATATGTGACGCGATACCTTATTGCATCACATATGGGCTTAAGAAAATAACCAACAAAAGATAGGCATGATTTCCGGTGTTCTGAAATTTTCCAGAACACCGGATAATCCGGCCCTAAGACGCACGGAAAATCCGGGCAGGCCGGATTATCCACCCAAATTTTGGGCTGGAATATCCGGCCAGGGTAGGGTGTGAAGGATTTGAGGGGAGGCCGCGGGGTGAACGGTTGCACAACAAGTTCCCCACGCGCCTCCCTCTCTCTCTCCCTTCAAACTCGTCGGAGCTTCTCCTCCTCGCCGAAGCCGCCCCGTCCGCCCCCTCTCGGAGTTCTTGGGTGGATCGGGTGCTCCTCCCTCCTAGCTTTCATCTCCTCTAAGCGGCTCCTCCAATGGATGAGGGTATGACTCACAATCCTTAACCCTAGGTGTTGTGATTTATATGTGCTATTTTTTGATGGGGATGTTGTCTAGTTGTTCCAAATCGTGCGTAGTATACTCCATTTGCATGCTATGAGGCCGATCTGGTTTTAGACAAGTTTTTGCTTGAGATTCCTGCAGATTCGCAGGGCCGGATTATCCGGCCCCCGCGATGGCCGGATTATCCGGCCTGGCCGGATTATCCGCCCCTTGGGGACACCGTATTATCAGGCCTGGAACTATGTTGCTGCTGCGGTTTTGTTCAATCTATCGTGTCTAAACTATTACCAACTCCTAGTATGTTTCTAGAGTACACTATTGTATCAATACATGACTTATGAGTATTCTTTTCTCCATGCTATCCATCTTTGTCTATCAAAGGTAGTGGTTCTCGGAGGCGCACTCATACTCAAAGGACAAGTGATGAGTTAGCACAGAATGCTCCAAGAAAGTCTGACACTCTGAGGCGGAAAGGCAAAGAATCAAGTGAGAACTACAAGAACATGGATACTATCTCTTATGCTGCCCTCAAACAGAAGAACTGGTATGAGGATGTTGAGCGGGAATTTGATATTGAGGATCATCGTTTCTGGTGCATGGAACAAAGCTACATTTTCAAGGACATCTATGAACCCATGAAGAAGGTGAGACCTATGCAAGCCATTGATGTGGAACTTCTCTCTCAGGATGATCATTTTGAGGATGCTATTTAGTTTACTGGAAGGATGGGGTTGCAGAAGCTTATGAAGGTCCAGTGCGACTACGGTCCTGATTTAATCAAGCAATTCTATGCTACTCTGGCTTTCAAGAAGGATGAAAAGCGCACGATTTAGTGGATGTCTGGCTCTTCTCCCTGTGAGGCCTCTTTCCACCGGTTTGCTGAGGTTCTTGGCCTTCCCTATGAAGGTGATCACCGCCTCCATGGCCCTGAGAAGACTGATAAGGATGTGCTATATCATCTATATGACCGGTCTGGAGCAGTTGGTACTACCAAGGGACTTCTACCTATTTATGGTCAGCTGCTTCGCTTCTTCAGGGCCACCATTGCTCCAAGTGGTGGGAACAATGATGCTCTCCGTGGTGCTCTAGTGGACCTTATGCATATCGCCTATCAGTGTGCTCAGGATGGTAATGAGGAATCAGATTTCACTCTTGATATCATGTACTATATCTTTCATGATATTCATGATTCCATGGTTTCCCGAACGACTATGCCTTATGCTCAATACATTCAGCTTCTCATCAACAGCACTGCGGTAGCAGAAGACATGAGTTAGTTTCCTACAGAGAGTCACACATTCAAGAAGGCATATAAGAAGAAGCGAGTTGCCCGTGCTGCACCAGTTTCTGGCTCATTTATGGGAGATGCTCGCTCTAGTGGTTATGCACCCGGTCGTCCTGTTGCTACCCCTCTGATTCAGAAGCAAGTGAAGAAGCTCAGTTGGTTCCAGCGCAATGTTCTGTGCATGAACATTGAGATTCACAAGGAGAACTTTGAGGCCAGCCGTCAGCGCGCAGAGATACAACATACTCATGCGGTCATTCTACACAGGCTTAGTGGTGAGCAAGGGCCTCCTTCTCAGCCTCCAGTTCACCCTGCCTACAGTGGGTGGCACTCCTCCCAGGTTCTGTGGTCTAACCTTGAGCTCAGTATTCAGAGGGCCAACATTGCTCGCGACTCTCCACTAGCTGGTGACAGTGACGACGAGTATGTCTTCGAGTCGGGCTCCGACTGATCTCCATGGGACGAGTAGCATCACGCTTTTCCCCTTTTTGGCATTTCGATGCCAAAGGGGGATAAGTGTTCTATTTACGTCTTCTACGGTATTTGCATGGGTAGGGCACAAGCATATGCGTTTACCATTCCTTTATTGCTTGTGTCCTCTTTTATTTCATTCGTTTGAACTGTTTGGCTTGGTTTGTTCGTTCAAAACTATGTTATATGTGTGGTTGTGAGACATTGTGTTAAGGATTTTGGAATTCTATATGTTGATACCAAGGCTTATGATATGGTGTGTTATTTTAAATATTCGGTATTATATATCTCCATAAGGGTATGATCTCTATCACCTTATCTCAACTATATTTTTTTTGTCGATGTCTCTTGTTTGAGCTCATGTTGGATATCTTTTGTGTTGAGGCACCTCGCACCTATATGTTGTGCATTTGTATTCAAATGAAAATTACTTGTATGCACACATGTAGGGGGAGTGCCTCTATCTTTTGCCAACATGATTGGTTCCTTCTAGAGTTTTATTGCAAATCCGTATATTGTCATCAAACACCAAAAAGGGGGAGATTAAAAGAACATCTCTCGGATTAAGTTTTGGAATGTTTGATGTCAATATATGTGATATACTAATGTTTGATGAGATGGTGCAGATAATATATATGTTTGTGGTTGTGGTTGTTCTGTGTGGAAAAACAAGACAAAAAGCAGCAGGATCAACTTCACCAGGCCGGGTTTTCCGGCCGGATATTTGCAAAATATCCGGCCCATGAAATTTGGCTAAGGACATTCAGACGTGTCGCGCAGTAGCTCCCTGGAACCAGGGCCGGAGCGATTTGCATTTCACTCTCATATGCTTGAGGGCCCCTTTGCTAGTGTTCCTATTTTGGCATCCCTAGTTATTTGTGGTTGGCTTGTTTTTCTTGTTGTTGTTGTTGTATTGTTACAGATTTTGGGAGCCTCCAATTTGGTTGTGGATGTGTGCCCCAAGAACCTTGTAAAGGCCCGTTCCGCCTGAGGAAATCGCTTAGTGGAAGTGGGCTAGGCCTTCATGGCGGTGCTTGATACGTCTCAACGTATCGATAATTTCTTATGTTCCATGCTACTTTTATGATGATACACACATGTTTTATACACACTTTATGTCATTATTATGCATTTTCGGAACTAACCTATTGACAAGATGCCGAAGTGCCAGTTCCTCTGCTGTTTTTGGTTTCAGAAATCCTAGTAAGGAAATATTCTCGGAATTGGACGAAATCAACGCCCGCATCTTATAATTCCACGACTTCAGAACACCCGAGAGGACAGAGGAGAGCCACAGGGCCACCACACATGTGGCCGGCGCGGGGCCTATTGTGTGGCGCCCCGTGCCCTCCGACTCCGCCTCTTCGCCTATAAGACCTAAATCTTCGAGACGAATAAGCCACGGTCGAGAAACCTTCCAGAGCCGCCGCCATCGCGAAGCCAAGATCTGGGGGACATGACTCTGTTCCGGCACGCTGCCGGGACGGGGAAGTGCCCCCGGAAGGCATCTCCATCAACACCACCGCCATCTCCATCAACGCTGTTGTCTCCCATGAGGAGGGAGTAGTTCTCCATCGAGGCCAAGGGGCTGTACCGGTAGCTATGTAGTTAATCTCTCTCCTATGTACTTCAATACAATGATCTCATGAGCTGCCTTACATGATTGAGATTCATATGAGTTTTGTATCACTATTCATCTATGTGCTACTCTAGTGATGTTATTAAAGTACTCTATTCCTCCTCCATGATGTCATGGTGACAGTGTGTGCATCATGTAGTACTTGGCGTAGTTTATGATTGTGATCTCTTGTAGATTATGAAGTTAACTATTACTATGATGGTATTGATGTGATCTATTCCTCCTTTCATAGTATGATGGTGACATGTGCATGCTATGTTAGTACTTGGTATAATTGTGTTGATCTATCATGCACTCTAAGGTTAATTAAATATGAATATCGAATGTTGTGGAGCTTGTTAACTCCGGCATTGAGGTGCTCTTGTAGCCCTACACAGCTAGTGGTGTTCATCATCCAACAAGAGAGTGTAGAGTGGTTTTATTATGTGATCAATGTTGAGAGTGTCCACTAGTGAAAGTACGATCCCTAGGCCTTGTTTCCAAATACTGCAATCATCGCTTATTTAATGTTCTGCTGCATCTTTACTTCCTGCAATATTACCACCATCAACTGCACGCTAGAAAGATTTCTGGCGCCATTACTACTGCTCATATTCATTCATACCACTTGTATTTCACTATCTCTTCGCCGAACTAGTGCGCCTATACATCTGACAAGTGTATTAGGTGTGTTGGGGACACAAGAGACTTCTTGTATTGTGGTTGCAGGGTTGCTTGAGAGGGATATCTTTGACCTCTTCCTCCCGAGTTCGATAAACCTTGGGTGATCCACTTAAGGGAAACTTGCTGTTGTTCTACAAACCTCTGCTCTTGGAGGCCCAACACTGTCTACAGGAATAGAAGCGCGCGTAGACATCAAGCACTTTTCTGGCGCCGTTGCTGGGGAACGACGAAAAGCTACACACATAGATTTCCTCCCTCGTCAACGACGCGCTAGTCCTGGGCATCAAACACTTTTCTGGCGCCGTTGCCGGGGATGAAAGGTAGAAGGCACTCACACTCCGGTCCCAGGTAACCAAACACTTTTCTGGTACCGTTGTAAGTGCTCGAAGCTATTTCCTTTAGATCCTGCAATTGCATCTTTTTGTTTCTTGTTTACACTAGTTAGGCATAATGGACAACAATGAGCTTCTTATTCTATTTCCTGATTTAAGACATGGATGGTTTGATGCGAAATTAAAAAACCTATGGAACCTTATTTGCATGCTAGTAGTAATGATATTAGTATGAACGCTTTGAACACCATTGTTGCTAATGATATGGAAAATTCTAAGCTTGGGGAAGCTGGTTTTGATGAGCATGATATTTTTAGTCCCCCAAGCATTTACTTTGATGATACTTTGCCTCCTATTTATGATGATTATAATGATAGTAGTCTTTTGGTGTGCGGTGACCCAGCGTACCACTGCATGGTGTAGTACACAAGTCGTTGACATAACACAAGTGAAACACCGTTCCACTCATATTACATCTCTCAGAGTGGTACAACAGAAACATATGCGAGTCCAAGGTATGTCTATAGAAGTACACACGAACTGTTTACATAAGATCAACATAGCCTCCTACTTTACAGTGAGGTAAAACTTCAAATAAAGCTCCAGAAGAACGACTCGTAGTCTATCTTATTGCTAACTCAAGTTCAAGAGCTACTTGGCTGGCTATAGAAATCTAGCTACTTAGGTGCTAGGATTAGGGAAAGGTTCCCTTCTATTACTAGTCTAGGTTTTCATTATAGCTGATGCGGAAGTTGACTCCATTGACTTCCTTGATTGAATTCTTCATCTTGTTGCAGTTGACTCCATTGTCTTCGAGTTCCACGGTAGTTTCTCCTTCGGTGCTTTGATCTAAGAAGGGGTTCAACGAGATAGAATGAGTACGAGCGTACTCAGCAAGTTCATATTAGGAAATAGGTGTATCATGCACTAGCTACAGCCATAGACCAGAAAGTCATAGGCCAATGCAAGTTTTTGTAAACATTTCTTCAAAAGGTTTATTTTATTCTGAAAACTATGCCCGTCGTCTTCACAGGTTGACTAGAACTTCGTGGAGTTCCTTTCTGCCGCGTTCGCAGTTCCCTTGAACAGGGAGTGACATCCACAATTCTTGATACCCTCAGAGGTGCGTTACTTTACCCCACAAGAGATCTTAACCATGTTGCCGTATGTCCCCGTCCACACTTCCTTTGGTGTGAGGCCCAGTATAAGATCCAAGCCAATCACTGCCTTCTCCGCGACCCTGCAAACCCACCCTTTTGTCCAACCGTACACCTCCAGTAGACTTCCCCCGATAATACGGCTTTACTCATGGTGTACTCCGGACAATCCATCATAGATCAAAGAGCTTATCATCACTACCGGATGGGGATTTAAAAGGATATCCCAACCTATTGCGGCAGTGCCTCCAGCACCGGCTCTCCGTCCGTTGGCGTGCAGAAGGGAAAGACGACTTCCCCATTATAGATCTTATGGATAACGCGATATGTACGGCGCTAGAATCACTGGACGGCATTGGTACTTAGTCCTAGATGAGTAGTACCCATGCAATGGAACCTCCACCATATCAACACATACCATGGTTCCATTGCCCACCACATAGTCATATTCATAATTGTAAAATAATACTTTTCTTTTCAATGCATGAGTGATAAGTATAGTACTTTGCATATAGTTTGATACAAATAATCAAATGACATGAGCAAGCGATGAACTTGCCTTTCTTGACTGCAAGATTATGCAGGCAAAATCTTCGATACGTGATAACTCCAATTGAAATACCATCATCGTCCGTAAGGACAATGTTTAAAGAACTGGCAAAGATGCTATAATGCATAGTATGAGATGCAATCGTCCCGAGCGTAACCTAACCTCGATGATTTGGAATGGATGAGTTGTAAAGCTTCTTTAGGGTTGGTTGCACTTTTAGAATGGTTCTCAAACAAGGTTCTTATTAGGGTTTGGTTATATTAGCATCATAATCAAGTGATATAAGACATCATAACAATCATACACATAAGGAATAGTGATGGAATAATATGTAAAGAATAGTTGTCAATTTTAAGTTCTACAGATCATGGTTGATGATTACTTATACTATACTTCAAAAGAATAACTTTTGAAGAACATGTTGATTAAGAATTAATGAGTATTTCAAAGAAGGATTAGGGCTTCTAAGGTTTGATTGATATTTGTACTTCAAAAGAATAACTTTTGAAGAACAGGTTAAATAAGAATATGAACTACTATACATAGGAGCTATGTAACTCTAGGGTTTACCATTGAGTTCATTTAGTTTCACTAATAGGAACTAGTTGGTTCTTAACTTGGAATGGGTTTCTATGTAGCAAGTATTGGTAGGTTTATTGCTATGGTTTATTCTAAGCATCATATCAAAGGATGGTTATCAAGATGGTTCTATAAATTTTAGCTATTAGGGCTTACTATGGTTTCCCCTTTGCTTCACTAAGTAATCTCTAATGGTTGCCCAACTAAGTGGTTTATCATTTCCTAAGTAGGGTTGAGTGGAATAAGAGCATGTGATGTGAATTGCTACATAAGGTTGGTACTAGGGTTTATCATTATGGTTCTACTAGGGTTTGATGGTTGAAGTTGATTCTAATGGTATGGTATGTAGGAGTGGTGATCCATGGTACTAATCTAATTAACAAGTTAGGGTTTATATCTAGGTGGCACTAATTGGTTATACAGTGTTTATTCAAAAATAAAGACATGGAATGATGACTCATGTGAATTGGTTCTATGTTGGTGGATCATGACTTGTATTTGTTGGTCAGATACTAAGGTTCCCTATGTAAGGTGAAATTCACATGATCACATGTGATAAGCAACTAAGGTTTTAGGGTTGCTTCTAAGGTTAAATGATCACATGAAATAATGGAATCAAGTCTTACTAAATTGAAACTAGGGCTTCTAAATTATGGTACAACTCCTAAAATAATAATTGATAATAGAGGTGTGGTAACTAATTACTTTGAATCATAATTAGTAATGGTTTGGCATTTTATTAATCTCCACAAGAATTAATAATTAGGGTAACTCCTAATTAAGTTTAATTCAGAGATAAGGGTTTAACAATTATTACTAGGTTTTAAAAATAATAACTTGCAAATTAAAATTATTTAAGTTCACAATATTTAAGTTGATAAATTAAGATTGGTTTTAGTATTTTCTTGATTTATTATTATTTAAGAAAATAGTAACTTAGAATTTTCAAATTAGGGTTTATGAATTACCACTAATAATTAAGTTAATGCAAATATGATAAATAAAATTAATCTTAACATTTTACTTAGTTACTGAATAGCTAAAATTTAATTTTGGAACTTAATTATTTATTGAATTCAATTTGCATTTTAAATAAATGAAAAGGCATAATTAATAAGGTTAAAAATAAGTGAATTTTTATTTTGACACACATTTTTGTTTTATATTTTATTTGAATAGAGTTTATTTTTGTGAGCATTTTGATATGTTATTTATATTTTTCTGAGTTGAAATGAATTTTCTATGGTATTACAAAGTTTCTGCAATTTTCTGGAATTTGAAATAAATAGGAAAACGATTGGTACTGTGGCTGTTCCTAGCCCTAGTCACTGACCTGTGGGGCCAAGGCCAGGTCAGCATGCCTCATTGGCCTCTGACCGAGTCAACATGGCTAAGGGCCCTACTGCCACCTCACCTCATCGGAGAAGACGCCGGCGATGCTCCGGTGAGCGACGGCAGGGACGCCAGAGACCCCCAGGGACTATAAAAACTAGTGGGCTCGACTCCTCTCACTATCCTGAGCAAAACGGTACCCTCATCAACACCCGATGGTCACCGGAGTTGCTCCGGTGAGCACATCTGCGGCGGCGCCGGCTAGCCAAATGGTGAAACCGAGCTACAAGTCACTAAATGATGCAAACAATAGGTCTGGAGATGCGTAACGTTACCCTGATCTTGATGGTGTGGTCGGCGAGGTGGATTCTGGACGGAATCGAGCACGAACTCGCCGATACCGCCACAGTACACCGAAAGGGAAATGCCAAATTGGATTGATCCAGAGCTCCCCTGGATGCGTGGCTTTGCCAGTAGAACGACGATATCGAGGCACACCTCCTCGACCAAACGGTGAGCTCCGGGGTGGTTTCTATGGTCGGATTCGTGATGAACTCCGGCGATGGTGATTGGATGATGGTGAGAAATAGAGGGCGACTGAGAAAGAATGGCTGGGCGGCGAGACATTAGGGTTTCAATGCGGAGTTCAGGGCGTATTTATAGGCCACGATGAGGTCTATCTCGTCACCTCGCCGGCGGCAGTGGCCGGGATGCCTTGATGAAGACTGAGGTGGATTGGGCGTGAATCTTGGCGCGATTGGGATAGGCTCGGACGCGAGAAACTTGTACGAGGTTCAGAGATGGTCTGCGACGTCCGGCGGCGTGCTTATCCTCGTCGAGGACGTGGCCGAGCTCCTCCTCTGTGCTGTCGACGACGGGGAAGAAGACGAGCTCATTTTTCCTCTCGCACGATTCTTAAAGCCATCGAAACGGTATGGTGGGTCATTTTCGTTGGTGGGCTGGACTGCTCCTGGGCCGAGTCTTTGGGCTGCTGCGGAGATGGGTGTTGGGCTGCTGCGATGGCTGAGGTCCACCAGGGTAAGTTTCCCTCCAATTCTCTTTTTCAAATCTCTGTTTTCTTTTTCTGTTTTTTTATTTACTGGTTTGAATTCAAATTGAATTCTGTTTTGTTTTACAGGTTCTAAATCATTTGAATTTCAATATCACTTCATGGTAATACTTACTGCATAATTCTTTTGTTTAAACAATTATTGAATTTTAATTCGAGTGACACTCGGTGAGGTTTAATTAACAAAGAAATAGGTTTAGCTTTTTATCTCACTTCCTTTTTAATTTAGGAACCAGATCCATTTAAATGGTTTAAAATTTATAGATGGTTCATAATGAACACATGATTAGATTGAACTAGTACTTAACAATATGGATTGTTCATATATAATTTTCATTATGGCTAGAATTTAAATTAGTAGTGAAAATGAGGATGGAATTGAATTCATCATTTTATGTGAAGGATTATTTCTTAGGGTTTAGGAAGGTGGTTGGATTCACTCTATGTTAAATAATCTTGCTTAGCACTTCTAGCTTGGCTTACTTGAAATAGATCCTAAGCTCATCATGGTTAATTCACTTGCTAAGGTGATGGTACTTTATAAATGCTATTCATTTGGTTCACTTAGGCAAAGTATTTGAATAACCAAGTAAAATAGGGTATTGGTTTAATTCTACTCACCCAATGGCATTTAGTACTTAGGTATATAGGCCTTGGTTTTATACTTGTGATCCATGATACACAAGTTAGGATTATATTTCATGTGGAATTGATTCCATATGACAAGGTTTATGGTTTTGGAAATACTTCACTATTTGAAGTATGTAATAGGCATGAGTATTGGTTTGGTTAACTACTAATGATATACTTATGATTTTATGAGAAGAATGAGATCTATACCTCACATATATATGTTTATCTTATCATCTCAACTTATAAGGTAAGATCATGCATTAGACATGATCCACTTATTCCTCACTAATCTCTCTTCTTTAATACTTCTCTCAACACACTTACTTAGATTCTTAGGGTTTGTGATCATCACCCAATTTGTAATGATCAAAGTATTGGCTGCCTAACAATTCATTGGTGAATTATGGTCTCTCTCCAAGATTAAGTATAAGTCCATATACTTGAGTATACCTCTTTATGTTGAGCTCTTCTGAATAGGTAGGGTTCTCTAGGGTTTATGATCATTACCAAGTTGTAATGATCACAACACTTGCCTTTCTATATTTACTAGAAGAATAGATTCTTACTAAGTCAATTAGAGTTTAATACTTGACTTATATTTATAATAACATTGGTTAGTATCAACAACTACCTCACTTGGATTAGTTTTAAATATTAAGCTAGGTTCTATTGAATGCATATTATAAGCATATGAATGGTTCTCTCCTTTCTCTAGGTTTAATGGTATGAATTGAGAAACAAGGTTGGAATGGTCAAGGTTAATGAAGAATGAATATGAATGTTCTTGACTTGACTCAAGTATTGTAGTTGAAAAGCTATACCATGTGACTCATGGTAGGAACATTTATTTAATAGAAGACATGGATAAGATAAGTAAAGAATAGTTTTCTCAATTAATGGTGTTCTTTGATTTATAGTTGAATAATTATTCATGTGTTGTTGTAAGGAATGTCATGTTGGGATCCTTTATAAGATCTTGTAGTTGATCCTTACTTAAGGTGTTGTTTGTTATGAAACTAATTCTATTTGATCTAGCCCATAGATCAAATCATCTCTACCCAAAACAAGGTTTTAGCAAAGATCACAGTGAAGTTTATAGCGCTTGACTTGATGATCTACTTCAATTCCAGCAAGTCAAGTGAAACTTCAGTTACTGTGGTAAGTTTTATTTGAAAGCGCGAAAATTCCCCGGATTTTCTATGCATGGATGCAATGCACACTTTGGTGTTCTCTCATTTTATAGCCTCTAAACCTGGGATATTACAGCCTCTCCCCCTTAAACTGAACTTCGTCCCGAAGTTCAAACGCTCTCATGTTTCGAATGTTGAAATGTCTTGAACAGATCACCATCCTTCAACTCCATGGTGATCACACTAGATATAGTGGAATATATCCCTTGTCTAGATCCTTCCTGGAGTTTTCTGATGTCTGGCACTGATACTTTCTTCTATTCTATGATTTCTTCCAACACTCTAATCTTATAGGCTTACTTTCCAAAGATTCTTGGATTAGGACATCTTATTGTGTTGATGGCCTATACTAATGGTCGTGGTGACATCTTCCTATTTGGGTACTCTTAGCTTGGTTCTACCAGCTGCGGTAATCCAGCTGCGATGTAATATGGCACTATGGTGTACCAGCTGCGATGTCCAAACCTTAATTTTAAAAGATTCATTTAAGGTAGGGTATTGTTTTCCATTACTACCATAACGAAAGTAATGGTACTTAATAAGGTGTTTACAATAGACATGGTCCTGGTTGTTTAGTCCTACGAATGGATTAGACTCATTTAGTCCATCCAATCATGGCTTCTAGTTTATACTAATTATCCTCCCTTTGGTTTCTTTAGGTTCCATGAAAGGAATCTTTCTAATAGGCTTATGTTTTGGTATGGTCAAACTCCTTCGGTCTTAAGCCTTCTTAAGCTTTGCATGTCCTTCGACATCTTCTTCATCCAACTTCATTATCTTAGACTTACTTAATTTCTCTTGGTTTCGAGTAATTACAATTACCCACTCAAGTTAAGGTCTAACCCTTACTTCCCGAGATATGAACCTCTGGTCTGACAACCTCTTGAGAGTACCTTTATATGGGTAGTTCCCAACAACCTTATAAAAATAAGATCGGGCTTCCTTTCAGTTCAGACCTTTTTCTCCATCTATCACACTACCAATAATATCTTAATACTTCTCCTTCAGCCTTCCTCTCCCCCTTGGAGTTTACTAATGATCTTCAAACTTTCTTTCTTCTAATCATTAAACTCCAAGGTTAGAAGATTAGTTTTGGTTTGGCTTAAAGTTTGTACTTTTCAAGAGTCTCACGAAGAATTCTTTCCGGTGTATCCACACATTGTGGGTATCCGATGTGAATCCTCCAACTAAATATTTACTAGCTACGGAATACCAGCTCCCTCTTTCCTTTAAAGTGAAAGAACGATTAAGTTGTGGACTATCTGTTACCAGCTGTAGACTATCTAGTACTAGATGTGGCTTATTGGATACCAGCTGTGGCTAAATTATGTTTCTAGTCAACATCTACCTACCAGCTGTGGCTACTTACATAGTTTTGGTTAAGATATATCTCACTTTACATTCTTTCTCTTCATGGTTATCCTATATCAACTGCGGTCTTATTATACCAGCTGCGACTTCTCTTGTCTATTTTCCTTCTTCTAGGATTTGTTTTGCAAGATAACCACTTGTTGACACTATGAAAATAGTATTGTATGTGACTTCACTTGCATTCCCTTCTTCCATAATGAATATGGCTCCACTTCTACTGCTCCATATTCACTATTTTTCTCACTTTCATGGTACTTCCATGTTGAAGTACTCCTTGTTTAAGGATAGAAGTGAGTTTTAATTGGTCCTTCCTTCAGATTGTTGTGGTTGCTTCCAACAACTTTACTTCGTTCTTCTAGTGAACCTTCATCTTGTCTTTAAAATCTTTAGAATTCGTCACTTCCTCACACGAATACCTTTACCCTCTAGACCTATAACATCAAGTAAGAGCTTGATATTGCAACATGCATTTGCATATCAAAGTCAAACTTCATGTATGGATCTAGTCAATCAATGAAAATCCAATAAATCCAAGAAAATCCATCTTTGTGCTTACAATACACATCCTTATATGCCTGAATATAATAGTTGGGTAAGACATCCCTAAACATCAGGATCAGATGTGTAGTATATAACACCACATAAGATAGGTTTAGGTTGTGATACTTAGCACAAATACGTGAATTTCTACTATTTGTCTCAACATTTATCTTAATTTCACATTTGCAATGAGACAAACTTGAAACAAAATGGCCTGGGATAGTTGAAGTTTACCTAGATTTCTTTGGAAATACTAACAAAATAGTATACCATATATATGTGTTATTGAGGACTACTTCCTATAATACAATTAGTTCTAACATGTCTACTCTAAACACATGATTGTTTAGAATATATATACCACCTATAACTCTAGGATTTCTCTATGTGATATGCTCTAAATAAGCCTTCTTTAAATTAAGGGCTATGGTTCTAACATACTTGGTATAGTTATTAGGATTTTAAGGCCTAAACTTTCGAACTATTCCTTAAATCCTACTCCTCATCATACTTCTGTTAACTCACTTATGATGTTCTACTCCCTCACATCATGATTCTCAAGTGAATCATATATGATTACCAATTTTACCATGAAAAATAGAGCTGTATAACTCCTATCACTCTTCCTTACCTCCTATGATTGACTCATCATAGTCATATACTACCTTATATAACTTATCTCCCTTACTTAACATCAATCATTTGACTTTTTAAATGACTCTTAATTAACTATAACTTGCATTGGTATACTTCTTCCAATAGGATATCTTCCTTATGGTTGTATCCTCTCTTTGGACTACCATGTGTTGTATACCAACTGGTCTACTACCACCCATTATCTTAAGCTTCAATGGTGTTTTAATTATTTGGAAAGAAGCAAGATAACTAACTAACTTTACTTAAGAAAAATAGATAAGAAAGATTGATTCAAGTGTGTCAGGATTATTCTCAAGTGAATACCCATCTCAAGTCAAAAGAATAGTTGGTTTGGCATAGTTGACTTAACATAGTTGTCTTAGCTAAGATACCTCCTATAGACACTACCAAAACCTATAGGTCTCCTTTAAAGGGTTTTAATCCTAGGGTCAAAGCATTTGCTCTGATACCAGCTGCGGTGACCCAGTACCACTGCATGGTGTAGTACACAAGTCGTTGACATAACACAAGTGAAACACCGTTCCACTCATATTACATCTCTCAGAGTGGTACAACAGAAACATATGCGAGTCCAAGGTATGTCTATAGAAGTACACACTGTTTACATAAGATCAACATAGCCTCCTACTTTACAGTGAGGTAAAACTTCAAATAAAGAAGAACGACTCGTAGTCTATCTTATTGCTAACTCAAGTTCAAGAGCTACTTGGCTTGCTATAGAAATCTAGCTACTTAGGTGCTAGGATTAGGGAAAGGTTCCCTTCTATTACTAGTCTAGGTTTTCATTATAGCTGATGCGGAAGTTGACTCCATTGACTTCCTTGATTGAATTCTTCATCTTGTTGCAGTTGACTCCATTGTCTTCGAGTTCCACGGTAGTTTCTCCTTCGGTGCTTTGATCTAAGAAGGGGTTCAAACGAGATAGAATGAGTACGAGCGTACTCACAAGTTCATATTAGGAAATAGGTGTATCATGCACTAGCTACAGCCATAGACCAGAAAGTCATAGGCCAATGCAAGTTTTTGTAAACATTTCTTCAAAGGTTTATTTTATTCTGAAAACTATGCCGTCGGTCTTCATAGGTTGACTAGAACTTCGTGGAGTTCCTTTCTTGCCGCGCGTTCTTCCGGGGGAGTGGCAGTCACAATTCTTGATACCCTCTGCAGAGGTGCGTTACTTTACCCCACAAGAGATCTTAACCATGTTGCCGGCCGAGTATGTCCCGTCCACACTTCCTTTGGTGTGAGTATAAGATCCAAGCCAATCACCCTTCTCCCGACCCAAACCCACCTTTTGTCCAGTTACACCTCCAGTAGACTTCCCCCGATAATACGGCTTTACTCATGGTGTACTCCGGACAATCCATCATAGATCGAAGAGCTTATCATCACTACTGGATGGGGATTTAAAAGAATATCCCAACCTATTGCGGCAGTGCCTCCACCCCACGGCTCTCCGATCCGTTGGCGTGCAGAAGGGAAAAGATACGTGACTTCCCCGAGCCATTATAGATCTTATGGATAACGCGATATGTACGGCGCTAGAATCACGGCATTGGTACTTAGTCCTAGATGAGTAGTACCCATGCAATGGAACCTCCACCATATCAACACATACCATGGTTCCATTGCCCACCACATAGTCATATTCATAATTGTAAAATAATACTTTTCTTTTCAATGCATGAGTGATAAGTATAGTACTTTGCATATAGTTTGATACAAATAATCAAATGACATGAGCAAGCGATGAACTTGCCTTTCTTGACTGCAAGATTATGCAGGCAAAATCTTCGATACGTGATAACTCCAATTCTGAAATACCATCATCGTCCGGTAAGGACAATGTTTAAAGAACTGCAAAGATGCTATAATGCATAGTATGAGATGCAATCGTCCCGAGCGTAACCTAACCTCGATGATTTGGAATGGATGAGTTGTAAAGCTTCTTTAGGGTTGGTTGCACTTTTAGAATGGTTCTCAAACAAGGTTCTTATTAGGGTTTGGTTATATTAGCATCATAATCAAGTGATATAAGACATCATAACAATCATACACATAAGGAATAGTGATGGAATAATATGTAAAGAACAGTTGTCAATTTTAAGTTCTACAGATCATGGTTGATGATTACTTATACTATACTTCAAAAGAATAACTTTTGAAGAACATGTTGATTAAGAATTAATGAGTATTTCAAAGAAGGATTAGGGCTTCTAAGGTTTGATTGATATTTGTACTTCAAAAGAATAACTTTTGAAGAACAGGTTAAATAAGAATATGAACTACTATACATAGGAGCTATGTAAATCTAGGGTTTACCATTGAGTTCATTTAGTTTCACTAATAGGAACTAGTTGGTTCTTAACTTGGAATGGGTTTCTATGTAGCAAGTATTGGTAGGTTTATTGCTATGGTTTATTCTAAGCATCATATCAAAGGATGGTTATCAAGATGGTTCTATAAATTAGCTATTAGGGCTTACTATGGTTTCCCCTTTGCTTCACTAAGTAATCTCTAATGGTTGCCCAACTAAGTGGTTTATCATTTCCTAAGTAGGGTTGAGTGGAATAAGAGCATGTGATGTGAATTGCTACATAAGGTTGGTACTAGGGTTTATCATTATGGTTCTACTAGGGTTTGATGGTTGAAGTTGATTCTAATGGTATGGTATGTAGGAGTGGTGATCCATGGTACTAATCTAATTAACAAGTTAGGGTTTATATCTAGGTGGCACTAATTGGTTATACAGTGTTTATTCAAAAATAAAGACATGGAATGATGACTCATGTGAATTGGTTCTATGTTGGTGGATCATGACTTGTATTTGTTGGTCAGATACTAAGGTTCCCTATGTAAGGTGAAGTTCACATGATCACATGTGATAAGCAACTAAGGTTTTAGGGTTGCTTCTAAGGTTAAATGATCACATGAAATAATGGAATCAAGTCTTACTAAATTGAAACTAGGGCTTCTAAATTATGGTACAACTCCTAAAATAATAATTGATAATAGAGGTGTGGTAACTAATTACTTTGAATCATAATTAGTAATGGTTTGGCATTTTATTAATCTCCACAAGAATTAATAATTAGGGTAACTCCTAATTAAGTTTAATTCAGAGATAAGGGTTTAACAATTATTACTAGGTTTTAAAAATAATAACTTGCAAATTAAAATTATTTAAGTTCACAATATTTAAGTTGCTAAATTAAGATTGGTTTTAGTATTTTCTTGATTTATTATTATTAAAGAAAATAGTAACTTAGAATTTTCAAATTAGGGTTTATGAATTACCACTAATAATTTAGTTAATGCAAATATGATAAATAAAATTAATCTTAACATTTTACTTAGTTACTGAATAGCTAAAATTTAATTTTGGAACTTAATTATTTATTGAATTCAATTTGCATTTTAAATAAATGAAAAGGCATAATTAATAAGGTTAAAAATAAGTGAATTTTTATTTTGACACATTTTTGTTTTATATTTTATTTGAATAGAGTTTATTTTTGTGAGCATTTTGATATGTTATTTATATTTTTCTGAGTTGAAATGAATTTTCTATGGTATTAAAAAGTTTCTGCAATTTTCTGGAATTTGAAATAAATAGGAAAACGATTGGTACTGTGGCTGTTCCTAGCCCTAGTCACTGACCTGTGGGGCCAAGGCCAGGTCAGCATGCCTCGTTGGCCTCTGACCGAGTCAACATGGCTAAGGGCCCTACTGCCACCTCACCTCACCGGAGAAGACGCCGGCGATGCTCCGGTGAGCGACGGCAGGGACGCCAGAGACCCCTAGGGACTTTAAAAACTAGTGGGCTCGACTCCTCTCACTATCCTGAGCAAAACAGTACCCTTATCAACACCCGATGGTCACCGGAGTTGCTCCGGTGAGCACATCTGCGGCGGCGCCGGCTAGCCAAATGGTGAAACCGAGCTACAAGTCACTAAATGATGCAAACAATAGGTCTGGAGATGCGTAACGTTACCCTGATCTTGATGGTGTGGTCGGCGAGGTGGATTCTGGACGGAATCGAGCACGAACTTGCCGATACCGCCATAGTACACCGAAAGGGAAACGTCAAATTGGATTGATCCAGAGCTCCCCTGGATGCGCGGCTTTGCCAGTAGAACGACGATATCGAGGCGCACCTCCTCGACCAAACGGTGAGCTCCGGGGTGGTTTCTATGGTCGGATTCATGATGAACTCCGGCGACGGTGATTGGATGATGGTGAGAAATAGAGGACGACTGAGAAAGAATGGCTGGGCGGCGAGACATTAGGGTTTCAATGCGGAGTTCAGGGCGTATTTATAGGCCACGACGAGGTCTATCTCGTCACCTCGCCGGCGGCAGTGGCCGGGATGCCTTGATGAAGACTGAGGTGGATTGGGCGTGAATCTTGGCGCGATTGGGATAGGCTCGGACGCGAGAAACTTGTACGAGGTTCAGAGATGGTCTGCGACGTCCGGCGGCGTGCTTATCCTCGTCGAGGACGTGGCCGAGCTCCTCCTCTGTGCTGTCGATGACGGGGAAGAAGACGAGCTCGTTTTTCCTCTCGCACGATTCTTAAAGCCATCGAAACGGTATGGTGGGTCATTTTTGTTGGTGGGCTGGACTGCTCCTGGGCCGAGTCTTTGGGCTGCTGCGGAGATGGGTGTTGGGCTGCTGCGATGGCTGAGGTCCACCAGGGTAAGTTTCCCTCCAATTCTCTTTTTCAAATCTCTGTTTTCTTTTTCTGTTTTTTTATTTACTGGTTTGAATTCAAATTGAATTCTGTTTTGTTTTACAGGTTCTAAATCATTTGAATTTCAATATCACTTCATGGTAATACTTACTGCATAATTCTTTTGTTTAAACAATTATTGAATTTTAATTCGAGTGACACTCGGTGAGGTTTAATTAACAAAGAAATAGGTTTAGCTTTTTATCTCACTTCCTTTTTAATTTAGGAACCAGATCCATTTAAATGGTTTAAAATTTATAGATGGTGCATAATGAACACATGATTAGATTGAACTAGTGCTTAACAATATGGATTGTTCATATATAATTTTCATTATGGCTAGAATTTAAATTAGTAGTGAAAATGAGGATGGAATTGAATTCATCATTTTATGTGAAGGATTATTTCTTAGGGTTTAGGAAGGTGGTTGGATTCACTCTATGTTAAATAATCTTGCTTAGCACTTCTAGCTTGGCTTACTTGAAATAGATCCTAAGCTCATCATGGTTAATTCACTTGCTAAGGTGATGGTACTTTATAAATGCTATTCATTTGGTTCACTTAGGCAAAGTATTTGAATAACCAAGTAAAATAGGGTATTGGTTTAATTCTACTCACCCAATGGCATTTAGTACTTAGGTATATAGGCCTTGGTTTTATACTTGTGATCCATGATACACAAGTTAGGACAATATTTCATGTGGAATTGATTCCATATGACAAGGTTTATGGTTTTGGAAATACTTCACTATTTGAAGTATGTAATGGGCATGAGTATTGGTTTGGTTAACTACTAATGATATACTTATGATTTTATGAGAAGAATGAGATCTATACCTCACATATATATGTTTATCTTATCATCTCAACTTATAAGGTAAGATCATGCATTAGACATGATCCACTTATTCCTCACTAATCTCTCTTCTTTAATACTTCTCTCAACACACTTACTTAGATTCTTAGGGTTTGTGATCATCACCCAATTTGTAATGATCAAAGTATTGGCTGCCTAACAATTCATTGGTGAATTATGGTCTCTCTCGAAGATTAAGTATAAGTCCATATACTTGAGTATACCTCTTTATGTTGAGCTCTTCTGAATAGGTAGGGTTCTCTAGGGTTTATGATCATTACCAAGTTGTAATGATCACAACACTTGCCTTTCTATATTTACTAGAAGAATAGATTCTTACTAAGTCAATTAGAGTTTAATACTTGACTTATATTTATAATAACATTGGTTAGTATCAACAACTACCTCACTTGGATTAGTTTTAAATATTAAGCTAGGTTCTATTGAATGCATATTATAAGCATATGAATGGTTCTCTCCTTTCTCTAGGTTTAATGGTATGAATTGAGAAACAAGGTTGGAATGGTCAAGGTTAATGAAGAATGAATATGAATGTTCTTGACTTGACTCAAGTATTGTAGTTGAAAAGCTATACCATGTGACTCATGGTAGGAACATTTATTTAATAGAAGACATGGATAAGATAAGTAAAGAATAGTTTTCTCAATTAATGGTGTTCTTTGATTTATAGTTGAATAATTATTCATGTGTTGTTGTAAGGAATGTCATGTTGGGATCCTTTATAAGATCTTGTAGTTGATCCTTACTTAAGGTGTTGTTTGTTATGAAACTAATTCTATTTGATCTAGCCCATAGATCAAATCATCTCTACCCAAAACAAGGTTTTAGCAAAGATCACAGTGAAGTTTATAGCGCTTGACTTGATGATCTACTTCAATTCCAGCAAGTCAAGTGAAACTTCAGTTACTGTGGTAAGTTTTATTTGAAAGCGAAAAATTCCCCGGATTTTCTATGCATGGATGCAATGCACACTTTGGTGTTCTCTCATTTTATAGCCTCTAAACCTGGGATATTACATGGTGCCACCTACTATGGAGGATAAATTTGATTATGATTACAATATGCCTCCTATATTTGAAGATGAGAATAATAATGATAGCTACTTTGTTGAATTTGCTCCCACTACAACTAAAATTGATTATGCTTATGTGAAGAGTAATAATTTTATGCATGAGACTCATGATAAGAATGCTTTATGTGATAGTTATATTGTTGAGTTTGCTCATGATACTACTGAAAGTTATTATGAGAGAGGGAAATATGGTTATATGCATCTTAATAATATTAAGTTTCCTCTCTATATGCTGAAATTTTTGAAGTTACACTTGTTTTATCTTTCTATGCTTGTTGCATTATGCTTCATGAATTTGTTTATTTACAAGATTCCTTTTCATAGGAAGCATGTTAGACTTAAATTTGTTTTGAATTTGCCTCTTGATGCTCTCTTTTGCTTCAAATACTATTTCTTGCGAGTGCATCATTAAAACTGCTGAGCCCATCTTAATGGCTATAAAAAAACTTCTTGGGAGATAACCCATGTGCTTATTTTACTACACTACTTTGTTTTATATTTGTGTCTTGAAAGTTGTTACTACTGTAGCAACCTCTCCTTATCTTTATTTTATTGCATTGTTGTGCAAAGTAAAGTCTTTGATAGTAGAGTTGATACTAGATTTGGATTCTGTGACAGATTTCTGCATTCTGAAAATTGAGTCGCCCGTCGTAGGTAACTCGAGAAAAATATGCAAATTTACGTGCATGATCGGATATGTACGCAACTTTCATTAAATTTGAGCATTTTCATCTGAGCAAGTTTAGTGCCCCAGAAAAATTCGTCTTTACGGACTTGTTTGAGTTCCGCCTTTTATTTTGCATTGCCTGTTTTTCTATGTTTGATGGATTTATTTGTTCCATTAACTTTCAGTAGCTTTGTGCAATGTCCAGAAGTGTTAAGAATGATTGTGTCACCTCTGAATATGTGAATTTTTGATTATGCACTAACCCTCTAATGAGTTTGTTTTGTTTGGTGTGGAGGAAGTTTTCAAGGGTCAAGAGAGGAGGATGATACAATGTGATCAAGAAGAGTGAAAGCTCTAAGCTTGGGGATGCCCCGTGGTTCATCCCTGCATATTTCAAGAAGACTCAAGCGTCTAAGCTTAGGGATGCCCAAGGCATCCCCTTCTTCATCAACAAATTATCAGGTTTCTTCTCTTGAAACTATAATTTTATTCGGTCACATCTTATGTACTTTACTTGGAGCGTCTGTTTGTTTTTATTTCTTTTGCTTGAATAAATTCATGCTTGTGTGGGAGAGACACGCTCCGCGGTTCATATGAACACATGTGTTCTTAGCTTTTAGTGTTCATGGCGAAGGTTGAAATTTCTTCGTTAATTGTTATATGGTTGGAAATGGGAAATGCTACATGTGGTAAATTGGTATAATGTCTTGAATAATTTGATACTTGGCAATTGTTGTGCTCATGTTTAAGCTCTTGCATCATATACTTTGCACCTATTAGTGAAGAAATACATAGAGCTTGCTAAAATTTGGTTTGCATGATTGGTCTCTCTAAGGTCTAGATATTTTCTGGTGAGGGTTTGAACAACAAGGAAGACAGTGTAGAGTCTTATAATGCTTGCAATATGTTCTTATGTAAGTTTTGCTGTACCGGTTCATACTTGAGTTTGCTTCAAATAACCTTGCTAGCCTAAGCCTTGTATTGAGAGGGAATACTTCTCGTGCATCCAAAATCCTTGAGCCAATAACTATGCCATTTGTGTCCACCATACCTACCTACTACATGCTATTTCTCTGCCATTCCAAAGTAAATTGCTTGAGTGCTACCTTTAAAATTCCATTCTTTGTCTTTGCAATATATAGCTCATGGGACAAATAGCTTAAAAATTATTGTGGTATTGAATATGTACTTATGTATCTTATTTCTTAATAAGTTGATTGTTGAGCGATAACCATGTTCCTGGGGACGCCATCAACTATTTCACCTTTGTTGAATATCATTTGAGTTGCTATGCATGTTCGTCTTGTCTGAAGTAAGGGTGATTTATCATGATCAAATGGTTTGAGTATGCATATTGTTAGAGAAGAACATTGGGCCGCTAACTAAAGCCATGATCCATGGTGGAAGTTTCAGTTTGGACATCAAACCTCAATCTCTTATGAGAATTTTATCTGTTGTTGAATGCTTATGCATTAAAGAGGAGTCCATTATCTCTTGTCTATGTTGTCCCGTATGGATGTCTAAGTTGAGAATAATCAAAAAGAAATCCAATGCGAACTTTCTCCTTGGACCTTTGTACAAAGCGGCATAGAGGTACCCCTTTGTGACCCACTTGGTTAAAACATATGCTATGCAATGATAATCCATGTAAAACCAAGCTAATTAGGACAAGGTGCGAGCACTATTGGTAATCTATGCATGAGGCTTGCAACTTGTAGGATATAATATACATAACACATATGCTTTATTACTACCGTTGACAAAATTGTTTCTTGTTTTCAAAATAAAAGCTCTAGCACAAATATAGCAATCCATGCTTCCCTCTGCGAAGGGCCATTCTTTTACTTTTGCGTTGAGTCAGTTTACCTACTTCCTCCTATCTTAGAAGCAAACACTATTGCATTCATCATATTACTTTGTATTGATAACTATCCATGAGATATGCATGTTAAAGTTGAAAGCAACCGCTGAAACTTATATCTTCCTTTGTGTTGCTTCAATGCCTCTATTTAGAATCTATTGCTTTATGAGTTAACTCTTATGCAAGACTTATTGATGCTTGTCTCGAAAGTACTATTCATGAAAAGTCTTTGCTATATGATTCAATTGTTTAATCATTGTCTTTACCATTGTTTTGAATCGCTGCATTCATCTCATATACTTTGCAATAGTATGATTAAGATTATGTTGGTAGCATGTCACTTGAGAAATTATCTTTGTTAT
This sequence comes from Lolium multiflorum, assembly GCA_030979885.1. Taxonomy (NCBI): domain Eukaryota; kingdom Viridiplantae; phylum Streptophyta; class Magnoliopsida; order Poales; family Poaceae; genus Lolium; species Lolium multiflorum. The sequence goes on from CM061747.1 coordinate 243,308,311, forward strand.
CGTTTACCTACTCGAGGCAGTAGGAACTAAGCTTGGGGATGCTTCTCCAACGTATCGATAATTTCTTATGTTCCATGCTACTTTTATGATGATACACACATGTTTTGTACACACTTTATGTCATTATTATGCATTTTCCGGAACTAACCTATTGACAAGATGCCGAAGTGCCGGTTCCTGTTTTGCTGTTTTTGGTTTCGAAATCCTAGTAAGGAAATATTCTCGAATTGAAAATCAACGCCCAAGATCTTATAATTCCACGAAGCTTCCCAACACCGAGAGGAGGAGAGCCACAGGGCCACCACACATGTGGCCGGCGCGGCCCAAGGGGCGCCTATTGTGTGGCACCCCCGTAACCCTTCCGACTCCGCCTCTTATAAGAAGCCCCCGACCTAAATCTTCGAGACGAATAAGCCACGGTACGAAACTTTCCAGAGCGCCGCCATCGCGAAGCCAAGATCCGGGGACAGAGTCTCTGTTCCGCACGGGGACGGGGAAGTGCCCCGGAAGGCATCTCCATCAACACCACGCCATCTCCATCAACGATGTTGTCTCCCATGAGGAGGGAGTTCTCGATACGTCTCCAACGTATCCATAATTTGTTGTTCCATGCTTGTTTTATGACAATACTTACATGTTTTGCTTGCACTTTATGATGATTTCATGCGTTTTCCGAACTAACCTATTAACGAGATGCCACAGCGTTCTGTTTTGTTTTTGGTTCCGAAAAGGTTCGGGCAATATTCTCGGATTGGACGAAATCAACGCCAAACATCCTATTTTTCCTGAAGCATCCGAACACGAAGAAGAGGGGAGAAGAGCCAGGGCCACCCGGGGTGGGCGCGCGGGCCGGACCCGGCGCCCCATGGGGAGGCCACCGTCGACCCTCTGCGCCGCCTCTTCGCCTATATAACCCCTTTCGACCTAATTAAACAGCGGTACCAATCGACGAAACTCTAGAAAGGCTCCGGTGCCGCCATCGCGAAACTCAATTCGGGACATAAGTCTCTGTTCCGGCACCTGCCGGACGGGGAAGTGCCCGGAAGCCATCTCCATCGACGCCACCGCCTCCATCATGCTCCGTGAGTAGTTCCCCCATGGACTACGGGTTCTAGCAGTAGCTAGTTGGTACTCTCTATTCTATGTACTTCAATACAATGATCTCATGAGCTGCCTTACATGATTGAGATCCATCCGATGTAATCGGTGTTGTGTTTGTTGGGATCCGATGGATGATACATTATGATTAGTCTATCTATAAAGTTTGTGAAATTATTGTTGCTGCAATCTTGTTATTCTTAATGCTTGTCACTAGGGCCCGAGTGGCATGATCTTAGATTTGAGCTCTATACTTATTGCTTAGATTGTATCTACAAGTTGTATGCACATGTCACTGTCCGGAAACAAAGGCCCCAGAAGTGTGAAACGGGAGGAGGATGGCGGTGATGTGAGGATAACATGTTTTCACGGTGTTAATGCTTTGCTCTTGCTCTATTAAAAGGAGTACCTTAATATCCAGATTCCCTTGAGGGCTGCCACCGGCTGTAGGACAATAGATGTTGTGCAAGTTTCTCATTGCGAGCACGTACGATAATTGGAAAACATGCCTACATGATTAATGAATTGATGTTCTTTCTTAATGCTTTATCAATCCTATCAATTGCCCAACTGTAATTTGTTCACCCAACACTTGTTACTTGTTATTGGAAAGTTACCACTAGTGTAGATCGCTGGGAACCCCGGTCCATCTCTCATCATCATATACTCGTTCTACATGTCATTAGAAGTAGTATCAACTATCTTCTGGTGCCATTACCTCATGTTACTATTATGCTGCTGTGTTTCGTTACTATTGCTCTCATATTACTGCTACTTTCACATCACCCCTGTTACTAGTGCTTTTCCAGGTGACTGAATTGACAACTCAGTTGTTAAGGCTTATAAGTATTCTTACCTCCCCTTGTGTCGAATCAATAAATTTGGGTTTTACTTCCCTCGAAGATGCGCGATCCCCTATACTTGTGGGTTATCAAGATCATTTCTGGCGCCGTTGCCGGGAGGCATAGCTCTACTCATAAGTTCACCTGGGAGTACACTCTACCTCTCTCTCTTTTTATTTTGTTTTATTTTGTTTTGCTTAGTTTACTTTTGTTTAGTTTATTTGTGCTTAGCTTATTTCTGTCTAGTATTATTTTGCTTAGTTTCTTTTTGTCTTGTTTTATTTTTCTCATATACCCAAAAATCCATAAAAATTTGAAAAACCTAAAAATTAAAACTGCTGTTATGGGAGAACCAACAACCTATTTGGAGCTTATAGAATGTTATAATAGCTATAGAGAATCAAGAACTGGTAAAATAATGAGTGCTATGATAGAAAAATTGAATACAATGGCTAAAATCTTGCTTAAACGCCATGATATAAACTGTTGCTCTCAACAGGATACTAAACATCTTAAATTTCAATGTGGCTTTAGTGAGGAATTTTTAATTAAGAACTATAATCGGAATTGCTATATTCATTATGGGTTCGAAGAGGTAGAACAATTTGTCTTATTTATGGGAGCCTCCGAGATAGAATCCTTCATGGTTGAGAATTATGAAACTTGTGCTGTTTGTAAGGACCTTAAAGATTATGTCTCTTCTATCCTTAATTCTTGCATAGCTACAATGATAATCCTTATATCATTGATTATAAAGAGAGACTCATTAATGCACAAGAATGCACTCACAATTTGCAGGAACCTGTGGAAGAAGAAACTGATGAACCTGAAAGCTCATTGGATGAAAAAGAATAGGAGAACGACGAACAAAAGGAGGAAGAATGGATTAGCTACCCATGCCAACCTTCTAATGAGAGTAACTCTTTATCTCTTACATTATTTGATTGTCCTCCATGCTTACCGAAAGAGGTTGAATGTTATGTTCCTGTGGATTCTCTTGAAATATTACCTATGAGTAAAACTTGTGAGAATAATTATGCTACTGTTATATATGATAATCCATGCTACTTTGATAAATCTTATGATAATGCTTTGTTTGTGCCTGATGTCGAAATGCATGGTACTAAAGAGTTTTGTTTAGCAAATATTTATGATAAAGCTCTAGATGATGGTCCTATGTTACTTGATAATATTAATTATACTACTAATGAAAATGGGATTGGAGAGTTCTTGACATTATCTATGTGTCCCATATCTCTTGAGATTGATCATTCATCTTGTTATATTATTGATAAAAGTGAGTTTGAAAGTTTGGATCCCACTATTTTTGAGTTTGATAAAAATTATGTGTTTGGAAATCATGAAAAGTATGCTGCATGTGATAGTTATATTGTTGAGTTTGTTCATGAAGCTACTGAAAATTATTATGAGAGAGGAAAATATGGTTGTAGAAATTTGCATGGTACTAAAACACCTCTCTATATGCTTAAAATTTTGAGGTTACTCTTGTTTTATCTTCTTATGCTTGTCACTTTGTTCTTCATGAATTTATTTGTGTACAAGATTCCTATGCATAGGAAGTGGGTTAGGATTAAATGTGTTTTGGATTTGCCTCTTGATGCTCTCTTTTGTTTCAAATACTATTTCTTGCGAGTGCATCATTAAAACTGCTGAGCCCATCTTAATGGCCAAAAGAAAGAACTTCTTGGGAGATAACCCATATGTTATTTTGCTACAGTACTTTGTTTTATATTTGTGTCTTGGAAGTTGTTTACTACTGTAGCAACCTCTCCTTATCTTAGTTTTGTGTTTTGTTGTGCCAAGTGAAGCCTCTAATCGAAGGTTGATACTAGATTTGGATTTCTGCGCAGAAACAGATTTCTATCTGTCACGAATCTGGGCTTTTTTCTCTGTAGGTAACTCAGAAAAATATGCCAATTTACGTGCGTGTTCCTAAGATATGTACGCAACTTTCATTAGTTTTGAGTTTTCTGATTTGAGCAACGGAAGTATTTATTAAAAATTCGTCTTTACTGGCTGTTCTGTTTTGGCAGATTCTGTCTCTGTTTTTGCATTGTCTCTTGTGGATTTTAAGCAAGGCTTTCTACACGTGGAGCTGTAGCTAATGTTTTATTGAGTTCTTGCAATGTGTCACTACAGGACCAAGGTGGATTCAAGTTTTTGAGTACTAACCCCTCTAATGAAGTTTATGAGAAGTTTGGTGTGAATGAAGTTTTCAAGGGTCAAGAGAGGAGGATGATATATGATCAAGAAGAGTGAAAAGTCTAAGCTTGGGGATGCCCGTGGTTCATCCCTGCATATTTCAAGAAGACTCAAGCGTCTAAGCTTGGGGATGCCCAAGGCATTCCTTCTTCATCAACTTATCAGGTTCCTTCTATTGAAACTATATTTTTATTCGGTCATCATGTGCTTTACTTGGAGCATCTGTGTGCTTTTATTTTTGTTTTTGTTTGAATAAAGATGGATCCTAGCAATCCTTGTGTGGGAGAGAGACACGCTCCGCTTTTCATATGAACGCTTGTTCTTCGTTTTACTTTTAATGTTCAATGATAAAAGTTGGAAGCTACAATAATTATTTTTATTTGGTTGGAAACAGAAAATGCCTCATAATGTCTTGGATAATTTGACACTTGGCAATTGTTTTGAGCTCTCAAGTAGATCATGATTAAGTTTTTCATGTAGTTTAAACCTATTAGTGGAGAACTACCGTAGAGCTTGTTAAAATTGGTTTGCATGATTGGTCTCTCTTAAGGTCTAGATATTTTCTCGTAAAAGTGTTTGAGCAACAAGGAAGACAGTGTAGAGTATTATAATGCTTGCAATATGTTCTTATGTAAGTTTTGTTGTACCGGTTTATACTTGTGTTTGCTTCAAATAGCCTTGCTAGCCTAAGCCTTGTATCGAGAGGGAATACTTCTCATGCATCCAAAAACCTTGAGCCAAAACCTATGCCATGTGTGTCCACCAAACCTACCTACTATGTGGTATTTCCTGCCATTCCAAGTAAATACTTCATGTGCTACCTTTAAACAATTCAAAATTTACTATCTCTTATTTGTTTCAATGTTTTATAGCTCATGAGGAAGTATGTGTGTTTTATCTTTCAATCTTGTTGAGCAGCTTTCACCAATGGACTAGTGGCTTCATCCGCTTATCCAATAATTTTGCAAAAAGAGCTGGCGGGGTTCCCCCAATTAATTAACTTCATTAATAATTCTCTTCACATGTTTTGCTCTGATTCATCGTAAGCAACTTAATTTTGCAAATAGACACTCCTCCATGGTATGAGATTGTTGGAAGGCACCCGAGATTCGGTTAGCCATGGCTTGTGTAAGCAAGGTTGGGAGGAGTGTCAACCATAAATAAAACTAAAGTACATGTGTAAACAAAAGAGAAGAGGGGATGATCTACCTTGGTAGAGATAACGTCCTTCATGGGACCGCTCTTTGAAAGTCTGTCGGCAAGGGGTTAGAGTGCCCACTACCATTCGTTGACAACAACAAACACCTCTCAAAAATTTACTTTTATCCTCTCTATATGATTTCAAAACTTAAAAGCTCTAGCACATGATTTAATCCTGCTTCCCTCTGCGAAGGGCCATTCTTTTACTTTATGTTGAGTCAGTTTTACTTCCTTCCATCTTAGAAGCAAACACTTGTGTCAACTGTGCATTGATTCTTACATACTTGCTTATTTGCATTCATCATATTACTTTATGTTGACAATTATCCATGAGATATGCATGTTGAAAGTTGAAAGCAACGCTGAACTTAAATCTTCCTTTGTGTTGCTTCAATGATTTTACTTTGAATCTATTGCTTTATGAGTTAACTCTTGTGCAAGACTTTTGATGCTTGTCTTGAAAGTACTCTTCATGAAAAGTTTTGCTATATGTTATCTATTTGTTAGCAACTATAGATTATTGCCTTGAGTCACTTCATTCATTTCATATGCTTTGTAATAGTATGATCAAGGTTATGTAAGTAGCATGTCACTACAGAAATTATTCTTTTTATCGTTTACCTACGGCAGGAACTAAGCTTGGGGATGCTGATACGTCTCCAACGTATCCATAATTTATGTTGTTCCATGCTTGTTTTATGACAATACTTACATGTTTTGCTTGCACTTTATGATGATTTCATGCGTTTTAAGAACTAACCTATTAACGAGATGCCACAGCCAGTTCTTTCTGCTTTTTTTGGTTCCGAAGTTGTTCGGGCAATATTCTCGAATTGGACGAAATCAACGCCAACCATCCTATTTTTCCGGAAGCATCCGGACAGAAGAGTCGGAGAAGAGCGGCCACGGGAGGGTGGGGGCGCGGCTACCACGGCGCGCCCATGGGGAGGCCACCTGTCGACCCTCTGCGCCTCTTCGCCTATATAACCCTTTTCAACCTAAAAACACAAGACTTCCACGAAACTCGAAAAGGCTCCGGGGGCGCGCCATCGCGAAACTCCAATTGGGGGACAAAGTCTGTTCCGGCAACGGGGAAGTGCCCCGGAAGCCATCTCCATCGACGCCACCGCCTCCATCATGCTCCGTGAGTAGTTCCCCCATGGACTACGGGTTCTAGCATAGCTAGTTGGTACTCTCTATTCTATGTACTTCAATACAATGATCTCATGAGCTGCCTTACATGATTGAGATCCATCTGATGTAATCGGTGTTGTGTTTGTTGGGATCCGATGATGATACATTATGATTAGTCTATCTATAAAGTTTGTGAAGTTATTGTTGCTGCAATCTTGTTATTCTTAATGCTTGTCACTAGGGCTCGAGTGGCATGATCTTAGATTTGAGCTCTATACTTATTGCTTAGATTGTATCTACAAGTTGTATGCACATGTCACTGTCCGGAACCAAAGGCCCCGGGACAACCGGAGAGGATGGCGGTGATGTGAGGATAACATGTTTTCACGGAGTGTTAATGCTTTGCTCCGGTGCTCTATTAAAGGAGTACCTTAATATCCAAGATTCCTTGAGGCTGCCACCGGCTGGTAGGACAATAGATGTTGTGCAAGTTTCTCATTGCGAGCACGTACGACTATAATTGGAAAACATGCCTACATGATTAATGAATTGATGTTCTTTCTTAATGCTTTATCAATCCTATCAATTGCCCAACTGTAATTTGTTCACCCAACACTTGTTACTTGTTATTGGAGAGTTACCACTAGTGTAGATCGCTGGGAACCCCGGTCCATCTCTCATCATCATATACTCGTTCTACATGTCATTAGAAATAGTATCAACTATCTTCTGGTGCCATTACCTCTGTGTTACTATTACTATTGCTGTTACTGTTACTATTGCTCTCATATCTGCTACTACATCACCCCTGTTACTAGTGCTTTTCCAGGTGCAGCTTAATTGACAACTGTTGTTAAGGCTTATAAGTATTCTTTACCTCCCTTGTGTCGAATCAATAAATTTGGGTTTTACTTCCCTCCGCGATCCCCTATACTTGTGGGTTATCATTCTCCATCAAGGCTAACTACCGGTAGCTATGTGGTTAATCTCTCTCCTATGTACTTCAATACAATGATCTCATCTGCCTTACATGATTGAGATTCATATGAGTTTTGTATCACTATTCATCTATGTGCTACTCTAGTGATGTTATTAAAGTACTCTATTCCTCCTCCATGATGTAATGGTGACGGTGTGTGCATCATGTAGTACTTGGCGTAGTTTATGATTGTGATCTCTTGTAGATTATGAAGTTAACTATTACTATGATGGTATTGATGTGATCTATTCCTCCTTTCATAGTATGATGGTGACAGTGTGCATGCTATGTTAGTACTTGGTATAATTGTGTTGATCTATCATGCACTCTAAAGTTAATTAAATATGAATATCGAATGTTGTGGAGCTTGTTAACTCCAGCATTGAGGTGCTCTTGTAGCCCTACACAGCTAGTGATGTTCATCATCCAACAAGAGAGTGTAGAGTGGTTTTATTATGTGATCAATGTTGAGAGTGTCCACTAGTGAAAGTACGATCCCTAGGCCTTGTTTCCAAATCTGAATCATCGCTTATTTATTGTTGCTGCATCTTTACTTCTGCAATATTACCACCATCAATCACGCCAGCAAGATATTTTCTGGCGCCATATTACTGCTCATATTCATTCATACCACTTGTATTTCACTATCTATTCGCCGAACTAGTGCGCCTATACATCGACAAGTGTATTAGGTGTGTTGGGGACACAAGAGACTTCTTGTATTGTGGTTGCAGGGTTGCTTGAGAGGGATATCTTTGACCTCTTCCTCCCGAGTTCGATAAACCTTGGGTGATCCACTTAAGGGAAACTTGCTGCTGTTCTACAAACCTCTGCTCTTGGAGGCCCAACACTGTCTACAAGAATAGAAGCGGTGCTCACAGGAGACCCGAGTGAAGCCTTCGTGGCGTTGGTCTGGCTTTCATAGCGACCATACTCCTCTAAACGTAAACGTACCTTCTTGCAAAGGAAGGGAACTACGGGAATCAACTCCGTGTCTCCCGTGCTCCACTCTCGGTTACCTCTATCCGATTATCTCCTCTATATATTGCGTAACTATATCTTGCTTAGTTGTTAACCTTGTCATATAGGTAAATTCACATAGTTACATATCTAGAGAATTTACCTTTGTGTCAAGCCTAAATTGAAAAAGAACTAAAAATTGGTTAGCACCTATTCACCCCCTCTAGGTGCGGCATACGATCCTTTCAAGGACGAGTGACGGACCCACAAGTTACACATAAAGTTTACAAAAGTAAATCAGAAGCAAACCCTCTCACACTTGCACCTCATTTTTTTCTTTGGGTAGGCATAAACATTGAGTTTATAAAAATGATAGGGATGGTGTCCGAGATGTTCCATTACTTTTCTTGTTTAGGATGTGTCGTTTCCCTTTTCGCACCCTCTTCGAAATAGTATTTTGCCCTGCTATATTAGAGCATCTCTAGCCGCGTTTCCCAAAGCGTCCTCCAAACGTTGTCGGATCGAGCGTTTGTGGACGTGTTTTGTACGTGCCCTGTTTGGGGGATGTCGCTCCCCATCAGCGTCCCCCAAACGCCGCCCCCAAACTTTTTTTATAGGGTTTTCGAAAACACAACCATTTATTAAATATAGCATACAAATAAATATGTTTGCCAAAATTATTTTCAAATTAAAATACAATAAACAATAAAAAACTAAACAAATGTAATAAATGGGGATGGATCAAGGTGTCGCGGCATTTGCTGATAATCCTTTGATCCTCCACATATGCTCAACGAGATCATTTTGAAGTTGCTCGTGAACATTACGTCACGGATCTCTGCGTGCATGGTGAGGAACTCAGTAAAATATGCAGGCAACTCATGATGAACCTCCGCAAGAGGGCCCTGACACTCATAGAGACCAACATGTCTCCTGACATAATTCTTGCGGTCACTCGATGATCATGTTGTGCATGATCACACAAGCCTGCATCACCTCCCACATTTGATCGTGAGACCAGCTTAGAGCAGGGTATCGGACAATTGCAAATTGAGCTTGAAGCACACCAAATGTCTGCTCGACATCCTTCCTGCAAGACTCCTATCGTGAAGCAAAGTGGCAATTCTTCCGACCTGATGGAGCCGAGATTGTTTTGACAAAAGTGGCCCATTTTGAATATATACCATCGGCTAGATAATAGCCTTTGGTATATGGGTGGCCATTGATCTCATAGTTGCATGGTGGAGCATGACCTTCCACTAGTTTGCTGAACACCGGAGATCGTTGCAACACGTTGATGTCATTGTGTGATCCCGCCATGCCAACGAAATAATATAATGTCAAATCCACATGTCATAATCTGCCACAGCTTCAAGTACCACACTGCAATATCCATGACGGCCTTTGTATATACCTTTCCAAGCAAACGGGCAGTTCTTCCATGACCAGTGCATGCAATCGATGCTTCCAAGCAGCCTAGGGAATCCTCTTGCAGCATTTTGTGCCATGATACTTGCAGTCTCTTCTTCAGTTGGCCCTCTCAAGTAGTATTTGCCAAACTTTTCCACCACAGCTCGGCAAAACTTGTACATGCACTCAATGGCAGTAGACTTACTCATGCGAAGGTAGTCGTCCCGTGTATCAACATGTGCTCCGTATATATGCAAGCATCCTCATGGTGGAGGTGCACTTCTGAATCGACGAGAACCCGACAACGCCTACACCGTCGTGCTTCAGCTTGAAGTAGGTGTTGAACTCTTCGAACGCCGTGGAGGATATTCATGAACAAACCCTTGCTCATCCTATAACGGCACAAAAAATTGTCGGCACGTGTTGCGTCATCTGCGAAGTAGTGGTTGTGCAGCATGGTATGCCCCTTCATCCTCTATCGGAGCTTCGACTTATTTCTCCCCGGTCTTGATCCTCCGCGATGCGGCCTCTTCCGCTTCTCCGCCTCGGCGTCAAATATGTCCTAGAGGGACGCGATGAGCAACAAATGCTCCCGGATGTCGTTGTCGAAGGCTTGCTCGCCCTCCAGCAGTCGGACAAGCATCTCATCGTCGCTATCCATGTCTGAAGCAAAATTAATCGTTAAAATTCTGTTGCAGCACACGAGGCAACGAACAGCGGCCTATCGCGCCTACCTGACAAGGCGTCGAACACCTTATGTGCGCGGAGGTGGGCGGATTTGCCGCCGCGTTCTGGGACGCGCTGGCGAAGCAGCGGCGATGAAAAGGCCGGCGAGAGAGCCAGCCGCGACGACGTGCCGACTCAGAAGAGATCAGCCGTCGAAACGGCCGGCAAATCGAGCAACAGCGGAGGGGTGGGAGGCATGGGAGGGAAGGCGGGGCAAGAAATAAAAGGCGTGAACCAACGGTTATGGAATAGTCGCCGACAGGTGGGAGCCCGCGCCACACTTTTTCTTGTGTTCGGCGTGCCCGAAGCGTTCCCTGTGTAGCAGAGACGGGCTCGGGGCGCCGGACGAAAGGAGGCTTTGAGACACGCGATTAGGAACGATTTTTTCTATCCAACGCACCCCAAATTCCTTTGAGGATGCTTTAGGGAAGGCCGCTGAAGATGCTGTTAATACGGAAACCACACATATCCAGATGTGCAAACCCGTTGGCATTCTGTTCCAACTTTCAGTACACCTCTTTTCAAAATTTGACCATTCTGGAAAATCATTAATAAGTCCAGTTCTTTGACCAGCTAGTTAGAGAAATCATGGTGGCCTTTCTGTCCGCAATAATTTCGTTTCCGCATCCATCGATCAATTATTCTCATCATGCAGCTCTCTCTTCCCCCGCTCCTGTGATGGTGGTGCAGTGCAGCAGAAGGGATAGCCAGAAAAGTAGTATTATTCCGTCCTGGTTTTTTAACAGCAAAAGAGGGGGCAGCTCGACAAGGCGGTCAAACAGAAAGCCCATTCATTCCATTACCCTTTTCCCCTTGTCGACCTTTCTCCCTGCCCAAAGACACAGGTTCACACAGACAGGCTATGCTTCTGCTGCATACGCCTTGTAAAAGAAGCAGCACATATTTCTGTTCTTAAATTCCATATGTTAAAGAAGCAGCACATATTTCTGTTCTTAAATTCCATATGTTAAAGTGGATTTTTCGAAAATGATATGTTAAAGTGGATGTATTTTAGAAGCTTATAAATCAAATATTTTAAATTTTGCACATAAATTAAAACTACTACTACACTAACTATCAGTCGGTTCCAAATTATAAGATGTTCTACTTTTTCTGATTCATAAGTATATAGATGCGCATTTTCAGTATGTATATTAACTAGCTCCTTTCAGTATGTATGTAGAATACATTAAAATGTTTAAAACATCTTATAATTCATTTTTAGTACGTGAACACACTTTCAAAGTTATTCCTGTTTGATAGCACGAACGATGTCTTGCTAGGTTGTTCCGCTCCGAGTCTTTCGATTTTCCTGACCCCTTACCTTTCTCGTGGAGGGATGGAGATTAGGCTTTGCTCGGGGAGCTGTCACCCCTGTTGACAGCACGAACGATGTGGTGTGAGCCTTCTGGCTTTTTCTTCTATGTGATCAATACACCTTCTAGGGTTTATTCTCGAAAAAAAAAATTATTCCTGTTTGAGTCATGTATATTTGCCACATTGGTGTCACTCCAAACCACATTCTACCTTTATGGCGAAGTAAACCATATTTCTCACGCAAGAAAATACCTGACAGTTAAGTACAATATGAACACTGACTCCACTCGGTTTAATTTATCCCCTTCCACTCTAAGCTACCTCGGGAGGCGCGCAAGTGCGTTCTGCGTTCCCCACAAACATGCCTCCCATTCCTATTTCTCAATGGCCACAACCGTTGTTAAACCAAACACTTTCCTGTGCCCCCATGTGAGCGTCAAGCTCTGTCTATAACTAAGCACCACTCTTTACACTCACTGTCCTGCTCGCTCACTCCTGTGCTCCTTCAGTTCTTCCCCTCCCACAGCACACCAGGCTCGTCTTCCTTCTAGTCCAGATGGAGTCCGGCGCGAGCTCTAGGAGAAGCAATGGCGGCTGGCCCGTCCGTGGAGACGGAGGTGAGGAGACGAGGAAATGGAGGCCGCCGCCGCTGCGGCCGCACGTGTAGTCGAGGCGGCCGGGGGTTTGGCTCCCATTGCAGCCGGCGAGGTCCATTTCTTCCGTGAGTTGATGAACATCACGGCGGAGGAAGAGGAGCTAGCGCGCTGATGCAGATGGTGCGAGCTTGTGGGGGCATTGAGGCGTCATGGTCCGAGATATATGTATATCTCTCTAGGTATCTGAAATTATTAGTAGTACTCCGTAGCTGATTTAGCAGTACTAGCTAAGCTAGCTTCAATTTTCTTGTTTTGTTTCACCATTTTTTTCTCTACCCTTTTGATATTACGAGAGACCTCGATGGTGTTTCGAGTATAACTTAATAATAACTCTGCTGGAGCCTGGAGGTTGCCTCAAGCTTGCTAGCAGTGCATTATGAATTACACTTTGTACTGCACAATCTCTCTGTTTCTCTTCTTGTTTCATCCAATTTCTAGAATTAGTATATTATATTTATCTCTTCTGATGATCGAATTGCAATCTGAAATGCACTTTTGATAGACCATTCTTTGCATGAAACCCGGTCCATGCGGTCATGCGGATACATGTTTGTTGGCACATTATGGGACAGACAAATGCTGCCGCTGATTTCGAACCAAATGCAGATTTAGGACAAGCCCGAGCAAAGACAGAGAATGTCGCTAACATGTTCAGACAGTTTTGAGATTTTGGGACAATTTTCAAAATCTATATATTTTAATTTTCCAAATGGACAGAGATAGGGTTAGTACCTAAACCAGCAACAAAATGGGAAAGGTTGAACGATATACGACGACATCATTTGCCGCGGTTCAAGCATCATTTGGCAAATGTCTCGCGGAAATCTCGTTGAACTTGAGCTTGAGATAGTAGAAGTGTGATGAGAAGTGGAAAGCTTTGTTGGAGAAGCAAGAAAATCAAGCTCGAGGTTGAGAGCAAAAAAAGCCGATGCGGCCAAGATTATAGCCCATTCCACCAGGATCAAAGCAGCCACGTCAAGAATGAAGGTGTTGAATGAAACGCGCAACTTATTGTCAAGAAAGGGAAAGAGCATGCAAAGATCTTGACCACCGACATGTCTACCACGGATCCGGTGGTGGCGGCTGGGTATGCCATAAATCGTCAACACATCGTGCATGAAATGGGGCTTGCTAGTGTATCGGCGGCATTGGCGGTGAGGGAGGAGACAAAATCTTCCATTTGATTTCTATGCACGTGATTCTCTGATATGTGATGGATGAACATGATAGGGTTTAGGTGGCCGGGCTTGGTGGCTGAGACTTTGAATCATTATTTGCATGGTGTGGGATGCCCTATGCTATTAGATTTACAGTTGATTCATGCACTTGAGTTATAAAGGGTTGCAACTAAGATTTTTCCGGTTGCAGATTGAGTTGCATCTAGAAATAACATCGTTAAACCCTTAGATTTTGCTTCATGATTCGTGCTAATGGTGGCATGCATGGAACTAAATTTCGATGACATAATGTAACTGAGAACTAGTGCGGTGCGCATGCCGTCCATCCGTCGTGACCGAAAGAGCGGCACGGCAACGTCGGGAGGTGCTCTACGTCGGTCGGTGGCGCCTTTGCGTGACCAGGAAAGCCTCTCCGGCGCCCACCAGCGTCGTGTGGCGCGGCGGTCAGGCAGGCAGGCAGCGTGTCGATAGGGACGGGAAGGAGTTGAGTACCCAATGATTGCCCATTTTTAACGAGCAATGCTACATCTACGGGAGGAATTTTACGGGCTAGCACTTACGGGATGAGGTGGAGGCAGGTGATTTGGTACAGTTTTTTTCCTTCCGCGTTTTCAGGATCGTGATGTACCCACCAATTCACCACGTCATCCCGTAGAAGTAGTCCCGTAGCAAGTTTGCGTAGGTCTAGGATTATTGATTTTTAACTCCCCGCGATCCTCGCTTTCGCTCCTCCCTCGCGCGCCGGAGCAGCGTGGCACGGTTCCGATCAGCGATCACGTCGATCCCACCCATGCACGCACGCGCGCTCGCTCGCTCCGCCCGGCTATCTCATCTCACTTTAATCGCTTTGCTTGGAAGAGACTGCATGCAACAAAAGGTCAGCTTCTTTCCTAGCAAAAGCTACCATCGCATGCTATGCGTAGCATGCGCTGCATGTCGCCTGCCTCGTCAGGAGAATGAGCACAGCCTGAGCTTGCAGCCTGATATATCCAACTACAAACCCGCAGTAAAGATCAGACCTAGAATTTTCACTCTGCAAATCGAGACTTGGTGCCTAAAAACACCACCAAGAACAGAGTCTACCTTGTGTTGCCGGCCCCGCTTACCGAGACAGATGCAAAGCAACGATCGTCTAGCTCACAGTCGTCACGCGCAAGAGGATCGACCCGGGCTTCGCCATGCAAGTGAAGAGGCTTGCTCCCATACAACCCCCTCCCCAAACTCAGTTTGGGCTTTCGGGTAATTAGCAAAATTAATTAATTAATTAATTAATTAATTAACTGTGAGCCCTCCAAAGCTCATGTATGGATATACCGTATGCGGAGAGCAAACACGATCTCCATCAAAGGCCGCACGATCTGAAACGTCTTCTACTAGCTGGGCCCATCGTTGCCGATCAGGTCGGTCGCCGCAGCTGCCGATCACGTTCGCCGCCGCCAGACAAGCCGTCGAGCATGTCAGGCACTGCGCTCCTTCTTCCCTAACGTCCCGGACTGGTCGGCTGAAACATGGCCCGACTGGCCGTCCGAACGCCGCGCCGCCGACCTGGTTTCACGCCGCTGTCACTAGTAGAAAAACGCTCATCTATACCGGTTCGTAAGGGCCATTTGCACCGGTTTTTGAACCGGTATAAAAGATCCGGTACAAAAGGCCCCCCCCCTTTCGTTCCTTACGAACCGGTATTAATGGCGCCTCCACGTGGGAGCCCAGGAGAGCGCACGGCGAGCTTTGTACCGGTTTGTATTACAAACCGGTACCAAAGGTTGTCTGCCGGCAGAGAAAATGCATAAATCTCTGCCGCGGCAGAGAATTCAGGGTTTAGGGTTTTAGGAGGGGTTTAGGGGTATCGGAGCGTTTCGTATCACGTCGATACACCAGAAACGCGTTTGGGTTTACGTAGTACATGAAGATCAAGGTGATGCATATCAAGTTGGTGCATATAATATAACACACATGTAATTGCATATGTAGTACTCTTCGATGCATATCAAGTCGATGCACCAGAATAAATTAGTACATGCATGAAGATCGATCTTCATGCGTAGTGGTACTCTCCGAGGCATACTATCTATTACATGTACCATAGTGGTACACTCCGAGTCGAACTATATATACACAAAGCAATCGAAGAGCGGGAGAAGATCTTTATGCATAGTGGAACTCTCCGGATGGTGGTATGACTTCCCGAAGGAAAAATCCCGACAATTCCTCGCCAATTGCTTTGAAGCGCTCCTCGATTGAGATCTTCTCCCGCTTTCTTCTCAACTGTAAAAGAATAAGATACAAATGAATACATGAAACTCAGCACAACTTATGGTAACAAAATAAATTTGTGAATATTGTTTTCGTACCTCTTTATTTCTTTCATTATTCGCTCTCTCGCTGACAATTCTGTGGATGTACTCGCAAATGTAGTATCCACATAGATCAGTCCCCTGTGGTTGTTTCGCGCATTTCTGTACAAGAATATAATTCAGTCAAACAATAATCAAGTATGATAAAGGTGTGTGGACCTAGGTAACTACTACTTACTTTGTTCACACGCCATATCAGCTTCGGTGCCCATTGAAAGGACTGATCTTCCTTGATGAAAGTTTCCCATACGCTGCCCGACAAAAGAAAATGCACAAAAGAGTTATCAATCTGTTGATATCAGGAAATTCACAAAAAAACGATAAGAATTTGAATTACCTTTTGAGCATAAGAAAACAAGACTTGTATAGTATAGGCTCTTTGGTTAGTGAGTCAAAGACTTCAACTTCTCCTTCGTACATTTTAATGACGATAAGAATAAAGTGAAACCTACGCAAGTTTAAATATGTAGTGTCATATATATAAGTCATCAGTTAATATTTTAACATATGGTGAGCAAAATAGAATGTGTTATAAGAGAGTAACACTCACTGGAAGTTGTAAGGCCAAAGTATTATCTTTTTGTCACGTTGTCGCTTCAAAAACCTTAGCAAAGTCTCCGGTGTATCCTTGTTATAGAGGGGTTCTTCTATGGTCCCGACATGCATTGTGTTCGGGTCAATGAACCCAATGTCCGTGATTTCATCCCTTTTGCATTCGAGCATCTTCGATCTGCATAACATAGCGCACAAAAGATTATAATTTACAGATAATGAAGGAGCTGAGCTAAAGACTTCTCAAATTATATAAATAAATCACTTACAGACAATAGCGATGATAGATTCGTCGAGGGCCCGAAGATTGTATAACTGGAAAAGCTCGCAGAAGTCAACGCTCATAGAGTATTCTTGGAAGTAGTGCTCTTCCTTAACTCGCACCATGATAGTCTCGATCCCTCCCTTTGTGGCAACTTGGTACCACGTATGCAAGTTACGCATTCTTGTTGGTAGCTTCCTGAGATTCTCGACCAAATCTTTCCCTTGAACATATTTATATTGTACTTCAGCTAAGGGGTAATCGGTGTATTGTCGAGAACTTTGAACGGCCTTCTCGTCATACACCACGAGATGGGGGGCCGATTGAACGGGTTGTTGTCCGAGCTGGTAGACTTGGTGTATCCCTTTTAACTCCTTGACACCCGATTGAACGGGTTTTGTCGCCTCGATCATGCTGTCATACGACCTTTCAATAGAACGCCTATAGTCAGATGGCGGCGATGGTACAGGGTCATATAGATTCTCAACGATACGCACAACTTTCACCGGATCTAGTGTCTTCTCGAAAGGTATCTCTGGCACTTTCGGTGCAAAATTTTTTTCACCTCGGCCTGAACGGCCCTTGGTTTTCCTCGGGAGTTTTTTTCCCAAGGTAACTTCTCAATAGGTGGCAGTGGTTTCTCCTTTCTAGCTTTCTTCCTAGGCGGCGTACCGTTCCGCTTAACGGGCGCTGTCTTACGGAGGATCTCGAGGTGGTGGACTCACGCTGGGGTCCCTCTCAGGTAGGTGTGGACTTGGCTGCTCACGAGGACTGCCACCAGGAGGAGTCGATGGCATTTGCTGCTCATGTGTAGGAGTCGGTGGCCTTTGCAAAAGGACGACGTACTTCTTCGGCCATAGGGCGAAACCGTGCTTGACATCGGCGAGTGTCCTCTCATCTTCACCTCTAGGAATATCAAGCTCCACTTTTTCAAAACCCGAAACAACTTCATCCACCCCGACACGAACACAACCAGGTGGAATGGGCATATGATGGTGCATTGCTCCATCTTCACTTGGGTACACATAGCCGACCGCCACCTTAAAGGACGCGGTCCTGATTAACATATGTAGCTCGCAATCTGTCTTCTCCGTGACATAATCCACGGGGTAGCTTCCTCCACATCCGTCAAGATGCGAGGAACCTGCTTCTTCGCTGAGATGGGGCACCGGCTTGTGGATCCAAAAGCGGCTGATCAGGTGCCCTCTGATTTTTCTCAAGCGCCTCCACCCTATTTAACAATTCTGTTAACATGTCGGCGTCCTTCTTCTTCTTCCGCGAATGGCTTCTATAAGTGTCAGCGGACTCCGGGAATGCTTCCTTCATGGTGAGACTGGGCGAGCTCGTACCCGTCCAACGTGTTCAGGATTCCCCAGAGCGAGTGTAAGCTCGTCATTCTCTCTATCGGGAATGTACTCTCCTTTCGACCTTATCAATTGCATCTATAAGCTTCGGTACGATTGCCTCAATCTTTTCCTTCCATTTTCCCTTCGCAACGATCAACCCTGTATTTGGGTCCAACCCTGCCCCATGCGCGAACAACCCGAACTTGGACCGTTCGGGCCAGTCCCATGTCGTGGAGTGATTCCTGCGTCCATCAGTTTATTCTCAAACGTCCACTTCGGAATGGCAGTCTTGTAGCCACCTGACCCCAAATGATGCCAAAGTTTCTTCTTTGCAGCATTTTTCGTATTTGTCTCCGATCGGAACACAAAAGTAGACGATTGCGTATACTCCTTAAATGCGGGCCAGTGATCTTTTATCTTCACTAGAGTATCATCGAACTGGATCTTCATTCTTATATTTGTCCCATAAATTTTTCTTCCCTGGAATTGTATGGCCATCTTCTTCCATGTCCATTCCCTGACTTTATTCTTCTGGCCTTCCGTCATGTCTTCCGGTAGGCTGAATCGTGTCAGTAGAGTGTCCCAAAGAAAAGTTTTCATCGTGTCGTTGACATAACTAGCTCCAGTCCCCGCTTTCTTCGGCTTATTCCACTCTTGAATGCTGATCGGTACATGGTCCCTAACAAGAACTCCGGCTTGATTTGTAAATTTGCGGCAGAACTCTTTGGGATGCTCCGGTTCACCATTAGCCTTAAATGCCGTGAGGGCTAACCTGCCCTCACCCTTTAACACTCTCGTCGGGCCTCGTTTTGTTTTAATAGACTTGCTCGATGATGCAGAAGGCTAAAAGAAAAAATTATTCGTTAATAAGTGCAATACAAATAAATGAATGCATCTAGGGATGAACACAGACTAATTGATACATAGATATACACCTCGCCGGAGTTTGTGATGGACACTTCATTGTCTTTTCTAACTTGTTCAGACTCAAGTCCCTCGCCGAAATCATTCAGAAAGTCTTGGTACTCGTTGTCATCTCCATCGTCGGGTTCCGGACCACGGGCACTCTCATAGATCAATTTCTGCGCTTCTTCTCCCTCCTCATCTCGGACGAAGGTGCCAACCTCCATACCTCAATGTCACTACAAAATTAAGAAAGCAATTGTATTTCATTCATCATGGATAACAATTGAAATGAAGAAAGCAAAAAACTCGGCCTTTGGATCCGCCACACACTCGGCCTTTGGATCCGCCACACACTCGGCGTTCCCCCTCCTCCGCTGCCATCGCCACGGACTCGGCGGCACCGCCACACACTCGGCGTTCCCCCTCCTCCTCCGCCACCGCCCAATGTTCTGATTAAAAAAGGGCCGGCCACGTGTGTACATCGACAGGAGAAATCCAATGAAGGATCATGTATGGTAAATTCTTTTCATTTTAGCCAGAAAGGTCACTTGCAGATTTGCTACTTGGCCTTTTGTATGCACAGTTTGGAGCGTGAAATTGCTCATAAACATTTTGTTTTGCCATTTGGGGTTTAGAAACGTGCAATTATTGGGCACTTTTTAGCAACTGTGTTTGATCTTCACGATATACGCACCAATTCACATTTTGAAGTGGCAATTTTCAGGTGCATATTTCAGTTGAGGGAACAAAAAAGATGAGGATTTCATGGGTCACGGGGAACTACACGGCGTCGGCGGTAGTGCCGGGGCAAGACGCCAATCCATCATCACCCATGGTGCAGCAGCAGCAGTAGCAGCCTCGAGTAAGGGCCGTCAGGCCGCGACACGAGATCGCCGTGGCTGCCCTGCTCGACGACGACGACACCATATGTCGTCCCTCGCATCATCCGCACGGTGGCGGCGTCCTCGCGCTACAGGCGGTCGACCACCTGGGACATGGCCGTCGCGCACAGCTGGGCGCCCTATGCCACCGTCGTCCGCGCGCTCCGCTCCCTCTCCCTCCTGTCCCTAAAGGGCGACGACCGCGAGGCGGCGAGGGCGGCCGTCGCCGAGCTGTGCGGCCACGCCGCGCCCTTCAGCGGCGTCCGCCGGTTCCCTGCAGGCGAGGTACGCCCTAGACGAGCTCACACGCGTCAGGCGTGACGACGACCGCGGTGTTTTCGTGGCAGGGCATTTGACCGAACACCCTAAGGGCGTCGGCGTCCAGCAGGCGGCAACGGCGAGGCGGCGTCGGCGTCTGGGGCGGCGTCGCGTCTGAGGCGGCGTCGGTGAGGGCGCGCGTCGGCGAGGGCGGCATCGGCGAGCGGAGGGAGCGGAGGAAAAAAGGCCGGGGGCGGCGGAGGACTTACCTGCGGCGGCGACGGCGGCTGCGATGGCGGCTGCGACGACGAGGCTGCGAACGGCGAGGTCGCGCGCGAGGCTGCGAGCTGTGCGAACGGCGAGGTGGCGCGCGGAAGGAGTGGGGGAAATTTTGCCCCGCGCCGCTAAGTCCTACTAGGATAGCCCTTTGGTACCGGTTGGTATCACCAACCGGTACGAAAGGCTTTTTTCTTTTGCTGTTTTCTTTTCTGTTTCTTTTACTTTTTTTCTTTTTTACTTTTGTTTCTTTTTCTTTTCTCTTTCCTTTTCTTTTCTATTTTTTTCCTTTCCTTTTCTTTTCTATTTCTTTTTTTTCTTTTCTGTTTCTTTTTTACTTTTTTGTTTCTTTTTTACTTTTCTGTTTCTTTTTCTTTTATTTTCTATTTATTTTCTTTCCTTTTCTTTTCTATTTTTTTCTTTCCTTTCCTTTTCTATTTCTTTTTTTTTTTCTTTTTTTTTTTTCTGTTTCTTTTTTTACTTTTCTGTTTCTTTTTCTTTTATTTTCTTTTTTTCTTTTTCTTTTCTATTCATTTTCTATTGCTTTTCTTTTTCTTTTCTATTTCTTCTTTCTTTTCTTTTATATTTCTTTTCTATTTGTTTTCTTTACTCCGACCGACGCCGTCCGCGAAAGTTTCCGACACGCGCACCCGCCACGACGTGGGAGGGAAAAAAGGCGGGAAGAAAGGGCGGGAATAAAATTTTATTATGAGTGAACTCGAATTAAAAGTACATAGCTTAACTGAAAATTAAAGATACATGGCCAAATTCTACTGTTGGAGTCATTCAGTCATACTCGTGCCTAGCCCTGTAGTAGTCGCCACTGTAGTCGTCGTAGTCGCCATCATCATCATCGCTGGCATCGCGGTCGCGGTACTCGAACGTCGGCGGGTGAGCACGCGTGGGCTGGGACCGAGGGTAGCGCAGGCGGGGGCACGGTAGGCCATGGCCATTGGAGAGTCCGGCCGCGCCACCACAGCCGGGCCGGCCTCGTTGAAGTTCGGAGGAGGCGGGCCGCCCTCCTCGTGCCTCGCGCCCTCTCACGCCGATTGATGAAGAAGCTTTCCCAAGTCGGGCTGTAGTCGGATGCCACCGGGTATTCCTCCGCTGCTCTGGCGTGAGCTCGAAGTAGTAGTGGTTCGTGATGGCCATCTCGCGCGCCACACCTAGAGGGACCGAGGGACCGACGCCTCGACGCAGCAACCAGCCGGTCGGGACGCGGTAGCCCGGCGGGCAGGGGTTCGAGGCGCAAAGCGCCTCCGCCTCCCGAGGGTTAGAGATACGATGGAAGCCATGGGAGAGAATGATGAGGTTTGCAGATATGAGTCTAGATGTGATATGTAAATGGTGTCCAAGTCTACATATATATAGTGAAAAAATGGCGGGAAGACAGAGGCGGGAACTGGTGGAAAGCGCGGGAAGAATAGGCGGGAAACAGAGGCAAACCTTTAGTACCGGTTGGTGGGTGCAACGGTACTAAAGCTATCGGCAGATAAGGACGCCGCTCGATGAGATAAAGTATGTAGCGCACGACGCCTGTCGGTGGGATAAGGACGCGTGGGTAACCTCTAGTACCGGCTGGTGGGTGCAACCGGTACAAAAGCCGGCAGGATAATGACGCCCGCTCGATGAGCTAAAGTGTGTAGCACACGACGCTGTCGGTGGGATAAGGACGCGTGGGAAACATTTAGTACCGTTGTGGGTGCAACCGGTACTAAAGGCGGTGGCAGGATAAGGACCTGCTCGATGAGCTAAAGTGTGTAGCGCACGACTGTCGGTGGGATAAGGACGCGTGGGAAACATTTAGTACCGGTGGTGGGTGCAACGTACTAAAGCTGTCGGCAGGATAAGACATGCTCGAACCGGTGCTAAAGATGGGGGGGCTAAATCGGAAAGGCTTATCTGTTTGCCTATGGGGTGGTTTCATCTGGGGGGAGGGGATTATCTGGAGACACACACCGCTATATATAGCCCCTGTGAGAGTAGAGAGAACAAAGAGAGAAGATGCAACGACCAAGAAGGAAAGAGCCTCTCCGGCGGAGTT
The DNA here is from genome assembly GCA_030979885.1 of Lolium multiflorum. Classification (NCBI taxonomy): domain Eukaryota; kingdom Viridiplantae; phylum Streptophyta; class Magnoliopsida; order Poales; family Poaceae; genus Lolium; species Lolium multiflorum. The sequence goes on from CM061747.1 coordinate 243,330,913, forward strand.
TCTCGAAGATGTCTTAGATGGACGGCCGTCTTAGACATCTTCGGAAGCTCCGCCCGAGTAACTCTTCCCGCAAGCAAGCTAGGAGTCCCGCTCGCAAGCTGCTAGTATACACACAACAAACAGAAGCTCCAGGGAGCTGGTATAACCCGACGACGGCGACTGATAACCCACAAGTATAGGGGATCGCAGCAGTCTTCGCGGTAGTAAAACCCAATTTATTGATTCGACACAAGGGGAGACAAAGAATACTTGGAAGCCTTAACAGCGGAGTTATCAATTCAGCTGCACAAAAATAGACTTGCTCGTAAGAGTTTATCGGTAGTAACAGTTTTATAACGAGTGTAGTAGAATAACGAGTAACAAAGACAGCGAGTAGTAATTATAGTAAACAGCAGGATTAAAATACTGTAGGCACGGGGACGGATACGGGCGTTGCATGGATGAGAGAAACTCATGTAACAATCATAGCATGGCATTTGCAGATAATAATAAACGGTGTCGAAGTACAAAGCAATCAATAGGCATGTGTTCCAATTATAGTCGTACGTGCTCGCAATGAGAAACTTGCACAACATCTTTTGTCCTACCAGCCGGTGGCAGCCGCCTCAAGGGAATCTACTGGATATTAAGGTACTCCTTTTAATGGAGCAAAGCATTAACACTCCGTGAACACATGTGATCCTCACGTCACTACCATCCTCCGGTTGTCCCGATTTCTCACTGGGCCATTGGTTCCGGACAGCGACATGTGTATACAACTTGCAGTAAGACCATAAACAATGAATATCATGATGAAATAATAACATGTTCAGATCTGAGATCATGGCACTCGGGCCCTAGTGACAAGCATTAAGCATAACAAGTTGCAAAAATATCATCAAAGTACCAATTACGGACACTAGGCACTATGCCCTAACAATCTAATGCTATTACATGACCAATCTCATCCAATCCCTACCATCCCCTTCAGCCTACAGCGGGGAATTACTCACACATGGATGGGAAAACATTGTTGGTTGATGGAGAGGTGTCGTGTGATGGCGGCGATGATCTCCTCCAATTCCCGTCCCGGCGGAGTGCCGAACGGAGACTTCTCTCCCGAGACGGAGTTTCGCGATGTGGCGGCGTTCGGAGGGTTTGGCGACTTCGACTTCTCTCCATGCGTTTTTAGGTCGAGGCGATAAGTAGTCCGGGAGGCGTCGGAGGCCGACCAGGGGCACACCACATGGCGCGCGGCCAGGCCGCGCCGCCCTATGGTGTGGGGCCCTCGGGCCTCCACCTGAATTGTCCTTACGGCTCCGTCATATTCGGGAAAATAGGGCCTTCTCGCATAAATTCCGAGGATTTTCTGAAAGTTGGATTTCTGCACAAAAACGAGACACCAGAATATTCTGTGAAAACAGCGTTAGTCCGTGTTAGTTGCATCCAAAATACACAAATTAGAGGCAAAACAATAGCAAAGTGTTCGGGAAAGTAGATACGTTTTGGACGTATCAACTCCCCCAAGCTTGCTTATTGCTTGTCCTCAAGCAATTCAGTTAACAACTGAGCGATAAAAGAACTTTCACGAACACATTTGCTCATATGATGTAAATATTCTCATGCTATGGCTAACACTTAGGTAGTTCATAATAAGATGCATGCAAATAAGATCATCTAACAGCTATGTCACTCATGGAGAGGTACCAACAATTAATAATAAGCATCATGAATCATGTCTATAAGCAGGATTGCAATGTTCATAAAAGAGTATGATAAAGTGGTATCTCGCTTGCCCATATTTGATCAGAAAAACATAAATGCTCAGGCACCTCTGAAGTTCATAGAAAGACTAGAAGTAGTGATTGTCAAAGATAAAAGCATCAAAGTTATACCACAATCAATAATATTTTGAGACAAGCATATTGTACTAAGAATGACAGTTGTGCTCTCAAGAAAGTGCTCAAAGAAAGGATGGAGACACAACATAAAAGTAAAAGATTGACCCTTCGCAGAGGGAAGCAGGGATTAACATGCGCTAGAGCTTTTCATTTTTAAAACAGGAGTAAAATTATTTTGAGAGGTGTTTGTTGTTGTCAACGAATGGTAATGGGTACACCAACTACCTCGCCAACCAGACTTTCAAGAGCGGCTCCCATGAATGACGTTATCTCTACCAGCAAGGTAGATCATCCCTCTTCTCTTTTGTTTACACACGTATTTTAGTTTTATTATGGGTGACACTCCCCCAACCTTTGCTTACACAAGCCATGGCTAACCGAATCCTCGGGTGCCTTCCATCAATCACATACCATGGAGGAGTGTCTATTTACAAAATTAAGTTGCTTACTGATGAATCAGAGCAAAACATGTGAAGAGAATTATTAATGAAGTTTGATTAATCGGGGCTGGGAACACCATTGCCAGCTCTTTTTGCAAAATTATTGGATAAGCGGATGTGCCACTAGTCCATAATGAAAGTCCGTCAAGAGTAAATGACAAGGTTGAAAGTTAAACACCACATACTTCCTCATGAGCTATGAAACATTAACATAAATTGAGAAGCATTTTGAAGGTTTTAAAGGTAGCGCATGAGAATTTACTTGGAATGGTTTGAAATGCCATGCATAGGTATTTATGGTGGACACTTTGGAACAACTTGGTTTTCAGGTGTTTGGAAGCACGAGCAGCGTTCCCGCTCAGTACAAATGAAGGCTAGCAATAGACCGGGGCGACAAATCAAGAGAGCATAACTGTCATAATCATGCTTGCGGCAAAATAAATTAACGGAGGCATAAAAGTGATACAAGAACTCTGAAGCAAATTAAATCATCGAGGCTTAGTTGACTTTTGTTCAGTCATATGCATGCGTGAGCATGTGCCAAGTCGATATAAATGAATTATTCAGAGGAGGATACCACAATGCCATACCTACTTATGAATAAAACAATGCAAGCAAACATCCATGACATGCTACTCATATTAATAAATTGGAGCTAAACATGAGAGATCATGAACTACTAGACTTTCTCAAATGACATACACCTCACATGAACCAACTAAACATGCTCACATGGATGAGTATATGTACAAAAATGAAAACAAATAGAGTTCATACCAGCCTCTCACCATAATCCAATTGTCGTAGATCGTCATTATTGCCTTTCACTTGTGTAGCTTGGATAATGAAATGAACCACGCTCCAGCCACCGAAGACCATTGAACTCAAAATGAACTTTACAAACCAAAGATGAACAGCAAATATTTTTGGTATTTTCGAATTGGGAACAAAAACAAGAGGAAACAAGCGAATAAAGCAAAATCTTTTTGGATTTTCTTATAGCAAACCACGATAGCAAATAAAGCAAAGTAAAAGCAAGAAGCCAAAACAAACAAATGGTGAAGAGAAAAAACATAAATATTTTTGGTCTTTTGGGTTTTAGGAAAGAAACAAAGCGAAAACAAGAAATGGCAAACTAGAAGAGCCACATAAACACAAAGCAGCAGAAATTCGTCAAACTTGACAGCAGTACAGTACTCGATTTTTAAGAAATTCTTCCACTGCTCAAATCGAAAAGTGTTCAACTAATGAAAGTTAGATAATAACCTGGGGAACATGCTCAAAAATTGTCTTCGCAAAATAACGTTCTGGCTGTTTTTGAGAATTTTTATGGTGACAGCCTAGAATCTGTTTTCAATCAGCACTTCCCCAAATATCATCTCCCTCTCATTAGAAAACCACTCAAACAAACTAAACAAGTATATACAAGTATCCAGCAACCATAATATGCAAAGAATGAGTGATGCCGGTATACCTCCCCCAAGCTTAGGCTTTTGGCCTAAGTGGAGATCAATCCCATGGTGCCCATGAAGTAGCATCTCCGTAGTACGACGAAGATGGATCATATTCCGGGTATGTGCTAGAGGAAGCACCCGGATACGTGACGGTGTAGTCGTAGGAGGGCTCGGCGTCCTCGGAGTCATGCTGCTGGTGGAGTCATGCTCCCCCCAAGCTTAGGCTTTTGGCTCTTCTTGATCACATTATATCACCCTTCTCTCCTGACCCTTGAAAACTTCTGCCACCAAACTTCTCATAAACTTCATTAGAGGGGTTAGTACTCAAAAACTTTAATCCACTTTAGTCCTGTAGTGACACATTGCAAGAACTCAATAAAACATTAGCTACAGCTCTCCACGTCTAGAAAGCCTTACTTAAAGTCTACAAGAGACAATGCAAAAAACAGACAGAATCTGTCAAAACAGAACAGCCAGTAAAGACGAATTTTTAAGAGGTACTTCCGTTGCTCAAATAAGAAAACTCAAAACTAATGAAAGTTGCGTACATATCTGAGGATCATTCACGTAAATTGGCAGATTTTTCTGAGTTACCTACAGAGAATCATACCCAGATCCGTGACAGCGAGAAATCTGTTTCTGCGTAATCCAAATCTAGTATCAACCTTCTATTAGAGACTTTACTTGGCACAACATTGCAATAAAATAAAGATACAAAGGTATTGCTACAGTGAGTAAAACAAGTGGAGGAAGAAAGAGATGTTGTTTAACTCCTCTATGCATATAAAAAGTATTTGTTAACAAGGTTGATCAAGTCTTGCCACCAAATAAATTTTACATAGCATAAGAAGAAATAAACCTCAAATCAATCATGTTACCTTGAATTGTATTGATATGGATCCAATCATAAGATTTTGATATCCTTCTTTAGGCTCATATATAGGACAATCAATAGTTCCAACTTTGATAGTTCTCACATTAGAAATAGTATTGACTCCACATACTTTATCAATCCTCTTGGGGAAATAGACAGTATGCTCCTTATCATCAACATTGAAAGTAGCCTTTCCTTTGTTGCAATCAATAACAGCCCCTGCGGTGTTAAGAAAAGGTCTCCCAAGAATAATAGACATATTATCATCTTCAGCATTTCCAACACAACAAAATCAGTTAATATCAAGCAGTTATTAGTAACTTGAACAGGAACATCCTCACATATACCAACAGGAATAGCAGTAGATTTATCAGCCATTTGCAAAGATATATCAGTAGGTATCAACTTATCTAAATAAAGTCTCTTATAAAGAGAAAAAGGCATAACACTAACACCGGCTCCCAAGTCACATAGAGCAGTTTTAACATAATTATTCTTAATAGAACAAGGAATAGTAGGTATACCTGGGTCCCAACTTCTTTGGAACTTTACCATTGAAAGAGTAATTAGCAAGCATGGTGGAAATTTCCTCATTGGGGATTTTCCTTTTGTTAGTAACAATATCTTTCATATACTTTGAATAAGGAGGCAATTTAATAGCATCAGTCAAAGGATTTGCAAGAATAAAGGTTTCATCCAATCACGAATTTATTATAGTGTTCTTCTTCCTTTGATTTTAGTTTCTTAGCAGGAAAAGACATTTACTTTTGCACCCAAGGTTCATTACCATGTTTCTTAGCAATAAAATCTTCTTTAGCATACTTTTTATTTTTAGCATGCTTTTCAGGTTCATCTTCAACTTCTTCTTTATCAGAAGCGTCATTCTTATCATTATCGTTACCATTATCATGTTCATTACCACTTTCAGTTTCAGCATCGGAAATAGAAATACTATTAGGATCATTAACAGGTTCAGGGATTCTACAACCTTTTTATGTTTCTTCTTCTTTTTCTTAGAAGGAGCACTAGGTTCAATTCATTGAGAATCTTGTTCAATTCTTTTGGGATGCCCTTCAGGATATAGAGGATCCTGGGTAGAGACACCGCCTCTAGTTGTTACTTCATAAGCATGTTTCTCTTTAGAATTATTTTTTAACAAGTCATTTGAACTTTAGTGAGTTGATCAATTTGAGTTTGAACCATTTGAAAATGTTTAACAAGCATCTTAACATCATTGGAGGTTCTCTCCACAATATCATGCAAATTGCTAATAGCTTGAGAATTTTCCATTAGATGATTCTCTACTCTCATATTAAAATTTTCTTGCTTAACAATATAATTATCAAACTCATCTAAGCATTGAGCGGGAGGTTTTGAATACGGAATATCTTCCCTAGTAAAGCGTTGAAGGGAGTTTACCTCGATCATGGATGAAGGGTGAATTATCTCACATATATCTTCTATAGGAGGTAGATTCTTCACATCTTCGGATTTAATACCTTTCTCCTTGAGAGACTTCTTAGCTTCCCTCATATCTTCATCATTCAATTCAATTAAACCCCTCTTCTTCAATATTGGCGTTGGAGTTGATTCAGGTATATTCCAATCATCATGATTCCGGCTTATTCTAGCCAATAATTCTTCAGCTTCGTCTGGAGTTCTTTTCCTGAAAACACAATCAGCACAACTATCCAAATATGCTCTAGATTCAATGGTTAGTCCACTATAAAATATATCAAGTAGATCATTCTTTTCTAAATCATGTCCAGGTCGAGCTCCGATAAGAGAACAAAATCTTGTCAAGCCTCAGGCAATTTCTCTTCATCCCCTGGTCAAACCTATAAATTTTCTGTAAAGCAATATGTTGAGCACTAGCAGGAAAGTATTTTCGAAAGAAAACATCACGCAGCTCAGTTGGACTTTTAATAGCACCAGGAGGCAAATTATTATACCAAGTTTTAGCATCATCCTTTAATGAGAAAGGAAAAATTTTAGCGACAAAATAAGTACGCATCTTAACATCATCAGAAAACAAACTACTCATAGAAGAAAGTTCAATCATGTGTTCTACAGCACTTTCTTTTTCAGTACCACAAAAGGGTGTTTCTCTACAATAGCTATATGAGATAGATCAAGAGAAAAATCATAATCTTTATCCTTAATGCATATAGGAGATGTGGCAAATTTAGGATCAGGAGATAACTTATGTCTAACAGTATATTGTGCGAGAAACCTTTTAATTTTTCTTGCATCAGTAGTAGCATTGCATCTATTAATAAAATCATCATTAAGCTCCACATAATCCTCATCAGGATCATCACTAGAATAATCAAGTTCGGGTGAATTAACAGGTGTAGTAGCATTAGGAGTTTCAGCATTTTCAATTTGTCTCAGACCTAGCAATTGTAGCTTAAGAAAGGATCCCAATGAACTACTATCATCAAGCACACAGAAACATTATCAATATTATGAGAGTTTTCAGATTCAGAGAAGTACCACAAGTGAAGCTTGCGGCGGTGAAACAAGTTGACTTATCACAGATGGTGAATCAAGTGTAGCAGAGGTACTCAGAGTTGTACCTTTCTTGTAGTGGATGGAATATGGCGACTTTAGGATCGCGAGTTTTACCCATGATGGAGAATTTGCAGCGAACAATATCAATCCAAGTGAACTTCCAAATAAAGCTATGCTCCCCGACAACGGCGCGAAAACGTCTTGATAACCCACAAGTATAGGGGATCGCAGCAGTCTTCATGGGTAGTAAACCCAATTTATTGATTCGACACAAGGGGAGACAAAGAATACTTGGAAGCCTTAACAATGAGTTGTCAATTCAGCTGCACTGAAAGACTTGCTCGCAAGAGTTTATCAATAGTAACAGTTTTATAACGATGATTAGTAGAATAACAGCAAGAGTAACAAAGACAACAGTAGTAATTATAGTAAACAACAGGATTAAAATACAGGCACGGGGACGGATAACGGGCGTTGCATGGATGAGAGAAACTCATGTAACAATCATAGCATGGCATTTGCAGATAATAATAAAACGGTGTCGAAGTACAAAGCAATCAATAGGTATGTGTTCCAATTATAGTCGTACGTGCTCGTAATGAGAAACTTGCACAACATCTTTTGTCCTACCGGCCGGTGGCAGCCGGGCCTCAAGGGAATCTGGGATATTAAGGTACTCCTTTTAATAGAGTACAGGAGCAAAGCATTAACTCCGTGAACACATGTGATCCTCACGTCACTACCATCCCCTCCGGTTGTCCCGATTTCTATCACTTCGGGGCCATTGGTTCCGGACAGCGACATGTGTATACAACTTGCGTGTAAGACCATAAACAATGAATATCATGATGAAATAATAACATGTTCAGATCTGAGATCATGGCACTCGGGCCCTAGTGACAAGCATTAAGCATAACAAGTTGCAACAATATCATCAAAGTACCAATTACGGACACTAGGCACTATGCCCAACAATCTAATGCTATTACATGACCAATCTCATCCAATCCCTACCATCCCCTTGACCTACGGCGGGGGAATTACTCACACATGGATGGGGGAAACATTGCGATGGAGAGGCGTCGGTGGTGATGGCGATGATCTCCTCCCCCGTCCGGCGGAGTGCCAGAACGGAAACTCGGCTCCCGAGACGGAGCTCGCGATGGCGGCGTTCGAGGGTTTCGGCGACCGACCTCTCCGTGCGTTTTAGGTCGAGGCGATAAGTCCGAAGGAGGGCGTCGGAGGGCGGCCGAGGGCCTGGCGCGGCGTCCCCTGGGCCACGCCGCCCTATGGTGGGGCCCCTCGCCTCCACGACTGTCATACGCTCTGCAGGAAAATAGGCCTTCGCATAAATTCGAGGATTTTCTGAAAGTTGGATTTACACACAAAAACGAGACACAGCTCATTCTATGAAAGCGTTAGTCCGTGTTAGTTGCATCAAAAATACACAAATTAGAGGCAAAACAATAGCAAAAGTGTTCGGGGAAAGTAGATACGTTTTGGACGTATCGGCGACCTGAAAGAAAGAGCCTCTAGTTTTCTCGAAGATGTCTTAGATGGACGGCGTCTTAGACATCTTCGGAAGCTCCGATAACTCTTCCGCAAAAGCAAGCTAGGAGTCACAAGCGCTGCTAGTATACACCCAACAAGCAGAAGCTCCGGGAGTGGTATATAACCCGACGAAGAAGCGACCTCGAAGCTTTGGCTCATCGTATGATGTGTCCTCTTGCCCTTTCTTTTTTTTTTTTGGTTGCTAGACATGTCCTTCACATAAAAAACCTGAGCCACTCACTGGCTAGGACGAATGGTTCGGTGTCGTACCCTAGATTCTTGAGATCCACTGTAGTCATTCCGTACTGCGGGTCTACCTGTACCCAAGTCTTTCAGGTTGAACCATTTGCACCGGAACAAAGGGACCTTGAAATTAGGTCCATAGTCAAGTTCCCATATCTCCTCTATGTACCCATAATATGTGACCTTGTTCCCATTGTCATCTTTTGCATCAAAGCGGACACCACTATTTTGGTTGGTGCTCTTTTTGTCTTGGGCGAACGTGTAAAATGTGTTCCCATTAATCTCGTACCCTTGAAAAGTCGATATAGTAGAAGATGGTTGCTTGGCCAACAAGTACAGCTGCTCGTCATCGATGACATTCATGAGACGTGTTTGCAACCAACCGCCGAAAGTCTTCATGTGTTCTCCATCAATCCAATCTTCACGTTGCTCCGGGTATTTAGAGCGTAAGATATCCTTGTGTTCCTCTTTGTACGGAGCCACCAAGATGGAATTATGTAGAACTGTGTAGTGTGCTTGAGTGAAAGAATGTCCGTCCATACACGTTCTGATTTCTTTCCTAGCGTGCCTTTTCCACGCAGTCTCCCCTCATAGCGCGATTCAGGAACACCGATCGGCTTAAGGTCAGGAATAAAGTCAACACAAAACTCAATGACCTCCTCTTGTTCCATAGCCCTTGGAGATGCTTCCTTCTGGCCTACACGGTTATGAACGTACTTCTTTAAGACTCACATGAATCTCTCAAAGGGGAACATGTTGTGTAGAAATACAGGACCGAGAATGCCAATCTCTTCAACCAGGTGAACTAGGAGATGTGTCATAATATTGAAGAAGGATGGTGGGAACACCAACTCGAAGCTGACTAGACATTGGACCACATCCTTCTGTAAATTTTGTAGAGTAAGTGGATTGATCACCTTCTGAGAAATTGCATTGAGGAACGCACATAGCTTCACAATGGGTACTCGAACATTTTCCGGCAGAAGCCCCTCAATGCAACCGGAAGTAATTGTGTCATAATCACGTGGCATCATGAGACTTTAGGTTTTGAAACTTTTTCTCAGACATGTTTATTATTCCCTTTATATTCGACGGAAGCCAGACGGGACCTTGATGCTACAGGACTTCAAAAAGATCTCCTTCTCCTCTTTGGTAAGAGCTGGCGGGACCTTGATACTTCTCTGGATTCGTTTGTTTCCTTCGTGGATACTTCTGTGGTCTGCCGTACATCCGGTGTATCTTTGTCTTCCCATACACGCCAAGAAGTTTAGCAGGTTCACGCAAAGATTTTTGTCACGTGCATCACGTCGATTGCAGAGTGAACCTCTAAGAATTTCCAGGGAGTAGCTCCCAAAATATCGACTTCTTCTTCCACATGGGTACGTGTCCGTCAACATCATGCGAAACAGTTGTCCGCCGGGACCCTTTCCAAGATCACTTTTAAATCCTTGACCATATCATATATAACTTCCCAGTAGGGCGGGTAGGCTTCGTTCGGTTATCTGCCTCACCTCCGAAATGCTTTCCTCTCTTTCTTACGTGATGTTGTTTTGGAAGAAATCGACGATGCCCCAGGTACACATTCTTGTTTCCCAAATAATTATAGTCTCACCTAAACAGTGTGTGCATGCATTGTATCCCTTGTTTGACTGTCCTGAAATGTTACCAAGAGCAGGATAATCATTGATGGTTACAAATAACAACGCCGTAGGTTAAATTTCTTTTGTTCATGCTCATCCCACACAGGTACACCTTCGTCACGCCACAACTCTAAAAGTTCTTCAACCAATGGCCTCAGGTACACATCAATGTCGTTGCCAGGTTGCTTGGGCCCTGGATGACCGCATCATAATGAACTTCCGCTCCATGCACAACCAAGGAGGAAGGTTATAGATACATAGAGTCATACGGCCAGGTGCTATGACTGGAGCTCTGCTCCCAAAAGGATTAAAGCCATCCAGACTTAGACCAAATCTTAAGTTCCTTGCGTCATCGAAAATGATTTGAACTCTCGTGATTTTCTCCATCACCCGTCAGTGTCTCGCATCACATCTTTCTTACGGTCCTCTTTGTGCCATCGCAACAACTTGGCATGCTCTTTGTTAGAACAAACGTTTCAACCGTGGTATTATAGGAACACCATCACCTTCGCAGGAACCCTCTTCCTGGGGGTGGACTCACCCTCAACATCGCCGGGGTCATCTCGCCGATCTTATACCTCAATGCACTACATACCGGGCATGCATTCAAATTCTCGTACTCCCCGCGGTAGAGGCTGCAGTCATTGATGCATGCATGTATCTTCTGCCCCTAATCCTAGAGGGCAGACAACCTTCTTTGCTTCGTACGTCCTAGAGGGCAACACGTTCTTCCCTGGAAGCATCTTCTTTATTATTTTCAGCAACTTTTCAAATCCCTTGTCAGAAGTACCATTCTCTGCCTTCCACCTGCAGCAATTCCAGCGTGGTACCCAGCTTTTTCTGACCATTTTCGCAATTTGGGTACAACAGTTTGTTGTGATCCTCTAACATTTTCTCGAACTTCAACCTCTCCTTTTCATTTCCGCTGTTCATCTTCGCATCAAGAATGGCCCGACCCAAATCGTCATCCGGGTCATCAAAAATCGGCTCATCGAAATGGGCTCTTCTTCAGCTTCGTCTTCCCCCCTACTATCACCGTGTTCAGTGAATAAGAGATAGTTGTCACTATCCTCTTCTTCTTCGTTGTCTTCCAATATAACCCCTCTTTCTCCGTGCTTGGTCCAACAATTATAGCTGGGCATGAAACCGTTCTCCAGCAGGTGGGTCTTTGAGGTAGAGTAATCCTTCATATTCTTACAGGAACTACATGGACAATACATGAAACTATTCGACCGCCTGTTTGCCTCAGCCACGTTGAGAAAATAATGCATGCCATTAATGAACTCGGGATGGCACCGGTCACCGTACATCCATTGTCGACTCATCTGCATTTTATATGTATATCAAAAATCATTAAATACACAACATCATTGATATATGAGTGACCAACTTAATTAATATTCAAGTTCATCACATAAAACTAATTGTTTTTATAAAAAAGAAGAGGGCTCACCGAGGTGGTACCGTGCCGGCTAGGGGACGACGCTGGCGATCGACAGATGTAAGCGGAGGATGATACTAATTAAAACCTACAAAACATACCATAATTTCAGCTCAAATTGCATATAAAAAAATAAAATCACTAACTTAGGCATTTCATCGAACACCTTGCTTGCACTAGAAAAATAGTACGAGTTAAAACTACCAAAGAAATGAGCTAAATTAGAAATGCCGGAAGGAAGGATGATATAGATGTATGCCGTTAATCTTGTTAAAATGGTGGAGAAAAATGAAAATTATTGGAGTGTGAGAGGTGCAAAATATTTGGAAATGTGAGAGAGGATGAGAAGGAAATGAATTGGAGGGAATTAAGGCGGCGCCGCGCTGATATAGGGCATGGACCCTTTAGTACCGGTTCCTTACATGAACCGGTACTAAAGGTGCAATGGCCCCACCATCGCTGGAAACTGGGCAGAAACCCTTTAATACCTGTTCGTGTTACGAACCGGTATTAAAGGTCAATAACGAACCGGTATAAATGTCCCACCCCTGGAACCGGTATTAATAACGCCTTTCGTACCGGTTCGTAAGGGAACCTGTACTAAAGGCTTAGATGGATGAGAGGTTTTCTACTAGTGTGTCATCAGAGAATCCCTGCCGAGGCGGCATGCCGCCACCTCTACACGCCTCCTTCCCGCCGGCCTCACCACCGCCCGGCAAAGTCGCCGCCGTTGGGTCGACAACGGCATACGTACAACCGACTGACCTATGTGTATGCTACATATTTGTATAAATAAGTTGGGTCATAAAAGTTTTGTACAAGGCTATGTATACCTGTTTAGTTTTCTAAAAAACCATCATAACATTAATTATTAAGGGGTATCAAGCAATCTTAGCCGTCCTTGTGTTTGAGTCCAAACTGAGTTTGGGGGAGGGGCCGGGTTGTACCGGAGCAAATGCCGCAAGTGAAACCGCAATCGAGAAACAAGTAGTGAAGCATCATCTTCTCCCCATCCGCTGTTGGGATGCTTTCTCGTCCGAGCCTCGCCGATCTCTTCAAACACAACCGTCACGAAACTTTGTGCGTGGTGACTTTCTTCAAATTAGTTGGTAGTACCGTTCAAAATTTGTTGTCGTGCTTGCAGTTTAAGTGAATTAGAACTGCAACAAAAATTATAAAATGACAACAACTGGGCGTGGCAGACAGGTATCATCAACTCCTTTCGGTGGATAGATTTGCACAATCATCCAGCGACTCCGGTATATATATCATATATGCATGGCGCCATCTGCCCTCTAGTCATCACCTCTCCGTCGTCTACCTATCATTCCCTGGCCCGTTGTCCTCTGAACGTCAACCGAGAAGCACTGACAGGGTCATGATTCACTTCTTTTTGCGCTCGATTCCTTGTCTACGCTTCACCAACACCATAACCAGTCCTCGTCTCGTCGGATGTCTCAACTTCGCCATTTGTGCGCGTGCATCGTGAGAGTGCAAGTACTATATACTCTGCCCACATGATTCTCCCAAGACGGAACAAAACATAAAGCAACAGAATGAGAATGTATATAGGACTCACCAAATGACCAAAGTGCACGCATTGGTCCATGCACACACACTGGCAAAGGAAAAGATGCTGGACAAGACGAGCTTTAAGCCGAAAAAGCATGGGAGTTTTCCGTCCTCCTGTCACGGTCATGCTCATGCATGCGTCCTAAAGCGATCGTCGATAGATCGTCCACCGCCAGCAAGCAGATTGACGAGAGAACACGCCGGTCAGGCCGGAGCTAGCACCACTGGCCTGGCCTGCGCGCGACAAGCAGCTAGCGGCTTCCTAAAAAGAAAGAGTAGGAACAATCTGTCAATTTTGAACGCTTGCTTCGAGCATTCTGTACCATAATGGAGATGCAGCTGGTTGATCGATTATCTCAGACTAGGACGTCTCCTTCAACCCCCAAACCAGCTGGCTAGCCAATTTATCATCACGCAAACACCCTCTAAATTAACCTCCGTAAGCCTGAAAGGTTTGATGACTAGATTAGATGCACTGTTACGAACCGCCAATGCATAAGTGAGTAGCATGACCTGGTAAGAGAAATGGTAAATATACACACTGCCAAGGAAAAGTAGTACTAAATCCCTCCCCTTAAAGAATGGACTTTGTGTATAGATACATCCAAATAGATAAAGTTAAGATATATTTTATGACGGAGGGATGAACAGACGTTTTTGAGTGATATTATAATGAGAACGACATGGTTCGCACAAACAACTCTCACACAGCGTTTCTGATGGAGCAAATAGCTATAGCCAAGAGATATCGTCGGCAATTTGGATTACGTGCCCACAACCTACAACATCAGCACAAGATCCACAACTTGTCCATTGAACTAACTCGGGACCCACCACATGTCCCCTTAGAGTGGGATCCACAACTTATCCAACTCAGCTTTAGTAAAAGACGGGAGCCGGAGCCATTCCCGCGCCCGCGCCCATGCCCGCCACCCCCATAGCCTCCTCCCCCACCCATTCATCTTCTTCCCAGCGATGAAGCCCGACGACTCAATCTGGCCAGCCAGAGACGTCGAGCTCCACTTTGGTCTCTTGGCCCTCATGGTTGCAGTATGGTGCAGTGCCAATGACAAGATGTCCCGACTGCCAACACGTCACGCCACTAAAGCGGTTGATCACCATAAAAGAGGAGAATGGAAACTATGGGTGTGAGTTTGTGAAATGCGAGAGCAAGCAAGAGGTAGGGAATGTTAGATCTGAGTTCTCTTGAAGCCTTTGCTTCGATTTCTCCTGATTTCTTTTTTTTCCTTGGATTTGGATTTAGGGTTCATATTTCGATTTTTCGCAATTTAAAGAAATACGGCCATTTTAAGTGGATGGATGAACAGTGAGAGGCTTCAAGTGGAGGGCTTAATTGATTTGAGGGAGAGAGGCGCAATCTGGGAGCTCAAGATGCCATCGGCTGTTCGTGAACTTGGTCTCCAACAGTGTCGCTCCGATAGAGAGAGGGGGGGTGTGAGAAATTGAAGGGAGAATTGAAGAAGGCAAGAAGCTGAGCAAGAACATAAGGAAGGTGGTCGATTTGAAGAAGAACACAAATCTGTTGTCTACATGATTTTTTGTATAATTGCTACTGATTCACTAGTAGAAAAAGGGCAATAGGCCCGGTCCATTTGGGCCTTTGAACCGGTTGGCAAGGACCATTAGCGGGACTAAAGATACCCTTTAGTCGGTTCAAAGATCAACGGCCTAAAGGCCTCGACACGTGGTGCGCGGGGAGCTCGCGGTGGAAGGCCTTTGGTCCGGTTCGTGGTACGAACCGGGCCTGGGTTTCTCTGCCCGGCAGAGAATTGCTATTTCTCTGCGGACAGATTTAGGCTGTACCTGCGTTCGCTGCACGGCGAACAGGGCGTTTCGTGAGAGTTTCGGCAATGCATATATATCATTCAAGAAACCACAAAAATCGTCATGAATATATATAGACATCGTCAACGGTACACGACATAGTCAACACAACACGTAATGCATGCATATTTACAATTCAACATCTCCTCTACGAAGATCCTCCATCGTCACGATCTGCCGATAGTGCTCTCCACCTGGGGTAAGGACCTCGGTAATAAAGAATCCCGCGATTTCCTCTTGAATTGCTTTTATTTGATCCGCTGTTATGAGAGTGTCCCGCAGGCGTGTCATCTATATTTAAAAAAGGAGATCAATATATGAATGGAACTCAATACAATAGATGGTACTAATTAAGATTAATTGTGAAAATTTGTTATCGTACACGAGTGTGGTGTATTTGGGCATCCCCACCCTTGGGACAGGACATGTCACGCATGAAGGTGCAGACGTAGTATCCACATAGTTATTCCCTTGTTCCTGCCTCATACACTTTACGAAAAAATAGTTCGATCAAACTAATAATCAAGCATCGTATTGAAAGTAAATATCATATATAAAGTTTCACGGACATAGCTATATATATAGTACTACTTACAGGGTAATCTTTAAATGTAAGCTCCGGTTTCCATTTACCCGGAACAGTATTGATGAACCGTTTCCAAGCCCTGCCCGGCAAAAAATAATGAGTAAATGAGTAATTGATTAGTTGATGATATCTTCGAATTAGAGCAGATGAAGATGCCAATACGAAATTGATTGAAACTACCTCTGGAGGATGGCAGCCATGTCCGCCCATTCCGCATATTCTTTACGTTTCGAGTCCATGACGTTTACGACTCCAAGGTGAAGATCAATGATTAGGAGAATAAAGTGGAAACTGCACAAGCATAGCTCAATGATTACGAGAATAAAGTGGAAGGTGCACAAGTATAATGTATGTTATATATAACACTCACTTGAAGTTGTAGGGAAAGAATATATCCTCTTTGTCTGCTTGCTTCTCTAAAAACATTATGATGTTGTCCTCTGTGTCCTTGGCGAAGTCTCGAACCGTAACTTCATGAACTGTGTTTGGGTCTATGACCCCAGCGGTAGGAGCTTGCCTCTTTTGTATTCCAGCTTCTTCATTATGCATAATTAAATGTATAGCGTACACAAAGAATATAATAAGGATAATTGTTAGTGCAAATGAATGAGCTACAAACTTAATTACACAAATAAATCACTTACGGGCAGTAGCAACTGATAACAGCTTTGTCGAGGACGTCTTGATTGAATAACTGAAACAGTTCTTCTAGCTCAATGTTTATCTCGTCTTCCCCCCGGAAGTAATGCTCATCTCTAAGATACACCGTGAGGTAGCGATCACCTCTTCGACAGGCTTTCAGGTACCATTCATGCAACCTTCGCATCTGAGTACCTAGACGCGCGAGCTCGCCAGGTTTGACGAGATCTTTTCTGTATCTATACTTGTTTACCACTTGAGCCGTTGGATAGTAATCTTCGTACTCAAGTGATGCTCCCGAGCCGCCCGTTCGATCATCGATGCCGTCTCGGGATCATGATAGGGCTCCACGACGAAGTGGGGTGCGGCCTGAATGTCCTGTTGTCCAAGTTGGATACTTCCATACTTTCTCTCGTAATCCGCTCTAGAGGACTGTCCAAGAGGGCGGTCATAATCAGATCTCAGTTCAGGTCTCTTCATTCTCGTCTCGGCAAGGTGCTTCACTGTATGCGATGGAATAAACATCTTCTTCGGCGCAAGCAACGCCTTTTGCTCTTCAGTCTGCTCATGTGTAACAACTACGGAGTACATTGCCCTCATTGGAGTTGATGATCTCTTCGCAGCTGTAGGAGAGGTGCCGCGGCCCGCTTCCTCTTTTGCTTAGGTGGAGCCGGCGGAGTCTCCTGACGAGGAGGAGGAGGCGCGGAGCCAGCCTCACGCGGAGGAGGCCGGTCATGGATAGGGGAATCATCATCGCGCGCAGGGGAGAATCATCACGCGGAGGGGACTGCGCAGGGGTGAAGGCGGAGGAGGCGGAGGTGGCATGCTTGTTGGCTTCTCACTGGAAGCTTACAATGTTCTCTTCAGCCATTGCACGGTGGTTCTACGGGCTTCTCCAGGTTCTTTGATTTCCCCATCTTCACCTGCAGGGTGCTCAAGCACCAACCCCTCATACTCTCTCAACACTTCATCCACCATCACAACAGCAAAGTCGTCTTGGACCGGACGGCAATGGTAAGACCTTGTAGGTAAGAGGATACCGACCGCCGCCTTGAAGGATAGGTTGAAAACTTTAACATACAGGCTCACAAGGACGGCTCTCGGTGAGATCATCCACCGGGGGGGGGTAACGAGGAGGCTCGACCCTGGTCATCATCATCATCACATTATCCACACTATTTGAGGAAGCCCACGGCTGGCTTTTCATGTGGTTGAGATTGCGTGGGGCTGAGACATTGACGTGCGGGATCTCTGACCTGCCCCAGAGCCATGCGAGATGTAAGTACTTGGGTTTACCATGGTTAATTGGGCTTTCATGGTGCTCATACCCTCCTCTAAGGAGTTAGCCAGGCGGTCTGGTTCCCTTGCCTTCCTCCTCTCATGGCTTCATCCCGGGGAAATCTGCTCTCTTCGGCGGAAAGCCCATACTTCCCACGGGCAGGCATACGTACCTCGTGTTCGTCGCCGTGTTCTTTGTTCCCAGGGCGCGTGTCGGCTCATCGTTCTCTCTTCCGGGCTGGAACCCCCCGCCTCCACGTCCCTATGTGCTCTTTCCAGGGCATCAATGGGAACCTTCAGATGGGCTTTCTTATAGATGCACTTCCCTGTTTTTGGATCCCGTTCCCCAATCCCGTAGAACCACTCCTTGCACCGTCCGTTCCAATCGAATGTCCCTATTCGGCCTTTCTTGGTCAGTTCCGCCTCAGCTGCTTGCCACTTAGGACGGTTAGCCACCTGGACCCATAATGTTGTACTCCTTCTTAGCCGCATTTGCCTTATTTATTTCCGACCTTCTCTTAAATTCTTCTGACTCCGTGTTGACTTCATGAATTCGTGCCAGTGATTTTTTACCTTCTCCCTGTCCGGAGTCTTCTTTTCTTGATAAAGCCGCACAATCTTTTCTTGTGGCTCTTGAATAGTTCGAGCCATCTTCTTCTTGCCAAACTCACGGAGGGACCTGCTCCATCTTGGCCTTTTGAGCGGCATCCCCCTCTTCGGGTACTATGTTGAAATGTGACAGGCTTGTTCATAATGCTGTTTAGCTGCATCATCGATATAAGACAGAAAACTTCTTCCTCTGCGGTGACACTAGTCATACGGCTTGTGCCATTCTAGAGAACGGTGATCAGACTGTGGTCCCTAACAAGCACTCCGCATTGAGCTATAAATGCCTTTGCCTTTCTCTGGAGCAATCAGTTTACCATCCTTTTCGATGTGGGTGATGTCGTGCCTAACACCGTCATCCAACTTTTTGGCCGGGCCTCGCTTCTTCGACTTTACAGAAGAAGTGCTCGCCCAGGAGGAGCTAAAAAATAGTTCATAGTCGGTACAATTTAATTAGTTAATGCATCTAGTCGTCAACAGCGGCAGTGGTGCCTGGAGGTGATAAGCACTAGGGTTTGGGAGCTAATTGTGATGATCTTCATTCTCACTTGGTATGCACTAGGATCTTCTTCCCTCAACTCAATCTCGCTCCCTCACCGGAGTCATTCAAATAAGTTACGGTGACATCGTCACCGCCATCATCTGGAATAACGGTGTCGTTGTGATCATCAAATCTGGTTGCTATGAGTTCCTCCATGAAATTTTTCTTGAATTTCATCTCTTTTGTCCATGCTTTCTACAACAACCTGCTGCAAGCTATACATAGGAACCATCATATGATCAAATTAAGGATGTCGAAAAAGCTGAAAATGGAGTTACATATGTAGTTCTTAACTAAAATTCGATAACCATAGTCTTGAAAGCGAATCTGTGATTACATGCATACATAGGTCAGTTCCATGTTGTTTAACCTAATACATATCAATCCTTTCCTGACCACTCAGCCGTGTTTGGTCCTAGAGGGCGCCGTAGGGTCACCGAGCGCAGGTGTACCCCGAAGCCACGGAACAACAACGGGAGCATAGCTAACACGCAGGATCGCATAGCTCCCATCAGGTCCACCTTCCATGTTTGTCCCTACTTAGCGTGCATGTAACTTGGCGAGCGTCAACAGTCCTCACTTGATACGGCGAGCTACCTCCTCCCAGCGGGCCAGCCTCCTCTGGCAGCCATGGCCATCAAGACCTCCACCAAGAATGCTCCAGGGTCGACAAGGGCAGTTCCCGCTGGAGTCTCTTGCGACAGACTAAAGGCCCTCGATGCCACCGGCGGAACAGGTCCCGGATTCTCTGCATCTGCTCCATCTCTGAAAAAGTCGGACCACGGCGCGGCGGCTTGTAGCGGCATCGTAGCTACGAAACAAATCATATATGTACTAATATAAATAAAACATGATATTGTGCTAAATAAAAACACTACTTTTATTACCTAGCCGCGTTCCCGTACAGTCGATCGATCACGCGGATCAGGTCGGGAACGACGGCGAGACGATAGCGGGAATTGAATGATACTGTTTTGGGGGCGTCGACGGGGCGCGGCCGGTCTGCAGAGCACCGCACGGACTGGCGCTCCCCTCCTCGCTCAGCTCTTTCTATTCAGCGACCCTAAGTCTATGTCGCGGCGGCTTAGCTACGGACTCGCTTCATGCAGTCTAGAGTCGTCGGCGCGGGCGGCGGCGGCAGAGCATAAATGTACTAATTTAAATCAAACTAACTATTTCAATTCTAACTAATTTACTAACTATTTTTGTAAGTAATTTACTAACTATTTTTGTAACTAATTTACTAACTATTTTTGTAACTAATTTAAATCAAATTATGTACTAATTTACAAATTAATCTAACATATATAAATTTTTGTAACTAATTTAAATCAAATTATGTACTAATTATGTACTAATTTACAAATTATGTACTAATTTTTGTAACTAGTTTTGTAACTATTTTTGTACTAAACTAATTAATCTAACATATATAAAAACAAAAATCTAAAAATCTAAAAAATAAAAAAATCGTTAATAAGCGGAAACTCTGCTCGCGCCGCCCAGCCGACCTTAGCAGACGGCGCTTAGCAACCTGATGGAGGCAGCGATGCGAAGCGGAGAAAGCGGCAGGCTTTGTGAGCAGCGAAGCGAAAGACAGAACAGCGAAGCGGGCAGCCTTGTGGTTCTGCGCTGTATGTATGTGATAAACCATATGTGATAATGACAGCCTTATATGAGCAATGACATATGAGCAGACAGCATGAGCAGCAGCCAGGTAACCAACAGCGATAAACGGCAGCGCGATGGCGTGATATGGCGAGCAACTGGCCGAAAGCGTCGTTAAGTCGTCTACTTGTGATTGATCTCCGGCGT
Organism: Lolium multiflorum; assembly: GCA_030979885.1. Lineage (NCBI taxonomy): Eukaryota > Viridiplantae > Streptophyta > Magnoliopsida > Poales > Poaceae > Lolium > Lolium multiflorum. Next base: position 243,351,832 of record CM061747.1, read on the forward strand.
GACAGTGTGATTATCTGGCGGACCAGTGGGTTTGTGTTACAAGCGAGGTAAAGCACTGAATACGATTTATGTCTAAGCAGAGGCCGAAGGTGTCTTTTTCTTTGCGTTTATTTATAAAAAAGCCTTTAATCGGTTATATCTAACCGGAAATCGCGTCTTTAAAAGTTTTCGTGTCGCCTTATTTCAAATGAAAAAACCACCATAACGCCACCGTGTCCACCACTTTATACCGCCATGCATGCTCTACGAACCCTGTCGCCACCAGGTATCCTGCTTGCCCGTCGCCGCGCCGATAATATGACTTCCGTCGCCGCGCCACCACAACCTGCAGTCACGCAATGTGCGGGCCACGCCGTGTCTGCCCGCCACCGCCACCGCCATGTACGCACGCCGCCACCGCCACACGTGTCCCCTCCCGTGTCGCCGCGCTTCCACGTGCCTCGCCACCGCCGCCCACCGTCGTGCGACGTGTGATCCGCTTCCGATGCCACGCCCAGCAGCTTCCCCAGTGCCACCTATCGCGCGCCGCTTCCCGTGCACGCCCCAGCAGCACCGCGCCACATGTCGCCAAACTGCCGCGTCGGCCCCGTGCTATAAGCCCGCGTGCGCGCGGAACCACACGTCGCTGTCGCCTCCGTTCATTCGTCGCCGGGATGCCACCGCGCCGTCGCGGCGCTCCCGGGTCCGTGGCCTCGGCTCACCTCGGCCGTACAACACCCGGAGGGCGCGGCGCGCGCTTGCGGCCCGGCCGCATGGCGTTCGGCGGCACGGTGCGACATGAACTTCCCCGACGTCGAATCGCTAGAGGTGGAGTTCCTCGCGCCATAGCCGTGCCTCGTCGACGACGAGCACCGTCGCCGGCGAGGCGGAGCGCCGGGTCGCAATCGCAGAGCACGATGAGTTGATGCGCCGGTGGAGGGCGCAGTTCCACGGCTGACGTCGACAACACCGACGCGTTCTTCGCTGACCTTAGGGCACAACGCAGGTCCAGCAGGCGCCACCGTCGGGCCGTCGCCGTGTTCGAGCTCGATAACCCGAATACAACTTGGGCCAACAACGACCCTCGGTGGGACGACATTTGGACAGAGACAACCTCCGACGACGAGTAGATCGACTGAACTAGTTTGTTTATCTATTTTATTGTATTTTCAATAAAGTCGTTGGGCAGACGCCGATGATGAGAAAAGTTTCCCGCCGGTGCATGTGGGATTAAAGTACGAACTCATTGAAAATTAATTACATGGCCGGATAGTATCGTGCCTAGCCCTAGTACTCGTGCTATTCATGAAAATTGAGTGAATGCATGGCGAGGTCGTAGGGTCATTGGTCATACTCGTGCCTAGCCTATAGTACTCGCCACTGTAGTCGTCTTAGTCGCCGTCATCATCGTCGCCGGCATCGGGGTCGCGGTAGTCAAACCTCGGCGGAGAGCATCGCGTGGGGGGAGTGCAGGAGTAAGAGGGTGCTGCGAGGCGGGGGAACCCCGGTGGGCCATGGCAGCCCTGGAGGAAGTCGTCGCGCCACCCGGCCAACGGCCGAGCCTCGTTGAAGTTCGAAGGAGCGAACCGCCCTCTACGCGCATCAGCCCTCTCACGCCGATTGATGAAGAAGCTTTCCCCCAGAGTCGAGCACATGGTCGGGATGCCCTTGGGATCTCACGTTGCTGCGGCGTGGAGCTGAAGTAGTAGTGGTTCGTGGCCATCTCGCTGGCATCACACCTAGAGGACGGGGAGGGACCGATGCCCTCCGACGCTTAGCAACCAACCGGTGAGACGCGGTAGCCGGCGGGCGAGGGAGTGATTCGACGGCATGACGCCTCAGCCTCCGGAGGGTTAGGATACGATAGGCCATGTGACCTGGTGATGAGGTTTTCCAGATATGAGTCTGGATGTGATATGTAAATGGAGGCAAGCCAACATATATATAGTGAAAAAATGGCGGGAGGACGGAGGCGGGGAAGCCGGTGGAAAGCGGGAAGAAAAATGGCGGGAACGATGGCGCCAAAAGCGCGCCGATTAGGTGGGGCGATGTGGGTAACCTTTAGTCACAGTGGGTGGGTACAGCGCGGGACTGAATCCTTTTGTGTCATCTAGCTACAAAGCGTCGGTGGGATAAGGACGTGTGGGTAACCTTTAGTCCCGGCTGTGGGTACAACCGGGACTAAGGATGTCGGCAGGATAAGCAGGATAAGGACGCCTTGCTCGATGAGATAAAGCATGTAGGGCACGACGCACTGTCGAAGGAACAAGACAAAGTAGAAGGTGCCATGCCTATAAAAGGAGCATCGATACGCCTTTGCAAGCAGACAGCCAAGCAGAGTTTCATTCCATGGATGAAGGGAAGGGTTGGGAAATCTCTGAGTGGCGCGACTTCTCGAAGATGTCGTTGGTGCACCGCCCCTACGACATCTTCGAACGTACTCATAGGCTCTACCTCAAGCCTAACGACTACATCTCAATCTCTGAGTGTTGGGGAAAGAGGTTGGGAGGCCTCGTGGCGCGATTTCTGAAGATGTCGTTGGTGCACACCGCCCTCGTCTTGAAAGCGTGTGAGATTTTTCCTAAACCCTAACGGCCATCTCATCTAACGATGTTGGAAGAAATTTGGGGAAATCTCAGTGTGAGTTTCTCGAGAATGTCGTTGGTGCACCACCCTAGGCATCTTCGAAAGCTAACGCCAAACCCTCTGTAAGCCTGACGACTACATCATCCTGCGGTCTTTGGGGAAAGGGTTGGGAAATCTCTCGTGCGCATCTCCACTTTTAATATCTTACATACAATTACATGATTACACAAAAATAAATGAGATGAGTGCCATGTTGAGATACTCATTTGTGCCATGAACATTCTTCAATTAACATAATGATGGAGCATCTTCATCATTTAATTAATCTTCTTCGGCCGTGCATGGAAGTGTAGGATAACGTTGCATAGAAAACAAAATTTTCCTACGCCGAACACGCAATCCAAGCCAGATGCGATCTAAGCCGGTAGCAACGAGGGATTATCGAGTCTCACCCCTTGAAGAGATTCCAAAGCCTACAAGAGGAGGCTCACGTGCTGCGGTAGACGTTCTTGCCGCTTACAGCCGTGAAGATCTTGATCACCGTCCCGATTCCGGCGCCACGAGCAGTGACACCTCGTGCTGGTCGCACGTTCGGTTGTTGATGAGAACGACGTCCACCTCCACCGTTCCGGCGAACAGCGAATGGCGAAAGCTCCTCTTGAATACGACGGCACGACGTGGTGTCGGTGGTGGTCAGAAGTCCCATCCGGCGGAGCTTCGCTTAAGCTACGCGGGAGATATGGAGGAGAGGGGGCGACTAGGGTTTGGGAGGGTGGCGGCCACTTCAAGGGGGCGTGAAGCTTGTGATCTTGTGGTCTTAATCCAACCCCCTCTCTATGCCTATCATTATATAGGTGGAAGCGCCAAGTGTCCAGTCTTCGAATAAGACCCAACACTAAAACCTCCCATATGTGGGAAACCTACTCCAGGAGGGAGTCCTAAGGTGGGACTCCCAGCTTTCCTTGAGGTGGGTTGGCCCGCCACCCACCCTGAGAGTCCACCTTGGACTCCACCCTTTAGGGTTGGCTGGTCATGCAGAGTGGAGTCTCTTCGGGACTCCACTTTCCAAGTGCCATTCTTCGGACTTTTCACCATAAACCTTCTAACCTGCCATAAATGTGCCGGATCATTTCCAAACTTGGAATATGACTTCCTATATATGAATCTTATTCTCCGGACCATTCAGGAACTCTCCTCGTGATGTCCGGGATCTCATCCGGGACTCCAACCAAATATTCGAACTCCATTCCATATTCAAGTTCTACCATTTCAAACTCCAACTTTAAGTGTGTCACCCTAGGTTCGCTGAACTATGCCGGACATGGTTGAGTACTCACTCAGACCAATAACCAATGGCGGGATAAGGAAGTCCATAATGGCTCCCACATATTCAACGATGACTTTAGTGATCAGATGAACCATTCACATACGATACCAATTCCCGCTGTCATGCGATATTTTACTTGTCCAGGGATTTGATCTTGGTATCATCTATACCTTGGTCCAACCTCGTCTCACAAGTACTCTTTCTCGTGCGCGTGGTATGTGGTCTCTTATGAACTTATTCATATGTACAAGACATTGAAACGACATTCCAAGGGGCCCCGGAGTATATCTATAGTTATCGGGATGGACAAATCCTTTGTTGATCCATATGCCTCAACTCCTTCTTTCCGGATACTCCCCCCTTTATAACCACCCATTTACGCAGGTGCGTTTGGTGTAATCAAAGTACCTTTTTCGGTATAAATGATTTACATGATCTACTGGTCATAAGGACTAGGTAACTATGTAATAAAGCTTATAGCAGAATAACTTAATGTGATCTTATGCTACGCTTAGATGGGTGTGTCCATTACATCATTCCTTCAATGACATTTGTTATTAATAACATCAATGTTCATGATTATGAAACTAATCATCCATTAATCAAGCTAGTTAAGAGGCATACTAGGGACTCTTTGTTTGTCCATATCACACATGTACTAATGTTTCGGTTAATACAATTATAGCATGATATATAAACATTTATCATAAACATAAAGATATAAATAATAACCACTTTATTATTGCCTCTAGGAGCATATCTCCAACAGTCTCCCACTTGCACTAGAGTCAATAATCTAGTTTACATTTGTAAAGATACTCTTTAACCAGCCTTATGGTGCTTTATGTGTGCTCACGGGAGGTTATAATCTCATTCTCCTACTAATCCATCTTGTTCATTTAGATCTCATGCATCACTCATTTCCAAATAGTCGGCATTAAATATGTTTGGTCTTACAGTGGAACCTTAATTCATGGTCAAAATATGTCACTAACTATTCATCCACCACAATGTAGCTTCAAAGTTCGGCTAAATAGAGAACTACACCATTCTCAAAGAACCTCTTGACTTAACATCCTTTGTCATTTGTCAAAACAATGACATGCTCTGCCTTCTTGTAGAATCCGTTACAATATTTAGAACTCTTCTAAATCTAGCATAGACAATTTCTAGCTCATTGTGCCACCTTTTTCAAACAACACTTAGTCTAATTTGAGATTGGAAATTATAATTTATATGTGACAAAACCAATATCGGTGTAACACCTTACAATGTGGTTGTCATTTCTTCATACAAATATATATATATATATCCTTAGTTCTTCTATAAAGTACTCAAGGATATTCTTCTATGCCCATGATCATCTTATGAATCATTCAATGGTATATGCTCATAACATTTTAGAGCACAAGATATACGATTTTTGTACTATTCATGATCTAAAATCACTTATGTGTTTTTACTCATCGGAGTGTCGGATACACTCAAGTCTTGTTAAACCTTCACATGACAAGAACATTTTCTTAATATTTCTATATTGAACTATTTCAATATCCATTCTATGTACTTTGACTTAAACTTATTTTTGTTTCAATCTATCTTCATAGATCTTGACACTAAATATGTTTCAGTCCAAATCTTTTCATTGAAGTTAATTTCTCAATGAAACCTTTTTAATCAAGTATATAATTACATATTTTATAACCAACTATATGTCACCTACATAAGTATTATAAATATGTCTTAACGCTCTTAAATTCTTGCAAATGCAAGCCTCTTCATCGTCTACGATGAAATCAAAAGCCTCTTTGACTATTTCATCATTGAAGATTCAAACTCAGTGATACTTACTTCATCCCAATTGAAGCTTATATACCTATCTAGTATTCCACGGACAAGCGAAACTCTTGGTTGTATCTTGTATACATATTTAATAGTGTATTTTCCCATCCTACTAGCATATCTCATAAAAGAAATATGTAGTGATTGCTAGATAATCCACATATACTATAAGCATTGCTACGGAAGATCTAATCTTATCGTATTCAACTCTTTGAACTTTGTAGTACAATTTTTCGATAAGTCAAGCTTTCTTTAAGGATATTTCATCCAAGTCTATCAATTTCATAGATCCATTTACTTTCTCAAAGTATTCATCTATCTTGGATTTCATGGCGCATGGCAATTCGGAATTAGGGCCCATCATAACTTCTTTGTTTTGTAGTTGGTTTATCATTGTTCAATCAATCCTTTGTCCACTAATCATTTTATTTGATCACAAAGTAAACCATACCTACAAGGTTCAATAGCTACTATCTTTGATCTTCATAGCTAAAACACTTTGTAGTCATGAGAGCCATGATCGTCGTGGCCGCTTTCGAAACCAATTCCGATGCTGCGCTACTCTGATCATTATGCTCAGGTTCATAAACCTTATCAAATTATATTGTCCTCCCACTCAAATACTTCACTCGAAACAATTTCTCGGAAATAAAGTAATAAACACTTTTGTCTTTGTCTCGGGGGAAGAATCAAAAATCTGGGATAACCAACAAAGACATTCATCGATTTTTGGTTGACTATTAGGGTTTATACCATGCCATAACTTGTATGGTGTCATTTCAACGGATCATGATGATGCTTTATTCATTCAATGTAAAAGCGGTAGTCACTAAAGCATAATCCACAAAAATATAATGGCATCAATATTTTTATCTCATCATTGATCCAACAAGGTTTGGATACATCTCTAGGATACTCCATCATTATGATACTCCAAATGCGAGTTGTAGAACAATTTAATAACTCTCTTAGATGTTAGCTAAAACTTGTAATTCAAATATTTCCACCATGGTCCAATCATAGATATTTGATTTTTCTATTACGATGATTTCCACTTCAGCTGTGAAATTTAATTGAATCCTATTCAAATGTTTCAAATTTTCCTTATCAAATATCCACATATATACTCAATTCATTGTTTGAAAGTTTCATGAAGTAGAAGAATCTTCGCACACAACTATGCCCTAGTGAACCACATACATCATCATGTATGCTTTCACTAAGTTTGTTGCCCGTTCAACTCTTGGCCTATAAGCGGTTCTAGTCATTCTTTTTAGAAAAAGATTTGCAAGCGTATGATTCAAAAATAAAATGACTCCAAAAATCCATTTGCATGGAGGTTCCTTCATGCATTCCTTTCTAACATATTACAAATAGGCGGTTCCTAGATATGAGTGGAATTCAAATCATTTGCTTATGGCATTTTAGCGTCGAGTGTTATGTATGTGTGTTTGCCATTAAGATTTAATAACTTATCCATCATATGTGGAGTAATGTCATAATTTAGACAATACATTGTTTCTTTGACTAGAGCAAAATAATAATTATTAAGTTCTTTATTATAAATTCTAGGGGCTAGAATGCCAACGACAGACATAATAACACTTTATTTTGTTCAGACGTGCTATCATATTCCTTGTCAATCACTTAGGCCATTGTATTCTTGTATTAATTTGTTTTGTATGACACTTCATACTAACCAATATAGTACTCAAGAATTTCATAGTGTGACTTAACTAGGAATACAACCATAGCAATGTATATCATTTATATACACACGAGCTAGACTTTCTAGTCTTTTCTTTCTTTTTGCCAAAATATCTTTGGGAGTTTCTCTTTTAGCTTTCCTCATTAGTCAGAAAAACACAATAACTTCTGGGTTTGTTGGTCAAATACCAATAACTGTAGAGGTTCTTACTTTGAGATCGATCATCATATGATAAGTGTCTGGATTCTACTATTAGTAACCTTGTAATATGATGAACAATTTCACTCATAATTTTATCCAGTATCATGATGACTTTACTGAGACCATGTTTATACATGCTAGACTCATAAAGTTTTAACCTTGGTATTCGCATGTGCAAATCTGGCTTGCACCCGTTGTATGCACACGTCGAATCTATAACACCCGATCATCACGTGATGCTTCGATACGACGAGTCTTAGCAACGTTGCATACTAAGGATGATAACTTCATGGATATGCGAATATCGTTAGTGCTCCCAATAGTTGGAGGATTGTGACGCTTGGCGTCTTCAACCTTCATACATTCCCATAAAACTTATGAGTTTATGTAGTCTCACCATATAATATTCTATCATCTTGCAATAGGGTCTTAGATATCACATATCTCATACCTTGATTATTCCTGAAAACTAAATTCTCAGCTCCTTACTTTTCAAACAAATTTGAACTTCAGTTTTCGGAGACAAATAACTTTAGGTACTATTTGAAACCATAGCTCTTTGAATCAAAAATGTGAGGTTTGCACTAAAAGTTTGCAATAGGACTTTCTAATCATTTCTTGATTCATTAACAATACGGTACCAATACGTAAAGTTTCTTGTCAGATTTCTTGAGTATTTCATCTCAGCCAAGACTAGTGCATAGTAGAAAACGGATGTAATACTACAAATAATTTCAAAATACTACTTAGAATATGTTTATGATAATTAGTTCATGTTTTCTAATCTTATTACTAATGAACTCCCAGTACAACATCCCTCATAGTTGTTAAGTGGTACACGATCCAATCCACTACACCAAAACCGATCATCCGTGAGATGATGTAGCTTCAATGGTGAACATCAACATGTTGATCATATCATCCGTATGACTCGTGTTCAACCTTTCGGTTTCCGTTGTCCCGAGGCCATGTCTACACATGCTAGGCTCGTCAAGCAAACCCAAGTATTCGTGTGTGCAACATGGCTTACACCATTTGACATATGAGCATTGAATCTATCACATCAAGTCATCACGAGATGCTTGGCTTGACGAAGACACAGCAGCAGTGCCATCTGAGGGAGAACACTTTATTATCTTGATATTAATGTGAGGATCATCTTATAAATACTCTGGAAATCGCGATCTAAGGAAAATAAGATGCATAAAGGATTAACATCACATGCGATTCATATGTGATATGATATGGCCCTTTAGTCTTTGCGCCCTTGATCTTCATCTCCAAAGCACGGACATGATCTCCATCATCAACGGGCATGATCTCCATCATCGTCGTCGTAGCGTCAAGGTTCATGGCGCCGTCTTCATGGTTGTTCACCTCATGTAGCAACTATTACAGCTACTTTGAAATACTACTCAACATGAAATTTAAAGACAACCATAAGGCTCTGCCGGTCCACAAAATAATAATGATCATCTCATACATATTCATCATCACATTATGGCCATATCACATCACCAAACCCTGCAAAAACAAGTTAGACGTCCTCTAATTTGGTTTGCATATTTTACGTGGTTTAGGGTTTTGAGTAAGATCTAATCTACCTACGAACATGAACCACAACGGTGATACTAGTGTTGTCAATAGAGAGAGTAAATTGAATCTTCACTATAGTAGGAGAGACAGACACCCGCAAAGCCTCTTATACAATACAAGTTGCATGTCGAACGAGGAACAAGTCTCATGAACGCGGTCATGTAAAGTTAGCCCGAGCCGCTATGCCACAAAGATGCAAAGTACTCGAACTAAAGATAACAAGAGCATCAACGCCCACAAAACCATTGTGTTCCAACTAGTGCAACCATCTATGCATAGACACGGCTCACGCAAGGTCTTTGTAGGATAATGTTGCATAGAAAGCAAAAAATTTCCTACATGACTCCCCAATCCAAGCCAAGATGCAATCTAGAAGACGGTAACAACGAGGGGTTATCGCTCACCCTTGAAGATGTCCAAAGCCTACAAGAGGAGGCTCTTGTTGCTGCGGTAGACGTTCACTTCTCTGCTTGCAAAGCGCGTAGAAGATCTTGATCGGTCGGTTTCCCGGCGCACGAGCAGGCGACGCCTCCGTGCCTCGGTCCGCGTTCGATTGTTGATGGTGACGTCCACCTCCCGTTCCGGCGGGCAGCGTAGTAGCTCCTCTTGAATCCGACGGCACGATGGCGTGGTGTCGGTGAGTGGTGGAGAAGTGGCGAACCGCTAAGCTACCGGAGATATGGAGGAGAGGAGAGAGGGCGGCTAGGGTTTGGGAGAGGGGGTGGCCGGCCCGCTAGGGGGCGGCCAGCTTGTGGTCTTGTGGTCTTGAAGTGCGCCCCTATGCCCCTCATTATAGGTGGAAGCCCCAAGAGTTGAATCCCAAGTCTTCGAATACAACACTAAAACCTCCCACATGTGGGAAACCTACTCAAGGAGGGAGTCCCTACCCAGGTCAGGACTCCGCCTTGAGGTGGGTTGGCCTGACCACCTAGGGAGTCACATGGACTCCTCCCTTTAGGGTTTGGCTGGTCATGCAAGTGGAGTCTCTTCCGGTCCACTTTCGAAAGTGCCATTCTTCGGTTTTCTAAATTGTCACCTGCCATAAATGCACGGGATCATTTCCAAACTTGGAATATGACTTCCTATATATGAATCTTATTCTAGGACCATTAGAACTCCATAAATGATGTCGGGATCTCATCGGGACCGAACAAATATTCGAACTCCATTCCATATTCAAGTTCTACCATTTCAACATCCAACTTTAAGTGTGTCACCCTACTGTTCGTGAACTATGCGGACATGGTTGAGTACTCACTCAGGCCAATAACCAATAGCGGGATCTGGGATCCATAATGGCTCCCATATTCAACGATGACTTTAGTGATCGAATGAACCATTCACATACGATACCAATTCCCTTTGTCATGCGATATTTTACTTGTCAGGGGTTTGATCCTTGTATCACTCTATACCTTGTTCAACCTCGTCTCCCCAGAGTACTCTTTACTCGTGCGTGGTATGTGGTCTCTTATGAACTTATTCATATGCTTGCAAGACATTAGACGACATTCCACCGAGAGGGCCCAGTATATCTATCGTTATCGGGATGGACAAATCACTGTTGATCCATATGCCCTCAACTCATACTTTCGGATACTTAATCCCACCTTTATAACCACCCATTTCGCGCGTGGCGTTTGGTGTAATCAAAGTACCTTTCGGTATAAGTGATTTATATGATCTCATGGTCATAAGGACTAGGTAACTATGTATCGAAAGCTTATAGCAAATAACTTAATGTCGAGATCTTATGCTACGCTTAATTGGGTGTGTCCATTACATCATTCATACAATGACATAACCTTGTTATTAATAACATCCAATGTTCATGATTATGAAACTAATCATCCATTAATCAACAAGCTAGTTAAGAGGCATACTAGGGACTCTTTGTTTGTCTACATATCACACATGTACTAATGTTTCGGTTAATACAATTATAGCATGATATATAAACATTTATCATAAACATAAAGATATAAATAATAACCACTTTATTATTGCCTCTGGGGCATATCTCATGGAGCATCTTCATCATTTAACTTGATGCTTGGATCAATGTTCACTGAAGGGTGGAATTTCATCAAACATTATAATCTTGACATGTCTGTCTTGTCCTCCACTCCCACGATGTTTCTTTTTCCAGAAAGAACTATGTGGCGCTTTGGCTCATCGTTTGATGTATTTGTTTCCTTATGTTCCTTTTCTTGGTTTGGTAGACATATCCTTCCACATAGAAAACTGCCACTTCCTTGGCTAGGACGAATGGTTCGTCTCTATACCCAAGATTGTTGAGATCCACCTGTTGTCATTCCATACAACTTGTCTACCGAACCCCGCCTCCTGTTTTGTTGACCCATTTGCACCTAAACAAAGGGACCTTAAAAGAGGGTCCATAGTCAACTTCATATATCCTCTATGTAACCATAATATGTGTCATTTGGGCCTTCATTCATTATTGCATCAAGCGGACACCATTGTTTTGGTTGGTGCTCTTTTTATCTTGGGCGATCGTGTAAAATGTATTCCCATTTATCTCATTACCCTTGGAAAGTCACTACGGTCGAAGATGGTGTCTGGGCCTGGCAAGTACAGATGATCTTCAATATCTTTGTTATTCGGGAGATGTTTTTGAACCAACCGCCGAGAGTCGACATGTGTTCACGTCTAATCCAATCGTTCGTCTGCCCCGGGTTCGTCCGGGCACTATGTTCTTGTAGTCCTGCGATATGTCGTGTTGGTTTTATAAGTGTGTAGTGTGCTTGAGTGAAAAAAATCCCGTCCCTACATATCATTGATTTCCTTCTATTGTGCCTTTTCATAGTCTCCCCTTCATGCGCGATTCGAGACACCAATCGGCAGGAGTCGGAATAAAGTCAACACAGAGGTCGATGACCTCTACGTTCCCTTAACCCTTTGAATCTTCCTTCGGCCTAGCACGGTTATGAACATATTTCTTCAAGACTCCCATGAACCTCTCGAAGGGGGACATATTGTGTAGAAACAAGGACCGAGAATGAAAATCTCATCGACCGGGTGAACGAGGAGATGTGTCATAATATTGAAGAGAAGGATGGTGGGAACACCGAAGCTCAAAACTAACGAGACATTGGACCACATCATTATGCAACCTCGGTAGAATTTTCAGGATTGATTACCTTCCGAGAAATTGCATTGAGGAATGCACATAGCTTCACAATGGGCGGTCGAACATTTTCCTGCAGAAGCCCCCTCAATGCAATCGGAAATGGCTTGTGCTCATTATCACGTAGCCAGTCATGAGACTTCAGGTTCTGGGATGTTTTCTTCTCCATATTTATTATTCCTTTCTATTGGAGGAGAAGCCGGACGGGACCTTGATACTGCTCAGACATTCAAAAATATTTCCTTCTCTGCTTTTGTAAGCGTATCTGGATAAATGACGTCCTTTAACTCTCTCATGCGGCTTTTTGGGGTCTTTCCAATGTTCTTTGAGGTCCTCATAATTAGCCACGGTGTATCTTTTGTCTTCAGAAGTACACCCCGGAAAGCCCTGTGAGGGTTCACTGCAGTGCCGTCACGTGCATCACATCGATTGAAGAGCGGACCTCTAAGACTTCCCAATAGGGTAGATCCCAAAATATAGATTTCTTCTTCCACATGGGCGCGTGTCGAAGCATCGTCATTCGAACAGATTGACCGCCAGGACCTTTTCCAAATATTACATCTAGATCCTTGACCACACCTTATATCAGCACCATCACGATGGGGAGGCTTCCTCAGGTGATCAGCCTCACCGTCTTGCCTTTCTTTCTTACTGGATGGGTAATCCTAAGAAATCGACGATGCCCCAGGACCTGATATCCGACCTTTCCAAATAATCACCTTCGAGCTCATGTAAACGATTGTGTGCATGCATTGTATCCCTTGTTTGGTCTTCGTTAGGTCTTCGGTCGAGGGCCAGTCATTGATAGTTTACGAAAAACATCGCTCTTAGGTCAAATTCCTCCTGCTTGTGCTCGTCCCACCCACGTACACCTGCTAGGGACCACAACTGTAGAAGTTCTTGGACTAATGGCTTCGGTACACATCAATGTCGTTCACGGGGTTGCTTCGGGCCTTGTATGACCACTGGCATCATATGAACTTCAGCTTCATGCACAACCAAGGAGGAAGTTATATAGCAAGAGTCACGGGCAGTGCTATAGGCACCATGACTCTGCTCTCCAAAGTTCATCTGCATACGTACCAGGCCAAACCATAGTTCCCCTTGCATCTGTGCAAAGTTTGGGAACTCTCTATCGATTTTTCTCCATTGGGAGCCATCGGCAGGGTGCCTCAACATCGCGTCTTTCTTGCGGTCTTCTTTGTGCCATCGCAACAGCCTGGCATGCTCTTTTATTTTTGAACAAGCGTTTCAGTGGTATTATAGGAGCATACCACATAACCTTGGCGGGAACCCTCTTCCTGGGGCGCGCCCTCAAAATCACCAGGGTCATCTCGTCGATCTTATACCGCAATGCGGTGCACACCGGACATGCATCAAATTCTCGTACTCATCGCGGTAGAGGATGCGTCATTAATGCATGCATGTATCTTTGCACATCTAATCCCTAGAGGGCGGACAATCTTCTTTGCCGTGCGTCTTGGCGGGCAATTTTACCTTAGAGCTTCCTCTTAATTATTATCAGCAACTTTCCAAATCTTAGTCAGTGACACCGTTCTCCGCCTTCCATTGCAACAATTCAAGTGTGTTGCTGCTAGCTTTTTTATGGCCATCTTCGCAAGTTGGGTATAACAATTTGTTGTGATCTTCTATCATCTTGTGAAGGCCAACCTTTCCTTTTAGTTCATTCTCTCCTTGCATGGCAATGAGCCAAGATCATCATCGGCAGGCTCATCGGGTGCCTCTTGATCTTCTACTTCATTGTCTTCATTGCATTCTGCATCGTATCAGGGAAATTGGGATAACAGTCATCATCCTCTTCCTCTTCGTCATTGTCTTCCATCATAACCCCTCTTTCTCGTGCTTGGTCCAACAATAGTAGCTTGGGCATGGCTTAGGATCGCGAGAAGGTGGCTGAATGAGACTTCAGTGAGCGTAATTTACGGTATTCTTGCAGTCCACACATGGACAATACATGAAGCCACCATGTTTGTTTGCCTCCGCCACGGCCATAAAATATCCAGGCCCTTGATGAACTCGTCAAACAGTCGGTCAATGTACATCCATTGCCGATTCATTTGCATGATATAATTAAGCTGATCAAAACCATTACAACATCACGATGTATATATACACATGCATTTTATCAATTGCAGGATGAAAAGGATAAAGTTGTTAACCTCGATGAAGAAGAAAAAGCAAGTTAAGTGTGGCTTGATTTGTGTAAACTCAAGTAGCAAATCCTCTTAAGCATTTCATCGAACACCTCTTGTGCATGTGAAGAAGAGAGGAAAGCAATACACCCCTCTTGTGAAGATAGTGAAAAAATGGCCAAGTGTGGCTCACACTTGGGCGGGGGCAAGGTATAGAGGGGGAGCCTTTGGACCCGGTTTGTAACCTAACCCAGGGACTAAGGGGGCCTGACACGGCCTGCCACGCCCTGCGGTGGACCCTTTAGTCCCGGTTTGTAATACAAACCGGGTCCAAAGGCCACTACCGGACAGGCGCCAGCGGGTGGGGTCGTCCTGGGCAGAAACCAGACCAATGCCCCCATTGGACCCGGTTTGGTTCAGCACTGGGACATTTGCTTGGGACCAAAGGCCTCTTCTCCACTAGTGATTTGTTCAATTGTTGATCATCAGTCAACAGAAGTTGTTAATGGGTTTCAGTTACTCCATTGGTTTCCTTGAGTTTAGGTCTGACATCGTTTGTGTTAAAATAGTATGTTGCGAGATTATTACTGCTCAGGCTGTCTTGCCATGTAGTATCGATTTCTTCAAGTGCAATGTGGTTTACTAAACTTTGTTTTATTAAGTAGTCATATATTTCATTAGACAATCTGGAGATTACATATATGGTCCGAGACAAACATGGTTATCAAGCAAACTTGCACAACCAAACCCACAAGAAGTAAAACTAAAATTTCACCCTTGGAGAAATTTGTGCCTCGCCGAACTGTAGTCCACCATCGTTCTCCGCCGCCAAGGAAGCATCGAAAAAAGAGGCAAACATCCGCCATACCCAAATCTGGGAGAGCACCTTCGCATACAAAGATGTTTTTCGAGCCGATGAACCGGACCGTCGCAAGCAACAAAACCGAGACTTTGTGGCACGTCTGCTGGGGATATTCCCCGTGGTCACTAGATCCCGATGCCGTCAACTTCATCCAACGCAGACGGAGAAGAGGAATGTCGTCGCCTTTCGTCGTCCACACACCCAACTACAAGACACCAAACAAACCTACAGCAGCCGACGCGACCGCCACTCGCGAGAGTGCCGAACGCCAACCACCAGACACGAATCTCACCGGATCGAGAGACCGGCGAGACAACCGGTCCACCTGCCCCTCGACGTTACCGGTAAGAGAAACGCCGAGATGGAGAAAAAGCAGGGGCAAATTATTCCGACGCGGCGCCATCTCCTCCATGGAAAAGCACCTCAAGGAAAGACTAGGCTAACTCTAACTACCGGCGGAAGCGAAGCCCGGGGTCCCCACCCCCTCATGTCGCCGGAACGAAGGACGGAGGAGGCAGGGACCGGCGGCTTGCCGGAGTAGTTGGGGGCAGATGCGTCGCCTCCTCCTGGAACTTTTTTCACAGAGCGGTTCCAGAGACGCAAGCGGGGAACTGCTGATAGAGGAAGGAGACTGGGAAGCTCGTTTCACCGCCTACTAAACTGTGTTTTGGTAGTACTACACATGTCTACATGCCCGTGGTTTCGTCGGGACATGCACATAATTAAGCACCACTCCAATAGGCCGGACTACGAGAATATTTTAGGTGTACACATGAGGCGCGCTTTGAGCTTCTCTCGGGCCAATGCATCATATGAAAGTCATCAACCAGATATCCATAAACAATCATCTTCTTTAGAGCAAGTACAATAAGAGTCAAGTCAGTGACTATAAGACGTTAAATAATATATTTTAGATGAGTTGGAGGAGAGAGAAGAGGAGAGAGATGGAGATGAAACAAATCAGATTGCAGTTTCTTGTGCGTCTTTCTAATGCTGTGAGAGTGAAAGGTGGGCCATATATTAGTAAAGTACTACATTCTTATAGCCAACTATTATACATGTTAGCTATATGACGACTACAAATGATATGGCATCTTGTTATAGTCAGCAGTTGGCTATACTATTGGAATTGCTCTTAGTTCTCGTCTGTCGTGGTGAGTATCCTATTCTATACCAGCCAGACGGCCACTTTTGGGGGTAAACATAAATTAATAAACCAAAGGGAGGATAATAATCTAAGCTATACCAAGCGCTTCACACTAGTAAAACGTAGGGACCCTTTCCCTGAGCATGCATGTTACCTCTGCTTTGCACGCAAGCAGAAGGGGAAAGTATGGGACTGAGATCAGGTGCCTTGCTGAAGACAAGGCACACATGAACAGTGTTGTGCCTTGACCCCCTTTCCCTGCCGTTGGATCGAGGATCAGTGGCCGGATGAACATCTACAGTGCGCGCTACAGTACCAATCTACAGTGTGCGCGCTACAGTACCGAGCTACAGGGTCGTCCTACAGTGTTTGCACTACAGTATCTGTTGGTGTTGCTGCAGCACTGAGATCCCGTTCATCCATTTTTGATCTAATGTCCAAGATAGCAAGGCACAACACTGTTCATATGTGCCTTGTCTTCAGCAAGGCACCTGATCTCAGTCCGAAAGTATGGGGAGAGGTAGAAGATATTTGAAGGTTCCATGCCGAGGTGAGTGGATCATCAGTGTGACATGCACATGGAACGACGACCATTTGGTCTGTTTAGACCGGCGCATGCTTTAACAACCCTAATCTCGACTAATCCGGCAAAGGAAAGCTAGGTAAGTTAGTTATCCCAAGTTAGTGGAGATCAGGTTGTGTGACCGACCCATTCATTGACCATGCATGGTAATCAAAAGTTACACGTAAAGTTTACGGAAGTAAATCCGAAGCAACCCCCTCGCATTGGCAGGTCATTTTCTTCGAGTTGCCATCAACACTAAGTTTTTTTTTTAAAAAAAAGAGAGAGAAAAGAATAGACATGGTCTTACATATGTCTGCACTTTTCTTAGGGCATGCCATGAATTTTCATATCCTGCCTTTTAAAATGTGCTACAGTGAACAATTATATACGGATTGAACAATCAACTTACACATCCCAAATTCTTAGTGCCACCATTAAACCAAAAGATAAAGGAGATGTAGAGAGTTCCAAGTCATTCCACCGAGACATATCGGGTAAGTTAACCCTCCCCGATCACATACGGAAGAGCAACGTCTTGTGAAATGTGACCAAACACACACAATTTCGGGAGATATTGTGTGTGATGTTGAAGACATATAATACATACAATTGACCATATGAAAGTGTGTGCCATGCATCACATATGATTATCCATAAACCCCCTCACTTTGTAGATATTTATGTATTGGTCAGTACTCATTGGTTTCTATACGGTGTGACCCCACAAAAGTTTATCTATGGATTCGCCACTGATAATGTGTGTGATGTGTGGGCATATTGTACACCTTTTATTTTTTGGAAAAGTTGTGCGTGTACAATTTCTTACGCTTGGCGGGAACAAACTATGTTTGATTCACACCAACATCATAAATGTGTGGGATTTCTGAACCATTCGTATTGTTTTTCCCATCAAACATTCTCGTCCACTGAATGGATTTTTCGCCTTTATGAGACATACAAATATCAAACCTGGGGTTTGAACTCTGGTGGGCTGAGGGTACAACCACGTTCCTAACCACCCAATTTCAGGTTGGTTCTCATAGCACTAGTATTTAGTTCCAACCCTATTGCTTTTTTCTTAATAGTTTAGGAAATTAACATTAGTAACAAGTCCTATTCATTGACCGGTCTTTTAGAAATCATGGTGACTTTTCTGGCTGCAATAATTCGGTTTCCTTATTCATCAATCATACTGATCATGCAGCTCTCCACCGGCCTTAACCTCTTCCATTGTGGTGCAGCAGAAGGAATGGTTAGAAAAGTAGAATTATTCCCCTCCTGCATATTAGAAAAGCAAAAGAGGGAGCAGCTCGACAAGGCGGTCAAACAGAAAGCCCATTCATTCCATCCTTTTTCCCCTCTGTCCTGCCCTGCGTGTCCATTTCTCCCTGCCCCAACACACGGGCTCACACACACAGGCCATGCTTCTGCTGCATGGGCCTAATTAACATAGTAAGCTACACTTAGAAAATGATGCTCCGTCCGTGGTAGAATGTTTTTTTAGCGACTACTACAGTATAGGACTAATGGTAGAAACAATATCTAAGCAAACCTACGTTTCTGGTTTTTTAGTAGAAAATCAACTTAGCCATACTACAGTGGTGTTAACCCTGACTCTACGAGTCCACTGAGGTTCCTAATATATCCGTTCACCCCACACACACTCACTGACACTGTGTCACACAAAGCTAAGCTGCCTCGGGAGCCGTGCAAGTGCGTTCTGCGTTCCCCACAAACATGCCTTCCATTCATTCCCGCTTCTCAATGGCCACACAACCATTGTTAAACCACTCTCGCTTTCCTGTGCCGGCCCCCATGTGAGCGTCCAGCTCTGTCTATAACTAAGCACCACTCTTTACACTCACTATCCTGCTCTGCTTGCTCACTCTGCTCCTCCGGTTCTCCCCCTCCTACACTGCACCCATCCCCTCCTCCTTCTTGTCCAGATGGAGCTCGCCGCGAGCTCTAGGAGATGCAATGCAGGGTGGCCGGCGTGCGTTTTAGGAGAAGCGGTCGAGCAGCGGAGGAAATGGAGACCGCCGGAAGGGTAGGCGAAGCTGGCGCGTGTTTGGCTCCCACTGCCGCCGTGGCAAGCTCTCTCCGTTTGCTGCTCCGTGAGGTGAAGGAGCAGGAGAAGGGAGAGGAGAGCTTGCGGGCGGATGCAGATGGTGTGAGCTTGTTGGGGAATTGAGGCGTCATGGTCCGAGATATATGTATATCTCTCTCTTTCTAGGTATCTGAAATTATTAGCAGTAGTAGCGGCTGATTTAGTACTCGTAGCTAGCTAGTATATCAAATTTTCCCGTCTGTATTGCGAGAGATCTCGATGGCGCTATGAGTATGTAGTAGCTAGATAAACAGCCGGCGCTGATGAATGATAATCTCTCTCTCTCTCTCTCTCTCTCTCTCTCTCTCTCTCTGCTGTTCTCTTCTTTTTTCGCATTCTATCTATCGCTAAAGTTTATACAGTATCTATCTCCTCGTGAGTTGCAATCTGCGATGTATGCTTTTGGTTGATGTCTCACTGTTATCATGAGGCCCGTCCCAATTTCGACGAGTGCTTATCGCACATTTTTGTTGGACGGACAGACAAATGGTGCCGCTGATTTAGAACCAAATGCAGGAGAAGAAGCATAACGGCATTAAGCACGCATGGCTCTGGAGTCTGGATTCAAACGCGCTTGCTGTCTGAAATTAGTTTTTTTTTTTAACTTTCTGGATGCCAGCGGAAGTAATTCGCAGTTGCAGCCAGCCAGAGCGAGGAGGCGTCAGTCAGAGCCGGCCGTTCTGAACCTTGCAGCCGCGCAGGCAGCACTGCATCGATGCAGCAAGCAATGCGTGCAACGCAATCCATCAGCTGCGCGCTGCAGCTGCTGTGCTCTGTGTCTGGGTGCGGAGCACGGGCGGGAGGACGGACTACTCCATCTGCCGGCGTAGTGTAGAGTAGATGCTCAAGCTCCAGGCTCCAGGCCAGACGCATTAACGAGACGAGAGTCCCTCTCCCTTCTGCTGCCTTTGTGTCTTCTCGTTCTCAGTCCCTCCCTGCTCTTCCCTAGACAAGAGAAGAGGGTCAAGCTAGGCAGCGCGGTGGTGGCTCGTCTTGTCCTGTCCGTGCCTCCTCCCGACGTTACCAGTACATGGATGTTATTGGTTGGTGCAGAGAATATTCAGCGGCTGCGCAGGGCCAAGGGCAGCAGGCATGCATGCGACGCCTGCGTCGTGCGTGCTCTGTGCCATGCTCGTCGCGCATGGACATTGACGGGCAATATAATCGGGCATAGCAGCTCCTCGTCCTCCTCCTCCCGACGCTTTATGCTTTCGCTTTCTAAATTCCCGTGGTGAGACAGCACACAGCACCACTGCATCGCCCGCTAGCTAGCAGCAGCGGGCCAATGGTAGGGGGCGTGCCCTCTCTCGTCCTGCCGTTGCTATCTCGTCTGCACTGTCGCGGCTCTGCTCAGCTCCGGTGCATCGTGCATTCGTGCGTGCGTACTCGTGGGGAACGACCGGGTTGGGATAATGGGATGGACGGTCTTCTCCGTGCCTCATTTCTCTTGATGAACGGCCAAAACTAAGACATCTCCAGCCGCGTCACAGCGTCGCAAGAGATTTGGGGCGGGCAGGACAACCATTCCGGGCGTCGCAAGCCCATTTATTCGCCTTCCCACTATCGGTGTCAGCGCCCCGATCCCGTCCCTCGGGGGCGCGCCGAACCGCGGACCCATCCCGAGGAGTGGCGGGGCGACCCGTCGCAGGAAGGGTAAAACCCGTCGCCTACCTTTGGTCAAGCGACGTTAATGGCGTCCACTGTTTTCCCAGGCGGCGAGGGACGCGTCTCGTCGTGCATGGCAGCGTGGCCGTCCGCGGAGTTATTGCGTGCAACCACCCATTGCCGCTGTATTAAGACGCCTGCAGTTCTCGCCGCTCATCACAATCCTTTATCGTCGCCGCCGCATCCCCCTCCAGATCTTCTCCTCCGCTCCAAAAAATGACCTCGTCCTCCCGCAATCCCGCGGCGCCAGCCGCCCGCGGCGACTCTCCCGTGGCGCGGCGGTGTACAACGCCGGTATCCGGTCCGCCGGACATGCGGCTACCAGCGATGGCGGGAAGATGGCCGTGAACGGCATTGCATCCCGCCGCCGCGAGCCGGACACGGATCAATGGAGGGACGCCATCAAGGCCGGCGGGCTCAACTCACCGCCGGAGCGGTTGGATCCAACGTGGGCGGTCACCAACAACGCGGTGGACGCGTACTTCAAGGCGAAGTACGACGTCGAGATGCACAGCTGAGAACCTCGTCGCGGCCCTTGGAACAAGGATGGCGCGCCTGATCCAGGCGTTCGGGCGCTCGACAACGTCATCCGCGGCATCCCAACGCGCTCCAAGTCGGAATGCGTCGTCGCCGCCGCCGTCTTCTCAATGGCAGCCGAGGAGGACGACGTACTCGTCCTCCTCGCACTCTTCTTCCTCGGGACCGGCGCGATCGCCGCCTCTCGTCTCGGTCGGCGCCGCACCCCAAAACGGAGGTGAAGGAGGCTCCGCGCTCGTCACAGCGAGGGCGTGCGGCGGCAGCGACGCGGCGGCAAGGGGCGCACGCCCTCCCCATCCGGTAGAGTCAGGGAGGAAGCCAGGCTCGTCGTCGCGGGGCGCGGAAGATGGAAGTCATGGCCGCGACGAGCGCAGGACACGCTGGGGGCGGCGTCCTTGGCGTCCATGAAGACAACCCTGGAGGAACGACCTCGACGCGGCGTCGCCTTGTCCATCCCGACGGCGGGCAAGCCTCAGCAAACCGGACCGGAAAGCAGGCAGCGGCGCGGTGAAGACGACTCGGACAGCCCCTAACCGCGCGGGCGTCCGCCGACTGCAACTCCGGCCAGAACCACAGCTCGCCCGATTAGGTTTAGTAAATTTAGTCAAATTTCGTTGAATCTATAAGGACGAATCGTAAGTTTAAAATTTCCGAATTTTTGTTTGGGGGTCCCCAAAGGCGGCACGAACGAAACACGTCCCCCAAACGCTCAATCCGGCGCGGTTTGGGGGACGCTTTAGGGGACGCGGCTGGAGATGCTCTAACCAAGTCTGTTTACACTTTTGATTGGTTTACATTAGGTCATTTCCAACAAGGCGACGTATATCACACGCTCAAAAGTGGTCCCGTGTTTTTGTTTGTATCGTCCCGTGGACATATTTGGGCCGCACGTCCGTTTACGTCTGGATGTGCTCCCAACGGAGCGATCTATTTTTTTATTTTTCAATAATATTTAAAAAGCATAATGTACTACAAACTACAGTCGGTACAAGCCCTAGGCTACTTGCTGCCTGACTGCCCGGCCTGTCGTTGCGTCCCTCCCTCGCCTGCTTCTCCGCCGCCCGCTGTGCGGCCTCTAGAGCTAGGTGCGCCGCGGCGTCCTCTAGCAGGCGCCACCGCAGCGTCTCGTTCGCGGTATCCTCGGCCTTTTTGAGCGTCTCGAAGGAGTCGACTAACGCCCTCTGCTTTGCCGCCCTCTCCTCCGGGGTAGGCGCATCAGGGTCATCAGATGACCATGAGATGTCGGAGGAGTGGTTCTCTGCAGCGGCCGCCTCCCTACGGCGTTCCATCTCGGCGTCGAACGTCACGTGGGCCACCCGCTCCTCCTCTGCTTCCTGCTCCGTGTCAGGCGGGAACTTCGCATCCTTGGCCGCGTCGAGGACGTTGTCGCTGCTTTCGTCATCCTCCAACTCCTCACCGGAGCTCTCGACCGGGGGAGGTGGAGTCGGAGGTGGAGGCACGGTAGCCTGGCCGTGGCCGGCGCTGCTCACGACAAAGGTGGTGGTTGTGCGGCGGCGGCGCTACGGTGGAGGTTGTGCGACAGCTAGGGTTTTGTGTGGGGACATGAGATGCGCGCGCCCCTATTTATATAGGCCGGAGGCAGGCGATAGCCGCGGCACGCGTGCCATCGACATTACTTTGTGTGCAGGGGTAGGCGATGGCCGTGTGTCACGCGAGGCATCGCCATTTTAACATGGCCGCAGACTGCCGCAGCAACTCCTCGGCGCCAGCGCGCCTGAGAAGAAACATTGAGCCTAGGTTGGTAGGCCCGACGAAACATCCGCTAGACACAGACACAACGTCCGCAGAGACGCATCCAAAGCGTATTTTTTGGCTAGGTTTGCGTCGCGGATAGCGTGAACACTATGCTTCAGGTCGCTGGGCCTATTCCTAGACATGTTTTCAGTCCACACGAACACAAACGATCGGCTCAACATCTATTTGCATTGCCATGGCCTTAAGCTCGTGTTCGGTTGGTTAAATATGTCTACTACCGAATAAACTACGTGCATCTACGGTGTACAACCGCGTGATTTGACTCCGTCACTGAAGAGTGTCTGCTCACAAGCATGTCTTGGAGTGATTGATCCCCGCACAAAGACGATCAAATCTGCATAAACAAATATTTAAATTTCTTTCATGCCGTATGAAAAATTCTCTAATAACTGAAAAGATGAATATGCAACACTTATTGGGCAAGTGCGCATAAAACTGTACTTGGTCCGGCCCCAAATTAACCGACAGAACTCCCTCCAGCCTGTGTCAATTAATTTGGCTTGGATGGAGTACTATGTTTTAGAGCATCTCCACCGGCAGTTCCTAAATAGGCACCGGCAGGGACGCCGCCACCTCCACCTCCGTTTGAAGGATACTGGTAAATTCTCTATTTGGGGAAGCTGTTCCCACACCGGTGTCCCAAAACAGCGGCTCCGATAAATATTTTGATTTAAAATCATAAATGTATGCATAGAAAATTAAATAAGATACATTTTATTCCACGAACTAATACATAATTGGGAACCTAGTTTACATGAAGATATAATTTGGAACATGGTTTTCCACAAACTAATACATAGTTTGAACCATGGTTGACCAAATATAAAATATTGCAAAAAAACTAAACCTAACTAGGCCGGTCATCGTAGGTTTCGTGTGCTCGCTGTCAAGAAAGAACACTCGAGGGCACACCCAGTCACCCAAAACACCAACACACTTCATTTAAAACCGAATGCCTTCCCAAGCCGCCCATTGGCGGGTGAGAAGCACAACCAGTTAAGCGGACCCTGAGCGCACGCCACTACACACGCCACAGGCTTATCGCCGTATTTCTACCCATCTTAAGCGGGATCACCGCATTGACCTTGCCAGACCCCATCGATGTCACCATGACGCCAGACAGCTCCACCATCCTGCACGCGTCCAACAGTCCGCGCCCGTCTTCGATACCCTGCAGCTCCACGCCGCTGAGAATCATCGACGTCAACGTGGTACATGAACACCACTCCACCAAAAACCACCTCCATCCAGCCGCTGCTCCATAAATGATGCCCCAAGAGGTAGCACGACGCAGGGAGCGCCGTCATCGTCCGATCCTAGCTAGATCTAGGGTTTCCCCCGGAGCAGCACGATTGAGAACCCGCAGACTGCGACGACGATGCCTTCAAGAAGGAGGCGATGCTTAACGCCACCATCGCCCGCCAATCGTGACACGGTTTTCACCGACAACCGCGAGTCCCCAACTCGGCGAGACCAAACGGAGAGGCCAGCAAAGATGATGCCTTCGCAAGGGAACGACGCCAAAAGCCGCCACCATCATCCGCCAAGAACAAAGTCAAGGCGCGGTGTTCACCGGTGGCCCCTTCGCCGCTAGCTCATCGTCGACTAGATCTTCATCGCCAGGGTAGACGGATCTAGTGATCCGTGATACGCAGGCACGCGTCCGTTGGGAACCCCAAGAGGAAGGTGTGATGCGTACGGCGGCAAGTTTTCCCTCATATGAAACCAAGGTTTATCGAACCATTAGGAGCCAAGAAGCACGTTGAAGGTTGATGACGGCGAGAATGTGAGTGCAACACCGGGATCCGGCGCCAACGTGGAACCTGCACAACACAAACCAAGTACTTTGCCCCAACGAAGCAGTGAGGTTGTCAATCTCATCTGTGTAACAAAGGATTTGATGTATAGTGTGGATGATGATTGTTTGCGAAAATAGAAACGATTGCGATGAGTGTATTTGATAAAGAAATTGGGCCGGGGTCCAGTTCACTAGAGTGTCTCCCATAAGATAAACAGACATGTTGGGTGAACAAATTACAGTTGGGCAATTGACAAATAAAGAGGCCATGACCATGCACATACATATTATGATGAGTATAGTGAGATTTAATTGGGCATTACGACAAAGTACATAGACCGCTATCCAACATGCATCTATGCCTAAAAGTCCACCTTCGAGTTATCATCAGAACCCCTCCGGTATTAAGTTGTAACAACGAGACAATTGCATTAAGTATTGTGCGTAATGTAATCGGTAACTACATCCTCGAACATAGCACCAATGTTTTATCCCTAGTGGCAACGGACATCCATAATCTTAGAGGTTTGTCCTCCCGATTCACGGAGACATGAACCCACTATCGAGCATAAATACTCTCTTGGAGTTACAAGCATCTACTTGGAGCATCTCTACTAGTAACGGAGAGCATGCAAGATCATAAACAACACATAGATATAAATTGATAATCAACATAACAAGTATTCTCTATTCATCGGATCCCAACAAACACAACATATAGAATTACGATAGATGATCTTGATCATGTTCGGCGCTCACAAGACCGACAATTAAGCATAATGGGGAGAAGACAACCATCTAGCTACTGCTGGACCCATAGTCAGGGGACTACTCACACATCACTCGGAGGCGACCATGGCGTAGAGTCCTCCGGGAGATGATTCCCCTCTTCGGCAGGGTGCCGGGGCGTCATCTCCTGAATCCCAGAGATGGGATTGGCGTGGCGGCGTCTCGGTAAGGTTTCGTATCGTGGCTCTGGTCTTTGGGGGTTTTGGCTGTTTGTAGGCGGAAGGGCAGGTCAAGGGCGTCACGAGGGGCCCACACCCTAGGTCGGCGCGGCGGGCTTGGGCGCGCCGCCCTATGGTTTGGCCACCTCGTGGCCCCTTCGACTCTTCGGTCTTGGAAGCTTCGTGGCAAAATAGGACCACAGGCGTTGATTTCGTCCAATTAAGAATATTTCCTTACTAGGTTTTCTGAAACCAAAAACAGAAACCAACTGGCACTTCGGCATCTTGTTAATAGGTTAGTTCCGAAAATGCACGAATATGACATAAAGTGTGCATAAAACATGTAGATATCATCAATAATGTGGCATGGAACATAAGAGATTATCGATACGTCGAGACGTATCAGCATCCCCAAGCTTAGTTCTGCTCGTCCGAGCGGTAGCGATAAACAAAGATAATTTCTGGTGACATGCCATCATAACCTTGATCATACTATTGTAAAGCATATGAGCTGAGATCAAATCATTCAAAGCAAGTATCTATATTGATATAAGAGATGATAATGCAAGAGTTAGACAAGCTAGAAGTTTTCATGAACCATTGCTTTAAAGACATGCAACCGTACAAAGTTCATTAAAGATGTATTAAGTATTCAGCATAGAAGTTCTATCCTTCATTCCAAGCATCAAGTAAATCTTCACAACATAAGAAGGATTCAGTCAAGTAAACATAAACATGAACGTCATGAATCAACTGTTTCGAAGTCTACTCAACCGGTGAGCGCAAGCATTTGGTATTAGCACCGGGATGTTATGGCATAAAGAACGTTAATGGGGGTTTGGAAGGTCAAATGGAAGAAAGGCTTGCAAAGCTGTAAATAACCATTAGACAAGAGGAAGCCTTATGATCGAAGCTATGCAAGGAGTAGTGATTGCCATGCAACGGATGCACATAGAGCTATATGTGTATGAAAGCTCTCCAATGGAACTAGTGGGGGTGCATCCAACTTGGTTGCTCACGAAAACCTAGAGCACTTTTGAGGAGGCTCATCATTGGAATATACAACCCAAGTTCTATAGTGTAAATTCCCCACATAGTTATACTAGTAAAACATGAAAACTCTCTCATATGAATGTAGGTGCTAAACATGAGCACAAATGATGACTATGAATAATGCGGGTGCTAAAACATGAGCACAAGTGTGGATAAAAGATAGTAATGCCCCCTTTTTCTTTATTCTTTTTTTCTTTTCCTTTTTTTTCTTTCTTTTCATTTTTTTCTTTCTTCTCTTTTTTCTTTTTGATGGCCTCCACGGCTCTTTCATTTTTAGGGGCAACATCCTAATATGACAACACACTTTTTGGTACAAATAACTCATAATGAATGAAACATGATGTATGAAACTGTATGCCTCTGCCAGTGTAGCAGGATGTGCAATGATCTAGCGTAACATGGGTAAACCACACATCAGCTGTATATGATCATGCAAATCAATATATAAATAATAAATGACAACATGGCATGTAATATAAAAATGGATGTTGCATGGCAATATATCTCGGAACAGCTATGAAAATGCTGTGGTAGGTAGGTATGGTGGCTGTTTTGAGGAGATGTATGGGCTTATGTGTAGGAGAACAAGAGAAAGTTCTCCCACGGGTTTGGATGTACCGGCGAAGTATGCACAATTCTCAATGTGAGCAAAAGGCAATGCACAGTACCGAAGAGGCTAGAAAATTTGGATGGTGGAAGTGCCAAAAACCGTAGCTTAACATTAGTCAAAAAGAACTCACAAGCTTATTGCAAACAACTAGCAGGTTCATCATTAAGAGCATGATTAAAATTTACTCCAAGGAGGGCCGTTCACGGTGGCACAAGTACCCCGCTAGCTCCCTCGACCTTCAGCACAACTTAGTTATTACGATGAACTCTCGACATGGAAAGCTATCAAGTCCAACTACGCCTTCAACTATTTAAATAGAGTTTGTAGTACGGCACAAGCTTAAAGAC
This sequence comes from Lolium multiflorum, assembly GCA_030979885.1. Lineage (NCBI taxonomy): Eukaryota > Viridiplantae > Streptophyta > Magnoliopsida > Poales > Poaceae > Lolium > Lolium multiflorum. The sequence continues at coordinate 243,379,786 of CM061747.1, forward strand.
AACAATCCACTACTAATTTTAACTTATTTATCCAGCAAGCCTTACCATCTAAATATCTCAAAACATTTGCAAAGAATCAAGTTATCAAAGCTCAATGTCCTACAAGTATTTTATTATATATTACCACATGCAACATTTCCCGTTTCCAACCATACAACAATTTAACGAAGAAGAAACTTTGCCATGAATACTATGAGTAGAGCCTAAGGACATACTTGTCCATATGCTACAGCGGAGCGTGTCTCTCTCCACACAAAGAATGCTAGGATCCATTTTATTCAAACAAAACAAAAACAAAAACAAGACGCTCCAAGAAAAGCACATAAGATGTGATGGAATAAAAATATAGTTTCGGGAGGAACTTGATAATGTTGTCGATAAAGAAGGGGATGCCTTGGGCATCCCAAGCTTAGACGCTTGAGTCTTCTTGATATATGCAGGGGTGAACCACCGGGCATCCCAAGCTTAAAGCTTTCACTCTCCTTGATCATGTTGTATCATCTTCCTCTCTTGATCCTTGAAAACTTCCTCCACACCAAACTTAGAACAACTCATTAGAGGGTTAGTGCACAATCAAAATATACATGTTCAGAGGTGACATAATCATTCTTAACACTTCTGGACATTGCACAAAGCTACTGAAAGTCAATGGAATCGAAAAATCCATCGAACATAACAAAAAAGGCAATGTGAAATAAAAGGCAGAATCTGTCAAAACAGAACAGTTCGTATTGACGAATTTTATTGAGGCACCAGACTTGCTCAAATGAAAATTATCAAATTGAATGAAAGTTGTGTACATATCTGAGGATCACTCACGTAAATTGGCATAATTTTCTGAGTTACCTACAAGAGAATTTTGCCAGATTCGTGACAGCAAAGAAATCTGTTTCTGCGCAGTAATCCAAATCTAGTATGAACTTTACTATCAACGACTTTACTTGGCACAACAAAACACTAAACTAAGATAAGGAGAGGTTGCTACAGTAGTAAACAACTTCCAAGATACAAAATAAAAATAAAGTACTGTAGTAAAAACATGGGTTGTCTCCCATAAGCGCTTTTCTTTAACGCCTTTCAGTTAGGCGCAGAAAGTGTGTATCAAGTATTATCAAGAGATGGAGCATCGTTATCATGAGCTCCCCCATCCGTAGTGGTACTAAGGGCTTTGTCAATTTTAGGCCTATAATAATACTTCTTTGGTTTAGGCACTTTAGAGACATACATAAACTTTTGCTCCTTACCCACATAAGCTTTCTCCTTATATTTAGAGAAGAAAATGTTGAACCCAAGGTTCCCATAGCTTTTTCAAGTTCATCAATCCTATTGGTTTGATCATCATGGACAACACAAGTTCCTAGGACACTAATTCTTTCATCAATTCCTCCTAAGGATTTATCAAGTTCATCAGTTTTATCAAGTAACATTTCCAATTTAGTTTCAATACTTGGAAAAAATTTCTCTATGGTTTCCAATTTTTTCATAACATCCTCAAGAGAGATTTCAGTTTTAACTTCATCAACAGGGGGTATTCCAAATAGACTCTCAATAATGCAGCTAGCTTCTAATGCAGGAGTACTTAGGAAGTTACCTCCCGCGAGACAATCAAGAACATACCTATTCCAGCTAGAGATACCAACATAAAAATTCCTGAGTAAAATAGTGGTGGAGTGTTTCTTAGTGCACCTATTATGGGCATTACTAATTCTATACCAAGCATCTCTTAAACATTCTCCCCCTTGTTGCTTAAACGAACGAACTTCAACTTCAGGATTACTCATTTTAGCAATAGTAAATAAAACAAACTAGATAAAGTAAATGCAAGTAACTAATTTTTGTGTTTTTGATATAGCAAACAAGATAGCAAATAAAGTAAAACTAGCAACTAATTTTTTTGTATTTTGATTTAGTGCAGCAAACAAAGTAGTAAATAAAACTAAGCAAGACAAAAACAAAGTAAAGAGATTGGGATGTGGAGACTCCCTTGCAGCGTGTCTTGATCTCCCCACAGGCGAGAAAAAGAGCTTGATACACAGCGCCGTTGGAAAAAGAGGAAGGTGTGATGCGTACACGGCAAGTTTTCGAGTATGAAACCAAGGTTTATCGAACCAGTAGGAGCCAGAAGCACGTTGAAGGTTGATGGCGGCGAGATGTAGTGCGGCGCAACACCAGGGATTCCGGCAACGTGGAACACACAACACAAACCAAGTACTTTGCCCCAGCGAAGCAGCGAGGTTGTCAATCTCACTTGCTAACAAAGGATTTGATGTATAGTGTGGATGATGATTGTTTGCAAAAAATAGAACAGATTGGTGGTGTATTTCGGTAAAGAGAATTGGACCGGGGTCCACAGTTCACTAGGTGTCTCTCCCATAAGATAAACATGTTGGGTGAACAAATTACGGTTGGGCAATTGACAAATAAAGGGCATGACCATGCACATACATATTATGATGAGTATAGTGAGATTTAATTGGCATTACGACAAAGTACATAGACCGCTATCCGGCATGCATCTATGCCTAAAAAGTCCACCTTCAGGTTATCATCGAACCCCTCCAGTATTAAGTTGCTAACAACGACAATTGCATTAAGTATTGTGCGTAATGTAATCATTAACTCCTCGAACCAAATGTTTTATCCCTAGTAACAGCACATCCATAATCTTGAGGTTTTGTCCCAGATTCACGGAGACATGAACCCACTATCGAGCATAAATACTCCCTCTTGGAGTTACAAGCATCTACTTGGCAGAGCATCTACTAGTAACGGAGAGCATGCAAGATCATAAACAACACATAGATATAAATTGATAATCAACATAACAAGTATTCTCTATTCATCGGATCCCAACAAACACAACATATAGAATTACGAGATAGATGATCTTGATCATGTTCGTGCTCACAAGACCACAATTAAGCATAATGGGGAAGACAACCATCTAGCTACGCTATGGACCCATAGTCGAGGGTGAACTACTCACACCACTCCGGAGGCGACCATGGCGGCGTAGAGTCCTCCGGGAGATGATTCCCCTCTCCGGCAGGGTGCGGAGGCGATCTCCGAATCCCCAGAGATGGGATTGGCGGCGGTTTTCTGGAGGTTTCGTATCGTGGCTCTCGGTCTGGGGGTTTCGCGACGAAGGCTATTTGTAGGCGGAAGGGCAGGTCAGGGCGTCCGAGGGCCCACCCTAGGTCGGCGCGGCGAGGGCTTGGGCCGCGCCGCCTGGTTTGGCCACCTCGTGGCCCTTCGTTGACTCTTCGGTCTTATGGAAGCTTCGTGGCAAAATAGGACCATAGGCGTTGATTTCGTCCAATTAGAGAATATTTCCTTACTAGGATTTAGAAACCAAAAACAGGCAGCATGGGTATCTTGTTAATAGGTTAGTTCCAGAAAATGCACGAATATGACATAAAGTGTGCATAAAACATGTAGATATCATCAATAATGTGGCATGGAACATAAGAAATTATCGATACGTCGGAGACGTATCAATCCGCCACCTCGGCAGAGTCCCTCGAAGAAGAGAACCCGAAGGCTGGGCGGCGACCTGGCGGGGAATCCCGAGATCATCGCCCCACACGCGAGAGGCGGAGGATGGCGTCCGCCACCAGGGTGCCAACGAAGGGAGTCGAGGAGGCCGCAACACTCCTCTGGCCATCGTCCCCGTCCATCCATGGGAGGCGGGAGGGCCGCCGTCGCCCCTCCATCCCCGTCCGACCGCCACCGCCCAGCCATCCGGGAAGCGGGAGGGCCGCCGCCGCACCATCGTGAGAAGCTCCTTGGCCACCGTCCCCGCTGCGTCACGATGGAAGGCCGCCACCGCCACCGGCGGAGGTCGTCTAGGGTTTGGGGTTGGGAGGAAACAAATCAAGTTCTGATTGATGGGGATGATAGATACTTGATGTGTATTGGTTCTTTTTCAAATAGTCATATGTGTAAGAGACACTTAGAAATATAAAAAATTATGTGTTAAATTACTATTATTTTCTACAATCCATCAGTGTGCGATATCTGTTTTTATAGAGTATTGGAATGAAAGTAAGCTATAGTGGGCTTGCAAGTAAGAAGCATGAGCAATTGAAAATTCAGTTATTCAACCAAGAACAAAGATTTTGGTCAACCTATGAAAAGTGAGGGATAAGTTTGGCAGCAAGTTGAACATGCTACCTTTATGTAAAAGGGTGTTCATAGCCTAGTTTATTCTGCCTAGATATTTCTAATATGGTGCTCACAAATAAACATAGCTTTATAAGGGCCAGAGGGATCGATTGGGAAGACGATTTACGATCTAGAAAAAATACCATAGCTATCACAACGATATCGTAACCTTCATCAACAATGAAGAACAAAGCAGCACGTAGGGATTTTCCTCCGGAGGTCTGAAGCAAGAAAACAAGAAATGTTCTTTGAGGCATACTCCGGGCTATTGGGCCAAATTCGGAGTCATGAGGTTAGTGTGGACTTTGAATCACTTGGGCTTCTCAATAGAAGCGAGGAGTTGGCTAATCTGGGAAAGATCTTTAGTGAACTAAGATGTTTGGAATATCATTAAGGAATTGCCAGCAGATCACGCCCCATGGCCTGAATGTAATCGAGAAGAAAACTAGTAAGTCCATGCACAATGCTTAAAATACAATAGAACTCTTTAACATATCTTAATTAAAAATTGCATTACATAATTTTTGTGCGCTTTATGGTGTCTGCCAGTATTTTTGTTTCCTAAAATCGAGAACATTTCCAACAACGATTCATTTGGTACCTTGTCTAACTTAGTTTGCACCAAAGCATATTAGAACATGTATCATACGATCAAGAAAAATATAATCAAAGTCGTTGTAGTATAGTGGTAAGTATTCCCGCCTGTCACGCGGGTGACCCGGGTTCGATCCCCAGCAACGGCGAATTTTTGGGCGATTTTTTTGGTAGCTAAACTAGATAAAATCTGTGCAAGCCGCTGGGCACGGACAAATTGACAGCAGAAGGATTGAACTGTCCATTCTTACGATGGATTGAAGCCTGGCAGCGTCTACATTCTTTAGCTCAGGGGAACTAGCGTCTTATCACAGTGAAAGAAGTAGAAATTCTGAGCATCGACCTATTCCGTGACTATCTGCAGAGCCTCGTGCAGTGTCTAATACTGAGATATTGAGCTGCGGAGACCAAATCCTTCGTTGGTAACTCGGACAGGATCATAAGAGGCAGTTGTGAACTTTTCAATCTTGTCGATCGCCCAAGTGTTGAGTGTAGAATTGAAAGACTGAACTGAGCTTGCACCTGACTTTTCGGACACGTGAAGCTGTATTCTTTCTTCATGCTAGAAGCCTAGAATCATATATATTAGCAAGTCAAGTTCTTTGAGACTTGATGGGGATTTGGAGCCACCAGTCCTGGGCTCCAGGCAGGATGTTGATGTCGCCCAAAGACCCAAGATGAAGTGTCTCCACCTTAACCCCATTGCTGTAATGGTTTCCAGTAATTTGGTCGACATACTCGATAATATAGGTATCTCGGTCCTCAACCCAAGTGTATGGTTGTTCAGTACAAGGTTGGAATACCATCTCCATTAACGATTGAACGTAAAGAATTAATCCATGAGACACGCAGGCAGCCAGGTCAGCGTCTTGCACTGTCAAGATGGAGTGTATACAATGTAGGGTGCCCTGCAGAACCAAGCCATTTGTTTCAGCTAGTGGTAGTCACTAGCTTATTAGTTGTAACTAGAATACTTCGCTGCCTGGAAGAAACACCTCAAAGGCAAGTGCTTGTCTCATATTTTGGTCACCATTACAAAACATGGCGTTGTTGTTGACAGGATGCTCTGTTCCAGCTGACGAAGCCGTGTTGGTCCACTGTCTCCAATGCAGCGGAGCGCGGAAAGTATGTCTCAGTTTTACTGAGATTTTGCGAGGCAGAGTTTTGAGTGCTCGAGAACTAGAGATCCTTGAGCAAGGAAAGACGAAAAACATGGCTTACAAAAATCGGATACTGGTTAGCCGGTTATGAAGGAAGCGGCGAGTATCTGAATTTACTCGATGGGGAGTAATCTTGTAATTTCAAGAACTTGTTAGACCTTCCAAGTTTTTTTTTTTAACGGTAGTTAGACCTTCCAAGATGAGTTGTGCCTACAACAGAAGAACCGAGATGCGTTGGAGAGAAGGTTCGATTCTGTCAATATTTTCGCCGGAAACAGAGGGGCTGCAGCTCAAATCCGGGCGTGAGTTCAACAATAATCTTTGAGCTGTCCTTGGAAATTGATTTTATAGAATCTGTTAAATAATTGAGCACCGAAGTCGTTGTAGTATAGTGGTAAGTATTCCCGCCTGTCACGCGGGTGACCCGGGTTCGATCCCCGGCAACGGCGATCTATTTTTGTTTGCCCCTTTTATTTTCTTTTCAAAACACTGGCTCTCTGGCAAATCAATCATATTTCACACAGATGCATTGGTGAATTCAGCAATCTGGCAATTCAATCACAATTCACATATATGCATGGTCCAGCTGACGACAAAGTCGACCAGCATTTTACCATTTTCATCCATGTAGTCTAAGCATGTTTTGCGTTCAAAATCATATAAATGTGCAGCTCTATATTCCACTATGACCACTTGAAAAAATAACAGTATAGAACAGGAAGGATCACTGCCCTCAAAATATTCAACTGACATACCAAAACAAATAAAGTGATGAAGAAGTACTATGTGGACCGTCAAGCTTCACATATTATGTAGAAACGGCGATCTATTTTTGTTTGCCCCTTTTATTTTCTTTTCAAAACACTGGCTCTCTGGCAAATCAATCATATTTCACACAGATGCATTGGTGAATTCAGCAATCTGGCAATTCAATCACAATTCACATATATGCATGGTCCAGCTGACGACAAAGTCGACCAGCATTTTACCATTTTCATCCATGTAGTCTAAGCATGTTTTGCGTTCAAAATCATATAAATGTGCAGCTCTATATTCCACTATGACCACTTGAAAAAATAACAGTATAGAACAGGAAGGATCACTGCCCTCAAAATATTCAACTGACATACCAAAACAAATAAAGTGATGAAGAAGTACTATGTGGACCGTCAAGCTTCACATATTATGTAGAAATGTATCATCCACCACAACAGTCTATTTTTAGACCTGATTGCAACCTATGCTAAGAGCATCTCCAGTCGCGTCCCCCAAACCATCCCCCAAAGGGATTTGGGGCGCGCCGGACAAAAAAAGCGTTCCAGCCGCGTCCCCAAAGCCCTTTTTGTCGCGGCCCGATCGGTGTCCGGCGCAGGTCCCACGGGGGCTCGGGACGCCGGACACAACAGCGAGGCCAACCGAGGCCGACCGTCGGCGGCACGTTAATTTAAACCTAACCGTCGCCTACCTCGCGACGGAAGTTATTCGCGCGCAGCGGCATCTTTGCCTTAATGGCGACGGAGGGGCGGCGAGACGTCTCGTCGGTCTTCGCAGCCTCACGCGTCGCGTTCGCACGCCACCGCCCGTTCCGCGCGATCTTCCCGCCTCTTCGTCTATTCCCGCGCTTTCTTCCCGACGCGGCGTCTATAAAAGGTCTCCCGGCTCATCAATGGTAGCCACCACACCCGCAACAAACACAGCCCTCGTCGCTCCACGCCGTCTCCTCCATCACCGGTGGCAATGGCGAACCGCCCCGGCGATGCCCTTCCACTCGCCGCCGTCTCCATTGACGAGCGGCCGCGGCGTGCGGCACTCGAGGCACTCGAGAGAGGCCCGCGCCGGCGTGAGCGCGCGGCGGCGGATGTAGCGGCGTTCTCCGCCCCTCGCAGGGAGGCGGCGGCGCGTGGCAGAGCAGCGAGCGACACCGTTGCGGCGTTCGACGCCTCGACGGACAAGAGGCGCGACGCGCCGGCCGGGAGATGGACAGCGATGGGCGCCGCGCCGGCGCGATGACGCGGCGCGTGGTGAACGCGTGACTCGATCGGCGCCGCGGCGTGAGTCGATCGAGCTCAGCGGCCGGCGGCAGCGTCGGCAGCCGGGGGCGGCGCACGGCGCTATGGGGGCGGCGGCGATTGGCGGCGCGTTTGCGGCGGCGATGATGAGCGCCAGATGTGGAGAGAGGCGCCAATGGAGGAGGAGGAGGCGTGCGGAGGAGAGGTGGAGGACGACGGCGGCGCGGCGAGGGACGGCGACGACGCCCGCACCGGACGAGACGGCCGATCAGCAACGCGCCCTCGTCGAGTCCTTCGAGTCGGAGTCGGAGCTCCGGATGACGCCCGTGCCCTCGAAGAGCGCATATTCGTCGCGCCATCGAGCTCTCCCTCCGGCGGCGCGCGAGGGACGGAGGACGCGCGGGGCGGCACCGTCGGCCACCGCCGAACGCAAGGAGAGGAGCGCGGCAGGAGCTGCGGCGTGGGGAAGCGACGACGGGCGGGGCCGTCGAACGCGCCGCCGGGCGGTCGATAGTCTAGGTTTAGATGAAATCTAGCCGTTTTCATTCAAACTTTGTAATATATAATCAAAATTGAATGAAAACCTTTATTTTCGTGCACAAATATTCATTTGGGGCGGCGTTTGGGGGACGCGGCTGGGGAGCGACGTCCCCCAAACGCGGCACGAACAAAACACGTCCCCCAAACGCTCGATCCGGCGCGGTTTGGGGGACGGTTTGGGGAACGCGGCTGGAGATGCTCTAACCTGACATGTTGAGGGAACAACGCTACAGATTTTGCTCTTTTGGCAACGACTAGTTTCATTTCATATATGATATATACTAGATTCTGACAGAACAACTAAACACTCTAGTCAGGTCAGGTGGACACCGTGGACCGTAGGTATGGATGCTTGACATGGACCGGGCAACACTCAGTGAAACCTGCGCAAAGCGAGAGATCCACCACTTCAGAGAACACTGCATGGAACTTTTTTTTTGAAAGGGGACTGCGTGGAACTTGGCCACAAACCCGATACTCCATCTCTTTGTCAGACCGCCATAGACACCTTCCAAGTGGGATCTCCATGCTGCGGCGCAGCTCCGTCGCGATGAAAAACTGCAACGATTGTTTGCTGCCACCATATCTGCCTTCGAAGAGTACGATATCATCACCTATCCTGCCAGTCCACGCCACGCAGCACAGGTTGATGCCCTGGGAAGGTAGTGTGTGAGTGGCCAGAGCTGAATGGTGGCCTCAATGCCATCCATGGTCATGGCTAGCTTCACTTGCATCATTGGGAAAGAGTGGCTGTCAACAATGGACAGCAGCTTGTTCCGTAAAAAAAAAATGGACAGCTCGTTAACTCTCGACCATGGGAGCCCGCCGGTTGGGTGCTCTGATTCTCCTTGGATCAGCTGCTGGTAAGCATCGAGGCCGTCACCTGTTCTCTTCATCTTCAGGTCAAACTCGAACAAGATAGTACGACTGATTGCTCTACGAGGGCTCAGCGTTAGCAGCAGCTAAAACACCCTGCAAAATAAATCAATATGCTTATAGTTTTCACCCTTCTTTGCTTGCTTTGTGAATGAAAACACTGGAGAAGAGATGGACCGCATTGTGTTATACAATAGTCAAAGGGTCTGCCATCTCCCGGTTGAAAATGTAATTACGTTTTCCATCTTTGAAGTCTCTAATTGCCTGGAAAGCCAGACACATCGAGCTTCCAAGAATTAAGAGAATCAGCTACAATGAGCTCAAGGGTGTAAACTTGCAACATGATGGAAGGGGTACAATTGCACGACTCCAAACAAACAAGTGTAGGGTAAAGATTGCTCTTAGGCTGCAAAATTGCTGAATAAAAGGGGTTATGACTTATGAGTAAGGATTATGATCCGCGGCAAATAACATCGAAATGTCAAAGTAGGCCAGAGAAAATTAACATTAATTAATAACTAAACCCGGCTTCGAGTTGATCTTTGTATCTCCTTTGCAAGACTTTGTGAATAATCTAATAAAGAAATTTGTGTGCATCCTTCGGATGCAGAGGCTGGGGCTATGCTCCCATTTCGAAGAAAAAAAATGTGTTTTCCGGAGCTTAACTCTAACATATGATTTGTCTCCATCTACTTATTTGAACTGCAAGCTCAAAACAGTAACTAAATTCCATCAGATAACAACCTCGAAAATCACATCGGTGTGCTCTGGGAAGACTATGATGTCGGACGGCGGCAGCTTGGCGAAGGATTTCACATCATTGTCAACGGCGGTGATGACGCACTCAATGGTGATGCCGCACTCGATGGTGAGGCGATCCTCGTGAAGGTAAGGCGATACCTCGAGCTCGCTCTTTAGCTTGAAGTCGATGCGACCGGAGCACCCGCTTCTTTCGGGTTCGGTGTCGAATTCGTTAGTTCCAACCATGGTATACGGTGGCGCAGATCCGGTGACGTCCACGAGACTGATGTGAAAGGACTCCCTCACCCTGGTTTCCTCGTCCTCGCTCATTTATTGGAGGAACGCCCCAATCCCATTTCAGAATTAGAGGTTTAGTGAGTTGGCAGAGGCCAAGTTGTAGGTATCTCTCTAATGGACGTGTAATATTGAAATTTTACTATTTATTAACATATGTAATCAATGAAACAAATAAACTTTTATAATTTATAAAAAAACTCCAAGTGTTTATGTTCTTTAACAAGAAACGAGGAACACTAATAAAAGGAGGCCAAAGGGAGCATTCAAGAGGCAAACAATTGCTGATACTTAATAAATGTTAAATTAGGAGACCATAGCCCACAAACTTACATGTGCCAAATTGTTTTCTAGATTCATACACTCCGAAACACTCTGATAGATATTTAAAGGCAGTATGAAAATATATACATATAACACATTTACTTAGGAGATGCCATATATGTCCTTAAAGAGTCGGTTTATTGAATAGAGATGTCCTTACCTTACCCAATACCCCTTCGGGATATCTTTTGAAAACCTGTTGTATGAGCAGAAAATATTTTCCACATTGAGAGGCATACATTAATTGTTGAGTAATGTGGTTGTAGTGGTTACACAGAATTGGAGACCCAATTGTAACTATATATTATCTCAAACATACCAAGCAAGATTCAAAAAATCAATAAATATTTTTTGAGCAAAAAATTGTAACATAGTTTGAATTCACAACTAGAAAATTGCAAAAACAAATTGTACCTATCTTGAAGCAACTATATGAAAAATATGTATCTTGATATAGTTGATATATGTATTACATTAAAGGTAGTAACTGAAAGATGTACCACGAATAACATACAATATATTTTTTAATACTAATGAGTTATGAAGAAATAAAAAAGTTCAGTATAAATAACTGAACTCCCGAGGTGGGACTAAAATTTGTCCCCCTAGTATGCACACACTACACTATGTCGGCCACCCCTTCTACAACCCACTTGCTCCCCGCATACTGAGGGGGCACTCCTCTCTGCATATTCCCATCCCAACAGTTGAATCCAAGAAGATGTTTCTGGATCTTCGGCTCTATTTTTTGATGCTCTTGTCATCAATAGCTCACCGAAAAATCTTCTATGCGATGGGTAGGACCTCGACATTGATATAAAGAATATTCCTGTTTTATTAAGCCATTTTTTTGGTTCTCAGATAGTCAAAGCTGAAACAGAAACTAGGGTCAAGGGTAGTGAGCTTCCAAGGAATGAAAATAGAACCAAACAATTTTTTTCACTTATTAGGCTCATTTTTTGTGCCACACAAGGCATATTATGCTTTTAGTAGAAGATGGCATGCATATCGGTACACGTGTGCTAGTAATGAATTTTTAAAAATCTACATGCTGCAAGTATAATATTCAACGTCTGGAGATTTCGTATGTATTGGAACCGTTTAATTCTTAGAAATAATATTAAAATTTATTGCATCCATTTTAATATAATATATAAGCCTTTTTCGAAAGCTAGTTTAGCTTTCTTAAAGGGCTTATATTTCGGAATGGAGTTAGTATTTTTATAGCTATGTAGGTATAGAGCTGCATTTCACATGGAAATAAATCAACGTCCAAATAACATATACGTCAATTATATTTGAATATTTTCTTGAAATTTGAAAAACATATACGTCAATACTGATATTATAATTGTTTAAAATGAAATCGAAAGGATAACATTTATATGTAATCATTTGTATGCAAGACTATTTTTCTCCTGAAAAGTGAAAACACGAGATATATTTACTCAAACAAGGCACACATTAATAAAGTACGTAGCTAGCAATCTAGTAGTATATATTTATGCGAGTGAACTACCAAAGTGAAAGGAAGACTTTGATCTGCTGCCAAGGCTACATATCTTCTCCCATAGTTCCACTAAAGCCAAAGGGCAGTTTGCTTTGAGCTCAGCATACTCTTGGCTTGCCATTAACGCCTCGATTTGCACTCTACTACCTAAAGAGGCAATGGGGGATTTGCACACATTTGCCACACTTTTTTTCGCACTTTGCATATTTGCCACACCATATGTCACTGACATGTGGTGGTCATAGGGCAAATATGCAATAAAAAATGTAAAGTGTGGCAAATGTGCAAATATTCCGTGCGGTCTTCACATCAATATTCTCGGAAAGGATGCCTTCACATTTAGTCTTCAGCGTGTCTATGGCATAGCGATCCGCGGCGACGAGCAAATGCCGGATCATCTCGTTGTAGTGAGTGCGGCCAAGATCATCCAATGCAGGCAATGAATTGGTGTAGACGAAATTAAGGAGGGCCTCAAAGACAGCGGGTTGAATGTCAGCGATGGTAATCCGATCAATGTCGTTTTCTCTCATCGCGCCATATAGCTCCGCTTTGAAGACAGGCGACTGCATCGCGAGCACCCTTCTGTGGGCAGGAAAATCCTCTTCCTCAACCTCGAAAATCACGTCGGTGTGCTCTGTGAAGACCGTGATGTCGGACGGCGGCAGCTCGGCGAAGGATCTCACATCCTTTTGACCGGCGGTGATGACGCACTTAATGGTGATATGCCGCACTCGATGGTGAGGCGATCCTCGTGAAGGTAAGGCGACGCCTCGAGCTCGCTCTTCAGCTTGAAGTCGATGCGACCGGAGCACTGGATTCTTTCGGGTTCCGTGTCGAATTCGTTCGTCCCTACCATTGTATGCGGCGGCGCAGATCCGGTGACGTCCACGAGGCTGATGTGGAAGGACGCCCTCACCCTGGTGCCCTCGTCCTCGCTCATTAATTGGAGGAACGCCCCCAGCGCGGGGAATTCCTTTACACGACCCTGTAATCCCCCGGTCAAGACGACAATTACCCAGTCGAAGCCGCCGACGGTGAACACGGCCGACATTGCGCGGCCGCAGTCTCCGTCGGGTAGCTCCCTGTGCAGGCTGTATCCTGAGATCTCGAACACGTGAGAGCCGTGCACCTTCTTCGCGCCACGTTGCAGCCCTCCTTCGTCTTTGGGATCAGGTCGTCGTGGTAGCAGAAATTCATCGCCGTCAGCTCGGCGCGTCGGGTGGTGGACGTTATGCCCCCCATGGCCGCGCGCTTCGCTTGTCTTGCTCGGTCGGGGTTGGGGTTGGGGCGATGCCGCGACTCTTGTCTGCCTCGACCGGAGCTGACTGTTTTGTTTTTCTTGCTAGGGTTAGTTGTACGAAGAGGAAGAAGGCGCGATCGAGGACTTTCGTAGGAACTGGGCGATGTCTGCGTTGGACCCAAACCCGGATTCGAACGCCAGACAGACTAGGAGTGCAGTTCATGTTCATCCCGGTGCAACTGAAAATCTTATTGTAATTTTCAGCTGTTCTGTTGTGGGCAGAGGTGAGGGCCTAACCTGAGGTAGAAGGAGGCTGCAGGGAGAAACTCTCTCAGCTTAGGGTTACAGAGATAGAAGCACCTTATGTAGGTCAAGACTGGGCTGGGCCAGATGGGCCACAATAGAGAACAAGAAGACAGCCCAACAGATGGGCCACAATAGAGAACAAGAAGACAGCCCAATAGATACACCAACAGTTATCCAACACTCCCCCTCAAGATGGGTGATAAATGTCAATCATCCCCATCTTGGCACAGGCAAGATTACACTCCTTTGATCCTAGTCCTTTTGTTAAACAGTCTGCCACTTGTTGTCCTGATCTCACATAAGCCAATGAGATAATCCCAGCATCAATCTTTTCTTTAATAAAGAATCTGTCTATCTCCACATGTTTAGTTCGCTCATGCTGGACAGGGTTGTTTGCTATGTTTATGGCAGACATATTATCACACCAAACTTTCAAGCTTCCTTGCCTTAATTTTTTTAGCTCTCTTAGAAGGTTTCGTACCCACAACATTTCACCCAGGCCCTGTGACATAGCTCTGTACTCTGCTTCGGCTGTTGATTTCGAGACAACAGATTGTTTCTTACTTCTCCATGACACCAAATTTCCTCCAACAAAAACACAATACCCTGAGGTGGATCTTCGATCATCTAAGCAGCTAGCCCAATCTGCATCACAATATCCATCTACATTTAGGTGTCCATTACTTTTAAACCACAATCCTTTTCCCGGAGTGCCCTTCAAGTATCTCAAGATTCTTTGAGCTGCTTCCAAGTGTCCATCCCTCGGATCATGCATATAGCGACTTACTACACTCACTGCAAATGATATGTCTGGTCTTGTGTGGCATAAGTATATTAGTCTTCCAACAAGTCTTTGATATTTCTCCTTGTCTATGGGTTCTCCAGACTCTGCTGTGATTTTATTATTTTGTTCGATAGGGCTTGAAGCCACTCGGCACCCCAGCATGCCCATATCATCTAAGAGATCCAATGTATACTTTCTTTGAGATAGTGATATCCCTTTTGACGATCGTGCAACTTCTATTCCAAGGAAGTATTTAAGTTTTCCCAAATCTTTCACCTCAAAGGCTTGACTCAAGCATCCTTTCAGTTTTGCGATTTCAACATCATCATCTCCCGTGATAATAATATCATCAACATACACAGCAAGGATAGTGATTTTCTGCTCAGAATGTCTGTAAAATAAGGTATGGTCTCCATTGCACTGACCATACCCAATGCCACACACCACTTGTCTAAACCTATCAAACCAGGCCCGTGGAGATTGTTTGAGACCATATAGAGATTTCTTCAGTCTACATACCTTCCCTTTAGTTTCAGGTCTGACAAATCCTGGTGGCATCTCCATATACACCTCCTCTTGAAGATCACCATGCAGAAATGCATTTTTGACATCAAGTTGATGCAAGGGCCATCCGAAATTTGCTGCACAAGAGATCAATATTCTGACAGTGCTCATTTTTTGCCACTGGTGCAAACGTCTCATCATAGTCAATGCCATAAGTCTGACTATATCCTCTTGCCACAAGTCTTGCCTTATATCTCTCCACTTTTCCTTCTGCATTTTGTTTTACAGAATAGATCCACTTACACCCTACTGTATTCTTTCCTTTAGGGAGATCTGTCAACTCCCATGTTTTATTTTTCTTCAAGGCCTCTAATTCTTCCATCATAGCATTGCACCATCTCGGGTCCAACCTGGCTGCCTTCCAATCCTTAGGAATAGATACAGTTTGTAGTGAAGCAACAAAAGCCCGAAAAGAGGGTGACAATGCCTCGTAAGAAATATAATTTCCTACGTCATAGTCATCATAACTCAGCCGCTTTGGGGGCCCAACTTTCCTTACCCCTTTCCTTATTGCAATTGGCAAGTCTAGGCTATTATTAGACTCAGTCTGAGATTGATTCTCTCCAGCAGAATCTACACTTGTGCTTCCTTGATTTTCAGGTCCAATGGGTTGCTCCCCCTGCCCCTGGTCTTGTAGCTCCTCCAGTGCATCTACTTGTTCCCTTTGTACTTGTTTTCTAGAGTACACAAGTGGATTCTGCAGACATCTTTGTGGTGGTACGGGTATAGGTGGTGTAGGTGTACCAGGAATTGCAGGAATCTCCGCAACAATAGGAATTTGTTGATGTTGTTGGTCACCACCTTGCTGCTCTTGATCACCACCTTGCTGTTGCTCCCCCTCTTGAGCATCACCAAGATGGTCAAGCCCCTGGAACAAGCCACTAAGATCACTCTCACCGTCATAAAATGGTTCTGACTCGCGAAACGTAACATCCATGCTTACAAATGTCCTCCTGTCAGTGGGACTCCAACACTTGTAACCCTTATGTCTGGAGGAATAGCCAATAAAGATACATTTGATAGCCCGATGATCTAGCTTGCCAACAGATGGTCTGTGATCCCTTAAAAAACATGTACAGCCAAAGAGTTTGGGTGGTACAACAAAGTCATTGTTATTTAGAAGGAGTTGGCAAGGAGACTGCATACCTAGAATCTTTGAAGGCATTCTGTTGATCAAATACGTAGCAGTCATAACTGCCTCACTCCATAAGAATTTGGGAACATTCATGGTAAACATAAGAGAACGAGCCACTTCAAGAATGTGCCTATTCTTCCGCTCAGCAACTCCATTCTGGGGAGGAGTGTCAGAACATGAAGTCTGGTGCAGTATACCTTGCGAAGATAAGAAAGCAGCAAAAGGTTTGTTGATATATTCAGTACCATTATCAGTTCTGATCACTTGCACCTGAACATTGAATTGGTTTTTCACATAGGCACAAAAACTCTGAAAACAAGTGAACACTTCATCTTTGTGACGCATAAGATAAATCCATGTCATTCTGGAATAGCAGTCAATAAAAGTCACAAAGTACTTCACTTACTGACACAACAGGACACGTCCATACATCAGAGTGCACTAACACAAATGGGGATACACTTCTGATCCCTCTACTAACATAAGAGGTTCTCGTATGCTTAGCATATTCGCAGGCATCACAACATAATTTGGTTTTGTCCACTCCATTCATTACATCAGGAAAAACTCGAAACATTTTATCAAACGCCATGTGGCCCGTTCGACAATGATGAACTAGAGCCATACTCTCCTTTCCTCCAACAATCGCAGCAAACACGGAACTAGCATCATGCCCCATCTTGTCACGATCTATGTGCCAAAGACCTCTATGCCTGGTTGCAGTCCCAATCTTCTTGCTGCTCTCCCTTTCCTGAATTAAACACATATATCTATCAACTATTATACGGTAGTCCTGCTGATCATTCAGGGCACTTAGAGATAGCAGATTTACTGGAAAAGCAGGAACATGTAGAACTGATGACAATTTTATGTTGGGTGTACATTGCACCGACCCCTCCCCTTTTATAGATTGTGTTGTGCCATCTGCTGTTTGGATAGTGCCTCTATGTGTGGGAGGATACTGAGTATAAGAGTCGAACTCACTAATATTCCCAGTAACATGTTTGGATGCTCCAGAATTAAGAATCCAATCTGAATTAGCATTATGAGTGGCTATAGAAACTCGATCAATATTACCTTCATCTTTGTAGACATAGTGAGCAAAGTTCCCAAAGGTTTCTTCATTTTGTCCTTCTTCCTTTGATTGTCCCTGAGAGGTACTGGTAGTTGGCTCTGAAGTTGCTGCCATATGTGCCTTGGGTGATATAGTGTGCTGCTGTCCACCACCCCTGCCATACTGTTGTCCATATGGCTGTCCACCACCTCTGCCATACTGATGTCCATATGGATGTCCACCACCTCTGCCATACTGCTGTCCACCGCCTCTTCCATTCTGCTGTCCATATGGCTGTCCACCACCTCTGCCATCACCTCTTCCTCTGTAGCTTCCTCTGCCATGTGTGTATCCTCCTCTCCCCTACGGGTGTAGCAAAGGAGGTACACTGATGCTTCAAGTGTCCCTTCTGTCCACAAGTATAGCAGTCTCTCATCTCTTGTCTCTCGGTAGTGTAGAAGGCCGGATGAGGGACAGAATCGCTTCCCTTTGTCATATTCAGACGCACTTCCTCTCTGGACATAGCTGCAATGGCCTCTTTGAGAGAAGGGGTAGTGGTTTGATGCAGTAAAGCAGCCCTTCTCCCCTCAAAATCTTGATTAAGGCCTTTCAAGAACTTCATGACTCGCCGACGTTCAATCCAGCTTGCAGCAGCACTCACACATTCCCCATGGGCAAGTTCCAGAGGATCAACATGATCTAAATCTCCCCAAAGATGCTGCAACTCAGCCACATATGCCATCACAGTTTTGTTTCCTTGTTGCAAGTCATGCACTTTATCCTCAATCTCAGCAATCAACATAATGTTCCCCTTTCCAGAATATAGATTTGATAGGGTGTCCCATACCTCTGAAGCTTTAGTGAGTGCCTCTACAGAAGCAGCAATGTTAGGAACCAAAGAGTTAAGCAACCATGCCACAATCAGAGAATTTATGGCATTCCACTGTTTCCATTCCGGGCTAGCCTTGTCTGCTGGTTCTGCAGCTTCACCACTCACACGTTCATCCAACCCTTTCGAGTTCAAAATCAACAGCGCCCTCCTTGACCACCGGAGATAGTTGGCCACTCCTTCCAACTTGATTTCATTCGCCGGCAGCTCAAGTTTCTTACCGATGTTGGTATGAGGAACGATTGCTCCCCCTCCAGCATATCCTCCTCCTCCATCTCTATTGGTAGTGATAAGTTCTGCCAGCTTCTCCAGAGCCTTGGCCAAATCCCCTTTGTCCCCCATGCTTGACACCAAACAACCTCTCAGAAACACGAAAGGGCTTACCCGCAGGATGCCTTCTTCGTCTCCTTACTCGTCACTACCTTCTCCTCCTTGCCGCCGCAGCAGCCTGCTCCCCTCCTCTTCCTCCCAGCCACCGCAGCAGCCTACTTCCTTCCTCTTCCTCTTCCTCCTAGCTGCCACAGCAGACTAGGCTTCCAGATCGGCAGTCCTTCCCGTCGTTGCCCTCACGCCCCTTGCTCTGATACCATGTGGGCAGAGGTGAGGGTCTAACCTGAGGTAGAAGGAGGCTGCAGGGAGGAACTCTCTCAGCTTAGGGTTACAGAGATAGAAGCACCTTATATAGGTCAAGACTGAGCTGGGCCAGATGGGCCACAATAGAGAACAAGAAGACAGCCCAACAGATACACCAACAGGACTGGGCTGGGCCAGATGGGCTACAATAGAGAACAAGAAGACAGCTCAACAGATACACCAACAGTTATCCAACATCTGTTCTGCCAAGCCCAACTGAAATATAAATATTCGAATTCGTCTCAGTCCATTAATTCTTCATCACCTAAGCCTGAGAGAGAGATTTGCATAGTCATGGATCTCATCAGAAACTAACGAATAGGCTCCAGCTGTCCAACAAATTTGCATAGCGCTCTTCCTTCAGAGATTTGGTCCTTGCGCTGCTGGAGAATGTTAGACGTGACTGAAGGTTTGCTATGCCGAATCTCGTGATCCTTAACAGCATTCATTCCATTAATTCCACTGAAGCAGGTTGTAGCAGCGAGACAATACTGTTGACTATCATCATGAACTTATATGCTGTCCTGGACAATATTATGTTAATCAACACGTTCAATATCCTGGAGTGCAGGTGGTACCGGAGATCCGAAGCTTGCATTGGGTGGCTCCCTCGCCCGCCGGTGCTGCGATGAACTTGAGCTAGCACCTAGCTGACTCAGATGAGTTGGTGTATGTATGTTCCGGATGAAGAGGAGAAGCGGTCGGTCCATGAACTGCAGATGCCGCGTTTCCTGCTTGAGGCTTGCGCCCACAATATCGTTTCCTTAGAGCCATCTCCACCGGCGCCCCCAAGTAGGCGTCAGCATTGCCATATGGGGAGCGCCGACACAACATCCTTCATTTAGGGATAGTGTTCCCACACTGGTAGCTCCCGAAAAATTCAAATGTAAAAACATTTAAAAAAAACAAAATTCATACGAATATGATTGTAGACTAGTTTTATGCAAAAGTGACTCGAATTTAAACTCAATGAAACTTGAACTTCAAATTAGATCGAATCCTAATCTACTGACCCTTGGTTGGGGCGTGCTATGGGCCTGCCTCATCGTCGTTCTTCCCCTTTGCCGCCGACGTTTGTGCCCGCCTCTCCACTCTTACTTCGCGCATCTGTTGGTGGAGCATGGCTGCCGGCGACGCTGGAGCTTGTCGGCGGCGCTACCCCCTCAGAGACGCAAGCCACTTGTGAGGCGCCTTGTTTTGGGTGAGCTTCGCTTGCTCGCGGGCGGCCGCCTCGGCCTGGCGCTGAGTGTTGACCTCAAGGAGCTTTTGTTGCTCAGCCGCCATGAGGAGATGTCCCGCCTCCTCCGTGGCCGCCCGCTGGCGCGAGATCTCGACGGCATGGTCGAAGTTGGCGTCATTGAAGAACTCCTGCTCTTCCTCCTTCAGCCTTCGGAAGCGTTGCGCGTTGAAGGAGACCAAGATCGCTGCCTACTCTGGGTCACCGGGGACCTGCTGCTGCTCGCCCCACTATGCTGACTCCTCTGCCGCCTCAGATCTTGCATCTACTATGTACGTCTCGTCCCACTCGTCGAACTGGGAGTCGCCAAAGTCATCGAAGTTGAATTCCATCTCGGCGTCGGGCTGTGGCTGCGGTGGCTGTGGTTGCAGTGGTGGTTGCCGCGCCGATGGCGGTGTGTGGCTGTTACGGCCAAGCATCGAATGTGTCGTATGCAGCCGCGGCGGCATTGTTCTGCAGAGGAATGCAGCGGTGGTGGAGAGGAGAGGATAGCATGGCGGCGGTGGAGAGTACAGGGAATAGCGCGGTGGAGGGCGTACTAATAAGCGGTGCCAACTAGCTGCACAGCAGCCGAGGCATAGTATTTACGGTGGCGTCTGCGCGTGGACCGGTGGTTTCATCGGCGGCCGGTGATGCGCGTGGTTGACGTATTGTCTTTTCGTTCGACACGCGTCCGTTGGGAACCCCAAGAGGAAGGTGTGATGCGCACAGCGGCAAGTTTCCCTCAGTAGAAACCAAGGTTTATCGAACCAGTAGGAGTCAAGAAGCACGTTGAAGGTTGATGGCGGCGAGATGTAGTGCGGCGCAACACGGGATTCGTAACGTGGAACCTGCACAACACAAACCAAGTACTTTGCCCCAACGAAACAGCGAGGTTGTCAATCTCAGCTGCTGTAACAAAGGATTGGATGTGTAGTGTGGAAGATGATTGTTTGCGAAAAGCAGTGAACAGTATTGCATTGGATTGTATTTCAGTGTAGAGAATTGGACCGGGGTCCACGGTTCACTAGAGGTGTCTCTCCCATAAGATAAACAGCATGTTGGGTGAACAAATTACGGTTGGGCAATTGACAAATAAAGGGGCATGACCATGCACATACATATTATGATGAGTATAGTGAGATTTAATTGGGCATTACGACAAAGTACATAGACCGCTATCCGGCATGCATCTATGCCTAAAAGTCCACCTTCGTTTATCATCCGAACCCCCTCAGGTATTAAGTTGCTAACAACAGA
The DNA here is from genome assembly GCA_030979885.1 of Lolium multiflorum. Lineage (NCBI taxonomy): Eukaryota > Viridiplantae > Streptophyta > Magnoliopsida > Poales > Poaceae > Lolium > Lolium multiflorum. The sequence goes on from CM061747.1 coordinate 243,401,079, forward strand.
CATTGCATTAAGTATTGCGTAATGTAATCAATAACTACATCCTCGGACATAGCATCAATGTTTTATCCCTAGTGGCAACACATCCATAATCTTAGGGGTTTCTCTCACTCCCCGATTCACGAGACATGAACCCACTCCGAGCATAAATACTCCTTCTTGGAGTTACTAGCATCAACTTGGCCAGGAATCATACTACGGAGAGGAGCATGATCATAAACAACACATAGATATAAATTGATAATCAACATAATATGGTATTCTCTATTCATCGGATCCCAACAAACACAACATATAAAATTACGAGATAGATGATCTTGATCATGTTCGGCTCACAAGACAATTAGCACAATGAGGAAGACAACCATCTACTGCTATGGACCCATAGTCCAGGGGTGAACTACTCACATCACTCCGGAGGCGACCATGGTGGCGTAGAGTCCTCAGGAGATGATTCCCTCTCGGCGAGCGGAGGCGATCTCCTGAATCCCCGAGATGGGATTGGCGGCGGCGGCGTGGAAGGTTTTCGTATCGTGGCTCTCGGTCTTGGGGTTTGCGACGAGAGGCTATTTGTAGGCGGAAGGGTAGGTCGGGGTCGCGAGGCAGGCAGGGGCCAGTCGCGCGGCCAAGGTGGGGCCGCGCCGCCTACCCTCCCCCCACGCCGTTGACTCTTCGGTCTTGGAAGCTTCGTGGCAAAATAGGACCCTGCGTTGATTTCGTCCAATTCGAGAATATTTCCTTACTAGGATTTCTGAAACCAAAAACAGCAGAAAACAACAACCGCACTTCATCTTGTTAATAGGTTAGTTCCAGAAAATGCATAAATATGACATAATGTATGCACAAAACATGTAGATATCATCAATAATGTGGCATGGAACATAAGAAATTATCGATACATCGGAGACGTATCAGCCGGCCGCACAACAGCCGTGGCGTCGCATTTATGATGCTGCCGGCCGTTGAGCCGCTGCCAAGGAGGCTCCACCCACGAAAAATGACGTGTCGCGAGGCACCGGCGCGCCTGATTCGTGCCCTTCGCAAAGGGTCCGGCACGGGGTTGCCGATGCTTCTATTGGGCTCGAAGCCGTGCCGGCACTTTTTGGGGCGCGCCGTTATGAGCCCAAAGACCACGCCGGCCCCAAAATAGCTATTGGGGCCGCTAGTCGAGATGCTCGTATCATGAAAGTATGCAGCCAAAGTTCTACTACTCATTTGTGGCAGTGAAGTAATAAGCTTATAAGCACTTAATACAAAGCTTATCCTATGTGTATTTGAGAAACCGGCCGCCTCGACCCTCCTCCGCCCCTCCCTTCGTCCCCACCGCTGGCAGGGGTCGTCGGGTGAAGCTCAGGCGACACCGGCGGCGGCGGATCTTCCTCACCTACGTCACAGGGGAGGGTATGGGGCCTTCTTCTCCATGGCGGTGGGGCATCTTCGGGAGGGTTGGTCCGGCGTGGGCTCCTGTGACGGCCGCAACGGGCGCCGACGGCTCAGCTCTGAATCTCGACGCCCCGTCTTAGATGGCTTCGGCCAGAATTATGGGTTCGAGCGGGCCGGGGCTTGGCTATGGAAGACTTCCTGTTGTTGGTGGTGGTGGTTGCCTCCGGCGGTGGAATCTGGTGCCGGCAGAGGTGCAGGGAGATAGGCCGATTGGATGAAAACCCTAGGCAGATATGGAAGATGATTAAATAATTCTTTTCGGTTGTGAAGCTGGAGCTCTCCCATTTAGATAATTGAGATTTGAATCCACTTCCGGCGACAGAAAAATAGCGAATGAAAAACTATGAAAGGCCGCTTTGTGAAAACAATTAGTAGTTGGTTAGGAAAACTTCTATCATATGTAATTACCTAGTTCTTATCAATTATGTCCTAACAAGTCTACCTATGTTTATGTTATCCTTCCTTAAAATACCTAAAAAGTATGAAATAGATTAGACAACTTCAGATCCTGCTTCTTTTGGCAAAGTGACAGCCTCAAAAAGAAGTATAGATTAACTAAAAAGAACATTGTTTGTAGACGTAAGGAACCAGGAGGGTTAGGAGTTGAGGTCTTAGAGTTGAAGAATAAATATTTACTTACCAAGTGGCTGTTTAAGCTTTGAATGAGGAGGAGTTTGGCAAGAGCTTTTATCCAACAAATACCTCCACTCCAAAACCTTGTCTTGGGTTTCAGCTAAACCAACTGACTCGCCTTCCTGGAAAAGCCTCATGAATGTCAAAAGTGATTTCTTTTGTCGAGGCTCCTTCGAATTTGGTAATGGGATGAACACGAGGTTCTAGGAAGATGTTTGGTTACGGGATAAGCCTCTTGCTGAACAATACCCATTCCTGTGAAATATTGTAAATCGGAAGAATGATACTTTAGCAAATGTTTTCTCTACAGTCCCTCTAAACATAGGTTTTAGAAGGGCTTTGTCCAGTAACAAGAGAGAAAGATGCTTGCATTTAGTTTAATGACTCATGCATGTTCCTTTATCAACACAAGAATATGTCTTTCAATGGAATCTAACTACAAACGGAAAGTTCTAAGGTATCTTGATATGATTAATGATCACACTGATTTCCTTCGCAAATATATATATTTGAAAAATAAAAGTACCACTTAAGATTAGGATTTTTATGTGGTTTCTCTACAAAAGTTCATATTTAGGTAAGATTATTTAGCTAAACGTAATCTGAACAAAAGTAAGAAACGTTTTTTTTATAATCAAGATGAAACAATACAACATTTATTTATTATATGTCTTTCTACTGAAGTCCTTTGGCGCACTGCTCACATCACTTCTAATATTGATCCTCCCACAATTATCACAAATCTTTTTGGTAATAGGTTGCTTGGGATAACAAAGAAAGACACAACCGCCTATTAGAGTGGGAGCATGTGCATTATTATGAGCGATTTGGCATGTTCAAAATAATTTTATCTTTAACGGAAAGATTTTCCCATTATTTTTTACAGGTTATACCTATGGCTACCCACCAGATCCATATATGATCTTATCTCCAGCCGTCGAAGGAGTGCCAAGACATGAATTGGGTGCAACCGGTTGAAAGTGATTGCACGAGATATGTACATCCAATTTGGTTGGGGGCTTCATCGCAGGCTAACATGTTGATGACAAGGCGCAACATGTTATTGTGGATCTTCCGATAGCTTATCTATGTTTTTTTCACGTTCTCAGGTCCATGATTTGTATAATTACTGAGTGCAATGTTTGTTTGTAGGACTTTGAATAATATTTTTAATAAATTTTCGTATGCATCGATTGATGCATATGCTAGGTTGTCGCCCCTTTCGGAAAAATGTAAGATGCTAGGTGAAATGTGTTCGGTTTTATTTTTCCATGTGATAAGGGATTACCTCGCCAATGCCTACGTATTGTAGACTTGCGTTTCGGGAGAGAGCTACGACGAAGATTTCGGGAGCAAGATTAGGCACACAATGTACCCACTTCGGGTCCTCTCGGTGGAGGATCCCTACGTGCAATCAGTATATGATATGATCATAAGTATGTTTACGGGGGTCGCCCGTAGGCGGAGATTTGTTGTCTATGTATTCTCCCCCCCCCCCCTGGCTTTATATATGCAACCAGCATAGGATTTTACAAGAGTCTTAGTCGACTACTTCTTCGGGTTGCCTTATTGGGCCTTCTCCATATTGGGCCGAGACAAGTATACTAATAATGGGTACCCGAAGGATATGTCCATGTCAGTAGCCCCCGAGTGTCTAGGGAAGTCAAAGACTTGCGTAGAGACTCAAGACATAATTATCTCCGAAGTTGAAGAAATACAAGGCGAGGCCACTGATCTGGAAATACATCAGGTCAATGTCGTAAATCATGATATCGACGATTCTCGAAGTTATTTTTCTATCGGGTGACCAGCGCTCTCGATGGGAGTAGCCCCCGAGTCTATGTACAGGTATTTGCACCTGGGCATAGATTCAAGTTGTATTACTCGATGAAGAATTTGACTATATTTTTGGGCGCATCCCCTCTTTTTATCGACTCCTGCTAGAGGACTTGATGAAATCCATGCACTCCCGATAGGAGTAGGCTCCACTCGAGTCGCAGAAATTTCCGTGCCTTTTCTCTTTTTTCAAATTCTTCGAGTCCAAGGAGACGCTATATTTTCTTCGACAAATGTATTGTACAGGTATATTGGTAAATGTGGCTGGTTCATCTGACGGATCAGGTACCAGTTAATTGCTCTAGTGGCAAATCCAGATAAATCTACTTCAAACTCGCGTTCCCGGACACGAATTCGGGATACTAGCGTAATTCAGAACATGCCGCTTTAGGACTTACCGCTGAATTCCAGCAAAATTATCGGATCCACGGCGCGTCCGCTGGGATTTTCTTCACATCTGTTGATGTGGATAAAGTGGAAGAGCGCGTTCGGGTGCGATGACACGCCACACAGGACGGATCCTGGGTCTTACCTTCGTGACCTTTTTACGAGTCACGGCATTCGGAGTTTTTACCGCGGCGGACGCGCTCCGAGAATATTTCGTCTAGCGCCTTGTTCGGTTGATGTAATGACCCATTTTCGGGCTCTTCTATATTTTCCGCGGCGTGATGGGATAGCTGAATATCTTGGGTTCTTCTATATTGTCGTCAGGTACATCGCCGATGCTCTTGATCGGAATCGGAATAAATGACGAGTCAATGGACCCGAAGATTTTCCACCTTTTTTTGGTTCCTCCTTGAAGAAAATTTCTTCGGGTTCCTCCTTGAAGAAAATTTTGTCGAGTTCATCCTTGAAGAAAATTTCGTCGAGTTTCTCCTTGAAGAAAATTTCGTCGGGTTCTCTCTTGAAGAAATTTTGTTGAGTTCCTCCTTGAAGAAAATTTCGTCGGGTTCTCTCTTGAAGAAATTTTTGTCGAGTTCCTCCGTAAAGAAAATTTAATCGGATACTCTCTTGAAGAAATTTTGTCGAGTTCCTCCTTGAAGAAAATTTTGTCGACTTACTTGAAGAAACTTTCTTCGGGTTCTCTCTTTGAAGAAATTTCATCGACTTCCTTGCAGATTTTTTTTACCGAGTTTTTTATTGATGTAGTTTTTCTTTAGCACAGTTCTTCTTTCGTCGACATGAGATGTAGAGTGAATTCGTACAGCGCAGCCCCCGAGTGTCGGGTGCGGCGAAAGTAAATTATAATCAACTTTGTGTAAATTAAAGGAACACTTAGCTTATTGGGTACGACGGAGTCGACGAGGAGGTAGGTCGTGCAACTGAGTCGATGAAATCTTCGAGTGCAGGGAAGAAGTCGAGCCAAAGTAGAAACCACCAAATAGAGAAAGTGGATGCCGCCAAATTGTTGATGAAGAAATAACCGTGTCCTCGAGCGTTGCTGGGATGATGTCATGATTGTTGCTTAGACGCTGTGTCGCAGATATGACCCGTGGCGAAGTCGTTGTCGAGCCACCGAGTGTTGCTGAAAACATTGCACCGAAGTAGTGGTCGCCTGAAATATTATGTTATAGCTATGCTTAGGGGAGAAGTCGTTGTCGAGCCCCCGAATATTAGCTCCATAGATATGTAACCTCTTTTTTGACTTCCGCTAGAGAATTCGATGAAATTGTCGACCCCATTGAAACTAAGGCCATTTGAATATTAATCCATTGAAGATTACGCCATGAGAGATAAATTCATTGAAGATGAATCCAAGATGAAATATTTGAGATGAATCCATATTGAAGATTACGCCATTAAACATGAATTATATATTGAATCCGCTGATATCACAGATTAATCCATTGACCCGAAGAAAATAAATCCAGTAACAACCATAAAAGATGAATCCATTGACCCGGAAACGCCTCGGGTACTGTTGTATAAGAGTAAACCAGTAATATCCATATAGATGAATCCGAATAAAATAAATTCACTGACCCGAAGAAAATAAATCCAGAAATAATCCTTGATGGTATATTGATGACCCACAAGTATAGGGGATCAACAGTCTTGAGAGAAGTAAAACCCAAATTTGATGATTAAACACAAGGGGACCAAAGAATACATAAGCCTTGACGCGGAGTTGACAATTCAGCTGCACCTGGAAAGCACTAGCAACAGGGTGATGTGAAAGCAGTGGTAATATGATGCGGCTAGAAAATAGTTGGTACTACTTTGATGGCGTGTTGACGGGAAGTGTGATCGGCAGTAATATGAGATGTAACTGATGTGACAGCATAGAGAGATGATGGAAAATATCCCAGCGCATAGTTGATTGAAAATCAATGATGATGAAATAAAGGACGGGGTTCCATATCTGACCTAGTGGTAACTCTCTAAATAACAAGTGTTGGGTGAACAAATTACAGTTGGGCAATTGACAATTGAATTTACCATTAAGACAAAAATAATCTATTAATATCGTAGGCATGTTTCCATATATAGTCATGCGTGCTCGCAATGAAAACTTGCATAACATCTTTTGTCCTACCAACCCGTTGCAGCGGGGTCTCAAGGGAAACTACTGGTAATTGGTACTCCTTTTAATAGAGCACCGGCGCAAAGCATTAACACTTGGTGAAAACATGTGATCCTCATATCAAAGCCATCCCCTCCGGTTATCCCAATTCGAGATCACTTTGGGCCTCGGGTTCAGGACAAAGACATGTGCATACAATTTGTAGATACAATCTAAGCAACAATTATAGAGCCTAGATCTAAGATCATGCCACTCGTGCACTAGTGCATTAAACATAACAATATTGCAACAACAAATACTTCACAAACTTATAAGATATACTGAACATAATGATCAATCCATCGGATCCCAACAAACACAACACCGATTACATCATATGGATCTCAATCATGTAAGGCAGCTCATGAGATCATTGTATTGAAGCACATGGAAGAGAGTACCATCTAGCTACGCCAACAACCCATAGTCCTGCAGGAACTACTCACAAACCATCATGAAGTCGAAGTGGAGGCGGTGGAGTCGATGGCGTGGCTCAGGGAACTTCCCCATCCTGGCAGGGTGCCGGAACAGATACTTATGTCCCCCGAAACTTGGTTTCGGCGATGACGGTGACTACGGAACTTTTCGTGGACGGAGGGTGGTTCGTTGCGGAGTTTTCATGTCAGAGGGGTCTTATAGGCGAAGAGACGACGCGAGGGAGTGCACAAGTCCACCATACCACCCCCAGCGCGGGCTAGGGCTGGTTGCGCCTGGGCCTGGTATGGGTGGCCTATAGCCCCCCGGCTCTCCTTCTGCTCCCGGGGTCTTGGTATATTAGAATTTCTGATTTTTCGAATTTTCCGAGAACTTTCATTTTTGGACATTTTCTGCAATACATAGACATAATAAACAGGAACTGACACTGTGGCACTTGTTAATAGGTTAGTCCAATAAATGTCATAAAATGATGCAAAGTGCACATAAAACACAGAGGAATTGGTGTAGAACAAGCATGAAGCATCAAAAATTATAGATACGTTTGCAACGTATCAACATCCCCAAGCTTAACTCCTGCTCGTCCTCGAGTAGGTAAGTGATAACAAACAAATAATTTTTGAAGTGACATGCACCTTTAAAGTTCAAAGGATGACTAGATACAAATAATTTAAGGACAAGTAATAACAGATTCATGATTCAATCAATAATAATTTTGGGACCATGCACATAAAACTAAGAATGACAACTATGCTCTCTTAATGGTGCATGAACTTAGAAGATGAAGACTCAACATAAAAGTAAAAGAAATGCCCTTCACAGTGGGAAGCAGGGATTACTCATGTGCTAGAGCTTTTTATTTTGAAAGCATGGAAACAATTGTGTCAACGGTAGTAATAATTCATATGGGTTATGTATAAAACTTCCTATAAGTTGCAAGCCTCATGCATCGAATACTAATAGTGCGCACCTTGTCCTAATTAGTTTGGATTTCCGTGGATTATCATCGCATTACATATGTTTCAACCAAGTGTCACAAAGGGGTACCTCTATGCCACTGTACAAAGGTCCAAGAAGATAAATCGCATTTGATTTCTTGATTTTGATAGATCTCAACTTAAGGACATCCATATCGGGACAACATAGAAAACAGATAATGTTCTCCTCTTTTTAATGCTTTAAGAATTCAATAATAATAATATTCTCATAAGAGATTTTGAGGATTTGAGTGTTCAAGTTGAAACTTCCACCATGCTACATGGCTTTGGTTGGCGGCCCAATGTTCTTCTCTAACAATATGCATACTTGAACCATTTCAACTCATGGCGAATCTCCCTTACTTCAGACAAGACGAACATGCATAGCAACTCACATGATATTCCACAAAGGTGTGACAGGTTGATGGCGTCCCCAGATAACATGGTTCCGCTCAACAAGCAACATATAAGAACTAAGATACATAAGTGATATATTCCTTACGACCACAATAGTTTTTAGGCTACTTTCCCATGAGCTATATATTGCAAAAACAAGGAATAAATTTTTCAAAGGTTTTAAAGGTAGCACACAAGCAATTTACTTTGGAGTGGCGATGAAATACCACATATAGGTAGATATGGTGGACACGATTGGCATTTTGGTTTTGGAGTTGGATGCACAGTAGAGCTCATACTCAGTACAAATGAAGGCTAGCAAAAGAAAGGGGCGACCGACTAAGAGAGCAATAATGGACATAATCATGCATATATTGATATTAAAAATCAAAAACTAAATGATCATCAAGTCAACTCAATTTAAACATCAAAGGAGATCTTTCATTTGCATCACTATTAATATGAGACTTCTTACTCGTATCCAACAATTAACTTATTGGAAACAACTCTCGTAGATAATATTCAGTAGATATCAGAGAGATCAATTCACTTGCATATAGAAAACCAACAAGCTCTGAACATAATATGAATGAAAAACTAGAGCTTAAACGCAGCACTCGCAAAAATAGAACGCTCATTGAACATATGAGTGAAAACTAGAGCGTTCATGCAATTAAAGCGGAGCGTGTCTCTCTCCAAAACAAATATGATGGGTCAAACTTATTGAACAGAAAACAAAACAAAAACAAAACACACACACAAAAAGACGCTCCAAAAATAACACATAATGCATGAAGCAATAAAAATATAGCGCACTGAAAAATGACCTGGTGCTTTCTGATGAAGAGGGGGTGCCCCGAGCATCCCCAAGTTTTGACGCTTGAACCTCTTGGATATTTCTTGGAGTGTCCAGGGGACATCCCCAAGCTTGAGCTTTGTCCATTCTTCATCCCATGGCATCATTCTTCTCCCCCTACACTTGAAACTTCCTTCACCCAAAACTCAACATAATTCATTAGCAATATTAGTGTAATCAAAATAAGCAATCCACTTGGTTCTGGTACGACATATGTAAAGCTTATATTAAAAAAAATTCTACTGCATAAACTTCTTAGGAAAGCTCTTTCTTTCAAAAGAACTCAAAAAGAAAAAAATTAAGAGGCAAATGAACTAATGGCAGAAATCTGTCAAAACAGAAAAACAGTTAAAGATCGATTTGTTTGAGACTTCTCCGTCGCTCAGATCGAAAAATGTTAAACTAATGAAAGTTAGATAATAACCTGGGGAATATGCTCGTAAATTTTCAGCTCATGGTGACATTCTGGAGATGTATGCGACTTTTTCTCGCGACAGTCCAAAACAGAATTGCAAATTCCCCAAATACTACTTTCTTACCATTAGAGGCTATTCTTGGCACAAAAATGAAAATAAAAATGATAAGGAGAGGACATTACAGTAGCAATGACTTCCAGGACTCAACAAAATAGTAAAATAACAGAAATAAAACATAATGGGTTGTCTCCCAAAAAGCTCTTTCTTTATAGCCATTAAGATAGGCTCGGTAATTTGAATTGAATTGAAGCAAAGAGAGCATCAAGAAGCAAATATGAAACACATTTAAGTCTTACCCACTTCCTGTGCATGGGAATCTTGTACACAAATAAATTCACAAAGAACAAAGTGACAAGCATGTGAAGGTAAAACAAGAGTAACTTTAAAATTTTCAGCATGTAGAGAGGTGTTTTAGTACCATGTAAATTCCTACAACCATATTTTCCTCTCTCATAATAATTTTCAGTAGCATCATGAATAAACTCAACAATATAACTATCACATAAGCATGCTTTTCATGATCTTCAAACACATAATTTTATCAAGCTCAAAAATAGTAGGATTAAAACAATCAAACCCACTTTTAGCAATTTTATAAAGATGATTGATCATTCTCAAGAGGTATGGAACTACTAGTAGCAATCCTATTTTCAGTAGCATTATAATTTATAGCATCAAGTAACATATGACCATCATATAGAGTTTTATCATAAACACTCTCCAAGCAAAATTCTTTAGTTCCATGCATTTTGAAATTAGGCACAAATAAAGGATTATCATGAGATTTATCAAAATAGCATGGATTATTATGAATAACAGTAGCATAATTATTCTCACAAGTTTTACTCACATGGAATATTTCAAGAGAATCCTCATGAACATAACATTCGTCCTCCTTTGATGAGCATGGAGGACAATTAAATAATGTAAGAGATAAAGATTTACTCTCATTAGAAGGTTGGCATGGGTAGCTAATCCATTCTTCCTCCTTTTGTTCACCACTCTCCTCCTCTTTTTCATCTAATGAGCTTTCAGGTTCAACAACTTCTCCTTCCACGGGTTCCTGCAAATTGTGGATACAATCTTGTGCATAATTGAGTCTCTCTTTATAATCAATGATATAACAATTATTGCTGAAATTTTTTGTGCAATAATCAAGGATAGAAGAGACATAATCTTTAAGTTCATGACAAGCAACACAAGTTTCATAATTTTTAGACACGAAGGATTCTCTTTTAGAGGCTCCAATAAATAAGACAAATTGTTCTACTTTTGAATCCAAGATGAATATAGTTATTCCAATGATAGTTTGAAATTAAAACTTCTTCACTAAAGCCACATTGGAATTTAAGATGTTTAGTATCTTGTTTAGAGCAACAATTTATATCATGGCGTTTAAGAAAAAATTTAGCAATTGTATTCAACTTTTTTAACGTGCCCCCATGACTTTGTCCTTATATGATTCTCTATACTTCATAAATAATTATGCAAGTTCCGTAGAGTATAAAGCAGGTCCTTCCATAACAATAGTTTTTAGTTTTTCGATTTTTCAAATTTTTATGGATTTTCATATATATAGGAAAAATAAAACAAGACAAAAATAAACTAGACAAAACAAAATGAAATAAAAACAACGAGAGAGGTGGAGTGTACTCCCCAGGTGAACTTATAAGTATAGCTATGCTCCCCGGCAACGGCGCCAGAAAATAGTCTTGATGACCCACAAGTATAGGGGATCGCAATAGTCTTCGAGGGAAGTAAAGCCCAAATTTGTTGATTTGACACAAGGGGAGCCAAAGAATACTTATAAGCCTTGAAAGCGGAGTTGTCAATTCAGATGCACCTGGAAAAGCACTAGCAACAGGATCATGTGAAAGCAGTGGTAATATGATGCGGCGCCAGAAAATAGTTGATACTACTTTGATGGCGTGTTGACAGGGAAGTGATGCAGCAGCAATATGAGAGCAATAGTAACACAGCAGTAGCGATAACACAGAGGAGATGGCACTTGAAAAATATCCCATTTGATTGATTGAAAAGCAATGATGATGAAATAAAGGACCGGGGTTCAGCTACTCTGCACTAGTGGTAACTCTCTAAATAACAAGTATTGGGTGAACAAATTACAAATTGGCAATTGAGAATTGAATTTAGCATTAAGACAAAATATCTAGTCTATTAATGTCGTAGGCATGTTTTTCATATATAGTCATACGTGCTCGCAATGATAAACTTGCATAACATCTTTTGTCCTACCATCCCGTTTGCAGCGGTGCCTCAAGGGAAACTACTGCAAATACACTCGATTACTCGGTGAATTTGTTGTAATGATGCAGTGTTGTAGACCTAGAGTATTCGGGTGTGGCAAAAATAAATAATAATTGACTCTTTGAAGAGGAACACTTAGCTTTTTTAGCGGTTACGGCGGCGCTAACCGGAAGTACTCGATGAAGTTGCGCGGCGCCTGGCCGGAAATAGTCGATGTAGTCACGCGGCGCTGTCTCAAACGTATCTATAATTTCTTGTGTTCCATGCTAGTTTTATGACAATACCGACATGTTTTATATACACTTTATATCATTTTGATGCATTTCGGCACTAACCTATTAACAAGATGCAGCAGTGCTCTGTTTTCTATTGTTTTTGGTTTCAGAAATCCTACACGAAATATTCTGAATTGACGAAACAAAATCACGGTCTTATTTGTTAGAGATATGCCCAAGAGACAATGGTTATTATATATTTTTATGTTTATGATAAATGTTTATATACCATGCTATAATTGTATTAACCGAAACATTGATACATGTGTGATATGTAAACAACAAAAGAGTCCCTAGTATGCCTCTTAACTAGCTTGTTGATTAATGGATGATTAGTTTCATAATCATGAACATTGGATATTATTAATAACAAGGTTATATCATTACATGAATGATGTAATGGACACACCCAATTAAGCGTAGCATAAGATCACGTCATTAAGTTATTTGCTATATGCTTTCGATACATAGTTACCTAGTCCTTATGACCATGAGATCATACAAATCACTTATACCGAAAGGTACTTTGATTACATCAAACGCCAGCTGCGTAAATGGGTGGTTATAAAGGTGGGATTAAGTATCGGAAAGTATGAGTTGAGGCATATGGATCAAGAGTGGGATTTGTCCATCCCGATGACGGATAGATATACTCTGCGGGCCCTCTCGGTGGAATGTCGTCTAATGTCTTGCAAGCATATGAATAAGTTCATAAGAGACCACATACCACGATACGAGTAAAGTACTTGTCGAGACGAGGTTGAACAAGGTATAGAGCGATACCGATGATCAAACCTCGGACAAGTAAAATATCGTGACAAAGGGAATTGGTATCGTGTGAATGGTTCATTCATCGATCAGAAGTCATCGTTGAATATGTGGGAGCCATTATGGATTCGAGATCCCGCTATTGGTTATTGGTCGGAGTGAGTACTCAACCATGTCCGCATAGTTGCGAACAAGTAGGGTGACACACTTAAGGTTTGATGTTGAAATGGTAGAGCTTGAATATGGAATGGAGTTGAGTATTGTTCGAAGTCTCGGATGGGATCCGGACATCACGAGGAGTTCCGAAATGGGAGAATAAGATTCATATATGGAAGTCATTTTATAAGATTTAAAATGATCCGGAAGATTTTATGGAGGTTCAAGAAAAGTCTGGAAGAAATCAATTTGGAAGGCGGGAGGGACTCCACTCCCATATTAGCTAGGGGGTCCAAGGTGGACTCCACCTAAGCCGCCACCCCCTCATGGAAGGGTGGGAATCACTTGGGTGGGAGTCCCACCTTGGGTAGGTTTCCCTACTACATGGAAGGTTTGGGTTGGGGTCTTATTGAAGACTTGTAGTCCAACACTTGGGGGTTCCACCTATATAATGAGGGGCCAGGGGAGGGGCACCACAAACCACCACCTTGGCCGCACCCCAAGGGCGGGGTCCCCCTCTCCCCAAACCCTAGCCGCCCACTCCTCCACCTCCGCAACGCCAGCTCCGCCGGAGATCTCCATCGCCACCGCCACCACGCCGTCGTGCTGCCGGATTCAAGGAGGAGCTACTACTTCCGCTGAACGGGAGGTGGACGTCGTCTTCATCAACACCGAACGTGTGACCGAGTGCGGAGGTGCTGCCCGATCGTGGCACCGTGATCAAGATCTTCTACGCTTTTGAAGCGGAAGTGATCGTCTACCGCAGCAACAAGAGCATCATCTTGTAGCTTTGGAAATCTTCTTGGCGAGGGAATCGATCATCTCCTCGTTGCCTCCGTCTTCTAGATAGCATCTTGGCTTGGATTGCGTTCTCGCGGTAGGAAATTTTTTGTTTTCTATGCAACGAATCCCTACATTATTTTCCACGGAGCCCCAGAAGTCCGAAGAGGAGACGAAGAGGGGCGACAAGGTGGCCACACCCTAGGGCGGCCGCCGCCCTATGGGGTGGGCCCTCGAGCGTCCCCGACTACGCCCCTTCCCGCTATATATCTCCTCGTCGCGAAAACCTGGGGAGAGCCGATAAAGAAAACAGGCGCCGCCGCCGTCCAGCCTCATCTCGGGAGGTTCGAAGATCGCCTCCGGCACCACTGCGAGAGAGTCATCACCGGGCTCTACATCACCATGCCCGCCTCCGGACTGATGCATGAGTAGTTCATCCTTGGACTATGGGTCCATAGCAGTAGCTAGATGGTTGTCTTCTCCTCTTGTGCTATCATGTTTAGATCTTGTGAGCTGCCTATCATGATCAGGATCATCTATTTGTAATGTTACATGTTGCGTTTTTGGGATCCGATGAATACGGAATACTATATCAAGGTTATTATTGATCTATCATATATGTGTTGTTTATGATCTTGCATGCTCTCCGTTGCTAGTAGAGGCTCTGGCCAAGTTGATACTTGTAACTCCAAGAGGGAGTATTTATGCTCGATAGTGGGTTCATGCCTCCATTGAATGGGACAGTGAGAAAGTTCTAAGGTTGTGGATATGTTGTTGCCACTAGGGATAAAACATCAATGCTTTGTCTAAGGATATTTGTATTGTTTACATTACATTCACGCACTTAATGCAATTGTCATTGTTTGCAACTTAATTGGAAGGGGTCCGGATGCTAAACGTACGTCTCTATCGATAATTTCTTATGTTCCATGCCACATTATTGATGTTATCTACATGTTTTATGCACACTTTATGTCATATTCGTGCATTTTGGAACTAATCTATTAACAAGATGCCGAAGAGTGCCGTTACTGTTTTTGGTTTCAGAAATCCTAGTAACGAAATATTCTCGGGTGGGACGAAATCAACGCCTGGGTCCTATTTTGCCACGAAGCTTCCGGAAGACCGAAGAGGAGAGGAAGTGGGCCCACGAGGTGGCCACACCCTAGGCGGCCCCCCTGGCGCGCGGCCCGTGGTGTGGGCCCCTCGTGCCCTCCCTGACCCATTCCTTCCTACTTAAAGCCTCAGTCGCGAAACCCCCCAAAGGCACGATACGGAAAACCTTCCGAGACGCCGCCACCAATCCCATCTCGGGGGATTCGGAGACGCTCGGCACCTGCCGGAGAGAATCATCCCGGAGGACTCTCACGCGCCATGGTCGCCTCCGGAGTGATGTGAGTAGTCTACCTGGACTATGGGTCCATAGCGTAGCTAGATGGTTGTCTTCTCCCCATTGTGCTTAATTGTCGGATCTTGTGAGCTGCCCAACATGATCAAGATCATCTATCTGTAATTCTATATGTTGCGTTTGTTGGGATCCGATGAATAGAGAATACTTGTTATGTTGATTATCAAAGTTATGTCTATGTGTTGTTTATGATCTTGCATGCTCTCCGTTATTAGTAGATGCTCTGGCCAAGTTGATGCTAGTAACTCCAAGAGGGAGTATTTATGCTCGATAGTGGGTTCATGTCTCCGTGAATCGGAGGGGTGACAAGAACCTCTAAGGTTATGGATGTGTTGCCACTAGGGATAAAACATTGGTGCTATGTTCAAGGATGTAGTCATGATTCATTACGCGCAATACTTAATGCAATTGTCCTTGTTAGCAACTTAATACCGGAGGGGTTCGGATGATAACACGAAGGTGGACTTTTTAGGCATAGATGCATGCTGGATAGCGGTCTATGTACTTTGTCGTAATGCCCAATTAAATCTCACTATACTCATCATAATATGTATGTGCATGGTCATGCCCCTCTTATTTGTCAATTGCCCAACCGTAATTTGTTCACCCAACATGCTGTTTATCTTATGGGAGGACACCTCTAGTGAACCGTGGACCCCGGTCCAATTCTCTATACTGAAATACAATCTCTGCAATCGTTTCTCTGTTTTCTGCAAACAATCATCATCCACACTACATCTAATCCTTTGTTATAGCAAGCCGGTGAGATTGACAACCTCACTGTTTCGTTGGGGCAAAGCTTTGGTTGTGTTGTGCAGTTCCACGTTGGCGCCGGAATCCGGTGTTGCGCGGCACTACATCCCGCCGCCATCAACCTTCAACGTGCTTCTTAGCTCCTACCGGTTCGATAAACCTTGGTTTCATACTGAGGAAAACTTGCCGTACGCATCACACCTTCCTCTTGGGGTTCCCAACGGACGCGTGTTGTACGCGTATCAAGCTCTTTTTCCGTTGCCGGGGAGATCAAGACACGCTGCAAGGGGAGTCTCCACTTCCCAATCTCTTTACTTTGTTTTTGTCTTGCTTAGTTTTGTTTACTACTTTGTTTGCTGCACTAAATCAAAATACAAAAAAATTAGTTGCTAGTTTTACCTTATTTGCTATCTTGTTTGCTATATCAAAAACACAAAAAATTAGTTACTCGCATTTACTTTATTTGATTCATCATGTTTCCTTTTAATTTTACCACAAAAGACATACCGGTAGGACGTGGGTCTATAGTTGGGAGAAATAATATAGAAGAATTTTTCAACCATGTTAGTACCATTGACGATTTTGAGGATAGACACTTGGTAGACCTTGCTCCTACTTATGAAATTGCTGCTGCTGCTTTAGTTCGCATGTTGGAAACTAAATTTGTTAATCTCAATCCTATAATCCAACACATGTTTCTCACACTTGGTGATATGGAAGAAGGGGAAAAGAAAGATTTTGTTTTAGAAACCCTTCTTAGAGAATTTGGTGGTATAGCAAGGGAGGCTAGAAAGGTCTTTGCTAAATTTAATATGCTTGGTTCTTATACCAATTTTGTTAGTCTCCTTGAAAAGATGGACATGGATAGAATAAGATACACTAATAATATTGATGATGGTGGGGAGATCAAAGCACCAATACCATGTAAACTCCTAGCTATGAATGATGCACTAGAAAATAACTATGCTTGGCTTTCCTGAAATTTGTTTGATGAGAAGTAAGCCCAAGACTAATGAAAAGGGAGACGCTAAAACTTATGTATCCAATATACTATGCTTGGTTGAGAAAAATCCACACCCCGTGAAGATGCACCACCCCTTGATAATACTTGATACACACTTTCTGCGCTAGGCGTTAAAGAAAAGCGCTTATGGGAGACAACCCATGGTTTTTACCTACAATACTTTATTTTTATTTTGTGTCTTGGAAGTTGTTTACTACTGTAGCAACCTCTCCTTATCTTAGTTTAGTGTTTTGTTGTGCCAAGTAAAGTCGTTGATAGAAAAGTTCATACTAGATTTGGATTACTGCGTAGAAACAGATTTCTTTGCTGTCACGAATCTGGGCTGTTTTCCCCTGTAGGTAACTCAGAAAATTATGCCAATTTACGTGATCCTCAGATATGTACGCAACTTTCATTCAATTTGAGCATTTTCATTTGAGCAAGTCTGGTGCCTCGATAAAATTCGTCAATATGAACTGTTCTGTTTTGACAGATTCTGCATTTTATTTCGCATTGCCTCTTTTGCTATGTTGGATGAATTTCTTTGATCCATTAATGTCCAGTAGCTTTATGCAATGTCCAGAAGTGTTAAGAATGATTGTGTCACCTCTGAACATGTTAATTTTTATTGTCCACTAACCCTCTAATGAGTTGTTCTAAGTTTGGTGTGGAGGAAGTTTTCAAGGATCAAGAGAGTATGATGCAACATGATCAAGGAGAGTGAAAGCTCTAAGCTTGGGGATGCCCCGGTGGTTCACCCCTGCATATATCAAGAAGACTCAAGCGTCTAAGCTTGGGGATGCCCAAGGCATCCCCTTCTTCATCGACAACATTATCGGGTTCCTCCCCTGAAACTATATTTTTATTCCATCACATCTTATGTGCTTTTCTTGGAGCGTCGGTTTGTTTTTGTTTTTTGTTTTTGTTTGAATAACATGGATCCTAGCATTCACTTTATGGGAGAGAGACACGCTCCATTGTAGCATATGGACAAGTATGTCCTTAGGCTCTACTCATAGTATTCATGGCGAAGTTTCTTCTTCGTTAAATTGTTATATGGTTGGAATTGGAAAATGATACATGTAGTAATTGCTATAAATGTCTTGGGTAATGTGATACTTGGCAATTGTTGTGCTCATGTTTAAGCTCTTGCATCATATACTTTGCACCCATTAATGAAGAAATACATAGAGCATGCTAAAATTTGGTTTGCATATTTGGTCTCTCTTCTAGATAATTTCTAGTATTGAGTTTGAACAACAAGGAAGACGGTGTAGATTCTTATAATGTTTACAATATGTCTTTTATGTGAGTTTTGCTGCACCGGTTCATCCTTGTGTTTGTTTCAAATAAGCCTTGCTAGCCTAAACCTTGAGAGGGATTACCTCTCATGCATCCAAAATACTTGAGCCAACCACTATGCCATTTGTGTCCACCATACCTACCTACTACTTGGTATTTCTCCGCCATTCCAAAGTAAATTGCTTGAGTGCTACCTTTAAATTCCATCATTCACCTTTACAATATATAGCTCATGGGACAAATAGCTTAAAAACTATTGTGGTATTGAATATGTACTTATGCACTTTATCTCTTATTAAGTTGCTTGTTGTGCGATAACCATGTTCACTGGGGACATCAACTACTCTTTGTTGAATTTCATGTGAGTTGCTATGCATGTTCGTCTTGTCTGAAGTAAGGGAGATCTACCACCTTATGGTTAAGCATGCATATTGTTAGAGAAGAACATTGGGCCGCTAACTAAAGCCATGATCCATGGTGGAAGTTTCAGTTTTGGACAATATCCTCAATCTCATATGAGAAAATTATTAATTGTTGTTACATGCTTATGCATAAAAGAGGAGTCCATTATCTGTTGTCTATGTTGTCCCGGTATGGATGTCTAAGTTGAGAATAATCAATGCGAGAAATCCAATGCAAGCTTTCTCCTTAGACCTTTGTACAGGCGGCATAGAGGTACCCCTTTGTGACACTTGGTTAAAACATGTGCATTGTGATGATCCGGTAGTCCAAGCTAATTAGGACAAGGTGCGGCACTATTAGTATACTATGCATGAGGCTTGCAACTTGTAAGATATAATTTACATGATACATATGCTTTATTACTACCGTTGACAAAATTGTTTCATGTTTTCAAAATCAAAGCTCTAGCACAAATATAGCAATCGATGCTTTTCTCTATGGAGGACCATTCTTTTACTTTGTTTGTCGGTTCACCTATTTCTCTCCACCTCAAGAAGCAAACACTTGTGAACTGTGCATTGATTCCTACATACTTGCATATTGCACTTATTATATTACTCTATGTTGACAATATCCATGAGATATACATGTTACAAGTTGAAAGCAACCGCTGAAACTTAATCTTCCTTTGTGTTGCTTCAATGCTTTTACTATGAATTATTGCTTTATGAGTTAACTCTTATGCAAGACTTATTGATGCTTGTCTTGAAGTACTATTCATGAAAAGTCTTTGCTATATGATTCACTTGTTTACTCATGTCATATACATTGTTTTGATCGCTGCATTCACTACATATGCTTTACAAATAGTATGATCAAGGTTATGATGGCATGTCACTCCAGAAATTATCTTTGTTATCGTTTTACTGCTCGGGACGAGCGAACTAAGCTTGGGGATGCTACGTCTCCAACGTATCAATAATTTCTTATGTTCCATGCCACATTATTGATGTTATCTACATGTTTTATGCACACTTTATGTCATATTCATTTTCTGGAACTAACCTATTAACAAGATGCCGAAGTGCCAGTTGTTGTTTTTCTGCTGTTTTTGGTTTCGAAATCCTAGTCGAAATATTCTAATTGGACGAAATCAACGCCGGGGTCCTATTTTGCCAAGCTCCGAAGACCGAAGAGGAGACGGTGGGGCCACGAGTGGCCACACCTAGGCGGCGCGGCCTCCCCCTTGGCCGCGCGGCCCGTGGTGGGCCTCGTCATGGAACACCTTCCGCCTACTTAAAGCCTCCGTCGCGAAACCCCCTCAGAGAGCCACGATACGGAAACCTTCCAGAGACGCCGCCGCCAATCCCATCTCGGGGGATTCGGAGATCGCCTCCGGCACCCTGGAGAGGGGATCATCTCCCGAGGAGGACTCTACGCCGCCATGGTCGCCTCCGGAGTGATGTGTGAGTAGTCTACCCTGGACTATGGGTCCATAGCGTAGCTAGATGGTTGTCTTCTCCCATTGTGCTTAATTGTCGGATCTTGTGAGCTGCCTAACATGATCAAGATCATCTATCTGTAATTCTATATGTTGCGTTTGTTGGGATCCGATGAATAGAGAATACTTGTTATGTTGATTATCAAAGTTATGTCTATGTGTTGTTTATGATCTTGCATGCTCTCCGTTATTAGTAGATGCTCTGGCCAAGTTGATGCTAGTAAATCCAAGAGGGAGTATTTATGCTCGATAGTGGGTTCATGTCTCGAATCTGGAGGGTGACAAGAACCTCTAAGGTTATGGATGTCTTTGCCACTAGGGATAAAACATTGGTGCTATGTTCAAGGATGTAGTCATGATTACATTACGCGCAATACTTAATGCAATTGTCTGTTGTTAGCAACTTAATACTGGAGGGGGTTCGGATGATAACCTGAAGGTGGACTTTTTAGGCATAGATGCATGCATGCTGGATAGCGGTCTATGTACTTTGTCGTAATGCCCAATTAAATCTCACTATACTCATCATAATATGTATGTGCATGGTCATGCCCTCTTTATTTGTCAATTGCCCAATTGTAATTTGTTCACCCAACATGCTGTTTATCTTATGGGAGAGACACCTCTAGTGAACTGTGGACCCCGGTCAATTCTCTATCTGAAATACAATCTCTGCAATACTTGTTTTTTGAACAATCATCATCCACACTATACATCTAATCCTTTGTTCAGCAAGCCGGTGAGATTGACAACCTCATTTCGTTGGGGCAAAGTACTTTGTGTATTGTGGTTCCACGTTGGCGGAATCCTGGTGTTGCGCCCGCACTACATCCCGCCGCCATCAACCTTCAACGTGCTTCTTGGCTCCTACTGGTTCGATAAACCTTGGTTTCATACTGAGGGAAAACTTGCCGCTGTACGCATCACACCTTCCTCTTGGGGTTCCCAACGGACGCGTGTTGTACGCCTATCACTAACCCGAAGGTGGACTTTTTAGGCATAGATGCATGCTGGATAGCGGTCTACGTTCTTTGTCGTAATGCCCTAAGTAAATCTCATAGTAGTCATCATGATATGTATGTGCATTGTTATGTCCTCTCTACTTGTCAATTGCCCAACTGTAATTTGTTCACCCAACATGCTATTTTTCTTATTGGAGAGACACCACTAGTGAACTGTGGACCCCGGTCTTTTACATCTGAAATACAATCTACTGCAATCATTTTCTCTGCTGTTCTTTGCAAACAAACATCATTCTCCACACCATACGTTTAATCCTTTGTTTACAGCAAGCCGGTGAGATTGACAACCTCACTGTTAAGTTGGGGCAACGTGTTTTGATTGTGTTGTGCAAGTTCCACGTTGGCGCCGGAATCCTGGTGTTGCGCCGCACTACACTCCTCCACCAACAACCTTCACGTGGCCTTCATCTCCTACTAGTTCGATAACCTTGGTTTCTTATTGAGGGAAAACTTGCTGTTGTACGCATCACACCTTCCTCTTGGGGTTCCCAACGGACGTGTGCTTTAGTCACAGCAACTCTTTTACGCGCCGTTGCGGGGAGATCAAGACACGCTGAGTCTCTCACACCCAATCTCTTTACTTTGTTTATTGTCTTGCTTTACTTTATTTTATTTTCTGTCTTGTTTGCTTTCTTTATATCAAAAACACAAAAAAAAACTAGTTACTTGTTTTACTTTACTTATTTTTATTATTGTTAAAATGAATACTCCTGAGAACACTAAGTTGTTCGACTTCACTAACACAAATAATAATGATTTCATATGCACACCTATTGCTCCACCTGCCACTACAACAGAATTTTATGAAATTAAACCTGCTTTACTAAATCTTGTTATGAGAGAGCAATTTGCTGGTGTTAGTACTGATGATGCTGCTGCCCATCTTAATAATTTTGTTGAACTTTATGAAATGCAAAAGTATAAGGATGTAGATGGGGACATTATAAAACTGAAATTGTTTCCTTTCTCCTTAAGATGAAGAGCTAAAGATTGGTTGCTATCTTTGCCTAAGAATAGTATTGATTCATGGACTAAATGTAAAGATGCTTTCATTGGAAGATATTATCCTCCTGCTAAAATTATATCTTTGAGAAGTAGCATTATGAATTTTAAGCAATTGGATAATGAACATGTTGCCCAAGCATGGGAAAGAATGAAATCTTTGGTAAAGAATTGCCCTACCCATGGACTAACTACTTGGATGATCATCCAAACCTTTTATGCAGGATTAAATTTTTCTTCGAGGAACCTATTGGATTCAGCTGCTGGAGGTACTTTTATGTCCATCACTTTGGGTGCTGCAACAAATCTTCTTGATGATATGATGATCAATTACTCTGAATGGCACACTGAAAGGACTCCTCAAGGTAAGAAGGTAAATTCTGTTGAAGAAACCTCCTCCTTGAGTGATAAGATTGATGTTATTATGTCTATGCTTGTTAATGGTAGATCTAATGTTGATCCTAATAATGTTCCTTTAGCTTCCTTGGCTGCTCAAGAAGAGCATGTTGATGTGAACTTCATTAAAAATAGTAATTTCAACAACAATGCTTATAGGAATAATTTTGGTAACAACTATAGGCCATATCCTTCTAATAATGGTAATGGTTATACTAATTCTTATGGTAATTCTTACAACAATAGTAGGAGTGTACCCTCTGGTCTTGAAGTCATGCTTAAAGAATTTATTAGTACACAAACTGCTTTTAACAAATCTGTTGAGGAAAGCTTGGTAAAATTAATGTTCTTGCTTCTAAGGTTGATAGTCTTGCTGCTGATGTTGATCTTTTAAAACTGAAAGTTATGCCTAATGAAACTAAATATATTAAGTCATTTGCTACAGCAAACGCTATCCAAGTTCGAATTAATGACAATATTAGAATGATGGCTGAATTGCATGCTAGGTGGGAAAGAGAAGAAAAACTAGCTAAAGAGAATAATGTAGCTAAAGTTTGGACTATTACCACCACTAGTAATGTTGATGCTTCACATGTTGCTAAACCTCCTACTATTAATGGTAAAAAAATTGGCGTTGGCCATAATTCTACTTCTAATACAAAGCATGCAAAATTTCCTGAAACTGCTGAAACTGTTTGTGATAAAAGTGCTGAAATTTTTCAGAGTATTGGGGACAATGATCCCATTGCTTTAGATCATAATGGTTTTGATTTTGATAATTGTCATATCTCTGAAGTTATTAAGTTCTTGCAAAAACTTGCTAGAAGTCCTAATGCTAGTGCTATAAACTTGGCCTTTACAAAACATATTACAAATGCTCTCATTAAAGCTAGAGAAGAGGAATTAAAACTTGAAGCTTCTATTCCTAGGAAGTTAGAAGATGGTTGGGACCCCATCATTAAAATAAAGGTCAATGATTTTGATTTTAATGCTTTATGTGATCTTGGTGCAAGTATTTCTATTATGCCTAAGAAACTCTATGATATGCTTGACTTGCCACCATTGAAATATTGTTATTTGGATGTTAATCTTGCTGATAATTCTACAAAGAAACCTTTGGGGAGGATTGATAATGTTCACATTACTGTTAACAATAACCTTGTCCCCGTTGATTTTGTTGTCTTGGATATTGAATGCAATGCATATTGTCCTATTATGTTGGGAAGACCCTTTCTTCGAACTGTTGGTGCTATTATTGATATGAAAGAAGGAAATATTAAATATAAATTCCCTCTTAAGAAAGGTATGGAACACTTCCCTAGAAAAAGAATGAAGTTGCCTTTTGATTCTATTATTAGAAAAAAATTATGATGTTGATGCTTATTCTCTTGATGTTACTTGATTTACACTTTCTGCGCCTAGCTGAAAGGCGTTAATGAAAAGCGCTTATGGGAGACAACTCATTATTTTATTTCTGCAATTTTTGTTTTATATTTGAGTCAAGGTTCTTGTTACTACTGTAGCAATACATTTGTATCTTTACTTTATTGCATTGATGTGGTAAAGTCTTTGATAGTAAGGTTGATACTAGATTTGGATTTCTGCGCAGAAACAAATTTCTAGCTGTCACGAATTTGAGTAGATCTCTCTGTAGGAGAGTCTAAAAAATCTGCGAAAATTCATGAGTAATCCTCAGATACATACACAACTTTCATTCAATTTGAGCTTCTTCATCTGAGCATGTTAAGTGCCTCGAAAAAATTCTTCTTACGGTGTTCTGTTTTGACAGATTCTACCTTTTATTTCACATTGCCTCCTTTACTGTGCTTGAGTGGATTTCTTTGCTCCATTAAATTTCAGTAGCTTTGGGTAATGTCCAGAAGTGTTGGGAATGATTGTGTCCTCTCTGAACATGTGAATTTTTGATTATGCACTAACCCTCTAATGAGATTGTTTTGACTTTGGTGTGGAGGAAGTTTTCAAGGATCAAGAGAAGAGGATGATATAATATGATCAAGAAGAGTGAAAAGTCTAAGCTTGGGGATGTCCCCGTGGTTCATCCTGCATATTTCAAGAAGACTCAAACATCTAAGCTTGGGGATGCCCAAGGCATCCCCTTCTTCATCAACAACTTATCAGGTCACCTCTAGTGAAACTATATTTTTATTCCGTCACATCTTGTGTGCTTTACTTGGAGCGTCTGTATGTTTTTATTTTTGTTTGTGTTTGAATAAATTCGGATCCTAGCATTCATTGTATGGGAGAAAGACACGCTCCGCTTTTTTATATTGAACACTCATGTTCTTAGTTTTACTTTTAATGTTCATGGCGAAGGTTGAAAGCCGCTTCATTCATTGCTATTTGGTTGGAAACAGAAAATGCTTCATGTGGTAATTGGTATATGATCTTGAATAATTTGATACTTGGAAATTGTTTTGAGCTCTCAAATAGATCACGTTTAAGCTCTTGCATCATGTAGATTAAACCTATTAGTGGAGAACTACCGTAGAGCTTGTTGAAATTTGGTTTGCATGATTGGTCTCTCTGAAGTCTAGATATTTTCTGGTAAAAGTGTTTGAACAACAAGGAAGACAGTGTAGAGTCTTATAATTCTTGCAATATGTTCTTATGTAAGTTTTGCTGTACCGGTTCATACTTGTGTTTGCTTCAAACAACCTTGCTAGCCAAAGCCTTGTACTGAGAGGGAATGCTTCTCGTGCATCCAAAATCTTGAGCCAAAACTTATGCCATTTGTGTACGCCATAACTACCTACGATGTGGTATTTTTCTGCCATTCCAAGTAAATTTCTTGCGTGCTACCTTTAAAAAATTTCATTCCTTGTCTTTGCAATACATAGCTCATGGGAAAGTAGCCTAAAAACTATTGTGGTAAAGAATATGTCGCTTATGTATCTTATTTCTTATAAGTTGCTTGTTGAGCGGTAACCATGTTTGGGGACGCCATCAACCTTACACCTTTGTTGAATATCATGTGAGTTGCTATGCATGTTCGTCTTGTGTGAAGTAAGGGAGATTTGCCATGAGTTGAATGGTTTGAGTATGCATATTGTTAGAGAAGAACATTGGGCCGCTAACCAAAGTCATGTATCATGGTGGAAGTTTCAGCTTGGACATTAATCCTCAAATCTCTTATGAGAATATTATCTGTTGTTGAATGCTTAAAGCATTAAAGAGGAGTCCATTATCTGTTTTCTATGTTGTCCCGTATGGATGTCCTCAAGTTGAGATCTATCAAAATCGAGAAATCAAATGTAATTTATCTCCTTGGACCTTTGTACAGGTGGCATAGAGGTACCCTTTTGTGACACTTGGTTGAAACATATGTAATGCAATGATAATCCATGGAAATCTGAGCTAATTAGGGCAAGGTGCGAGCACTATTGGTATTCGATGCATGAGGCTTGCAACTTATAGGATGTTTTATGCATAACACATATGAATTATTACTACCGTTGACAAAATTGTTTCCATGTTTTCAAATAAAAGCTCTAGCACATGAGTAATCCCTGCTTCCCTCTGTGAAGGGCCTTTCTTTTACTTTATGTTGAGTCAGTTTACCTACTTCTTTCTATCTTAGAAGCAAACACTTGTGTCAATGTGCATTGATTCTTACATACTTGCTTATTTGCACTCATCATATTACTTTGTGTTGACAATTATCCATGAGATATACATGTTGAAAGTTGAAAGAAACTGCTGAAACTTATATCTTCCTTTGTGTTGCTTCAAAACCTTCTATTAAGAATCTATTGCTTTATGAGTTAACTTTTATGCAAGACTTGTTGATGCTTGTCTTGAAAGTACTATTCATGAAATGTCTTTGCTATATGATTCAGTTGTTTAGTCATTATCTTTACCATTGCTTTGAATCACTTCATTCATCTCATATGCTTTACAATATATAGTATTGATCAAGATTATGATAGTAGCATGTCACTTCAGAAATTATCCTTGTTATCGTTTACCTGCTCGAGGCGAGTAGGAACTAAGCTTAGGGATGCTTGATACGTCTCAAACGTATCTATAATTTCTTATGTTCCATGCTAGTTTTATGACAATACTCACATGTTTTATATACACTTTATATCATTTTGATGCATTTTCTCACTAACCTATTAACAAGATGCCGAAGCGCCATTCATGTTGTCTCTTTTGGTTTGAAATCGTACACATGAAATATTCTCGGAATTGGACGAAACAAAAGCCCACGGTCTTATTTTCCACGGAGCCTTCCGAAGTCCGAGAGGAGACGAAGAGGGGCGACAGGCGGCCACACCCTAGGGGGCGCGGCCCCACCCCTCGCGCCGCCTTATGGGTGGGCCCCTCGGCGTCCCTCTCTACCTTCGCCTATATAATCTCTCCATCGCGAAACCCTAGTACCGAGAGCCACGATATGAGAAAACATGCGAGACGCGCCGTCAACCTCATCTCGGGAGGTTCGAAGATCGCCTTCGGCACCTGAGGAGGGAATCATCAGGAGGGCTCTACATCACCATGCCCGCCTCCGGACTGATGCGTGAGTAGTTCATCCTTGGACTATGGGTCCATAGCAGTAGCTAGATGGTTGTCTTCTCCTCTTGTGCTATCATGTTTAGATCTTGTGTTTAGATCTTGTGAGCTGCCTATCATGATCATGATCATCTATTTGCAATGCTACATGTTGTGTTTGTTGGGATCCGATGAATATGGAATACTATGTCAAGTTGATTATTGATCTATCATATATGTGTTGTTTATGATCTTGCATGCTCTCCGTTGCTAGTAGAGGCTCTGGCCAAGTTGATACTTGTAACTCAAAGACGGAGTATTTATGCTAATCTGGGTTCATGTTTCCATTGAATCTGGACGTGAGAAAGTTCTAAGGTTGTGGATGTGCTGTTGCCACTAGGGATAAAACAACAATGCTTTGTCTAAGGATATTTGTATTATTTACATTACGCACAGTACTTAATGCAATTGTCTGTTGTTTGCAACTTAATACTAGAAGTGGTGCGGATGCTAACCCGAAGGTGGACTTTTAGGCATAGATGCATGCTGGATAGCGGTCTATGTTCTTTGTCGTAATGCCCTAAGTAAATCTCATAGTAGTCATCATGATATGTATGTGCATTGTTATATCCTCTCTATTTGTCAATTGCCTAACTGTAATTTGTTTGCCCAACATGCTATTTATCTTATTGGAGAGACACCACTAGTGAACTGTGGACCCCGGTCCATTCTTTTACATCTGAAATACAATCTACTACAATCACTGTTCTCTTCTTACAAACATCATTCTCCACACCATACGTTTAATCATTTATTTACAGAAAGCCGGTGAGATTGACAACCTCACTGTTAAGTTGGGGCAAAGTGTCTTGATTGTGTTGTGCAGGTTCCACGTTGGCGTCGGAATCCCTGGTGTTGCGCGCACTACACTCCTCCACCAACAACCTTCACGTGGCATTCATCTCCTACTGGTTCGATAACCTTGGTTTCTTACTGAGGGAAAACTTGATGTTGTACGCATGACACCTTTCTCTTTGGGTTCCCAACGGACGTGTGCTTTACCACCGTCACAAGCAGGCGCCTGGCTGGAAGTAGTCGATGAACAAGACGCAGCCGATGTAGCGGATTCACGATGGGTGAGCCCCGAGCGTGGTGATTTCGCGGTGGCGAAGTAGTCGGAGCTTATTTCGATCCGCAATTATACTCAAACGAACAAAATCTACACGTAAATATTAGCACGAGCCCAAAAAATATTTGACCGAATATATTACAAAGAGTAATCAATTAGATAAATAATATCCGATGGTTCCAGTATCGGACGAATTCGCGATGAAGAAGATGAATTTACAGTGTCACGAGCCTCCATAATCCTCGGCTTGTTTTATCAACCATGAAATTTTCCAGATGATTCATACGTGCAAAAAGACATGCAATAGATTAGATCTGGTCTTAGTAAAGTAATATTCAACCAATGAGATAATCAAAGAAAAGAAATAAAAAATCACACGTGAATGCGTGGTGTGTTATCCTTGCGGGAGACAAGGTCTGCCACGAAGTGAGATCAACTTAACCTGGCTGATCCTTTTCTTTACTTGGTACTTGATGCCCCGCGCGACGCAGATCGTCCATGTCCGAAAAACTTTGGTGGCGGCCGCGTGAGTAAACTGGAGACCCGCTGGACTTCCGTTCAGATCTGAATCATGTTATTCGTTTACCTTGGCGGACGAACTAGATGGATCTGCGTGAAAAAATCCTGCCGGCCGGCCGATGAAGTAGCGGATAACGAACTTGAAGATTTTCTTTCAGGATGCGATCTGAACGTTGTTGATGACTTAATGGATTCCGCCCGGATAACGAAATCTAGCTGTCGCTATTTCCCACAGACGACTCCAATTGACAAGAGATTACCTCACTAATGCCTACATATTGTAGACTTGGCTTTCGGAAGAGGCGACGACGGAGATTCCGGGAGCGAGATTAGGCACACGATGTACCCAGCTTTGGGTCCCCTCGGTGGAGGATCCCTACGTGCTGCTAGCAATCCAGTATATGATCATAAGTATGTTTATAGAGGGTCGCCCGTAGGCGGAGCAATGTTGTCTATCTGTTCTCCCTCCTTATCGGGTGTCCTGGCTGGCTTTATATATGCAACCAGTCTAGGGTTATACAAGAGTCCTAGTCAACTATTTTTTCGGGTTGTCTTCTTGGGCCTTCTCCATATTGGGCCGAGCCAAGTATACTAATAATGGGTACCCGAAGGGTATGTCCATGTCACCATGAAGCAAAGCTTGTCCCCAAGGAAAATATATACATCTTTTCTGGTTTTGCCTTTAGGAATAAGAGAACAAAAACATTTATGTGTCATGAATCATGACAACTGTTTGTGTTACGAGTTCAAGGTGACTCAACCAACTATAAAATATATATTAGTGACCACATGGCATTTTAAAATTGTATCTTATTTCCTTTATATGTGCATATGCGAAATCCGTTATTTTGCAGGTGAAGTACACTACAATCCCGGTGAATATATCTTCTATTCCTAAATAGGAGTCCCCGACTAGTGGATTTTCCTGCCCTGTGGTGAAGCCACATCACCTGCCATATGTTCATCTCTTATTTGAGCAAAGTTACTGATCCTCCTTTTCACAATAAAACGATCCGTCGTCTGGGCTCCTCCATCTTAGAGTCTCCTCCCCTCCCTGCTCCTGCTAAGGGTGGGACATGCATTTTCCGCTTCTTTGTTATTCCCTTCCCACTTCTTCATCTTCTACGCCAAATGAATGCAAGGATAACTGATAGACTTGCTCTTGCCTTTAAGTACCGGAGCTCCTCTATTCCTGTCATGTCATCTCATCAGCCAGAGGGTCTGCACATCTGCAGAACTGCAGCTATCCTAACATCTCCATATTCGTCAGGTTTAGCGTGAGGGGCGGGACGAATTTGAAGCCAGCGCCTTCGACGCTCATCACCTGCTGGTCCCGCTCTCCCGTGATGCGGTAGTCATCCATCTCCGCCCCATCTCTGTATCTCTGCCTTAGTTGGCTCCAAATCAGCAAGGCCCCCTCTCCAAGGACACCCTTCTCCAGGTACATATTTATAAGATTGTTTTCCTTCGAACTTTCTGCAGATCTTAAACCGCATGTTGATTGCTTTCCTTGGAAATCATTGCGGTTTTGAACTGCATGCTTCAGTTCTCCACAGCAGTTATTTATGATCCTACTGCTTTTATTTGTTTGGTGGGTTCATACATTGAAAGATACACATTATAGAAACCTAGGTTGATTGATGCAATGGACCTTTTGGTCATGTTATTGTTGATGCAATGTGCCAATATAACAAGGATTATACTAATTTAATGTATTTTCTCACCTATATTTTAATAGTTGATGTAATCAGATTACGTTTCTCATATAATTCTCATTGTTATATGCGTTTTTCCCTTTTGTGTATAGATGATTATGCAGTGAGCAGAAATACACTCTAGCACAAGTAGACTTCGGATCATCTGTCGATGCTATTGTTTCTCTTATCTGTTTCATTGTTAGTAGATAGTTGTAATAAATAGGCACACTGCAGTCTTGATTATCCATATAGAATCATATTCAAGAAGATGAGATCAGAATCTTGAATTTACGATTCGTTGCATAATAGCAGCATGGTATAACCATCTGCAGCATGTTCCCAATGCTTGGTTGATATTAATTTCAGAACAAGGTGTGAGATTGTTTTCAATAAGTAGTCGACAGCCAATTGTTACTGAATTAAGTTCTCACACACATGCAGTCCATTTCCTCACTTTCTACCAAGCTTCAGTATTGTTCATAATACCCAAGCAAACAAAATAATGATGCTATGTAGGGAGTTAATATCTGTTTATAATGGCTTGGAAGTAGGGATGAGCACATACCTATCTATCACGGTGGAATCAATCCCACTATTTCCTCATTTAGCAATTAGCAATTTGAGTAATTCATCTTATATTTGACTCTTTTTTATTCAGTATTGTTCCGATATAAATAGCCAACAGTAGATGATATCCAAATGTTGTCTAGATTTTGTTCTTACCTTGCTTCATGATTTGTTACAATGGGCACATATACCATGCGAATTAATATGGCGAGCCTGAATTCATTTTTTTGGTTCTTTATTTTATTTTTGACATTAAGTTCCACATTGCATATTTTGAAATTTCTTTGATCTATGTAGTTATAAATTTGAATATAAATTGGTGTCATTTCATTGATATCAAAGAATATTCACATTGATGATCTATCGTCCATTACTTGAGTATGTTAACAAGGGTTCCTAGCTAAACACTAAGGTGAGGTGTAATCTGGAACAATGTTTATAAAGTAGGTTAATTGGTAACATTTGGTCAGACTTTACTATGGTAAAGTTCTCTAAAAAATGTAATTGGATAAGTTAAGCTATTTTTTGCATTTGAAAATGGCAGCTTTTATGCAGCTATGTGCAAGTGACTTGGTGAAATATCCTCTCTTTTAATTCACACGAAGTATTACAAAATATCAGTTTGTTAATTTTACTTTTAAGATTTTTCTAAAAATATATTTGTATTCCGCGGCAACGCGCGGGGAATCATCTAGTATCTTAAATGGTGATGGCAACAATAGTGAAGACAAAGAGGGGAACAAACATGAAGACCTCTAAGTCGGTGAAGACAAAGAAGCTGAAACATCTCTGCCAAAAGAATAATGAGAGTAGTGCCACACATATCAACTTTGTGTGTATCCCTTAATTATTTGTTTGCCTACAATTGTAATAAGTGAAATATGCATCAGGTGATGACATAAATCTAAATATTCATCGCACGATATACAATATTTTATTATTTGTTACTCTTTTATACTCCAAAAATCCTAATATTCGTCGCATGAAACATTATATTTTATACTAAAAATTTATACTTATTTATATTTTAAAAATAACCGTAACTAACTACATAATAATGTCACTAAATATTCATTGTTTTATTTGTTATACATGCCAAACATCTATAATTTATAAGTACATTATGATGTGATAAACGTATATTATAATTTATAGCAATGGTTGTGCTTTCTAAACTTAATGGGATAAATGGCCTCTTGAAGATCTTTAAGTAAATCATTTTAAAGTGGAGTAAAACAAAACAGGAAAAAATCACATGAGTCAGTGGACTATTGTCTTGGTATTTGTATGAAGTATACTTTTAAAGTGTGTACAATTTAATACTATAACGTTAGTAGTGATCCCTAACGCCGCAATCTAAACAATATCTTGAGTGTGGTTTCTAGGGCATGATTAGGAATAAGGAAATGGAAATAAATGTAGAGTGCCTACGAATCGAGGGTGTCGCCATTAAATCATCTGCATCTTGCTTTCCAGATTTTCCTCGTGGTCAAATGTAAGTTACATGTTCTAGCGGGGATTCAGTTATTCGACAACGTGCATGGGCTCTTTACTGTGGACCTGAGTGAAGCAGAAATCTTCAAATTTGATGACATCTCTGCTCGTTAGACGGGGTCATGGTTTATCGATGCGAGTGTGTAGCTTAAGGAAACGTTAATTAATTTGATGACAATCGCGATTGGCCTATACATGTACCCCCTCCGTTTAAAATAAGCCGTACAACTTTATCTAGATGCGAATATATCTATTTGTAAGACGTTTGATTTTTTTATTAAGTCTGAGTTACTTCCTAGCCGTTTGATTTACCCGTGATCCGTACTAGTATAACAGCTGTTATTTGTAAATAGTAGGTTGCAACTGATATTCTCTCATTTTTTATCGCAAAAAAAAAAACAATCTCTCGTTTTTCACATATGTGCTCGAGGCACTTGTACCCCTAGCGGCAGAACTGCCCACACAAACTGAACCAAAAAAAACAAGCTAGTGAGTATTTCTCCTTCTTTTTTTTACCGGAAGAAACATAATCACGTAGTAGTACGTGACCTCACCTCCTCAGTTGCAGCTGCAGCGTGGTCCCCTGCGGCGAGACAGCGACGCGGCCGCACGGAGCGACGCCGGTGGTCCTCCGGCAGTCCCGCCGGCCGGCGAGCCCGTGCGCGGCCGTCACCGTCACACTCGCTCGCACCAGTCACCTCCACCGCGTTGCGTACGTCCGCCCGCTCCGCCGCTCCACCGTCCATCCGCCCACATCCGACGGCGCAGGCCGTCCCGCCCGTGACCCACGCGGTTCGAATTAAAGGCCGGCCGGCGGGCGGGCAGACAGCGTCACAGGGGGGGGGCTCTGATTGAAACGAAAGGTCCCCCCCTTCGCACATGCACCCCTAAAGTCCTTTCTATTCCCGTACTGCTGCTATTCCCCGAGCTCTCTACTCATTATCGTCCGGTGACTAAATCTGTTCGTAGGGCCGGCCGGGGATCTCCGCTTTGCGGAAAGGTCCAGATTTGGTTCTAGGACGAGTTTTAGAGAATCTCCAGCAGCAGCGTCCTCAAACGGGCCTCGGATCGAGAGTTTGAGGGACATATTTTGTTCATACCGTGTTGGGAGAGACGTTGCTTCCCAACCGCGTCTAAGAGCATCTCCACTCGTCCCCGAACAGCCGGGCGTTTTTTCCGGACCAATCGGCCCCGCCGGTTCCTCGTTTTCGTCGGTTGGGCCTAAATTCATCCGCGATCCGCCACCGGCCCGGGGCGCTAGGACTCGGACGAAAAGCGCGAACGTTCCCGCGCGTCGGTGGCAACTTGTCGCGAGAGACACCGATCACCAATCGTCTTCGCGCGCTTAAAAGCCTGCCGCCGGTCAGATTCGCCGGACGCGTAGCTTCCACGCGCGTCGCCTCGGTTTCACGCGCGCCTACCGCTATTTATCGCCGAACTACCCCGGCTGGCCGCATTCACCTCCTCGCTCCCCTTCATCCCCAATCCTGAAAGAGCAATGGCGAACACGGTGCGGCCAACAACGGCTTCGGCCGCCGCTCTCTCCACCAATGGGAGGACTCCTGCACGGCGGCTACCCCGCCGCCGGACTTCCGCGCCGGAGGATGGTGAGCGCGGGGCGTCCGATCCCGCCGCCGCCGGTGGCGGCGCACTCGGCGATCGAGGTGCTCGCCACTCTCGTGACGGCGGCGCGCGGATCCGCGCTTCTTCCGACAACCACGAAGCGTGGATCGCGTTCTTCCGAAGGTACGAACGCGAGCTCGCCCTACGACGGCCCTCCTCCTCCCGGCAAGGAACAACCGCCGGCGCCGCCGATGGTGGAGCGCGCCCAACCGCACCCTCGAGAATGTGCTCGCGCACATCGAGGACGCTCCCCCGGGATGCGCCGCCGGTGGCGGCTACCGTGTCGCGCCGGCACGGTAGTTCTGAATACCGGGAGGATGGCGCCGTCCTCTTCGTCGTCGGGCTCGAGATCGGCGTCCGGTCCGGCGGGTCGACGCCGGCCACCGTCAAGAAGGAGTGGGCGACCGTCAAGAAGGAGCGGTCTCGCCACCGAAGGCGCGCAACGGCGCTCGTCATCCGACCGGCCGCTCCGCGCGGAAGGGCGGAAAGAGGCGCGCGCGGCCGCGCAAACCAGCTCGCCGAGGAGGAGGCGAGGCGCGCGGAGGAGCGGTGGCGGAGGCGATCGCAAGATCGGAAGGACATGGAGGAGGCGCGCGAACGCGCGCCGGACGGTCCTGGCCCCAGGAGCGCCGGGGAGGCGACGGCGGCTACTCGATCGGCCGCCGCGCGTCAACTCGCCGCTAACGCCGCCACACCATCCGCCGCTAGGAACGCCGCGCCCGGGGAGGTGGTGAAGCTCGACGGAGCGACGACGACATGTACCTTCGTCGCCGCCACGCACGCGCGGCGGCGGCGGGCGACGAGGCTCGCCCAGGCGGAGCTCGGCGACAGCGACGACGACGGCGACTACACGTCCTTCTACCGCCATTTCGGCATGTAGTAGGCCGCTATTTAGTTTAAGTTTAGTTTGCCAATCGCCGAATTCAAATATATGTACGAATTCGGCCTATTTATGTAAACTCGCCTCTATATGTTAAATATCATTAAATTTCGCTTATGTTTGAACGAATTCGCCTATTTTGTCTGAATTCGTCGTATTACGTTGCATCCATCCTGGGCTCGCGGCTGGGAAACTACAACTCCCCACGCCAAATCTTCCTCCAATCCGGACGAAAATATCGCCGGATTTGGGCGTGGGGAGCCCAAACGAGTGGGGATGCTCTAATTCAAATAGTTCGCATTCAAAAGAGATCGTTGCAATCAGAGTACCCGCGATCGAAGTCCTGAGCGCGCGATCATACTATAGACCAGCGTAAATTAGAAGAACGGGTTTGGCGACGGCGACGACCCAGCGCATGCTGAGTCGATGTAGGCCCGTCGATCACGACGACCTCGTCATGATTTGCCCGGTGTGCCTGCTCCATCGTCGACGCCGCGTCCTCGTCGTCCTCTTCGTCGTCGCCCTCTTCGTCGTCGTCGTCGTTGTCCTCCACCCCTTCCTGGCCCTCCTCCTCCTCTTTCTCCTCCTCACCACCGGTGCCCGCGAATTCAAGCGGGCCCCTGCGACCAGTGAACGGGCGTCATCGGCACCGAGGCCTGGCTCGGACTAGGGGGCTTGGTCGTACGCCGGGGAGTAGAACACGGCGTTTGGGTTGAAGCCGCCATGCGGCAGCGTATACACGTACCGCGGTGAGAAGTTTGACGTCACGCACCCGGGAGTGGCGGCATAGGGCCCGTCATTGTAGAACCTGGATGTCGACGGAGACATCACTCCCGGAATGTAAACCGACACCGACGTACTCCATGGACTCGCGTTGTTGGCCGCGATACACGCGGCCAGCGCGTGCTGCTGCGCGCGCACCATCACCGTCTTCTTCTACAGCTGCACCGCCCTCCGTCCCTTCCGCTCCGCCGTCGACAGCTTGCGGCGCAGATAGTCCAGCCTTCCGGCTTCTTCTTCGCAGCTGGCGCCTTCCGCGGCTTCACGAAGGGCGCCTTCGGCCCTTTCGTCTCATTGCCCGGCGGCTTGGTGGCCACTTTCTTGGCCATTTTTTGGGTGCCTGTCGGCGGGGCCATGGATGGGGAGAGGGTAGCGGCGGTGGGAGGGATAAAGTAGCGATGACGGGAGGGAGAAATGAATCGGCGGGATAGGCGGTGAAATCTATTAGGAGGGCAGAGATGCGCGGCGGGAGAGGAATTATTTGTGTGCCGCTGACACGTCGGGCTCTCCACTCCCCCCTCGTTTTTCGTTGTGTCCGACGCATCCGAAACGTCCCCTGTGTAGCGGGAACAGGTTCGGGACGCCAGAGACCGTATTGAGCCACACCGATCAAAAAGAGGTTTTACGCGTGAGTGGAAACAAATTTTGTCCGACGGGATCCAAATCCCTTTGAGACGCGGCTGCAACGCTCTTGCTCATGATCATTTTTCAAACACAAACCAGCAACCAGCAACCAGCAACCAGCGACATTGTGGCTCGTACAGGAAATGCTTTTTTATAATGAGTAGTACATCCGTACGTTTGCCCGTATTAACAAAACAGTCCACGCAGGAACCCAACAAGCGACCCCTTCCCTCCCTGTCGCCCGCCTCCCATTCTCACTATCTCCTCTTCCCGAGAAGAAGAAGCAGCGGACGAACCGAGGAGGCCCCTGCCGCAGATTTCGATCCGCTTCCCCTCACGAGCACGCCCTGTAGCTCGCTAGCGACCTCACCGGCGCCCGGATCCGGCGACCCCGGCGGCGGAGGCCCCAGATCCGGGCTGTTCCAGTGGTGCTCTGCTTCGGCCAGACAGTGCGAGGTAGGTGGGTAGTGGGCTAGCTGCCGCCGCCGACATTGTCGCTTCACTTTCTTCCCTGCACAAGCTTTGGTTTGGGTCTGTTGGGGGTTTGGTTCGCGCTCGCCGGGTCCAGATTCAGCTGCATTTGCCCGGATTCGAGCCATTATTTACTCAACTCATTTCACTCATGTAGCTGCATCTAGAGCTAGATCTTCTCCTGCTTCCGCGCCTCCAGCTCCTGCTGCACCTTGCGCTAATCTCTCTCGCATTTTAGTGCTAGATTACCAAGGCTCTGCTCCGCTCTGCGCTGGCCATGGCGGCGGAGTAGCTCGCCGGCTCACCGAAGATGTGGAAGCAGTTCCTCAGCAAGCTGCCCCGCACCAAGTCCACGGGCGCGGGGCGGGGGGACGACGGCTTCGACTCGGGCCAGTGCAGCGCCAACAATGCCATACAGCGCGCCACCAGCGTCCCCTCCGGCGGCGGCGGCGGGGGGCGCTCGGCGTCCGCCATCAAGCGCATGTCCTCCGCGGTCTTCCCCTCCAGCGTCGTCGCGGGCATCGAGCCGCTGGTGTCCTTCAAGGACGTGCCGAGCTCCGAGCGGCAGAGCCTCTTCGTCAGCAAGCTGGGCCTCTGCTGCGCGGTCTTCGACTTCACCGACCCGTCCAAGAGCTCCGCCGAGAAGGACATCAAGCGGCAGGCGCTGCTGGATCTGATAGACTTCGTCGACACCAACACCGGCCGCTTCTCGGAGGCCGTCATCGCCGCCTGCGCCAGGACGCTCGCCGTCAACCTCTTCCGGGTCTTCCCGCCCAGCTACAGGTCCGGCTCCTCCGGCTCCTCCTCCGCCGGCGAGGGCGACGAGGACGAGCCGACGTTCGACCCCGCGTGGTGCCACCTGCAGCTCGTCTACGAGCTGCTGCTCAAGTTCGTCGGCTCCAACTCGCTCGACGCCAAGCTCGGCAAGAAGTACTTCGACCACTCCTTCATCGTCCGCCTGCTCAACCTGCTCGACTCCGAGGACCCCAGAGAAAGAGACGCCCTGAAAACCATCCTGCACAGGATCTACGGCAAGTTCATGGTGCACCGCCCCTTCATCCGCAAGGCCGTCAGCAACATCTTCTACCACTTCGTCTTCGAGACGCAGCGCCACAACGGGGTCGCCGAGCTGCTCGAGGTCTTCGGCAGCGTCATCAGCGGCTTCGCGCTGCCGCTCAAGGAGGAGCACAAGATCTTCCTTTGGAAAGTCCTGATCCCGCTGCACAAGCCGAAATCGGTTGGTGTGTATCTCCAGCAGCTGACCTACTGCGTGACGCAGTTCCTCGAGAAGGATCCCAAGCTTGCCGGCTCCATAGTTCTTGGTATTCTGAGATATTGGCCTGTAACAAATAGCCAGAAGGAAGTCATGTTTCTCAGCGAGATTGAAGAGATCCTAGAAGCTACCAGCATGGTGGAGTTCCAGAAATGCATGGTTCCGTTGTTCCGGCGGATCGCTCATTGCATAAACAGCTCCCACTTCCAGGTAACTTTTGCCCCAATACTGATTCTTAGTTCTTCAGTTTTCGTGTTGACAGTATGCATTTTCACCATCTAATGAAAGAATTCACATGGCATGTGAAGGTAGATGCAATCTGACAACATTGATCCATAAATTCTGTACACTTTTCTCCCACTTGAACTAGGCACTTGATCAGATTGAAATTATTGTGGTGAGATCTGAAGAATTTAACGTCATTCAGTGGTTCATCATAACAAAATAAGATACTCTAGCTGCCACTAGCTAGGGTCCCAGCAGCTATGCTGTTTTTGGCCTCTTCATTATTGGCCCTTTCCATGTGTCTAATGTTTGTAGATTACAATATGTGCGCATCACAACTGAACAACACAGATGTCTGAAGATCTGAAGTTAATCTGGACAGATAAACACCAAAGTAGGCCATCATTTTATCACCTAGTAACTTGCTGGCCAGCATTAAGCACTGAAATGAGTGACAAACAGATCTGTCTGTTAGTTTTTTTGTGGGCTCACATGTGCTCTAAATTTTCTATCACAATGGTTGTTGGCTTAATAAGATACTTTCTTCAGGTTGCCGAAAGAGCACTCTTCATGTGGAACAATGATCACATCATCAGCCTGATAGCACAGAATCGCCAAGCGATCATGCCCATCATTGTGCCAGCATTACAACATAACAGTCAGACCCACTGGAACCATGCGGTTCTTAACCTGACCGCCAATGTGATGAAGGTGTTCTCTGATGTGGACGACGAACTGTGCTCGGAGTGCCTAACCAAGTACAAGGAGGACGAAGAGAACCAGGCGTCGTTGGAGGAGAAGCGGAGGTCGACATGGGCGAGACTAGAGTCAGCTGCAGCACTCCAGCCAGTGACCGGCCACACAGCCGTCCTGGTAGGCTGACAACCATCGGCGAATTTGATCGCCACCCTTATTTAGTGTACGTTCAGTCGGTGGAGGTGCCAAACGGTGTTCTTCCCCTCTTCGGTGAAGCGCCCGCCCCAAAGCGAGCAACTTCCAGGGTTGTCATTTTGCTTTTTCTTTGTAAGTTGTAACTATTTCCACTCTGTCTACTACGATCTAGAGGCAAGCGTACCTGTATGAGCGAGCGCTGAGTGCTGAGACTCCTTACGTGTAAGTTTGCCTGTTTATTTATGAAAACATTGTCCTAGAGCTAAATCCAATGTCTAGAGCTAAATTATTTTTCTTAGATGAAAAGGGTGAAACCCATGCTCTTTTACTTGAATGAAACACCATCCCAGTCGTTTTACATCTCAGTTTTTCATTGCCAGTGTGAGTAGGATATTGCAGCCCAAAAGATTTTGGAAACTCAGCTGTGCTCTTGGCAAGAGATGGAAAACGCTCCGACAGCAACTGGTAAGCAATAGGCACTCCCAAAGTCCGCTCATCCCAGTACTCCGGTCAATGAAGAACTCATGAAATTCCTTGGATGGCCGCATTTCCTTCATAGTCAGCCCAGAGATTGTCCTGAAGACGATGGAGAAAGACAAACCACAGCTGGCTCGACCTTTAGAGAGCTGAGCCCGGAACAACCTGTGCCATGGTGTCTGCATTCCCAACCTGGATATATTGCGAAAGTGCATGTCGTATGTTTGGCACAGTGAATTTAGTTGTCCTAAGCCATATGGGAGAGGTTTGATTTCTAACAAAATGAGTGGAAGAGCTGCTCGGTCAAAGACATTCTCTCAAGTAGCAAAGGCTATCTTGTAGGGAAATCATCTTTGGCTCATAGGTGTAGATGCACCTGTTTCTAAAAAGTATTTTTCAAAATGTAAAAATTCTAGCAGTTGGTAATATGGGTAATTCAAAGCACAACAGCTTAACAACCGCCCAATCGAAGAAAAGTGGAGCGACAGTTTCTAGAGCTAAATTCTCTCGAGGAAATATGGGTGCTACCGTCTTAGCGGGCATGCTTAGCTTGTTGATAAACGTTGTACACCACGTGTCCATGTTGGCAAGCATTGATGGTTAGAAATAGTATCTAGATTTTAGTTATGCAACAAACTTGATGTAAAGCCTTTGAGGTCGCTGGTTAAACCTTCTATATAACACGCAGGGTGCGCCCCGATGAGGGTACGACACCTTCCACCTATTTCCACATGGACCAGTCTCGGCTAATTCATACCTAGAAACCACAGATTGATTGATTTTGTTGACGTGTACAATTAGATTGCCTAGCCCTTTCTATTAGTTCGGACTTTTGGTTTAATTGGCTAGTGCATGAAGCTTAACATGGTATCAGAGCCCAGGTCTCGAGTTCAAATCCTGGCTTTCCCAATTATTCTAAAAATTATCCCCTCTCCCCGCAGCCTCCTGCCGTGTGGTCCCGGCCTTCTGCTGCCTCTTTGCCTCTCCTGCCGTGTGGTTCCGGCCTTCTGTTGCCTCTTTGCCTCTCTACACGTGTTGACTTGTCTTCTCGTCTCCCCGTCACACGTGAGAGGGGGTGTTGACGTGTACAAGTAGATTGCCTAGCCCTTTCCATTAGTTCGGACTTTTGGTTCAAGTGGCTAGTGCATGAAGCTTAACAGATTCCACCTTCCAAAATCTGCCAATGACTTCCTCATCATCTTCCTCCTTTGATTGTTCCCCCTTCAGCTCTGGTGTCACCTAGAAGCTTGGAAAGGGGAACTTTGTTCTTTGGCAAGCACATGTGCTGGGGCACAGGTCTCACGGGCTACCTCGATGGTTCGACCCTTCTAATGCTACATGTGAAGTAGGGTACAAGTCTCTAGCTAATGCTACATGTGAAGTTTTGTGGGTACAGACTCTTCTTGATGAAGTGAAGATTCCACGTACTCTAGCAACACAACTATGGTGTATAAAACAAAGAGCTCTACTACAACAAGATTTGCCTGGCTCCGGTAATGGATCGGCGAGGATGACGGCGCATCTTCGGCTCGCGCTAGTGTCTGTAATCGTCGCTAGGTGGTCCAATGACATATTTGCAATTTTTATTATTTTTGGACATCTTTGTACTGTTGTTGATGCTTATTAATAGATCGACGGATTTTTCGCAAGAAAAAGAACTTACAGCCTAATCCAGTTTTTCATGCTATGACTAAGTATATTGAGGTAGATTACTATTTTATTCGAGAACGAGTACCTCAGGAATTATTTTAGACATAACGATTCGTTTCAACACGGGATTAAGTTGCAGATGGTTGTACTAAACCACTTGTTGTGCGCCAACACGAAGCATTCAGAAACATTCTTAACTTAGATAAGTTATGATTTAGGAAATGTGTTAGTGAGTTAAGGTGTTCTATTTCACTTTGAATAGTCACAAAAAAAATTCACTTTGAAATGTTGCCACGGCTTGATGGTGGAGTACTTTTCCTTCACGATATCTAGGTGAAAGCTGTTACTGTAAGTAAAAAATTTCCGTCGCCGGGACTTGAACCCGGGTCTCTCGGGTGAGAGCCGAGTATCCTAACCACCTAGACTACGACGGATGATGTTCATTTTTTCATAAGAAACTTCTTAACTAAAGGTCTTTCTGTCGTAAAACCAAGAATCAGCACACAACTGAAGGCCAGTAAGAAGAAACAATGATACACAATAATTTATCGGATGGAGTACAATTTTATTGATGCGAAGATCAATACGCCGATGCTGAAATTGTCAAAACGATATAAAGCAACGCATGCCTGTTGCCACGCTTAAAATCACGACTCCTGGCTCAGCTTCGTGTCCGAGACGGCCTCTATGGCTTCTCCGAGAGGCCACTTGGCCTCGATGAAGTATTCCCCGTGCTTCACCTTCTGCACCACCGTGACCTCCTTCGTCGGCGCCAGTCCGAATCCGTCCACGAGCAAGGTGTACTGGTATACCAGGTCCATGCAGACGTAGGGCGCGTTCGAGGCCCGGACCCTGGGGTACGCGGCCTTGGACTCCTCGAAGCTCAGCGGGCAGATCACTTCGGCGGCGGCCCTGAACGCCGCCGGCGTGGTCTTGCCGCTCGTGGCGTCGCCGTCGATTAGGCCAACCTATACGTAGAGATTACAGGGTGAGCGCATTAAAAAAGCTTCGGTCCTGCCGTAAAACGGCGATCAGCTAGTAGTACCTGCAAGGCCATGTAGTAGAAGCTGGACATGACGTAGAGGTCGGCCTGCCCGGCTCCGCCGCCGCCGTTCCACGCGCCGTTGAAGGTGCAGTTCTTCGTCTCACAGGGCGCGCTCAGGTTTAGCGCCTTGGCTACGTCCTCTCTGCATCTCTCGTACGCCGCTCCTTGCGGCGACGCCGTCGCATCGTACTGGTCTCCGTTGTAGGTGTAGTTGCCGATGAATCCACGCTGCATGCAGTTGCTGAATGAACCGTTCTTTGCCTTGAAGATCTCCACGCGAGAAGCATCCGAGCCGTAGTGCAAGTAGCTGCAACACGAACATCATTCAACAACTCATTCTAGCTAGAGGGTCTGTGGATTATAAGTCCTAAAACATTAAAGATAACATTACAATTCCCAGTTTCTAGGAAAATTTAAATATAAATTGTGGATAAAATCACGACTCCTGGCTAAGCTAAAAAAAAATTTAAAGTGCTTTTCAGTCACAAAAAGGTAACTATCATCTGAAAAACAAATCGGCAAATGTTTGCTAATAGTGGATAGCGCTATATTGAGCCTCTGATATTGTTGCTTTCTCTTTTTTGCGAATAGGGGAGCAAAGCCCCGGCCTTTGCATCGAAGCAATGCACAAAATTCTAACTATTTTTATGTATTCCTATTATCCTACATGATACATACAAGTAAAGATTGAACAGTTTACCTATGTAGTCCCTCTGCTTTTAATTACCCTAGATTCGGCCTATTAATGTCCAAATTTGTGAAGTTTGACTAAATATAAAGAAAAAACATCAAATTTTGTAATAGAAATTCAATATTTTTGAATCAACATAAAATATATTTTCACAATATTTGTATTTTGTATTATAGATGTAGATATTTTACCTTTATGCATAGTTAAATTTTAAAAATCTTGACTTCAATTAAACCAGAACGCAACGTCATTACAAATGGAGTGAGTAGCTTAGAACCAAATGTCTTGACCATATGAGGAGCAAGATGGGAGGAGATGGAGAGAGAGAAATGTTACCAATATTCTGTTTTTATCCTTTTTCTAAATTTCCATGATTTTGTATGTCCTTTCCTGAGTGTAGGTATTTTTGGATGGCATTTATTGTCGTTTGACGTAAGCCATATGTCTACCACCATATCATATAATGTCACCTTACATTGGTTGTGAGCAGCACCTCAGGTTTGGTACTTGAGGTAGTTCAAGTAAAGAATAGTCTTATTTTTTCTTATAATCGCAAATTTTTCTTTGCAATTTGGTGCCACTTGATCCTTTTGTATAAACACATTTTGATAGTTTTGGTTCTGCATTTTTTTTGTACTATTTTACCATGATGTGCTACAGTTACAAATTGTTCATAGAATACAATATTTTTTCATACATCTTTGGTGCCATAAATTATGTCCGTGCTTAACGTACAACCCTTAAAGTTTACCATTTCAAAAAAATAGAAAATCTTAGAGCCGAAACCTTGTTTGTAGATTGAGTCTTCACCACCCGATTTTATTAAAGAGCTTCATTTTTTACATCTCATTTGTTTTAAATTAAATATACAAATACAGATATATTTCTACTAGGGAAGCATATTTTTTTTACCAAAATACCTTCACATTGGTTATCAACAGAAAAGAGAAAATATGGGGAGGAAAACCAAGTTTTTTTTTGCCTTTTCAAAGTCACAATTTTGCGATTTTGCTGTCGCCCAAAATATGGGGAGGAAAACCAAGATTTCTACTACGCCTTTTTGTTTAAAAAATACAGGTTCACAGAACATACATCTGTATTTATCCTTGAAAATTTTAAATACCATTTTCAATAAATCTGAAAAAATGGATCTCCCTGAAGCTCGGGCTCGGAAACGCCCCACTCACTTAGGGCCATGTAAATTTGCACTATTTTTTTTTTTTTTGAAACAAGGCAAAAAAAAATTGCCATTTTAATTGATTATTAAGAAGACTAATATTAACTCAAACAAACAAAAAGGGTCCAACCTGTGAGCATATACATTGTAATCTCTTCCTTTGAGATATTCTTTGGTAACGTATGGATCCTTCCCGTCAGGCTTAACGGGAGCAGAGGCAGCAGTATCTGGAGAAATGGCATAAGCCATTTGCACAGAAGCACCTCCAAGGTCAATCACACCTACCGTTTTTGCGTAGTCCCCTCCCAGGTTATCCAACAAATAATTCAGAGCAACCTACGAGCACAATATGTAATTGAATACATCGTGCAGAAATTTCACGTATATGTGTGTGAGAATAAGGTCGCCAGCATGTAATACCCATAGGTAAGATCCTTCTTGAGATCCCT
The DNA here is from genome assembly GCA_030979885.1 of Lolium multiflorum. Classification (NCBI taxonomy): domain Eukaryota; kingdom Viridiplantae; phylum Streptophyta; class Magnoliopsida; order Poales; family Poaceae; genus Lolium; species Lolium multiflorum. The sequence goes on from CM061747.1 coordinate 243,445,898, forward strand.
CGAGGACGTTGATCCAACTAGGATTGTACTGAAAATTGCTCTTGGTGTGGACAACATCCCTGACCTGTATAACATGAATAAGTCACTTCTCAGTCTGTCATGCATATTTCCCAACAGAAGGGTATATGATATGGCTGCTAGCTAGTATCTTTTTTTACTACAGAAAGTGTGGCTGCCAGGTATTAAAAGAAGAGTGGACTGAATGTATATTCTCTAAGCCAAAGAGATGAAAATTACTGCTTCAAGGATCTGCTCGGCCTGCTCCTCTCCTATAATTCTGAGTCCAGCCGTCGCCTGCACATTGCGTTCAGCAATTTCATAAATTTCAGATCCGAGCTTCAGTTTCGTTGAAAGTTATACAATTGATTTTTTTAAATAATTTTCAGGTAATTTTTCTTTGGTGTTACGTAGTTTGTTAGACGGACCCCTAGTTTAAGTGGTGTTCTTCTCATGAGCCACCGAGGCACGATGCTCTTTGCCGTCTCCAGCAGAGGAACTATGGACGTCGCGGCCTCCTGGGGCCGTCCGGCGTAGGCGCTCAGTCCCGGCTGCACCTGCACACGCGCACCAGCAAATACAACCATGAAAAAGTACGGCTAAGAGAGGAATCCACGCGTGCACATCATGGTTGTGTACGTACCTTGGCGAAGACCTCTATGTCGTCGCCGATTTCCACGAGCTCCATCCTCTTGTCGAAGTGGAAGACGTGCACGCGCGTGCCCGTGCTTCCGGCGTCGAAGATCACGGCGTACTTCCCTGGCGCCGCCGCAAGCTTATCAGGCTCGTCGACCATGGCGCCCGCCTTCCGGCCAAGCACCGAGTCGGCGGAAGCCACGCGCGGGTGCGACGAGGCCAGGAGGAGAAGGGCAAGGATGATCATGGCGTGAGCCATCGGGAGCTAGCTAGCACACTGCGGGCGTTTCTCACTCGTAGGAGCTGCTACCTCCACAATGCTGGACTGGTGGGTTGCAAGGTTATGATTTTATAGCGTCAGAGAGAGTGGTGTGATTCAGACGTGCAAGTGTGCAACGGAGCCTCTAACTGTGAGTCGATCACCTTCACATAATGAGTCAATACAAGAAAGTAGTGTTAAACTGTGCCGATCGTGATCGGATCTGTAGATGTGGATGCTTCACCTAAATGTATATATCGGGATTGTGGTGCCAGCGGAGCCAATCAGTCTCCGCGTGCAGCATGCTGCATGGTCAAGTATATTGTATATTTTTTGTAGGGCAACCATGGCAATATTCGCTTCTCGCCCTCTGTAATACGAACTCGAAATGTTACTTATTGGAGTAATTTAGGACATCCTTCGAGAATCATGTTAATCAGAACGTGAAAATAGGCAATGATTCAAGAGTTTCAGCCCCATACGAGGTCCATGTCACCATATGTGTATGCGGCCTGGCCATTTGTATATGGACAGTGCTGAGTAGACCGATTTGGGGGTGACCCATGCTAGACGTTGGTCGCTCGATGCATGGGGCAAAATTCTGTTAGATTATTAGGCAATTTCCGTGTGAGTTTAATTACCGAAATCAACATTACAGATGCACAAGCATACTTAACCATACTCATCAGACTAAGCACATGCATCAAATCTGAACATGGAACAAGTAGCAGTGCAAGGTAGGAGAGGAAAAGCACGTACATCGCGACCGAGAAGGTCGCGCCAGCAGCAACACCACCACCATGGGTATTGTTGATGTCGCCCATGGTGTAGTCGGATCTGTCGATGAAGCAGGGGTCGTCGAAGAAGAAGGTGGCGATCGCGCGAGGCGCTCCCCAAAACCTTATCGCCCGTCTCCCGGTGCAGGATCTCAACGGACGGAGTTTCGGAGGCCTGCTCTCCCGGACGGCCGTGCACGCAGTCGCCGGGATGGGGAAGACTAGAGAGTAGCGCAGCAAAAGGAATTTCGCGAGAGAGAGATCTAAGAGCACTATTTTCCAGATCTGATCGGTCTCCTTGTATAGCCTGGGAGGAGAGCCGCCCCGACCGCGTTGACACGCGTAGGAAGCCAGGGACACGCGGCGAGCATGCACATGCAGGCACACGTACCCAACACAGTTGGTGCACCAAGCAAAAATTTAGGCTTCCTTGAGTGTGTCTCGAACTCGAACTCGAACTCGAATCACGAAACGCGACGTGCGTGCGTGACGAGGCGGCGGGGGCGGGCGGAGGAGGAGGAGCGCGAGGGCTCTTTCTATTCTCACTCACTTGGAATGACTAGAACAACAGCCCTTATATACCACTCCAACTTTCTCCCAACTAGCAATGTGGGACTAAACTTTGTCCCCAAGGCTGTCCCAAGCTGCCAACGTGATGGGCCTTGAGATTTCAGGAATTGTAGACTACATGGGCTGCCTTCTTGCTGCAGCCCATCTACATTCAACAATCCCCACCAGATCTCATATGCACATCAGATGACACATTAGTTCCATTCACTGTTTAATATACTGCACTTCAGGTGGAGACTTAAGTTGAACTTCCACTTAGGCAAGGTGCTACGCTTGACTACAACTGAACAATGGACTATGCCTTGAATTGTCAGTCTTTGTGCAGCAAGTTTCGCTCAATGCCGACACGGTACTAGGCTACCATAGCCTTCCCCTCGGGTGGAGCTTATAAGTCATACTCCTCGGCCCTTCATGAGCTTACTAGAGATTCACCCAAATCTCCCACACTATGACCAGTAGTGTCACTCATATAGGTGTGTTCTTCAAAGATCACCCTGTAGGACAGCGTCTTCGCTCATTAAGAGCCGCTCAGAACACATTAAGACATTGTCAACCTGCCTTACAATAGCTATGAGAGAATTGCATCTGCAGCGGAGTGGGAGTATTAAATTTTCTCTCAACTCGGTTACTCCGGTTTGTTTTCCCAGGTCCTACTTCACGGAATTTCCGATCACATAGGTTGGGTTACCCCTCGGCAACTCAAGTGGGTCTCAAACCCATCTCCATCGATGCAAGGTCTATCATATTTCTTGATAGTCCTTTTGTGAAAGGATCTGCCAGATTTTTAGCACTTTGGACATAATCCAATGCTATCACTCCGGAGTTCTTCAGTTTTCTGACAGACTTCACTCTCCTCTTGATATGTTTGGAACTTTTCATATTATCCTTAGAACTTTTCACTTTGATAATCACTGTTTGATTATCACAGTTCATGAGGATGGCCGGTATTGGTTTTTCAACCATAGGCAAGTCCATCAAGAGCTCACGAAGCCATTCCGCTTCGACAGTAGCTGTATCTAATGATGTGAGTTCTGCTTCCATAGTTGACCTCGTTATGATGGTCTGCTTGCAAGACTTCCAGAAACAGCGCCACCACCAAGAGTGAAAACATATCCACTTGTGGCCTTCATTTTAGCATCAGAAATCCAATTGGAGTCACTATACCCTTCAAGTCCTCTTGGATACCCGGTATAATGAATTCCATAACTCATGGTTCCCTTTAGATAGCGCATCACTCTCTCAAGAGCATGCCAATGATCATCTCCCGGGTTGGCCACAAACCGGCTAAGTTTGCATACAGCCTCGTAGCGCAAGCTAAGTACATGAGTGAACCAATGATTTGAGAGTATCTCAATTGATCTTTAGTTGCCTTTTCATTCTTTCGAAGCAAGACACTGGGATCATAAGGTGTGAGAGAAGATTTACAATCAGCATAACCAAATCTGCTCAACACCTTCTCAACATAATGAGATTGCACAAGTGTAATCCAATTATTCTCATCTCTCAATAGCTTGATGTTCAATATAACATCAGCTTCTCCAAGATCTTTCATCTCGAAACACTGAGATAAGAAGGTTTTTACCTCCTCAATCACTTTGAGACTTGTCCCAAAAATTAGTATGTCATCCACATACAAGCATAGGACAACTCCCTCACCCCCACCATGGCGGTAGTACACACATTTGTCAGCTTCATTGACAACAAAGCCCACAGATGTCAAAGTTCTTTCGAACTTCTCATGCCATTGTTTGGGTGCTTGTTTAAGACCATACAAAGATTTCTTTAATTTACACACCTTTCTTTCTTGACCTTCTAGTACAAAACCATCAGGCTGTTCCATGTAAATTTCCTCGTCCAACTCTCCATTTAGGAAAGCCGTCTTAACGTCCATTTGATGAACGAGAAGACCGTGTGAGGCAGCCAATGACAGTAGTACTGGAATGGTGGTCAATCTCGCCACAGGTGAGTAGGTATCGAAGAAATCTTCGCCTTCCTTTTGGGTATATCCTTTGGCTACAAGCCGAGCTTTGTACTTTTCAATAGTACCATCAGCTCGAAGCTTCTTCTTAAATACCCATTTACATCCTACAGGTTTGCACCCATAAGGACGCTCAGATAACTCCCACGTCTGCATCAGGAGATGCGAGGGCTTCTGAAATGGTAGTGGGAGTATCATCCACAAGATACACAATGAAATCATTACCAAAAGACTTTGCAGTCCTTTGTCTCTTACTCCTTGTGGGAGCTTCATTGTTATCTTCATCAGAATCTGAACTCTCATCATCAGATTCGTCATCAGACTCCATAGGAGTTTCGTGTATTGGATCAGATTCCCAACTAGACATGCCATGCATATCTCTCATAGGAAATATGTCCTCAAAGAATGTAGCATCTCTTGATTCAAAGATGGTGCCAACATTCATGTCGTCCACTCCAGATTTCACCACAAGAAATCTATAAGCAATGCTATGGGCAGCATAGCCAAGAAAGACACAATCCACGGTTTTTGGTCCAAGCTTTCGCTTTTTGGTGATTGGCAAATTCACTTTAGCCAAACAGCCCCAAGTTCGTAGGTAGGAGAGTGTTGGTCTTTTCTTTTCCCATTCCTCATAAGGGGTAATCTCTTTATTCTTGGTTGGAACACGGTTTAGGACATGACATGAAGTCAATATAGCCTCCCCCCACCATTCCTTGGATAAACCCGAAACATCTAACATGGCATTAACCAAATCTATTAGAGTACGGTTTTTCCTTTCCGTAATCCCATTGGATTGTGGGGAATTGGGAGGCGTCCTCTCATGGATTATACCATGTTTCGCACAGAATAAATTGAACTCATTAGAAAAGTACTCTCCACCACGATCGGACCGAACCCTTTTTATCTTTCTTTCAAGTTGGTTCTCAACTTCAGCCTTATAGATTTTAAAGAAATCAAGAGCCTCATCTTTAGTTTTCAGGAGATACACATAACAGTACCTAGTGGAATCATCAATCAAAGTCATGAAAAATTTCTTTCCACCTCTTGTCAACTCACCATTCATCTCACATAGATCTGAATGTATGAGCTCTAGTGGTGCCAAGTTTCTTTCCTTCGCAGGCTTGTGAGGCTTGCTTTGCTTTGCTTGCACACAAGCATGGCACTTAGAGCCTTTGACAAAGGTGAATTTCGAATTAAACTCATATCAGCAAGCCGCGTCATACAACCGAAATTAACATGACAAAGTCGTGAATGCCAAACATTAGTTTCATTAACACTAGTGCTTACATGGTTCACAACATTATCACAGAAGTCTTCTAGAGAGAAACGCAACATTCCCTCACATTCATATCCCTTTCCGACAAAAGTTCCATACTTAGACACAACTTTATTGGACTCAAACACCAACTTAAACCCATCTTTCATAAGACGGGAGCCACTAACGAGATTCTTCTTGATAGAAGGGACATGCAGCACGTTCTTCAGTTGCACGATCTTTCCCGAAGTAAACTTCAGATCTACCGTGCCAACACCACGAAGTAGCATGTAACCCATTCCCCATCATTACTGAGGAACCTCGGGCCGATAAGAGGTAAACATGGAGATGTCACACACACATGAACATTAGCACCCGTATCAACCCACCATTCGTGGTGAAACACCGAAAGAACATAGGTAACATATTACCATACCCTGTAGTTCCTTCCTCGTGTTGCCAATGACCTTGGAGAATTTGAGTTCATCCAGCCTGACATTTCTTTCCTTTGCGTTGTGGACAACGATTGGCCCAGTGGCCAGTCTCACCACACACCCAGCAAGGATCTTTCTTCTCCGTTTTCCCCTTCTTCTTGAAGTTGGTAGTCTAGGAGACTCCCTTGTTCTTTCCCTTGGACTTGTGGGCATTTTTCTGCACCATATTGGCAGCAGAACGTCCCTCGGTTCCTCCAGTGTGTTTGTCTTTTGCCCTCGCCTTCTCCTCAACATCCAGAGAGCCCATGATATTCTCAACAGAAAACTCATGCCTCTGATGTTTCAGGAAAGTTCCTCCATGAAGGGGAAGCTTAGCGACAATGCATCCCGCGACAAACTTGTCCGGTAGCACACACTTGAGGAGCTCGAGTTCCTTTGCCATGATCTGTATCTCATGAGCTGTTCTACTACAGATCGGTTCTCAACCATTCGTAGTCATTGAACCTCCATAGCATACGATTCACCTCCGGCACCAAACGTCCAGTGCATCCCACGTTCCTTCCCATTTCGGATGTGCAGATAAGCATCAACCAACTTGTCTCCAAGCACACTTAGGACGGCACCCACAAAGATTACGGTGGCATCCCCGAACGCTTTATCCTCTTCGGGTAAGCGGACCTCTGGGAATACCTTCCGCAACTCGGTGCACACCCATAGAAGTGAGCCACAAGAGGGTTTTACTCTGCCATCTCTTGAAATGAGAACCCGTAAACGGGCTCGGCGCAGCAAAACCAGATGGTGAAAATTGCCTAAGCACATAAGGTTTTTGGATTGTTAGATTATTAGGCAATTTCCGTGTGAGTTTAATTACCGAAATCAACATTACAAATGCACAAGCATACTTAACCATACTCATCAGACTAAGCACATGCATCAGATCTGAACATGGAACAAGTAGCAGTGCAAGGTAGGAGAAAAAGCACGTACATCGCGACCGGGAAGGTCGCACAGCACCACCACCATGGGTATTGTTGATGTCGCCCATGGTGTAGTCGGATCGTCGATGAAGCAGGGTCGTCGAAGAAGAAGACAAACAAGCGAGCGTCGCGCCGAGACGCTCCCCAAAAACCTTATCGCCCGTCTCCCGGTGCGGGATCTCAACGGACGGAGTTTCGAGGCCTGCTCCCCCGGACGGCCGTGCACGATCGCCGGGATGGGGAAGACTAGAGAGTAGCAAAAAGGAACTTCGCGAGAGAGATCTAAGAGCACTATTTTCCAGATCTGATCGGTCTCCTTGTATAGCTGGGAGGAGAGCCGCCCGCCGCGTTGACACGCGTAGGAAGCCAGGGACACGCGGCGAGCATGCACATGCATGCCGACACGTACCCAACACAGTTGGTGCACCAAGCAAAAATTTAGGCTTCCTTGAGTGTGTCTCGAACTCGAACTCGAATCACGAAACGCGACGTGCGTGCGTGACGAGGCGAGGCGGGCGGGCGGAGGAGGCGCGAGGGCTCTTTCTATTCTCACTCACTTGGAATGACTAGAACAGCAGCCCTTATATACCACTCCAACTTTCTCCCAACTAGCAATGTGGGACTAAACTTTGTCCCCCAAGGCTGTCCCAAGCTGCCAACGTGATGGGCCTTGAGATTTCAGGAATTGTAGACTACATGGGCTGCCTTACTGGGCTGCAGCCCATCTACATTCAACAAATTCAGCTGCATTTGGCATCATCTGATGCCCAAAACTAGACAAACCATAGTTTCGGGAAATTAACCCGCAATTCAAGCTCCCCAACTTAAACTGCAAGGGTATATTGATTTGGCCTTGATCTTCTTGATATTTATAACAAATATGTCAATGTGGTGATTTACGTCTAGGACAGAGAGTATTTTAACAACAACTATCCTCACCCCGAGTACCAAAAAATATACGATTACAAGGAAAACATGGTAATAAGTTTAAAACGCAATGCTACAAAAAGTGGCGAACAATTTATGCCACATATCCGTTGGCAACAAAAATTGCCAGAAAATTCAACAACAATTTCGACGATTACAACAAAACCATATGTTTTTAGCAATGAAAAGGAACACTTCTTTGTTGCAGATTTTTTTGCAACAAAATGTCACCAACAATTTAAAAAAAAAACACAAACTATGACAACAACAAAATCATGTGTTTGCATCATTTTAAAAAGCATATAAAGATCATCAAAAAATATGAGAAAACACACTACATGTAGCAAACGGCTAGAAATCTTGCAACATCTCGTGTGTATTTTCACAACAAAATTGGTGCAAGTTTCATACATTTTGAAATCACACGTGCAACATAAAAAAATCAGAGGTAAACTTCGACGCTACACAACCCGACTTACATAATCATAAAATAAATAATAGTAAAATTGACAATCACAAAATATTTTTACTACTACAAGGCTTATATAATAGTAAAATTGGACCATTTTGCCCCCGTCCGAGTTTCTTGGCAAGCTCCACCACTGCTCTCTGCGGTACATAACTCTATGAGATAATTTCGCATGAAGCTTTCTTGGGCTTGTGCATAACTCTCTTATCTATAAATGCATCCACACACGAAGCTTTTGTATTTTCTCAACGAAAAAAAGCTAAAACAAATTTGTACATGTGTGTAAATGTTTGATCTAAAAGAAAGAATCAAACATTAAGCATTGAAATTATATCATAGAGTGTGGGAACTTATGAAGCTAGATGAGATCATGGGAAATGGATTTGAATGGAGCATTCAAATGTATTAGGGTAAGGGCGAACCATTAACGAGGTGTGCGAGTATCACCTTTCAAAAGAAGAAGTTTTTCTTTCATTTTCACCATGAAAAGATGCCAAATTTCAACAGGGTTATTGAAATATATTTTCTTGCCATTTTCATAGGTTCAGACTTTTGGTTTCATTTGATAGTGCATGAATTTAATATGGTACCAGAGCCAAGAGATATCATGTTCAAGACAAAATAATTTTTGCATATCGCCGATCCCACATCAATGGTCTGAAAAAGTCTAAATATGAGGTGGATCGTTGAAATATATTGCTTAGCATGTGAAAGGATATGGATCTCGCCTAGAGGGGGTGAATAGGCGGTTTAAAACTTTTACGAATATGGCTTAATAAATGTGGCATAAAACTAGCGTTTAATTTATCAAGCACAAAACCTATATAACTAGGGTTCACCTATGTGCACCAACAACTTATGTTAGGCAAGACATGCAACTATGTGATAGACTGATAGCAAGATATATAACTTCAAGCATGAAGGCTATCACAAAGTAAAGTGCATAAGTAAAGAGCTCGGGTATAAGAATAACCGAGGTGGGGCGAAGATAACGATGTATCCTGAAGTTCACACTCTTACGAGTGCTACTCTCCGTTGGAGCGGTGTGAAGGACAAGTCACTCCAAGTGCCACGAAGGCCTCACCATATTCTCCTTGAGAATTCCCAGCAAAAGGGATGTCCTCGATCCACTATGGAACCTTGAGGGTGGTCACCGAACCCGCACAAAGTTTGGGCTATCTCCACAACTTAATTAGAGGCTCCCAATAAATCGCCACAAAGGTCTTACACTTGAAAATCTCCACAACTTAATTGGAGTCCCTAAGAACACCACAAAGACCACTAAGCTGTCTAGGGTCTAAAGACTCAAGAGGAACAAGCTCCCGAAGTGAGTATCTCACAAACTTTCACCTCCACGTATCACCGCGGAGAAGTCAAGCCGATACACCAAATGCAATGGCAAGAACACCATAAAGATGCTCAAATCCTTCTCTCTAAAATTCCAACAAAGCTACAAAATCTATTCGAGGAATAGGAGAGGAAGAACAAATAGGAGAACACAATATTCTCCAAGATCTAGATCCCAAAGATTTACTCACGCGGTGATTTGGTTTGGTCAAAATGTGGATCTAGATCTCCTCAAACTTTCTTTCAAATAGATGCAAGAATCATTGGCTGGGGAGAAACATCTCGAGATCAAAAAGCAACCACAATGGTGGATGAGCTATAGAGAGAGAGGAAGAAGAATCAACCCAAAAGAGAGAGAAAATAGACTTTTATATGCACCCATATTTTCTGCCTGTTGGGGCTGTCCTCCTGCTTTTATTTGGGACCGGTACCACCGGCAAGGGCCGCCAGGTACCACCGGTACTGGTACCGGTATTAGAAGTTCAGGAGGCAGGGGTACTAGGAGTTGGACGAGGTGCGCGGTAACAATACCGGTAGCGATGCAGTAGAGACGGCCAAGGTATGGCGGTAGTACCAGCCATGCAACGGTGGTACAACCGACCTACCCAAGCACAACCAATTCTCCTTTTCACGATGAAAGCAATCAGCTCTCCCTTACCTTTTTATTTTTACTCGTTCACCAAAAAATGTGCAAATAACAAATACAAGAAACGCAATAACTTGAACTAGGGAACTCCGAATTGACTGAAACCAATTTTGTTGGAAAGAGGATGACAGGGGCTACCACAGAAAAAATTAAAAGTATGGAAAACAGTAGAGGATATTTTTCCTATGAATTTGAGAGTGAAACCTCTAAACGCGTGGAACCGAGAAAAAACCCAATATCCAAAATGCAACAAGTGGTATATGCGAAATCCGTTTTCGATGAACTAGAACTTGTCATGGAAATAACCACAAGCTCTAAAACACCACATGGATAAGATAAAAACAAAAAAAACAAGAAAGATGATACAAGGATGGAAAGGTTTGACCGCACTCCGAATGATACGATCGAGTTACTCACTCGAGAGCCCTTTGATAGTACGGCGTCAAGCCTATAAACCGGTCTCCCAACTAAGCCACGAAACCAGTAAGAAAGAAACCCTATCGAGAGCAAACCTTAAACTTGCGCATTCCACTTGAGCTCAATGATGACGGTCTTGACCGCAATAAGATCGAACACTTTTCTTCATTGTGCTTGATTGATGAAGTCTTGCGAATTGCTCCTCCATACTCCAATATGAGAGAGCTTCTTCTTCGGTGCATATTCACCTATCCATGATCACCATATGGGTGGCAAGCTTCAAGGATTTGATCTTTTCGAGTTGGCTCATCTTGAACTTGCACCTCATTTCTTCTTATTGCAACCTTGTAGCCAACATATGGTTCAAGAATTGCCTATGAACAACTCCTACAAATATAACTCAATGCAAACATTAGTCCATATGGATTTTCATTAATTACCAAAACCACACATCAGGGCTCCATGCACTTTCAACATGTTTCATCATTCGAACTTGGTTGCATTATTGGCTAGTGTATGAATTCGGTAGGGGTGTGAGATTATGTGGGATATGTAGCAAACGGACATAACGATGGTGTACACGAGGAGAGGGGTATCTTTTACCCACTAACTCTTACTGCACTAGGTTTAAGTGTGATATGTTATGGCTGAACAAGGAGGTTAGGGTGGCGGAAGAGGACATTTCCTCCACCCAATGTTGGTTGGGTATTTGGGTTGCATTTGCAGTTTTTACTTTTTCGAAATGGGAGCATTTCCCTGGCCTCTGCATCGAAACGATACACACGACCGTTATTTTATTACAATGTTTAAAATATTAGTTTTACACCTCAAGGATCACTCAAACTAGCAAAAAAAAATCAGCCACTTAAACAAAGAACATAAATGGCCCCTATGCATCTTGTATGCACTTAGAATGTTGTCAGCTACCCTGGCTGAAGATAGCCCGAATGACCGCCATTGGTTGATTGCAGCTAGTATCCACGGGAAGGAGGTAAAAGCACATGTGGATTGATGAAGACACCCTGTGAATAACATGCAAGAAATTTGGTTTTGCCCCTATGTTGAACACAATATCATTTTGACAATTCAATATTTTCCAAACTAAAGCACAAACTCCCACATGAACTCAGAGTCTTTTTTTCTTATCAATCCCATTAAGCCACTTCCCAAACATATTTTTTACATTGGCTAGAGAAGGGATATTATAAGTAAATTGAACTACTCTCCAAACTAGTCGAGCAAAAGGGCATAAACTAAATAGGTTGTCAATAGTTTCCCGAGAACTACAAAACACACGCTTAGTACACCCGTTCGAACGTATTTTTGCAAGGTTATCTTTAGTAAGGAGCACCTTTCTAAAGAGGAACCATATAAAAATCTTTATTTTTAGCGGTACCTTAATTCTCCACAAGTATTTTTTATAAGAAATACCTTGTGCCCATTCATATAATCACCATACATGGACTTGACCAACAAAAAACACCAGTTGTAGTCAAGCACCACTTAAAACTATCTACTTCATCCGTGAGAGTTACTCCCATTAGTCTCCGTATGGCCTATCCATGTTTCTCATTTATCATCTGTTAGAACACGTGTGAATCCTATATCCAATGGTGTGTTACTTCAGACATCTCCAACTATGACGTCTTTATGTCTAATGATTATAGAGAGTGATATTGAGATGCTAATGGTGAACCACCAAGCCACACATCTTACCAAAATCGAGTTATCATGTCATCTTCCACGACAAAAGATCATCTCTCAAAGAAATCATTTTTTACTCCCATAAGCCCCTTCTAGAAAGGAGAGTATGTTGGGTTGGCTTGCATGTGTGAGAGAGTTTTGTCGTGTAGGTAAAAATTCCTACCACACTTCTTCCTCAGAAAGAAGTTTAAATAGACACTTGCTAAGCAAACATCTCTTTTTTTATATTAAGTACCTCAATACCTAGACCCCGTTGGTCCTTTGCCCGACAAATAATGTTCCATTTCATATTTTATACTTCTTCTTCTTCAACTCATCACTTTGTCAGAAGAAGTGTGACCTATAGAAATCCAACCTTTTCCATACCCATTTGGGTATCTTAAAGAAAGATAGTAGGAGCATTGGCAGGCTTGTTCCAACATAATTTATTAAGACAAGACTGTCTCGGTATGAGAGCATTTTGCCTAGCCAAGTTGCAAGTTTTCGTTCAAAACGATCCTCCGCTGGCTTCCATTCCTTACTAAGCGGTTTCCTATAATGAATAGGGGTGCCTAAATATTTCAAATGTAAAGCACCAACTTCGCACCCAAAGATGCTTATGTTGGGATTCTATACTTCCTTAGCCTTACCGAAATAAAAAATCTTGCTCTTGTAAAATTTTAATTTTAAACTAGATAGTTGTTCAAAAAAACATAAAATCAATTGCATGTTACAGCCTTCTCTAAGTCATGTTTCATAAACAAGATAGTGTCATCCACATATTTCAGAACAGAAAGGCCACCATCAACAAGGTGGGGAACAAAACCTCCAACCTGACAATCTTCCTTGCCCATGCAATAAGGATGGTCAACATATCAACAACGATATTGAGCAAAATCGGAGACAATGGATCCCCTTGCCGAAGAGCCTTCAACGTTTGAAAATAATCTTTAAATTGATCGTTAACTTTAATACCTACTCTTTTCCTAAACAAACCTAGCTACCCATTCGCACCACTGAGGTGGGAAACCCTTCATGTGCAAGGCTTGCTAAAGGAATAACCATTTGACTTTATCATATGACTTTTCAAAATCAACTTTAAAAGGGACCCCATCAATTTTATTCCTATGAATTTCATGGATGGTTTCGTGGATAATAACTACCCCTCTATGATATTTCTCCCTGGTATGAAAGCCGATTGAGTAGGTCGTACTACTATATGCGCAATCACAGTTCCTCTATTAGTTCCGAATTTATTGAAAACTTTGATACTAACATTCAGCACACAAATGGACCTATATTGCTCAACTCTACTCGCATCTACTTTTTTAGGCAAACATGTTATGACCCCAAAATTTAACTTATATAATGGTAGCTCATCATTTTGCAACTGCATGAACAATACCATCATATAATCTATTGTGTTTCGTTTGAGAGATCCCTTCAAACACCTCCTCTTATGTAAAAGGTGATGTGGGAACTACTCTCTCTCTCCTCGTTGAGTTGTGAAATATCTTGAGTGTCTTCCTTCTCTTATGCTGAAAGAATTGGTACCGGCGCACCAAATAAATTCTTGTAGTATTCTACTAATGGATCTTTTCTAGGATCGAATTGATTAGCTGGGGCTAGAGTTATTGTAGCGATTCATAGTAAGTGTTGTAGTCTTAGGAGGAGTATATCGAGGTTTGGTCCGGTGCTCCACCCCCCCCCCCCCCCAAAACAAGTTGAAGAGTCATAGTTGGTTCTTTTTTCCTATGTTGGGTCCACCGAAATCCATATCTAGCCCATGTATACATGTTTGTATTGATAAGGTATGTGTATGTTACGTAAGAAAAAAAAGAGGTCACGTGAGCAAGATCTTTATAGGACCTTTCTATTTCGACACACGCGTGTAACCGTAGATACGTACAAAAACGATGTACAACACAACACGAGCCATACAGGCCTATACAGGGTTGTACGGATGGTGAACCTACACTGAAATTACGATCGTGTCCCTGTTGGGAAAAATCTCCACTATTATTGTGTTTGACACGCTCAGAATTTTGCCAAAGGAGGAGCACGGGAGCAGAAGTGGGAGTATATCATTTCATTGTGCAAATTATTCGGTCCGTGTTTGGATGCTTTTGAGGGGGAGCTATTTGCCACGAACGAAGGAATGGAGCTGGCCCTGCTGGAGTAATCGTACTTCAAACAGACTGTGCGAAGTTGCTGAAAAATGTCGACGAACATGACCGATCAAATTAACCTGGCGCATATTGTGGAAGCCATGGAGGTGCAATGTTGCTCAAGTTTCTGAAGCCTGAACGAGATACAAGTGCAGATTAGTACCCAAACACTCTAGTACATAACCGATCTGTGGTTACAGGATGAGGATGCCCCCTATTTTGTAGCCGGGCCTCTGATTGTTGTGCTTGTATTCCTAAGTAATTGAACTCCCCATCTTCCGGGCAAAAAAAAAGGTAGAGAGAATACACCCAGAAAACTGGGAACTTATCAGGAACTTGTGCAGTTGTGCGCATGGCAACAGAGCATCACTTGTCTGCTCAAAAACCGCATAGCAGGAGGTACATGAAACGCTGTCAGCACACCAAATGAGCAGCTATTACTTCTTCCACTGGGGCAGCCGTTGGACGACAACCTGCGGAAAAAATAGAAAATCTGTTTCAGAAGGAATAGGATGGCGCAGCCGGAGGTAGCGCGTGAGGTTATCGGAATCATGCCTTGCCGGAGTTCTCCTTGTTTCCGACGATCGTCTGGCAAGTCAGCCTCCACGACTCCGGTTTCTGAAATAGAGAGTGAGATACGGGTGCAGAGTTAAGAATGTGTGAAGCACAATGGAGAGAGACAGCAGCAGAGACTTCAGAGGCAGATCTTTTTTTTTTTTGAACAAGACTTCAGAGGCAGATCGAGGCCAGAATTAGCGTTGCCAGGGAAGCAGATGGACCGAATGGATTGCTTTGCTGCGTACCTTCTTGAGGTAGCGATTCTCAGTGGCCGTCCTCTCGTTCAGGAGCTCCTTCCCGTCGATTATCTGCACGCAAAAGTTCACTTACAGTTCAGGCATCAGAGTTCAGAGCATGGACCGTGGCAAACGAGACAGCGTGCCGTCTCCAGGTGCGGTCGGTTAGTTTGGGATGGAGAGCGGGTACCTCGGCGATGCAGGTGCCGCAGCTGCCCGTGCCGCCGCAGTTCATCAGCTTCCCCTGCAGCGCACATACGAAGAACCATCAGAGGCGGCGACAGTGGCAGCTCAGGATAATTAGTCTGAAGAGAAACTAAGCCAGATGAGGTGTGCGCGGGAGGCTCACGCACGTATGCCGCGTACATCTCGAGCTTATTCTCGAGCATGATGTCCCGGAGGAGCTTGTCGCCGCTGACCGCCGTCGCCCTGTCCACCGAGTACGACCCGTCGGCGCCCGGCTTCGGCTGCACAGCACAAGCATCATCCAACCCACGCGAATCAGCGACTCGTATCAGAGCAAACAGGATAGACCACCCTTGCGCGCGGCGCCTGGGTAGTGGCCATCAGGGAAGAAGAAGATGAACTGACCGCGAGGAACTCGAGCTCGATTAGGGGCTTGGGCGGCGCGGGCGCCGGAGCGCCGGGCGACAGGTCGGGCGAGGCGCTGGAGCATCTGATGGCGGAGCGCGTGGGCCGGTGGCGGCTGCTGTGAGCCCGTGCGGAGGCTGGGGTGGCGGCGGTGGGGTGGGGGAGGACGGAGAAGAGCGTCGCGGAGCTCGTGGACGCCATGCTCTTGCTCGCGCTCTTGGTCGGGGACGTGGCCGCGTCGGTTTGATTGCTTGAAAGAAAAATGCACGGGTTTTATCGCTACGCCGTTGCCGCGCCAAAGGTGTGGACGTGTGGTCGTCGCGCCATCACGGGCCAGGCACTCGATCGGGTTGGAAGAAGCCGTTGGAAACTTCAGTTTTTTTTTTGAAACATTTTCTATTAAAAGACAGCAAATCGTCTCATTAAAAACCTCACAGTCCCCTTGAGTACCTTAGAAGGAAAAGAGTGTGTCTGAACCCGCTGCCCACCATCACAACAAGATTACATCGTTAACGAGCTTGCTGAGTATGGAACTAGAGGGTTCATCGACACAAGTACAAGACCTATCAGAACTAAAAGAAACTCTAGCAAGCTCGTGTGATATCTGGTTTGCTTCCCTATTACAAAACTCAACAAAAACATCCCCGAAGGCACTCTAGAGGATCATACAATCATCATAAATGGATGTAGACGATGTCGCTGAAAATTCTCCATTCTTCATTTTTTCCACCACTTGAAGTTCTCAATACCAATCTGTTGTGCCAAAAGTAAACCACCTCGAAAAGCATAGGCTTCAGCCATAGATGCATCAACCACATGCGGTAAGAAGGTTTGCAAGCATGCAATACAACTTCCTGTACAATCTCTGATAACCACTCATGTCGCCCCCTTATTACCAGAATTTACATCGAAAGCTGCATCAACATTAATCAATAGCTTGCTTTCGAAAGGTTTCTTCCAACCTTCTCTTTGTTTTGCATCACGTTTCTCTAAAACAGTCATATAATTTTTTGCTAGCACCATAATTGACATAGCTGATCGGAAAGGGGTTTGGATGTTCTCACCATGAACCTTCTGCCTTCTCTCCCACCAAATATACCAACCTGCAATAAGCACAAGTTCAGCAAAATCCACATTATCAAGAGAGGGGAGACGCCCTCCTCTATGTATGATCTCCTCCACAACCACATAACCGGACATGTCAAGATTAATAATGCTATCCAATCTGCTAGTCAATCCAAGACATCCCCAAACCTCTTTTGCTCTTGGGCAAATAAACAACATATGCTTAATATCCTCGCAACTTGACATGCATAACGAGCAACCTCCCAGATTCCCAATGTGGCGATTGCCAGGACACCACGGCATGGGATCATAGCATGTAGAACTCTCCATCCAAATATTTTAATTTTACTAGGAATTTCAAGACTCCATAGTTTCTCCCACACTGGATTATTTGCCCCTTCAGCTATATTCTCATATCTATTGTTTCTCCCAAATTTATAATTCCACTAACAGTAATACACAGACCGAACAGAAAAGGCCCACCTTACTATAGTGCCACGCCACAAAATCCTCTCTATCTGGGGTCAAAGGAATTTGCAAAATTCTGTGGGCATCAATTGGCCAAAAAATATCATGAATCAATTCTTCATCCCATGTATCATTCATAGGATTTATCAAGTCTGACACCCGGGTAAGAATATGTGTGCCTCTAGGAGTCATGACCTTCAAATTATGACTTGATGGTATCCAATTATCCTTCCATATATCAATTTGGCTTCCATCGCCAACTCTCCAGATACAACCCTTTTTGAAACATTCCAAGCCTGCCAGAATACTTTGCCAAGTAAATGAGCTACCACTTCTCAGAGTTGTATTAAGTAACCGACCATCTAGATAATATTTTGCCCTCAAAACCCTTGCGCATAAAGAATCAGATTCATCAAAAGTCTCCAAATCTGCTTAGCCAACATAGATAAATTGAAGCTTTGTAAGTCTCTAAAACCCATACCTCCACTTTTCTTTGGGATACATAATTTCCACCATGCCTTCCAATGCATATGTTTTTGCTCTTCCTCGTCGCCCCACCAAAATTGAGATATGACGTCTGATATTCCTTTACAAATGTTTTTTGGAATCTTGAAAACCATCATCACAAACACTGGTATCGCTTGAGCAATAGCCTTTATAAGAATTTCCTTACCTCCCAAACTCAACAATTTCTCCTTCCACCCGATTATCCTTGCAAGTACTCTATCCACCAAAAGTCTAAAGCATTCACTCTTGTCTATCCCCACTATCGCCGGTAAGCCAAGATACTTGTCATTAAGGGACCCAGTCATAATATTCAGAATCTGGCAATCCTTGATGTCTACGCACGCTTCTATTCTAGTTTGGGCCTCCAAGAGCGTTTGTGAAGAAGAAGAATTAAGTGAATCACCCAAGAGGAGGAGCAGAGCAGCACAAGAACTCTCAAGGACAAGTGGTAACACACGGTCGTATAGGTGCACTAGTTCGAAAGAGATAAATACAAGTAATATGGATGAATATGAGTGGTAATAACAATCTGAAATAAATATGGCAGCTACAGTGGAAAGCCTAAAATAGCTTCGTCAGGCAATTCTCGTGGTGTAACTTTTCTATTCGGAAACAAGGCCTAGGGATCCTACTTTCACTAGTGGACACTCTCAACAATGATCACATAAATAAATAACTTCTCTTCCTTTGTGCTACATACACTCTCTTGTTGGATAACAAACACCATTCATTGTGTAGGGCTACAAGAGCTCCCTCAAGCCGGAGTTAACAAGCTCCACAACATTCGGAGTTCATATTTAAGTAACCTCTAGAGCATAATAGGCCGTTGCAATTTAGACCGAGTACTAACATAGCATACACACTGTCACCTTTAAGCTATGAAAGGGGGAATAGATCACATCAATACTATCATAGTAATAGTTAACTCCATAATATACAAGAGATTACAATCATAACCTACGCCAAGTACTACATGATGCACACACCGTCACCTTTACATCATGAAGGAGGAATAGACTTTTAATAACATCACTAGAGTAGCACATAGATTAATAGTGATACAAAGCTCATCATATGGATCTCAATCATGCAAGGCAATTCATGAGATCATTGTATTGAGGTACATGAGAGAGAGATTAACCACATAGCTACCGGTACAGCCCTTAGCCTCGATGGAGAACTACTCCCTCCTCATCATAGGAGACAGCAGCGGTGATGAAGATGGTGATGGAGTCGATGGAGATGCCTTCCGGGCACTTCCCCGTCCGGCGGCGTGCCGGAACAGAGACTTCTGTCCCCCGAATCTTGGCTTCGCGATGGCGGCGGCTCTGGAACTTTTCTCGTATCGTGGCTTATTCTTTTAGGGTTTTCGCGACGGAGGCTTTATATAGGCGAAGAGGCGGAGTCGGAGGAGTCCTGGTGCAGCCACACCATAGGGCGCCCCCTTGGCCGCGCGCCGCATGGGGTGGGGGCCCTGGCTCTCCTCTGCCCCTCTTTGGTGCTCGGAAGCTTCGGGAAAAATAAGATATTGGGCGTTGATTTCGTCCAATTCAGAATATTTCCTTTGTAGGATTTCTGAAACCAAAAACAGCAGAAAACAGGAACTGGCACTCCGGCATCTTGTTAATAGGTTAGTTCCGGAAAACGCATCAAAACGATATAAAGTGTGAACAAAACATGTAGGTAATGTCATAAAACTAGCATGGAACATAAGAAATTATAGATACGTTGGAGACGTATCAAGCATCCCAAGCTTAGTTCCTGTCGAGTAGGTAAACGATAACAAGGATAATTTCTTAAGTGACATGCTACCAACATGATCTTGATCAATACTATTGTAAAGCATATGAGATGAATGAAGTGATTCAAAGCAATGGTAAAGATGATGATTAAACAACTGAATCATTGATACGTATCAAACGTATCCATAATTCTTATGTTTCATGCTACTTTTATGATGATACTCACATGTTTTATACACATTATATGTCATTATTATGCATTTTCCGGCACTAACCTATTGACGAGATGCCGAAGAACCAGTTCTTTTTTAGTTTTGGTTTCAAAATCCTACAAAAAATATTTTCTTGGACGAAATCAACGCCGGTCTTATTTTTCCACGCAGGCGAGGATCACGAAGTGGGGCGACGAGGCGCCGCCACACTAGGGCCGCGCGGCCAGGCTAGGGCCCACGCCGCCCTGGCGTGTAGAGCCCTCGTGTCGCCCCTAAACCTACACTTCCGCCTACTTAAAGCTTTCGTCGCGAAACCCTTTGTACCGAGAGCCACGATACGAAAATACTTCCAGAGACGCCGCCAATCCCATCTCGGGAGATTCAGGAGATCGCCTCCGGCACCCTGCCGGAGAGGGGAATCATCTCCCGGAGGTCTCTTCATCGCCATGATCGCCTCCGGATCGTGTGTGAGTAGTTCACCCCTGGACTATGGGTCCATAGCGGTAGCTAGATGGTTGTCTTCTCCTCATTGTGCTATCATGTTAGATCTTGTGAGCTGCCTATCATGATTAAGATCATCTATTTGTAATGCTACATGTTGTGTTTGTTGGGATCCGATGAATATTGAATACTATGTCAAGTTGATTATCAATCTATCATATATATGTTGTTTATGTTCTTGCATGCTCTCCGTTGCTAGTAGAGGCTCTGGCCAAGTTGATACTTGTAACTCCAAGAGGGAGTATTTATGCTCGATAGTGGGTTCATGCCTCCATTGAATCTGGGACAGTGAGAAAGTTCTAAGGTTGTGGATGTGTTGTTGCCACTAGGGATAAAATATCGATGCTTTGTCTAAGGATATTTGTGTTGATTACATTACGCACCATACTTAATGCAATTGTCTGTTGTTTGCAACTTAATACCGGAAGGGGTTCGGATGATAACCTGAAAGTGGACTTTTTAGGCATAGATGCATGCTGGATAGCGGTATATGTACTTTGTCGTAATGCCCTGATTAAATCTCATAGTACTCATCATGATATATGTATGTGCATTGTTATGCCTTCTTTATTTGTCAATTGCCCAACTGTAATTCGTTCACCCAACATGCTATTTATCACCACTAGTGAACTGTGGACCCCGGTCCATTCTTTACATCTGAAATACAATCTACTGTAATTGTTCTTTACTGTTCTTCGCAAACAAACATCATCTTCCACACTATACAATTAATCCTTTGTTTACCAAGCCGGTGAGATTGACAACCTCATTACGTTGGGGCAAAGTACTTTGATTGTGTTGTGCAGGTTCCACGTTGGCGGAATCTCGATGTTGCGCCGCACTACACTCCGTCACCAACAACCTTCACGTGTTCCTTGACTTCTACTGGTTCGATAACCTTGGTTTCTTATGAGGGAAAACTTGCTCTGTACGCATCACACCTTCCTCTTGGGGTTCCCAACGGACGTGTGTTAACCGCATCAAGCACTTTTTCTCGCCGTTGCGGGGAGATCAAGACACGCTGCAAGGGGAGTCTCCTACTTCCAATCTCTTTACTTTGTTTTTGTCTTGCTTTACTTTATTTTATTTACTGCTTTGTTTGTTCTCTATATTAAAAACACAAAAAAATTAGTTACTTGCATTTACTTTATTTAGTTTGCTTTATTTACTACTGTTAAAATGAATACTCCTGAAAACACTAAGTTGTGTGACTTCACTAGCACAAATAATAATGATTTCCTATGCACACCTATTGCTCCACCTGCTACTACAGCAGAATTTTTTGAAATTAAACCTGCTTTACTAAATCTTGTTACGAGAGAGCAATTTTCTGGTGTTAGTTCTGATGATGCTGCTGCCCATCTTAATAATTTTGTAGAACTTTGTGAAATGCAAAAGTATAAGGATGTAGATGGTAACATTATAAAATTAAAATTGTTTCCTTTCTCCTTAAGAGGAAGAGCTAAAGATTGGTTGCTATCTTTGCCTAAGAATAGTATTGATTCATGGACTAAATGTAAGGATGCTTTTATTGGTAGATATTATCCTCCTGCTAAAATTATATCTTTGAGAAGTAGCATAATGAATTTTAAGCAATTAGATAATGAACATGTTGCTCAAGCATGGGAAAGAATGAAATCTTTGGTGAAGAATTGCCCAACCCATGGACTAACTACTTGGATGATCATCCAAACCTTCTATGCAGGATTGAATTTTTCTTCGCGGAACCTATTGGATTCAGCTGCTGGAGGTACCTTTATGTCCATTACTTTGGGGGCGGCAACAAAGCTTCTTGATAATATGATGATCAATTACTCTGAATGGCACACGGAAAGAGCTCCACAAGGTAAGAAGGTAAATTCTGTTGAAGAAACCTCCTCCTTGAGTGATAACATTGATGCTATTATGTCTATGCTTGTGAATGGTAGATCTAATGTTGATCCTAATAATGTTCCTTTAGCTTCATTGGTTGCCCAAGAAGAACATGTTGATGTGAACTTCATTAAATGTAATAATTTCAACAACAATACTTATAGGAATAATTCTGGTAACAACTATAGGCCATATCCTTCTGCTAATAGTAATGGTTATGGTAATTCTTATGGGAATTCTTACAAAAATAATAGGAGTGTACCCCGTGGTCTTGAAGCCATGCTTAAAGAATTTATTAGTACACAAACTGCTTTTAACAAATCTGTTGAGCAAAAACTTGATAAAATTGATATTTTTGCTTCTAAGGTTGATAGACTTGCCTCTGATGTTGATCTTTTAAAATTGAAAGTTATGCCTAATAAGGATAATGATAATAAGATTGTTACTACAGCAAACGCCATCCAAGTTCGAATTAATGAAAATATTAGATTAATGGCTGAATCGCATGCTAGGTGGGAAAGAGAAGAAAACGAAAAACTTGCTAAAGAGAATAATGTAGCTAAAGTTTGGACTATTACCACCACTAGTAATGATAATGATTCACATGTTGCTAAACCTCCTACTATCAATGGTAAAATAATTGGTGTTGGCAATGTTTCTACTCCTAGTGCAAAGCGTGCAAAATTGCCTGAAACTGCTGAAACTGTTTGTGATAAAACTGCTGAAATTTTTCAAAATATTGGGGACAATGATCCCATTGATGTAGATCATAATGGTTTAGATTTTAATGATTGTCACATCTCTGAGGTTATAAAGTTCTTACAAAAACTTGCTAAAAGTCCCAATGCTAGTGCTATAAATTTGGCCTTTACAAAACATATTACAAATGCTCTCATAAAAGCTAGAGAAGATAAACTAAAACTTGAAAATTCTATTCCTAGGAAGTTAGAAGATGGTTGGGAGCCCATCATTAAGATAAAGGTCAATGATTTTGATTGTAATGCTTTATGTGATCTTGGTGCAAGTATTTCATATGCCTAAGAAAATCTATGATATGCTTGACTTGCCACCATTGAAAAATTGTTATTTGGATGTTAATCTTGCTGATAATGCTATAAAGAAACCTTTGGGGAGGATTGATAATGTTCGCATTATGGTTAACAATAACCTTGTCCCCGTTGATTTTGTTGTCTTAGATATTGAATGCAATGCATCTTGTCCCATTATATTGGGAAGACCTTTTCTTCGAACTGTTGGTGCTACTATTGATATGAAAGAAGGTAATATTAAATATCAATTTCCTCTCAAGAAAGGTATGGAACACTTCCCTAGAAAGAGAATGAAGTTACCTTATGATTCTATTATTAGAAAAAATTATGATGTCGATGCTTCATCTCTTGATGTTACTTGATTCACACTTTCTGCGCCTAGCTGAAAGGCGTTAAAGAAAAGCGCTTATGGGAGACAACCCATTATTTTACTTCTGCACTTTTGTTTTATATTTGAGTCTTGGAAGTTGTTACTACTGTAGCAACCCCTCCTTATCTTTATTTTATTGCATTGTTGTGCCAAGTAAAGTCTTTGATAATAATGTTGATACTAGATTTGGATTACTGTGCAGAAACAGATTTCTTACTGTCACGAATTTGAGTAGAATTCTCTGTAGGTAACTCAGAAAAATCTGCCAATTTACGTGCGTGATCCTCAGATATGTACGCAACTTTCATTCAATTTGAGCTTTTTCATCTGAGCAAGTTAAGTGCCCAAGAAAAATTCGTCTTTACGGACTGTTCTGTTTTGACAGATTCTGCCTTTTATTTCGCATTGCCTGTTTTGCTATGTTTGATGGATTTCTTTGTTCCATTAACTTTCAGTAGCTTTGTGCAATGTCCAGAAGTGTTAACAATGATTATGTCACCTCTGAATATATGAATTTTCAATTATGCACTAACCCTCTAATGAGTTTGTTTTGAGTTTGGTGTGGAGGAAGTTTTCAAGGGTCAAGAGAGGAGGATGATACAATATGATCAAGAAGAGTGAAAAGTCTAAGCTTGGGGATGCCCCCGTGGTTCATCCCTGCATATTTTAAGAAGACTCAAGCATCTAAGCTTGGGATGCCCAAGGCATCCCCTTCTTCATCGACAACTTATCAGGTCACCTCTAGTGAAACTATATTTTTATTCAGTCACATCTTATGTGCTTTACTTGGAGCGTCTGTTTGTTTTTATTTTTGTTTTTGTTTGAATAAAATAGGATCCTAGAATTCTTTGTTTGGGAGAGAGACACGCTCCGCTGTTTCGTATGAACACATGTGTTCTTAGCTTTATTCTTAATGTTCATTGCGAAGGTTGAACTACTTCGTTCATTGATATATGGTTGGAAACGAAAAATGATGCATGTGGTAATTGGTATAATGTCTTGAATAATTTGATACTTGGCAATTGTTGTGCTCATATAGATCATGTTTAAGCTCTTGCGTCATGTACTTTGCACCTATTAATGAAGAACTACATAGATCTTGTTAAAATTTGGTTTGCATGATTGGTCTCTAGAGTCTAGATATTTTCTGGTTAAGGTGTTTGAACAACAAGGAGACGATGTAAAGTCTTATAATGCTTACAATATGTTCATATGTGAGTCTTTATGTACCATTTATACTTGAGTTTGCTTCAAACAACCTTGCTAGCCTAGCCTTGTATTGAGAGGAATTCTTCTCGTGCATCCAAATCCTTGAGCCAAAAACTATGCCATTTGTGTCCACCATACCTACCTACTACATGGTATTTCTCTGCCATTCCAAAGTAAATTACTTGAGTGCTAACTTTAAAATTCTATTCTTTGCCTTTACAATACATAGCTCATGGGAAAATAGCCTTAAAAACTATTGTGGTGAAGAATATGTACTTATGTATCTTATTTCTTAATAAGTTGCTTGTTGAGCGGTAACCATGTTTCTGGGACGCCATCAACTTTTACACCTTTGTTGAATATCATGTGAGTTGCTATGCATGTTCGTCTTGTCTGAAGTAAGGGCGATTTTCATGATCAAATGGTTTGAGTATGCATATTGTTAGAGAAGAACATTGGGCCGCTAACTAAAGCCATGAATCATGGTGGAAGTTTCAGTTTGGACACAAAATCCTCACTCTCTTATGAGAATATTATCTGTTGTTGAATGCTTATGCATTAAAGAGGAGTCCATTATCTGTTGTCTATGTTGTCCCGGTATGGATGTCTAAGTTGAGAATAATCAAAAGCGAGAAATCCAATGCGAACTTTCTCCTTAGACCTTTGTACAGGCGGCATAGAGGTACCCCTTTGTGACACTTGGTTGAAACATATGTTATGTAATGATAATCCGTGTTAATCCAAGCTAATTAGGACAAGGTGCGGGCACTATTAGTATTCTATGCATGAGGCTTGCAACTTATAGGATGTCTTATACATAACACATATGATTTATTACTACCGTTGACAAAATTGTTTCTATGTTTTCAAAATGAAAAGCTCTAGCACAAATATAGTAATCCATGCTTCCCTCTGCAAAGGGCCATTCTTCTACTTTATTGTTGAGTCAGTTTACCTATTCTTTCTATCTCAGAAGCAAACACTTGTGTCAACTGTGTGCATTGATTCCTACATGTTTACCTATTGCACCTGTTATATTACTTTGTATTGACAATTATCCATGAGATAAACATGTTGAAGTTGAAAGCAACCGCTGAAACTTATATCTTCCTTTGTGTTGCTTCAAAGCTTTCTACTAAGAATTTATTGCTTTATGAGTAACTCTTATGCAAGTCTTATTGATGCTTGTCTGAAAGTATTATTCATGAAAAGTCTTTGCTATATGATTCAGTTGTTTACTCATTGTCTTCATCATTGCTTCGAATCGCTGCATTCATCTCATGTGCTTTACAATAGTATTGATCAAGATTATGATAGCATGTCACTTCAGAAATTATCCTTGTTATCGTTTACCTACTCGAGGGCGAGTAGGAACTAAGCTTGGGGATGCTTGATACGTCTCAAATGTATCCATAATTTCTTATGTTCCATGCTACTTTTATGATGATACTCACATGTTTTATACACATTATATGTCATTATTATGCATTTTCCGGCACTAACCTATTGACGAGATGCCGAAGAGCCATTCTTGTTTTGCTGTTTTTGGTTTCAAAATCCTACAAAGGAAATATTCTCGGAATTGGACGAAATCAACGCCCGGGGTCTTATTTTTCCACGAAGCTTCCGGAAGACCGAAAGGATCACGAAGTGGGGCGACGAGGCGCCGCCACACTAGGGCCGCGCGGTCAGGCTAGGGCCCGCGCCGCCCTGGCGTCTGGGGCCCTCGTGTTGCCCCTAAACCTACCCTTCCGCCTACTTAAAGCCTTCGTCGCGAAACCCTCTGTACCGAGAGCCACGATATGGAAATACTTCCAGAGACGCCGCCGCCAATCCCATCTCGGGGATTCAAGAGATCGCATCCGGCACCCGCCGAGGGGAATCATCTCCCGGAGGTCTCTTCATCGCCATGATCGCCTCCGGATCGATGTGTGAGTAGTTCACCCTGGACTATGGGTCCATAGCAGTAGCTAGATGGTTGTCTTCTCCTCATTGTGCTATCATGTTAGATCTTGTGAGCTGCCTATCATGATCAAGATCATCTATTTGTAATGCTACATGTTGTGTTTGTTGGGATCCGATGAATATTGAATACTATGTCAAGTTGATTATCAATCTATCATATATATGTTGTTTATGTTCTTGCATGCTCTCCGTTGCTAATAGAGGCTCTGGTCAAGTTGATACTTGTAACTCCAAGAGGGAGTATTTATGCTCGATAGTGGGTTCATGCCTCCATTGAATCTGGGACAGTGACAGAAAGTTCTAAGGTTGTGGATGTCTTTGCCACTAGGGATAAAACATCGATGCTTTGTCTAAGGATATTTGTGTTGATTACATTATGCACCATACTTAATGCAATTGTCTTGTTTGCAACTTAATACCGGAAGGGGTTCGGATGATAACCTGAAAGTGGACTTTTTAGGCATAGATGCATGCGGATAGCGGTCTATGTACTTTGTCGTAATGCCCGATTAAATCTCATAGTACTCATCATGATATATGTATGTGCATTGTTATGCCTTCTTTATTTGTCAATTGCCCAACTGTAATTCGTTCACCCAACATGCTATTTATCTTATGGGAGAGACACCACTAGTGAACTGTGGACCCGGTCCATTCTTTACATCTGAAATACAATCTGCAATTGTTCTTTACTGTTCTTCGCAAACAAACATCATCTTCCACACTATACAATTAATCCTTTGTTTACAGCAAGCCGGTGAGATTGACAACCTCACTGTTACGTTGGGGCAAAGTACTTTGATTGTGTTGTGCAGGTTCCACGTTGGCGAATCTGGTGTTGCACCGCACTACACCCGTCACCAACAACCTTCACGTGTTCCTTGACTCCTACTGGTTCGATAACCTTGGTTTCTTACTGAGGGAAAACTTGCTGCTGTACGCATCACACCTTCCTCTTGGGGTTCCCAACGGACGTGTGTTAACTGCACGCATCAATCATATAGCAAAGACTTTTCATGAATAGTACTTTCAAGACAAGCATCAATAAGACTTGCATAAGAGTTAACTCATAAAGCAATAGATTCAAAGTAGAAGGCGTTGAAGCAACACAAAGGATGATTAAGTTTCAGCAATTGCTTTCAACTTGTAACATGTATATCTCATGGATAGTTGTCAACATAAAGCAATATAACAAGTGCAATAAGTAAACATGTAAGAATCAATGCACACAGTTGACACAAGTGTTTGCTTCTAAGATAGAAAGAAATAGGTAAACTGACTCAACATAAAGTAAAAGAATGGCCCTTCGCAGAGGGAAGCATGGATTACTATTTTTGTGCTAGAGCTTTTCATCTTGAAAACATAGAAACAATTTTGTCAACGGTAGTAATAATTCATATGTGTTATGTATAAGACATCCTATAAGTTGCAAGCCTCATGCATAAAATACCAATAGTGCTCGCACCTTGTCCTAATTAGCTTGGATTAACACGGATTATCATTGCATAACATATGTTTCAACCAAGTGTCACAAAGGGGTACCTCTATGCGTACAGAGGTCTAAGGAGAAAGTTCGCATTGGATTTCTCGCTTTTGATTATTCTCAACTTAGACATCCATACCGGGACAACATAGACAACAGATAATGGACTCCTCTTTTAATGCTTAAGCATTCAACAACGATAATATTCTCATAAGAGATTGAGGATTTGTGTCCAAACTGAAACTTCCACCATGATTCATGGCTTTAGTTAGCGGCCCAATGTTCTTCTCTAACAATATGCATACTCAAACCATTTGATCATGAAAATCGCCCTTCAGACAAGACGAACATGCATAGCAACTCACATTATATCCAACAAAGGTGTAAAAGTTGATGGCGTCCCCAGAAACATGGTTATCGCTCAACAAGCAACTTATAAGAAATAAGATACATAGCAACATATTCAATACCACAATAGTTTTTAAGGCTATTTTCCCATGAGCTATGTATTGCAAAGACAAAGAATAGAATTTTAAAGGTAGCACTCAAGTAATGTACTTTGGAATGGCAGAGAAATACCATGTAGTAGGTAGGTATGGTGGACACAAATGGCATAGTTTTTGGCTCAAGGATTTGGATGCACGAGAAGTAATCCCTCTCAATACAAGGCTTAGGCTAGCAAGGTTGTTTGAAGCAAACTCAAGTATAAACCGGTACAACAAAACTTACATAAGAACATATTGCAAGCATTATAAGACTCTACACTGTCTTCCTTGTTGTTCAAACACTTTAACCAGAAAATATCTAGACTTAGAGAGATCAATCATGCAAACCAAATTTTAACAAGCTCTATGTAGTTCTTCTTTAATAGGTGCAAAGTACATGATGTAAGAGCTTAAACATGATCTATTTGAGCACAACAATTGCCAAGTATCAAATTATTCAAGACAATATACCAATTACCACATGAAGCATTTTCTGTTTCCAACCAAATAGCAATTAACGAAGCGGTTTTCAACTCCGCCATGAACATTAAAAGTAAAAGCGAAGAACACTAGTGTTCATATGCAACAGCGGAGCGTGTCTCTCTCCCACACAAGTATGAATTTATTTAGAGAATGAAAATAACAAAACGAAAGTAAAAGCACACAGACGCTCCAAGTAAAGTACATAAGATGTGACGGAATAAAAATATAGTTTCACTAGAGGTGACCTGATAAGTTGTCGATGAAGAAGGGATGCCTTGGGCATCCCCAAGCTTAGATGCTTGAGTCTTCTTGAAATATACAGGGATGATCCACGGGGGCATCCCCAAGCTTAGAATTTTCACTCTTCTTGATCATATTATATCATCCTCCTCTCTTGATCCTTGAAAACTTCCTCCACACCAAACTCGAAACAAACTCATTAGAGGTTAGCGCATAATCAAAAATTTACATGTTCAGAGGTAACACAATCATTCTTAACACTTCTGGACATTTCTCAAAGCTACTGGAAGTTAATGGAACAAAGAAATCCATCAAACATAGCAAAACAGGCAATGCAAAATAAAAGGCAGAATCTGTCAAAACAGAACAGTCTGTAAAGACGAATTTTTCTGGGGCACTTAACTTTCTCAGATGAAAAAGCTCAAATTGAATGAAAGTTGCGTACATATCTGAGGATCACGCACGTAAATTGGTAGATTTTTCTGAGTTACCTACAGAGAATTCTACTCAAATTCGTGACAGAAATCTGTTTCTGCGATAATCCAAATCTAGTATCAACCCTACTATCAAAGACTTTACTTGGCACAACAATGCAATAAAATAAAGATAAGGAGAGGTTGCTACAGTAGTAACAACTTCCAAGACACAACAAAATAGTAGCAAAATAAAACATGGGTTATCTCCCAAGAAGTGCTTTCTTTATAGCCATTAAGATGGGCTCAGTGATTTTAATGATGCACTCGCAAAAAAATAAGAGTTGAAGCAAAAGAGAGCATCAAGAAGCAAATTAGAAACACTTTTAAGTCTAACCCACTTCCTATGCATAGGAATCTTGTAAATAAACAAGTTATTGAAGCATGAAGCTGCTATCATAGAAAGACAAAGAAAGTGCAACTTCAAAATTTTCAACATAAAGAGGGAAAACTTAATATTATTAAGATGCATATAACCATGTTTCCCTCTCTCATAATAACTTTCAGTAGCATCATGAACAAACTCAACAATATAACTATCACATGAAACATTCTTATCATGAGCTACATGCATAAAATTATTACTCTCCACATAAGCATAATCAATTTTATTAGTAATAGTGGAAGTAAAACTACCATAACCATCATTGTAATCATCATAAATTGCAGGCATGGTATAATCATAATAACCTTTATCCTCCATAGTAGGTGGCACCAAAATACCACTATCATTATAATCATCATAAATAGGAGGCAAAGTATCATCAAAGTAAATTTTCTCCTCAATGCTTGGGGGACTAAAAATATCATGCTCATCAAAACCAGCTTCCCCAAGCTTAGAATTTTCCATAGCATTAGCAACAATGGTGTTCAAAGCATTCATACTAATAACATTCCCATTAGCATGCATATAAAGTTCCATGGGTTTTTTAATTCTCTCTTCAAACACATCATGTCCTAATTCAAGATAAAGTTCATAAAGATCTCTCATTTTGTTGTTGTTTTCCATTAAGCCTAACTAGTGAAAACAAGAAACAAAAAGATATAATTGTAGGATCTAAAGGAAATATCTTCGAGCACTCACACACCGGCAACAGTGCTAGGAAATAGCTTAGTAGTTGGCGGATGTGAATACATTTTACCTTACCTCCCGGCAACGGCGCCAGAAAATAGCTTGATGTCTACGCACGCTTCTATTCCTGTAGACAGGGTTGGGCCTCCAAGAGCAGAGGTTTGTAGAACAGCAACAAATTTCCCTTAAGTGAATCACCCAAGGTTTATCGAACTCAGGGAGGTAGAGGTCAGAGATGTTCCTCTCAAGCAACCCTGCAATTACGATACAAGAAGTCTCTTGTGTCCCCAACACACCTAATACACTTGTCAGATGTATAGGTGCACTAGTTCGGCGAAGAGATAGTGAAATACAAGTAATATGGATGAATATGAGTGGTAATAACAATCTGAAATAAATATGGCAGCGAGTAAACATGTAGCAGAACTTGTTGGAAACGGTGCCAGAAAATAGCTTGCTGGCGTGGGAGGCAATCTCTGTGGTGTAACTTTTCTATTCGGAAACAAGGCCTAGGGATCCTACTTTCACTAGTGGACACTCTCAACAATGATCACATAAATAAATAACTTCTCTTCCTTTGTGCTACATACACTCTCTTGTTGGATAACAAACACCATTCATTGTGTAGGGCTACAAGAGCTCCCTCAAGCCGGAGTTAACAAGCTCCACAACATTCGGAGTTCATATTTAAGTAACCTCTAGAGCATAATAGACCGTTGCAATTTAGACCGAGTACTAACATAGCATACACACTGTCACCTTTAAGCTATGAAAGGGGAATAGATCACATCAATACTATCATAGTAATAGTTAACTCCATAATCTACAAGAGATTACAATCATAACCTACGCTAAGTACTACATGATGCACACACCGTCACCTTTACATCATGAAGGAGGAATAGACTACTTTAATAACATCACTAGAGTAGCACATAGATTAATAGTGATACAAAGCTCATCATATGGATCTCAATCATGCAAGACAATTCATGAGATCATTGTATTGAGGTACATGAGAGAGAGATTAACCACATAGCTACCGGTACAGCCCTTAGCCTCGATGGAGAACTACTCCCTCCTCATCATAGGAGACAACAGCGGTGATGAAGATGGCGATGGAGTCGATGGAGATGCCTTCCGGGGCACTTCCCCGTCCCGCGGCGTGCAGAGACTTCTGTCCCCGAATCTTGGCTTCGCGATGGCGGCGGCTCTGGAACTTTTCTCGTATCGTGCCTTATTCTTTTAGGGTTTTCGCGACGGAGGCTTTATATAGGCGAAGAGGCGGAGTCGGAGGAGTCCTGGGCAGCCACACCATAGGGGGGCGCGCCCCCCTTGGCCGCGCCGCCATGTGGGGTGGGGCCCCCTCTCCTCTGGCCCCTCTTCGGTGCTCTGGAAGCTTAGGAAAAATAAGATGGGCGTTGATTTCGTCCAATTCCGAGAATATTTCCTTTGTAGGATTTCGAAACCAAAAACAGCAGAACAGAACTGGCACTCGGCATCTTGTTAATAGGTTAGTTCCGGAAAACGCATCAAAACGATATAAAGTGTGAACAAAACATGTAGGTAATGTCATAAAACTAGCATGGAACATAAGAAATTATAGATACGTTGGAGACGTATCAATCCTCCACTCTCTCCAACAATAGTATTTGTACTAAAGAATACACTTGACTTATTTTCAGAAAGTTTCTAGCCCGAACTAGCACAATAGCTATCAAGAATTTCCTTCAATTTAAGAGCATTCTTCCTATGCGCATTTATCAGAATCAAAGAGTCATCAGCGAACAAAAAGTGAGACAACATTGGTGCATCACGACAAACCCGTACCCCTTATAGTTCTCCTCTCAGTTCTGCCCCCTTCAGCATACTTGATAACCCCTGAGCCACCAATAAGAATAGGTACGGTGACAAAGGATCCCCCTGTCTGAAACCTCTCGATGGCATGAATACATCTGTTTCCATCGAATTGAATCTAACATTATAGTTTACTGAAGAAACACAAGGCATGATCATATCCACCCATCTTCTATCAAAACCCATTTTCAGCATTACTTTACTCAAATAACCCCATTCCACCCGGTCATATGCTTTGTGCATATCGAGCTTAACAGCACACAGTCCTTTCTTGCCCTTCTTTTTCTTCATAGCATGGATACTCTCATATGCAAGTAATATGTTATCAGTGGTTAATCTCCCCGGAACAAAAGCGATTTGATGATCACTAATAATATCAGGCGAATACCTTTTCAGCCGATTTGACAATATTTTGGAGATTACTCTGTAGACCACATTACATAAGCTGATCGGCCTAAATTGTGTGACCTTATCCGGGTTCTCAACTTTGGGAATCAACACTATAGTCGTGCTATTCAAACCATCAGGAACAGAGATGTTATTTACTGCATGAAGGACCTCCTTAATCAAATCGTCACCCAACATATCGTAGAATCTTTTATAGAACACCGCATGCAGACCGTCCGGACCAGGAGCCTTCAGATCTCCGATGCTAAACAAGGCCTTCTTCACCTCCTCCGCAGTAAAAGGAGCTAGCAGGCCCCTATTCATATCTTTAGTAACCAGACGCTGAACATCCGCAAACACAGCTTCATCTGGCTCCTCCACCTCCAAAGAAAATAAACTAGAAAAATAATTATACACCACATTGCACATAGCATCTTTGTCCTCATGTCTTGTACCATTATCATCAATTAAACATTTGATTGTATTCTATTTTTTCCATTTTGATGCAAATCTGTGATCTTTTTTATTTCTATCACCATGCTTCAGCCAATTTGCACGTGCTCGTTGAACCCAGAACATTTCCTATTTTTTCTAAACTTCGGGTTTGTTTGATACTGTTCACCAGTATCGAATCTATCTAGGTTCACCCGTAAATGATTTATTTTACGGTGCACGCTAATTAGTGTGTGCAAATCCCCCGTTTATTTTGTTGGAGATTTGTGCATGTTTTCTTTTCTTTCTGATTATAGGAAGAAACCTTGGGATACACTTTGAAACGAAGAGAAAACCGACGATGTACTATTTGTCTATTTCTAGTGTAGTACATGGAGGAGCATTATGATTGGGCTAACGGTAGGGATTTGCCGGCTGTAGACATAGCCGGTTATGGTATAATTTATTTTGTCAATGGTACAATTTCTTCAAGTGTAACATTTTTTCCCTGCCTATGTAATATTTTAAAAAAGTAACGTACGTTGTTTTGCAACATTTCTCTGCAATATGTCTATCATTTTTTCTACCTTATCCAACATTACTTAGAACACGTATGTAACGTTGGTGCATTATCTCATGTATCATAGACACACAAATCGTTGTATCACTTTGCACGTGATTGCACAACAAAAACGAGTAACACATCTAGCAGATTGTGACACTATGTAACATCGAAAAATCCACACAAAATGGTCTTCTCTACCAACAACGGAGGCACCACTATGGAAGAACCGACCTCGCCATTCACCAATCCGCCACCATCGCCACCGCCGGAGACCATCTGGAGGAAGATCAAGAGTTGTGACCATTGACGACCACCATATGGGGGTGCGCCGACGGTAAATAGCACTGGCGTGCATTTTTTTTAGCGCACCGGCGATAATCCTAGGTCTACAGTTGTTTTCCTAGTAGTGAAATTTAGACCAGCAAAACACAACTTAATAAACATCATCAAACTATTGCATGCATTTGGCTTTCATATACTTCTTGGGTGGGCCAACAAACATCGGTAAATTAATCTCATGTGTTTGGCCTTCATGTACTTCTTTTCGATGGGCCAACCCCGTCAGCCTTCCTGCCTCCTTTGGCACACATGAAAGGTTCCTCAGGTACTCTGCGAGAGCCTTGTGTTGTGCCCTATCACCAGGCTTCTGTGCGTTGAATGAGATCTACCATCAGCATGCTACAGAAGGTTTTTGTATGATGTGTCTATGACTTTAACATCAAAAGGGTATCGATAGTTCCTACACCGATACACCCAGTAGGTTTCATCCTACAACAACTTCAACATTTTCTCGTAATGGTCAGACTCATCATCGTTGTCCACGGTATCATTAGAGTAGTATTCTTGCATGTGATACAAAGCAAAGAAACTAAATTAATTCAACTCATACACAATAATATTATATGTTTATTTGCTGTTTGTTTTGTGGGTCTAAGGCGAGTTAACATGTCCTTGCATTTATATTAAACTTATTTAATTGTTATAACTTAATTATCTTGACATTCAAGATGTGTTATGTTTATTGACATGCAATATTATCAACACTGTAAACACAATAATTAAAATCAATGTACATTAATGACATATTTGTCTGGTTGTTCTAGTATTTATCATGTCAAAGGCATTTTCTATTGCTTAACACCAATCATATTTGGTCAAGAGAAGTTGTTTTTATTTAGTTTGTGGTATTTAAGAAATTATGTGGTTACAATGTATTCTACTTTAAAACTCATAAAACTATAACTATGACATTATGCCTATGTATGTATTTTATTTATAGCGTCCTTAAATAATAATATACCTTGGTAGAAAGTGAATGTATGAATCTAGCACTCACAACTAGATAAAAGGTTTCTAGAATATAAGACTATTAAGTTTATATGAAAATATGCAGATAAATCTAGAATATAAGACTATCAAATTTAATTATTTATGACCGTCTCTATAGAACGTAGCATTATAGACCGGCTGGCTCATTACCTCTACAACATACTTTTTTTTTGAACCGGGAAAGGCCCCATAGGGCTTGGAAGTTGCATTAATTATCTGGGGTGGGGGTACAAATTACATAAGGGGCATCAACAAGCAACGAAACTAAAAAGCAGTCCCTATCTTCTGCAGAAAAGACCGTATACAAAATCTGAAAAAAGCCATTGGGTCCTCCACCACCATCTGAGTACACAGGACCTCCGCCGTGGCCGCCTTCGCCAGTGCCGGGGACGACACCACTTGGAACCGAGAAGAAGAGGGATGTCACCATTAGTCCTTCGAGAGGCCTCCATGTGGATGTTGAGTAGACACCGGAAGCCGCCAGTGTCGAAGGGAGCCACCTTTTGGCCATTAGGGTCGACAACCAATCTTGGACCACCGAAATGATATCCTAGAAGAAGTAGCAGCAATAATCCTAGAAGCACATATCGAGGAGTAGAACGAAAATTGATCGAGCCGAAACGCACATGATCACCTGATCTCGTTGAGTTGTTGCTTCAAGAAGAGGTCGTCAAATCCGTGCTTCCAGCGTCCAAGCTCCCCACAGACGGTGCCAATTAATTGACAAGGGGAAACCTTATCAATGCCTATAATGACAGACTTGGACTTCAAAGAAGGAGAACGCTGGTGAATTCAAAGACTGGCCAGCCAAACTAGGCAGCCGACGAAAAGTATGATCAAGAGCAAAATCACCGAGATTGTATTATCGTGATCTAGGGTTACGGGGGTGTTGCGAGTTGTAGAATCTCTCCTCTCGGTGGCTCGTCGTAGTCCTTATATAGTAGGGTAGGTCTCAGAGTCCACCTCGAGGTTAATTACATCGTGTATGTCAGTTTATCCAATATGGGCATGGCTTTCCTATTTACATACTAACTAGGCTTCGACTTCGTGTAGCTTCCTTCATGGCCCTTCGCCTATTCCGTCCTGGAGACCTAGACTTCGTACCAAGGATGGTAATGATGAGCACCCGATATATATGGCATACCCATGTCAACTTGCTTCCCGGTGACCACCATCACCCAGGGGCGGAGCTGGAGAGAATATTTGCCTAATGCACAATTAAGCTTGGAGCCTTTGCTACCTGTATTTTTGCCTCCCTGATGCATCTTTTGCTGCTTAACCTGATGCATTTTCTCTCATTGAGCTCATAAATAGTAGTAAATTTTTTTGTTACCCTGATGCATGTGCATCAGGTCGTCTGCCCAAGCAGATCCGCCCCTGCCATCACCACCATGGGTGCGCCGAGGAGATGATCTGCACAACATCCTCAGATCTGGACTATAAGAGCATCCCTAGTGGTTTCTCTAAAGGGCCATCCAAAGCCATTTAGATGGTCGTGAGGCAAAAAAGGCTCCCAGTGGTCTCTCTATCCCGTCCTCTAAATTTAGAGGAGCTCCCATATCCTCGCTCCATCCTCCAAATATAGAGGACGAAGCCACGGCCATCTAAACCAAATTGCTGCCCCGCGCTTTCCTTCCCGCGCGCATCTGGAGGCCAAAGAAGGCGGGAGCATCTCCCGCGAGGTCGCCGTCGCCGTCGCGGGGGCTCTGGGCGGCGCTGGGCGGCGGTCGAAATCGAAGGCGGCGGCCGAAATCGAGGAAGGGCGGTGGCGCTGGGCGGGGCCGGTGGTGGCGCTGGGCGGTGGTGGCGCTGGGCGGCGGCCGAAATCGGACCCCGACGCTGGGCGGCGGCGCTGGCCGCGGCGCTGGACCCCGACGCGGACGGGACAATCTTCTCTGCTAGTTTTTGTATTGTGCTCCTAGTTTCTGTAGTATACTGAAATATGATTGAATTGCTGTTACTGAAATATGAATTGCATTGCCTATACTGAAATATGATTGAATTGATGTTGTTTGAAATATTACTAAACTATATGAGAGAGAATTTAGATGTCCTAGATATAGAGGAACCACTAAAAACCGAGATCATCTAAAAAGGAATCTTTATAGATAGTCATCTATATGGAGATATAGAGGACATCATTTAGAGGAACCACTAGGGATGCTCTAAGGTTGGGAAGGGACTCTCATTTCCACCGTTTCTTTCACTATCACGGATTCCTAGCTCGATGAGCAGACCCAATGAGTACAGCATACATTATAGACCAGTTTTTTTTTTGTACATGAACATTACAGTCCAGATGACTTGCCATGCGGAAGTTGGTTGCCGCAGACTCAATGGATCCTTGCCTGCATAGCAATAGACCACTGTAGACCATAGGGAGGCAGGCTGGCCCATTACCTCTGCCTTGGGAGCAGCCCTTATTATCTACAGGCCCAGGGATTCTAAAAGGTAAAAAAGATCCACAGGCCCATGGATCTTGATACTAATCTCGACCGTCCAATCCAAACCGGAAACTTTTAAAACCACAGCCCTAGGGTTCATTCCTCTGCGCCGTCACCTCCTTCCCCTTCCCACCACCACCACCCTCCTCGGCGACCGGCGGCGACGACAATGGTGCAGGGACGCCAAGGCCAGCGCGTCAGGCTCTACGTGCGGGGCACAATCCTGGGCTTCAAGAGGTGACCATCCATCGATCCATCCATCTCGCATCTCTCCCATTTCCTCGATCCGCGCTGCAGTTGTAAGGTTTTCTTACCTGGTTCCGCGGCGGCGCAGGTCCAAGTCGAACCAGTACGAGAGCACGTCGCTGCTGCAGATCGAGGGGGTGAACACCAAGGAGGACGTGTCCTGGTACGCCGGCAAGCGCATCGCCTACGTCTACAAGGCCAAGACCAAGAGCGACGGCACCGCCGTCCGGTGCATCTGGGGCAAGGTCACCCGCCCGCACGGCAACTCCGGCGTCGTGCGCGCGCAGTTCCGCTCCAACCTCCCCGCCACCTCCATGGTAAAGTTTCCTGCTCGCTTGTTCCTCGCACCGCATCATGGCCTGTCGG
This sequence comes from Lolium multiflorum, assembly GCA_030979885.1. Lineage (NCBI taxonomy): Eukaryota > Viridiplantae > Streptophyta > Magnoliopsida > Poales > Poaceae > Lolium > Lolium multiflorum. The sequence continues at coordinate 243,484,644 of CM061747.1, forward strand.
GCTCTTTGCTGATGTGTTTTTCGTTGGATGATTTTGATCTTGCAGGGCAAGAAGGTCCGCGTCCTCATGTACCCCAGCAGCACCTAAGGTAGAGACCTGTACTGATTACTAAGCTTGTATTCTGTGTTTTCTATTTATCAGTGACTGTGTCTGCTCATCGAGCTAGGAGTCCGTGATGAGTGCAAGTGTGTAGATCATGTAGATACCTAGCGATCATGGCCTAACTCCTAGCACATGGGTGATGAAATGTTGCAATCCCAAGTTTACGTGTTGTTTGCTGTTCTCGTTTAAGGGCCCAATGCCATTTGGGGGAAGCTCTTTTAGTAGCTTCGAAATACCTGCAGGTTCTCTGCAGGGTGCTCGGAACTTTGGGCCCTAGAGTAAATGCAGTGGTCTCATAGTACGAGGACGTGCTTTGGTCGATGAGTTTTTCTTACCGACCAGTTTGTCACAGCCTTGCCTCCAATGACCTCCATATTTGCTCCATTTAGTAGCATTGTATATTAATATTGTAGTATCTCATATGCCAATCTTTGTTTTGTTTGATCCTTAGGTAACTCTTGAAGATCTTTTACTCTCTTTAGGATTTGGTTGTGACATGTTTTAGTTCTACATTTGCAATTGTTGTTTATACTGAACTAGCTAGTTATATTGGTTACTCCATCAGAGTTTGCAAGACATAAGAGTTAGTTGTTTATCAGGAAATCAGTTTAAGCCATAGGCAATCCTAGGCGTGAACTGTTAGCCTTCGTATCATTTTTATGCACATGCAAGGGCCCCATGCCACTTGAGGGAAGATCTTTTTGCTAGCTTCGAAATACCCGCAGGTTCTCTGTGGGGTGCTCGGAAGTTGGGGCCCTAGATTAAATGCAGTGGTTTCATAGTACAAGGATGTGCTTTGGTCGATGAGTTCCTCATTGACCATTTCCTCACAGCCTTGCCTCCAATGGCCTCCATATTAGTTATTTTTTGTTTGTGTGTCACTATGTCATGTAGGGAGCCTGGCTTACATTTTTTGTTCGTTAGCCTCGCACGGGGCTGTAATTTGTTTTCTGGCCATAGCATTTTGCTATTATATGTGGTTCATTATCTTCCATTTCTTCTCAGTGAAACTGGGAATAAAGTTTGGTGTTGTTTAAGTTTTCCTCAAATCTAGAATCTAGAAGCACCAAATTCTAGTTCATGCATGAACTAGATGGCATTTTGCATCCATGCCTTTATGCATTGTATTTAAGGGCCCCATGCCACTTGAGGGAAGTTCTTTTTGCTAGCTTCGAAATACCTGCAGGTTCTCTGTGGGGTGCTCGGAAGTTGGGGCCTGAGATTAAGTGCAGTGGTTTCATAGTACAAGGATGTGCTTTGGTCAATGAGTTTCTCATCGACCATTTCTTCACAGCCTTGCCTCCAATGGCCTCCATATTCTTTATTTTTTGTATAGGGAGTTTGCCTTGAATTTTCTTTTGGTGGTGTTAGGTACTCTAGCCTCACATGGGGCTGTATTTAAAAAAATGACAATACCAAATGGGAATGGCATTTGCGGTTGTTGTTAGTTTCCTCAAGTCTAGAATCCAGAAGTTATACATTGTGCTTGCTGCCTGTGTTTCCTGCTATAACAATGTCTCATGCTGGTCTCTTTTGTTTTCCCTTGGGTCTCAATCTTTGTTCTTATTTGCATTACAGGCCTAAATTCGTGAACTACAACTAACAAAGTTTCCTTTCTTCCGAACTGTGCAGGTTGACTGGTAGATTCCGTATTTAGTTGTAGCTGGCTTCGTTGGAGGTTGATATCAGTTTGAGGCCCGTTTGATTAAGCAGAACAGTATTCCTGGCGATTTTGGAAGAGTTTAGATTTTAGATTTTATCTTACTGGACAGACGCTGTGTCTTTTATCACTTGTGTCAGCTGCTCATTCGCCTTGAAATGAAGTATGTGATGCAGTGTTACCTTTTCTTTGGTGGTGTGGTAATATATTTTCTGAGATGAGGTTTTCTCCAGCATGTAACGTGTTATCTTCTGATCTTTTCGTGGAGCAGTCTGTTGCGTTGATTGTCTTCTCTCCTGAAACACCTCGTCGTACTTTTATACGCAGCATGACCTGTTATTCTAAGTTGGGCGGTTGACAAGTCGACGTTCCTGACCGGTCTTTGTCTTTGTTTAGGTTAAGGGCCATGATGTTGACTTTGTGAATGCATGTCTGCAATCATTTGATTACCAAGTTAAACTACAGCGACCTCGAAGTAATACCAAGTTAAACCACATGAATCTCTGGATTTCAGACGTTCATTTCAGTATCCTGGTTGAATTTTCTGCAATCATTTGATGACCATCATACAGTCCAAGTGAAACCACAACAATCTCCGGAGTAGTACTGCGCATTGGTCTCACTATACAAACTAAAACTAGTCAGCAGACACGAAGTTACGAGTTAAACCGCAGCAATCTCTGGATCTCAGACGTTCATTTCAGTATATATCCTGGTTGAACTTGCGACCAGGGCCAAGTAGCGTAGTGCGAAGTTTCAAAATGTCACGATCAAATCAAAGTGAAATAGGTAACGGCCAATAATGAGGGGCGGCGGACGCGACGCACACGGCACAAATGCCGGGGGTGCCGTGCCGGCCCGGGGCTGTGCCAGACTGCCAGTGTGCCACCGCCTCCGGCCCGAAATTTCTTACCACCACCGCGGCCGCTCGACGCCACGAGCCCATCGTCATTCGCGGAGACAGCGACCGGCACGCGCGCGCGGGCGGGCGGGCGGGCGGAGAGTAGATTAGATGGAGACGGCGGGCAGTGTCGTGGGGACGCGATCCACTCGGACTCCTACACCCGCCCGACGCCCAGAGCGGAGCCGCGCGCCCAACCTCGTCCGGTGCCGCGCCGGCGCCGTCGCCATGCAGAGCCAGCCGCCGCCGCCGTCGTCCGTCCGCACCGTCGCCATCCCCTTCGCCGACCTTAAGGTGAGCACCCACTCCAGAAACCGCGTACCGTACGGAGTTGTTTCCCTTCTCTGATGCCGATTCGGGCGGCGGCCGGCGGGTGCAGGAGCGGGGCAAGGACCTGAGCGGCAGGATCGAGGAGGGGCTCGGGCCCAACGGGCTCGGCATCATCTCCATTTCCGACGTGAGTACCCCTCCCCGGCCGCCTCTGACACAACGCAAAGTCGCCGAGTTCCTTCATCCTTCCTGGACTGAACCCAACTTTTTTCGAACCGAAAAATCCCTCGACCGAACTGAATTCTGAGCGCGCGCGCCTGCTCTTGCTTTTCCTGTGCATTCATCCAGGTGCCTGGTTTCCCTGCTCTGAGGAGAACGCTCCTGCGCCTGGCGCCGAGGTATGTGCCCGCCTCTCGTTCAACTGCACGATTCAATGCCGAAATGCGTGGACGCGTACTTCCGTAGTTGCCTCACGTGCTCTCTCGCCCGCTGTTTGTCAGAGTCGCGAGCCTGCCTGAAGATGTCAAGGAACAGCTTGAAGACCCGGATAGCAGGTACTGGTTTCTATCCATCCAGCATTCGGTTGAGATCGCTGCAACTTCAGGCTCAGGGATCCTTGGTTTGATTGATATCCAATGCATACTTCAGTTCATGTCAAATTTGATAGATACTTCACACTGAACATCAAATGAGTATCGAATACTGATTTGCGCGCGAATGCAATAACTTGCCCTTGCTGCGCAGGTATAACTTTGGCTGGAGCCATGGGAAGGAGAAACTTGAATCTGGGAAACTCGGTAAATATCTCCCTGTTTTACTAGCCATGCTTCATACAACTTGCTGAACAAAAGGAAAAATGAACTTTAGGCACTATTGGATTCTGTTCCCAAGTTCACCATGCACCTCATAAGCATGCCCAGTCGTTGCGCTTTGCATTCTTAGTTCATGTTTGCAAAATGAACTTATCTGTTGCATTTTAAGAAAGTAAGTCGATTGCAACAGCATTATAGTGAACACAGATGATTATTTTTGGTTGCTGTTTTTGAAGAACTCGTATACATTGGCATGTTTTTAGCTCATAAGGTAACTTCTGATCATCCATGCAGATACATTCAAAGGATCCTACTACGCCAACCCAATTTTGGATGTCCCAACTACTGATGATGCCCTTCTAAGTAGGTAAAGTATTTCTCACATAAAAATATCACCTCCTTTTACTGATAATATTTAGTTCTATGAGGTTGCCCCAAGTCCATTATATTTGGTGAGATCTCATTCCATACTAACTATCTTAATGCCAGTTCTTGTTTGTATTACTCAAAAATGTGTGATGTGTTAGCTACTTATTCGGAGAAACTGTCAGGGAAAAGACAAACAAATCCTCACTTTAATTTTTTAGATGTTATGTTGCTAACTGCCTCTTGAGCTGCAATATTTTACATGTCCATTCTGAATTTTGACTTAATGGTACTTTTTCATGATATTTAATGGTTCTTTAATCTGCAGATACCCATCATATTGCCGACCAAATATATGGCCAGCTGATCATCTGCCTGAGCTTGAAATAGGTACGAGACTGACTGTCCTGACAGCTAAAGCATCCTACAACAGTTCATGGCAGTTTGTTAACAGTGCATTGAAATTTCTCCTCATATTATTTTATTTATAGCGTTTAAAGCTCTTGGAAAGCTAATGCTGGAAGTTGGCTTGATGTTGGCAAGTCATTGTGATCTCTACGGTATGCACTGTGTAAACATTACTCTAACTCAGTATGTTCTGTGGAGAAACATAATTTTTGCTGTGCAGTAAATTTAATTTACTGGAGGCATGTATTTGTTCCAAAATAAGTTATGAAATACGACTATTGGAACAAGATAAATCATAATTGGATTGTACAATGCCAAAGGAAATGACCAGTTGAATACCCAACTTTCTATAATGTATTGTGATTTTAAATAGCAGTTGCAACCTCTGTCAGTAGTTAAATTCAATGCAACAATGTATCTACATAACTCCAGTGATACATGAAACTTTCTTAAGCTGCTCATGGACATACACCATTCATTTCTCTTTGTAAGATCTCCACTAGTTTATTGGCTCAACTGTGATTGTTCCACTATTTCAACGTTGAAGCAATAATCTAATGAGTCTTTATCATACCACACTGTACTAACTATACAAAAGGAAAATATGTGTACAAGTGAGTTGCAGATATGGTATCCTGAACTGTCTTTGGGAAAATGAGACCTGCATATCGATTCTGGATTTTGTATTTGTGCTTTTTTCTTTTTGAAGTTTGCTTTACCAATTAGTCAAATGGATTGACATCTGTTTGGTTTTCAGTAATGCAGCACGGAGTGGGAACATTTGATGGTGAAAGTCTTGAGCAGACAATTTCTCGTTCAAGGTGTCACAAGGGACGTCTGCTCTACTATTTCCCCAGACAATTCAGGTAATCCAGCATACTCACATGACTCTTAAAAAAAGGTGCGGGAAAAATTAATTTGCTCTATATAGTGAATACCCTCATAAGTCATAACCTTCAGATACGTTGGAGTTTAAGAGTATTCAGACAAGTTTATTTTGGTTCGGTGGTTCTGCGCATCCTCTAAATAGGCTACCAAGAAGAATAGCATAGGCAAACTGTACTATCACTTATGCAATGACCTATTACACTTGAATCGAAGCTTAAATTCTTTCTCACCCTTGTAATATCCAACCAAGCTTTCCAGTGTTTTAGTTGTAATAATTGATATTAACTTACCTCATATATATGACAACACCTGACAGCACACAAAAAGAAGAAGGTGGTTCTGTTTCATCGTGGTGTGGATGGCATACTGACCATGGGTCTTTAACAGGTTAATCACATCTTATCTCATTTATTTTTCAAGTATGTATCTTCACATTTGCTATGGTTTTCTCTCAAAGCTAATAGTGTCTATCGTTCTTGCAGGACTTACATGTGGTCTGTTTATGAGAAATTCGGAGGAGATCCCCTGTCCTGATAGTGCAGCTGGGCTGTACATCCGGACTCGTGATAACCGAGTTGTTAAGGTAAGTTCCTGTGAATTCCAGTAGCTTTCTCATCAAATAGACACCTTTGAGACCAGGTGCAGATGTGCTCCTCGGTGGTTAAATACTAAATAGTTTTTTTTTGAGACCAAATACTAAATAGTTGCACAGATACTTAAATAATTGCACTGGAACTATGTTAACATCATACTCACAGCTCTGCACTTATGTTCTTTTGTTGGATACTGCAGGTTACATTTGGGGAGGATGAATTAGCTTACCAAATTGGGGAAACTACTGAAATACTATCAAGAGGTCGTTTATGTGCAACTCCACACTGTGTGCAGGTATCATGTCAACAACCTACCCGTTGAATGTGTAATAGAGCCTAGTTTTGTAGAGTACAAGGTAATTACTAGTGTTTCCAACTTCTCAAGGTTGTAACTTCTAAATACTGCTGTTGTTACTTTCAGGCACCTAGCGGTGAGAATGCTTCAAATGTTGAGCGCTCTACTTTCGCAATGTTCATGCAGCCAGATTGGTATGTTATCTGGGCTTGTTCCTCCACGTTAATAGTTTATAGTCAGGTAGCTGTGTTGTGAAATACTAAAATCTGTACTCCGTAGTGAATGTATTTCTGTTTTCACATTGAAAGCGTTATGAATTCTTAAACATCGCTTCTGTGTTCCGAAAATATATCATTTTTTTGCAGGAATGAGACACTTAAGTTCCCAAGTGAAATTCCTTATCACCAAGAGGTTTGTCATTTAACCTGTACAACAACCAGCTTCACTTGTTTTTTCGACCTCTGTTAATGAACATTAACTTGCACTTGGGCTGGTTCGTTCCTTTTGTGTTTACCAATGTGTTTTTTTTAAAACTCCTACCAGTTGGTTCCACCAAACGGAGCACTTACATTCGGGGAGTATTCAGAGAGACTGGTGAACAAGTATTACCAAGGAAAGACATGAAGGATTACCATGAGGCCTCGAGGAAAATCCCCAGTTGAGATACCTAACAGGAAATGAAAAGTTACAACTAGTCGCCTCCCGCAAGCTGTTGCCAAAATAGAAAGATGAAAAGATTTATAGTTGTACAGTATGGCTATCATTGCTATAACATGCACACATGTAAAATATCACGACTTGGAAACTGCAAAAAATAAGATAAAATTGTGTACATGTTGCTTCTTCAACTTGTGTACATATTAGTTGTTATATATGCAGTCCTAAATTTCTAATTTTGTGCATGAAAATATGTGGGGCTCAGGACCGGAGACCGAACCTCTGAAAAATTGGCACTTCACCGTCAAAATGTTTAGTTAAGTCAGCACTGGGCTTCCTTCGATGTCGAGCTCAAACCAGTCAATCCAGAAACTTACGGCTTCATGCCGAAGTTACCTCTCCTCACCCACTTTCATCTTCATTCGGACTGCTCATATACTTGAATGGCTATGAAGCCCGGTTCCTTGAAGGGGTTAGGCAATTCTCCTTTTAAGTGAGTTAAACCCTAGTTGCCACTGTTCGTGGTTTGGTCTGAAACCCCTGGTGAATCTTTGATCCAAATTTGCTACTTTCTGTGCTGTTTTCCTCTGAATTCATCAACAAGCTCTGAATCGTAACTTCGAGCGTGTCAATTGGTAAGAACCATCGATACTCAGCAGCAAAATGAATCCTGAGCTCTCTCGTAGAATCCTCCACCTTTGCTCTTGATCCTGACAGCACCGTTGAGTCGAGGTTGGGGTTTACGAAGAATATCGTAGTCAGTTCAAAATGAAATCCAGCAAATGGTTATGTTTCTATGCTCTTTCGAATCTGAAAGTGGAGTCCTTCATACTGCGGCATGTGGACACGAACGTTTCTCTGACGGCCGGCCACTCCGTGTATTTCGACTTACCTGCTTTCCCCTTCTCAGTTCCGAGTCCCGTCCCGCCGCCACCGTGCCCTCTACAGCTACAGCTGCCGGCGTGCCCCGCCAGGCCGCCGCCGGCACCCCCACCTCCCGCCCCTCACGCGCGTGGCCGCCGTCGCCACCCCCGTCCTTCCTCGCCTGGACATCACATTCCTGCCGTCGCCACCCCGTCCCAGTGTCTCTACCTAGATCCGCCTCCTGCCCCCAAATCGCCAATGGCGGGGCAGTCCGACCCGCACCTCTCCCTCTTCTCGCCCTCCGAGGTAACCAATCGACCCCGCATCCGCTCCGTCCGTACCTGCGCCCTCCTCAACCTAGGGCTCGTCCCCTCGCCGCTGACTCCGTTTGGGTTCTTGGTTTGTGCAGGTGGAGTTCGTGGCGGAGGACGAGATCGTCGAGATCGTCCCCAACATCCGCATGGAGGCCCTCAACATGATCTGCGTGCGTGCTCTGAACCAACCAGTTTTTTTTTTTACTTACCAGAATCCCCCTACTCCACTAGCTAGTTATGTTCACCACACCTCCATTTCTAGGGATTCAGTCGTTTGCTGTTCATGCTGTCCGCTGCCTAGTGATTGGTCCACTTCGGTGCTTTGATGACTACCTGTTGCTTCCTGGTAAAATTCTCTAGAATTGGGGCAATTTTTAGAGTCCAGTCATGTGTCCGGTATGCTTGGTTTCTGCCCATGGCTGCCCTACCAAAACTTACCTTGCCAGTTATTTGGCCAATGGTTCCACCCTGTGTTGGACAATTCCCGGTTTCTCATAGTCCACCACTAGTTTGTTATGCTCACCACACCTCCATACCTGCCGGATTTTCCCCCGGCTGTTGTTATGTGGCGAAAGGATCCCTCCACCGGTCCACCCTGCCCTGGCCGAAATTTTGGCAATAATTTGTGAAGGGAACATCAAATGATCTATAGGCTGCAAAAACTTTGGCTACTAAGCAATACCCAAGTGTCAAGTGGTGCTACTCATCTGGTCAGTTTTGGCTAACATTGTACAACACCCGCCGTGTAGGGGGATTTCGGACCCTTCTTCCCGCAAATCGCAAGCAAGGTCCCACTGTGGCTTGCCGTGGCGCTCAAGAGGCGTGGCAAGTGCACCGTACGCGCACCCGAGTGGATGACTGTTGGTTAGTGCTTGCTCCTGTCCCTTGTTTAAGTAGCTTCATCTTCTTTCTTCCTTGTATCTTAGCTTGTAGGATTGTATATGCCACTTGATGGCGCATAAATGATAAAATCATACAGTACATGGAGGAGCTCTCTGCCTCTATTTAGTGATGCGTAGAAGCAGTACAAGGCACAGCTCATAGATATTGCACCTTTTGTGGTTTTTTGTATGCGTGCTCATTTGTCCTTTAATTGCACCAGCTGACACTGCTTGTATCTCATATATGCGTAAAAGCCTATATTCGCCCCTTAAATGTTTGTTACTGTTGTTGCTAGACCGCTTAACGCAGGTGTTGGACGCAGAAAGAGAGTCCCCTAGAGAATTTCAGCCATTACCATTCCACTATATTGAAGTATCCAAGCTTCTGTTTGACCAGTAAGCACACCAAGCGACTTCTCTGACTGCTTTTCTTCTGTTGTATAAGAACCTATAGAACTCCGTTAAAGAAATAGCGTGCACACCCTAACTCTCTTGTTTTTTGTACAGTGCTCGTGATGACATCTCGGATGCATACTTGGTGAGTTGTAAAGAACTTTCGATAGAAGTTTGTACTGTCTAGTTTGCTTTGATTTTTGTTAGAAAAATCTTACTTGTAGCATTTTGACACAGGTGAGATCTTTGATTGAGGATATCAGAGATGTCAGGTTCCATAAGGTCGAGAGTGGATTGGAAACATTATCTGGACGTACTCATGCTGTGAAGGTATCTTTTTGTCCCCCACTTCTTGCCACTGAATAAGCTGCTTTTACTGGCTCCTAATATTCTGTTAGTTACTATGGAGATGTGTAATATATCCTTTTTTTCTCCATTACATAAACATTTTTTGGGTGTTTTCTCTTGAAATGATATCTTAGTATACCTATCGGTTAACCTTTCTCATGGATTTAGTTAACAATACACTTCTAGAAATTTGAAGATTTAAGGGTTCTATGAATACACAAATGTTGATAATATGAGTACGGATTGGTGCAAAATTATGGGTGGTTCTACATTTTGATTGAGCATGGCAATACTGCTTTGCTCGTGGTGTACCTGTTCTTTACGCACATTCTTTATTATGTATGGTGCATCAAGCTGAGTTTAATTTCTGACTCACTATGTTTAATTGTTAATGATCTTGATCTCTTGCTCACTGCTTTATGCTTCTTTTTCTGCATTTTGACAGCTCAAAAATCTCTCTGCAATGGAGGTGAATATTGTCCGCCCTTTTATGGTGAGAACTCTGCAGGCATTCTACAAGCATGATAGCCCACAGATGATTCAGCAGGCAGATAATACAGGGAGCAGATCAACACCAGTCACAGACCGCGGTCCAAGAGTAAGCCCTTTCTTCTGTACACATGATTTTTACCATCCTCTAGGAAGAAGCTGTCTTTAGCAGAGTTACTCCAAGCTGCTAACTGCTCAAGTAAAGATTTCCTTGGATGTTTCAGTTAGACAGAAGAATGAATACTTTGTAGTATCTGTTTTCAAGGATATCTTGCTTCTGATAATACATCGGATAAATTCTTTGGTTAAATCCATGAACTTCTAATAGTATGAATTGTCAGGAATTGTTTCTCATAACAAACTCTCCCGTTTCCCTTTTGCTTGTGCAGAGAGACCTAAGGCGCAGGTAAGAGCATACTTGTGCAGAGAGACCTCAGGCGCAGGTGAAGAGTGCGGGTGTACCTGTCACTTGTATTTGCAGATAGTTTTCTCCAGATAAGTTGATTGTAGTGAATGAGAGTACCTGCTTTGTTGTGATGTGCTGTATGTTCCTACCTGAAAGCTATTGTAGTTCCCTTAGTGTGGCTCTTCTGCTATTGTGCTGGGTAGTAATGGTACCGACTTAATGTATTTACCATAATGTTTTAGGATTGTTGTACCTGACATCACTTTGTTTCGAGGAAGCCACTGTCCAGGGGTGTGGATTTTCTGCTACTGCACTGGCACTTTTTTTTTTTGAAAATTGGTTGTGTATTGATTAAACAATAGTGTTTGGGTTACAATCAAGCAAAGCCGATCTCAACACGCAGGTTGGAAGCGAGCCTTGCATCATACCACTACACAACCCTCTACGAGCTAACTGACACAACTCGTGAGCAACTTGGTTACACTTTCTGCTAACTTTTGTTAAAATAACATGACGATCAGTGGTTTCTTTATCTTAAATTCCTTTGCAATCATACACACCTCAGATCTGTCATTGTTGTCTTCCATAAACGCCTTTAGAATTGACAGACAATCAGTCTCGATAATGATATTTTGGTCCGAGTTTTCAACTGCTAAATTTAGCCCCTTTAAACATGCAACAGCCTCTCCCATTGCTGCTGTTTGACAGTTGGGAATAATACCCCATGCTGAGCAAACAGTAAGGCCATTCTGGTTGCGAATAACAGCTCCCCAAGTTCCTTTCCTTTCATCATTTAAGAAGCTTGCATCTACATTGCATTTGATCCAACCATCCTCAGGTTTCTTCCATATTTCTTCCTCCACTTCCTTATCAGCAATGACCTGTTTAAATTTTGCATCTGGGACTATAGGGGATTTCCCTTTTCTATCAAGAGTTACTTCCCCTTTTGTTATACCCTGCAAAGTACATAGATAATTTTGTAGGAAACGAGCTGAATTTTCAACCGACGCATCTCCCTTCCCAAAAATAATATCATTCCGATGGTGCCAGGCCCTCCACCAGATGAACATCATTTTAACCCTCATATCTGCGCTTAGTTTATCGAGTGACACAAGCACCCAATCATCACCCGTATTTATTAGTTCAGGCTCTGTTGGTAGTTTCCAAGAATTTGATAGAGCTTGCCTCAACTCTACAGCTCTTGTACATCTCATAGTTGCATGGAAACCCGTCTCTTCTTCCATACCACAGATGGTACAGATTGGTAGCACATTAGGCAAACGTCTGCTCCTGTTTACCTGGACAGCTAAACTATTAGTAGCAAGTTTCCAGGTGAAAATTTTCACTTTGGGTGGTACTTTCGAGTTCCAAATATTCCTCCAGATTGGTCTGTCGCTGGTGGTATTGGAGCTTGTGTTTGGAGGAGCACCATTTCGCAGATCTAGAGCCAGATTATAAGCACTACGCACTGTGAACATACCATGACATTCAGGTGTCCAAGATATGAAGTCTTCTTGTTCATAATTCAGGAGCCGGATTTTCAATATTTCCTCTGCATCAAAAGGCATGAAAATATTCCTCACCAATTCCTCATTCCATGAATGGTCTTCTTGATTAATGAGACTTGACACTCTTCTTACTCTTGAATTAGTTAAGTTCTCTGTAACTTTCATATCACCCCGTGGGATCCAATTATCCCGCCAGATCCTCACCTTTTGCCCATTCCCAATACGCCATACGATACCTTTCTTTAGTAGTTCTAGTCCATGCATAATACCCTGCCATCCCGGAGAAGGATTTTTAATAAAAGCAGTGTCAGTTAATTCACCTGATGGATAATACTTGGCTTTTAAAATCCTTGCACATAAGCTGTTCGGAAAAGCAATAAGCCGCCACGCTTGTTTGGCAAGTAGAGCTTGGTTGAAGAGGTGAAGATCTCTGAAGCCCATGCCACTTGTCCCTTCCTTCTTGTGAGTTTGTCCCAACTTAACCAATGAATTCGTCTCCTGTCTTCTTCATCCCCCCACCAAAAATCTCTAGTGAGTTTCATGAGGTCTTCACAAAGGCCTACTGAGAACTTAAACACACTCATCGGGTATGTAGTGATAGACTGTACCACTGACTTTATCAGAACTTCTTTTGCACCGCTTGATGAGTATTTCTCAGCATAATCATTGAGGCGTTTTTTAGCTTTTTCCTTTACAGGCTGAAATTTACCATCTTTCATTCGCCCTTCTGGAACAGGGAGCCCCAAATACTTTTCATCAAAGCCTACTGTTTGAATGCCTAAAATAGCAGCCACCATTTGTCCTGTTTCATTTGAACACCTATTTCCAAGAAGGAGGGAACACTTTGGTTATGTATTTACCATAAGGTTTTAGGGTTAATTACTACATCGGTGTGTTGTGAAATTTACAAATCTAGCAACCCCTGCTGCCTCCTGTGTTCATGTCAGCCTACCTGCACCTGCGGTTTGATTTGCGGGACGTGGGCGCAAACAAAGTGTGCGTGTGTTAACATTCGCAATTCTTGTGTTGGCTCTTGGCTGTTGCTTTGTGCATCTTGCCTGTAGCGTCCATGGAAGGAACTCGTGCACCCTCTTTGGGCGCCATGATTCTGTATATCCAGTGATCTCAGCGTGTGAGCAGTAGAGAGGATTAAAACATAGTATGGTGCAGGCAGAAAATTTGTGTATTCACATACGAAGTCGAATAATTCCAGCACGGTAAGAGGATTAAAAATTAGCAAATGGAATAAGGAACAAACAAAATGGGGCGAGAGAGGCTCGAACTCTCGACCTCAGGATCACTCGCTTTAGCTATGAGACCTACGCGCTAGCCAACTGCGCCACCGCCCCGTTGTGCTGATATTAAAAGCCTATCATATATAGTTTCTTGGCTTCTAGTTTAGTTGGCTCTCCTTTCTTCTCCCGGTAGTGTTGGCACCTAGATTAGTTTGTGATTGCTGAACATGCAAGGGATAACTGGTTTGCTAAACGATAAAATAGAAAAAAAGAGATTTTAAATGGTAAATTAGAGATTTACTTATTGGTGGGTAAATGTGATGAACCGGTCTTGTGTTTGGTTGGATAAATGGGAATGAATGTACCATGATTAACTAATTAAATTATACCACTTAACTTTACGGGAAAACAGGCGTTAACGCCAAAATGACCTCTTAACGATAAACATGGTCATAATTAAGAAGGTGGTGGCCTTTTGCAACCAAAAAGGGACTCACCCTATCCAAAATATCAGCCAAGTACTTTTTAGCACATGAGCGAAAAATTTAGTCCAAGAGAGGAATGCATTAAGAGATGACTAGTCACCAACCATCGTATTTTGTCGAACAGAGTTGAGGCATGTAGGTCCCGACATCCTTTTTTTTCTGAGTTGTTTAAGTACAAAATTATATACAAAAACAACATCACTCTATTAAGTATATTTAAGCGATATTTATCAAAATATTTACCAAATTTAGATTACTCCTATGACCAAACCGAGCGATGATAAAACTAGTACATGAAAGCTGGCATGTCTTGAGCCATGGCATTGGAGATCTTGTTAAACCGGTTATAGTTGGATTTTCTAGGATAGCTAAGTGTAAACTTGACGCCTCCTACGTATGAAGCGAACATGAGGAACCGACTTCCAGGGCTTCTGAGACAATGAGCACCATGATATCTTGAACAAACGAGAAAAAAGGCATTATACATGATTTAGACCAACAAAAATAGGAGAAAGCATTAATTTAGCAAAAGGGAACCATATACAGATTGTTGAGGAATCATATACAGTATATAGATCAGGGAGAAGTTGTCTATCCCCTCCCCGATGTCTCAAGTGTTAGTTTTTGTTGATTAGAAACAGTCACAGAGCTATGCTGCATTTTTTGTGAGGCCTCCAAATTTTATGTGTACTACCAGATTGAGCAGTTTGCACCCCTCCAAGTTACAAGGTGTTCAATCATCTTCCATTTTGTAAAACTAGCTAAATGGTCCCGCGTTGCTGCTGAATAATAAGAACGCGTGTAGTTGTCGACCACTTGTTGACAAATCTTCTCTCATATCTCACTCCATGCAACTATTTCCCCACCCCTTCACTTAGTTGAAACAGATTAACATATTTTCCAAAAGAAATCAGGTAACATGAAACTAATATCAGGCGAATGTGTATGGTATACGTACAGGTATTACAACTCTAACAATATCCACATATCAACACTTAATTTTAATGGGAGAAAAAAACAGGGGGTGCCATGCCACGGACACCACCATCACCAGCTGCACCGTAGTTCAGAACTTCAGATACAAAAAAGAAATACATCGACTACATATAACGGCAATATTTGAGTACTGATAGGAAATTGCCCATGCATTATAATTTACATGGCATCTCGCGTTGACGGAATCCGAGTTAAACATTGGCCTGCTCGTCGGCTACATCTTCTTCCTTGGCTCCTCTCGCCACTCCTCTCCCGCTTATTCTATAATGTATGATAGGAGTTAGAGTGTAATGAGAGCATCTCCAGCCGTGTTCCCCAAAGCGTTCCTCAAACAACATTGGATCAAGCGTTTGGGAGACATGTTTTGTTTGTGCCGAGTTTAGGGGACGTCGTTTCCCAGCCGGGTCCCCCAAACGCCGCCCCTAAACTTTTCTATAGGGTTTTCGAAAACACAACCATTTATTAAATATAGCATACAAATAAATATGTTTGCCGAGATTGTTTTCAAATTAAAATAAAACAAACAATAAAACAACTAAACAAATATAATAAATAGGGCTAGATCAAGGTGCCGTGATATTTGCTGATAATTCTTTGATCCTCCACATATGCTCAATGAGATCATTTGAAGTTGCTTGTGAACATTGTTGTCACGGATCTCTGTGTGCATGGTGAGGAAATCAGCAAAATCTGCAGGCAACTCATGATCAGCCTCCGCAAGAGCGCCCTAACACTCATAGGGACCAATATGTGTCCTGGTATGATTCTTGCGGTCATCCTCGATGATCATGTTGTGCATGATCATACAAGCCTGCATCACCTCCCACATTTGATCATGAGACCAGCTTAGAGTAGGGTACCGGACAATTACAAATTGAGCTTGAAGCACACCAAATGCCCGCTCGACATCCTTTCTGCAAGCCTCCTGCCGTGA
Organism: Lolium multiflorum; assembly: GCA_030979885.1. Lineage (NCBI taxonomy): Eukaryota > Viridiplantae > Streptophyta > Magnoliopsida > Poales > Poaceae > Lolium > Lolium multiflorum. The sequence goes on from CM061747.1 coordinate 243,500,449, forward strand.
AGCAAAGTGCCAATTCTTCTAACCCGATAGGAGCCGAGATTGTTTTGACAAAAGTAACTCATTTTGGATATATACCATCGGCTAGATAATAGACTTAGTATATTGGTGGCCATTGATCTCATAGTTGCAGGGTGGAGCATGCCCTTCCGTTAAAATACAAGAAATAATAAAACAACTAAACAAATATAATAAATCGGGCTATATCAAGGTGCCGCAACATTTGCTGATAATCCTTTGATCCTCCACATATGCTCAACGAGATCATTTTGAAGTTGCTCGTGAACATTGTTATCACGGATCTCTGCGTGCATGCCCAAGAAATCAGCAAAATCTGCAGGCAACTCATGATCAACATCCGCAAGAGGGCCCTGACACTCATAGGGACCAACATGCGTCCTGACATGATTCTTGCGGTCATCCTCGATGATCATGTTGTGCATGATCACACAAGCCTGCATCACCTCCCACATTTGATCATGAGACCAGCTTAGAATAGGGTACTGAACAATTGCAAATTGAGCTTGAAGCACACCAAATGCCCGTTCGACATCCTTTTTGCAAGCCTCCTGCCGTGAAGCAAAGTGGCAATTCTTCTGACTCGATAGGAGTCGAGATTGTTTTGACAAAAGTGGCCCATTTTGGATGTATATCATCGGCTAGATAATAGCCTTTGGTATATTGGTGGCCATTGATCTCATAGTTGCATGGTGGAGCATGCCCTTCCACTATTTTGCTGAACACCAGAGACTGCTGCAACACGTTGATGTCATGGTGTGATCCCGCCATGCCAAAAAAGAATGCCAAATCCACATCTCCACACTGCAATATCTATGACGCCCTTTGTATATACCTTGTGAGGCAAACAGGCAGTTCTTCCATGACCAATGCATGCAATCGATGCTTCCAAGCATTTCAGGGAATTCTCTGGCAGCATTTTGTTCCATGATCCTTGCAGTCTTCTTCAATTGGCCCTCTCAAGTTGTATTTGCCAAACTTTCCCACCACAGCTCAGCAAAACATGTACATGCACTCAATAGAAGTAGACTCACTCATGCGAATGTAGTCATCCTGTATATTAGCAGGTGCTCCGTATGCAAGCATTCTCATGGTGGCGGTGCACTTCTGAATCGACGAGAACCCAACAACACCTACAGCGTCATGCTTGAGCTCGAAGTAGGGGTCGAACTCTCGAATATCGTGGAGGATATTCATGAAAAAACCCTTGCTCATCCTATACCGACGCCAAAAATTGTCGGCATGTGTTGCCTCATCTGCGAAGTAGTCGTTGTGCAGCATGGTATGCCCCTCCATTCTCTGCCGGGGCTTCGACTTCTTTTTCCCCGGCTTTAATCTCCACGGCACGACCTCTTCCGCTTCTCCGCCTCCGCGTCAATCATGTCCTAGAGGGACGCGATGATCAACAAATGCTCCCGGATGTCGTCGTCGAAGGCGTTCTCGTCCTCCAACAGTCGGACAAGCATCTCGTCGTCGCTATCCATTTCTGAAGCAAAATTAATATTTAAAATTGCGCCGCGGCAGACTACGCAACGAACAACAGTCAAATGCGCCTACCTGACAAGTCATCGAACACCTTGTTTGCGCGAAGGTGGGGTGGATTTGACGCTGCATTCTGGGACACGCTGGCGAAGCGGCGACGACGAAAAGGCCAACGAGAGAGCCAACCGCGGCGATGGTGTCGACTCTCAGAAGAGATCAGCCATCGAAATGGCTGGCAAATCCAGCGGCAGCGGAAAGGTGGGAGGCGCAGGAGGGAAGGCGCGACGAGAAATAAAAGGCGAACCAACGGTTATAGATATAGTCGTCGATAGGTCGGAGCCCGCCACACATTTCGTTTTTTAGGGAGCCTCGCATTTCGTTGTGTCCGGCGTGCCCGGAGCATCCCCTGTGTAGGCGGGACGGGCTAGGGGCGCCAAACACTGTATTGGGCACCGCCGGAAAAAAGAGGCTTTAGGGCACGCGGCTGGGAACGTTTTTTTGTTCGGCACGCCCAAGTCCTTTCAGATGCTTTGGGGACGCGGCTGGAGATGTGTGTTGTGGTACTCGTACATGTTGTAAAATCCAGGCACGCAAAGATCAATCCATCACATTCCCTATAAAAAGTATCAATCCATTACATGTGTCCGCAAGTTGTGGGCTTGTGTGCAAATTTCTTGGTCGATAGGTGCTGCCGTGCTGGCCCTGATTTTTTCGTCAACTTGCATTTTGTCTTCCCTTTATTTAACTGGAAATAATATCGCTCATTGGGCACAACAGAATACATTCCGAATACAGAGGCGTGCAGACCCGACATAGTCAGATAGATCTTTGCCATATTACTTGCAGACCCGACAATCAAGAAACCGTATGTAAGGATAGAGAACATGAGATTAAATTCATGGATCTGTCCCTGAGTATAAGCACAAGTTGACTTTATAGGCATGCAATCCCTTGTCGAAGATTATATGGTCATTGCTGTACTTTGATGTGAAAAGTGCATATTATTACAACGATTGTCCACAACTACATTTTTTATTATTTTGCATTATAGAACATAAATGTGTCATGCCGTTGGTCTGTGACATCTGACGATCTAGATCAACGAAACCCTTTTGTTTCCTGATTGTAGTATACCTTTTTAACTTTCGTAGAAAATGTTATATAAGTTTTGTGGATAATTTTTGCATGAAGGTTTCGTGGTGTAGTTGGTTATCACGTCAGTCTAACACACTGAAGGTCTCCGGTTCGAACCCGGGCGAAGCCAAATATTTTTCAAATTTTTGATATTTTTGTATTTTATAGTCCGTGGTGATTTGTTTGAAACAAAAATTAATGGCCCATGCAGGTCTCGAACCTGCGACCTTCGCGTTATTAGCACGACGCTCTAACCAGCTGAGCTAATAGGCCTCTCATGCCACAAAGATTCAAACAAATTTTATTTTTTATAAATCATCATCATTATTTATACAGCTTAGTTTGTTTCCAAACTCAGTAACATGCTAGTTTTGCAGTAGCAGGACCGTGCGGCCAGAAGAAATGAGGCAGAGTGGGCTGCATGCCTATCATTTGGCATGTTTAAGAAAAGAGGAAAATAAATTATTTTTTAGATGCACAGGAGGCTGAAACCCCTAGGTTCCACAGCCAACAGGTCCCGTAAATACAAAACAAGAAAAAAGAACGAAGTCCCGCAACCTAAAAGAAAGAAAAAAAACCTGCATGGGGGAGAAACTAGATGACTTAATTATCCATACCTACATCCATCAGCCACTACAACCAATTCCACCTGAGTGTTGCTGATTGACGGCTTCGTCATCTTCAAAGGAGACCGGCTGATGCAAGCGGATGGTGTCATTTGTATATTGAAGGCAAATAACTCCACCAGGTACAAAATAGATACACAAACCAGTAATCAAGCCATAACTAGGAGCTTTGTAAAGCATTTTAGTTAGAACATGAACTACTAGATTAAAGATTAATGAGAGAGCGGATCCATGTCTAAGTCTTTTCCCATTAAGGAAAAAAACCCTTCAATGTTATTTAATTTTATACAAACATAAACATCATGAGTAGTTTTTCTTATCATCCTAATGAACTTGGGACCAAAGCCTCTTAATCTTTATAATTCTTCTAGGATATCTAGGTTGACATTGTCATAAGCCTTCCCATAATATAGCTTAAAGACAAGGCCATGCTTATGAGTTATGACTAGAATGCACATACAGTATGACTTCATGAGCAGTCATCACACTCTCAATAATATACCTACCTTCAATAAACACAGTTTGATGACTAGGTGTAGGGAAATCAAGTAACAATCCTAGCATGTTTTAAAAACTATTACATATTTTGCTTGTAAGAATGTGGAATCAAATGAACGTTTATTTTACAAGCACAAAACCTAAATAATCTAGGCTTAACTAAGTGAACCAACAAAATTAGAGCTAAGAAAGATAAGCACACGATATATGTAACACAAGTGATAAGCAAGATATATTACTTCAAGCACGATGACTATCACAAGAAAACTAAGCTCATATATAGAGATAATTGAGACACGCGAAGACGAGGATCTATTCTCGTGTTCCCTCATGCGAAGTGAGGTACATCACGTTGGAGAGATGTTAGCTACCACGCAGGTCTTCCGAAAGCCACGAAGACTTGCCTTTTTCTTCAAGCCGATTCCACGAAGGACAAAAGTCTTTTCCTTATGGCTAGCTTTTCCTCCACTCCGGAGATGGCAAGCTCCACAACCACTTGACAAGCTCCACGAAGAAGAAGCTCGTGCATGTTCACAATCTTTCACGAAGAGGTCACCGGAGCACCAACCGCCATACCAACTAGGATGTCACCTTCCAACAGTAATAAGCTTACGGTCTCTCACTCGAACAAATCGTAATGGAGAGCTCAACACTATAAAAAGATGCAAAGCAAGAACACAAATAAAAGTACTCAAATCATGCTCTCTCAAATCCTACAAAAGCAATAAATGCTACGGAGCTAGAGTGGAAGAACAATGGTGGAGGTCAACCAATGGTAAGACCTAGATCCCAAGAGTTCTTCTTACTGAGAGGAGGAATGAATTGGTGGATGTTCTAAATCTAGATCTCCTCTGTCAAAGCTCTCAAAAAGATGCAAGAATCATATGAGAGAAGGGAGATGAAGCAACCTCAAAGGGTTCAACAATGGTAGAAAAACCGTGCTCAAGAACCCTAGCTAAACAATGTGGAAGAGTCCCCTTTTATAGGAAAAGCAAATATGACCGTTTGGAAAAAAATGAGCAATATAGTCAAGATTGTCGAGAATTCCAACACGCCGGTTTCCACGCTGGAATCGACTAGCGAAACTGGTGAGGAGTCTGCCACCGCCGGTTTCCCCGTCGGAACCTACAAAACGGCGTACCTGTTTCCACACTGGAATTTCCCATGGTCCGCTGAATCACCGCTCAGCATATACTAGAAATTTACGACGGATGCCGGTTTGTTCCGGCGGTGAGCCCTGCGGCGCTGGTTTGCACGTCAGTTTCATTGAGGCTAACAAAAATTGTGATTACTTTGCCGTCGAGACCCCGATTTTAGCAAACTTGAGCTTTTTGAAAAGCTAAGAACAAGCTCATCTAATATAGGCTATAAGACCCAAGAAAGAGCAAGCGATAAAATACCAAATAATCTGCTAACCAATACCTTCAACTCCTCAGGTCTTGTTTGGTGCAAGTGTATTTGTATGCGTTAGGAGGTGTTTCATGGAGAGTTTTTGGTGAAAATTTACTCCCCATCTTTTTAACACTCTATAGGGCACTAGCACCGTGCGCACCAGGTGCTAGGGTTGCCTGCAGTTTTCCAGTGTGAACACGCTCCGTGGATGCATGTGCTGCCTCCCGCGTGAAGTCGCGCCACAGCTACATCGATGGTTTTCCCGTGTGAACAGGGCGCGGGGCCGTGACCCAGGTACGGCTGCACTCAGTCAGGTCTGCTAGCGTGCCCTTTATCCGGTGAGTTCGCTGCCGTCGGTAAGTGTAAAAAACGCGAAGGGCACCACGCGTTTTGATTCCCTTTTAACCCGACGAGTTTTAGGGTCTAAACCCGGTATTACTCGTTCAAATACTCTTCAGCCAAACAGATAGTATGGTGGATTTGAGAGTATTTATTTAATTACACTTGAAATATACACTGCAAAACCGGTCAAAACTTGCTAGCCAAATGAGGCCTCATGGGTTTGACAACTTTTCTTATTGAAAAGTACTACAATTGATTTCCTGAATTTAGGAGCCATCGCCTGGCCAGGATGGATCAACGAGCCAGAGAAACAAGAAAGATAAATAGAGGAATAAAAACAATTTTAGTGAGATAGGAAGAAGAAGGAGCTGACAAGTAGCCCACTCCCCCCTCCCGCATAAATTTACAAAAAGCTCGATGGTTAGATTTGCCTAGAACGTAAGAATGTGGAATCTATGTCACATGTAGGATCCACTGTCAGTTTCTGGGCTAACGCAACTAAGCATGTGTTTGGATGGAAACCGATATTTTGGATCTGTGCCAAATATTTGGTCACACCGTTCAGTTTCGTAGCCAACTCGTTGGCCAGCCTGCGGCGGCGAAATCCTCCGCCAAAAACTTGGCTCGCCCCAATTTGGCAGGTCTCCCATGGGCACAATCCAAACAGCCCCTAAAAACCCGAATAAGCGCACATTGTAACAAATTCTTCCAGTACCGGCAGATGTTTGCAATTTAGACGAATAGTGATGATTCTTGAAACTTTTCAATGTGGTCGTTTTCTGAAAGGGAAATGTTGAATGGAGCAGGTGCGCTCTGCGCACCTTCACATTTTTCCACTTTGTCTTTTTTGTATCTTCCAAATTATGTAATATTTTGATTTGATTTTTTTGCAGGTCACTCAAAAATAACAAATAGAATGGAGAAAAAATACTTTGGAATTTTTTTGTGCAAATTAAAAATTTAAATTATTTAAAATTCAAAATAAATTCTTGAAATACATATATAGATAATGACATAAAAAATTGAAAATATTTTTCCCACGTTCCAATTGTTATGTTTAAGTGATCTGCAAATTTTCGAGTTCAAACAATGTGTGATGTGGGAGATACAAAAATGAGAAATTGTTTGAGAGGGAAACAAAAATAACTTGCACGAAGCTTGATGCAGTATACACGGTCTAGATACGGGTGCTCACCAAGCACCTGCTCTAAAAGTCCACTTTACTCCAGAAAAATAGGAGAAGGGACATCGCGATGCCTCAAGTGAATATCATATGGCATATTTTGATATATGGTGCACCAAATATGCAATATTTTGAAATTTATGAGAACAATAATGTAATCCAAATAAGAACTAAAAGTTTCATTCTTGGGAAATAAAATTCACTATGGAGGTCCATCATCATGCTGAGCTAGCAAGTGTACTTATGCATTATCATAAAGAAAAATATTTTTCTCACTGAAGTAAAATCATCACATGAGAAAAATTCAGAAAATTTATAACAATGAGAAAATTCAATTGCCATTGGCATAGATCGACATACCCAAAAAAGGTAATTAAGCAAACACTGATTGTGGTGAATTTTGTACTGCTGCAACAATGTGTTATATGGCCTTCACATCGAGTGAATCATGTTATCATAATGAACAAGAAGTGAAAAAAAGGAGTATAGTGCTAAATCGCATGACTAAATTTGGTATTCAGTAAACAAACACATAAATTTGCCTACTTGTAAGAACAACTTCATGCAGGTAGAAAAACCCATAAATATATCACACTATATGTGACAAGATCCTCCTCAATTATTCTGCCATGCATCTTGTCTCTGCCTAGTATATTTGTGCCAATTCGCCCCACGAAGCTACTAATCATGGCTCTCTGGTCTGCACACACGTCATGCCTGCCAGAGCAAATAAGCAACTGAGCAGTCTTTGAAGCAGCAATACCATCTGAAAAAACTACAACGTTGTTGTTTGCTAAGAAATATGAACGCTCACCAGACATGACTTGTGACATCACAAAAGGTCTTAATTGGTATTTGATCTGTAATAGTTAACGTTATCGCTTATGTATTGCTGAATTCAGTACAGTAAAAAAAAGCACAATACAAGCTTCACCGACAAACAACATGGTCGAAACGTGATGATGGAAATAGAAGTATCACTTGAAGAAAAACGGAAGAATCCCAAAACGCTATGAAATTTAAATATAGAGCTGAGCAACGCAAGTCCTTACCATTCGATGCTATTTCCAACAAACTGCGTTCACCAGCCATCACTATCCTGGACTGATCATCCATGAACTGATGTATTGATTAGAAGAATCAGAAGCATCAATATTGAAGCAACCCTGATTAAGAGTTTCATACCACTCCAACGATATTTCAACCGAGTCTTAAATGCTAACTCCATGCGCACATCTGAGCTAAATGATCCCCTAATTGCAGCACACAATGCCAATCCAATCCAAGGAACCAAGAAAGAATCTAGCTGCTAAAAGAACTACATGAAAACAAAAGTAGAAAGGATAGTCCAATCTAATCTGAGCTATGGGGCCTGAAATGCTTTATTGAGTTATCATGGCATTTAGAGGAAAATAATTACTTGACAGAGGTTTAAGTGTGGCACATATACATGAGGATCGATGCTTCTGAGCGGTTGTGAACTGTGTCACATGAAGCCAGTTGGGCTAGTGTCGAGGAAAGCAGGCGTCCAGACCCCTTCCAACACATGGAAACTCCACTACACCCGCAACATCAGGCCGTGATCGGATCTACTATAGAAGAAAAAAGAGGAACATGAAAAGGTAAAAGGAGAATTCCCCACCTCTGGCAGCGGCAAGGCGACAGAGCAAGCTAGGGCAGGAAGATCGCTGCACGTGCACGTGCCATTTCCTGACATGATCTGGAAAAGCATGTAGGCGTCCGCCAGGGTTGACTCGCTTCTGGAGGTCGAGCGCATCTGCTACCGCGTCTAGGGTGACGTAGCCACCGGAGCTAGGGCTTGGCGGCGGAGGGAGGCACAACATCGAGGGAAGGCCACCAAATTTAGGGTTGGGCGGCGAAGGGAGGTGCGGTGACTGTGTTTGGCGAGTTCGCATGCGTGGGTGTTGGCGGAAATTTGGGGTGCGGGAGAATGCGAGGACGGAAATTAAGGGTGGGGAAAACAAAACGTTTTGGACCATATGATGTATCTTGATGGACGGCGTAGATTTGATTTTCCTACGGCACTTCGTGCCTTTATAAGTAGTAGAGATTTATACAATCCGAGCACTTGCCGAAGATTGGACAATGTTGCTGTATTTTGCTTCACAAATATCAATCTGCCGTGGCGGGCGGAAGGTCTCTGTCTGAGTGTCTGTCTAGCCGAACGGTTCAAGAACATATTGAGTTTGTGGATACTAGTTGTAGAAAAGTTTCGTGGTGTAGCAGGTTATCACGTCAGCAAGACCCGCTGAAGATCTCCGGTTCGAATCCGGGCGAAACCAAACTTTTTTACATCCTGTATTTTTGTACCTACATGGCCCAGCTGTATTAAAAATATTAAAAAAAAGAAGAAAAAAAACTGGCCCAGCTGTATTTTTGTTCCTACATGGCCCAGCTGTATTCGTGATATTAACGCTAACCAGCTGAGCTATAAAAGGCCACTCGCGACTCTAATATTTAATTTTTTAATTTTTTTTACTAACTCTTTGTTTATTCAGCTTAATTTTGTTTCCAAACTGAAGAACAGGCTGGTTTTGCATTAGCAGGACCGTACGCGGCAGCCAGAAGGAATGATGCGATCGACCAGAGCTGCCTCAAAACCGAAAGTAAAAGAGGCGGTTGCATGCGCGCGTATCATATGTTGAATAATAAAAGAGAAAAAGGAAATCAGGTTTAACAGCTAAAAAATCTCTCTGCAATGGAGGTGAATATCGTCCGCCCTTTCATGGAAAAAACTCTGCAGGCGTTCTACTTCTGCAAGCATGATAGTAGCCCGCAGATTATTCAGCGGGCAAGTAATACAGGAAGCAGATCAACACCAGTCACTAAGAGCATCTCCACTCGTTTTTGGCCTCCCCACGCTAAAATCCGGGGTAAATTTTGTCCGGATTGGACGTAAAATTGGCGTGGGGAGGACCAGTTTCCCTGCCGCGATCTCAGGCGAAGACGCCGATCTAATTTTGAAAAACGAAATCTTGACGAAATACGGCTAAAAATGATTGAATTTAGACTAAATTTTATGATATTTACTATATAGAGGGCGAAGTTCATACATAGAGGCCGAATTCGAATAGCCGGGGGAATACAACTTTAAATATTAAAACACGACGCTCTACATGCCGAAATAGCGGTAGAACACCGTGTAGTCCTTGTCGCCGTCGCCGCCATCATCGTCGGAGCCGTCGTCGTCGAAACGCGGCGGCGCCGCCGCCGCCTGGCTGCTGGTGCCCTGGCCGGGGTCTCCCCACCGGCCACCGTGGCGCAGCGGGGACGGCGAGGGCTTGTACCACTCGTCGTCGGACTCCGTCTCGAGGTCGATGACGGGGACGGGGGCACCAGATGGAGGAGTCGCAGGCCGGCGGTAGCGAGCGGCCTCCTCGAGGAGACGAGCCTGCCGCTCCGCCTCCTCCTTCTCCCACTGCCCCCTCGACCAGGCGGCGTTGTCGGCGGGGACGAGGTCCTGGAGGGACCTTGATGCGTGTAGTTGACACGTCCGTTGGGAACCCCAAGAGGAAGGTGTGATGCGCACAGCGGCAAGTTTCCCTCAGTAAGAAACCAAGGTTTAATCGAACCAGTAGGAGTCAAGAAGCACGTTGAAGGTTGATGGCGGCGGGATGTAGTGCGGCGCAACACCAGAGATTCCGGCGCCAACGTGGAACCTGCACAACACAACCAAAGTACGTTGCCCCAACGAAACAGTGAGGTTGTCAATCTCACCGGCTTGCTGTAACAAAGGATTAACCGTATTGTGTGGAAGATGATTGTTTGCAGAAAACAGTAAAGAACAATTGCAGTAGATTGTATGCAATGTAAAGAATAGGACCGGGGTCCACAGTTCACTAGAGGTGTCTCTCCCATAAGATAAAAGCATGTTGGGTGAACAAATTACAGTCGGGCAATTGACAAATAGAGAGGGCATAACAATGCACATACATGACATGATAAATATAGTGAGATTTAATTGGGCATTACGACAAAGTACATAGACCGCTATCCAGCATGCATCTATGCCTAAAAAGTCTACCTTCAGGTTATCATCCGAACCCCTTCCAGTATTAAGTTGCAAAACAACAGACAATTGCATTAAGTATGGTGCGTAATGTAATCAATAACTACATCCTTAGACATAGCATCAATGTTTTATCCCTAGTGGCAACAGCACATCCACAACCTTAGAACTTTCTGTCACTGTCCCAGATTTAATGGAGGCATGAACCCACTATCGAGCATAAATACTCCCTCTTGGAGTTAAGAGCAAAAACTTGGCCAGAGCCTCTACTAATAACGGAGAGCATGCAAGATCATAAACAACACATAGGTAATAACTTGATAATTAACATAACATAGTATTCTCTATCCATCGGATCCCGACAAACACAACATATAGAATTACAGATAGATGATCTTGATCATGTTAGGCAGCTCACAAGATCCAACAATGAAGCACAATGAGGAGAAGACAACCATCTAGATACTGCTATGGACCCATAGTCCAGGGTGAACTACTCACTCATCACTCCGGAGGCGACCATGGCGGTGAAGAGTCCTCCGGGAGATGAATCCCCTCTCCGCAGGGTGCCGGAGGAGATCTCCGAATCCCCGAGATGGGATTGGCGGCGGCGATCCCACAAGTATAGGGGGTGTATCGTAGTATCTTCGATAAGTAAGAATGTCGATCCCAACGAGGAGCAGAAGGTGTTGACAGCAGTTTTGATGAAGGATTCACCGTAAATGCTCACAGACAAGTATTCGGGGGGTTTTGATGTAACAGATGAATAAAGTACGAGTAAGTAAAATGCGAGAGAAATAATTGCAGCGAGTGGCCCAATCCTTTTTAGCACAAAGGACAAGCCGGTTTGTTTACTTATAATGACCAAACGTTCTCGAGGACACACGGGATTTTAGTCTAGTGTTTTCGCTACATACGGCTGATTAATCTTCATTGTTTTGATAAGTGTTGTGTGAGTGAACCTATGCTAATGTACCGCCCTTCCTAGGACTAATACATACTTGTGATTATACCCCTTGCAAGCATCCGCAACTACAAGAAAGTAATTAAGATAAATCTAACCACAGCCTTAAACTCTGAGATCCTGCGATCCCTCCGCATCGATATACCAACGGTGGTTTAGGTTTCTGTCACTCCGGCAACCCAATTGGCAAACGAGTACAAGATGCATTCCCCTAGGCCCATAAATGGTGAAGTGTCGTGTAGTCGACGTTCACACGACACCACTAGAAGAATAACACCACAACTTAAATATCATAACATTGAATATTACTCAACCATAGTTCACTACTAACAATTAGACTTCACCCATGTCCTCAAGAACTAAACGAACTACTCACGAGACATCATATGGAACATGATCAGAGGTCATATGATGATGAATAACAATCTGAACATAGACCTTGGTTCAATGGTTTCACTCAATAGCATCAACAACAAGTAGAAATCATATCGGGAGAGTTTCCCCTATCAAACAATCAAGATCAAACCCAAATTGCTACAGCGGTGACGATGTCCAGCGGTGGAGATGGCGGTGATGATGGTGGAGATGATGATGATGGTGATGGAGATGATGTCCAGCTCGATGGCGGTGACGATGGCGTCGATTTCCCCCTCCGGGAGGGAATTTCCCCGTTCCCGCCGGAGAGCTCTTTTCTCTCGGTGTTCTCCGCCCCGCAGAGGCGGTAAACCTTCGTGAGGATTCCTCTGTGGCTTAGGTCTTCGGGACGAAGGGTTTCACGAAGAAAAGGAGGCGAAAGAGGCCGAGGGGCTCCACACCACATGGTGGCGCGGCCAGGCCATGGGCCGCGCCACCCTATGGTGTGGGCCCACCGGGTCCAACTGCTCCCCTTCGGCTTCCTCCGTCATCGGAAAAATAGGATTTTCGTAAAACTTCCTTCCACAGTTGATCTTCCGAAATATTGCATCCCGACGGTGCTTTTTCCAGCAGAATCCTGGCTCCGGTGCTCGATCTCCAAATAATCATGAAACATGCAAAATAGATGAAATAACATAAGTATTGTGTCCCAATATGAAATATATCAATGAATAACAGCAAATTATGATATAAAATAGTGATGCAAATTGGACGTATCAACTCCCCCAAGCTTAGACTTCGCTTGTCCCCAAGCGAAACTGAAGTAAGGGACCACATGTTTATGGAGTGAAGAGTCGATAAATAAAATACGGACGAGAAGCATCATATTCATTCACACAAGACATTATAGTAAACAACTTCCTCATATAACTCAACTTGAAACAAGTATAAGGTAATCACAAATAAAGGTGCATAAGGAATCATAATTGGTGATGGCAAACTTTGTTCTTGGTCAGAGAACATTTAACAGATTATACTTATCTATTGAGCAGCGCTCTCATATTAAAGCTTATGGTAAACTTGCATACTCAATCATATTAATCATTGATGACTTTCAAGGCTATATTCATTCAGGTAAAACTTGTACTAAACAAGAAAGAATAAAAACATGATGAAGCAAATCACAATATAATAGTTTGATCACAACAACTCAAATGCTTGCTTGAGATGGAGGGAAATAGGTTTGACTCAACATAAAGTAAAAGACAGGCCCTTCGCAGAGGGAAGCAGAGATTAAATCATGTGCTAGAGCTTTTCAGTTTTGAAATCATATAAAGAGAATAAAAGTAAAGTTTTGAGAGGTGTTTGTTGTTGTCAACGATGGTAGCGGGTACTCTAACCCCCTTGTCAAACAAACCTCCAAAGAGCGGCTCCCATGAAGGACGTTATCTCTACCAGCAAGGTAGATCATCCCTCTTCTCTTTTGTTTACACATGTACTTTAGTTTATTTAAGGATGACACTCCCCCAACCTTTGCTTACACAAGCCATGGCTAACCGAATCCTCGGGTGCCTTCCAACAATCTCATACCATGGAGGAGTGTCTATTGCAAAATTAAGTTGCTTACTGATGAATCAGGGCAAAACATGTGAAGAGAATTATTAATGAAAGTTGATTAATTGGGGCTGGGAACCCCGTTGCCAGCTCTTATTGCAAAATTATAGGATAAGTGGATGAAGCCACTAGTCCTTTAGTGGAGGCTGCCTAACAAGACTGAAAGATAAAACACCACATACTTCCTCATGAGCTATAAAACATTGACACAAATAAGAAGTAATAAGTTTTGAATTGTTTAAAGGTAGCACATGAAGTATTTACTTGGAATGGCAGAAAATACCATGCAGTAGGTAGGTATGGTGGACACATGTCAACACCCGGATTTTTAAGTCCAGATGCCTATTATGCCGTACATCGCAATCCCAGGAATATTGTTGTTGCGAGACATAATAGTTGAATATCATAGAGTCATCATTTATTACAACACATAATCGTCTTACAAAGGTAGATCACATGATCCAATATTACAATAGTAGTTGATCTATCGATCAACGAACATCACAAATAGCGGAAGCGAAGTAGTAGTGGCTATCTAATCCACAGGCCAACGCTTGACGTCAGGAGCGGTCCTAGTTGTCGTAGACGTCCTGCTGTCCATCTTCCTCGTACTGCTGTTCACCTTCATAGTCTGGCCATTTGAATAGCCAGGGACAAAGCCATGAGTACTTTTAAAGTACTCGCAAACTAATACTAGTGTAAGCACTATCAACTATAGTAAGGGGTGCTAAGCTCTAAGTTTATTTGCATAAAGCCAAGTTTATTTCATAAACATTTAGAAAAGACTCTTCATCTGCTAAACTAACTCAAGTGGGAACATTAGTGTCATTCCCACAACTCTGTTGTGATTCAATTCAAAATCACCATTCACCTTTCAAATTCAAGTCCCAGGTCATATGTCCCAGTTTTGAAAATGGTCTGATGACCAGTGGCCTTCCCAACCGTCCATAACCGTGGACACGGCTATTCGAATAGTTCTACACTCTGCAGAGGTCGTACACTTGTGCCACAATATTTGCAATAATCCGTCAGGGTTAACTGGCCCTGATTTATCATACTCCGTATGCGGACTACCAACCATAACCTTTCACTTACATACTCTAGTATAGGCACCTCTCCCCATGAGCTTGGCCTCCCGGTGAAAACCGCAGTCAAGGAACTGCACAGGGCTTGGGCCGGACATTCACCTCATTCCACATCATATCGCATCGTTTTGTTTGTTGTAGAGGCAGCCCTCGGCCTAACCCCGATGACGCTTGTTCAGAGGGAACCCATACTAAAGCACATAAATTTCTAGTTAAGCCCTTACCCATATTGGGTATTGTGGGGGTACTTTCAAATTGGAATGGTATCGCATCCGAACCCAACCATCAGTTTTTGGTAAAATTTCACCAAGTCATTCACCAGTCATATTTACCTTCAAAATCTTTCAATAGAATGAAGCATCATTCCAAGGTTTTCAAAGTCATTTCATTTCACAAGTTCCCAACTAGAGTAGTCACTTTTAATTTAGCACTAGCATCTATGTATGAGGGGTGCTAAGTACTTTGCTGTGCTTCTAGGCTAACCTTGATACTCTTGTACTAATCCAGTACTAACCAAGTGAATCATAATTCAAAAAGTACTTTGATAAAACAAAAGTAAATAAAGCTTGTAAAGTAAAACTGGGAAATAGGATCATAAGCATAAAGTAAATGGGGTAATGTCTTGCTCATGGGAGCTTTGCACTTTGCAAGAGTATTATCTTGCCTTGATTGGTGTATTGATCAAAGTTTTCTGGCTCTTCCTCCTGGTAGAATACCTCCTCCTCTTGATAGTCTCCGGTACTAGCGTCTAAAAACGAATACGAGGATACAATCACCAAACAATACTTAAGTACTCTTAATTAGCCTTAATGGCTCACTCAAATGATCTAGCATCACTACTTAACATTTATTCACAAATTATGCTAGGGTTTCTTTATTTAATATTAGGAAAATAATTTCCTCTCATTGAAAATGTGGGTTAGGGTTTCTATTTGGTTTGGGAGAAATAATTTCCTCTCATTGAATTCTTCTTTAAGATTTAATCTTCTCAAATAACAAGGGATGATCCCATGTTGACCAAGGTCAACACTTCACACTTATTATTTGAGAGAAAGGATTTAAATGAGATTCATCATCTCATGTGATTTAAATAACCATGGCAATATTAAATCCTATTTTGATTTAAAGTCTATAAGTGAGCAAGTATGAACCTATGCAGTAGAGGTCCTCCTATTACTTCATAATACTTGAGAAAATGATTTAAATGAGGTGCTATCCTCATAGATTTAAATTCCTAAAACTTGAAAAAGTTTTAAATGAGCTAGTATTGACTACATAGCCAATATTTTGATTCTAGCCCATGATCATGTACAGAACATATATCATATTTTTACATAGTAAATTAGAGTTTGTTAAATGTGAATTATTGCAATTGGATTCACTTCAAAATTCATAATGGTTGATTTTTAAGATTTATTTGAATACTGAAAAGTATCTGTTTTGTTATTTTTACTATTCAAAAACTACACAAGGTATGAGTTTAAATCCAGTGGGGTTAGTTAGAGAAATTCATAAGCTTTCCAGAACATTTGGATTTGCTAAATTTGATTTTGTAGAATTTGAACTATTCAATTTCTAGCACAGACCAGAATTGAATAACTGCTGAAATGAATTAAAACAAGATTCAAAGTGTTGGGCTGCGCGGGAAAACTAATGGGCCGCAAGGTTTGAATGGGGAAAACAGGCCCAGTAACGGTTCGGTGCTTGGTGGGCTGTCAGGGGTGGGGCCTACATGTCAGCGACTGTTTAACTTACCGAAACGGTACGCGCTGACGACCGTCGGATCAGAACGAGATCGGACGACCGGGGTTCGTCTTCTTCTCCGGCGAGAGGAGAGCGTGCTGGCGACGGAGGGAGGGGGTCGGGGAGCGCTGTAGGTCGCCGGCGGTCGAGGGAGGGTGTCGAGGCGTCGTTGGCGAGGGTGAATAGGCGCCTGGCACAGTGGCGGAGCTCGGGGTGGCGTGGATCAACGGCTTCGATCTGCGGCGGATTCCGGCGATTGACGTCTCAATTGGAGAGTTCTACTGCGCAATGTGGATGAGAGAGGGGTTGAGGAGGCTCAGAAGGAAGAGTGGAGCGAGTTTGGTGTGGAGGGAGAAGGCTGAGGGGGTCTCTATTTATAGTGTTGAGAGGTGGCCGCGGGGTGCTGGGAAGGTCGACCATGGACTCGACGCTTCTGGCGATCGAAGGGGCAAGCTATGGAGCGCAGCTTGTAGGCGACGTCTAGGCGGTGCTAGCGCGCTTGATGGCGCGTCCAATGATGGTCTGTGGCGAGCTGGCGACGATGGTGTCCTTGCAGTACCGTGGCGGACGGTGCTGATCATGGCGGTGGCTACGGTGCAGGGGAGGTACAGGGGGTTTGTCCAGCGTGTAGAGGGCGCAGAGGGTCGTGCGCGTGCGAGAGGAGAGAGCTAGGGAAGGACGAGGCTAAACGGGCGACGGGGTGCACTGGCGGGTCCAGGGCGTCGTCTGGGCGCGCTCACCGCGTGCGTGGCACGTTTCTGGGCGTGTCTGGGCGTGCGCGTTCTGGCCCGTGGCGTGCGTTGGAGTGGCTGGGGCGTGTACCCTCGTAGTCCTTGAGTGTTGTAGATGCTCCAGGACAAGGTTTTGGAGAGAGGGGAGGGCCAGAGAGAGGGATGCCAAAGGTGGCCGGCATGGTGCATGGTGTGAACTTTTCTCTTATTTTCTCCACTTGAAATGGTGGTGCAAGGACATGGCAATGATGCAGGGGTTGCAGAGGGGTGTGATGATCACCAAAAGAAAGGGGTTTAGGTCAGGGACCAAAGGATAATAGCATGTATCTCAATTTCCAGATTGTGCACACAAGGTGCTCGACACAATGGCCGCATGAAGATTCTTTTCAAATTTCGAAATTCTTTTTGGTGCAATTCAATTATATAAATAAAGTGATGGAATGGTGGTGGTGGTGTTCATTTTAGTCAAGGTTTGTGAGATTTCCAATTTGGGGTTGATCTTCACATAGTTTCAAAGTCTCTACTTGTCAAAATCATACTGGTCAACCTGGTCAACATTAGCAGGTGTGGTCAACATCAATGTTGTTCACTTTTACTTGGTCTTGGATGACATGGCATTAGTTGACTAAGTTTAGTTTAAGAAATGAGAAATACAGAGGGGTAAAGTGGGGAACATTTTATAAAATGGCAATATGACCATTATCACATGTTATTGAGATGACCATTATCACATGTTATTGAGATTTGATTTTTCCTTTGGTTTGATTCTGGTTTCTTTGTGTCAATTGTGTTTGTTTTTGATATATAAGAGTTTTACAATCAATGGCACAAGCCAAAGTGGCCTTGGTTGAGGTTTTGCAAAAAGGGCTAAGTGTGTGTGAGTGAAAAAATGATATTTTCTCACATTCTCATTTCTCTCCATTTGATTTTGGTTTCATTGATGCAATTGTGTTAGTTTATCAAATTTAGGTATTCTACAATCAAGAGGGCAAGCAATTATGGCCTAGAGTGAAGATTTGTAATTTGGCATAATGTGTATGTGAGTGAAATTGGGATTTCCTCCCTATTTGACTTCTCTTCACTTGATTTGATATTTCTTGACTCTAATGTGGTTCTTATTAGGTTAGAAACATTTTAAGAGTATTGAAACCAATTCAAATGGTCTTGTTCAAAGATTTGCAAATTTGGCCTTAATACATAAGAGATGAGGTGTCAAATTTTACTAAACTTTTAAATGGGTGATCTTGCTTTACTTAGACATGGGTTAGGGTCAATTTAGTGTTATATTAGGTTGAGAGATGGTTTCCCATCATTTGGTCAAGGTTTAGAGGCATAGATCAAGAATTGGGTATTATGGCTATGTGTCACATATGACTCTATGCATATGTGGCATTTGATTTTTAATTTGACTTGGCTTGACCCAATTGGTGTTGTTGAGTGTTGAAATAGTATATAGGAGTGATCCAACCATTCACAACAAGTCCTAGGGTCAATCTTCTCAAATTCACAAATTTGCTATTTTGCTCTCATATGCCTCTATGGCATTTTTAGTTTCTTTTTATTTTCTTTGGAAACCACTTGGATTTGGTTTGATAAGTACTAGGTAAGGTGTGTGAAGGTTTTCCAAACCTCTAAACAAAGTGGAAAGTTCTAGGGTAAAGATTTATAAATATAGCCATAGGCACATATGCCTTTTTCTTATTTAATTTCCTTTTATTTTATTTTAACTAGGATGAGGAAAAGAGGGGTGAGGTTTAGGGTTTAAGATTATTTCAAACTAATATAACAAGCAATCATGGCAATAGCACAAGAATTAAGCAAGGTCACTATGGATCATACTTAATTTATAAAAGTTTTTGTTGGTTCCAAAATTTGGAACTAGGGAAATTAATTTGTTTTGTTTTGAATTTTTGGGATGTTACAAACCCTTCCCCCTTAAACAAATCTCGTCCCGAGATTTTAAGAAAAGTTAGGTTCCTAAGGGAGATTGAGCATTTTGATTTACAGGAAGACATACTTGTCATGGTCTGGGGTGCTTCCTGGGCTTCAGTGGCAGTCATGTGGTAGAGGCGGCCGTTGTTGTTGTTCTGGTTCCTTCTACCGGAAGCGGCTTGCTGGCAGGTGCAGCGGTGTTGGCGGCAATCTTGGCAAGCTTCTTGGGGCACTCATTGGAGTAGTGGCCCACAACTCCACATTCATAGCAGTTGACAGTTGACTTGTCCTTCGGGTTGACGGGGATGGCATTGCTTCCAGTCCTCGGGCCAGTATTGGTGTTGTTGTTGTTTCCATTGTTGCTGTTGCTGTTGGGGTTGTTGTTGTTGTGGTGGCTGTTGTTGTTGTTGTTGTTGTTGCCTCCGGGCTTCGGGGGTCCTCCGTTGTTGTTGGTGTAGTTGGGGCGATTCAGGGGGCTTGTTATATCTTGGGGTGAATCCTCCAGAGGAGTTATTGCGGTACTGGGTATGGTGGGGTCCATTCTGGTTCATCATTCTACGCGGTTCTCATTGGCCTGATGCAGCTTTCCTTCCATCTGTATGGCTGAGTCTACGAGGCTTCTAAGTCGCGAACGGAATGTTCACTAACACGGTTTGCATCTCGTCATGCATCCGTTCAGAAATCTTTCCTTTCTCTTCTCATTGGTGTCGGTCTCATCCGGGCGTACCTTGACAGAGTAAGAAACCTGTCGCGGTATTCCACCACGGACATCCTTCCTTGCTTGAGTTCACGGAACTCGTCTCTCATCTTCTTGATCAGTCCTTGGGGCACATGGTATTTGCTGAATTTCAGCTTGAAGTCTTCCCATGTCATCATCTGTCCCGCATTCATTGCACGGGCACTTGTCCACCAGGCTCTGGCAGGTCCTGACAGGTAGTGGGTGGCAAACAGTACTTTCTGCGGCTTCCACTCCCGCAACTTCGAGGTTGTTCTCCATGGTCTGGAGCCAGTCATCAGCATCTAGGGGCTCCTCAGTCTTGTTGAACATCGGTGGGTTGGTGTTCTGAAAATTCTTCAACTTTGACCCAGGGTGATCATGGTTTCCGTGGCCTTGATTGTTCTGAGCTATCTGTTGCAGTGCAGCAATGTTTGCTTGGCGTTCAGCTCTCTCGACTTCCCGGTCTGCCATCATCGTCTGCAGCAGTTGCATCATGGCATCCTGGGTGGTGTTGCGGGTTGGTGGGGCCATCTGAATATTGAGGTAGATGATAAGATAAGAGGGAAATTTCTAGGGTTTGTTTTGTTAAAATTTAAGAAGTTCATAAATTGAAAACTTGAGTAGTGTTGCGGGGGTAAAAACCAACAACACTTTTTCATTCATACCAAACATCACATATTACAAATCTAACACACCGTTGGTTTGAAGAACCATTCATCGCTCTACGATACAAGGGGATCCTGATACAACTCACACCTACTTAAGTGCTTGGGTGATACTACTCTTCAGGGTGGAATTCTTCGTCTTCACGGGTAATGTGCTTGGCGAGAGGCGAGGGCGTTGTCCAAATCCCTGCGGGTTTTGTACTGCCTGAAGTCCTGAGGTGCTTCATAGGGGTTCATCTTTGGTTGTGGTGGGGGCATGGTCATCGGTCTTCCCATGGAGTCATGTCTTGGGTAGTAGATGAAGCGAGTGTTCTTGATCTTGTCCTCATTTTGTCCACACAGACGGGAAATTGCTTCTTGCATAGCTTTGTCTAGTCCTTCCTTCCAAGTGTTTCCCGTTACAGAAAACCAGATGGTTTCCCATACCGGGGCATCAAGCTCTCTTCGTAGATCAGTAGAAACGTCCCACCGAGGTGGTTCTCCGGAGTGGTTTTTGAGGGGTATTCCGAAGAATTCGGGATACGGGTGGCCTAGGTATTCCACTAGTTGCTTCAAATCTTTTTCGAACGTTAGTTCTCCTCTGCGGCCAAGCTGATAGAACTCCCATTGGTACTCCATCTGTGAGCAATGAGGATGAGTAAGTTAATGAAGTGATCAAGTGTGCAAAGTTTTAGGTACAATTACAAAGAAAAGTAGAACATGGATTTATTCTTTTGAAAAGATCTTAAGGTAAGGGTGAGAATAAGTTTTTAGAAATATTCACTTTCTTTGTTTTGAAACTAAGTTTTTCGGACGTCCATTCTAACTAGGGTCTCCTAAGGTCAAACAATGGCTCTGATACCAACTTGTCAACACCCGGATTTTTAAGTCCAGATGCCTATTATGCCGTACATCGCAATCCCAGGAATATTGTTGTTGCGAGACATAATAGTTGAATATCATAGAGTCATCATTTATTACAACACATAATCGTCTTACAAAGGTAGATCACATGATCCAATATTACAATAGTAGTTGATCTATCGATCAACGAACATCACAAATAGCGGAAGCGAAGTAGTAGTGGCTATCTAATCCACAGGCCAACGCTTGACGTCAGGAGCGGTCCTAGTTGTCGTAGACGTCCTGCTGTCCATCTTCCTCATCTCTGTTCACCTTCATAGTCTGGCCATTTGAATAGCCAGGGACAAAGCCATGAGTACTTTTAAAGTACTCGCAAACTAATACTAGTGTAAGCACTATCAACTATAGTAAGGGGGTGCTAAGCTCTAAGTTTATTTGCATAAAGCCAAGTTTATTTCATAAACATTTAGAAAAGACTCTTCATTTGCTAAACTAACTCAAGTGGGAACATTAGTGTCATTCCCACAACTCTGTTGTGATTCAATTCAAAATCACCATTCACCTTTCAAATTCAAGTCCCAGGTCATATGTCCCAGTTTTGAAAATGGTCTGATGACGGAACAGTATGGCCTTCCCAACCGTCCATAACCGTGGACACGGCTATTCGAATAGTTCTACACTCTGCAGAGGTCGTACACTTGTGCCACAATATTTGCAATAATCCGTCAGGGTTAACTGGCCCTGATTTATCATACTCCGTATGCGGACTACCAACCATAACCTTTCACTTACATACTCTAGTATAGGCACCTCTCCCCATGAGCTTGGCCTCCCGGTGAAAACCGCAGTCAACCCGGGAACTGCACAGGGCTTGGGCCGGACATTCACCTCATTCCACATCATATCGCATCGTTTTGTTTGTTGTAGAGGCAGCCCTCGGCCTAACCCCGATGACGCTTGTTCAGAGGGAACCCATACTAAAGCACATAAATTTCTAGTTAAGCCCTTACCCATATTGGGTATTGTGGGGGTACTTTCAAATTGGAATGGTATCGCATCCGAACCCAACCATCAGTTTTTGGTAAAATTTCACCAAGTCATTCACCAGTCATATTCACCTTCAAAATCTTTCAATAGAATGAAGCATCATTCCAAGGTTTTCAAAGTCATTTCATTTCACAAGTTCCCAACTAGAGTAGTCACTTTTAATTTAGCACTAGCATCTATGTATGAGGGGTGCTAAGTACTTTGCTGTGCTTCTAGGCTAACCTTGATACTCTTGTACTAATCCAGTACTAACCAAGTGAATCATAATTCAAAAGTACTTTGATAAAACAAAAGTAAATAAAGCTTGTAAAGTAAAACTGGGAAATAGGATCATAAGCATAAAGTAAATGGGGTAATGTCTTGCTCATGGGAGCTTTGCACTTTGCAAGAGTATTATCTTGCCTTGATTGGTGTATTGATCAAAGTTTTCTGGCTCTTCCTCCTGGTAGAATACCTCCTCCTCTTGATAGTCTCCGGTACTAGCGTCTAAAAACGAATACGAGGATACAATCACCAAACAATACTTAAGTACTCTTAATTAGCCTTAATGGCTCACTCAAATGATCTAGCATCACTACTTAACATTTATTCACAAATTATGCTAGGGTTTCTTTATTTAATATTAGGAAAATAATTTCCTCTCATTGAAAATGTGGGTTAGGGTTTCTATTTGGTTTGGGAGAAATAATTTCCTCTCATTGAATTCTTCTTTAAGATTTAATCTTCTCAAATAACAAGGGATGATCCCATGTTGACCAAGGTCAACACTTCACACTTATTATTTGAGAGAAAGGATTTAAATGAGATTCATCATCTCATGTGATTTAAATAACCATGGCAATATTAAATCCTATTTTGATTTAAAGTCTATAAGTGAGCAAGTATGAACCTATGCAGTAGAGGTCCTCATATTACTTCATAATACTTGAGAAAATGATTTAAATGAGGTGCTATCCTCATAGATTTAAATTCCTAAAACTTGAAAAAGTTTTAAATGAGCTAGTATTGACTACATAGCCAATATTTTGATTCTAGCCCATGATCATGTACAGAACATATATCATATTTTTACATAGTAAATTAGAGTTTGTTAAATGTGAATTATTGCAATTGGATTCACTTCAAAATTCATAATGGTTGATTTTTAAGATTTATTTGAATACTGAAAAGTATCTGTTTTGTTATTTTTACTATTCAAAAACTACACAAGGTATGAGTTTAAATCCAGTGGGGTTAGTTAGAGCAATTCATAAGCTTTCCAGAACATTTGGATTTGCTAAATTTGAGTTTGTAGAATTTGAACTATTCAATTTCTAGCACAGACCAGAATTGAATAACTGCTGAAATGAATTAAAACAAGATTCAAAGTGTTGGGCTGCGCGGGAAAACTAATGGGCCGCAAGGTTTGAATGGGGAAAACAGGCCCAGTAACGGTTCGGTGCTTGGTGGGCTGTCAGGGGTGGGGCCTACATGTCAGCGACTGTTTAACTTACCGAAACGGTACGCGCTGACGACCGTCGGATCAGAACGAGATCGGACGACCGGGGTTCGTCTTCTTCTCCGGCGAGAGGAGAGCGTGCTGGCGACGGAGGGAGGGGGTCGGGGAGCGCTGTAGGTCGCCGGCGGTCGAGGGAGGGTGTCGAGGCGTCGTTGGCGAGGGTGAATAGGCGCCTGGCACAGTGGCGGAGCTCGGGGTGGCGTGGATCAACGGCTTCGATCTGCGGTGGATTCCGGCGATTGACGTCTCAATTGGAGAGTTCTACTGCGCAATGTGGATGAGAGAGGGGTTGAGGAGGCTCAGAAGGAAGAGTGGAGCGAGTTTGGTGTGGAGGGAGAAGGCTGAGGGGGTCTCTATTTATAGTGTTGAGAGGTGGCCGCGGGGTGCTGGGAAGGTCGACCATGGACTCGACGCTTCTGGCGATCGAAGGGGCAAGCTATGGAGCGCAGCTTGTAGGCGACGTCTAGGCGGTGCTAGCGCGCTTGATGGCGCGTCCAATGATGGTCTGTGGCGAGCTGGCGACGATGGTGTCCTTGCAGTACCGTGGCGGACGGTGCTGATCATGGCGGTGGCTACGGTGCAGGGGAGGTACAGGGGGTTTGTCCAGCGTGTAGAGGGCGCAGAGGGTCGTGCGCGTGCGAGAGGAGAGAGCTAGGGAAGGACGAGGCTAAACGGGCGACGGGGTGCACTGGCGGGTCCAGGGCGTCGTCTGGGCGCGCTCACCGCGTGCGTGGCACGTTTCTGGGCGTGTCTGGGCGTGCGCGTTCTGGCCCGTGGCGTGCGTTGGAGTGGCTGGGGCGTGTACCCTCGTAGTCCTTGAGTGTTGTAGATGCTCCAGGACAAGGTTTTGGAGAGAGGGGAGGGCCAGAGAGAGGGATGCCAAAGGTGGCCGGCATGGTGCATGGTGTGAACTTTTCTCTTATTTTCTCCACTTGAAATGGTGGTGCAAGGACATGGCAATGATGCAGGGGTTGCAGAGGGGTGTGATGATCACCAAAAGAAAGGGGTTTAGGTCAGGGACCAAAGGATAATAGCATGTATCTCAATTTCCAGATTGTGCACACAAGGTGCTCGACACAATGGCCGCATGAAGATTCTTTTCAAATTTCGAAATTCTTTTTGGTGCAATTCAATTATATAAATAAAGTGATGGAATGGTGGTGGTGGTGTTCATTTTAGTCAAGGTTTGTGAGATTTCCAATTTGGGGTTGATCTTCACATAGTTTCAAAGTCTCTACTTGTCAAAATCATACTGGTCAACCTGGTCAACATTAGCAGGTGTGGTCAACATGAATGTTGTTCACTTTTACTTGGTCTTGGATGACATGGCATTAGTTGACTAAGTTTAGTTTAAGAAATGAGAAATACAGAGGGGTAAAGTGGGGAACATTTTATAAAATGGCAATATGACCATTATCACATGTTATTGAGATTTGATTTTTCCTTTGGTTTGATTCTGGTTTCTTTGTGTCAATTGTGTTTGTTTTTGATATATAAGAGTTTTACAATCAATGGCACAAGCCAAAGTGGCCTTGGTTGAGGTTTTGCAAAAAGGGCTAAGTGTGTGTGAGTGAAAAAATGATATTTTCTCACATTCTCATTTCTCTCCATTTGATTTTGGTTTCATTGATGCAATTGTGTTAGTTTATCAAATTTAGGTATTCTACAATCAAGAGGGCAAGCAATTATGGCCTAGAGTGAAGATTTGTAATTTGGCATAATGTGTATGTGAGTGAAATTGGGATTTCCTCCCTATTTGACTTCTCTTCACTTGATTTGATATTTCTTGACTCTAATGTGGTTCTTATTAGTTTAGAAACATTTTAAGAGTATTGAAACCAATTCAAATGGTCTTGTTCAAAGATTTGCAAATTTGGCCTTAATACATAAGAGATGAGGTGTCAAATTTTACTAAACTTTTAAATGGGTGATCTTGCTTTACTTAGACATGGGTTAGGGTCAATTTAGTGTTATATTAGGTTGAGAGATGGTTTCCCATCATTTGGTCAAGGTTTAGAGGCATAGATCAAGAATTGGGTATTATGGCTATGTGTCACATATGCCTCTATGCATATGTGGCATTTGATTTTTAATTTGACTTGGCTTGACCCAATTGGTGTTGTTGAGTGTTGAAATAGTATATAGGAGTGATCCAACCATTCACAACAAGTCCTAGGGTCAATCTTCTCAAATTCACAAATTTGCTATTTTGCTCTCATATGCCTCTATGGCATTTTTAGTTTCTTTTTATTTTCTTTGGAAACCACTTGGATTTGGTTTGATAAGTACTAGGTAAGGTGTGTGAAGGTTTTCCAAACCTCTAAACAAAGTGGAAAGTTCTAGGGTAAAGATTTATAAATATAGCCATAGGCACATATGCCTTTTTCTTATTTAATTTCCTTTTATTTTATTTTAACTAGGATGAGGAAAAGAGGGGTGAGGTTTAGGGTTTAAGATTATTTCAAACTAATATAACAAGCAATCATGGCAATAGCACAAGAATTAAGCAAGGTCACTATGGATCATACTTAATTTATAAAAGTTTTTGTTGGTTCCAAAATTTGGAACTAGGGAAATTAATTTGTTTTGTTTTGAATTTTTGGGATGTTACAACACAGATGGCATAGGTTTGGGCTAAGGTTTGGATGCACGAGAAGTATCCCCTCTCAGTACAGGTCTTTGGCTAGCAAGGTTAAATAGCAAGCATAGGAGTTGAGGGAAACAAACAAATATACATGTGATAGAAACAATCATGCATCTTACTTGTAAGCACAAACAGTTTTAACTTTAGAATACTAAGCTAAGAACTGATAAGAAAGATAATAACATCTTCTACATTTGTTTCCTCTATTCTTCTAAAACTCAAAGTGTTGTTGCTATTGACCATTGCTAAGTTTGCCAAAACCAAATAGATTAACTCAATGCTCCCAAAGTGGTACCAATACTAAAATCAAGATCAATCATATAGTAGAAATTGCAAACTAAAATAAGGTGTGCAATATGTAAATGATAAGACTTCTCATTAATATTCCATAACGATAACTCACACCAAGGGATACATAGACAAACTAAAGGAGAGATACTTCCACACTGCAACCCATCTTATACGATAACTTCCCTA
This sequence comes from Lolium multiflorum, assembly GCA_030979885.1. Lineage (NCBI taxonomy): Eukaryota > Viridiplantae > Streptophyta > Magnoliopsida > Poales > Poaceae > Lolium > Lolium multiflorum. Next base: position 243,527,466 of record CM061747.1, read on the forward strand.
CTCATGATATGACACTACTTGATAGTAAAAAGTAAAAGGTAATGATAATGTGATACCGCGGCACTCCCCCAAGCTTGGAACAAACCAAGGGGATGCCAATACCGATGATGGATTACTCCTTTGGTGATGGTGGTGATGAATCCCTCATGCGCTTCTTACAGATCTCCTTCAGCTTCAGCTTCTCAGCTTGGCAAATCTGCACTAAGTCTCGAAGAGATTCATTGTTATCCGAAGTCGGTGATGGCGAACCTGTGACGGGCATCAAGTAATATCCCAGCATTCTACGGAGTCGGTAATTCTCCTCCCTGAGTATCTCCACTTCTCTTCTTAGAGCCCGGTATTGACCGCAAAACTCATCGGTAGTCCGTAGAGCTTCTTCCAGCGCAGGGAAAGAGTCGAGGCCGAGAGCAGGGGGTAAGGGTCCCTGCAAGTTATGAGAGAAAGAACGACGAGTATCAACAGATCCCACCAAGACTTGCTTACTCCCCACAGCTTGTTGCTCTTGCTTTGACGACACCCTTTTCACTTCTTCCTTCGAAGGCCCTTTGCCCTTGTTGTCGGAGGCCATGGTGCTCCTAGATTGAAAACAGATCCTGGCAGAAACAGCTCGAAACAAAACACGTCGAGAAAACGATATACGGACCTCCAGGGGTCCGGGGGATTTTATAATAAAAATTTTCAGATCAAACGGAAAGTACCAGGTCGAACCAGAGTCGGAAAGGAGCGACGAGGCGGTGCCACCATAGGTCGGCGCGGCCAGGCTGGGGCCGCGCCGGCCTGTGGTGTCACGCCCTCGTGCGTCTTTTCCACTCCGTTTCGATCTCGTAATTTTTCATATTTTCCAAAAACAGCAAAAATATTATTCGGAAAGTAAATCGCGAACTTTTCATTACCAGTACTGTTACCTATTCAAAGTCGAGTTCTGGCGGACTGTCAATTTGTCCTTTGATGAAAGCCTCCGGTGTTTCCACTTGAATAATATCAACATCAACATTATAAGAATCACCCGAAATATAATGCTTGAGTCTTTGTCCATTCACCACTTGCGTAGCATTGCCTTGGAGAGAGCTAATTTTAATTGCTCCTGAACGATACACCTCCTCAACAACATATGGTCCTTCCCATTTCGAGAGTAATTTCCCTGCAAAGAATCTGAGACGAGACCGATACAATAGGACTTTATCCCCAATATTAAATTCTCTTTTGATGATCCTTCTATCATGCCATTTTTTAACTTTTTCTTTAAAGAGTTTAGCATTTTCATAAGCTTCACTTCTCCATTCATCTAGAGAACTTAATTGTAGCAACCTCTTATCACCGGCAAGTTTAGGATCTTTATTTAATTCTCTAACAGCCCGATAAGCTTTGTGTTCTAGTTCTAAAGGTAAATGACAAGCTTTTCCGTAAACCATTTTATAAGGTGACATTCCCATGGGGTTTTTATAAGCAGTTCTATAAGCCCATAGTGCGTCTTTCAATTTACTAGCCCAATTCTTTCTAGATTTATTAACGGTTTTCTGCAAGATAGATTTAATTTCTCTATTTGATAGTTCTACTTGACCACTACTTTGAGGGTGATAAGCGGAAGCAATTCTATGATTAATACCATACTTAGCAAGAGTTTTTCTAAAACCTCCATGAATAAAATGAGAACCTCCATCAGTCATAATATATCTAGGTACTCCAAACCTAGGAAAAATAACATCTAAAAGCATTTTTAAAGAGGTCTCACCATCAGCACTTTTTGTAGGTATGGCTTCCACCCATTTAGTAACATAATCAACAGCAACAAGTATATGAGTGTTACCTTTTGAAGAGGGAAAAGGTCCCATGAAGTCAAATCCCCAACAATCAAACGGTTCAATAACAAGAGTATAATTCATAGGCATTTCATTGCGTCTGGAGATATTACCAACCCTTTGACATTCATCACAAGATAAAATAAACTTCCTTGCATCTTTGAAGAGAGTTGGCCAATAAAAACCTGATTGTAGAACCTTTTGCGCGGTTCTATCTCCGGCGTGATGTCCTCCATAAGCACTGCCATGACATTTACTCAATATCTCTTGTTGTTCATATTCGGGAACACACCTTCGCATAATACCATCCACTCCTTCTTTATATAAGTGTGGGTCATCCCAGAAATAATGCCTCAAGTCATAAAAGAATTTCCTCCTCTGCTGAGCTGAAAAGGTTGGAGGCAAGTACTTGGAAACAATAAAGTTAGCATAATCAGCATACCAAGGACTGTCTCGCGAGCTCACCTTTATTACAGCCAATTGTTCATTTGGAAAACTATCATTAACAGGAACAGGATCATAAGCAATATTTTCCAATCTAGACAAATTATCAGCAACAGGATTATCAGCACCTTTCCTATCTACAATATGTAAATCAAATTCTTGCAAAAGAAGTACCCATCTAATAAGCCTCGGCTTAGCATCTTTCTTTGTCATAAGGTATCTAATTGCAGCATGATCAGTATGAATTGTAACTTTTGAATCAACAATATAAGATCTAAATTTATCACAAGCAAAGACTACAGCTAACAATTCTTTTTCAGTAGTAGCATAATTTCTTTGAGCAGCATCAAGAGTTTTACTAGCATAATGAATAACATTTAATTTTTTATCTACTCGCTGTCCAAGAACAGCGCCTACAGCAAAATCACTAGCATCACACATAATTTCAAATGGTAAATTCCAATCAGGAGGTTCAACTATAGGAGCAGTTGTTAAGGCTTTCTTTAGAGTTTCAAAAGCTTCCTTACAATCATCATCAAAAACAAAAGGTACATCTTTTTGAAGAAGATTAGTAAGAGGCTTTGAGATCTTGGAGAAATCTTTAATAAATCTCCTATAAAACCCAGCATGTCCAAGAACACTACGAATACCTTTAACATCCCTCGGATAGGGCATCTTCTCAATAGCTTCAACTTTAGCTCTATCAACTTCAATACCTCTCTCGGAAATTTTATGTCCCAATACAATTCCTTCATTAACCATAAAGTGGCATTTCTCCCAATTAAGAACAAGGTTAGTTTCTTCACATCTCTGCAAAACTTTATCAAGGTTTCGCAAGCAACTATCAAAAGAATTCCCATAGAGAAAAATCATCCATGAATACTTCCACAATACTCTCACAAAAGCCATGAAAAATAGCAGACATGCATCTTTGAAAAGTAGCAGGAGCATTACATAAACCAAAAGGCATACGCCTATAAGCATAAGTTCCATAGGGACAAGTAAAAGTGGTTTTCTCTTGATCTTTAGCTTTAACAGCAATTTGTGAAAACCCAGAATAACCATCAAGAAAGCAAAAATGAGTATTTTTAGATAACCTTTCTAGCATTTGATCAATAAATGGTAAAGGGTAATGATCTTTCTTAGTAACTTTATTAACTTTTCGATAATCAATGCACATTCTATACCCTACAACTACTCTTTGAGGTATGAGCTCATCATTATCATTAGGCACAACAGTCATTCCTCCTTTCTTAGGAACGCAAATGCACAGGACTAACCCATCTACTATCAGCAATAGGATATATAATACCAGCTTCAAGAAGTCGTAATACCTCATTTCTTACCACATCCTTCATCTTAGGAATTAGACGACGCTGAGGTTCAACAACAGGCTTTGCATCATCTTCCATATTAATGGCATGTTGGCAAATAGAGGGAGAAATCCCCTTCAAGTCATCAAGAGTATAGCCAATAGCACCTCGGTGTTTCTTCAATATTTGCAATAATCTTTCTTCTTCAAACTCTGTAAGCTTAGAACTAATAATAACATGATATATTTTCTTATCATCAATATGAGCATATTTAAGATTATCAGGCAAAGGCTTTAAATCAAAAACAGGATCTTCCTTTGGTGGCGGTGTTGTACCCAAGTCTTCCACCGGTAAATCATGCTTTAGAATAGGTTGGCGAAGAAAAATCTCCTCAAGCTCATCTCTTTCTTTCCTAAAAACTTCACTCTCGCTATCCTCCAAATGTTGCTGCAAAGGATTATTAGGAACAAGAACAATAGATGCGCACTGCTCCATTTTAAAATCATTACTAGGCAAATCAGCTTTATAAGGAGTTTTGGTAAATTTAGAGAAGTTAAACTCATAAGATTCACCAGCAAATTTAGTCAAAATTTTCTCTTTCTTGCAATCTATAATAGCTCCACAAGTATTTAGAAAAGGTCTACCAAAAATGATAGGACAATAATCACTAGCAGCAGAACCAAGTACCAAAAAGTCAGTAGGATATTTAATCTTACCACATAGAACTTCCACATCTCGAACAATACCAATTGGAGAAATAGTTTCTCTATTGGCCAGCTGAATAACCACATCAATATCTTCAAGTTCACAAGAATCAATTTCGTGCATAATCTCCGTGTAAAGCTCATAAGGTATAGCACTAACACTTGCACCAATATCACATAAACCATAATAGCAATGATCACCAATTCTAACAGATAGCATAGGAACACTAGCTTGTTTGGGTTTATTAGGATGTGAAACAATATTAGAAGCATCTTCACAGAAAATAATATGACCATCCTCTACATTTTCAGTCACAAGATCTTTAATTATGGCAACAGCAGGTTCAACTTTTATTTGTTCTTCAGGTTCTATAGGTTTCTTTTCACTTTTATGAACCGCACTATTTATAACAGAGTACTCCCTCATTTTAGCAGGAAAAGGAGTTTTTTCAATATAAGCTTCAGGAATAACACGATCAGCAGTTTCAACTACAACACACTTATTAATAGATGAATCAATTTTATCTTTATACGGTTCATGATACTTATCAAAATTCTTCTTAGGCAATTCATAATGAGAGGCAAAAGCTTTATAAAGGTTTGCAGCAACTTGAGAATCAAGACCATATGTAGCACTCATATTACGAAATGTATCAGTATCCATAAAAGCTTCAATGCATTTATAATCATAAATTATACCTGATTCTCTATCTTTGTCGTTCTCCCATCCTTCAGTATTTTCTTGGATCCGATCAAGAAGGTCCCTTTTAAACTCTTCTTTGTTGCGTGTAAATGATCCAGAACAAGAAGTATCCAGCAAGGTCTTGTCTTGAAAAGAAAGTCTTGCATAGAAATTATCAATAATAACATTACCAGGAAGCTCATGAATGGGGCATTTGAGCATTAAAGACTTCAATCTCCCCCAAGCTTGGGCAATACTCTCTCCATCATGAGGCCAGAAATTATATATGCGGTTCCGATCTTTGTGAATTTCACTTGGAGGATAAAATTTGGAATAAAATAAAGGCACAATGTCCTCCCAATCAAGAGAATCACCATTCTTCAGCAATTTATACCAATGCGCCGCTTTACCAGACAGCGATATAGAGAATAGCTTCTTCCTAACTTCATTCATAGCAATACCTGCACATTTGAATAACCCGCATAATTCATGCAAAAACAGTAAATGATCACCAGGATGGACAGTTCCATCCCCTTCATAGCGGTTATCCATAACATGTTCAATAATTTTCGTAGGTATTTTATATGGTATCACTTCCTCACCTGGCGCCTCATCCACTACCGTTGCAGTAGTAGTAGATTTCCCAAATAGAAATTGAAGAGAAGATCTCTCCATAATGACTTATAGCAGCAGGCAGAAATAAAATCAGCACAAACAGTAAAGGTTTTCCTTACCAATTCCGCTTACCAATAGCGCTTCACTCCCCGGCAACGGCGCCGAAAATAGTCTTGATGACCCACAAGTATAGGGGGTGTATCGTAGTATCTTCGATAAGTAAGAATGTCGATCCCAACGAGGAGCAGAAGGTGTTGACAGGCAGTTTTGATGAAGGATTCACTGTAAATGCTCACAGACAAGTATTCAGGGGGTTTTGATGTAACAGATGAATAAAGTACGAGTAAGTAAAATGCGAGAGAAATAATTGCAGCGAGTGGCCCAATCCTTTTTAGCACAAAGGACAAGCCGGTTTGTTTACTTATAATGACCAAACGTTCTCGAGGACACACGGGATTTTAGTCTAGTGTTTCGCTACATACGGCTGATTAATCTTCATTGTTTTGATAAGTGTTGTGTGGGTGAACCTATGCTAATGTACCACCCTTCCTAGGACTAATACATACTTGTGATTATACCCCTTGCAAGCATCCACAACTACAAGAAAGTAATTAAGATAAATCTAACCACAGCCTTAAACTCTGAGATCCTGCGATCCCTCCTGCATCGATATACCAACGGGGTTTAGGTTTCTGTCACTCCGGCAACCCCGCAATTGGCAAACGAGTACAAGATGCATTCCCCTAGGCCCATAAATGGTGAAGTGTCGTGTAGTCGACGTTCACACGACACCACTAGAAGAATAACACCACAACTTAAATATCATAACATTGAATATTACTCAACCATAGTTCACTACTAACAATTAGACTTCACCCATGTCCTCAAGAACTAAACGAACTACTCACGAGACATCATATGGAACATGATCAGAGGTGATATGATGATGAATAACAATCTGAACATAGACCTTGGTTCAATGGTTTCACTCAATAGCATCAACAACAAGTAGAAATCATATCGGGAGAGTTTCCCCTATCAAACAATCAAGATCAAACCCAAATTGCTACAGCGGTGACGATGTCCAGCGGTGGAGATGGCGGTGATGATGGTGAAGATGATGATGATGGTGATGGAGATGATGTCCAGCTCGATGGCGGTGACGATGGCGTCGATTTCCCCCTCCGGGAGGGAATTTCCCCGGCGGATTCCTGCCCGCCGGAGAGCTCTTTTCTCTCTGGTGTTCTCCGCCCCGCAGAGGCGGCTGTAACCCTTCGTGAGGATTCCTCTGTGGCTTAGGTCTTCGGGACGAAGGGTTTCGCGAAGAAAAGGAGGCGAAAGAGGCCGAGGGGGCTCCACACCACATGGTGGCGCGGCCAGGCCATGGGCCGCGCCACCCTATGGTGTGGGCCCACCCTGGGTCCAGCTGGCTCCCCCTTCTGGCTTCCTCCGTCATCTGGAAAAATAGGATTTTCTGTAAAACTTCCTTCCACAGTTGATCTTCCGAAATATTGCATCCTGACGGTGCTTTTTCCAGCAGAATCCTGGCTCCGGTGCTCGATCTCCAAATAATCATGAAACATGCAAAATAGATGAAATAACATAAGTATTGTGTCCCAATATGAAATATATCAATGAATAACAGCAAATTATGATATAAAATAGTGATGCAAATTGGACGTATCAGCGTCTCTGGAAGGTTTTCCGTATCGTGGCTCTCGGTACTGGGGGTTTCGCGACGGAGGCTATTTGTAGGCGGAAGGGCAGGTAAAGAGGCGGCACGAGGGGCCCACACCATAGGTCGGCGCGGCCAGGGCCTGGGCCGCGCCGCCCTGGTGTTACGCCACCTCGTGGCCCCACTTCGACTCTCCTTCGGTCTTCTAGAAGCTTCGGGGCAAAATAGGACCCTGGCGTTGATTTCGTCCAATTCCGAGAATATTTCGTTACTAGGATTTCTGAAACCAAAAACAGCAGAAAACAGCAACTGGCTCTTCGGCATCTTGTTAATAGGTTAGTTCCAGAAAATGCACGAATATGGCATAAAATGTGCATATAACATGTAGATATCATCAATAATGTAGCATGGAACATAAGAAATTATCGATACGTCGGAGACGTATCAGCATCCCCAAGCTTAGTTCTGCTCGTCCCGAGCAGGTAAAATGATAACAAAGATAATTTCTGAAGTGACATGCCATCATAACCTTGATCATACTATTTGTAAACATATGTAATGAATGCAGCGATCAAAACAATGGTAATGACATGAGTAAAAAAATGAATCATAAAGCAAAGACTTTTCATGAATAGTACTTCAAGACAAGCATCAATAAGTCTTGCATAAGAGTTAACTCATAAAGCAATAAATCAAAGTAAAGGTATTGAAGCAACACAAAGGAAGATTAAGTTTCAGCGGTTGCTTTCAACTTGTAACATGTATATCTCATGGATAATTGTCAACATAGAGTAATATAACAAGTGCAATATGCAAGTATGTAGGAATCAATGCACAGTTCACACAAGTGTTTGCTTCTTGAGGTGGAGAAAAATAGGTGAACTGACTCAACATAAAAGTAAAAGAATGGTCCTTCAAAGAGGAAAGCATCGATTGCTATATTTGTGCTAGAGCTTTTCTTTTGAAAACATGAAACAATTTTGTCAACGGTAGTAATAAAGCATATGAGTTATGTAAATTATATCTTACAAGTTGCAAGTCTCATGCATAGTATACTAATAGTGCCCGCACCTTGTCCTAATTAGCTTGGACTACCGGATCATTGCAATACACATGTTTTAACCAAGTGTCACAATGGGGTACCTCCATGCCGCCTGTACAAAGGTCTAAGGAGAAAGCTCGCATTTTGGATTTCTCGCTTTTGATTATTCTCAACTTAGACATCCATACCGGGACAACATGGACAACAGATAATGGACTCCTCTTTAATGCGTAAGCATGTGGCAACAATTATTATTCTCATATGAGATTGAGGATATATGTCCAAAACTGAAACTTCCACCATGAATCATGGCTTTAGTTAGCGGCCCAATGTTCTTCTCTAACAATATGCATGCTCCAACCATTAAGGTGGTAGATCTCTCTTACTTCAGACAAGACGGACATGCATAGCAACTCACATGATATTCAACAAAGAATAGTTGATGGCGTCCCCAGAAACATGGTTATCGCACAACAAGCAACTTAATAAGAGATAAAGTGCATAGGTACATATTCAATACCACAATAGTTTTTAAGCTATTTGTCCCATGAGCTATATATTGTAAAGGCGAATGATGGAATTTTAAAGGTAGCACTCAAGCAATTTACTTTGGAATGGCGGAGAAATACCATGTGGTAGGTAGGTATGGTGGACACAAATGGCATAGTGGTTGGCTCAAGGATTTTTGATGCATGAGAAGTATTCCCTCTCGATACAAGGTTTAGGCTAGCAAGGTTATTTGAAATAAACACAAGGATGAACGGTGCAGCAAAACTCACATAAAAGACATATTGTAAACATTATAAGACTCTACACCGTCTTCCTTGTTGTTCAAAACTCAATACTAGATATTATCTAGACTTTAGAGAAACCAAATATGCAAACCAAATTAGCAAGCTCTAGGTGTTTCTTCATTAATGGGTGCAAAGTATATGATGCAAGAGCTTAAACATGAGCACAACAATTGCCAAGTATCAAATTATTCAAGACATTTTAGAATTACTACATGTAGCATTTTCCAATTCTAACCATATAACAATTTAACGAAGAAGATTCAACCTTCGCCATGAATATTATGAGTAAAGCCTAAGGACATATTTGTCCATATGCAACAGCGGAGCGTGTCTCTCTCCCATACAGTGAATGCTAGGATCCATTTTATTCAAACAAAAACAAAAAACAAAAACAAACCGACGCTCCAAGCAAAGTACATAAGATGTGACGGAATAAAAATATAGTTTCAGGGGAGGAACCTGATAATGTTGTCGATGAAGAAGGGGATGCCTTGGGCATCCCCAAGCTTAGACGCTTGAGTCTTCTTAGAATATGCAGGGGTGAACCACCGGGGCATCCCCAAGCTTAGAGCTTTCACTCTCCTTGATCATATTGCATCATACTCCTCTCTTGATCCTTGAAAACTTCCTCCACACCAAACTCGAAACAACTCATTAGAGGGTTAGTGGACAATAAAAATTAACATGTTCAGAGGTGACACAATCATTCTTAACACTTCTGGACATTGCATAAAGCTACTGGACATTAATGAATCAAAGAAATTCATCCAACATAGCAAAAGAGGCAATGCGAAATAAAAGGCAGAATCTGTCAAAACAGAACAGTCCGTAAAGATGGATTTTATCGAGGCACCAGACTTGCTCAAATGAAAATGCCCAAATTGAATGAAAGTTGCGTACATATCTGAGGATAACTCACGTAAATTGGCATAATTTTCTGAGTTACCTACAGAGAATTAGGCCCAGATTCATGACAGCAAAGAAATCTGTTCCTGCGCAGTAATCCAAATCTAGTATTTACTTTACTATCAAAGACTTTACTTGGCACAACAAAACATAAAACTAAGATAAGGAGAGGTTGCTACAGTAGTAAACAACTTCCAAGACTCAAATATAAAACAAAAATACTGTACTAAAAACATGGGTTGTCTCCCATAAGCGCTTTTCTTTAACGTCTTTCAGCTAGGCGCAGAAAGTGTATATCAAGTAACATCAAGAGACGAAGCATCAACATCATAATTTGTTCTAATAATAGAATCATAAGGTAACTTCATTCTCTTTCTAGGGAAGTGTTCCATACCTTTCTTGAGAGGAAATTGATATTTAATATTACCTTCCTTCATATCAATAGTAGCACCAACGGTTCGAAGAAAAGGTCTTCCCAATATGATGGGGCAAGATGCATTGCATTCAATATCCAAGACAACAAAATCAACGGGGACAAGGTTATTGTTAACCATAATATGAATATTATCAACTCTCCCCAAAGGTTTCTTTTTAGCATTATCAACGAGATTAACATCCAAATAACAATTTTTCAATGGTGGCAAGTCAAGCATATCATAGACTTTCTTAGGCAGAGATAGCAACCAATCTTTAGCTCCTCCTCTTAATGAGAAAGGAAACAATTTTAATTTTATAATGTCACCATCTACATCCTTATACTTTTGCATTTCACATAGTTCAACAAAATTATTAAGATGGGCAGCAGCATCATCAGAACTAACACCAGAAAATTGCTCTCGCATAACAAGATTCAGTAAAGCAGGTTTAATTTCAAAGAATTCTGCTGTAGTAGCAGGTGGAGCAATAGGTGTGCATAAGAAATCATTATTATTTGTGGTTGTGAAGTCACACAACTTAGTATTTTCAGGGGTGGCCATTTTAGCAGTAGTAAATAAAGCAAACTAGATAAAATAAATGCAAGTAACTAATTTTTTTGTGTGTTTTTGATATAGAGTGCAAGACAGTAAATAAAGTAAAGCTAGCAACTAATTTTTTTGTGTTTTGATATAATGCAGCAAACAAAGTAGTAAATAAAATAAAGCAAGACAAAAACAAAGTAAAGAGATTGAGAAGTGGAGACTCCCCTTGTAGCGTGTCTTGATCTCCCCGGCGCGAGAAATTTGCTTGATGCGTGTAGTTGACACGTCCGTTGGGAACCCCAAGAGGAAGGTGTGATGCGCACAGCGGCAAGTTTCCCTCAGTAAGAAACCAAGGTTTAATCGAACCAGTAGGAGTCAAGAAGCACGTTGAAGGTTGATGGCGGCGGGATGTAGTGCGGCGCAACACCGGGATTCGGCGCCAACGTGGAACCTGCACAACACAACCAAAGTACTTTGCCCCAACGAAGCAGTGAGGTTGTCAATCTCACCGGCTTGCTGTAACAAAGGATTAACCGTATTGTGTGGAAGATGATTGTTTGCAGAAAACAGTAAAGAACAATTGCAGTAGATTGTATGCAATGTAAAGAATAGGACCGGGGTCCACAGTTCACTAGAGGTGTCTCTCCCATAAGATAAAAGCATGTTGGGTGAACAAATTACAGTCGGGCAATTGACAAATAGAGAGGGCATAACAATGCACATACATGACATGATAAATATAGTGAGATTTAATTGGGCATTACGACAAAGTACATAGACCGCTATCCAGCATGCATCTATGCCTAAAAAGTCCACCTTCAGGTTATCATCCGAACCCCTTCAGTATTAAGTTGCAAAACAACAGACAATTGCATTAAGTATGGTGCGTAATGTAATCAATAACTACATCCTTAGACATAGCATCAATGTTTTATCCCTAGTGGCAACAGCACATCCACAACCTTAGAACTTTCTGTCACTGTCCCAGATTTAATGGAGGCATGAACCCACTATCGAGCATAAATACTCCCTCTTGGAGTTAAGAGCAAAAACTTGGCCAGAGCCTCTACTAATAACGGAGAGCATGCAAGATCATAAACAACACATAGGTAATAACTTGATAATTAACATAACATAGTATTCTCTATCCATCGGATCCCGACAAACACAACATATAGAATTACAGATAGATGATCTTGATCATGTTAGGCAGCTCACAAGATCCAACAATGAAGCACAATGAGGAGAAGACAACCATCTAGCTACTGCTATGGACCCATAGTCCAGGGGTGAACTACTCACTCATCACTCCGGAGGCGACCATGGCGGTGAAGAGTCCTCCGGAGATGAATCCCCTCTCCGGCAGGGTGCCGGAGGAGATCTCCGAATCCCCGAGAGATGGGATTGGCGGCGGCGGCGTCTCTGGAAGGTTTTCCGTATCGTGGCTCTCGGTACTGGGGGTTTCGCGACGGAGGCTATTTGTAGGCGGAAGGGCAGGTAAAGAGGCGGCACGAGGGCCCACACCATAGGTCGGCGCGGCCAGGGCCCCGCCGCCCTGTTGCCACCTCGTGGCCCCACTTCGACTCTCCTTCGGTCTTCTGGAAGCTTCGTGGCAAAATAGGACCTGGGCGTTGATTTCGTCCAATTCCGAGAATATTTCGTTACTAGGATTTCTGAAACCAAAAACAGCAGAAAACGGCTCTTCGGCATCTTGTTAATAGGTTAGTTCCAGAAAATGCACGAATATGGCATAAAATGTGCATATAACATGTAGATATCATCAATAATGTAGCATGTAACATAAGAAATTATCGATACGTCGGAGACGTATCAGACCTCGCCATGACGGCCTCGAGGATTGCGGCGTCCTCGGCGTCGTGGACCTCCTCCACCTTCACCGGCTTGCGCTTCCGCTCGCCGGAGGTGCCTAGTTCGCGCTTGGGGCGAACCAGGCGGAGGTAGCCGCATGGCGTCGAGGACTCGCGGATGACGATCCCGCCGCCGCTGCGATCACGGTTGCGCGACGGGGAAAGCGGCTCCGGTTTCACCGGTGATACGTCCCAAACGTATCTATAATTTCTTATGTTCCATGCCACTTTATTGATGATACTCACATGTTTTATACACATTATATGTCATATTTATGCATTTTCCGGAACTAACCTATTGACGAGATGCCGAAGGGCAGTTCCTGTTTTCTGTTTTTGGTTTCGAAAATCTAGTAAGTATTCTCGGAATCGGACGAAATCAACGCCCACATCTTAGAATTCCACGAAGCTTTGGAACACCCGAGAGCCACCAGAGGAGAGCCACAGGGGGCCCACACATGGGCCGGCGCGGCCAGGACCTGGGCCGTGCCCCCCTATTGTGTGGCGGCTCCGTACCCCCTCCGACTCCGCCTCTTCGCCTATTTAAAGGTCTCTGACCTAAATCTGGGGGACGGGGAAAAAGCCACGGTACGAGAAACTTTCCAGAGCCGCCGGCATCGCGAAGCCAAGATCTGGGGGACCGGAGTCTCTGTTCCGGCACGCCGCCGGGACGGAAGTGCCCCGGAAGGCATCTCCATCGACACCACCGCCATCTTCATCACCTGCTGTCTCCCATGAGGAGGTAGTTCTCCATCGAGGCTAAGGGGTACCGGTAGCTATGTGGTTAATCTCTCTCCTATGTACTTCAATACAATGATCTCATGAGCTGCCTTACATGATTGAGATTCATATGAGTTTTGTATCACTATTCATTTATGTGTTACTCTAGTGATGTTATTAAAGTAGTCTATTCCTCCTCCATGGTGTAATGGTGACAATGTGTGCATCATGTAGTACTTGGCGTAGGTTATGATTGTAATCTCTTGTAGATTATGAAGTTAATTATTGCTATGATAGTATTGATGTGATCTATTCCTCCTTCATAGTGTGATGGTGACAGTGTGCATGCTATGTTAGTACTTGGTGTAATTGCAATGATCTATCATGCACTCTAAGGTTATTTAAATATGAACATCGAATGTTGTGGAGCTTGTTAACTCCGGCATTGAGGTGCTCTTGTAGCCCTACACAATTAGTGGTGTTCATCATCCAACAAGAGAGTGTAGAGTGGTTTTATTATGTGATCAATGTTGAGAGTGTCCACTAGTGAAAGTATGATCCCTAGGCCTTGTTTCTAAGCATCGAAACTCCGTTTACTTACTGTTCTGTTGCATGTTTACTCGCTGCCATATTTTATTCAGATTGTTATTACCACTCATATACATCCATACTACTTGTATTTCACCATCTCTTCGCCGAACTAGTGCACCTATACATCGACAAGTGTATTAGGTGTGTTGGGGACACAAGAGACTTCTTGTATCGTGATTGCAGGGTTGCTTGAGAGGGATATCTTTGACCTCTTCCTCCCTGAGTTCGATAAACCTTGGGTGATCCACTTAAGGGAAACTTGCTGCTGTTCTACAAACCTCTGCTCTTGGAGGCCCAACACTGTCTACAAGAATAGAAGCACCCGTAGACATCAAGCACTTTTTTGGCGTCGTTGCCGAGGAGGAAAGGTAAAAGGCACTCATACTCCGGTCCCAGGTAACTAAGTTATTTTCTGTTACCGTTGTGAGTGTGATGTCTACGGGTGCTTCTATTCTTGTAGACAGTGTTGGGCCTCCAAGAGCAGAGGTTTGTAGAACAGCAGCAAGTTTCCCTTAAGTGGATCACCCAAGGTTTATCGAACTCAGGGAGGAAGAGGTCAAAGATATCCCTCTCAAGCAACCCTGCGATCACGATACAAGAAGTCTCTTGTGTCCCCAACACACCTAATACACTTGTCGGATGTATAGGTGCACTAGTTCGCGAAGAGATAGTGAAATACAAGTGGTATGAATGATGAGCGTAGCGCAGAAAAAGTGCTTGCTGGCGTGCAGTTGATGGTAGTAATATTGCAGGAAGTAAAGATGCAGTAAAACAGTAAACAAGCGATGATTGCAGTATTTGGAAACAAGGCCTAGGGATCATACTTTCACTAGTGGACACTCTCAACATTGATCACATAATAAAACCACTCTACACTCTCTTGTTGGATGATGAACACCACTAATTGCGTAGGGCTATGATGTCTACTGGTGCTTCTATTCTTGTAGACAGTGTTGGGCCTCCAAGAGCAGAGGTTTGTAGAACAGCAGCAAGTTTCCCTTAAGTGGATCACCCAAGGTTTATCGAACTCAGGGAGGAAGAGGTCAAAGATATCCCTCTCATGCAACCCTGCAACCACAAAGCAAGAAGTCTCTTGTGTCCCCAACACACCTAATAGGTGCACTAGTTCGGCGAAGAGATAGTGAAATACAGGTGGTATGAATATATATGAGCAGTAACGGCGCCAGAAAAGTGCTTGCTGGCGTACAGTTGATGGTAGTAATATTGCAGGAAGTAAAGATGCAGTAAAACAGTAAACAAACAGCGATAGCAGTATTTAGGAACAAGGCCTAGGGATCATACTTTCACTAGTGGACACTCTCAACATTGATCACATAACAGAATAAATAGATAGATGCTAGACTCTACACCCTCTTGTTGGATGATGAACACCACTAACTGTGTAGGATTACACGAACCCTCAATGCCGGAGTTAACAAGCTCCACAATATTCAATGTTCATGTTTAAATAACCTTAGAGTGCATGACAGATCAACATAACCAAACCAAGTACTAACATAGCATGCACACTGTCACCTTCACACTACGAAAGGAGGAATAGATCACATCAATACTATCATAGCAATAGTTAACTTCATAATCTACAAGAGATCACAATCATAGCCTACGCCAAGTACTACACGATGCACACACTGTCACCATTACACCGTGCAGGAGGAATAAACTACTTTAATAACATCACTAGAGTAGCACACAGATATATTGTGATACAAAACACATTGCAATCATAAAGAGATATAAATAAGCACTTCACTATGCCATTCATAACAGTGAATAAGTATTCTGTGAAATATAGCCTAAGAGACCCACACGGTGCACACACTGTCACCTTTACACACGTGGGACAAGGAGTCTCCGGAGATCACATAAGTAAAATCCACTTGACTAGCACAATGACATCTAGATTACAAGCATCATCATATGAATCTCAATCATGTAAGGCAGCTCATGAGATTATTGTATTGAAGCACATAGGAGAGAGATTAACCACATAGCTACCGGTACAGCCCCGAGCCTCGATGGAGAACTACTCCCTCCTCATGGGAGACAGCAGCGTTGATGAAGATGGCGGTGGTGTCGATGGAGGAGCCTTCCGGGGCACTTCCCCGCCCGGCGGCGTGCCGGAACAGAGACTCCTGTCCCCCAGATCTTGGCTTCGCGATGGCGGCGGCTCTGGAAGGTTTCTCGTACCGTGGCTTTTTCGTCTCGAGGTTTTAGGTCAGGGACCTTTAAATAGGCGAAGAGGCGGAGTCGGAGGGGCGACGAGGCGGTGACACAATAGGGGGGCGCGGCCAGGGCCTGGGCCGCGCCGCCCTATCATCTGGGGCCCAGTGGTCCCCCTCTGGCGACTCTCGGGTGTTCTGGAAGCTTCGTGGAAAAATAGGATGCTGGGCCTTGATTTCGTCCGATTCCGAGAATATTTCCTTACTAGGATTTCTGAAACCAAAAACAAGACAGGAACTGGCCCTTCGGCATCTCGTCAATAGGTTAGTTCCGGAAAACGCATAAATATGACATATAATGTGTACAAAACATGTAGATATCATCAATAATGTGGCATGGAACATAAGAAATTATCGATACGTCGGAGACGTATCAGCATCCCCAAGCTTAGTTCTGCTCGTCCCGAGCAGGTAAACGATAACAAAGATAATTTCTAAAGTGACATGCCATCATAACCTTGATCATACTATTGTAAACATATGTAATGAATGCAGCGATCAAAACAATGGTAATGACATGAGTAAACAACTGAATCATAAAGCAAAGACTTTTCATGAATAATACTTAAAGACAAGCATCAATAAGTCTTGCATAAGAGTTAACTCATAAAGCAATAAATCAAAGTAAAGGTATTGAAGCAACACAAAGGAAGATTAAGTTTCAGCGGTTGCTTTCAACTTGTAACATGTATATCTCATGGATAATTGTCAACATAGAGTAATATAACAAGTGCAATATGCAAGTATGTAGGAATCAATGCACAGTTCACACAAGTGTTTGCTTCTTGAGGTGGAGAGAAATAGGTGAACTGACTCAACATAAAAGTAAAAGAATGGTCCTTCAAAGAGGAAAAGCATCGATTGCTATATTTGTGCTAGAGCTTTTATTTTGAAAACATGAAACAATTTTGTCAACGGTAGTAATAAAGCATATGTATCATGTAAATTATATCTTACAAGTTGCAAGCCTCATGCATAGTATACTAATAGTGCCCGCACCTTGTCCTAATTAGCTTGGACTACCGGGATCATCGCAATACACATGTTTTAACCAAGTGTCACAAAGGGGTACCTCCATGCCGCCTGTACAAAGGTCTAAGGAGAAAGCTCGCATTTTGGATTTCTCGCTTTTGATTATTCTCAACTTAGACATCCATACCAGGACAACATGGACAACAGAT
This sequence comes from Lolium multiflorum, assembly GCA_030979885.1. Taxonomy (NCBI): domain Eukaryota; kingdom Viridiplantae; phylum Streptophyta; class Magnoliopsida; order Poales; family Poaceae; genus Lolium; species Lolium multiflorum. Next base: position 243,545,002 of record CM061747.1, read on the forward strand.
AATGGAATCCTCTTTAATGCATAAGCATGTAGCAACAATTAGTGTTCTCATATGAGATTGAGGATATGTGTCCAAAACTGAAACTTCCACCATGATTCATGGCTTTAGTTAGCGGCCCAATGTTCTTCTCTAACAATATGCATGCTCTAACCAATAAAGTGGTAGATCTCTCTTACTTCAGACAAGACGGACATGCATAGCAACTCACATGATATTCAACAAAGAGTAGTTGATGGCGTCCCCAGAAGCATGGTTATCGCACAACAAGCAACTTAATAAGAGATAAAGTGCATAAGTACATATTCAATACCACAATAGTTTTTAAACTATTTGTCCCATGAGCTATATATTGCAAAGGTGAATGATGGAAATTTTAAAGGTAGCACTCAAGCAATTTACTTTGGAATGGCGGAGAAATACCATGTAGTAGGTAGGTATGGTGGACACAAATGGCATAGTGGTTGGCTCAAGGATTTGGATGCATGAGAAGTATTCCCTCTCGATACAAGGTTTAGGCTAGCAAAGTTATTTGAAACAAACACAAGGATGAACCGGTGCATCAAAACTCACATAAAAGACATATTGTAAACATTATAAGACTCTACACCGTCTTCCTTGTTGTTCAAACTCAATACTAGAAATTATCTAGACCTTAGAGAGACCAATTATGCAAACCAAATTTTAGCAAGCTCTATGTATTTCTTCATTAATAGGTGCAAAGTATATGATGCAAGAGATTAAACATGAGCACAACAATTGCCAAGTATCAAATTATCCAAGACATTTTATCAATTACTACATGTAGCATTTCCCGTTTCCAACCATATAACAATTAACGAAGCAGTTTCAACCTTCGCCATGAACATTAAAAGCTAAGAACACATGTGTTCATACGAACCAGCGGAGCGTGTCTCTCTCCCACACAAGCATTTATTCAAACAAAAACAAAAACAAAAACAAACAGACGCTCCAAGTAAATTACATAAGATGTGACCGAATAAAAATATAGTTTCAAGAGAGGAACCTGATAATGTTGTTGATGAAGAAGGGGAGGCCTTGGGCATCCCCAAGCTTAGACGCTTGAGTCTTCTTAGAATATGCAGGGGTGAACCACCGGGGCATCCCCAAGCTTAGAGCTTTCACTCTCCTTGATCATATTGCATCATTCTCCTCTCTTGATCCTTGAAAACTTCCTCCACACCAAACTCGAAACAACTCATTAGAGGGTTAGTGTACAATAAAAATTAACATGTTCAGAGGTGACACAATCATTCTTAATACTTCTGGACATTGCATAAAGCTACTGGACATTAATGGAACAAAGAAATCCATCCAACACAGCAAAAGAGGCAATGCGAAATAAAAGGCAGAATCTGTCAAAACAGAACAGTCCGTAAAGACGAATTTTATTGAGGCACCAGACTTGCTCAGATGAAAATGCCCAAATTGAATGAAAGTTGCATACATATCTGAGGATCACTCACGTAAATTTGCATAATTTTCTGAGTTACCTACAGAGAATTAGGCCCAGATTCGTGACAGCAAGAAATCTGTTTCTGCGCAGTAATCCAAATCTAGTATGAACCTTACTATCAACGACTTTACTTGGCACAACAATGCAATAAAAATAAGATAAGGAGAGGTTGCTACAGTAGTAACAACTTCCAAGACTCAAATACAAAATAAAAGTACTGTAGCAAAATAAACACATGGGTTATCTCCCAAGAAGTTCTTTCTTTATAGCCATTAAGATGGGCTCAGCAGTTTTAATGATGCACTCGCAAGAAATAGTAGTTGAAGCAAAAGAGAGCATCAAGAAGCAAATTCAAAACAAATTTAAGTCTAACATGCTTCCTATGCATAGGAGTTTTGTAAATAAACAAGTTCATGAAGAAAAAAGTAACAAGCATAGGAAGATAGAACAAGTGTAGCTTCAAAAATTTCAGCACATAGAGAGGCATTTTAGTAACATGAAAATTTCTACAACCATATTTTCCTCTCTCATAATAAGTTTCAGTAGCAACATGAGCAAACTCAACAATATAACTATCACATAAAGCATTCTTATCATGAGTCTCATGCATAAAATTATTACTCTCCACATAGGCATAATCAATTTTATTAGTTGTAGTGGGAGCAAATTCAACAAAGTAGCTATTATTATTATTCTCATCATCAAATATAGGAGGCATATTGTAATCATAATCAAATTTATCCTCCATAACAGGCGGTACTAAAAGACTAATATCATTATAATCATCATAAATAGGAGGCAAAGTATCATCAAAGTAAATTTTCTCCTCAATGCTTGGGGGACTAAAAAGATCATGCTCATCAAAACCAGCTTCCCCAAGCTTAGAATTTTCCATATCATTAGCAACAATGGTGTTCAAAGCGTTCATACTAATATGTTCCATAGGTTTTTTAATTTTCGCATCAAACCATCCATGTCTTAAATCAGGAAATAGAATAAGAAGCTCATTGTTGTCCATTATGCCAAACTAGTGTAAACAAGAAACAAAAAGATGCAATTGTAGGATCTAAAGGAAATAGCTTCGAGTACTTACAACGGCGAAAATAGCTTAGTAGCCGAGATCCGGAGTGTGAGTACCTTTTACCTTTCCTCCCCGGCAACGGCGCCAGAAAATAGCTTGATGTCTACGGGTGCTTCTATTCTTGTAGACAGTGTTGGGCCTCCAAGAGCAGAGGTTTGTAGAATAGCAGCAAGTTTCCCTTAAGTGGATCACCCAAGGTTTATCGAACTCAGGAGGAAGAGGTCAAAGATATCCCTCTCATGCAACCCTGCAACCACAAAGCAAGAAGTCTCTTGTGTCCCCAACACACCTAATAGGTGCACTAGTTCGCGAAGAGATAGTGAAATACAGGTGGTATGAATATATGAGCAGTAGTAACGGCGCCAGAAAAGTGCTTGGCGTGGGTTGATGGTAGTAATATTGCAGGAAGTAAAGATGCAGTAAAACAGTAAACAAGCAGCGATAGCAGTATTTAGGAACAAGGCCTAGGGATCATACTTTCACTAGTGGACACTCTCAACATTGATCACATAACAGAATAAATAGATAGATGCTAGACTCTACACCCTCTTGTTGGATGATGAACACCACTAACTGTGTAGGATTACACGAACCCTCAATGCCGGAGTTAACAAGCTCCACAATATTCAATGTTCATGTTTAAATAACCTTAGAGTGCATGACAGATAAACATAACCAAACCAAGTACTAACATAGCATGCACACTGTCACCTTCACACTACGAAAGGAGGAATAGATCACATCAGTACTATCATAGCAATAGTTAACTTCATAATCTACAAGAGATCACAATCATAGCCTACGCCAAGTACTACACGATGCACACACTGTCCATTACACCGTGCAGGAGGAATAAACTACTTTAATAACATCACTAGAGTAGCACACAGATATATTGTGATACAAAACACATTGCAATCATAAAGAGATATAAATAAGCACTTCACTATGCCATTCATAACAGTGAATAAGTATTCTGTGAAATATAGCCTAAGAGACCCACACGGTGCACACACTTGTCACCTTTACACACGTGGGACAAGGAGTCTCCGGAGATCACATAAGTAAAATCCACTTGACTAGCACAATGACATCTAGATTACAAGCATCATCATATGAATCTCAATCATGTAAGGCAGCTCATGAGATTATTGTATTGAAGCACATAGGAGAGAGATTAACCACATAGCTACCGGTACAGCCCCGAGCCTCGATGGAGAACTACTCCCTCCTCATGGGAGACAGCAGCGTTGATGAAGATGGCGGTGGTGTCGATGGAGGAGCCTTCCGGGGCACTTCCCCGTCCGGCGGCGTGCGGAGACTCATGTCCCCAGGATCTTGGCCGCGATGGCGGCGGCTCGGAAGGTTTCTCGTGCCGTGGCTTTTTCGTCTCGAGGTTTTAGGTAAGGGACCTTTAAATAGGCGAAGAGGCGGAGTCGGAGGGCTGACGAGGCGACGACACAGTAGGGGGGCGCGGCCCAGGCCCTGGCCACGCCGCCCTATGATCTGGGCCCACCAGGGCTCCCCTCCGGTGGCTCTCGGGTGTTCTGGAAGCTTCGTGGAAAAATAGGATGATGGGCATTGATTTCGTCCGATTCCAAGAATATTTCCTTACTAGGATTTCTGAAACCAAAAACAGCAGAAAACAGGAACTGACACTTCGGCATCTCGTCAATAAGTTAGTTCCAGAAAACGCATAAATATGACATATAATGTGTATAAAACATGTGAGTATCATCATAAAAGTAGCATGGAACATAAGAAATTATAGATACGTTTGAGACGTATCAGTGCTCGAAGCTATTTCCTTTAGATCCTGCAATTGCATCTTTTTGTTTCTTGTTAAACACTAGTAAGGCATAATGGAAAACATCTGTGAGCTTTTTAAACTATTTCCTGAGTCAAGACATGAATGGTTTAATGCGAAAATTAAAAAACCTATGGAACCTTATTTGCATGCTAGTAGTAATATTAGTATGAACACTTTGAACACCATTGTTTATAATGATATAGAAAGTTCTAAGCTTGGGGAGGTTGGTTTTGATGAAAATGATCTCTTTAGCCCTCCGGGTATTGAGGAGAAAGTTTATGTTGATTATGATATGCCTCCCATATATGATGATTATAATGATAGTCTTTTGGTGCCACCTACTTTGGAGAGTAAATTTTATTATGATTATAATATGCCTCCTACACTTGATGAGAATAATAATGATAGCTACTTTGTTGAATTTGCTCCCACTACAATTAATAAGAATGACTATGCTTATGTTGGGAGTAGTAATTATTTTATGCATGAGACTCATGATAAGACTGTTTCATTTGATAGTTATATTGTTGAGTTTGTTCATGATGCTACTGAAAATCATTATGAGAGAGGAAAATATGGTTGTAGAAATTTTCATGTTACTAAAACACCTCTCTATATGCTGAAAATCTTGAAGTTGCGCTTGTCTAGTTTTCCTATGCTTGTTGCATTATGCCTACATGACTTGTTTATTTACAAGATTCCTTTCCATAGGAAGTGGGTTAGGCTTAAATTTGTTTTGAATTTGCTTCTTGATGCTCTCTTTTGCTTCAACTCTTATTTCTTGCGAGTGCATCATTAAAACTGCTGAGCCCATCTTAATGGCTATAAAGAAAGCACTTCTTGGGAGATAACACATGTCTTTATTTTACTACAGCAATTTTATTTTATATTTGAGTCTTGGAAGTTATTACTACTGTATCAACCTCTCCTTATCTTTATTTTATTGCATTGTTGTGCCAAGTAAAGTCTTTGATAGTAAAGTCAATACTAGATTTGGATTACTGCGCAGAAACAGATTTCTTGCTGTCACGAATTTGAGTAGTATTCTCGGTAGGTAACTCAGAAAAATCTGCCAATTTACGTGCGTGATCCTCAGATACGTACGCAACTTTAATTCAATTTGGGTATTTTCATATGAGCAAGTATGGTGCCTCTATAAAATTCGTCTTTACGGACTGTTCTGTTTTGATAGATTCTGCCTTTTATTTCGCATTGCCTCTTTTGCTGTGTTGGATGGATTTCTTTGTTCCATTAACTTCCAGTAGCTTTGAGCAATGTCCAAAAGTGTTACGAATGATTGTGTCACCTCTGAACATGTGAATTTTTGATTATGCACTAACCCTCTAATGAGTTTGTTTTGAGTTTGGTGTGGAGGAAGTTTTCAAGGGTCAAGAGAGGAGGATGATACAATATGATCAAGAAGAGTGAAAAATCTAAGCTTGGGGATGCCCCGTGGTTCATCCCTGCATATTTCAAGAATACTCAAGCATCTAAGCTTGGGGATGCCCAAGGCATCCCCTTCTTCATCGACAACTTATCAGGTCACCTCTAGTGAAACTATATTTTTATTCTGTCACATCTTATGTGCTTTACTTGGAGCGTCTGTTTTTATTTTTATTTTTGTTTGAATAAATTCATGCTTGTGTGGGAGAGAGACACGCTCCGCTGGTTCATATGAACACATGTGTTCTTAGCTTTACTTTTAATGTTCATGGTGAAGGTTGAAACTGCTTCATTCATTGTTATATGGTTGGAAGAAAATGCTGCATGTGGTAATTGGTATAATGTCTTGAATAATTTGATACTTGGCAATTGTTGTGCTCATATAGATCATGTTTAAGCTCTTGCATCATGTACCTTGTACCCATTAATGAATAACTACATAGAGCTAGTTAAAATTTGGTTTGCATGATTGATCTCTAGAGTCTAGATATTTTCTGGTTGAGGTGTTTGAACAACAAGGAGACAATATAAAGTCTTATAATAGTTATTATAATAGTTACAATATGTTCATATGTGAGCTTTGCTGCACCTTTTATACTTGAGTTTGCTTCAAACAACCTTGCTAGCATAGCCTTGTATTGAGAGGAATTCTTCTAGTGCATCCAAATCCTTGAGCCAATAACCATGCCATTTGTGTCCACCATACCTACCTACCACATGGTATTTCTCTGCCATTCCAAAGTATATTACTTGAGTGCTACCTTTAAAATTCTATTCTTTTTCTTTACAATACATAGCTCATGGGAAAGTAGCCTTAAAAACTATTGTGGTGAAGAATATGTACTTATGTGTCTTATTTCTTAATAAGTTGCTTGTTGAGCGGTAACCATGTTTCTGGGGACGCCATCAACTTTTACCTTTGTTGAACATCATGTGAGTTGCTATGCGTCTTGTCTGAAGTAAGGGCGATTTTCATGATCAAATGGTTTGAGTATGCATACTGTTAGAGAAGAACATTGGGCCGCTAACTAAAGCCATGACTCATGGTGGAAGTTTCAGTTTGGAAAATTAATCCTCAATCTCTTATGAGAATTTTAACTATTGTTGAATGCTTATGCATTAAAGCGGAGTCCATTATCTGTTGTCTATGTTGTCCCGGTATGGATGTCTAAGTTGAGAATAATCAAAAGCGAGAAATCCAATGCGAACATTCTCCTTAGACCTTTGTACAGGCGGCATAGAGGTACCCCTTTGTGACACTTGGTTGAAACATATGCTATGCAATGATAATCCATGTTAATCCAAGCTAATTAGGACAAGGTGCGAGCACTATTGGTATACTATGCATGAGGCTTGCAACTTAAAAGATATCTTATACATAACACATATGCTTTATTACTACCGTTGACAAAATTATTTCTTGTTTTCAAAATGAAAAGCTCTAGCATAAATATAGTAATCCATGCTTCCCTCTGCGAAGGGCCATTCTTTTACTTTATTGTTGAGTCAGTTTACCTACTTCCTTCTATCTCAGAAGCAAACACTTGTATCAATTGTGTGCATTGATTCTTACATGTTTACCTATTGCACTTGTTATATTGCTTTGTGTTGACAATTATCCATGAGATATACATGTTACAAGTTGAAAGCAATTGCTGAAACTTAATCATCCTTTGTGTTGCTTCAATACCTTTACTTTGAATTTATTGCTTTATGAGTAACTCTTATGCAAGTCTTATTGATGCTTGTCTTGAAAGTACTATTCATGAAAAGTCTTTGTTATATGGTTCAGTTGTTTACTCATTATCTTCATCATTGCTTCGAATCGCTGCATTCATCTCATATGCTTTACAATAGTATTGATCAAGATTATGATAGCATGTCACTTCAGAAATTACCTTTGTTATCGTTTACCTACTCGAGTAGGAAGTAAGCTTGGGATGCTTGATACGTCCCAAACGTATCTATAATTTCTTATGTTCCATGCCACTTTATTGATGATACTCACATGTTTTATACATTATATGTCATATTTATGCGTTTTCGGAGCTAACCTATTGACGAGATGCCGAAGGGCCGGTTCCTGTTTCTGTTTTTGGTTTCAGAAATCCTAGTAAGGAAATATTCTCGAATCGGTTGAAATCAACGCCCACATCTTAGAATTCCACGAAGCTTCCAGAACACCGAGAGCCACCAGAGGAGAGCCACAGGGGGCCCACACATGGGGCTGGCGCGGCCAGGACCTAGGCCGCGCCCCCCTATTGTGTGGCGGCTCCGTACCCCCTCCGACTCCGCCTCTTCGCCTATTTAAAGGTCCCTGACCTAAATCTTCGATACGAAAAAGGCACGGTACGAGAAACCTTCCAGAGCCGCCGCCATCGCGAAGCCAAGATCTGGGGGACAGGAGTCTCTGTTCCGGCACGCCGCCGGGACGGGGAGTGCCCCGAAGGCATCTCCATCGACACCACCGCCATCTTCATCACTGCTGTCTCCCATGAGGAGGGAGTAGTTCTCCATCGAGGCTAAGGGCTGTACCGGTAGCTATGTGGTTAATCTCTCTCCTATGTACTTCAATACAATGATCTCATGAGCTGCCTTACATGATTGAGATTCATATGAGTTTTGTATCACTATTCATCTATGTGTTACTCTAGTGATGTTATTAAAGTAGTCTATTCCTCCTCCATGGTGTAATGGTGACAGTGTGTACATCATGTAGTACTTGGCGTAGGTTATGATTGTAATCTCTTGTAGATTATGAAGTTAATTATTGTTATGATAGTATTGATGTGATCTATTCCTCCTTCATAGTGTGATGGTGACAGTGTGCATGCTATGTTAGTACTTGGTGTAATTGCAATGATCTATCATGCACTCTAAGGTTATTTAAATATGAACATCGAATGTTGTGGAGCTTGTTAACTCCGGCATTGAGGTGCTCTTGTAGCCCTACATAATTAGTGGTGTTCATCATCCAACAAGAGAGTGTAGAGTGGTTTTATAATGTGATCAATGTTGAGAGTGTCCACTAGTGAAAGTATGATCCCTAGGCCTTGTTTCTAAGCATCGAAACTCCGTTTACTTACTGTTCTGTTGCATGTTTACTCGCTGCCATATTTTATTCAGATTGTTATTACCACTCATATACATCCATACTACTTGTATTTCACCATCTCTTCGCTGAACTAGTGCACCTATACATCTGACAAGTGTATTAGGTGTGTTGGGGACACAAGAGACTTCTTGTATCGTGATTGCAGGGTTGCTTGAGAGGGATATCTTTGACCTCTTCCTCCCTGAGTTCGATAAACCTTGGGTGATCCACTTAAGAGAAACTTGCTGCTGTTCTACAAACCTCTGCTCTTGGAGGCCCAACACTGTCTACAAGAATAGAAGCACCCGTAGACATCAACCGGCGCTAATGATGGCGCCGACCTGGAGCTCGGCGTCGACCTCGACGCCGAACAGGACGACGGGGAGCTGGCAGCCATGCGTCGTGGCTGCCAGCTGCCCCGGCGGCGGCTGGCCGATGCCCTCGATGGTGGGTGCATCGTCAGAACGGGCGCGTTGCCGCCCTCGATGTGCTCGATGACGGCGTCGAGCGTCCGGCCCGGCACGCTCCACCAACGCTTGTGTCCCGCGGTGTTGTTGCGCGGAGGCGGAGGCGGCGGGCCGTCGTAGGAGGCGAGCTCCTGCTCCCACCGCCGCAGGAAATAGGAGTTCCACGCCGTGTAGTTGTCGGGGTGGTGGCGTGGCTCGGCGCGCTCCTGGTCCGACAATGTCAGTCGGACCTCCTCGATGGCGGCGTCGAGGGCGTGTCCCTGGGGCGGCGGCGGGATTGGCACGCCGCCCGCACTTAGCCGCCACCCGCCGCCGGGAGGCCTCGTGTCCGGCGGGCAGGGGTAGCCCGCCTGGTAGAGGTGTCCCTCCCACGCGTGGAGCGACCGGCGGGGAAAGCCGTTGTTGGCCGCGCCGTCTTGCTCGTTGAACGCCATGGATCTCGTCGAGGGAAGAGTGGCAGATAGGGTTTGTCTGGCTGGGGTTTCGTCGTGGTGCTACACGTCGCGGCGAGCGGGGATTATTTAGGCGGGGCTAGACCCGGCGATTTAATGCCGCGTGGATGCTATGCGTCCGCGGCGAGCTGACCGGTGGCAGCCTTTTCTGCGCGCGGAAGACGATGCGTGTGCCGCTGACCGGCCGGGTCCACCTCTGCGGCGAAAGCGCTGGAGAGATTTCTCGGCGTTTCGCGCGCTTTCACTTCGTCCGGACTCCCCAGCGCGCCCCGGTACGCCGGGGTTGGCGTGGGCTCGCCGGATGGATGAAGGCCCAAATCCGGGGAAAAACGAGGAACCGGGGGCGCGGCTGGGCCATTTTTCGCCGTCCGGATGGAAAAATAGCCAGCCGGGGGCCTATTCGGGGAGACGAGTGGAGATGCTCTAACCGCGGTCCAAGAGCAAGCTCTCTCGTCTATTTTTTTTCCAGATAATGGGTGTTTTTATTACTTAAGGAAGCAATTACACCCGACCTCTGCATAGCTAAGATGCACACAGCCGCTCAAAAAGTCTCAAAAGTCTATAGTTATCATAAAGGCGAATTACATATCAAAGCATGAGCAACTGTAAGACGCCTAAGATGAAGGCGGGGGCCCAATCCTAAGATTATGCAGCCACCCATGTGGGGAAAAAGTATCCCTCGCCGTGTCCTCCAACCGTGTACAGACCTCCGTAAAGAGGTCGCGATTCTCCATGTTTTGCAGCGCAAACCACGAACGCAGAGTAGCGGTACATCTGTAGATAACCTGCAAGAGAGAACAATTCTTATCATTAAAAACTTTGTCATTTCTACATAGCCATAGCGACCATAAAATGGCAAACGCCCGCACCCTAATAAACGTTGTAAATCTGTGATCAATACCATGAAGCCAATTACCAAAGATATTGGCCACACTAGTCGGGGATACAAATCAGAAGCTACTTGGATGCATGACCATATAGACCTGGCAAAGGCATTGGAAGAACAATTGTTTAATCGTCTCGTTGTGGTGATAGAAAACACATTTCGTACTTCCATGCCAATTGCATTTTGCAAAATTGTCTTTAGTTAGGATTACTCCTCGACGCAAATACCAGCCAAAAATCTTAATTTTGAGCGGTATTTTCATCTTCCAAATTTTCTTGTTCTTATCAACTGGTATTTGAGGTTGGATAATTGCATTGTACAAAGAACTTACAGAGAACTTTTCATTGGATTGTAAGTTCCAATGAAATTCATCCTGACCTTTCAACTAAATGGAGTCCAAACGTAGAAGTAAGGCATTCCATGCCACAAGTCTCGGACCGATTAAATCCCGTCTAAACGTCACTATTGGAGGTGAGGTTGCCATTTGATACGTCTCCGACGTATCGATAATTTCTTATGTTCCATGCCACATTATTGATGATATCTACATGTTTTATGCATACTTTATGTCATATTTATGCATTTTCCGGCACTAACCTATTAACGAGATGCCGAAGAGTCAGTTGTTGTTTTCTGCTGTTTTTGGTTTCAGAAATCCTAGTAAGGAAATATTCTCGGATTGGATGAAATCAACGCCCAGGGGCCTATTTTTCCACGAAGCTTCCAGAAGACCGGAGGACTTACGAAGTGGGGCCACGAGGTGGCGCCACACTAGGGCGGCACGGCCCAAGCCTTGGCCGCGCCGGCCTGTTGTGTGGGCCCCTCGTGTGGCCCCCTGACCTGCCCTTCCGCCTACTTAAGGTCTCTGTCGCGAAAACCCTATGACGTTCGACGAAACCAGAGAAACCTTCCAGAGCCGCCGCCATCGCGAAGCCAAGATATGGGGGACGGAGTCTCTGTCGGCACGCCGCCGGGACGGGGAAGTGCCCCCGGAAGGCTCCTCCATCGACACCACCGCCATCTCCATCAACGTTGCTGTCTCCCATGAGGAGGGAGTAGTTCTCCATCGAGGCTCGGGGCTGTACCGGTAGCTATATGTGGTTAATCTCTCTCCTATGTGCTTCAATACAATAATCTCATGAGCTGCCTTACATGATTGAGATTCATATGATGATGCTTGTAATCTAGATGTCATTATGCTAGTCAAGTGGATTTTACTTATGTGATCTCCGGAGACTCCTTGTCCCACGTGTGTAAAGGTGACAGTGTGTGCACCGTGTGGGTCTCTTAGACTATATTTCACAGAATACTTATTCACTGTTATGAATGGCATAGTGAAGTGCTTATTTATATCTCTTTATGATTGCAATGTGTTTTGTATCACAATATATCTGTGTGCTACTCTAGTGATGTTATTAAAGTAGTTTATTCCTCCTGCACGGTGTAATGGTGACAGTGTGTGCATCGTGTAGTACTTGGCGTAGGCTATGATTGTGATCTCTTGTAGATTATGAAGTTAACTATTGCTATGATAGTATTGATGTGATCTATTCCTCCTTTCGTAGTGTGAAGGTGACAGTGTGCATGCTATGTTAGTACTTGGTTTGGTTATGTTGATCTGTTATGCACTCTAAGGTTATTTAAATATGAACATTGAATATTGTGGAGCTTGTTAACTCTGGCATTGAGGGTTCGTGTAATCCTACACAGTTAGTGGTGTTCATCATGCAACAAGAGGGTGTAGAGTCTAGCATCTATCTATTTATTCTGTTATGTGATCAATGTTGAGAGTGTCCACTAGTGAAAGTATGATCCCTAGGCCTTGTTCCTAAATACTGCTATCGCTGTTTGTTTACTGTTTACTGCATCTATACTTCTGCAATATTACCACCATCAACCACACACCAGTCCTGGACAGCAAAGCACTTTTCTGCCGTTGCTACTGCTCGCATTTATTCATACCACCTGTATTTCACTATCTCTTCGCCGAACTAGTGCACCTATTAGGTGTGTTGGGGACACAAGAGACTTCTTGCTTTGTGGTTGCAGGGTTGCATGAGAGGGATATCTTTGACCTCTTCCTCCCGAGTTCGATAAACCTTGGGTGATCCACTTAAGGAAACTTGCTGCTGTTCTACAAACCTCTGCTTTTGGAGGCCCAACACTGTCTACAAGAATAGAAGCACCCGTAGACATCAAGCACTTTTAGGCGCCGTTGCCGGGGAGGAAAGGTAAAAGGCACTCATACTCTGGTCCCAGGTAACTAAGTACTTTTCTGTTACCGTTGTGTGTGTGCTCGAAGCTATTTCCTTTAGATCCTGCAATTGCATCTTTTTGTTTCTTGTTTACACTAGTTAGGCATAATGGACAACAATGAGCTTCTTATTCTATTTCCTGATTTAAGACATGGATGGTTTGATGCGAAAATTAAAAAACCTATGGAACATATTAGTATGAACGCTTTGAACACCATTGTTGCTAATGATATGGAAAATTCTAAGCTTGGGGAAGCTGGTTTTGATGAGCATGATCTTTTTAGTCCACCAAGCATTGAGGAGGAAATTTACTTTGATGATACTTTGCCTCCTATTTATGATGATTATAATGATAGTAGTCTTTTAGTACCCCTGTTATGGAGGATAAATTTGATTATGATTACAATATGCCTCCTATATTTGATGATGAGAATAATAATGATAGCTACTTTGTTGAATTTGCTCCCACTATTACTAATAAAATTGATTATGCTTATGTGGAGAGTAATAATTTTATGCATGAGACTCATGACAAGAATGCTTTATGTGATAGTTATATTGTTGAGTTTGCTCATGTTGCTACTGAAAGTTATTATGAGAGAGGAAAATATGGTTGTAGAAATTTTCATGTTACTAAAATAACTCTCTATGTGCTGAAATTTTTGAAGCTACACTTGTTCTATCTTCCTATGCTTGTTACTTTGCTCTTCATGAACTTGTTTATTTACAAGACTCCTATGCATAGGAAGCATGTTAGACTTAAAATTGTTTTGAATTTGCCTCTTGATGCTCTCTTTTGCTTCAACTACTATTTCTTGCGAGTGCATCATTAAAACTGCTGAGCCCATCTTAATGGCTATAAAGAAAGAACTTCTTGGGAGATAACCCATGTGTTTATTTTGCTACAGTACTTTTATTTTGTATTTGTGTCTTGGAAGTTGTTACTACTGTAGCAACCTCTCCTTATCTTAATTTTGTTGCATTGTTGTGCCAAGTAAAGTCTTTGATAGTAAGGTTGATACTAGATTTGGATTACTGCGCAGAAACAGATTTCTTGCTGTCACGAATCTGGGCCTAATGCTCTGTAGGTAACTCAGAAAATTATGCCAATTTACGTGAGTGATCCTCAGATATGTACGCAACTTTCATTCAATTTGAGAATTTTCATCTGAGCAAGTCTGGTGCCTCAATAAAATTCGTCTTTACGGACTGTTCTGTTTTAATAGATTCTGCCTTTTATTTCGCATTGCCTCTTTCGCTGTGTTGGATGGATTTCTTTATTCCATTAACTTCCAGTAGCTTTGTGCAATGTCCAGAAGTGTTAAGAATGATTGTGTCACCTCTGAACATGTGAATTTTTGATTATGCACTAACCCTCTAATGAGTTTGTTTCGAGTTTGGTGTGGAGGAAGTTTTCAAGGGTCAAGAGAGGAGGATGATATACTATGATCAAGAAGAGTGAAGAGTCTAAGCTTGGGGATGCCCCGGTGGTTCAACCCTGCATATTTTAAGAAGACTCAAGCGTCTAAGCTTGGGATGCCCAAGGCATCCCCTTCTTCATCGACAACATTATCAGTTCCTCCCCTGAAACTATATTTTTATTCCATCACATCTTATGTGCTTTGTTTGGAGCGTCGGTTTGTTTTTGTTTTTGTTTTGTTTGAATAAAATGGATCCTAGCATTCATTGTGTGGGAGAGACACGCTCCGCTGTTGCATATGGACAAATATGTACTTAGGCTTTACTCATAGTATTCATGGCGAAGGTTGAATCTTCTTCGTTAAATTGTTCTATGGTTGGGATCAGGAAATGCTACATGTAGTAATTCTAAAATGTCTTGAATAATTTGATACTTGGAAATTGTTGTGCTCATGTTTAAGCTCTTGCATCATATACTTTGCACCTATTAATGAAGAAATACATAGAGCTTGCTAAAATTTGGTTTGCATAATTGGTCTCTCTAAAGTCTAGATAATTTCTAGTGTTGAGTTTGAACAACAAGGAAGACGGTGTAGAGTCTTATAATGTTTACAATATGTCCTTTATGTGAGTTTTGCTGCACCGGTTCATCCTTGTGTTTGTTTCAAATAACCTTGCTAGCCTAAACCTTGTATCGAGAGGAATACTTCTCATGCATCCAAAATCCTTGAGCCAACCACTATGCCATTTGTGTCCACCATACCTACCTACTACATGGTATTTCTCCGCCATTCCAAAGTAAATTGCTTGAGTGCTACCTTTAAAATTTCTATCCTTTACCTTTGCAATATATAGCTCATGGGACAAATAGCTTAAAAACTATTGTGGTATTGAATATGTACTTATGCACTTTATCTCTTATTAAGTTGTTTGTTGTGCGATAACCATGTTCTGGGGATGCCATCAACTACTCTTTGTTGAATATCATGTGAGTTGCTATGCATGTCCGTCTTGTCTGAAGTAAGGGAGATTTACCACTCATTTAATGGTTAGAGCATGCATAATGTTAGAGAAGAACATTGGGCCACTAACTAAAGCCATGATCCATGGTGGAAGTTTCAGTTTTGGACATATATCCTCAATCTCATATGAGAACATTAATTGTTGCTACATGCTTATGCATTAAAGAGGAGTCCATTATCTGTTGTCTATGTTGTCCCGGTATGGATGTCTAAGTTGAGAATAATCAAAAGCGAGAAATCCAATGCGAGCTTTCTCCTTAGACCTTTGTACAGGCGGCATAGAGGTACCCCTTTGTGACACTTGGTTAAAACATGTGTATTGCGATGACAATCCCGGTAATCCAAGCTAATTAGGACAAGGTGCGGACACTATTAGTATACTATGCATGAGGCTTGCAACTTGTAAGATATAATTTACATAACACATATGCTTTATTACTACCGTTGACAAAATTGTTTCTTGTTTTCAAAACCAAAGCTCTAGCACAAATATAGCAATCAATTCTTCCCTCTGCGAAGGGCCTTTCTTTTACTTTTATGTTGAGTCAGTTCACCTATCTCTCTCCACCTCAAGAAGCAAACACTTGTATGAACTGTGCATTGATTCCTACATACTTGCATATTGCACTTGTTATATTACTTTACATTGATAATATTCATGAGATATACATGTTATAAGTTGAAAGCAACCGCTGAAACTTAATCTTCCTTTGTGTTGCTTCAATACCTTTACTTTGATTTATTACTTTATGAGTTAACTCTTATGCAAGACTTATTGATGCTTGTCTTGAAAGTACTATTCATGAAAAGTCTTTGCTTTATGATTCATTTGTTTACTCATGTCATTACCATTGTTTTGATCGCTGCATTCATTACATATGCTTACAATAGTATGATCAAGGTTATGATGGCATGTCACTCCGAAATTATCTTTGTTATCGTTTACCTGCTCGGGACGAGCAGAACTAAGCTTGGGGATGCTGATACGTCTCCGACGTATCGATAATTTCTCATGTTCCATGCCACATTATTGATGATATCTACATGTTTTATGCATACTTTATGTCATATTTATGCATTTTCCGGCACTAACCTATTAACGAAATGCCGAAGAGCCAGTTGTTGTTTTCTGCTGTTTTTGGTTTCAAATCCTAGTAAGGAAATATTCTCGGAATTGGACGAAATCAACGCCCAGGGGCCTATTTTTCCACGAAGCTTCGAAGACCGGAGGACTTACGAGTGGGGCCACGAGGTGGCGCCACACTAGGCGGCGCGGCCCAAGCCTTGGCCGCGCCGCCTGTTGTGTGGGCCTCGTGTGGCCCCTGACCTGCTTCCGCCTACTTAAGGTCTCCGTCGCGAAAACCTATGACGTTCGACGAAACCAGAGAAAACCTTCCGAGCCGCCGCCATCGCGAATCCAAGATGCGGGGACAGAGTCTCGTTCGGCACGCCGCCGGACGGGAAGTGCCCCGGAAGGCTCCTCCATCGACACCACCGCCATCTCCATCAACGCTGCTGTCTCCCATGAGGAGGGAGTAGTTCTCCATCGAGGCTCGGGGCTGTACCGGTAGCTATGTGGTTAATCTCTCTCCTATGTGCTTCAATACAATAATCTCATGAGCTGCCTTACATGATTGAGATTCATATGATGATGCTTGTAATCTAGATGTCATTATGCTAGTCAAGTGGATTTTACTTATGTGATCTCCGGAGACTCCTTGTCCCACGTGTGTAAAGGTGACAGTGTGTGCACCGTGTGGGTCTCTTAGGCTATATTTCACAGAATACTTATTCACTGTTATGAATGGCATAGTGAAGTGCTTATTTATATCTCTTTATGATTGCAATGTGTTTTGTATCACAATATATCTGTGTGCTACTCTAGTGATGTTATTAAAGTAGTTTATTCCTCCTGCACGGTGTAATGGTGACAGTGTGTGCATCGTGTAGTACTTGGCGTAGGCTATGATTGTGATCTCTTGTAGATTATGAAGTTAACTATTGCTATGATAGTATTGATGTGATCTATTCCTCCTTTCGTAGTGTGAAGGTGACAGTGTGCATGCTATGTTAGTACTTGGTTTGGTTATGTTGATCTGTTATGCACTCTAAGGTTATTTAAATATGAATATTGAATATTGTGGAGCTTGTTAACTCCGGCATTGAGGGTTTGTGTAATCCTACACAGTTAGTGGTGTTCATCATGCAACAAGAGGGTGTAGAGTCTAGCATCTATCTATTTATTCTGTTATGTGATCAATGTTGAGAGTGTCCACTAGTGAAAGTATGATCCCTAGGCCTTGTTCCTAAATACTGCTATCGCTGTTTGTTTTTTTACTGCATCTATACTTCTGCAATATTACCACCATCAACCACACACCAGTCCTGGACAGCAAAGCACTTTTGGTGCCGTGCTAGCTCGCATTTATTCATACCACCTGTATTTCACTATCTCTTCGCCGAACTAGTGCACCTATTAGGTGTGTTGGGGACACAAGAGACTTCTTGCTTTGTGGTAGCAGGGTTGCATGAGAGGGATATCTTTGACCTCTTCCTCCCTGAGTTCGATAAACCTTGGGTGATCCATTTAAGCGAAACTTGCTGCTGTTCTACAAACCTCTGCTCTTGGAGGCCCAACACTGTCTACAAGAATAGAAGCACCCGTAGACATCACCATTACTAATGCAATGGTATCACTTTTGCGACGAACAATACTATATAACGCTGGATATTGTTCTAAGAGAGGTCTATTCCCTAGTCACGTATCCTCCCAGAAACGAATCTGCAATCCATCCTTAATATTAAAAGTACCATATGTGAAGAAAAATTTCTTCGTTGCCATTAGACCAGCCAAGAAATGCGAGTCACCCGGTTTCCAATGTATCTGGGATAACGCTTTCTCGCTAATGTACTTTCGTTTAATTATGGTTTGCCATACGCTATGTTCTGTTAGAAGCTTATAGAGCCACTTACCCAACAAGGCCGAGTTCTTGACTTCAAGATCATGAACCTCCAACCCACCCATATCTCTGGGTTTGCATACGACAGACCACTTGACTAGTCGATATTTCTTTTTTTCACTATCCCCTTGTCAAAAAAATCTCGATCTATAATAGTCGAGTTTGTGTAACACTCCGTTTGGCAAGATGAAGAAGTATATCATATACAGCACCATGTTAGTGAGTACTGCATTAATGAGTACCAATCTTCCTCCGAGGATAGCAATTTACCTTTCCAACTACTAAGTTTCTTTTAAAATCTTTCCTCGACTAGTTTCCATTCAGCTATCGAGCTCTCTCGTCTATAGAGATGAATTTCACCGTCCTTTAGGAAGTAGCTTTCTTTACCAGATTTACTCCAAGCTGCTAGCTGCCCACGAAACGATTGCCTACAGCAAGATCTGTTAACATCATCTGGGCCTGAGTGATACATGACAACTTCCTTGGATATTTCAGGTAGACAGAAGAATCAGTACTTCATATCTCTTTCCAAGGATATATTGCTTCTGATAACATATCAAATAACCTTGTTTCTTAAATCAGTGAACTGCTAGCAGTATGATTTGTCAGGAAAAGTTCCGCATAACAAATCTCCCCTTCCCTTGTACTTGTGCAGAGAGACCCGTGGTGCAGGTAACAGCATACTTGTGCAGAGAGATCTCAGGCAACCTGCACTGTTGTGATGTGCTGTATGTTCCTAGCTGAAAGCCATTTTAGTTCCTTCACAGTGTGGCTTTTCTGCATTGTGCCGGATAGCAATGTTCCTAGCTGAAAGCCATTTTAGTTCCTTCACAGTGTGGTATATGACGGTCTAGCCTCCAGAGCATTTGATGACTTGACCATTGATATCGACTTCAGGATCCACTTTGAAATAGGCGAGCAGTTGATTCGTATCCTCTCCAGACCGAAGCAGTTCCTGAATCTGAATGTGATGGTGAACGCAGCGAGATGGTCCCGATCGAATCATAACTCTACGCCCTCCGTGGAGATAATATGGACAGACTTGCACTTGCTCTGTGTGTTGGGCACTCTGTTTAAAATAGCCGGCTATAGCCGGGCTATAGCCTTTCGCTAGGGCTGCGACTATAGCTAGAGCCTTTAGAGGCTATAACAGAAATAGCCGCTAATAGCCGGCTAAGGCTATTTAGCCTTAATTTAGCCTCATAGCCGCTAACTTCCCGCTCAATGGGTCCAAAATTTGGACCAAAAATTTCAGTCGACCGGCCCATTTACTTGGCGAATAGCCACCAACCTCTAGTTATGTAATTATAGGCATAACTATGTTCTAAACTACGTAATGATGTTGTAATATTTGGATAAAACTATGTATTTAGGGCGTGTTCGGCAACTCCCCAGCTTCCAACTTCTCCAAAATCCGTCGTGGAGCAGCGCCGAACACCTTAACTCCGTGGAGCTAGATTCGAGAAGCTGAGCAAAAATGATGTACAAAAACGTGGAGCACCTCTTCTGTGATTTCGCGGATCGGCAAAATGGCGGAGCAGCGACAAATTACGGAGGACAGCCACCGCGAAGTCAAAATAACGCTTCACTAGTACTCTCCCTCACTCTGTTCGCTGGCAGCCAAATCCCCAATCGACATCTCAAAAGAAAAATCCCGATCGACCTCCCATGGCCACATCCCGTTTCGTGACCTGCCGCCGGCGCCAGCGCACGCGTTCTTTATCCCACTGCCGTCGGAGCCCTCTTCTCCTCCGAGAACGCATTCATCCCCTTCTCTATTCCCTCTGTCTCCCCAATCGACCATGATGTGTCCTCCCGCTGTTCCCCGCCTAACCGGAGCTCGCAGATGTCGCCGCGCCCCCGCCTCCCCAAGCACCGGAGACCCTCCCTCGAGCTCCGCCGTGCCCTCCTCCATCTCCTGGCCAAAGGAATCGGCCGGGGATGCCCCCAATCGACGGGGACATCCCCTTCTTCTCCGCGTCCGGCCGCCGAAAATCGGCTCGACGCCGGCGCTACAGCCCTCCTCCGGCCTCCCCGTCGCCTCCATCCTGCTCCTGGTGAGCTTGCGGTGCTAACGCACCCCTTCTCCCTCTCCCTCTTGCCCTGTACCGCCGCTGCCACGAGCACCCGCGCCCGCCGCCGTCGGACATGGTCGCCGGCCACGCTCCAGCGACGCAAACGGAGCGGCGCCACCACCATCCTGCTCGCCTTGGATAGGCGCGTCCAACGCGTCCCTCCGAGCGTCCAGGGCGCCCTCTAGCGCCGCCACGCTGTGGTCACCGGCGGCGGCACCCAAGAGGGACGGATCCAGAGCTGTACCGAACGTTTCTCGCTCCAGTTGCGACGCCGGAGTCGCATTTGAGAAGCAGGATCTACGGATTTGATGAAGCGAGAGGGTTTCCGAACACGCCCTTAACTATGTGTGAACTATTATGTGTATCTCCTATGTGAAGATGTTATTATGTTATTAATTTGTGAATTATTGATATATATATATATATATGACTATATGATGCCCAATTTTTTTTCATTATTTAGCAAATCCGCTATATGGCTATAGCCTTTCATAGCTTCAAAAAAATTCGCGGCTATCGGCTATTTTAACCAGAGGTTGGGCATCTTAAGATACTTAAATCTTCCTTGCTATCACTGTCAGAAATTCATACGGGAAGATTACTGATGATGCCAGTACAGACTTCCACTGTTTGTATGCCCAGTGATCTCAGTGTGTGCAAGCAAGTACGTTTAGCAAGGAGAGGATAAAAAAATAGCACGTGGAATAAGGAGCAAGAAAAGGAGAAAAAATATGGGGTGAGAGAGGCTCGAACTCTCGACCTCAGGATCACTCGCTTTAGCTATGAGACCTACGCGCTAGCCAACTGCGCCACCACCCCGTTGTGATAAGGATGGAAATGTTCTCCAATTTATAGACACTACTGTTTGCCTTCTACTCTATTTGGCTCTCCCATCTTCAGTCTTCTCCCCGCTAGACACCTTCTATGATTTAACGTAAGGAAATCGCCGTAAAGAGAAATTTTGGTTAGCTAAACGGTCAAATTAGTAACAGGTTTTAAAATGAGGTTATCATGATATGCCACAAAGTCAAACATAAGTTTATCCACTTGGCATGCACTTAGATGGAGAGATGATAGCCATGATTTACTTGTTGGTTGGGTAATATGATGAATCCCTGTTGTGTATGTGGTTGGACGAATAAGAATGAGTGGACCATGACTAATAGTTAACTAATTATACCACATCTCAACTTCATGGGCAAACAAGTATTAAGTATTAACACTAACCAATGGTCATGGTTCCACAAAATGACTTTGTAACAATAAATATGTTAATATTTACCTGAACGTTTGGTAATGATCGCAATTAAGACGAAGGTGGCCTTGTGCAACAAAAATGGGACTCATCGTATCCAACACTAGTAAAATATTTTTACCACATGGGTGAACTAGCTAGACCATAGATACCATCCCTACAACTCTACAAGGCTGTGACAAAACAGAGGAATGCATTAAGAGACATCTTTCTTTTTGCCTGAGTTGTCTAAGAAAAAATATATGCAAAACAAAGATCACTCTATTGAGAATATTAAAGAGATATTTCTCAAAATATTGACCGTATTTATACTAAGTTCCTGACTAAGCCGAACCATCTGGTAAACTACATGAAATATGGCATGGCCTGACTCATCCAGCCTCATTCCTCGTCCAAACACACCGAGGCATTGGGGATCTTGTTAGGCCGGTTTTAATTGGATTTTCTAGGATACCTATGTAGGAAACGAAGATGACGAACCATGATATCTTGAACTAAAGAGAAAAAAAAGCATTAGACATGCATGATTGAGATCAACAAAAAAATGGAAAACGCTTGAAATCCGGCGACCGACAGATTGCTCCAAATCGGTCGCTCGCCCTGGACGCGTGTGTGTCGATGCCAGCGCCCTGGGCCCACACACGTTGCGCCGCCACCCTCCCGTACCTCCGTGTTCCGCCTCCCCCCACCCACACACCTCTGAGCTCCTCGCCAGCGTTGCTCCACCGCCCTCATGTACCTCCACGTTCGTCGCCGTCGTTGCTCTACCACCCTTCTGCACCTTCGCGCTCGTCACCGGCGTTGCTCCGCCCACCCTTCCACACCTCCACACTCAAGAGGCTGCAATATGTTGCTGTATCCACCGGTTTGCTCTACTGTCTAACCGTTTGTTGGATTGTTGTAAATAGTTGACAATTTTGTTGGAATTGTTTCTTATTATTGTTGTAAGTAGCCACCGTCTTAGACTGTAATTGGTTATCACGTCAGTCTAACACTAAAGGTTTCCGGTTCGAACCCAAGCGAAGCCAATTTTTTTACCAAAAATATCTTTTGTATTGCGTGGAAATTGTTAAGAAGATAAAGCAGATGGCCCATGCAGGTGTCGAACCTGCGACCTTCGCGTTATTAGCACGACGCTCTAACCAGCTGAGATAATAGGCCTCACGTGGCCCAGTTATTAAAACGAGAATTTTGTTTCCATATTACTAAATCGTCATCATTATTTATTCAGCTTAAGTTTGTTTTCAAACTGAGGAACGGCTTAGCAGGAACGTGCGGCCAGAAAGGAATGAGGCGATCGAATAGAGGGGTTTGCATGCAGATCATTGCGCATGTTCAAGAAAAGAGGAAAATGAATTATTTTTTAGATGCACAGGGTGCTGAAACCCCCCGGTTCCATTTTCTCGAAGGGTCTTAGGCCAAAATTCATTAAGTAGAAGAGGAACTTTTTTACAATAGAGCCACAGCGTGGCAAATAACGGCCGATATGGCTGAGCAAAAGAAACACTACCCAGGTCCGAACACAACTCTAGGTGAAGAGAAAGCATGAGTGCTATCATCAATAAAAAACTTCAGGAGCCTACCATAGTTCCATTTTCATTAAAATGAAACCAGATCACATCCAACAGGTCCCGCAAATACAAGGCAAGAAAAGAACAAAGTCTAAAGTTCAATCGCCGCAGCCAACGAGAAAGGAAAAACCCGCACAAAGGGAGAAACTACAAGACTTAATTATCCATACCTACATCCAACACAGTCACGACAGCCAATTCCGCCCGATTGGTGCAGATCGACAGCTTCGACTTCTTCAAAGGAGATGGGCCTGGAGATACAGGCAGGTCAAGTTGTGTCGCTGGACTGAGGGATATTACCTTCAGGTGCGGAGTAGCATGGAACCTGGCCACCTGGGAGGCGAGCTGATCAGATATGCTTTGTCACCATCATACACCTAGCAGGTATGCCGGGTGTGCCGTGGCATACCCTAGGCCCAACCATGCTACCAGGTACTATGTGAATCATATGTACATACCCACCACCGCCCCGACACCGTCGGTCTATGACATCAGTCGTCTTCCACATGATCCAGGTGAAAGGCATCCCATTTAGAGTTATCATGTTAATGATCAAGATGCAATTCGCAGAGCATATATTCTTCAAGGTGCATTCAAACCATATGCACATGTTGATGTGGGCATTACCTTTCGGGTACCCGACATTGATATATCTCCTCTGGCACAACTGGGAGCCCACGACATTTACCGCAGTCCAAGATGGACCAATACGTCGGTTGCAGCAGTGGAAAGATGGAAGGAGACGGATTCTTGACAAACAAGGCAAGGAATTGTCGATTAAAGAAAAGATAGATTAGATCTTATTGTAATCTACTCGAATTCATGCAGGACTCTCGAGACCTGGCCTCCTATATAAAGGCCAGGAGAGGGCCTGACGGATCCCTACCTTGACAATTGCATACACCCACACGTACATCAAACCCTAGAAACCTTGCCTCCCGGCGAGGTCATCACCACGCAGTCTATCGGCTGCCTCATTGTAATCGATTTCACCCGTAATCAAGATCAGACAAGCAGGAGTAATAGTTTTACCTCATCGAGGGCCCTGTGTAAATCTCTCTCTTTGCTTGTTTGGTATCCGATGTCTCACCCTAACCTGCAGGATTCCGTCAACCCTAAGCCCCTAACGGTGGGCATTGCCGAGGACCCCCTCGTTACATGTTTTTCCAAAAAGGAAGATTAGGAATAGAGATCGTTCATTCAATTTTGTATGGCTTAATAATTATGACTGGTTTGAATATAGTATCATGAAGGATATCCTTTTTTTTAGCTTTGTATGCTACTTGTTCAAGAAGGGTAGTGGGCCAGATACATTTATTGTTGACAGATGGAGAAACTGGAATATTGGAGATAAAACACTCTTGAAACATTTGGGCTCTAATGCACAACCACAGCTCAAGAGACATACAATGGTTTCATAAATCCCAAGGTATCAATTAATTATCACAAAATAAGGCTAACATATTCACTTAGATGTATCAAGTTTCTTTTGCACCAAGGGCTGGCATTCCGAGGACATGATGAAAGTGAAGAGTCTGGCAATAGAGGGGAACTTTCTTGAACTTTTGAAGTTTCTTGCAGAAAATAGTGAAGAAGTGACTAAGTATGTTTTGAAGAATGCTCCAGGTAATTGCATCGTAATTAGATTAAAGATACAAAAGGAGATTATTCAATGTTGTGCAATAGAAACTAGAAAGAAAATAATTGAAGAACTTTGAAAGTGGATGAAGATAATATAATCGAGACTTTCATGTCCTTAAGGAAGCGTAGGCCAGATTAGTAGTAATGTAATTTTCTTTTTATGAATATTTCAGATTATTAGTGTGTTTGAACTATTTGTGTGGTGGTTTATGCAACTTTCTAATTAATCTTTCAATTAGATATTATTTATTTCTCCTATACCATTTTACAATGAAAATTGTATAATTGATAATTGAATTGAAAATTCATTTTCTAAAAAAGTCCATTATTTTTTGGCGTGGCATACCCATTAGCAAAATCCTAGGTTCGCCAATGTCACGCAGGGCTTCAGAGAGAGAGAGAGATTACATGTTCAGCGTCATGGCGGGCATCTCAACCACTGGAGATAGATTCACCCCACTCCATCAGAGTAAGAACCGGATACATGTTTCACATTTCTTTAATGTCAGTAACAAGACCATCTACACCATTTTAGAGAGTGGATAAAAGTTTTAATTCTCCTTTGATTAGCCACTGCATGGAAATATGCAATGTTTTGTGTCACCCTCCAAGATATCTTTATCTCTGGAGCGTTTCCTAGTTTTTGTCTCCTCTTTGAGCTAGATATATTTTATTTCTACACTAATATTCTTCATTCTAGATTGCTCAACATCTGAAAGCTCAGAGGTTCTAGCCTTAATGTCCAAGGCATCATATTTTTTTTCGAAATGGGGAAAAAATTGCCCCAGCTTCTGCATCCAAGGGATGCACACAGCTTTTTTATTAGATTATTCACAATACTTTACAAGAGCAATACAAAAATCAAACTCGAAGTCACCTCGCTAAACCTAGAGAGGGATGAAGGGGGTAACAATTCACCAACTCACATCAACCAAAAACCAAATGCCTTCCCAGGCCGCCCAGCAGTGAGAAGCACATCAGTCAAGACTCCCAATACGCCAACGCCTAAGCCATAGAAGTTGCTACCGCCGTCTTCCTCGATCCATCTCAAGAGATCATCGCATTGCCAGGCCTGCCATCGATGCCGCCACGGCGCCAGACGACTCCACCACCCTGCGCGAGTCCATCACACTCCATCCCGAGACACCACTGCACCATGCCACGGCGACTCGACCGCCGACACAGCCAAGCACACCGCTCCACCTCAGCACCACCGCCATCCGCTGTCTGCTCCAAAAACGATGTCCCCAACAGGGAGAACGGCGTTGCGCGCCACCATCGTCCGATCCGGGAGACCAGGGTCTAGGATTTCCCCCGGAGCAGCCCAGGCGAAGAAACGCAGGCTGCAGAGACATTGTCTTCAACAAGGTAACGACGATGCACGCCGCCATCATCCGCCATGACCGAAGTTCGGCCGGCTTTCACCGGCAGCTGCGCCTCGCCATCGGGGGCTAGGCGACGGATCCCGAGATCCGCCACGGCTAGCCACACAACTAGCCGATCTCCTCAGGCGAGAGAGAAGACCACCACCGCGGTGCCACGGTCAGTGGCACCAGACGCCCGCCACCTGCCACCAGGTCGACGGCGTCTCCGCCATCCAGGGCCGCCGCCCTTGGTGCCGTGGTCCCAAACCTTGATAAGGAGCAGTGCGAGATCCGTCTCTATCACCGCTTGCCCGGCGAAGGCCGTGGCGAGGAAGAGGAGAGTCGCGCCCCCAGATCATGGCCACGCCGCCGCCACCATCACCGGCCGCCCGGCGAGGGGCCGCGCCGCCAACACCCTCCATGGGCTGGGGCCATCCCCCCGTGCGGAGGCTAGCCTCCATCCGCCGCACGGAGGGATCACGCGAGGAGACCCGCCGCCCCCATCACCGGCCGCGCCCGGCTTCGCCGGCGACGGCCTCCGGGGACGACGAGGAGGGTGGGAGGGGGAGGGGAGGACGGCGGCGGCGGCTAGGGTTTGCCACCCCAGGTCGCCCAGGAGGGGGATGACCCGAGGCTTTAGTTAAGTTGTCATTTCCGCTCCATCCAAGGCAACATATTCATCCATTATACTACTTTTATTTTTCCTAAGCTCAGGTTCTATGTTAAAGCTCCACCCCTTGTGGATTTTCTAAAACGCCTAAGTTTTTCCTGCCAGATATCTAGCATTCCAGGATTTTTTCAACTAAAGGTCTAAAATCTTTCCTCAAAAGACACCAATTTTCGAATTTGTAACTATAAGATTTTTGTGCCAGATCCACACTAGAATCCCGCAAGAAAGGGGTGTGGTCTGTACCCAGTCTAGCGAGAAGTTTAGAAGAGCTCAAAGGAAAAGGTTTGTCTACATCAGTAGTACACAAGATTCTATCAATAGTAAAAATTACTAAATTATATTTATTATTATACAAAGTAAATTGTCTGCTAGACATTTTAATTTCTAAGAGACTCTAAATCTCTATCCATGTGTTAAACTTGTCACACCATTTGTGGTCATACATTACCATTATTCTTCTAATGCTGATATCCACCTATGAGAGTGGGCATACTATCATCAACGAATAAACTATGTAATTTAGAGATGAAGTTATCTTTGCCATACTCGTAGGGAGAACCGTATACGGTGATAAGCCTAAAAGTGTTTTCGGTGGATTTAAGAGTTAAAACACAGAAAACGGAGAATTCCAAACTAATCAATATCAAATAAATATAAATCCTCCCCTACAAGAATGCCCCCCGCAGTGTCTTTAGCAGGTGAATGATGTCCTTTGAAGTTTTTATTATTGCTAATGGACTTTAGATAGGAACCTGAGAAGCCTCATTTTTAGTTTCTTGGAAACCAACGATAGTAGCATGAGTTTTTGCTATAGTATCCAAGATAAAGCTTTTTCTACCAGGGGCATTAATCCCTCTTACATTCACAAAGAGGCAATTCAGGGAGACTTCTTTTCCTGGGTGCTTGCCCCGCCCATATCCAGAGACTTTTGTCAAGAGGACACTGTGGTCCTCAAAAGCAGAGGGAATGCCTTTGAGTCCAACAGGGGTTGAAGGGATATGGGGAGATAACATCTAAATTATCAGGAAGATTAACAACTATCTAAATTATCAGGAAGATTAACAACTAAGTCCAGCTTCTCAGTAGGAGAATTAGGGTGTGAACTGCTGGGGCCAGAAAAAGAAGTTATTGGGGATGCTTGAGAGTTGAGACCAACAGAAAAATAGGAGAAGGGATGTCGCGATGCCTCAACTGTTAGTTTTCACTGATCAACTTTATACAATGTGAGAAATCGTCGAAGATTGGACAATCTTTGCTGTATTTTGGTTCACAAATATCCCGAAAGGTGTGTATCTGTCTAGCCAAACGATTCCAAGAAGTGACATATTGGGTTTGTGGATATCAATTTAAAAAAAAGTTTCGTGGTGTAGTTGGTTATCACGTCAGGCATACCACCTGAAGATCTCCGGTTCAATTCCGGGCGAAACCATACTTTTTATTCATCCTGCATTTTGTACCTACAGGACGCGGAGAGTTATTAAAAAAAATAAAAAAATAAGAAAAAATAACTCGCCCATGCAGGTCTCGCGAACCTGTGACATCGTGTTATTAGGCCACTCGCGACTCTAATATCTAAAACTATTTTAATTTTTTTTTTACTAACTCTTTGTTTATTCGGCTTAATTTTGTTTCCAAAACTGAAGAATGTTGGATAATTAGGCACAATTTCCATGATTAATTCCAGAATATAAAACATGATGGCAGCAACTACTAACATGTGAAACTCGAACATACTAGATGCATTAATCAACATGAGCAGCAGCAGCGCAAATAAAGCATCCATCGCTAAACAGATCGAGATATGTCGCACGTACCGATCTGGTGGAGGTGGCGGTGGAGGTGTAGCAGATGATGTCGCAGCAGTAACGTTGTTGATGACAACGTTGTTGACGACAGGGCGACGGGTCGAAGTAGACGGCGTTGAAGACGACGGAAGGCAGCACCGCCCGACTTGGACGGAAGGCGACCCGTGATGAAGAACTTGAGCAGTCGCGCGAGCGCTTCCCAAAAACCTAATTCGCCCTCTCCCGTACAGGATCGCAAGGACGAGCGGTTCCGGAGACCTGCTCTCCCGTTCGCCGATGCACGTCGGCGCGCGGGATGGAGTAGGCTACGATGGTGGCGCAAGCAGAGAGAGGTGGAAACCCTAACTCGTGTATTCGGTGTGTTTCTGCGGTAGCGGGCAAGAGATTATATAGGCTCGGGAAACCCTAGGCAAAGTGGGCCACGCCCACGTCGCACGAACGTTGAGTCGGTTACAGATAGCCCACGATCCGGGAGCGACCCGAACCACTAACGTGACGCGTCCGTCTAGGACTCGTTCGTTTTCCTGAGCTGCAAAAAGTAAGGAAAGTCTCGGCTCGAGGCTCAATCCACTCACCACGAGCGCGGCGCGCGTGACGTGTCGAGACGAGACGAGGCGAGCGAGGAGGAGGAGGAGCGCGCGTGTAGCACTCCTATTCTCACTCACTTACTAGTGGTGAAACAACCCACCTTATAAGGTGGTCTAACTTCCTCCCAACTTTCCATGTGGGACTAAACTTCCCACCTCTTGCCACTCACTAGTGAGCTGCCACCAACTTGGGCTCAAACTCACAAGGCTGCCACTAAGTGGGCTTTGAGATTTATAGGGAAAATCTGAAATCTAGTATGGGCCACTAAAAGTGGGCCCAATATTTCAACAATCCCCCACCAGATCTCAAATCCCCATTTAGAGATTTACCAATACTCGCTGCTTGTTTATATACCAGTGTTTCAGCGGAGACTGTTAAGTTGAACTTCCGCCTAGAACCTTAAGCTACATCCATTCACACTTGAACAATGGACTAAGCCTTGAATTGCAAGTTTTGCGTGAACAGGGTTTCACTCAAAGTCATGACCAGTACATGGCTGCCAGTAGCCTACCCCGCGGGTGAAGCATATGCGTCATACTTCATGGTCTCTTCATGAGTTTACTAGAGATCACCCAAATCTCATAGATTGCGACGTTTAACAATCGGACTCATATAGGTGTGTTATTTCAAGAATGCTCTGTAGGACAGCATCTTTGCTATAATAGCCAACATAAACACATTAAGGCTTGTCGCCAACCTGCCTTACAGCAATTGAGAGTTGTGCATCTTCACATAGAGAGGGTTACATAATACTCTCCTCAATTAAACCACTAGTTTGTTCTTCCCAGGTCCTAATTCACGGGATCTCCGATCACAAAGGTTGGGTTACCACTATGGTGTAACATCAACGGGTCTCAAACCCATCTCCCTCGATGCACTTTCTATCACATTACGTGATAGTCCCTTTGTAAAGGGATCTGCCAGGTTTTTGTCTGTTTGAATATATGTAACAGTTATTACTCCGGAGTTTCGCAATTTCCTGACAGACTTCAAACGTCTCTTGACGTGTCTTGATGACTTCGCGTTATCCTTAGAATTGTTCACTTTGACAATTACAGTTTGATTGTCACAATTCAAAAGGATTGCCGGAACAGGTTTTTCAACCACAGGCAAGTCCATCAAGAGCTCACGCAACCATTCCGATTCAACAGTGGTTGTGTCTAAAGCAGTAAGTTCTGCTTCCATAGTTGACCTCGTCAATATGGTTTGCTTGCAAGATCTCCATGACACTGCGCCACCTCCAAAGGTAAATACATACCCACTTGTGGCGTACAGATCAGCTACATCTGAGATCCAATTCGAATCACTATATCCTTCAAGCACAGCTGGGTGCCCTGAATAGTGAATCCCATAACTCATTGTACCACATAGGTAGCGCATGACCCTATCAAGTGCATGCCAATGATCAGTACCCGGGTTTGACATGAACCTACTCAACTTGCTAACAGCAAAAGAGATGTCGGGTCTAGTCGCGCTCGCTAAGTACATGAGTGAGCCAACGATCTGAGAATATCTCAATTGATCTATGGCGATTCTCCGGTTCTTGCGTAATGTCACACTGGGATCATAAGGTGTTGAAGAAGGCTTGCTATCAATATAGCCGAACCGGCTCAAGATCTTCTCAACATAATGGGATTGCGTTAGAGTAATCCCACTCTCGTTCTTAATAAGCTTGATGTTCAGAATCACATCAGCTTCTCCCAGATCTTTCATATCAAAGCAATTTGACAAGAAAGACTTGACCTCGTGTATTACTTTCATGTTTGTACCAAAGATCAGAATATCATCCACATACAAACATAGTATAACACCTTCGCCCCCACCATGGCGATAGTAAACACACTTGTCAGCCTCATTGACAACAAATCCTACAGAAGTTAAAGTTCTGTCAAACTTCTCATGCCATTGCTTAGGTGCTTGTTTTAGGCCATATAAAGATTTCAGCAACTTGCACACCTTTCTTTCTTCACCTTTTACTACAAACCCATCAGGCTGATCCATATAGATTTCCTCTTCCACTCTCCATTAAGAAAAGCTGTCTTTACGTCCATTTGATGAACGATAAGACCATAGGAGGCAGCCATGGATAGTAGTACTCGAATGGTGGTAAGTCTAGCGACAGGTGAATAGGTGTCGAAGTAATCTTCGCCTTCTCTCTGTGTGCCTTTCGCTACAAGCCGCGCCTTGTACTTCTCAATAGTACCATCAGGTCTTAGCTTCTTTTTGAACACCCATTTGCAGCCCACAGGCTTGCATCCATGGGGTCGTTCTGATAGCTCCCAAGTTCCATTAGAAAGAATCGAGTCCATCTCATTATGGACAGCTTCTTTCCAGTCATCTGCATCTGGAGATGCATATGCCTCTGCAATGGACGTGGGAGTATCATCCACAAGGTACACAATGAAATCATCACCAAAGGATTTTTCAATCCTTCGTCTCTTGCTCCGTTTAGGAGCTTCATTGTCATCCTTCTCAATAACAATCTCATGTGATTGTTCAAAATATTCATTAGATGTACTAGATTCAGGAACTATCTCAGTCGAAATTCTAGCAATGCTATGCATATCTTTCATAGGAAACATATTCTCAAAGAATGTTGCATCACGAGATTCCATAATAGTGTCAACATGCATATCAGGTACTTCAGATTGAACTACTAAAAATCTATAGCCTACACTCCGCGGAGCATAACCTAGAAAGATACAATCCACTGTCTTTGGTCCGAGTTTGCGCTTCTTAGTAATTGGAATATTGACTTTCGCCAAACATCCCCATGTGCGCAAATACGAAAGTGATGATTTTCTCCCAGACCACTCCTCGTAAGGGGTTTTATCTTTATTCTTGTTAGGAACTCTATTCAGGACATGACATGTAGTCAACAAAGCCTCCCCCACCATGCCTTTGATAAACCAGCAGTGGCTAACATGGAATTCACCAAGTCAGTCAGCGTGCGGTTTTCCTCTCGGCAACCCCGTTTGATTGGGGAGAATAGGGAGGCGTCCTCTCATGAATAATACCATGTTCCTCACAGAATTCATCAAAGATTTTAGGAAAATATTCACCACCACGATCCGACCTAAGACGCTTGATCTTTCTCTCTAATTGATTTTCAACTTCGGCCTTATAAATTTTAAAGTAGTCTAAAGCTTCATCTTTAGTTCGCAACAAATAAACATAGCAAAATCTAGTCGCATCATCAATCAATGTCATGAAATATCTCTTTCCACCTTTTGTCAACACACCATTCATCTCGCATAGATCAGAATGTATGAGTTCTAGAGGTGCCAAGTTTCTCTCCTCGGCCGCCTTGTGAGGCTTCCGAGGTTGCTTTGATTGCACACAACTATGGCACTTAGAACCTTTGGCAATGGTGAACTTCGGAATTAAACTTAAACTGGATAGCCGAGACATTAAACCAAAATTAATGTGACATAAACGAGAATGCCAAACACTGGTATCATCACTAACATTGCCACAAATATGGTTCACAGACTTATTACTGAAATCAGAAAGCGAAAAGCGGAACAAGCCTCCGCACTCATAGCCTTTACCAATAAATTGTCCAAACTTGGAAACAACTACTTTATTCGACTCTAAAACAACCTTAAACCCATCTCTACATAGAAGGGAGCCGCTAACGAGATTCTTGTTCATAGTAGGGACATGCTGCACGTTCCTCAGCTGCACGATCTTCCCAAGTGA
Organism: Lolium multiflorum; assembly: GCA_030979885.1. Lineage (NCBI taxonomy): Eukaryota > Viridiplantae > Streptophyta > Magnoliopsida > Poales > Poaceae > Lolium > Lolium multiflorum. The sequence continues at coordinate 243,578,036 of CM061747.1, forward strand.
ACTTCAGATCTACCGTGCCAACACCACGAACAGAATGTGACCCATTCCCCATCAAGACGGAAGAATCCCGGCGACCTGGTAAGAAGTGAACATGGATATGTCAGCACACACATGAACATTAGCACCCGTATCAATCCACCAACATGGAGATTGAATTACCGAAAGAACAGTAAAGAGATTACCGTACCCATCAGCATTGCTAGCGGTCACCGTGTTGACTTGCCTCGCCTTTTTCTTGCGGTCTGCCCTCTCTGGACAGTCCTTAGAAAAGTGGCCAGTCTCTCCACAGGTAAAGCAGCTCAGATCTGCTTTGTTTATCATCTTCTTCTTCTTGAAGGTTGTAGTCTTCATAGGCTTATTGAAGGAGGGCTTGTTATTCCCTTTGTTCTTGCTGTAGGGTTTCTTCTGCACCATGTTGGCGCTAGACTGACCCTCTCCTTTCTCAGTAGTATCCTTAGCCCGAGCTTTCTCCTCAACATCAAGAGACGCTATCAGATTTTCAACTGATATCTCCTGTCTCTTGTGTTTGAGAGTTGTGGCAAAGTTCCTCCATGAAGGGGGCAACTTAGCAATAATGCATCCAGCCACAAACTTGTCAGGTAAGGCACACTTAAGGAGTTCAAGCTCTTTCGCAATGCACTGTATCTCATGAGCTTGTTCGACTACAGAACGGTTGTTCACCATCCTGATGTCATGGAAGCTCTCCATGATGTACAGTTCACTGCCTGCATCGGTTGCACCGAATTTGGCATTCAGTGCATCCCAGAGCTCTTTACCGTCTACTATGTGCATATACACATCACATAGACGATCAGCAAGAATGCTCAGTACGCATCCGACAAACAGTATTGTCTTCCTTGAACTTGTTCTGATCTTGGTCAGATATAGTTCCTTCAGGAAGACCATTACTCACATGGAACACTTTCAGATGAGTAAGCCAGCGTGGCCTTAATCTGCCACCTCTTAAAGTGCACACCGGTAAACTTATCCGGCCTCAGGCATCAGCAAAACCAGCCATAGTTAACTCAGGAAATTGCCTACAATTAGGTTTTTGGATTGTTGGATAATTAGGCACAATTTCCATGATTAATTCCAGAATATAAAACATGATGGCAGCAACTACTAACATGTGAAACTCGAACATACTAGATGCATTAATCAACATGAGCAGCAGGCGCAAACGATAAAGCATCCATCGCTAAACAGATCGAGATATGTCGCACGTACCGATCTGGTGGAGGTGGCGGTGGAGGTGTAGCGGATGATGTCGCAGCAGTAACGTTGTTGATGACAACGTTGTTGACGACAGGCGACGGGTCGAAGTAGACGGCGTTGAAGACGACGGAAGGCAGCACCGCCCGACTTGGACGGAAGGCGACCCGTGATGAAGAACTTGAGCAGTCGCGCAGAGCGCTTCCCAAAAACCTAATTCGCCCTCTCCCGTACGGGATCGCAAGGACGAGCGGTTCCGGAGACCTGCTCTCCCGTTCGCCGATGCACGTCGGCGCGCGGGATGGAGTAGGCTACGATGGTGGCGCAAGCAGAGAGAGGTGGAAACCCTAACTCGTGTATTCGGTGTGTTTCTGCGGTAGCCGGGCAAGAGATTATATAGGCTCGGGAAACCCTAGGCAAAGTGGGCCACGCCCACGCCGCGTTTCGAGTCGGTTACGATAGCCCACGATCCGGAGCGACCCGAACCGACTAGGACTCTGTTCGTTTTCCTGAGCTGCAAAAAGTAAGGAAAGTCTCGGCTCGAGGCTCAATCCACTCACCACGAGCGCGGCGCGCGTCGAGACGAGACGAGACGAGACGAGGCGAGCGAGGAGGAGGAGGAGCGCGTGCACTCCTATTCTCACTCACTTACTAGTGGTGAAACAACCCACCTTATAAGGTGGTCTAACTTCCACATTTCCAGTGGAAACTTCCCCTCTGCCTCACTAGTGAGCTGCCACACCAACTCACAACTAAGTGGGCTTTGAGATTTATAGGGAAAATCTGAAATCTAGTATGGGCCACTAAAAGTGGGCCCAATATTTCAACAAAGAACAGGCTGGTTTTGTATTAACAGGACCGTACGTGGCAGCTAGAAGGAATGATGCGATCGACCAGAGCTGCCCCAGAGCCAAAAATAAAAGAGGGGGTTGCATGCGGATCATTCGGCATGTTGAATAAAAGAGGGAAAGGAACTCTGCAATGGAGGTGAATGTGAATATCGTTCGCCCTTTCATGGCGAGAACTCTGCAGGCGTTCTACAAGCATGATAGCCCGCAGGCAGATAATACAGGGAGCAGATCAACACGAGTCACAGACCACGGTCCAACAGTAAGCCCTCTCATTGGACATGATTACCACAAATCTGTTAACATCATCATCAGTGATGGTGAACGCAGCGAGATGGTCCTGAAGCATAACTATACGCCCCTACCTCTGTGTGTTGGGCATCTGAAGATGCTTAAATCTTCCTTGCTGTCACTGTCAGAACTTCATACGGGAAGATTACTCATGATGCCTTCATACGGGAAGAATACTCATGATGCTAGTACAGACATCCACTGTTTGTATGCCCAATGATCAGCGTGTGCAGTATGCCAGCAAGGAGAGGATCAAAAAATAGCACGTGGAATAAGGAACAAAAAAAGGAAAAAATGGGGCGAGAGGCTCAGGATCACCCGCTTTAGCTATGAGACCTACACGCTAGCCAACTGCGCCACCACCTAATTGTGATAAAAATGAAACATGTACTTATTTATTATTTATTGTAGATTATTGTTTGCCTTCTAGTCTATTTGGTTCCTCTATATTCTCCCCTCTAGATGACGTAAAGAGAAATTTTGGTTAGCTAAACGGTAAAATAGTCAAAATATATAAAAAGAAGATTATCATGATATGCCACAATGTCAAACAAAGTTTTATCGGCTTGGCATGCATTTAGATGGAGAGATGATAGACATATTGAAATTTACTTGTTGGTTGGGTAATATGATGAAACCGTGTTGTGTGTGTGGTTGGGCGAATGGGAATGAATGGACCATGACTAATAATTAACTAATTATACTACCTCTCAACTTCATGGGCAAACAGGCATCAACAATAAGCAAAAGTCACGGTTCCGTAAAATGACTTCTTAAGAATAAATATGTTAATATTTACCGAACATTTGCTAATTTTTTTTTTTTTGAAACGGAGGCAAAAGCTTTGCCTCATTCTATTAATTAAGAAGAAAGTGCCCAATTTTTAGGAGAAAATCGGGCGAAAACCAACAACACACACTTAGCACCCCGGTCAACCTGGCTACCCACACAAAGCACATACGCCATCGAGGAGAAAGGCCATCGGTGAGGATGTCATCGAGCGTCATCGTCGTCACTCCTCCACGAGACAGCGATTCCGACTTCACCTTAGACAACCGCCACCGAGACCCTCGCCGCAAACGACATCGAAACCCAAGTGAGCCTATGCCAAACAGTCGACCCCCAAGCACGTCGAGGAGGAGGCAACTCCGACTTCAACCGTGACCTTCGTAGGAGAAGTTGCACGCCTTGCACCGACGCAAGCACCAATCAAGTGGCATCGTTGCCACAAGTCGCCTCGCAGCTCCGACTTCACCATCACGGCAGGGGTGACAAAGGACATGCCGCAACTCCGATCCGCTCACCATTGTCATCGTCGCCACGCAACCCATGACGCCAACACCATCCAACTTCCACGGGTCCCTCCGACCTAAGCAACTCCAAATCGATGCCCTCAAGAGGGAAGACGACACAAGAGTGCCGCCATCGACCGATCACGGTGGATCTAGGGATTCCCCCGGAGCATACCCAGACAGGAAGCCACAACGTCACCTCGGCGATGCCTTCAAGAAGGGAGCGGCGAAACCGCCGCCATCGCCGGCCTCGGCCAGCTGCCGGCCGGCCAGCAACCGAGACAAGGCGTTAGCCCGGGACTTGTCGCGCCATCCTGCTTCGTGCCCAAGACCGGACCACCTTCTTCCACCTTGCCCACACCTCGCCGCATCCGCCGAGCCGCCGCCATGGCCCGCCTCCCCATCAGATCCGGGCGAGTCCAGATCTGGCCCGCACGCAGAGACGCTGCGCAGCCGAGGTCAGCCGCACCGAGGGGTCACAACCGACCTGCAGCTCGCCGCCAACGAAGCACCTCGCCGCCGCCCATGCCGCACGTCGCCGCGCCGGCCACCTCCCACGCTAGTGCAAGGCCCAGATCGAGCCCTCCAAGCCCAGATCTGGCCCGCACGGAAGGGCTCGAGCGCCTGCCGACGTCGCTCAGGCCGTGGCACTGCCCGCACAGCCACCACGGCCGCCGAACCTGCCGGAGATGTCCGGGGCCGCCGCCCCGGCGCCCTTGCTCCGCCGCCAGCAGCTCGCCGTCCAGGGCGCCGCGCCGCTCCAGCCGGAGACCCCCGCGCACGAGGGAGGAGGTCCCGCCGCCGCCGGCTACCAGACGGGCTTTGCCCGCTGGCTGCGCCTGGCGGCGACGAGGGGAGCGGACGGAGGAAGAAGACGGGCTCGGGTGTTTGGTCGCCCGTGTCGCCTCCCTGGGAGCGACGCGGACGAAGGCCCTCTTAGGTGCGGCTTTTATTTTCTTCTCTGAACATTTGCTAATGATCAGAATTAGGAAAGTGCTGGCCTTGTGCAGCAAAAATGGGACTCATCGTATCCAACATATTAGTGAAGTATTCTTTAGCACATGGACAAACCAGACCATACCGTCCCTGCAACTATATAAGGTTGTGACAAAACAGAGGAATGCATTAAGAGATGATCGCCCACTAACTATCGTATTTTGCCAAGCAGAGCTGAGGCATTTAAGGTCTTGACATTCTTCTTTGTCTGGGTTGTATAAGAAAAAAATATACAAAGACAAGATCACTCTATTGAGTACACTTAAGAGATATTTCTCAAAATATTGACCGTATTTATGCTGCATCTCTGACCAAAATGAACAGTGTGATAAACTACATGAAATATGGCATGGTATGACTCATCCAGTCTCATTACCCCATCCAAACACACCCAAGACACTGGAGACGTGGAGATCTTATTAGGCCGGTTTTAGTTGGATTGTCTAGGATATCTATGTACGAGGAGAAAATGACGAACCAATATCCATCGCTTACAGGACAATGAGCACCATGATATATTGAACTAAAGAGAAGAAAACCATTAGATGGAGAGATAATAGACATATTCAGATGGAGTATTGAGATTTACTTGTTGGTTGGGTAATATGCTGAGCCCCTATTGTGTGTGGTTGGACGAATAGGAATGAATACACCATGACTAATTAATTAATTATGCTACCTATCAACTTCATGGTCAAACAAGCATTAACACTAGGCAAAGGACACGGTTCATCGACTTATTAACAATACACATTTTAATATTTACCAAACATTTGCTAATGATCACAATTAACAAGGTGGTAGCCTTGTGCAACAAAGATGGACTCACCATATTCAACATATTAGTGAAGTATATTTTAGCACATGGGCGAATTAGATCATATCTACCACCCCTACAACTCTACAAGGTCGTGATGAAATAGAGGACTGCGTTACGAATTAAGAGATGATCGCCCACCAACTATCGTATTTTGCCAAGAAGAGTTGAGGCATGTGGGGTCTTGACAACCTTTTTTCCCCGAGTTGTCTAAGAAATATATGTACACAAAAACAAGATCATTCTATTGAGTATATTTAAGAGATATTTCTCAAAATATTGATTGCATTTATACTACATCTCTGACCAAACTGAATCGTGTGATAAAATACGTGAAAGATGGCATGGCCCGACTCATCCAGACGCATTCCCCCATACTACCACACCTGAGGCTTTGGAGATCTTGTTAGTCTGGTTTTAGTCAAATTTCTAGGATAGCTATGTATGAGACGAAAATGATGAACCAATATCCAGCGCTTCCGAGACAATGGGCACCATGATATCTTTAATAAAAGAGAAGAAAACCGTTAGACCTGATTGCGACCATCAAAACCCATTAGAACGGCGATTGCGACCATCAAAAACTAGGTGAAAGAATATACAAAAAGGGAATTACACATATAGAACTATATACAGATCATGTCTCAGGGAGAGGTTGTCTATCCCCTGATACCGCAAGTGTTAGTTTTCATTGACTAGAAAACAAGTTAAGAAGCTATATTATCATGTGAAAAGTACAACACTATAATGATTTCCCACAAATAAATAATTATTTGATGTAGCATGCTTTAGAATACCATTCTGCCATGTTGCTGGTCTGTGACATCCGTCTATCTAGCCTCTGTGTAGCACAGCCAACACCTTTTATTTTACCTAAAAATGTTATATAAGAATTCTTGATGTCAATTGTCGGAAGGTTTCGTGGTGTAGTTGGTTATCACGTCAGTCTAACACACTGAAGGTCTCCGGTTCAAACCCGGGCGAAGCCAAGTTTTTTGATTAACATTTTTTGTACTTTTTAACTTCATGGTCCTTGATAAGTTTTGTAAAAAAGATAAATAGATGGCCCATGCAGGTCTCGAACCTGCGACCTTCGCGTTATTAGCACGACGCTCTAACCAGCTGAGCTAATAGGCCTCTTGTTATAATACAACTTAAAGTATTTTAAAACATTGTTTATTCTTTGTTTATTCAGCTTAATTTTGTTTCCCGAACTAAAGAACATGCTAGTTTTGCATTAGCAGGGTCCTACATATGGTAGCCAGAAGGACTAAGGAGATCAACCAGAGCTGCTTCCATTAGTTTTGACCCCCAAAAATAGAGGGGATTTGGATAGTGACTAATTATTCCATGCATGAACATGAATTGATTAGCTCTGGTATGCTCAGATTAGACGACACAACGTCAACGGGACTGGTTAATTTGACAAATAAAACACACGATGATTAACAGGTTTGGTAGATCCATGCCCGAGAGAAGAAACGATACCCACAAAGCCAACTTTAAAATCATCGACATTCATGATACGTGTTGGATCCCTTGCTAATGCATCTTATCACCTCAATGAAGAGTGTGTTTGGTAGCTCATACCATGGTAGGTAGACCGTAGGATCCGAGAAAGATGTTTTTTTTCGCCGGCTACCAAACTATTCCTCCGATCTCTTTTAATTGATTTGAATTTAGTACAATTTTAAAAGGTGTATAGAAAACACCATACTATTAAGAGGGATGGTCTCGATGAGCTCATTAGGGATGTTTCCTAAGCCATACACACACATCCTACCACCAAATTGACCCATCAAACTTTTTTTGGTGAGTTCAGTTTTTGGAGAAAATGCCATTTGAAAAGGTTTCAGCGAAATCGGTGGTGTCGGTTTTTCCGCCGGATTTGTTTGGCGCCCACTGGACTGCTCCGGTATATGCCGAATAGCATATCAGAGAGCCGTTTCGGCGCACCGAAAATGTTACGGCTCGTAGGTTTGAAACCGGCGAGGAATCCGGTGCACCAGTTTTGGGCCGGCTCAGGCTGCTGAACCGGCGTAGAATCTGGCATGCCAGTTTCAGTGGGAGAACTCCAGCGGGATTTCCGGTGGTGCCTGTTTGCTCGCCTGTTCACTCAGGCATGAGTCAAAATTATCGCCGGTCTGGGTCGCAAGAACTTTTCCAAACGTCTACGTTTTTCCTTGTACTATAAATACCATTTTTCCTATAAATACCCTTTTTCCTAGCTTGAGAGGGTTAGGTCTACCATTAATATCATATCCTTGTGCTCTCTCTGTCACCATTGTTGAAACACCATTTCTTGAGGATGTCCCATTCTACCCAACCAAAGCCACATCCCTTTGGTAGAAAGCAAGACGAGGTCTGGATCTCGATCCCACCACGCCAAACATCATCCCCCCACCCCCGATTTCATCGAGCAACCTTGTTACTCTTGGGTTTGTGGGAAACCCTAGGTGGTTAGGATCACTCGGAAGCATCCGAGTTGTGGATTTGTTATGACATTTTGGAGACTACCTTAAAATCTACCACAAGTGATTGTATTCCTGCGTGGGATAGACTCCGGAGAAGAAGGTGAGCCTTTGTGGCATTGGGAAGTCCTTCGTGGGATCCTACACCTTTCCAACGTGACGTACCTTCTTACCAAGGAAGGGAACACGATACTACATCTTCGTCTCCATGTTCCTCGGTTATTCCTAACCAATATCTTGTGTTGTTTACTATTGCGATAGCCTTTGTGCTTGGCATATCTTTTATCATCATATATGTTGCCTCACCCAGTTTGCATTAGACGCACTTACTACTCCGAAAAGTATAAAATTGCAAAAGAAATTAAAGAAAATTTGCATAACCTATTTACTCCCTCTAGGTTACCATCTCTATCCTTTCAATTGGTATCAGAGAAAGCACTCTTTTTAAGGGCTTTACCACCTTAAGAACGAGATGGTTTTCTGAGGATGAGACTATGAAATATACTGTCAAAGGGTTTAGGGAAATGATGGCCCGTGAAGCCCTTGAAAAGGCTAAGGCCGATTCCAATCTCAGTGACCGGATTTTCAACCTCGAGAAATGTATTAAGGGTCTTGGGGGATAAGGGTCCACTTGGTGATCAATCGGCTAACTCTGAAGTGAAACTATTGGCACCGGGTGAAGAGGGTTTTGGGGATCCTGTTCAAATGAGTGGTGCCACAAAGTCTCTTGAGCCTTAAAGTCAATACCCTTTTACATACCCTAAGTATAATCCCCTCATGCCTCACATTAACCATTCAATACCCGCTCCCTATTATAATGGAACTCACTTTTCCTTTTGGCAAACTTCTATGGAGTCTCATCTTCGTAGTTGTAGCGAGGAGCTTTGGGACATTATGGTGCATGGATCCAAGCCCAACGATCTGAACAACTTATCTCCTCATGAGTACTATGATAGTTAACTCAACGCCACCACCCGTGACAAGATTCTAAGTATGCTTCGCCGAGCTCTCCATAATTAAGTTAGTGAACTTGAGTCCTCCAAGGAGCTTTGGGATAGAATCATCGTTCACCAAGAAGTAACATCCCTCATCCAAAATTCCAAGTATGAGGCGGCCAAGTCCGAGATGAACTTATTCAATTCATGATCAATGCTAAAGTCTTTCCAATGCCTATGCAAGGCTTGATGCCCTCCATGTGAATATCAAGGGGACTTGGTTGTGACAAGTATCAAGATGGCTTTGAATTCAATGATGAGACCATCAAGTCCAAGATTGTCTGAGTAATCGCCGTCGATGAAAAACAATTGGATCTTAACTTGACTCTTCTCGATGCACAAAACAAGTTCACTTTGGATGACCTAGTCTCATGCTTTGTTGCCACGGATAATATGGCCAAGGAAGGAAAGAAGATCAAAGAGTTGAACCGTGTTATGGAAGATACTCATAGAGTTTCTTTGAAGGCTAAGGTTTTCCAAGACAAGCAAGAATGAGAAGATATTGAAGAAGATGACATCAACTAATGATATCCATGTGGATCTTGCCTTCTTTGCCTAAGAACTTAGGGAAGAAAGGTTTGAGCTACCCTAGCGATAAGAACATGATTTGTTACAATTGTAATGAATAAACCCACTTCTTCGACAACTGTCCCTACGAGAAGAGACGACAAGCTAAAGTATGAGAGGGGTGCCACGCCAAGATTTAAGCCAATCCTCATTAACGAGACACAAGAAGAACAATAGAAGAGGAGGCAAAGCTATCATTGGTGCCGATCACACTTCCGATGAGTTAGTGAGGATGCGAGAAGGTTGTGGGTGTGGCCGGTTTGGATCTTTCCGACCCGGGTCACTCTTCACCTATGACTACACCAACGACTACCCCGACAACTCTTACAGTCCCAATAATTCTGACACTTGTCTCATGGCAAGAGGTGTTTTGAAGGATGACCTAGACATCTCCTCCACCCCCAATAACTCTAACATTTGTCTCATGTCAAGAAGTGCTTAGGTGATTTCATCCTCCTTCTTGGATGATAATGATGATGTTGAAGAAGAAGATATGATCACCGACTTGTTTAAAGTAAATTGTTCTCTTCATGGTGATGCTCTTGCTAAATTTGAGTTCCTAATGAATACTGTTGCCTCACGCGAGGAATTGTAATCTCATCTGAGAAGCAAAGATTGAATCTCCTTAAGAAAGATCTAAGCAATGAGCTAGAACAACACTACATTTCTTCTAAAGCAGCAAACTGAAACCTTTGAAACTTGATAAGGTTAAGGACATGGATACAGTTGATATGGCTCTTTTAATGTCTAGATAGCTTGATGCATCAAAGAAGGAACTCGAAGTTACTCATGCTTCTCTTACTAAGGATCTTGACCACCTAGAGCTTGCTAACAAGCTTGTTAAGGGTGATCTAATGAAACTTAGGGAGAACCATGACCTACTTCAAGACACTTATGAAGAGGCGCTTGATACATCAGAATATACCATAATTGTTGATAACATTTTCCTGTGCTTCTGACTCTACCATCGATCAAGAACTTCTCATTGAGGAGAATAAGAAGTTGAAAGAGCAACTTTAGAAGGAGCGTCTCACACCCCCACCAAGGGCAAGACTCATTATGGTGTACTTGCTCATCAAAAGGTGAGAAGTTACAAGCAAAGCATTGAACGCAACCCAATGAATGACAAGAATGACGTTGTTCCACCTAACAAGGTTAACTTTGTGTAAGAAGGACACAAGGTGGATGCCAATGCCAAGAAGATCATTGTAAATGGGGGAGCTACGAGGGGCAATCCCAATCGCAAGTTTGCAGGTAAGAATAACCCATCCTATGTGATATATATGTAAGGACACACGAGGGGATGTATATGCTAAATATGTTGGCCCTCGTAGTGGTTACACTTATAAGTGGTACTCAATTTGGGTACAAAAATATCTTGTTTCTAATTCCATGGAACCCATTACTCAATGGGTTCCTTAATAAAAGACTTCATTTTGTAGAGCTAGGCCTCCGACGGTTCAAAATCAGTGTTTGATAGTGGATGCACCAATCATATGACCAGAGACAAAGGGGCGCTTGATGAATTCATTGAAGCTATCAACTCAACGTGAAGCATCACCTTTGAGGATAATTCAAAAGGAAATGTACTAGGGTAAAGGTGGTGATCACGAAAGACCTACCTATCAAGAATGTCATGCCTATCGTATCCCTTGGTTATAACTAGCTTTCAATTTATCATCTTGCGGATGCCGACCTGGTTCCTACTTTTCCAAGCATTATGTGAAATTATGTAGGAGTGATAATCTTAAATTGATCCTTGTTGAATATGTAGAAGACAACCTTTACCTGGTAATACGATATCATATGTGGAGAGGCGACTTAGCGATTGTGTGTATTTTAGTACCAAGTCGTCTAAGTACAGAGAAGCTTGGAGTGTGTGTTTTAGTACCAAGTCGTCTAAGTACATTAGTTTTTTTAACTTACCGACTGATACGTCCAAAACGTATCTACTTTCCCGAACACTTTTGCTATTGTTTTGCCTCTAATTTGTGTATTTTGGATGCAACTAACACGGACTAACGCTGTTTTCAGCAGAACTGTTCTGGTGTCTCGTTTTTGTGCAAAATCCAACTTTCAGGAAAACCTCGGGATTTTGACGAAAGGGCCTATTTTCCCAGAATAATGACGGAGCCAGAAGGACAATTGAAGTGGAGGCCCGAGGGGCCCCACACATGGGCGGCGGGGGCGCGGCCATGTGGTGTGGCCCCTCGGCCGGCCTCCGCCTTCGGTCTTATTCGCCTCGACCTAAAAACGCACGAGAGAGAAGTCGAAGTCGCGAAACCCTCCGAACGCCGCCACATTGCGAAACTCCGTCGCGGGAGCAGAAGTCTCCGTTCGGCACTCCGCGGGGAATTGGAGGAGATCATCACCGCCATCACCGCCAACGCCTCTCCATCAACCAGCCATGTTTCCCCCATCCATGTGTGAGTAATTCCCCCGCTGTAGGCCGAAGGGGATGGTAGGGATTGGATGAGATTGGTCATGTAATAGCATAAGATTGTTAGGGCATAGTGCCTAGTGTCCGTAGATGGTACTTTTATGATATTGTTGCAACTTGTTATGCTTAATGCTTGTCACTAGGGCCCGAGTGCCATGATCTCAGATCTGAACATGTTATTATTTCATCATGATATTCGTTGTTTATGATCTTACCTGCAAGTTGTATACACATGTCGCTGTCCGGAACCAATGGCCCCGAAGTGAAATCGGGACAACCGGAGGGGATGGTAGTGATGTGAGGATCACATGTGTTCACGGAGTGTTAATGCTTTGCTCGGTACTCTATTAAAAGGAGTACCTTAATATCCAAGTTTGAGGCCGGTGATACGTCTCCGACGTATCGATAATTTCTTATGTTCCATGCCACATTATTGATGTTATCTACATGTTTTATGCACACTTTATGTCATATTCGTGCATTTTCTGGAACTAACCTATTAACAAGATGCCGACGTGCCAGTTGCTGTTTCTGCTGTTTTTGGTTTCAGAAATCCTAGTAAGGAAATATTCTCGGAATTGGACGAAATCAAAGCCCAGGGGCCTATTTTTCCACGAAGCTTCCAGTCCGAAGACAGACGAAGAGGGGCCACGGGTGGCCAAACCCTAGGCGGCGCGGCCCCACCGGCCGCGCGCCTATGGTGTGGGCCCCCGTGCCGCCTCTTGACTTGCCCTTCCGCCTACTTAAAGCCTCCGTGACGAAACCCCCGCGAGAGCCACGATACGGAAAACCTTCCAGAGACGCCGTCGCCGCCGATCCCATCTCGGGGGATCCAGAGATCGCCTCCGGCCCTGCCGGAGGGAATCATCCCCGGAGGACTCTACGCCGCCATGGTCGCCTCCGGTGTGATGTGTGAGTAGTCTACCCCTGGACTATGGGTCCATAGCGGTAGCTAGATGGTTGTCTTCTCCCCATTGTGCTATCATTGTCGGATCTTGTGAGCTGCCTAACATGATCAAGATCATCTATCTGTAATTCTATATGTTGCGTTTGTTGGGATCCGATGAATAGAGAATACTTGTTATGTTGATTATCAAAGTTATGCTTATGTGTTGTTTATGATCTTGCATGCTCTCCGTTACTAGTAGATGCTCTGGCCAAGTAGATGCTTGTAACTCCAAGAGGAGTACTTATGCTCGATAGTGGGTTCATGCCTGCATTGACACCTGGGACAGTGACAGAAAGTTCTAAGGTTGTGTTGTGCTGTTGCCACTAGGGATAAAACATTGATGCTATGTCTAAGGATGTAGTTGTTGATTACATTACGCACCATACTTAATGCAATTGTCTGTTGCTTGCAACTTAATACTGGAGGGGTTCGGATGATAACCTGAAGGTGGACTTTTTAGGCATAGATGCAGTTGGATGGCGGTCTATGTACTTTGTCGTAATGCCCAATTAAATCTCACTATACTCATCATGATATGTATGTGCATTGTCATGCTCTCTTTATTTGTCAATTGCCCAACTGTAATTTGTTCACCCAACATGCTGTTCGTCTTATGGGAGAGACACCTCTAGTGAACTGTGGACCCCGGTCCAATTCTCTTTACTGAAATACAAATCTCTGCAATACTTGTTTTACTGTTTTCTCGCAAACAATCATCTTCCACACAATACGGTTAATCCTTTGTTACAGCAAGCCGGTGAGATTGACAACCTCACTTTCGTTGGGGCAAAGTACTTTGGTTGTGTTGTGCAGGTTCCACGTTGGCGCCGGAATCCGGTGTTGCGCCGCACTACATCTCGCCGCCATCAACCTTCAACGTGCTTCTTGACTCCTACTGGTCCGATTAAACCTTGGTTTCTTCTGAGGGAAACTGTGCGCATCACACCTTCCTCTTGGGGTTCCCAACGGACGCGTGTCGAACGAAAGACAATACGTCAATCACGCGCATCAAGCAAATTTCTGGCGCCGTTGCCGGGGAGATCAAGACACGCTGCAAGGGGAGTCTCCACTTCTCAATCTCTTTACTTTGTTTTTGTCTTGCTTAGTTTTATTTACTACTTTGTTTGCTGCACTAAAACAAAATACAAAAAAATTAGTTGCTAGTTTTACTTTATTTGCTATCTTGTTTGCTATATCAAAAACACACAAAAAATTAGTTACTTGCATTTACTTTATCTAGTTTGCTTTATTTACTACTGCTAGAATGAATACTCCTGAGAACACTAAGTTGTGTAATTTCACTAGTTAGGCATAATGTACAAGAGTGAGCTTCTTATTCTATTTCCTGATTTAAAACATGGATTGTTTGATGCGAAAATTAAAAAACCTATGGAACCTTATTTGCATGCTGGTAGTAATATTAGTATGAACGCTTTGAACACCATTGTTGACAATAATATAGAAATTTCTAAGCTTGGGGAAGCTGGTTTTTATGATCTTTTTAGTCCCCCAAGCATTGAGGAGAAAATTTTCTTTGATGATACTTTGCCTCCTATTTGTGATGATAATAATAGTGGTCTTTTGGTACAACCTACTATGGAGAGTGAATTTTGTTGTGATTATACTATGCCTCCTACACTTGATGAGAATAATAATGATAGCTACTTTGTTGAATTTGCTCCCACTACAACTAATAAAATTGATTATGCCTATGTGGAGAGTAATAATTTTATGCATGAGACTCATGATAAGAATGCTTTATGTGATAGTTATATTGTTGAGTTTGCTCATGATGCTACTGAAAGTTATTATGAGAGAGGAAAATATGGTTGTAGAAATTTTCATGTTACTAAAATGCCTCTCTATGTGCTGAAATTTTTGAAGCTACACTTGTTTTATCTTCCTATGCTTGTTACTTTGCTCTTCATGAACTTGTTTATTTACAAGATTCCTATGCATAGGAAGCATGTTAGACTTAAATGTGTTTTGAATTTGCCTCTTGATGCTCTCTTTTGCTTCAACTACTATTTCTTGCGAGTGCATCATTAAAACTGCTGAGCCCATCTTAACGGCTATAAAGAAAGAACTTCTTGGGAGATAACCCATGTGTTATTTTGCTACAGTACTTTGTTTTATATTTGTGTCTTGGAAGTTGTTTACTACTGTAGCAACCTCTCCTTATCTTAGTTTTGTGTTTTGTTGTGCCAAGTAAAGTCTTTGATAGTAAAGTAAGTACTAGATTTGGATTACTGCGCAGTTCCAGATTTCTTTGCTGTCACGAATCTGGGTCCACCTCCCTGTAGGTAGCTCAGAAAATTATGCCAATTTTCGTGCATGATCCTCAGATATGTACGCAACTTTCATTCAATTTGAGCATTTTCATTTGAGCAAGTCTGGTGCCATTTTAAAATTCGTCAATACGAACTGTTCTGTTTTGACAGATTCTGCCTTTTATTTCGCATTGCCTCTTTCGCTATGTTGGATGAATTTCTTTGATCCACTAATGTCCAGTAGCATTATGCAATGTCCAGAAGTGTTAAGAATGATTGTGTCACCTCTGAATATGTCAATTTATATTGTGCACTAACCCTCTAATGAGTTGTTTCGAGTTTGGTGTGGAGGAAGTTTTCAAGGATCAAGAGAGGAGTATGATGCAACATGATTAAGGAGAGTGAAAGCTCTAAGCTTGGGGATGCACCCGGTGGTTCACCCCTGCATATATCAAGAAGACTCAAGCGTCTAAGCTTGGGGATGCCCAAGGCATCCCCTTCTTCATCGACAACATTATCAGGTTCCTCCCTGAAACTATATTTTTATTCCATCACATCTTATGTGCTTTTTCTTGGAGCGTCGGTTTGTTTTTGTTTTTTGTTTTGTTTGAATAAAATGGATCCTAGCATTCACTTTATGGGAGAGATACACGCTCCGCTATAGCATATGGACAAGTATGTCCTTGGTTTCTACTCATAGTATTCATGGCGAAGTTTCTCCTTCGTTAAATTGTTATATGGTTGGAATTGGAAAATGATACATGTAGTAATTGCTATAAATGTCTTGGGTAATGTGATACTTGGCAATTGTTGTGCTCATGTTTAAGCTCTTGCATCATATGCTTTGCACCCATTAATGAAGAAATACATAGAGCATGCTAAAATTTGGTTTGCATATTTGGTTTCTCTAAGGTCTAGATAATTTCTAGTATTGAGTTTGAACAACAAGGAAGACGGTGTAGAGTCTTATAATGTTTTCAATATGTCTTTTATGTGAGTTTTGCTGCACCGGTTCATCCTTGTGTTTGTTTCAAATAAGCCTTGCTAGCCTAAACCTTGTATCGAGAGGGAATACTTCTCATGCATCCAAAATACTTGAGCCAACCACTATGCCATTTGTGTCCACCATATCTACCTATACTACATGGTATTTTCCCGCCATTCTAAAGTAAATTGCTTGAGTGCTACCTTTAAAATTCCATCATTCACCTTTGCAATATATAGCTCATGGGACAAATAGCTTAAAAACTATTGTGGTATTGAATATGTAATTATGCACTTTATCTCTTATTAAGTTGCTTGTTGTGCGATAACCATGTTTACTGGGGAACACCATCAACTCATTGTTGAATTTCATGTGAGTTGCTATGCATGTTCGTCTTGTCTGAAGTAAGGGCGATCTACACTGAGTTGAATGGTTTGAGCATGCATATTGTGAGAGAAGAACATTGGGCCGCTAACTAAAGCCATGATTCATGGTGGAAGTTTCAGTTTTGGACAAACATCCTCAAATCTCTAATGAGAAAAGAATTAATTGTTGTCAAATGCTTAAAGCATTAAAAGAGGAGTCCATTATCTGTTGTCTATGTTGTCCCGGTATGGATGTCTAAGTTGAGAATAATCAAAAGCGAGAAATCCAAATGCGAGCTTTCTCCTTAGACCTTTGTACAGGCGGCATAGAGGTACCCCTTTGTGAAACTTGGTTAAAGCATATGTATTGCGGTGATAATCCAGGTAGTCCAAGCTAATTAGGACAAGGTGCGGGCACTATTGGTACACTATGCATGAGGCTTGCAACTTATAAGATATAATTTACATGATGCATATGCTTTATTACTACCGTTGACAAAATTGTTTCATGTTTTCAAAATCAAAGCTCTAGCACAAATATAGCAATCGATGCTTTTCCTCTATGAGGACCATTCTTTTACTTTCAATGTTGAGTCAGTTCACCTATTTCTCTCCACCTCAAGAAGCAAACACTTGTGTGAACTGTGCATTGATTCCTACATACTTGCTTATTGCACTTATTATATTACTCTATGTTGACAATATCCATGAGATATACATGTTACAAGTTGAAAGCAACCGCTGAAACTTAATCTTCTTTGTGTTGCTTCAATACCTTTACTTTGAATTATTGCTTTATGAGTTAACTCTTATGCAAGACTTATTGATGCTTGTCTTGAAGTGCTATTCATGAAAAGTCTTTGCTTTATGATTCACTTGTTTACTCATGTCATACATATTGTTTTGATCGCTGCATTACATATGCTTTACAAATAGTATGATCAAGATTATGATGGCATGTCACTCCAGAAATTATCTGTGTTATCGTTTTACCTGCTCGGACGAGCAGAACTAAGCTTGGGATGCTGATACGTCTCCGACGTATCGATAATTTCTTATGTTCCATGCCACATTATTGATGTTATCTACATGTTTTATGCACACTTTATGTCATATTCGTGCATTTTCTGGAACTAACCTATTAACAAGATGCCGAAGTGCCAGTTCTGTTTTCTGCTGTTTTTGGTTTCAGAAATCCTAGTAAGGAAATATTCTCGGAATTGGACGAAATCAAAGCCCAGGGCCTATTTTTCCACGAAGCTTCCGGAAGTCCGAAGACGAGACGAAGAGGGCCACGGGGTGGCCAAACCCTAGGCGGCACGGCCCCACCCCGCCGCGCCTATGGTGTGGGCCCCGTGCCGCCTCTTGACTTGCCCTTCCGCCTACTTAAAGCCTCCGTGACGAAACCCCATGCGAGAGCCACGATACGGAAAACCTTCGGAGACGCCGTCGCCGCCGATCCCATCTCGGGGGATCCAGGAGATCGCCTCCGGCACCGGGAGAGGGGAATCATCCCCGGAGGACTCTACGCCGCCATGGTCGCCTCCGGTGTGATGTGTGAGTAGTCTACCCCTGGACTATGGGTCCATAGCAGTAGCTAGATGGTTGTCTTCTCCCCATTGTGCTATCATTGTCGGATCTTGTGAGCTGCCTAACATGATCAAGATCATCTATCTGTAATTCTATATGTTGCGTTTGTTGGGATCCGATGAATAGAGAATACTTGTTATGTTGATTATCAAAGTTATGCTTATGTGTTGTTTATGATCTTGCATGCTCTCCGTTACTAGTAGATGCTCTGGCCAAGTAGATGCTTGTAACTCCAAGAGGGAGTACTTATGCTCGATAGTGGGTTCATGCCTGCATTGACACCTGGGACAGAAGTTCTAAGGTTGTGTTGTCTGTTGCCACTAGGGATAAAACATTGATGCTATGTCTAAGGATGTAGTTGTTGATTACATTACGCACCATACTTAATGCAATTGTCTGTTGCTTTAAACTGGAAGGGGTTCGGATGATAACCTAAAGGTGGACTTTTTAGGCATAGATGCAGTTGGATGGCGGTCTATGTACTTTGTCGTAATGCCCAATTAAATCTCACTATACTCATCATGATATGTATGTGCATTGTCATGCTCTCTTTATTTGTCAATTGCCCAACTGTAATTTGTTCACCCAACATGCTGTTCGTCTTATGGGAGAGACACCTCTAGTGAACTGTGGACCCCGGTCCAATTCTCTTCTGAAATACAAATCTACTGCAATACTTGTTTTTTGTTTCTGCAAACAATCATCTTCCACACAATACGGTTAATCCTTTGTTACAGCAAGCCGGTGAGATTGACAACCTCACTGTTTCGTTGGGGCAAAGTACTTTGGTTGTGTTGTGCAGGTTCCACGTTGGCGCCGGAATCCCTGGTGTTGCGCCGCACTACATCTCGCCGCCATCAACCTTCAACGTGCTTCTTGACTCCTACTGGTCCGATTAAACCTTGGTTTCTTACTGAGGGAAACTTGCCGCTGTGCGCATCACACCTTCCTCTTGGGGTTCCCAACGGACGCGTGTCGAACGAAAAGACAATACGTCAATCACGCGCATCACCCGGCTGCCACCGGCTGGTAGGACAAAAGATGTTGTGCAAGTTTCTCATTGCGAGCACGTACGACTATAATTGGAACACATGCCTATTGATTGATTAGTACTTGGACACCGTTTTATTATTATCTGCAAATGCCCTGCTATGATTGTTACATGAGTTTCTCTCATCCATGCAACGCCCGTCATCCGTCCCCGTGCCTACATATTTTAATCCTGCTGTTTACTAAAATCACTACTGCTGTCTTTGTTACTCTCTCTGTTATTTTACTACTCTACTTATAAAACTGTTACTACCGATAAACTCTTGCGAGCAAGTCTGTTTCAGGTGCAGCTGAATTGACAACTCCGCTGTTAAGGCTTTCAAGTATTCTTTGTCTCCCCTTGTGTCGAATCAATAAATTGGGTAATACTTCCCTCGAAGACTTGCGATCCCCTATACTTGTGGGTCATCAAGACTATTTTCCGCCGTTGCCGGGAGCATAGCTTTATTTGGAAGTTCACTTGGATTAATATTGTTCGCTGCAAATTCTCCATCATGGGTAAAACTCGCGATACTAAGGTCGCCATATTACCATCCACTACAAGAAAAGGTACAACTCTGAGTACCTCCGCTGCTCTTGATTCACCATCTGTGATTGATAAACTTGTTTCACCGCCACATGCTTCAAATGCTGGTACTTCTGCTGAATCTGAAAACTCTCATAATACTAATAATATTTCTGCTGTGTTTGATGATAGTGGTTCATTGGGAACTTTTCTAGATGCTTCCATTGCTAGGTCTAGACAAATTGAAAATGCTGAAACTCCTGATGTTACTACACCTGTTAATTCACCTGAACTTGAATACTCTAGTGATGATCTTGATGAAGATTATGTGGAACTTGATGATGATTTTATTGAAAAATGCCATGCTACTACTGATGCAAGAAAAATTAAAAAGTTGCTTGCAGAACATGCTGTTAGATATAAACTGTCTCCTGATCCTAAATTTGCCACATCTCCTATAAACATTAGGGATAAAGATTATGATTTTTCTCTTGATCTATCTCATATAGCTATTGTTGAGAAAACACCTTTTTGTGGTACTGAAAAAGAAAGTGCTTGAACACATGACTGAGTTATCTACTTTGAGTAGCTTGTTTTCTGATGATATTAAGAAGCGTACTTACTTTGTTGCTAAAATCTTTCCATTCTCATTAAAGGATGACGCTAAAACTTGGTATAATAGTTTGCCACCTAGTTCTATTAAAAGTCCAAAAGAATTGCTTGCTGTTTTCTTTCGGAAATACTTTCCTGCTAGTGCTCAACATGCTGCTTTGGAGAGTTTATAATTTTGATCAGGAGATGAAGAGAAATTGCCTGAGTCTTGGGCGAGATTTTGCTCTCTTATTAGAGCTCTGCCTGACCATGATTTAGAAAAGCATGATTTACTTGATATATTTTATAGTGGACTAACCATTGAGTCTAGGGCATACCTGGATAGTTGTGCTGGTTGTGTTTTCAGGAAAAGAACTCCAGACGACGCTGAAGAATTATTGGCTAAAATAGGCCGGAATTATGATGATTGGAATACGCCTGAACCAACTCCAACGCCAATAGTGAAGAAGAGGGGTTTAATTAAATTGAATGATGAAGATATGAGGGAAGCCAAGAAGTCTCTCAAGGAGAAAGGTATTAAATCTGAAGATGTGAAGAATCTACCTCCTATAGAAGATATATGTGAGATAATTCCCCCTTCATCCATGATTGAGGTAAATTCCCTTCAACGCTTTACTAGGGAAGATATTCCGTATTCAAAACCTCCTGCGCAATGCTTAGATGAGTTTGATAATTATATTGTTAAGCAAGAAAATTTTAATATGAGAGTAGAGAATCATCTAATGGAAAATTCTCAAGCTATTAGTCAATTGCATGATATTGTGGAGAGAACCTCCAATGATGTTAAGATGCTTGTTAAACATTTTCATATGATTCAAACTCAAATTGATCAACTCACTAAAGTGCAAAATGACTTGTTAGGAAATAATGCTAAAGAAAAACATGCTTATGAAGTAACAACTAGAGGTGGTGTCTCTACCCAGGATCCTCTATATCCTGAAGGGCATCCCAAAAGAATTGAACAAGATTCTCAACGCATTGAACCTAGAGCTCATTCTAGGAAAAAGAAGAAGAAACATAAAAATGTTGTAGAATCCTCTGAACCTGTAATGATCCTAATAGTATTTCTATTTCTGATGCTGAAACTGAAAGTGGTAATGAACATGATAATAGTGAAGATAATGATAAGAATGATACTCCTGATAAAGAAGAGGTTGAAAAAGAACCTGAAAAGCATGCTAAAAATAAAAAGTATACTAAAGAAGATTTTATTGCTGAGAAACATGGTAATGAAAGAGAACCTTGGGTGCAAAAGCCAATGCCTTTTCCTGCTAAGAAACTAAAATCAAAGGAAGAAGAACACTATAATAAATTCTGTGATTGGATGAAACCTTTATTCTTGCAAATTCCTTTGACTGATGCTATTAAATTGCCTCCTTATTCAAAGTATATGAAAGATATTGTTACTAACAAAAGGAAAATCCCCAATGAGGAAATTTCCACTATGCTTGCTAATTACTCTTTCAATGGCAAAGTTCCAAAGAAGTTGGGCGACCCAGGTATACCTACTATTCCTTGTTCTATTAAGAATAATTATGTTAAAACTGCTCTATGTGACTTGGGAGCCGGTGTTAGTGTTATGCCTTTTTCTCTTTATAAGAGACTTTACTTAGATAAGCTGATACCTACTAATATATCTTTGCAAATGGCTGATAAATCTACTGCTATTCCTGTTGGTATATGTGAGGATGTTCCTGTTCAAGTTACTAATAACTGCTTGATATTAACTGATTTTGTTGTGTTGGAAATGCCTGAAGATGATAATATGTCTATTATTCTTGGGAGACCTTTTCTTAACACCGCAGGGGCTGTTATTGATTGCAATAAAGGAAAGGTTACTTTCAATGTTGATGATAAGGAACATACCGTCTATTTCCCCAAGAGAATTGAAAAAGCATGTGGAGTTAATACAATTTCTAATGTGAGAACTATCAAAGTTGGAACTATTGATTGTCCTATATATGAGCCTAAAGAAGAATATCAAACTCTTGTGATTGGATCCATATCAATACAATTCAAGGTAACATGATTGATTTGAGGTTTATTTTCTTCTTATGCTATGTAAAATTTATTTGGTGGCAAGACTTGATCAACCTTGTTAACAGATACTTTTTATATGCATAGAGGAGGTAAACAACATTTCTTTCTTCCTCCACTTGTTTTACTTACTGTAGCAATACATTTGTATCTTTACTTTATTGCATTATTGTGCCAAGTAAAGTCTCTAATAGAAGGTTGATGCTAGATTTGGATTTCTGCATAGAAACAGATTTCTTGCTGTCACGAATCTGGGTATGATTCTCTGTAGGTAACTCAGAAAAATCTGCCAATTTACGTGAATGATCCTCAGATATGTACGCAACTTTCATTAGTTTTGAGTTTTCTGATTTGAGCAACGGAAATACCTTTTTAAAATTCGTCTTTACTGGCTGTTCTGTTTTGGCAGATTATGTCTCTGTTTTTTTGCATTGTCTATTGCGGACTTTAAGCAAGGCTTTCTAGACGTGGAGAGCTGTAGCTAATGTTATATTGAGTACTTGCAATGTGTCACTACAGGGCTAAAGTGGATTAAAAGTTTTTTGAGTACTAACCCCTCTAATGAAGTTTATGAGAAGTTTGGTGTGGCAGAAGTTTTCAAGGGTTAAGAGAGAAGGGTGATATAATGTGATCAAGAAGAGTCAAAAGCCTAAGCTTGGGGGAGGTATACCGGCATCACTCATTCTTTGCATATTATGATTGCTGGATACTTGTATATACTTGTTTAGTCTCTTTGAGTGGTTTTCTAATGAGAGGAAGATGATATTTGGGGAAGTGCTACCTGAAAACAGATTCTGGGCTGTTACCGTAAAAATTCGTGCGCCCAGCCAGAACAGTATTTTGAGTTGCAAATTTTTGTGCATGTTCCCCAGGTTGTTATCTAACTTTCATTAGTTGAACACTTTTCGAACTGAGCAACGTAAGATTTTTGTAAAAATCGATTTCTGTACTGCTGTCAGGTTTTGGCAGATTTCCGCCATCTCGTTTTTCTGTGTTTCTTTTAGTTTGCTATTTCTTGTTTTCACTTTGTTTCTTTCCCAAAACACAAAAAGACCAAAAATATTTCTGTTGTTTCTCTTCATCATTTGTTTATCTTGGTTTTTGCATTTGTTTCGCTTTATTTACTATTGCTAGTTTGCTATAAGAAAACCCAAAAAGATTTTGCTTTGTTTGCATGTTTCCTTTTGTTCTTGCTCTCAAATTCGAAAACACCAAAAATATTTGCTGTTCTTCTTTGGTTTTGTAAAGTTCATCTTGAGTTCAATGGTCTTCGGTGGCTGGAGCGTGGTTTTCATTTCATATTATCCAAGCTACACAAGTGAAAAGGCAATAATGACGATCTATGACAATCTGATTGTGGTGAGAGGCTGGTATGAACTCTATTTGTTTTCATTTTTGTACATATACTCATCCATGTGAGCATGCTTAGTTGGTTCATGTGAGGTATATGTTATTTGAGAAAGTTTAGTAGTTCATGATCTCTCATGATTAGCTCCAATTTATTGATATGAGTAGCATCTCATGGATGTTTGCTTGCATTGTTTTATTCATAAGTAAGTATGGCATTGTGGTATCCTCCTCTGAATAATTCATTTATATCAACTTGGCACATGCTCACGCATGCATATGACTAAACAAAAGTCAATTAAGCCTCAATGATTTACATTGCTTCAGAGTTCTTGTATCACTTTTATGCCTCAATTAATTTATTTTGCCGCAAGCACGATTATGACAGTTCTGCTCTCTTGATTTGTCGCTCCCTAGTCTTTTGCTAGCCTTCACTTGTACTGAGCGGGAACGCTGCTCGTGCCTCCAAACACATGAAAACCAAGTTATTCTAGAGTGTCCACCATAAATACCTATGCATGGCATTTCAAACCATTCCAAGTAAATTCTCATGCGCTACCTTTAAAACCTTCAAAATGCTTCTCAATTTGTGTTAATGTTTCATAGCTCATGAGGAAGTATGTGGTGTTTAGCTTTCAACCTTGTCATTTACTTTTGACGGACTCTCATATGGAATAGTGGCACATCCGCTTATCCAATAATTTTGCAAAAAGAGCTGGCAATGGGATTCCCAGTCCCGAATTAATTAACTTAAATAGACACTCCTCCATGGTTTGTGATTGTTGGACGGCACCCGAAGGATTCGGTTAGCCATGGCTTGTGTAAGCAAAGGTTGGGGGAGTGTCATCATCATAATAAAACTAAAATAAAAAGGCACTCCTTCATGGTATGTGATTGTTGGCAGGCACCCGAGGATTCGGTTAGCCATGGTTTGTGTAAGAAAGGTTGGAAGGAGTGCCACATAAACATGCAAATAATTCATGGGAGCCGCTCTTGAAAGTCCGGTTGGCGAGGTAGTTGGTGTACCCATTACCATTCGTTGACAACAACAAACACCTCTCAAAATAATTTTACTCCTACTTTACAAATGAAAAGCTCTAGCGCATGTTAATCCCTGCTTCCCTCTGCGAAGGGTCAATCTTTTACTTTTATGTTGTGTCTCCATTATTTCTTTGAGCACTTTCTTGAGAGCACAACTGTCATTCTTAGTATAATATGCTTGTCTCAAAATATGATTGATTGTGGTATAACTTTGATGCTTTTATCTTTGACAATCACTACTTCTAGTCTTTCTATGGACTCCAGAGGTGCCCGGGCATTTATGTTTTGCCGATCAAATACAAGCGAGATACCACTTTATCATACTCTCTTATGAACATTGCAATCCTGCTTATATACATGATTCATGATGCTTATTATTAATTGTTGGTACCTCTTCATGATTGACATAGCTGTTAGATGATCTTATTTGCATGTACCTTATTATGAACTGCTCAAGTATTAGCCATATCATGAGAATATATACATCATATGAGCAAATGTGTTCGTGAAAGTTCTTTTATCGCTCAGTTGTTAACTGAATTGCTTGAGGACAAGCAATAAGCTAAGCTTGGGGGAGTTGATACGTCCAAAACGTATCTACTTTCCCGAACACTTTTGCTATTGTTTTGCCTCTAATTTGTGTATTTTGGATGCAACTAACACGGACTAACGCTGTTTTCAGAACATTCTGTGTCTCGTTTTTGTGCAGAAATCCAACTTTCGGAAAAACCTCGGGATTTTGACGAAAGGGCCTATTTTCCCAGAATAATGACGGAGCGAAGGACAATTGAAGTGGAGGCCCGAGGGCCCCACACCACATGGCGGCGCGGCCGGGGGGCCCGCGCGGCCATGTGGTGTGGCCCCTCGGCCGGCCTCCGACGCCCCCTTCGGACTACTTATTCGCCTCGACCTAAAAACGAGAAAGTCGAAGTCACCGAAACCCTCCGAACGCCGCCACATCGCGAAACTCCGTCGCGGGAGCCGAAGTCTCCGTTCGGCACTCCGCCGGACGGGGAATTGGAGGAGATCATCACCGCCATCACCGCCAACGCCTCTCCATCAACCAGCCATGTTTCCCCCATCCATGTGTGAGTAATTCCCCGCTGTAGGCCGAAGGGGATGGTAGGGATTGGATGAGATTGGTCATGTAATAGCATAAGATTGTTAGGGCATAGTGCCTAGTGTCCGTAGATGGTACTTTTATGATATTGTTGCAACTTGTTATGCTTAATGCTTGTCACTAGGGCCCGAGTGCCATGATCTCAGATCTGAACATGTTATTATTTCATCATGATATTCGTTGTTTATGATCTTACCCAAGTTGTATACACATGTCGCTGTCCGGAACCAATGGCCCCAAGTGAATCGGGACAACCGGAGGGATGGTAGTGATGTGAGGATCACATGTGTTCACGGAGTGTTAATGCTTTGCTCCGGTACTCTATTAAAAGGAGTACCTTAATATCCAGTAGTTTCCCTTGAGGCCCACCGGCTGGTAGGACAAAAGATGTTGTGCAAGTTTCTCATTGCGAGCACGTACGACTATAATTGGAACACATGCCTATTGATTGATTAGTACTTGGACACCGTTTTATTATTATCTGCAAATGCCCTGCTATGATTGTTACATGAGTTTCTCTCATCCATGCAACGCCCGTCATCCGTCCCCGTGC
Source organism: Lolium multiflorum (assembly GCA_030979885.1). Taxonomy (NCBI): domain Eukaryota; kingdom Viridiplantae; phylum Streptophyta; class Magnoliopsida; order Poales; family Poaceae; genus Lolium; species Lolium multiflorum. The sequence continues at coordinate 243,604,389 of CM061747.1, forward strand.
CTACAGTATTTTAATCCTCTGTTTACTAAAATCACTACTGCTGTCTTTGTTACTCGCTGCTGTTATTTTACTACTGCTATAAAACTGTTACTACGATAAACTCTTGCGAGCAAGTCTGTTTCCAGTGCAGCTGAATTGACAACTCCGCTGTTAAGGCTTTCAAGTATTCTTTGTCTCCCCTTGTGTCGAATCAATAAATTGGGTAATACTTCCCTCGAAGACTGTTGCGATCCCCTATACTTGTGGGTCATCACCGACACCACCAATTACAATTTAATACAACAATAATAGTACTTTTTAATAAAAATATTTTTTTATTGTATCATGTTAATACGATGCTATAGGACCACGATGCTAGCTAGTACCTGGATACTAACAAACTAAGAGCAACTCTAACGGAGTCGCTTGTAAACACGCGAACTTTATTTTGTGTTTACATGCCACAAAAAACGACTTTTACGATTTGAAAACATCTCGCATCGAGTTATGATTTAATGAGCATTTCAATCAACAATGATTAATACTACAACAACCAAATGATGCAATAGTTTATGGTTTTTTACATCCAATTGTCGTGATCGCACTAACCCAAAGTTAGGCAATGTTCAACCATCGAATGTCCAAAAAGTTACACACCCTCCTTGATGGATGCAAGAGATCATAAAACCATACCATCGCTGTGAAGCTCATTGAGGAGAGGACAGATGTCATACCTTGCAGAATCATCACCGAGCACGTTGCATGCACCGTTCAAATGGGACGCATCGGCGACGGGCTAAGGCTCCGCAGCAACATGCCTGATCTTCTCGGGAACACGCTTGGGCGCCTTGGCGACGGGCGCAGGCTGTTGCGTCTTGGCCGCCAGTGACGCAACAACATCTAGGGGTGCCAACTGCTTCCTCTTCGGCTTACCGGTGCCCACAATCTTGTGCGTGACGGATCCGACAGCCTGGGAACCAGAGCCAAATCCAGCTGTGGGAGTTAGTTGTTGAGGCGGACCGACCACGCCAGCCGCGGGCAAAAGCTTGGTGAGGTCCATGGGGCTAGATCCCGGTGAGCCGCGGCGCCGAAGAGCGAATTGGGCGGGAGATCGAAGGTGGCGCCAGCGTGAACGTGGAATTGGGGAGAACTTAAATGTCCCTCACACGTGAACGGCTAGAGTTCGGCCTTCCAGGCGGCGATAGGGTTTGGGAGACGGTTTCTCCGCGTATTGTATAAATAAATAGGGTTTAGAGTGTAAGCCACTCGGCTTTATATCGCTTTGGGTGTGGGTGGAGTTGTAGCCTTTTGACGTTGTATCGGCCGTCGGTCTTTTTTTCTATGTGATTGATATGTCTTCCAGAACGTATTTTCGAAAAAAGTATAAATAAATGTAGCTTTTATGTATTTACAGATTTCGCCAGAGCCATCTATGTTTAGAAAATTGAAAACTATAGGTTTTTCTTTTGAGGATGAAAAGTATAGGTTATTATACAATTTTTACGTGTTTACCGTCTCTTCTCCGATACTGACAGGGAAGAAAATCTTATTTTAGCTTCGTAATTGAATTTTGGAGGTGTTCATAGGCCTTTCACAGCAAAGAGAAATTCCAATAGGGATAGGTTAGCCGGCTCATCCGTCCCTTCTCCAGTATATGGTGGCCGCGCGATCCCAGAAAGAAAGATCAGTTCTAGCCAAAGAGACACGATCTGAATCCAATTCCAACATGGTTTGCTCGAATCCTTTGCCCGGACCCCGCTCGTCTTCCTCCCGGACACCAAATCGCCAAAAAGCGGAGGAGGAACCCCGACAGTGGTGGTCTGTCGGGACTCGGGGCACAATTCGATTCCTCTTGCTTGTAAGCAAACCCTTGTTCCCCTTTTTCTCTCAAGCACATCTCCTAGATCGGTGGACCTGAGTTTTCGTCGTGAACATCGATCTGAATCTTTGACCATATACAGTCAGGCGCATCTCCTCGTTTATCTTCTTAATTTTTTCTTGATTTTTTTTTCATGAAATTGAATGCATCGTGAAGTTTCGCTAAAACTGTCGGTTTTACTGCAGACCAGATCAATCCCAATCGGCCGCACGCCGGGATGGGCACGATGCCTGGCAGCAAGAAGAAGAGTGCCATGCCGCCAATGCCATCCTGCGGCACGGTGGTGAGCAACAAGAGGAAGATGGCTGCTGTATCCGGTTCCGCGGCGTCGCTCCCGGACGAGATGGTTGAGGAGGTGCTGCTGCGGCTTCCCGTCAAATCCATCGTACGCTTCCGGGCCGTCTGCCGCTCCTGGTCTGCAATGTTCTCCTCCGAGGAATTCTGCTGCCTCCACAGGGCGATGCTGGCTAATGCTGCACCGACAGCAACACCAAAGCTACTGTATGTCTCACCTGCAGCAGGATTTGACTCCACGGCCATGTACTCATGCTCGCCATCGGACCCCAGAGATAACCTATTGTTCACCCTCGACTATGCCCGCGGCAACTTTGTGGAGGTAGTGACGCCAGCGCCGTGCCATGGCCTCACCCTTCTCTACGATGCTGTTCCGCCGGCTTACTACATTTGCAATGCAGCCACACGGGAAGTCACGCGCCTGCCGCCTTACCTTGACATGAGCCGCAGGTCCTCTGCTGGACTGGGATTTGATGCCCGGACAAGGAAGTACAAGGTGGTTAGGCTGATCAATGCTAAGCCCAAGGAGAAGGAGATGATCAAGTGTGAGGTGTACACAGCTGGAGGCGGGTATGGGGATCGCTGGAGGCCAGCTACCAGAGAGGTACCCTTTGGGATGCGCAGGTTTGTGCTTGCTGCTGTCGCTAATGCTGCCAGGCACAAACTACCACCTGTGTTTGCGAACGGATCTCTGCACTGGTTGGTCAACCCTAAATCCTTCCTCAGCTGGCCTAGAGCTGCTGTCATATCCTTTTCAGTCGCAGAGGAGACGTTCACATATTCCCGATCACCGTCATTCTGGGCATCAGAACAGCACCAGCCTCCCTTGGCCAGGGTATCAGTAGAGCACCTAGTGGAGATGGATAACCAACTGTGTATGGTCCGAGACCTTCGCAACAATCCTAATTGTAGCACTTTGGAAATTTGGAAGCTGCTTGATTATAGCTCTGGTAACTGGTCAATGAGTCATCAAATTGATTTGTCAGGGCAAGTGGCAAGAGATTTGTGCGAGCCACAGATTGTAAGAGTTATTGGTTCTGTTGGCAATTGCAGGTCAGTGAAGAAGATTATCATCGCTACTAGCAAGCGCATGGTTGATCAAAAGTTCGAGAACAAGGTTCACTCCTATGACCCTAGGTCCAAAGCTCTAGAGACCATTCTTTCAGTCAGAGAGACACACACATCTCGTATAACCAATACCCCTAGTTCAAGATTCGGTTTATTCGAAGAGAGCCTTGCTGCAGTGCATAAAACAGATAAAGAGATGGCGTTATCATCTACCCTCGCTAAGGCGACTAAAGAGATCCTCCTCCGCCTCCCAGCCAAATCAGTCATACAGACCAAACTTGTCTGCAAGCAGTGGCTCAGTTTGACCGAAAGTCAAAGCTTCATTCAGTCGTACCTTGAACATAAGAACATGGACAAAAGACCAAAGGTCATGCTTGTTGGCAAGGGCACTGGACAGTCAGGCTTCAGTTTTGCTCCCCTGAATAGATGTCTTCCAGAAGATCATAGGCACATTGTGCTGCTTGATACAAAGATGGTTTGCTCGAAGCCTTGCCACGGTCTGAACCTGATAAGCACCGAGGAAAATGACTATCTCTACAACCCATGTACAGGTTTCCACAAGGTGTACTGTAACCAGGCGCAGGCGCAAGCGGAACAACATGCTTTTGCAGTTGGCAACAAGAATGTCGGATTGGGCTTCGACCTCTTGACTTGTGAGCATTTTCTCGTGGAAATCTTCTACAAGCTAAAGGACTTTGAATCTCGTCAATATGCCTTGACATGCGAGTTATGGCGGTGTAAATCCGGAGGTTACGCCCAAAATTCTCTGGTCCCACCTCTACCTATGAATGATATGCCACCCGCCTATCTTGAAGGGATGTTGTACTGGATGAGCGAGCCAAGGTTGGGACAGAGGTATGAGCGGGCCATTATCTCTTTCGACATTGCTACAAATGCTTTTGGTGCCATCCCTTGCCCTCCATGCATTGCAGTGTGGAATGGAAGATCTCATCAGCATGCATTTGTGGTAGAGCTGGAGGGAGTATTATGTGCTGTTCTAGCGGATCCAGTTGGGAACAATTTAGATATATGGAAGCTAAACCATGGCGAATGGTGCATAGCATATATAGTTCACTTAGAAGCATGGCCTGACTATTCCCTTGAGACAAATGTTGTGGTGCCATTAGCTGTTGATCCTGTTGATGGAAGGATCCTGCTGAACACTGGGAAGAAATTAGGTTTATATGATCCAGTGGAGCGAACAATTCAGAATCTGTGTTCACTTGATGGGGCTGTCGCATGCTCTGAAGACCAACAATCAGCCGGGAAACCAAATATTATGGGCAGTGAAATTAGGCCTCTTGTTCCTATGTTATATGAGGATAACTTAGCGTGTTATCCCCGTGTGGACAAAACAAGATGGATGTGATACATTGTCAGATGCCAACCCTTCAGTCTCATATTGTCCTGTTATCTTGGGCATCTTCTTTCTAAAATTATTGATAGTAGTATGCTAGTGTGTTGGGAAACTGTAAACACCAGTTTTTGGTAGTGTACTATTGTTCATTATATTTATATTAAGCATATTTCTCATTCTGCATGTTGTGGGTAGTCTGAACTACTATTTGGCTTTACGAATCAGGAGCCATGTTCAGTAGTCATCGAGCTACTTGTCAAATCAGTGTGTGTTCTTAACTATATTATGTACTCCTAAACTTCTGTTGATTACTATAGTACTTGAATTTCATCAGATATCCCCGAAGGGACATTCTTATAGTTGAATTGAAACAATGCTAAGTAGTTGTGCAACAGGTGACAGAAGGTTTCCAATTGCGTAGAAAAATCATGATATCTTATCAATGTCAGTCAGACGTACAAAAAAAAATCGTTCTATTTTCAAGTCAATAAAACAATAGTCATCTCCTCTGCAAGAAGACATTAGGTGTCCAGTGATCTGATGTGAATGCTGAGCAGTGTATTAAGTAGTGAACTTCTGTTGATTCTTATATCGGATGTCCCCGAATGGGGGAAGCAAATTTGGTAAACATGGGCACCAGTGCTCTCAGTTTTTAAAATATTTAAAAACTGCATTTCTGCGTTTCAAAAAATCATCACATTTATTCCATGAATACATACACATATTCTGATTATTCATGCAAAATTTCAGTAGAAATTGCATTGTATTTTGAGCTACAGGAAAAAAAACAAATCTGTGACTACGTATAGAGGTATATATTTGTCAGAAATTTGTCTTTTTTGTATAGCTTAAAATATAATATATTTTTCTCCAAAATTTCTACCGTATGTTCAAAATGTTTATATGTATGTGGGTATTTAATTTTATATTTTTTAAAATCCAAAAAATATGATTTTTTAAAATCAGGAGCACCGCGGAATGGGGCCCTTCTTATATTTGACTTGAAACAATGCTAAGTACTTGTGCACAGGATCATACACCTAGCTTGATTCTGGTGTTGCCTGCCCCTGTAATTTAGCTTTTCTATATCTCATTAATAAGTTCTGATGAATAGTTGGATGCCGTTTTTGTTGTGATCAGTCTAAATTAATGTTATGCACGACTGTATTGCGAGTTACTGATATGAGCAAGTACTAGCCGAGTCCTGGAATCTGTATTTTTCATTTTTGACCTGAGTTTTTGTAATCGTGTTTTGCCGCGAAAAACCAGATCTGAACTCAGGTGTAGATACTCCCGGTTTAATAAAAAATTTATAAAATTAGTAAATAAATCAAAAAAATCTGAAATTTTTGGACAATGAACATGAACAAGTGTTCTAACTACGCACCAAAAATCTCTCAGAAAAGACATATGCACTGATATATGCAAAAAAAGATAAAATGCGGTGATGTTTCTCACATCACTCCGATTAGTGATCTCATTTTGATCTCATTTTTCTCTAATCATAGTGATTTCGTTGGCACCCTGGAACACTCCTAAACTGACAAGGTGCTTCCAATCCAGCAGCTCGAACAGTTCCTTGAGGCTGCACCAGGGTTTGGAGGAAGATCTTCGACTGGGATCCGAACCGGTTTCCTCTCGCAAGTTTGGTATACTCCAATCTCATCTCCAACTCCTTGATATAAGCAAAATTCGAGTCCTTCCGTGGCCGAGCCGCCGCCGTGACCCCAGCTTCGCCAATCCTCCGAGCTAAGGAAGGGTTGCTCGCAGGCGTCCCCCTTCTTCTTCTCCAGCGGATTCGATTGGTAAGGAAGCCCTACCTTGCTCGCATCTGTTGTTTATTTTTTGCTGTCAGACAGATCTCGTTTTGCTCCAAGCCAGATCTATCTTGCTCGATCTGACCCCACTCAGTTACTGTTGCTGTTACATACGGTGAGAGGGCTTCTTCAAATATATTTGAGCTCATCTCTTTCTCTTGTTCACTAAGATTGATAGCATTCATTTTATTATTTCAAGGTAAAAATAAAATATGGTTGATCTTGCCTGTTCGTTTCAAAACAATATACAAATATATAACACTGAAAACTATACTGTATGTATTGACCAAGATGCATTGTATTTTGGTGCGTATGGCCATCAGCTAATAGTACTGATAGCAGTCAGTTTATATGATATTTAAACAAAACTTGGGGTTAAGTCCAGCCTAAAGCTTATATGAAATTTCACTGACATCCCTTAGGTTGATTTCACTGCAGGCCATCTTGGTCGATGGATGCGAAGAGGAAGAGTGCCATGCCATCCTGTGGCGAGGCTGCGAATATGACGGTGGAGGTCTTCCAAAGCAACAAGAGGAAGAAGCCCTCTGCATCTGTTTGCACGCTGTTGCTTCCCCATGACATGATGTTGGAGGTTCTACTTCGGCTCCCCGTCAAATCAGTTCTCCGTTTTCGGGCCGTCTGCCGCCCTTGGGCTGAGCTCTTCTCCTCCAAGGATTTCTGCAGCCTCCACATGGTGGCCTCTAAGGTGCTGCCGCCAGCACCAAAGCTACTGGTGGTCTCGCCCACTTCAAGATTGGACTCCAGCGCAGTGTACTCATGTTCACCGTCAGGCCACAGAGATGATTTACTCTTCACCTTTGACTCTGCCCGCCACGACTCCGTGGAAGTGGTGACACCCTCGTCATGCTGTGGACTCACCCTTCTGTTTGATGCTTCTGCGCCAGCTTACTATGTTTGCAATGCCGCCACACGGGCAATTACTCGTCTGCCACCACACCGTTATCCTGTCCGTGATTTCACTGTTGGACTAGGATTTGATGACCAGACATGGAACTACAAGGTGGTTAGGTTGATCAATGGCTATAACCATGAAAAGGAGGCGGTCATTTGTGATGTCTACACTCCGGGAGCTGATTGTTGGAGGCCAGCGGCTGGACATGTACCCTTCAGGTTGCTCCAGTTTGCAATTTCTGCAGTTGATCATGCAGTGCTGGACAAAATACCACCTGTGTTCGCCAATGGATTCCTGCACTGGCTGATTTGTCCTTCGTTTAGCCTCAGAAGGCCAAGAGCTGCTATCATATTGTTTTCTGTTGCGGAGGAGACCTTTGGATCTGTCCGTTCTCCGCCATTCTGGGGACCAAGAGAGAACAAGCGCCCCTGGTCCCAGTCAGAGGGAGAGCACCTGGCTGTGATGGATGACCAGGTGTGTATTGTCCGGAACCTTCGCAATAGAACCCCTAATGGAAGCGCCCTGGAGATTTGGGGACTGCTGGATTATGTCTCTGGAGATTGGTCGCTCAAGCATCGAATCGATTTGTTCGGGCAAATTGGAAGAGCATTAAGTCACCCACAGGTTGTGAGGGTTATTGGTTCTGTTGGCAATTGCAGGACTGGGAGGAGGATTGTGATTACTACTAGCAAGCACTGGGTTCATGACAAGTTTCAGAAAAAAGTTTACACATATGACCCTAGGTCTCAAGTTCTACAGTGCATTCGTTCGGTCACCGAGACACACACCTCTGCTTCGCACTTGACTCCTGGTTCAAGATTCAGCTTATTTGAAGAGAGCCTTGCTCCAGTGCATAAAAGCGATGAAGACCTTGCCCTGCCATCTACCCTGGCTAAAGCAACTATAAAGAAGCTGCTGCTCCAATCTGAATCAGACATACTGCCCATGTTTCAGTGTAAGTGAAAACTGAGTCTAGATAAAAGTATTGTTCAAATTTCAGTTCGTTCTTGAGGGAAAAAAGATGGTAAAAGTAAAGATATGTCTTTTGCAGGTGATCGGTGGGATCTTGCTAGCGGTGGTGAGGGAGCGTATGAAGGTTCCTCGACGAATCTTCCTCGACGCCGTCTCATCATCCCTGCGCCGGTGGTTCGCAATCTCCATGATTTGATCTAAGGACACCTTGATAGATAAGAAGCGATCTCTGATGAAACACCTAGGTTGCACTCACGAGTCAATGACCTGAACTAGGAGATGCAATAAGGTAGTGTGGACATTGTACGGCATCTCGTCCTGTCTGTAGTTAACTTACTCTGGTAAGCTACATGGTGTTGCTGAATATTTTGTTTGGCTCATTCTGGGATTCAGTCATTGAGTTATAATGTTATTCCGAAATAAATCTGGACACAATGTTCTGGATCATTATCTTAATAGTGTACAGTTTGCATTTTGGTTAACTTGTAGCGGTTAGTCATTTTGCTTAAAGTGTAAAATCCTAGTTTTTAGTAGAATGAAGAAGAGGGGTTGTTTTCTGGGGCATGCTCGTGCTACCAACTTGTGGTGATTTTGTATTCGATACCCTGCCAAGCTTGTTGGCCTGCCACTAGCTCCTAGTCTGACAACCTTGTTCTCGCCTGGCATTTTTTGTGGAACAATTCCTGCCTGTGCGCTTTCAGCCTTATTTTGCTCGTTTGGCACCCGACGCACAGAGGGATCAAGCGTGAGGTGTGTTATGCGTGCATGTATATAAAATCATTCTTGAGGTCTTTGCTCACTCAATTGAAGAATAGATAGGACTCTGAAATTTTGGTGAACTCTGAATCTTTCAGGCTTAAATTGGGGTGGACTCTGAAACTTTCTCTGATGTGTAATACAAGCAGAGATTTTTTTTTTTAAACGGGCAAAAAAGCTTTTGCCTTATATTGATATAGGAGAAGCAAACAAGATGATGGCCAGCGCCAAAAAACAAAAAAGAGGTGGGGAAGAAACCCCCACCCGGAAAGGGAAAAGGAAATCAGCCTACAAGCTCCGCCAAGTTCTTAGCACCGGCGAGGATCCAGTCCTTCCCTTCCTCCCTAATATTATGCATGACGACCGAAGGTAAAGAGGATCTGTTGTTGAAAACCCGCTCATTCCTTTCCTTCCAAATCTCCCAGGTGATAAGCGTGATGGCAGTTCGCAAACCTCTGGGGAAGAGGTGGTAGCCTTGGTGATGGCTTGCCAATAGTCAAGCACCTTATTCCTACCAACCCCCAGGCTATTGATAAGATCCGGACAGGAGGAGAAACGACAGTCGAAGAGGATGTGACGCGCCGTCTCGGGGGTGCATCTGCACAGCTGGGCCATCCGCGTTTTGCAAGGCGATCCGCGGTCTAGAGGCGATTTTAGACGGCGAGCCAGGCGAAGAAACGACACTTTGGGGGTGCCCAAGTCTTACAATGTTGCCGAACTGACATGGCAAAGAGGCGAGGAACTGGACATTGTAGGCAGAGCTGGCCGAGTAGCATCCATTAGGGGTCAAGGACCAGGTTATGGTGTCCTCCGAGTCTGGGAGGAGCTGGACATCAGAGAGAAGATCCCAAAGGCGGACGTATTGCTCCATATGTTCAACAGTGAAAACATCGATCGCGATGTCAGAGACCCAGTTATGGTCATGGAGAGCATCTCGAACTGTCTGATTCTTTCTCTTGGAGGCCTTGAAAATCAGGAGGGCAAGGTCCTTTGGTGGTGCGCCATGAAGCCAGGAAGAGGACCAGAAGTAGGCCTTGGAGCCGTTTCCAATGGTGACACGGGTGGCGGCATTAAAGAGGTCAATGTCGGAGGCGTCGTTGGGTGTTTCAGAACCCACCCACGGCTTCTTAGGAGCTGTCCACTCGTACCACAGCCAGCGTAGCCTCGGTGCCCGAGAAAACTTCTCCAAGTCCAAGATTCCCAAACCGCCAAGCTCCTTGGGGCGACAGACCTTTTGCCAGTTAACCTTACATTTCCCCCCGCTAACCGCCTCCTTGCAGGCCCAGAGCATGCCGCGACTGATCTTCGCAAAGGCCTTGAGAATTCCTTTGTCAGCTTTAAGAGCCGTCAAAAGGAAGATCGGCATGGAAGAGAGGACTGACTTCACCAGGGCGGTGCATCCCGCACGGTTCAGGAACTTGCCCTTCCACGGGTTTAGCCGAGCCACCGCCTTGTCGATGTAAGGTTGAAGATCGGCACGTCTAAGTCTTCCAAGCGAGAGGGGCAGTCCCAAGTATTTTATGGGAAATGAGACAGTAGCCGCAGGGAAGTTTGCCAGAACCGCCTCCAGGTCGATGTTGGCGCATTGGATAGGGGCAATGGAGCTCTTAGCCACATTCGTCACGAGACCGGAGACCTCCCCAAAACTTTGAAGGATGCTAGCAAGACTTGAAATGTCATGCTCAGTGGGGGACAAAAAGATGGCCGCGTCATCCGCATATAGGGAAACCCGGGGGCCCCGCAAACCACCCGGCATAGCATATAACAGCCCGGACTCCGTAGCCTTCTCCAGAACCTTCTGAAGGGGGTCAATGGCGATGTCAAAAAGGAGAGGCGAGAGGGGGTCGCCTTGTCGAAGGCCTCATCCATGAAGGATGTTCCCTCCGGGGACCCCGTTGAGGAAAACCCGAGAAGAAGCCGTGGAGAAGAGGGTCGTCAAAAGAGCCCGCCATCTTTGTGGAAAGCCGAGGCATTGCATAAGGTCTAGCATATAATCCCAGCGGACGGTGTCGAAGGCCTTGGCGATGTCCAGCTTGATAAGGAGGGACGGGGTTTTGCTGCAGTGAAGTTGGCGGGCGGTGTTCCTGACCGTACATGAAATTATCATGTATAGTTCTGGATTTGGTGAAGGCACTTTGACTGCGTGACACGATGTCTTTCATCTTAGGGCTGAGACGTCGTGCCATAGATTTGGTGATGATCTTCGGGATCACGTGGATAAGACTAATGGGCCTGAAGTCTGTCACGGCCTCCGCTCCATCTTTCTTTGGCAGAAGCACAATGTTGGCGGTGTTGATGATATGAAAGTTAGACGCCGAGAACTCCGAGAAGGCATTTATGGTCAACATAATATCATCCTTGATGATGTCCCAGCAAGAGCGAAAAAAGGCGATGGAAAAACCGTCCGGGCCCGGGGCCTTGTCTGCGGGCATGTCGTCGATAGCCTCTTTAATCTCTTCCTCGGAGAAAGGCAGGCCCAGGTCCTCCAGCTGATGAGCAGTGGGGTTCAGAGCTTCCCAATTAAAGTCCAACAGGCGAGGGGGTGTAATATCCCAGGTTTAGAGGCAATAAAATGAGAGAACACCAAAGTGTGCATTGCATTCATGCATAGAAAATCCGGGGAATTTTTGCGCTTTCAAATAAAACTTACCACAGTAACTGAAGTTTCACTTGACTTGCTGGAATTGAAGTAGATCATCAAGTCAAGCGCTATAAACTTCACTGTGATCTTTGTTAAAACCTTGTTTTGGGTTGAGGTGATTTGATCTATGGATTAGATCAAATGGAATTATATTTACCACAACACATTCTTTAAGAATCAAACCCTAACTTATTAACACTTAAAAGTTAGCAACTACCTTTGTGTGTAAATTAATTCACTTATAAATAAGTTAAACCACAGGGTCTAAAGTGCATAAAAGCCACACATTCTTGTTTAAATCATAACTTATTAAATACATGGAATATCATAAAACTAAATCCATTTACATTACGAATTATAGTTCAAACTATTTGAATCAAACTAACTATGAGTATTTTGAAACTCATATGACCATGCCTTGGTGAAATCAAACCCAACTATCCAAAATTGAGGAATAACCTTCAACTTTAACTTTTTACCAATATTATAATGTAAATACAATCAAATATGATATGATGACTCATCCACAATAATAAAACCATCCACATGATATTTAGTAGCAAATGCCACTTGGCTATCCAAAAATAAATCATATGAGAGGATAATCTCTATGCCATGTGGGATGAAAATATCTACATGACTTGCTTTCCAAGCTTTGCCACCTCATGCTCAAAGGATTGCTATGGATGAGGGCATGACAACCAAGCACCTTACTCATCAAACCAAATCAAGAGTCACCACCTATGTGTCATGATACTAGAGCTTGCCCAAGCCTATAAATAGAGCCACACCCTTCATCCATTTCATCACCTTGTAGCATGATACAAGGAAGAAAACACATAGAGCCACTTCATGTGAATTAGCTAGGATCAAGATGAAGAAGCTAGGAGGTGGAGGCATACCACAAGATGCAGGTTTATCAGATTTCCTGAAGAACAAGCTACAGAAGATACCAAGGTAGAATTCCTAGGGAAACCATATATTTAGAGGATCATATCATCATCTCTTGAGTAGGACCTTAGGATATTCCAAGACATTGAGAAGTGAGAGAAGTTATAATACTAATCATAGCCATGTTCATACAAGAATACTAGAGTAGTACTAATCTTAGTTGTTCAAGTCAATATTTAATCTTGGAAGTGAGAACCCTATTCCAATAACAATACCTTAGAAAACCAATTCCATAATCATCACAACTTAGTATTAATTATAAACCCTAAGAATCTAGGATGAGTGTGATGAGAGGAATATTAAAGAGGGATTAGTGAGGAATGAGTATATCTTGTCTAATGCATGATTATACCTTGTAGATTTAGATCATAAGTTAAACCATATGATTATTAGATCTCATCTATCACATAAAATAATAAGCATATCACTAGTAGTTAACCCAGACCAATCCTCATGCCTTGTATGGAGGAGTAACCCTAGCTAGCCAATAAAACATAATCAAAGCTTATACTTATACCCAATTCTGGCTTGTGTATTCCATGGGTAATCCCAAATAAAAACCCTAGACCACATTTGAATCCAAGTATCACTTGGGATCATGAAAAGAATCCTGCCATGCCTCATGCCCATTTATACTTCAACTAGTGAGCATTACCAAAACCCTAAACCTTTTCACATAGGATTCAATCCACATAAAATAATATGTCCTAACTTGTGCATCATGGATCACAAGTATAAATTAAGCCATATGTACTTAGGACTAAATATCATTTGGTGATTGTAAAGTTTATCCAAACCTCTTCTTAAACCCTAAGAACCCTTATTCACATAAAATCATGAACCAATCCCATTTTAATACCATTTAACTTAAACACTAGCCATAATTAAATTATATGTGAGTAATCACTATGGTTAAGCACTAGAAAAATAGAATGTGTTCACATGCACATGTTCTAAATTTCAAATCCATTAAAACATGTTTAATTCCTTAAATTAGCAAAGCTATTGAGATAAACCCTAAAATCATATCTATTTGAAAATTTGAATTGTGTCTCATAAGAACCCCAAATTAATCAATTATAAAGTGATTGTTTATAAACAAAACAATACAGTAGGTAGCATTATCAAATTGTTCTGATATTAAAATATTTTATAATCTGCAAAACAACACATAATTCAAACCAAGTTAAAACCAGTAAATAAAAACAGAAAAAGAAAACAGAAATTTGAAAAAGAAAATGGAGGGAAACTTACCTGGTAGGCCGAGCAGCACCGCAGCAGCCCATCACCACCACGTCCACCAAGCCCAGTATCAGCCCAGCCCAAAACCACTTACCGTTTGGGTTGCTTTAAGAATCGTGCGAGAGGAAAAAACGACCGTCGTCTTCCCCGGCGTCGACAGCGAGCTTGCGCCAGTAGGCCACGATCCTCGTCGACGATAAGTTTGCCCGGACGCGCCAGAAGGTTCCAGAACCTCACCCTAATCGTTTCGCATCCGAGCCTATCCACGGGCGAAAAGATCTTTGCCGAACTAAACCTTCCAGAGACCGCCACCTCTCCACCGTTGCCGTCGCCGTGTCGCAGCCACAGTGCTTCCCCCGACGTATAAAGCCTCGAGGAGAACCTCCGTGAAGCCTTTGATCATTCCAGACCGTCCTTATCCTTTCTCGTTCTCTCTTTCTTCCACACTGCATCAATTTCTGTCGCCGGCGAACTCCATGGCGCCATCGGTTGTGAGCACCCCGGAGCCCGTGGGGTAGCTCGTTGGATGTGCATGCCGATGTAGGTTCTCCTGGCGGAAGGAATCGAGTAGGGGAGCTCAGGGCGAGGCCAATTTGGGATTTTCCCCTTACAGCAGTTCGTCGGAATCCGCGATGCCGTGCTCGTCTCCGACCATCTCAAGCTTCGCCGAGGGTCTCATCATCTTCCTGGTGAGCTTACGCATCTTACGAACCCATTATTCATCCTTAGCGTGGCTTGTAACTCCGTTTCAAGGTTTGGCCGGAGTGCGCCGCCGCAGCACATGGTTGCCGGTGATGCTCCGGCGAGTTTCTCGGCAAACCACCGCTACCATCGTGTTCAGTAGGACGTGGGGATCCAGAAAAGTATACTCGCGCATCCCGGGAGGCCAGAAATCGGCGTCTCCGTCGCGTTCTGACCCGCCGGCGTCAAGCCGCCGGTGGTGTCGACGTGGAGGTGGACCCGCTGGTCGTGTTGACTGGTCTTTGCCCATGTGGCAAGTGACCTAGTCAACGGCCCCACCAGTCAGTCTCTGAGGGTATAAACGAACCGGTACGCTTAGTAATTTCCATTTAATTCAAATTCCAGTAAATTCCTGAAACTTTGTAAAATCATACAAAATTCATTTCAACTCATAAAAATGCAAATAATATATCAAAATGCTCACAAAAATAAACTCTATTCAAATAAAATATAAAACAAAAATGTGTGTCAAAATAAAAATTCACTTATTTTTAACCTTATTAATTATGCCATTTTAATTATTCAAAATACAATTTGAATTCAATAATTAGTGAAGTTATAAAAATTAAATTTTAAATATTCAGTAACTAAGTAAAATGTTAGAATTAATTTTATTTATCATATTTACATTAACTCAATTATTAGTGGTAATTCGTAAACCCTAATTTGCAAATTACTATTTTCTATTTTCTCTAAATAGTAATAACTCAAGAAAATATTATAAGTCAATATTATTTTGGTAATTCAAAACTTGTTTATTTAAACATCTTTAGTTACCAAGTTAAGTATTTTAAAAACCTAATAACAATTGTTAAACCCTGATTTCTAAATTAAACCTAAACATGAGTTACCCTCATTATTAATTCTTGTGAACATGAATAAAATGCTAAAACCATTATTAATGTTGTTTCAAAGTAAATAGTAATCACACCTATCTTGGCAATCATCATTTGTAGAGTTGTACCATAATTTAGAAGCCCTAATACTAACATAAACATGAACCTTGATCCCATCATTTCATGTGATCATTCCACCTTAGAAGCAACTCTAAAACCCTAGTGATATGCCACATGTGATCATGTGAGAATTACTTGACATATAGAACCCTAATAAGCAACAATTGAATGCATGTTCATGATCCACCAACATAAAACCAATTCACATGAATTTATCATTTCATGTCTCTATTTTTGATTAAAACCTATATGATCCAATAATGACACCCAAGTATAAACCCTAACTTGTGAATGGAATTAGTACCACTAACCACTATCCTATATACCATACCATTAAGGTCAACCTCAATCATCAAACCCTAGTAGCACCATAATGATAAACCCTAATACCAATCGTGTGTAGTAATGCACATCACATGCTCCTATTCCACTACACCCTACTTAGAACATGATAAGCCACTTAGCTTAGAAACCATTAGAGATTACTCAGTGAAGCAATTGTGAAACCATAGTAAACCCTAACTCATAGAAACACCTTGATAACCATCCTTTGATATGATGCTTACGAGAAACCATAGTAATAAACCTACTAATACTTGCTACATGTAGATCACTTCTACTTAAGCACCAACCAGTCCTATTAGTAAACCCTAATAGCACTTAGCTCCTATTTAAAGTAGTTCATATTATTATTTTAACCTGTTCTTCAAAAGTTATTCTTTTGAAGTATAATAGAAGTAATCATCAACCATGTTCTGTAGAACTTAAAATTGACAACTGTTCTTTACATATTATCCCACCACTATTATTAGTATGTATGATTGTTATGATGTATTATATCACTTATATATGCTAGTCATATAACCAAACCCTAATAAGAACCTTGTTTGAGAACCATTCTAAAAGTGCAACCAACCCTAAAGAAATCTTTACAACTCATACATCCTAAATCATCGAGGTTAGGTTACACTCGGGACGATTGCATCTCATATTATGCATTATAGCATCTTTGCCAGTTCTTTAAACATTGTCCTTACCGGACGATGATGGTATTTCAGCATTTGGAGTTATCACGTATCGAAGCTTTTGCATAATCTTGCAGTCAAGAAAGGCAAGTTCATCGCTTGCTCATGTCATTTGATTATTTTTATCAAACTATATGCAAAGTACTATACTTATCACTCATGCATTGAAAAGCAAATATTATTTTACAATTATGAATATGACTATGTGGTGGGCAATGGAACCATGGTATGTGTTGATATGGTGGAGGTTCCATTGCAATGGGTTATATCACCCTAGGATTAAATTACCAATGCCGTCCAGTGATTCTAGCGCCGTACAAACCGCGTTGACCATGAGATCTATAATGGCTCTGGGCCAGTCGTATCTTTTCCCTGCCGCCAACGGATTGGTAGAGCCGGCGGGGTGTTGGAGGCACTGCCGTAGGTTGGGATGGCCTTTAAATCCCCATCCATTAGTGATGATGGCTCTACGATCTATGAAGGATTGTCCAAAGTACACCATGAGTAAAGCCGTATTATCGGGGAAGTCTACTGGAGGTGTACGGGTGGACAAAAGGGTGGGTTTGCAGTCGCGGAGAAGGCGGTGTGGGCTTGGATCTTTATACCTGGCCTCACACCAAAGGAAGTGTGAACGGGGGCAAGTCCCTGCGGATGGCAAAAAGGGTGGGATCTCTTGTGGGAAAAGTAACGCACCTCTGCAGAGTGTATCAAATTGTGGCTGTCACTCCTTGTTCCGGAAGGGACTGCGAAAAGGAACTCCACGAAGTTCTAGTCAACGTGAAGACCGACGGGCATAGTTTTCAGAATAAAATAAACCTTTTGAAGAAATGTTTACAAAAACTTGCATTGGCCTATGACTTTCTGGTCTATGGCTGTAGCTAGTGCATGATACACCTATTTCCTAATATGAACTTGCTGAGTACGCTCGTACTCATTCTATCCCATTTGAACCCCCTTCTTAGGTCAAGGCACCGAAGGAGAAAACTACCGTGGAACTCGAAGACAAAGGAGTCAACTGCAACAAGATGAAGAATCCAATCAAAGAAGTCAATGGAGTCAACTTCTGCTAGTGGAAACTTAGACTAGTAATAGAAGGGAATCTTTCCCTAATCATAGCACCTAAGTAGCTAGATTTCTATAGCAAGCCAAGTAGCTCTTGAACTTGAGTTAGCAATAAGATAGACTACGAGTCGTTCTTCTGAGCTTTATTTGAAGTTTTACCTCACTGTAAAGTAGGAGGTTGTGTTGATCTTATGTAAACAGTTCGTGTGTACTTCTATAGACATACCTTGGACTCGCATATGTTTCGTTGTACCACTCTGAGAGATGTAAAATGAGTGGAATGGTGTTTCGCTTGTGTTATGTCAACGACTTGTGTACTACACCATGCAGTGGTACGCTGGGTCATCACAGCTGGTATCAGAGCAAATGCTTTGACCCTAGGATTAAAACCCTTTAAAGGAGACCTATAGGTTTGGTAGTGTCTATAGGAAGTATCTTAGTTAAGCCAACTATGCTGAACCAACTATTCTTTTGACTTGAGATGGGTATTCACTTGAGAATAATCCTGACACCCTTGAGTCAATCTTTCTTATCTATCTTTCTTAAGTAAGTTAGTTAGTTATCTTGCTTCATTCCAAACAAATAGAACACCATTGGAGCTTAAGATAAATGGTGGTAGTAGACCACAGTTGGTATACAACACATGGTAGTCCAAAGAGAGGATACAACCATAAGGAAGATATCCTATTGGAAGAAGTTTACCAACGCATGTTATGGTTAAGTAAGAGTCATTAAAAAAAATGTCAAATGACTGATGTTAAGTAAGGGAGATAAGTTATATAAGGTAGTATATGTCTATGATGAGTCAATCATGGGAGGTAAGGAAGAGTGATAGGAGTTACATGAGTCTACTTTCAATAATAAACTAGGTACTCATATATGAATCACTTGAGAATCATGGTATGATGGAGTAGAACATCATAAGTACGATAACAGAAGGATGATAAGGAGTAGGATTTAGGGAATAGTTCGAAAGCTTAGGCCTTAAAATCCTAATAACTACACCAAGTATGTTAGAACCATAGTCTTTAATTTAAAGAAGGCTTATTTAGAGCATATCACATAGAGAAATCCTAGAGTTATATGTGGTATATTCTAAACAATCATGTGTTTAGAATAGACATGTTAGAACTAATTGTATTATAGGAAGTAGTCCTCAATAGCACATATATATGGTATACTATTTTGTTAGTACTTCCAAAGAAAACTAGGTTAACTTCAACTATCCCAAGCCATTTTGTTTCAAGTTTGTCTCATTGCAAATGTGCAATTAAGATAAATGTTGAGACAAATAGTAGAAATTCACGTATTGTGCTAAGTATCACAACCTAAACCTATCTTACGTGGTGTTTTATACTACACATCTGATCCTGATGTTTAGGGATGTCTTACCCAACTAATATATTCAGGTATATAAGGATGTGTATTATAAGCACAAAGCTGGATTTTCTTGGACTTTATTGGATTTTCATTGATTGACTAGATCCATACATGAAGTTTGACTTTGATATGCAAATGCATGTTGCAATATCAAGCTCTTACTTGATGTTATAGGTCTAGAGGGTAAAGGTATTCGTGTGAGGAAGTGACGAATTCTGAAGATTTTGAAGATAAGATGAAGGTTCACTAGAAGAAGGAAGTAAAGTTGTGGGAAGTAACCACAATACTCCGAAGGAAGGACCAATCAAAACTCACTTTTATCCTTAATCAAGGAGTACTTCAACATGGAAGTACCATAGAAGTAAGAAAAATAGTGAATATAGAGCAGTAGAAGTGGAGCCGTATGCATTATGGAAGAAGGGAATGCAAGCGAAGTCACTTACAATACTATTTTCATAGTGTCAACAAGTGGTTATCTTGCAAAACAAACCCTGGAAGAAGGAAAATAGACAAGTGAAGTCGTAGCTGGTATAATAAGACCGCAGCTGCTATAGGATAACCATGAAGAGAAAGAATGTTAAGTGAGGTATATCTTAACTAAAGCTATGTAAGTAGCCACAGCTGGTAGGTAGATATTGACAACCACAACATAGCCACAACCGGTATCCAATAAGCTACATCTGGTACTAGGTAGTCCGCAGCTGGTACCAGATAGCCACAGCCTGAACATTTCTTTACCTAAAAGAAAGGGGGATTCCGCAGCTAGTATTTCACAGCTGGTATCTCGTAGCTGGTAATATTTTTTTTAATTGGAGGATTCATAATGGATACCCATAACTGAGTGGATACACCACAAAGAATTCTTCGTGAAACTCTAGAAAAGTACAAACTACAAGTTAGACCAAGACTAAACTTCTAACCTTGGAGTTTAATGATTAGAAGAAAGGAAGTTTGAAGATCATTAGTAAACTCCAAGGGGGAGAGGAAGGTTGAAGGAGAAGTATTAAAATATGATTTGGAGTATGATAGACGGAGAAAAAGGTCTGAACTGAGAAGAAGTCCGATCTTATTTTTATAAGGTTGTTGGGAAGTACCCATATAAAAGTACTCTCAGGAGATTGTCAGACCAGAAGCCGAGGTCTATATATCGAAGAAGTAAGGGTTAGACCTTAACTTAAGTGGGTAATTGTTATTACTCAAAACCAAGAGAACTTAAGTAAGTATTAGAAAATGAAGTTGGATGAAGAAGATATCGGAGGATAATCAAAGCCTAAGAAAACAAAAGATCGAAGGGTTTGACTATACCAAAACTAATGATTATTAGAGAGATTCCTTTCATGGAACCTAAAGAACCCAAAAGGAAGATAACTAGCTTAAAACTAGAAGCCATGATTGGATGGACTAAATGAGTCTAATCCATTTGTAGGACTAAACAACCAGGACCATGCCTATTGTAATACCTTACCAAGTACCATTACTTTCGTTATGGTAGTAAGGGAAAACAATACCCTACCTTAAATAAATCTTTTAGAATTAAGGTTTGGACATCGCAGCTGGTACACCATAGTGCCATATTACATCGCAGCTGGATTATCGCAGCTGGTAGAACCAAGCTTTGAGTACCCAAATAGGAAGATGTCACCACAGCCATTAGTAAAGTCTATTAACACAATAAGATGTCCTAATCCCAAGAGTTTTTGGATAGTAAGCTTATAAGCTTAGAGTGTTGGAAGAAATCATAGAATTGAAGAAAGTATCAGTGTCAGACATCAAAAGACTCCAGGAAGGATCTAGACAAGGGATATATTCAATTATATCTAATATGATCACCATGGAGTTGAAGGATGGTGATCTGTTCAAGACATTTCAACATTCCGAAACATGAGAGCGTTCGAACTTCGGACGAAGTTCAGTTTAAAGGGGAGAGGCTGTATCCCAGGTTTAGAGGCAATAAAATGAGAGAACACCAAAGTGTGCATTGCATTCATGCATAGAAAATCCGGGGAATTTTCGCGCTTTCAAATAAAACTTACCACAGTAACTGAAGTTTCACTTGACTTGCTGGAATTGAAGTAGATCATCAAGTCAAGCGCTATAAACTTCACTGTGATCTTTGTTAAAACCTTGTTTTGGGTTGAGGTGATTTGATCTATGGATTAGATCAAATGGAATTATATTTACCACAACACATTCTTTAAGAATCAAACCCTAACTTATTAACACTTAAAAGTTAGCAACTACCTTTGTGTGTAAATTAATTCACTTATAAATAAGTTAAACCACAGGGTCTAAAGTGCATAAAAGCCACACATTCTTGTTTAAATCATAACTTATTAAATACATGGAATATCATAAAACTAAATCCATTTACATTACGAATTATAGTTCAAACTATTTGAATCAAACTAACTATGAGTATTTTGAAACTCATATGACCATGCCTTGGTGAAATCAAACCCAACTATCCAAAATTGAGGAATAACCTTCAACTTTAACTTTTTACCAATATTATAATGTAAATACAATCAAATATGATATGATGACTCATCCACAATAATAAAACCATCCACATGATATTTAGTAGCAAATGCCACTTGGCTATCCAAAAATAAATCATATGAGAGGATAATCTCTATGCCATGTGGGATGAAAATATCTACATGACTTGCTTTCCAAGCTTTGCCACCTCATGCTCAAAGGATTGCTATGGATGAGGGCATGACAACCAAGCACCTTACTCATCAAACCAAATCAAGAGTCACCACCTATGTGTCATGATACTAGAGCTTGCCCAAGCCTATAAATAGAGCCACACCCTTCATCCATTTCATCACCTTGTAGCATGATACAAGGAAGAAAACACATAGAGCCACTTCATGTGAATTAGCTAGGATCAAGATGAAGAAGCTAGGAGGTGGAGGCATACCACAAGATGCAGGTTTATCAGATTTCCTGAAGAACAAGCTACAGAAGATACCAAGGTAGAATTCCTAGGGAAACCATATATTTAGAGGATCATATCATCATCTCTTGAGTAGGACCTTAGGATATTCCAAGACATTGAGAAGTGAGAGAAGTTATAATACTAATCATAGCCATGTTCATACAAGAATACTAGAGTAGTACTAATCTTAGTTGTTCAAGTCAATATTTAATCTTGGAAGTGAGAACCCTATTCCAATAACAATACCTTAGAAAACCAATTCCATAATCATCACAACTTAGTATTAATTATAAACCCTAAGAATCTAGGATGAGTGTGATGAGAGGAATATTAAAGAGGGATTAGTGAGGAATGAGTATATCTTGTCTAATGCATGATTATACCTTGTAGATTTAGATCATAAGTTAAACCATATGATTATTAGATCTCATCTATCACATAAAATAATAAGCATATCACTAGTAGTTAACCCAGACCAATCCTCATGCCTTGTATGGAGGAGTAACCCTAGCTAGCCAATAAAACATAATCAAAGCTTATACTTATACCCAATTCTGGCTTGTGTATTCCATGGGTAATCCCAAATAAAAACCCTAGACCACATTTGAATCCAAGTATCACTTGGGATCATGAAAAGAATCCTGCCATGCCTCATGCCCATTTATACTTCAACTAGTGAGCATTACCAAAACCCTAAACCTTTTCACATAGGATTCAATCCACATAAAATAATATGTCCTAACTTGTGCATCATGGATCACAAGTATAAATTAAGCCATATGTACTTAGGACTAAATATCATTTGGTGATTGTAAAGTTTATCCAAACCTCTTCTTAAACCCTAAGAACCCTTATTCACATAAAATCATGAACCAATCCCATTTTAATACCATTTAACTTAAACACTAGCCATAATTAAATTATATGTGAGTAATCACTATGGTTAAGCACTAGAAAAATAGAATGTGTTCACATGCACATGTTCTAAATTTCAAATCCATTAAAACATGTTTAATTCCTTAAATTAGCAAAGCTATTGAGATAAACCCTAAAATCATATCTATTTGAAAATTTGAATTGTGTCTCATAAGAACCCCAAATTAATCAATTATAAAGTGATTGTTTATAAACAAAACAATATAGTAGGTAGCATTATCAAATTGTTCTGATATTAAAATATTTTATAATCTGCAAAACAACACATAATTCAAATCAAGTTAAAACCAGTAAATAAAAACAGAAAAAGAAAACAGAAATTTGAAAAAGAAAATGGAGGGAAACTTACCTGGCAGGCCGAGCAGCACCGCAGCAGCCCATCACCACCACGTCCACCAAGCCCAGTATCAGCCCAGCCCAAAACCACTTACCGTTTGGGTTGCTTTAAGAATCGTGCGAGAGGAAAAAACGACCGTCGTCTTCCCCGGCGTCGACAGCGAGCTTGCGCCAGTAGGCCACGATCCTCGTCGACGATAAGTTTGCCCGGACGCGCCAGAAGGTTCCAGAACCTCACCCTAATCGTTTCGCGTCTGAGCCTATCCACGGGCGAAAAGATCTTCGCCGAACTAAACCTTCCAGAGACCGCCACCTCTCCACCGTTGCCGTCGCCGTGTCGCAGCCACAGTGCTTCCCCCGACGTATAAAGCCTCGAGGAGAACCTCCGTGAAGCCTTTGATCATTCCAGACCGTCCTTATCCTTTCTCGTTCTCTCTTTCTTCCACACTGCATCAATTTCTGTCGCCGGCGAACTCCATGGCGCCATCGGTTGTGAGCACCCCGGAGCCCGTGGGGTAGCTCGTTGGATGCGCATGCCGATGTAGGTTCTCCTGGCGGAAGGAATCGAGTAGGGGAGCTCAGGGCGAGGCCAATTTGGGATTTTCCCCTTACAGCAGTTCGTCGGAATCCGCGATGCCGTGCTCGTCTCCGACCATCTCAAGCTTCGCCGAGGGTCTCATCATCTTCCTGGTGAGCTTACGCATCTTACGAACCCATTATTCATCCTTAGCGTCGCTTGTAACTCCGTTTCAAGGTTTGGCCGGAGTGCGCCGCCGCAGCACATGGTTGCCGGTGATGCTCCGGCGAGTTTCTCGGCAAACCACCGCTACCATCGTGTTCAGTAGGACGTGGGGATCCAGAAAAGTATACTCGCGCATCCCGGGAGGCCAGAAATCGGCGTCTCCGTCGCGTTCTGACCCGCCGGCGTCAAGCCGCCGGTGGTGTCGACGTGGAGGTGGACCCGCTGGTCGTGTTGACTGGTCTTTGCCCATGTGGCAAGTGACCTAGTCAACGGCCCCACCAGTCAGTCTCTGAGGGTATAAACGAACCGGTACGCTTAGTAATTTCCATTTAATTCAAATTCCAGTAAATTCCTGAAACTTTGTAAAATCATACAAAATTCATTTCAACTCATAAAAATGCAAATAATATATCAAAATGCTCACAAAAATAAACTCTATTCAAATAAAATATAAAACAAAAATGTGTGTCAAAATAAAAATTCACTTATTTTTAACCTTATTAATTATGCCATTTTAATTATTCAAAATACAATTTGAATTCAATAATTAGTGAAGTTATAAAAATTAAATTTTAAATATTCAGTAACTAAGTAAAATGTTAGAATTAATTTTATTTATCATATTTACATTAACTCAATTATTAGTGGTAATTCGTAAACCCTAATTTGCAAATTACTATTTTCTATTTTCTCTAAATAGTAATAACTCAAGAAAATATTATAAGTCAATATTATTTTGGTAATTCAAAACTTGTTTATTTAAACATCTTTAGTTACCAAGTTAAGTATTTTAAAAACCTAATAACAATTGTTAAACCCTGATTTCTAAATTAAACCTAAACATGAGTTACCCTCATTATTAATTCTTGTGAACATGAATAAAATGCTAAAACCATTATTAATGTTGTTTCAAAGTAAATAGTAATCACACCTATCTTGTCAATCATCATTTGTAGAGTTGTACCATAATTTAGAAGCCCTAATACTAACATAAACATGAACCTTGATCCCATCATTTCATGTGATCATTCCACCTTAGAAGCAACTCTAAAACCCTAGTGATATGCCACATGTGATCATGTGAGAATTACTTGACATATAGAACCCTAATAAGCAACAATTGAATGCATGTTCATGATCCACCAACATAAAACCAATTCACATGAATTTATCATTTCATGTCTCTATTTTTGATTAAAACCTATATGATCCAATAATGACACCCAAGTATAAACCCTAACTTGTGAATGGAATTAGTACCACTAACCACTATCCTATATACCATACCATTAAGGTCAACCTCAATCATCAAACCCTAGTAGCACCATAATGATAAACCCTAATACCAATCGTGTGTAGTAATGCACATCACATGCTCCTATTCCACTACACCCTACTTAGAACATGATAAGCCACTTAGCTTAGAAACCATTAGAGATTACTCAGTGAAGCAATTGTGAAACCATAGTAAACCCTAACTCATAGAAACACCTTGATAACCATCCTTTGATATGATGCTTACGAGAAACCATAGTAATAAACCTACTAATACTTGCTACATGTAGATCACTTCTACTTAAGCACCAACCAGTCCTATTAGTAAACCCTAATAGCACTTAGCTCCTATTTAAAGTAGTTCATATTATTATTTTAACCTGTTCTTCAAAAGTTATTCTTTTGAAGTATAATAGAAGTAATCATCAACCATGTTCTGTAGAACTTAAAATTGACAACTGTTCTTTACATATTATCCCACCACTATTATTAGTATGTATGATTGTTATGATGTATTATATCACTTATATATGCTAGTCATATAACCAAACCCTAATAAGAACCTTGTTTGAGAACCATTCTAAAAGTGCAACCAACCCTAAAGAAATCTTTACAACTCATACATCCTAAATCATCGAGGTTAGGTTACACTCGGGACGATTGCATCTCATATTATGCATTATAGCATCTTTGCCAGTTCTTTAAACATTGTCCTTACCGGACGATGATGGTATTTCAGCATTTGGAGTTATCACGTATCGAAGCTTTTGCCTGCATAATCTTGCAGTCAAGAAAGGCAAGTTCATCGCTTGCTCATGTCATTTGATTATTTTTATCAAACTATATGCAAAGTACTATACTTATCACTCATGCATTGAAAAGCAAATATTATTTTACAATTATGAATATGACTATGTGGTGGGCAATGGAACCATGGTATGTGTTGATATGGTGGAGGTTCCATTGCAATGGGTTATATCACCCTAGGATTAAATTACCAATGCCGTCCAGTGATTCTAGCGCCGTACAAACCGCGTTGACCATGAGATCTATAATGGCTCTGGGGAAGCCAGTCGTATCTTTTCCCTTCTGCACGCCAACGGATTGGTAGAGCCGGCGGGGTGTTGGAGGCACTGCCGTAGGTTGGGATGGCCTTTAAATCCCCATCCATTAGTGATGATGGCTCTACGATCTATGAAGGATTGTCCAAAGTACACCATGAGTAAAGCCGTAATATCGGGGAAAGTCTACTGGAGGTGTACGGGTGGAAAAAAGGGTGGGTTTGCATCGCGGAGAAGGCGGTGTGGGCTTGGATCTTTATACCTGGCCTCACACCAAAGGAAGTGTGAACGGGGGCAAGTCCCTGCGGATGGCAAAAAGGGTGGGATCTCTTGTGGGAAAAGTAACGCACCTCAGAGTGTATCAAATTGTGGCTGTCACTCCTTGTTCCGGGAAGGGAACTGCGAACGCGGCAGGAAAGGAACTCCACGAAGTTCTAGTCAACCTGTGAAGACTGACGGGCATAGTTTTCAGAATAAAATAAACCTTTTGAAGAAATGTTTACAAAAACTTGCATTGGCCTATGACTTTCTGGTCTATGGCTGTAGCTAGTGCATGATACACCTATTTCCTAATATGAACTTGCTGAGTACGCTCGTACTCATTCTATCCCATTTGAACCCCCTTCTTAGGTCAAGGCACCGAAGGAGAAAACTACCGTGGAACTCGAAGACAAAGGAGTCAACTGCAACAAGATGAAGAATCCAATCAAAGAAGTCAATGGAGTCAACTTCTGCATCAGCTAGAGTGGAAACTTAGACTAGTAATAGAAGGGAATCTTTCCCTAATCATAGCACCTAAGTAGCTAGATTTCTATAGCAAGCCAAGTAGCTCTTGAACTTGAGTTAGCAATAAGATAGACTACGAGTCGTTCTTCTGGAGCTTTATTTGAAGTTTTACCTCACTGTAAAGTAGGAGGTTGTGTTGATCTTATGTAAACAGTTCGTGTGTACTTCTATAGACATACCTTGGACTCGCATATGTTTCTGTTGTACCACTCTGAGAGATGTAAAATGAGTGGAACGGTGTTTCGCTTGTGTTATGTCAACGACTTGTGTACTACACCATGCAGTGGTACGCTGGGTCATCACAGGGGGGGGGGGGCTAGAGCTTGGGAGAAGTGACCGAAAATAAGCTTCGCTTTGTCGTTGTGAGTTACGGCCCAGCCATCATTGTGCTTCAGCCTCAGGATGTGATTCTTGCGCTTCCTTGCATTGACACGAAGGTGGAAGAACTTAGTGTTAGCATTGCCCTCACAGAGGTATCGGATTCTGGAAGCTTGACGCTTGCGAGATCTCTCCAGAGCAGCAAGGCCTTTAACCCGGCGTTTTAGACCAGCACGGAGATGTCTTTCGTCCAGAGAGAGAGTGCGGGACTCTTGGGCAATATCAAGCTGCAGGATGACATCTAAGGCCATGAGGAGCTGAAGCTTGCAGTCGGAGAAAAGGCCTTTACTCCAAGATTTCAGTCCAAGCGCAGTCGATTTCAACTTGTGGTTGATGATGTGAACCGGCTGGGTGTGTGTTGAAGGCGCGGTCCAAGCTTGTTGAACAACCTCTCTGAACCCCCGGCATTTTGGTCCAAAAGGACTCGAAGCGAAAAATCGGGGGTTTTCGCGGACCACTTTGGTTGGAGAGGATGAGGGGACAATGGTCCGAGAGGGAGGAAGACAGAGCATGCATCACATGATTCTCGAACTCGAGGTCCCAAGCAGCGTTGCAGAAAGCCCGGTCCAACCGCACAAGAGTTGGAGTTTCTCGCTCGTTACTCCACGTGAATCTTCTATTCTGAAGTTTCAGCTCCTTCAACTGACAAGTGGTGAGGGCTCTTTTGAAAAGACCCATCAGATGGAAGTTTAAGTTGTCATTGCTCTTGTCTTCTGCCTGGTAGATGAGATTGAAATCCCCGATGATGAGCCATTTAGAGTCGTCCGCAGGTTTGGTGGCGATAGCTTCCGTGAGAAAAGCCTCTTTATCATCATGATAGCTAGGGCCGTAGACCGTAGTGAGCTTGAAGGTGGTGCCACATGAGCGAACGGAGACGTTGGCGGATATCAAGTGAGTGCCGATATGGATGTTAGAAATATCCACATGATCCTCATTCCAAAGCAAGAGGATACCGCCCCGAGTGCCGGTAGCCGGACGATGCGCGAAGGAGCGAAGCCTAAACCCACCAATATAAGCAGCCGTTTGCTGGTCGATGTGGTCGAGCTTGGTCTCTTGAATGCAAGCAATGTGGCAGTGAGTATCCGCGAGGAAGGCGTGAACAGTGTCCTTTCGGCCTTGGTCATTCAGCCCAGGATACAACTTATCTCTCCTGGACTGCTTTGCTGCTGTAACAGGTGTGTAATTCTGAACCAAACTAGAGGTTGCCGAGGCTTAACTGCAGTCAGTACTATCACTGAACTAATAGTAGACATGTGGAGCTGTGTGAGGACAGAGTGCTGCACAGTTCTGTTCCTGATGTGTGGCAGCATAAGTTTGTAGTGAGATATGACATCTGTGCTTGCTTGCAGGAACACAGAGGAGATTTGGTGCATGGTATGACTGGTGAACAGAACAGCTCTGATTCGAAACGGAGATCAGCCAAGTGTGTCTATTCTCTGCTGCCTTAATTAAAAAGTGTCCGGGTAACAGGAAGCATACTGATTTACTGAATGTGGATGGTGCTTTGTTGCATCCAGGAGGAGAAGACGCGTTGCTGATGCCCTGAAGCTTCAGTAACACATATGTACAACCTGACGCTTGCGGGAGTTTTGTTCGTAGAAGCTCCTGCTTTTCTCTTTTGTGAATTTTGCAAGCTATTAGTCCCTCTTGTATTGCCCTGCACACCCGTGGCTGTACTTCGGCTCAAATAAGGAACATGAATAGCTCTGAATCTTTTGAGACTTGGTTATTGAACTCTGAAATTTACACCCAAGTGACCAAACTGATCCTGTAAATCTTACTGGAACCAATTAACTTTTTTTTTGCGGGTACTTACATGAGCAAAAATAGTTCCAATCGGAGCTGAAAATTTCGACAATCCTATAGTTGAAAAGGCTTTACATTATTTTTACAAATGATGTTCTGCACTGCCCTGTCGCGAGAAGCTAATAAGGCAAGTTGCACTGGGCAAGGCTTCAAGGCCCTCACGCGTTGGGCTTCTGGAATCCCTTTGACGGGCTTCTTACGCTGTTTTGTTCGATCACCATCGCCAGACCACACCCTTTCACGAGTCTTTTGGCTGTTTTCCCATGCCGCCGGCGCAGCCACACCGTCGTCTCCGCCATGCTCCGCGTCCAAAGTTTTGTCGCTGCCCGTATCCTCTCTCCCCACTCCACCGCCTCCTCTACGCGGCCGCGCCCACCATTTCTCCGAACCCTAGCTTCGCCATCGAGTTGTACCTCGTCGACACTTGCGGCCTCACCCGAGTGCAGTGTCAGAGACTATGTGTACCAGTAGTGGGTTACTAGTGGGCTAATAGCTGTAAGGTAGTATTGGTATTCCACCTATGTTGTCATGTTGTAGTTGGTTAGGTTTATATAAGACTACCCTTGTATCCTGTTGCAATCAACCAAGAAATGTGAACCTAATTTTATCTTTTTCTTCCCTGCAATTTACCTTAAGTACTTTTATTCTAGCAATTTAGCTAATTTACCTACCGATTTCCCTCAAATCCCTATTCTTAGTGACCCTCTTCGATCACCGATCCATCGGGATCCTGACACGCAGGCCCTCAAGTCCTCTCATACCTCAAGTCCCCCCCCCCCCCCCCCCCCCCCCCCCCCCCCCTTGGCCTCTCTAGCGCCGCCATCACTGCCACCGTCGCCAAGGACCCCAAGTTACTCTGTGCCAGCGTGGAGAGAACGCTCACCTCAACGTCGCAGGTTCAGAGCTCTGGGCATGCTAGTATAAGAGGGTTCCTTGCCCCTAGTTCCAAAACGCAGAGAAATGGGGTTAGACCACAAATCCTAAGAGCATCTCCACCGACGAACCCATATAGTCGCCGGCACTGTCGTATGGAGCACGCCGGCACAACATCCTCCATTTGGGGGAGCTACTCCCACACCTACGCGCCCCATATGACAGCCCCAATAGATGATTTGAATTAAAAACTCAAACAAAAGCATAGGAATTCAAATAAGTTTACGAATTTAAAGTTTGACTCAACATACGGCCACCAAATTCGAATAGGTTTTCGAATATGAAGTTTGGGCCAACATACGGCCGCCGAATCACCGTTTCTGGCTGCAAAAAGGAACTTCGGCTTCCAAGCCAACTGATCAGGTGAATGGGGTCAGCGGCGGCTCAACCTCGACGACTTCCTCATTGTCGGCGAGCCCCGGCGTCAGCTCCATCGCTGCAACAGGATCCACGATCGCCGGGGGAGGCATGAACGACGACGGTGCCGCGCGGAGGCATGAACGTGGAGGGTGCCGGTGGAGGCATGAACGTGGAGGGTGCCGGTGGAGACGCCGACGCAGCCCGCGCCGCCAGCACCTCTTAGCCGATGCGCTCGCAGTACATCTCGTGCCACGCCCGCGCCAACGGGTCCATCTTCTCCATGTCGGCCATCAAGATATTGGATTCTTGAGACATCTTGGCCAGCGAAAGTTGCGTCGCTTCGTTGGTGGCCTTCATGGCAGCGGCGTGAGCTTCCATCTTCGCTGCCTCCACCTTCTCTCTCTCCAACTCGATCTTCACGTCTTGCTTTTTGAGGATTTCCTAGCTTCCACACGATGGCGGCCCTATCCTCTGCTTCCTTGTTCTCCACCGAGAATAAGGTGATCATCTTCTCGAGGGAGGCGTCCATGGCGGCAAATACCGGCGCCGCATTCCTCTAGGCCTTGGCCTTCTTGTTGCCAATGGGGCGCCCGGTGGAGGCGCCGGCAAGATCCACCGGCCCTTCTACCCCATCCTTGTGTAGAGTGTGGCAGAGGTGGTCCCATTTCTTGCAACCTTGTAGCTTATTGAAGCAATGCATGAAGATGAAGTCCTTGTCCTTGTTTTTGGCTTTGTACATATCTGAGTGCTTGGAGAATCTAACAATACATGATGCAAAACAAGATATGGAATAAGATGGATCATCAACATTTGGAACAAGAAATGGAACAAGATGATATGGAACAAGATCATACCCAATCCACCATCGTCTTGCCGCTCTCCTGCCGCCTCTTAATCTTCTCATAGTAGCCATGGAACTTGCTACACCCCGCCTTGATTATATTCCAATGGTGGGAGAGGGCGCCCTCGTTCCGGTTCATGTTGATGGTGGCGTAGTCACCATAGTTCTTCTTCTCGTTGAAGCAATCGAGGATACGCTTGTAGTACTTGGCTCCAGTTTGGTTGGCGCCGGTGATGGGATAAAAGTGTTGGAGATATGCCCAAGAGGCAATAATAAAAGTGGTTATTATATATCTTTATGTTTATGATAAATGTTTATATACCATGCTATAATTGTATTAACCGAAACATTGATACATGTGTGATATGTAAACAACAAAGAGTCCCTAGTATGCCTCTTAACTAGCTTGTTGATTAATGGATGATTAGTTTCATAATCATGAACATTGGATGTTATTAATAACAAGGTTATATCATTGTATGAATGATGTAATGGATACACCCATATTAAGCGTAGCATAAGATCTCGTCATTAAGTTATTTGCTATAAGCTTTCGATACATAGTTACCTAGTCCTTATGACCATGAGATCATGTAAATCACTTATACCGGAAAGGTACTTTGATTACACCAAACGCCACTGCGTAAATGGGTGTTTATAAAGGTGGGATTAAGTATCTGGAAAGTATGAGTTGAGACATATGGATCAACAGTGGGATTTGTCCATCCCGATGACGGATAGATATACTCTGGGCCCTCTCGGTGGAATGTCGTCTAATGTCTTGCAAGCATATGAATAAGTTCATAAGAGACCACATACCACGGTACGAGTAAAGAGTACTTGTCAGAGACGAGGTTGAACAAGGTATAGAGTGATACCAAAGATCAAACCTCGGACAAGTAAAATATCGCGAGACAAAGGGAATTGGTATTGTATGTGAATGGTTCATTCGATCACTAAAGTCATCGTTGAATATGTGGGAGCCATTATCGATCTCCAGATCCCGCTATTGGTTATTGGTCGGAGTGAGTACTCAACCATGTCCGCATAGTTCTCGAACCGTAGGGTGACACACTTAAAGTTGGATGTTGAAATGGTAGTATTTGAATATGGAATGGAGTTCGAATATTTTTTCGGAGTCCCGGATGAGATCCCGGACATCACGAGGAGTTCCGGAATGGTCCGGAGAATAAGATTCATATATAGGATGTCATTTTATGTGAATTAAAATGTCGCGGAAGGTTCTATGGAAGGTTCTAGAAGGTTCTAGAAAATTCCGGAAGGAACCACCAAGGAAGGTGGAGTCCACATGGGACTCCACCTCCATGGCCGGCCAACCCTAGTGGGGGAGGAGTCCCAAGTGGACTCCCCTTAGGGGGCCGGCCACCCCCCCATATGGGAGGTGGAACTCCCACCTTTGGTGGGAGTCCTAGCTTGGCTAGGTTTCCCTCTTTTGGAAGGATTTGGTTCGGGTCTTATTCGGAGACTTGGAGACCAACTCTTGGGGATCCACCTATATAATGAGGGGCCAAGGGAGGGGGCGGCCACCCCAAGACCACAACCTGGCCGCCCCCGAGTGGCCGGCCACCCCTCCCAAACCCTAGCCGCCCCCTCCTCCTCCTCCGTGCTTTAGCGAAGCTCCGCCGGAGTTCTCCACCGCCACCGACACCACGCCGTCGTGCTGTCGGATTCAAGAGGAGCTACTACTTCCGCTGCCCGCTGGAACGGGAGGTGGACGTCGTCTTCATCAACAACCGAACGTGTGACCGAGTACGGAGGTGCTGCCCGTTCGTGGCGCCGGAACCGATCGTGATCAAGATCTTCTACGCGCTTTGCAAGCGGCAAGTGAACGTCTACCGCAGCAACAAGAGCCTCATCTTGTAGGCTTTGGAATCTCTTCAAGGGTGAGACTCGATACCCCTCGTTGCTACCGTCTTCTAGATTGCATCTTGGCTTGGATTGCGTGTTCGCGGTAGGAAAATTTTTGTTTTCTATGCAACGTTATCCTACAGTGGTATCAGAGCCGTGTCTATGCATAGATGGTTGCACGAGTAGAACACAATGGTTTTGTGGGCGTTGATGCTCTTGTTATCTTTAGTTGAGTACTTTGCATCTTTATGGCATAGTGGGATGAAGCGGCTCGGACTAACTTTACATGACCGCGTTCATGAGACTTGTTCCTCGTTCGACATGCAACTTGTATTGCATAAGAGGATTTGCGGGTGTCTGTCTCTCCTACTATAGTAAAGATTCAATTTACTCTTCTATTGACAACATTAGTATCAACGTTGTGGTTCATGTTCGTAGGTAGATTAGATCTATATCGAAAACCCTAAACCACGTAAAATATGCAAACCAAATTAGAGAGCGTCTAACTTGTTTTTGCAGGGTTTGGTGATGTGATATGGCCATAATATGATGATGAATATGTATGAGATGATCATTATTGTATTGTGGCAACCGGCAGGAGCCTTATGGTTGTCTTTAAATTTCATGTTGAGTAGTTTTTCAAAGTAGTTGTAATAGTTGCTACATGGAGGACAATCATGGAGACGGCGCCATTGACCTTGACGCTACGCCGACGATGATGGAGATCATGCCCGAAGATGATGGAGATCATGTCCGTGCTTTGGAGATGAAGATCAAAGGCGCAAAGACAAAAGGGCCATATCATATCACATATGAACTGCATGTGATGTTAATCCTTTTATGCATCTTATTTTGCTTAGATCGCGACGGTAGCATTATAAGATGATCCCTCACTAAAATCTCAAGATAATAAAGTGTTCATCCTTAGTAGCACCGTTATCAAGTCTTATCGTTTCGAAGCATCTCGTGATGATCGGGTGTGATAGATTCGATAAGTACATACAACGGGTGCAAGACAGTTTTGCACATGCGGATACTATGGTGGCCTTGACGAGCCTAGCATGTATAGACATGGTCTCGGAACACATGATACCGAAAGGTAGAGCATGAATCATATGATTGATATGATGAACACTTTGAGTGTTCGCCATTGAAATCACACCTTTTCTCGTGATGATCGGGTTTAGGTGCGGTAGATTTGGTTCGTGTGATCACTAAGACAATGCGAGGGATATTGTTTTGAGTGGGAGTTCACCTAGATTTTTTATTATGTTGAATTAAAATTTGAACTCATTTTGTCATAAACTTAGTCTAAACTATTGCAAATATATGTTGTAGAGATGGCGTCCTCAATCAATTTTAACCAGTTCCTAGAGAAAGAAAAGCTTAAGAGCAACGGTAGCAACTTCACCGACTGGTTCCATCATGTGAGGATCTTCCTCTCTGGCGGAAATCTGCAATATGTGCTTGATGCACCGCTAGGTGACCCTCCTGCAGAAACTGAAACCGATGAAGTAAAAGCTGTTTACGAGACTCGGAAAACTCGGTACTCTCAAGTTCAGTGTGCCATCCTGTGCAGTCTGGAATCCGATCTTCAAAAATGTTTTGAGCACCACGATCCTCATGAGTTGATGAATGAGCTGAAAGCTATTTTTGAGACTCATGCGGCCGTGGAATGCTATGAAGCATCGAAACATTTCTTCAGCTGTATGATGGAAGAAGGCAGCTCCATTAGTGAGCACATGCTCGCCATGACCGGGCATGCAAAGAAACTCAGTGACTTGAGAATAGTGATTCCTAACAGACTGGGGATTAATCGTGTCCTTCAATCACTGCCACCAAGTTACAAGAACTTTGTGATGAACTACAATATGCAGAACATGAACAAGGAGTTACCTGAACTCTTTGGCATGCTAAAAGCTGCTGAGATTGAGATCAAGAAAGAGCACCAAGTGTTGATGGTCAACGAGACCACCAGTTTCAAGAAACAGGGCAAGTCTAAGGGAAAATTCAAGAAGGGTGGCAAGAAAGCTGCCACGCCTCCTATGAAACCTAAGAACGGCCCTAAGCCTGATGCTGAGTGCTATTACTTCAAAGAGAAGGGACACTGGAAGCGTAATTGCTCCAAGTATTTAGCGGATCTGAAGAGCGGCCTTGTCAAGAAGAAGAAAGAAGGTATATCTGATATACATGTTATAGATGTTTATCTCACTAGTTCTCGTTCTAGTACCTGGGTATTTGATACTGGTTCGGTTGCTCATATTTGTAACTCGAAACAGGAACTAAAGAATAAACGACAACTACTGAAGGATGAAGTGACGATGCGCGTTGGAAACGGATCCAAGGTCAATGTGATCGCAGTCGGCACACTTCCTCTACATCTACCTTCGGGATTAGTTTTAAGCCTAAATAATTGTTATTATGTACCTGCGTTAAGCATGAACATTATATCTGGATCTTGTTTAATGCAAGACGGTTATTCATTCAAGTCTGAGAATAATGGTTGTTCTATTTTTATGAATAATATCTTTTATGGTCGAGCACCACAAAAGAATGGCTTATTTCTATTAGATCTCGATAGTAGTGATACGCATATACATAACATTGATGCTAAGCGAATTAAATTGAATGATAATTCTACTTATATGTGGCACTGTCGTCTTGGTCATATTGGAGTGAAACGCATGAAGAAACTCCATACTGATGGATTACTTGAATCACTTGACTTTGAGTCACTTGATAGATGCGAAGCATGTCTAATGGGAAAAATGACTAAGACTCCATTTTCTGGTATAATGGAGCGAGCTACTGACTTATTGGAAATCATACATACCGATGTGTGCGGACCAATGAGTGTAGCATCACGCGGTGGTTATCGTTATGTTCTAACCTTCACAGATGATTGATGGCGTGTATTTCACACGTTCGTTGGGCAACCCCAAGAGGAAGGTATGATGCGCACAACAGCAAGTTTTCCCTCAGAAAGAAACCAAGGTTTATCGAACCAGGAGGAGCCAAGAAGCACGTTGAAGGTTGATGGCGGCGGGATGTAGTGCGGCGCAACACCAGGAGATTCCGGCGCCAACGTGGAACCTGCACAACACAACCAAAGTACTTTGCCCCGAAACAGTGAGGTTGTCAATCTCACCGGCTTGCTGTAACAAAGGATTAACCGTATTGTGTGGAAGATGATTGTTTGCAGAGAAAATAGTAAAACAAGTATTGCAGCAGATTTGTATTTCAGATTAAAGAATGGACCGGGGTCCACAGTTCACTAGAGGTGTCTCTCCCATAAGATAAAAGCATGTTGGGTGAACAAATTACAGTCGGGCAATTGACAAATAGAGAGGGCATAACAATGCACATACATGACATGATAAGTATAGTGAGATTTAATTGGGCATTACGACAAAGTACATAGACCGCCATCCAACGCATCTATGCCTAAAAAGTCCACCTTCAGGTTATCATCCGAACCCCCTCCGGTATTAAGTTGCAAAGCAACAGACAATTGCATTAAGTATGGTGCGTAATGTAATCAACAACTACATCCTCGGACATAGCGCCAATGTTTTATCCCTAGTGGCAACAGCACAACACAACCTTAGAACTTTGTCACTGTCCCAGGTGTCAATGCAGGCATGAACCCACTATCGAGCATAAATACTCCCTCTTGGAGTTAAGAGTAAAAACTTGGCCAGAGCCTCTACTAGTAACGGAGAGCATGCAAGATCATAAACAACACATGTATAATAACTTGATAATTAACATGACATGGTATTCTCTATCCATCGGATCCCGACAAACACAACATATAGAATTACAGATAGATGATCTTGATCATGTTAGGCAGCTCACAAGATCCAACAATGAAGCACAATGAGGAGAAGACAACCATCTAGCTACTGCTATGGACCCATAGTCCAGGGGTGAACTACTCACTCATCACTCCGGAGGCGACCATGGCGGTGTAGAGTCCTCCGGAGATGAATCCCCTCTCCGGCATGGTGCCGGAGGAGATCTCCGAATCCCCCGAGATGGGATCGGCGGCGGCGGCGTCTCGGTAAGGTTTTCCGTATCGTGGTTTTTCGCCTCGGGGGTTTCGCGACGGAGGCTTTAAGTAGGCGGAAGGGTCGGGGCGGAGGGGCCACACCATGGGGCGCGGGCCCCCTGGCCGCGCCGCCTTGTGGTGTCACCACCTCGTGGCCCCACTTCGTATGTTCTTCGGTCTTCTGGCTCCGTGGAAAAATAGGCCCCGGGTCTTCGTTTCGTCCAATTCCGAGAATATTTCGTTACTAGGATTTCTGAAACCAAAAACAGCAGGAACCGGCATCTTGTTAATAGGTTAGTTCCGAAAATGCACGAATATGACATAAAGTGTGCATAAAACATGTAGGTATCATCAATAATATGGCATAGAACATAAGAAATTATCGATACGTCGGAGACGTATCAAGCATCCCCAAGCTTAGTTCTGCTCGTCCCGAGGTAAAACGATAACAAAGATAATTTCTGAAGTGATATGCCATCATAACCTTGATCATACTATTTGTAAACATATGTAGTGAATGCAGCGATCAAAACAATGGTAATGACATGAGTAAACAGGTGAATCATATAGCAAATACTTTTCATAAATAGTACTTTGAGACAAGTATTAATAAGTCTTGCATAAGAGTTAACTCATAAAGCAATAAATCAAAGTAAAGGTATTGAAGCAACACAAAGGAAGATTAAGTTTCAGCGGTTGCTTTCAACTTGTAACATGTATATCTCATGGATAATTGTCAACATAGAGTAATATAACAAGTACAATATGCAAGTATGTAGGAATCAATGCACAGTTCACACAAGTGTTTGCTTCTTGAGGTGGAGAGAAATAGGTGAACTGACTCAACATAAAAGTAAAGAGAATGGTCCTTCAAAGAGGAAAGCATCGATTGCTATATTTGTGCTAGAGCTTTTATTTCGAAAACATGAAACAATTTTGTCAACGGTAGTAATAAAGCATATGAGTTATGTAAATTATATCTTACAAGTTGCAAGTCTCATGCATAGTATACTAATAGTGCCCGCACTTGTCCTAATTAACTTGGACTACCGGATCTTTGCAATGCACATGTTTTGACCAAGTGTCACAATGGGGTACCTCCATGCCGCCTGTACAAAGGTCTAAGGAGAAAGCTCGCATTTTGGATTTCTCGCTTTTGATTATTCTCAACTTAGACATCCATACCGGGACAACATGGACAACAGATAATGGACTCCTCTTTAATGCATAAGCATGTGGCAACAATTATTATTCTCATATGAGATTGAGGATATATGTCCAAAACTGAAACTTCCACCATGAATCATGGCTTTAGTTAGCGGCCCAAAGTTCTTCTCTAACAATATGCATGCTCCAACCATGAAGGTGGTAGATCTCTCTTGCTTCAGACAAGACGGACATGCATAGCAACTCACATGATATCCAACAAAGAATAGTTGATGGCGTCCCCAGAAACATGGTTATCGCACAACAAGCAACTTAATAAGAGATAAGGTGCATAAGTACATATTCAATACCACAATAGTTTTTAAGCTATTTGTCCCATGAGCTATATATTGCAAAGGTGAATGATGGAATTTTAAAGGTAGCACTCAAGCAATTTACTTTGGAATGGCGGATAAATACCATGTAGTAGGTAGGTATGGTGGACACAAATGGCATAGTGGTTGGCTCAAGTATTTTGGATGCATGAGAAGTATACCCTCTCGATACAAGGTTTAGGCTAGCAAGGTTATTTGAAACAAACACAAGGATGAACGGTACAGCAAAACTCACATAAAAGACATATGGTAAACATTATAAGACTCCATACCGTCTTCCTTGTTGTTCAAAACTCAATACTAGATGTTATCTAGACTCTAGAGAAACCAAATATGCAAACCAAATTAGCAAGCTCTAAGTATTTCTTCATTAATGGGTGCAAAGTATATGATGCAAGAGCTTAAACATGAGCACAACAATTGCCAAGTATCAAATTATCCAAGACATTTTAGAGTTACTACATGTATCATTTTCCAATTCCAACCATATAACAATTTAACGAAGATGAAACTTCGCCATGAATACTATGAGTAGAGCCTAAGGACATACTTGTCCATATGCTACAGCGGAGCGTGTCTCTCTCCCATAAAGTGAATGCTAGGATCCATTTTATTCAAACAAAACAAAAAAAAAAAAAAACCGACGCTCCAAGCAAAGTGCATAAGATGTGACGGAATAAAAATATAGTTTCAGGGGAGGAACCTGATAATGTTGTCGATGAAGAAGGGGATGCCTTGGGCATCCCCAAGCTTAGACGCTTGAGTCTTCTTAATATATGCAGGGGTGAACCACCGGGGCATCCCCAAGCTTAGAGCTTTCACTCTCCTTGATCATATTGCATCATACTCCTCTCTTGATCCTTGAAAACTTCCTCCACACCAAACTCGAAACAACTCATTAGAGAGTTAGTGCATAATAAAAATTCACATGTTCAGAGGTGACACAATCATTCTTAACACTTCTGGACATTGCATAAAGCTACTGGACATTAATGGATCAAAGAAATTCATCCAACATAGCAAAAGAGGCAATGCGAAATAAAAGACAGAATCTGTCAAAACAGAACAGTCCGTAAAGATGGATTTTATTAGGCCACCAGACTTGCTCAAACGAAAATGCTCAAATTGAATGAAAGTTGCGTACATATCTGAGGATCATGCTCGTAAATTGGCTTAATTTTCTGAGCTACCTACAGGGAGATAGACCCAGATTCGTGACAGCAAAGAAATCTGGAACTGCGCAGTAATCCAAATCTAGTACTTACTTTTCTATCAAAGACTTTACTTGGCACAACAAAACATAAAACTAAGATAAGGAGAGGTTGCTACAGTAGTAAACAACTTCCAAGACACAAATATAAAATAAAGTATTGTAGTAAAAACATGGGTTGTCTCCCATAAGCGCTTTTCTTTAACGCCTTTCAGCTAGGCGCAGAAAGTGTATCTCAAGTAACATCGAAAGATGAAGCATCAACATCATAATTTGTTCTAATAATAGAATCATAAGGTACCTTCATTCTCTTTCTAGGGAAGTGTTCCATACCTTTCTTGAGAGGAAATTGATATTTAATATTACCTTCCTTCATATCAATAGTAGCACCAACGGTTCGAAGAAAAGGTCTTCCCAATATAATGGGGCAAGATGCATTGCATTCAATATCCAAGACAACAAAATCAACGGGGACAAGGTTATTGTTAACCATAATATGAATATTATCAACTTTCCCCAAAGGTTTCTTTTTAGCATTATCAGCGAGATTAACATCCAAATAACAATTCTTCAATGGTGGCAAGTCAAGCATATCATAGACTTTCTTAGGCATAACAGAAATACTTGCACCAAGATCACATAAGGCATTACAATCAAAATCTTTGACTCTCATTTTAATGATGGGCTCCCAACCATCCTCTAGCTTTCTAGGAATAGAAGTTTCAAGTTTTAGTTTCTCTTCTCTAGCTTTTATGAGAGCATTTGTAATATGTTTTGTGAAAGCCAAATTTATAGCACTAGCATTGGGACTTTTAGCAAGTTTTTGTAAGAACTTTATAACTTCAGAGATGTGGCAATCATCAAAATCTAAATCATTACAATCTAAAGCAATGGGATTATCATCCCCAAGGTTGGAAAAAATTTCAGCAGTTTTATCACAAGCAGTTTCAGCAGTTTTGCGTAGCTTTGCACTAGGAGTAGAAGCATTGCCAACACCAATTATTTTACCATTGATAGTAGGAGGTGCAGCAACATATGAATCATTAGCATTGCTAGTGGTGGTAATAGTCCAAACTTTAGCTACATTTTCCTTTTTAGCTAGTTTTTCATTTTCTTCTCTATCCCACCTAGCACGCAGTTCAGCCATTAATCTTATATTCTCATTAATTCTAACTTGGATGGCATTTGCTGTAGTAACAATTTTATTTTCAATATCCCTATTAGGCATAACTTTCGATTTCAAAAGATCAACATCAGCGGCAAGACTATCAACTCTAGAAACAAGAATATCAATTTTATTGAGCTTTTCCTCAACAGATTTGTTAAAGGCAGTTTGTGTACTAATAAATTCTTTAAGCATGGCTTCAAGTCCAGGGGTGTATTCCTATTATTGTTGTAAGAATTCCCATAAGAATTAGCATAACCGTTACCATTATTATAAGGATATGGCCTATAGTTATTACTAGAATTGTTCCGATAAGCATTGTTGTTGAAATTATTATTTTTAATGAAGTTTACATCAACATGTTCTTCTTGGGCAACCAATGAAGCTAATGGAACATTATTAGGATCAACATTAGTCCTATCATTCGCAAGCATAGACATAATAGCATCAACCTTATCATTCAAGGAAGAGGTTTCTTCAACAGAATTTACCTTCTTACCTTGTGGAGCTCTTTCCGTGTGCCATTCAGAGTAATTAACCATCATATTATCAAGAAGCTTTGTTGCTTCACCAAGAGTGATGGACATAAAGGTACCTCCAGCAGCTGAATCCAATAAATTCCGCGAAGAAAAATTTAGTCCTGCATAGAAGGTTTGGATGATCATCCAAGTAGTCAGTCCATGGGTTGGGCAATTTTTAACCAGAGATTTCATTCTTTCCCAAGCTTGAGCAACATGTTCATTATCCAATTGTTTAAAATTCATTATGCTACTCCTCAAAGATATAATTTTAGCAGGGGGATAATATCTACCAATAAAAGCATCCTTGCATTTAGTCCAGGAATCAATACTATTCTTAGGCAGAGATAGCAACCAATCTTTAGCTCTTCCTCTTAATGAGAAAGGAAACAATTTT
This sequence comes from Lolium multiflorum, assembly GCA_030979885.1. Classification (NCBI taxonomy): domain Eukaryota; kingdom Viridiplantae; phylum Streptophyta; class Magnoliopsida; order Poales; family Poaceae; genus Lolium; species Lolium multiflorum. Next base: position 243,646,571 of record CM061747.1, read on the forward strand.
AATTTTATAATGTCACCATCTACATCTTTATACTTTTGCATTTCACATAGTTCAACAAAATTATTGAGATGGGCAGCAGCATCATCAGAACTAACACCAGAAAATTGCTCTCGCATAACAAGATTTAGTAAAGCAGGTTTAATTTCAAAGAATTCTGCTGTAGTAGCAGGTGGAGCAATAGGTGTGCATAAGAAATCATTATTATTTGTGCTAGTGAAGTCACACAACTTAGTATTTTCAGGGTTGGCCATTTTAGCAGTAGTAAATAAAGCAAACTAGATAAAGTAAATGCAAGTAAACTAATTTTTTTGTGTTTTTGATATAGCAAACAAGACAGCAAATAAAGTAAAGCTAGCAACTAATTTTTTTGTGTTTTGATATAATGCAGCAAACAAAGTAGTAAATAAAATAAAGCAAGACAAAAACAAAGTAAAGAGATTGAGAAGTGGAGACTCCCCTTGCAGCGTGTCTTGATCTCTGATACGTCTCCAACGTATCTATAATTTCCGATGTTCCATGCTTGTTTTATGACAATACCAACATGTTTTGTTTACACTTTATATCATTTTTATGCGTTTTCCGGAACTAACCTATTAACAAGATGCCGAAGTGCCAGTTCCTGTTTTCTGCTGTTTTTGGTTTCAGAAATCCTAGTAACGAAATATTCTCGGAATCGGACGAAATCAACGCCAGGTTCCTATTTTTCCCGGAACCATCCAGAACACACGAGAACTGCCAGAGAAGGGGACAGGGCCACCAAACCACACCCCGGCGAAGGGGGCGTGCCCTATGGTTTGGGCAGCCGTGGCCCTCCGACTCCGACTCTTCGCCTATTTAAGCCGTCGTGACCTAAAAACATCGACGAAAAAGACGAACCTCCAGAAAGACTCCAGGGCGCCGCCACATCGCGAAACTCCAATTCGGGGACAGAAGTCTCTGTTCCGGCACCCTGCCGGACGGGGAATTGCCCCCGGAGCCGTCTCCACCGCCGTCTTCACCGCCATCTTCACCGCCATCGCTGCCTCCATGATGAGGAGGAGTAATCCACCCGAGGCTGAGGGCTTCGCTGTAGCTATGTGGTTCATCTCTCTCCCATGTACCTCAATACAATAATCTCATGAGCTGCTTTACATGATTGAGATTCATATGAGTTTTGTATCACAATTCATCTATGTGCTACTCTAGTGATGTTATTAAAGTAGTTCTATTCCTCCTGCACGTGTGTAAAGGCGACAGTGTGTGCACCGTGTTAGTACTTGGTTTATGCTATGATCATGATCTCTTGTAGATTGCGAAGTTAACTATTGCTATGATAATATTGATGTGATCTATTCCTCCTACATATGCATGAAGGTGACAGTGTGCATGCTATGCTAGTACTTGGTTTAGTCTTTTGATCTATCTTACACTAAAGGTTACTAAAATATGAGCATTATTGTGGAGCTTGTTAACTCCGGCATTGAGGGTTCGTGTAATCCTACGCAATGTGTTCATCATCCAACAAGAGTGTAGAGTATGCATTTATCTATTCTGTTATGTGATCAATGTTGAGAGTGTCCACTAGTGAAAGTGTAATCCCTAGGCCTTGTTCCTAAATACTGCTGAGTTACTACTGCTTGTTTACTGTTTTACTGCGTTACTACTGCTGCAATACTACCACCATCAACTACACGCCAGCAAGCTATTTTCTGGCACCGTTGCTACTGCTCATACTTATTTATACCACCTGTATTTCACTATCTCTTCGCCGAACTAGTGCACCTATTAGGTGTGTTGGGGACACAAGAGACTTCTTGCTTTGTGGTTGCAGGGTTGCATGAGAGGGATATCTTTGACCTCTTCCTCCCTGAGTTCGATAAACCTTGGGTGATCCACTTAAGGGAAACTTGCTGCTGTTCTACAAACCTCTGCTCTTGGGGCCCAACACTGTCTACAGAAAGGAGGGGAACGTAGACATCAAGCTATTTTCTTTGCTTGCCGGGGAGGAAAGGTAAAAAGGCACTCATACTCCGGTTCCAGGTAACAGTACTTTTCTGGCGCCATTGTGTTTGTGTTTGAAGCTATTTCCTTTAGATCCTGCAATTGCATCTTTTTGTTTCTTGTTTTTATTTTCACTAGTTAGGCATAATGGAAAACAACAAAAAATTTAGTGAGCTTTTTAATCTTTTTCCTGATTTAGAATTGTTTGGTGCAAACATTAAAAAACCAATGGAACCTTATTCACATGCTAGTAGCGATGTTATTAGTATGAATGCAATTACTGCTAATGCTATGGAGAAGTCTAAGCTTGGGGAAGCTAGTTTTTGTGATCTTTTTAGCTTCCCATCTTTAGGGGAGAAAATTTGCTCTGATAATACTTTATCTCCCATATGCGATAACTCTAATGATGCTTGTGATATTTTAAATGCACCTACTGAAAGTACTCCATATAAAATACCTATGAAAATTATTGAACGTGTTATGGATAACCGCTATGAAGGGGATGGAACTGTGCATCCTGGAGATCATTTACTGTTTTTGCATGAATTATGCGGGTTATTCAAGTGTGCAGGTATCTCTATGGATGAAGTGAAGAAGAAATTATTCTCTATGTCGTTGTCTGGTAAAGCGGCGCATTGGCATAAACTGCTGAAGGATGAGCATTCTCTTGATTGGAAGGATATTGTGCATCTATTTTATTCTAAATTCTATCCTCCAAGTGAAATTCACAAAGACCGAAACCGAATATATAATTTCTGGCCTCATGATGGAGAGAGTATTGCCCAAGCATGGGAGAGATTGAAGTCTTTAATGCTCAAATGCCCCAATCATGAGCTTCCAGGTAATATCATTATTGATAATTTCTATGCAAGACTTTCTTTTCAAGATAAGACCTTGCTGGATACTACTTGTTCTGGATCATTCACGCGCAACAAAGAAGAGTTTAAAAGGGACCTTCTTGATCGGATTAAGGAGAACGCTGAAGATTGGGAGAACGACAAAGGTAAAGAGTCAGGTATAAATTATGATTATGAATGCATTGAAGCTTTTATGGATACCGATAAATTTCGAAATATGAGTGCTACTTATGGTCTTGACTCTCAAGTTGCTGCAAATCTTTATAAAGCCTTTGCTTCTCATTTTGAATTGCCTAAAAAGAATTTTGATAAGTATCATGAACCTTTTAAAGAGGCTTGTATGAAGAATGAAATTGTTGTTAATTATTGTAATGAGCATGCTCAAACTCCTAAGAATGTTATTTCCTATAAGCATGTTAATTTTTGTGGAATACATAGACCTTGTGGAATTAATCAAATCAAAGATGAATATTGTATCCATCATGCTAATGAAAAAACTAGAAAGTGGTTTAGGGCTCTAGATGATCTTGGTAAAAAAGTTTGTGCCCTCTATCCTTTTATTTGTGAAGTTTGCCATGAAGTGGGTCATTTTAATTTTCAATGCTCCTCCAATGATAATTTGAACCCAATGAGTGCTGCAAATTTGTATTGTGATGATGAAATTACTCCTAATCAGCATGATGAACTTACTTTATTTTTGGGGTGTGAAGAACTGTCGAGAAAAATCTCTTTGTTACATATGAGTGATCTTGATGTTGATGATGTCCTGCATGGGTGTTTTTCTTATTGCATTGATAATAGCCATACAAATACTTACATACAAAATATTTTAGAAGATGACACCTTGCCAAAATATGATAGGACCGCTGTGTGTTTTCAACTAATAAATGAAAAGGAGGGATCCTCCCAAGTTTCTTCTATTGTTTCTGAAAGTAAATCAGGTTATGCGGACAAGCCACCCTTCAAGCCTCTTCCTCCTAAAAAAAGGGACGAGGAGAAGGAAGAAGAAGAAGAAGGGAACGAAGAAGAAGAAGAAGAAGGAGAATAAAAAGAAAGAGGTAACGGCGTATCCCCGCGTGAATGAGATAACGCTAGGTAACCGTAAGTATGTTGCTCCTAATGATTATTGTGACAATGAATCTGAATACGATGATCTTCCTATGCCCTTTACATACATTAGTGATCATGATTTGAATGAGCACACTACTTTTGATATTACAAATCTCTGGGAAACTAATTCTGAAAATGATGATAATAATTGCCATAGTGTCAGTACTATCCATGCTTCCTCCCATAATGATATAGAAAGCTCTAAGCTTGGGGAAGAGGTGTTTGAAAATCCTTTAGCTACTGGTCATTATGTTCTTGATACATCTCCTTCTAATAACAATGATGGTGTGGACACAGATAAACCGACTGTGAAAGATAACTATTCTATTTCCTATGATGACACTGTGCCCCCGATCTCTGATGATTATTATAAAGAATGCTATGATATAAGTTCTAACTATCCTTATGAAACTTGTCATAGTCATGATTGGATTACTAAAAACAATTCCCTTAATATGCAATTTGTTTACCATGTTCAAATTCTTGATAATAATCTTACTCCAATTACTATTAATGAGAATAACTCTTCTTATGCCAAATTTAATGATACTTCTATGCATATGAACCATGATAAGAATGTTTTAAGTAATGGGTATATTGTGGATTTCATCAATGATGCTACTGAAAGTTATTATGAGAGAGGGAAATATGGTTATATGCATTTCAATAATATTAAGTTTCCCCTCTTTATGTTGAGAATCTTGAAATTACTCGTGTTTTATCCTCTTATGCTTGTCACTTTGTTCTTCATGAATTCATTTGTGCACAAGACTCCTCTTCATAGGAAGCATGTTAGACTTAAATGTGTTTTGGATTTGCTTCTTGATGCTCCCTTTTGCTCCAGATACTATTTCCTGCGAGCGCAACATTAAAACTGCTGAGCCCATCTTAATGGCTATAAAGAAAAGAACTTCTTGGGAGATAACCCATGTGTTATTTTGCTACAGTACTTTGTTTTATATTTATGTCTTGGAAGTTGTTTACTACTGTAGCAACCTCTCCTTATCTTAGTTTTGTGTTTTGTTGTGCCAAGTAAAGTCTTTGATAGTAAAGTAAGTACTAGATTTGGATTACTGCGCAGTTCCAGATTTCTTTGCTGTCACGAATCTGGGTCTAATTCTCTGTAGGTAACTCAGAAAATTATGCCAATTTACGTGAGTGATCCTCAGATATGTACGCAACTTTCATTCAATTTGGGCATTTTCATTTGAGCAAGTCTGGTGCTCTTTTAAAATTCGTCTTTACGGACTGTTCTGTTTTGACAGATTCTGCCTTTTATTTCGCATTGCTTCTTTCGCTGTGTTGGGTGGATTTCTTTGTTCCATTACCTTCCAGTAGCTTTGAGAAATGTCCAGAAGTGTTAAGAATGATTGTGTCACCTCTGAACATGTGAGTTTTTGATTATGCACTAACCCTCTAATGAGTTTGTTTCGAGTTTGGTGTGGAGGAAGTTTTCAAGGGTCAAGAGAGGAGGATGATATACTATGATCAAGAAGAGTGAAAGCTCTAAGCTTGGGGATGCCCGGTGGTTCACCCCTGCATATTCTAAGAAGACTCAAAGCTTGGGGATGCCCAAGGCATCCCCTTCTTCATCGACAAATTATCAGTTCCTTCTCTTGAAACTATATTTTTATTCGACCACATCTTATGTACTTTACTTGGAGCGTCTGTGTGCTTTTGTTTTTGTTTTTGTTTGAATAAATGCTTGTGTGGGAGAGAGACACGCTCCGCTGGTTCATATGGACAAATATGTCCTTAGGCTCTACTCATAGTATTCATGGCGAAGTTTCTTCTTCGTTAATTTGTTATATGGTTGGAATTGGAAAATGATACATGTAGTAAATTGCTATAATGTCTTGGATAATGTGATACTTGGCAATTGTTGTGCTCATGCTTAAGCTCTTGCATCATATACTTTGCACCCATTAATGAAGAAACACTTAGAGCTTGCTAATTTGGTTTGCATATTTGGTTTCTCTAGAGTCTAGATAATATCTAGTATTGAGTTTTGAACAACAAGGAAGACGGTGTAGAGTCTTATAATGTTTACAATATGTCTTTTATGTGAGTTTTGCTGCCGTTCATCCTTGTGTTTGTTTCAAATAACCTTGCTAGCCTAAACCTTGTATCGAGAGGGAATACTTCTCATGCATCCAAAATACTTGAGCCAACCACTATGCCATTTGTGTCCACCATACCTACCTACTACATGGTATTTATCCGCCATTCCAAAGTAAATTGCTTGAGTGCTACCTTTAAAATTCCATCATTCACCTTTGCAATATATAGCTCATGGGACAAATAGCTTAAAAACTATTGTGGTATTGAATATGTACTTATGCACTTTATCTCTTATTAAGTTGCTTGTTGAGCGATAACCATGTTTCTGGGGACGCCATCAACTATTCTTTGTTGGATATCATGTGAGTTGCTATGCATGTCCATCTTGTCTGAAGCAAGAGAGATCTACCACCTTCATGGTTGGAGCATGCATATTGTTAGAGAAGAACTTTGGGCCGCTAACTAAAGCCATGATTCATGGTGGAAGTTTCAGTTTTGGACATATATCCTCAATCTCATATGAGAATAATAATTGTTGCCACATGCTTATGCATTAAAGAGGAGTCCATTATCTGTTGTCCATGTTGTCCCGGTATGGATGTCTAAGTTGAGAATAATCAAAAGCGAGAAATCCAAAATGCGAGCTTTCTCCTTAGACCTTTGTACAGGCGGCATGGAGGTACCCCATTGCGACACTTGGTCAAAACATGTGCATTGCAAAGATCCGGTAGTCCAAGTTAATTAGGACAAGGTGCGGGCACTATTAGTATACTATGCATGAGACTTGCAACTTGTAAGATATAATTTACATAACTCATATGCTTTATTACTACCGTTGACAAAATTGTTTCATGTTTTCAAAATAAAAGCTCTAGCACAAATATAGCAATCGATGCTTTCCTCTTTGAAGGACCATTTTTTTACCTTTTATGTTGAGTCGGTTCACCTATCTCTCTCCACCTCAAGAAGCAAACACTTGTGTTAACTGTGCATTGATTCTTACATACTTGCTTATTGCACTTGTTATATTGCTTTGCATTGACAACTATCCATGAGATATACATGTTACAAGTTGAAAGCAACCGCTGAAACTTTATCTTCCGTTGTGTTGCTTCAATGTCTTTACTTTGAATTTATTGCTTTATGAGTAACTCTTATGCAAGACTTATTGATGCTTGTCTTGAAAGTACTATTCATGAAAAGTCTTTGCTATATGATTCAATTGTTTACTCATTGCATTTACATTGTTTCTAATCGCTGCATTCATCTCATATGCTTTACAATAGTATGATTAAGATTATGTTGGTAGCATGTCACCTCAGAAATTATCTTTTATCGTTTACCTACTCGAGGACGAGTAGGAACTAAGCTTGGGGATGCTGATACGTCTCCAACGTATCTATAATTTCCGATGTTCCATGCTTGTTTTATGACAATACCAACATGTTTTGTTTACACTTTATATCATTTTTATGCGTTTTCCGGAACTAACCTATTAACAAGATGCCGAAGTGCCAGTTCTTTTGCTGTTTTTGGTTTCAGAAATCCTAGTAACGAAATATTCTCGGAATCGGACGAAATCAACGCCAGGTTCCTATTTTTCCCGGAACCATCCAGAACACACGAGAACTGCCAGAGAAGGGGACAGGGCCACCAAACCACACCCGGCGCGGCCAAGGGGGGCGCCCCCTATGGTTTGGGCAGCCCGTGGCCCCTCCGACTCCGACTCTTCGCCTATTTAAGCCGTCGTGACCTAAAAACATCGACAGAAGACGAACCTCCAGAAAGACTCCAGGGGCGCCGCCACATCGCGAAACTCCAATTCGGGGACAGAAGTCTCTGTTCCGGCACCCTGCCGGGACGGGGAATTGCCCCCGGAGCCGTCTCCACCGCCGTCTTCACCGCCATCTTCACCGCCATCGCTGCCTCCATGATGAGGAGGGAGTAATCCACCCCCGAGGCTGAGGGCTCGTAGCTATGTGGTTCATCTCTCTCCCATGTACCTCAATACAATAATCTCATGAGCTGCTTTACATGATTGAGATTCATATGAGTTTTGTATCACAATTCATCTATGTGCTACTCTAGTGATGTTATTAAAGTAGTTCTATTCCTCCTGCACGTGTGTAAAGGTGACAGTGTGTGCACCGTGTTAGTACTTGGTTTATGCTATGATCATGATCTCTTGTAGATTGCGAAGTTAACTATTGCTATGATAATATTGATGTGATCTATTCCTCCTACATATGCATGAAGGTGACAGTGTGCATGCTATGCTAGTACTTGGTTTAGTCTTTTGATCTATCTTACACTAAAGGTTACTAAAATATGAGCATTATTGTGGAGCTTGTTAACTCCGGCATTGAGGGTTCGTGTAATCCTACGCAATGTGTTCATCATCCAACAAGAGTGTAGAGTATGCATTTATCTATTCTGTTATGTGATCAATGTTGAGAGTGTCCACTAGTGAAAGTGTAATCCCTAGGCCTTGTTCCTAAATACTGCTGAGTTACTACTGCTTGTTTACTGTTTTACTGCGTTACTACTGCTGCAATACTACCACCATCAACTACACGCCAGCAAGCTATTTTCCGCACCGTTACTACTGCTCATACTTATTTATACCACCTATTTCACTATCTCTTCGCCGAACTAGTGCACCTATTAGGTGTGTTGGGGACACAAGAGACTTCTTGCTTTGTGGTTGCAGGGTTGCATGAGAGGGAAATCTTTGACCTCTTCCTCCCTGAGTTCGATAAACCTTGGGTGATCCACTTAAGGGAAACTTGCTGCTGTTCTACAAACCTCTGCTCTTGGGGCCCAACACTCTCAAGGAGGGGAGCGTAGACATCAATCTCCCGGCAACGGCGCCAGAAAATATGCTTGATGGCGTGTATTTCACACGTTCGTTGGGCAACCCCAAGAGGAAGGTATGATGCGCACAGCAGCAAGTTTTCCCTCAGAAAGAAACCAAGGTTTATCGAACCAGGAGGAGCCAAGAAGCACGTTGAAGGTTGATGGCGGCGGGATGTAGTGCGGCGCAACACCGAGATTCCGGCGCCAACGTGGAACCTGCACAACACAACCAAAGTACTTTGCCCCAACGAAACAGTGAGGTTGTCAATCTCACCGGCTTGCTGTAACAAAGGATTAACCGTATTGTGTGGAAGATGATTGTTTGCGAGAGAAAATAGTAAAACAAGTATTGCAGATTTGTATTTCAGTATTAAAGAATGGATCGGGGTCCACGTTCACTAGAGGTGTCTCTCCCATAAGATAAAAGCATGTTGGGTGAACAAATTACAGTCGGGCAATTGACAAATAGAGAGGGCATAACAATGCACATACATGACATGATAAGTATAGTGAGATTTAATTGGGCATTACGACAAAGTACATAGACCGCCATCCAACCGCATCTATGCCTAAAAAGTCCACCTTCAGGTTATCATCCGAACCCCCTCCAGTATTAAGTTGCAAAGCAACACAATTGCATTAAGTATGGTGCGTAATGTAATCAACAACTACATCCTCGGACATAGCGCCAATGTTTTATCCCTAGTGGCAACAGCACAACACAACCTTAGAACTTTCTGTCACTGTCCCAGTGTCAATGCAGGCATGAACCCACTATCGAGCATAAATACTCCCTCTTGGAGTTAAGAGTAAAAACTTGGCCAGAGCCTCTACTAGTAACGGAGAGCATGCAAGATCATAAACAACACATGTATAATAACTTGATAATTAACATGACATGGTATTCTCTATCCATCGGATCCCGACAAACACAACATATAGAATTACAGATAGATGATCTTGATCATGTTAGGCAGCTCACAAGATCCAACAATGAAGCACAATGAGGAGAAGACAACCATCTAGCTACTGCTATGGACCCATAGTCCAGGGGTGAACTACTCACTCATCACTCCGGAGGCGACCATGGCGGTGTAGAGTCCTCCGGGAGATGAATCCCCTCTCCGGCAGGTGCCGGAGGAGATCTCCGAATCCCCCGAGATGGGATCGGCGGCGGGCGTCTCTGGAGGTTTTCCGTATCGTGGTTTTCGCCTCGGGGGTTTCGCGATGGAGGCTTTAAGTAGGCGGAAGGGCAGTCGGGGCCGACGAGGGGCCACACCATAGGGCGGCGCGGGCCCCCGGGCCGCGCGCCTTGTGGTGTCGCCACCTCGTGGCCCCACTTCGTATGTTCTTCGGTCTTCTGGAAGCTCCGTGGAAAAATAGGCCCCTGGGTCTTCGTTTCGTCCAATTCCGAGAATATTTCGTTACTAGGATTTCTGAAACCAAAAACAGAAAACAGGGCACTTGCATCTTGTTAATAGGTTAGTTCCAGAAAATGCACGAATATGACATAAAGTGTGCATAAAACATGTAGGTATCATCAATAATATGGCATAGAACATAAGAAATTATCGATACGTCGGAGACGTATCAATGATCTGAGTAGATATGGGTATATCTATTTCATGAAACATAAATCCGAAACTTTCGAGAAGTTTAAGGAATTCCAAAGTGAAGTAGAAAATCAACGTAACAAGAAGATCAAATTTCTACGATCTGATCGTGGAGGTGAATATCTGAGTTATGAGTTTGGCATGCATTTAAAGAAATGCAGAATACTTTCACAATTGACACCGCCGGAACACCACAACGAAACGGTGTGTCCGAACGTCGTAATCGAACTCTCTTAGATATGGTTCGTTCTATGATGTCTCTTACTGATTTGCCGTTATCATTTTGGAGTTATGCATTAGAGACAACGCATTCACTTTAAATAGAGCACCATCAAAATCCGTAGAAACGACACCGTATGAATTATGGTTTAATAAGAAACCTAAGCTGTCGTTCCTTAAAGTTTGGGGTTGCGAAGCCTATGTAAAAAAGTTACAACCGGACAAGCTAGAACCCAAAGCGGAGAAATGCGTCTTCATAGGATACCCTAAGGAAACTATAGGGTACACTTTCTATCACAGATCCGAAGGCAAAATCTTTGTTGCTAAGAACGGAACCTTTCTTGAGAAAGAATTTCTCACTAAAGAAGTGACTGGAAGAAAAGTAGAACTCGATGAGATTAATGAATCTATACTCATTGATCAGAGTAGCGATCGGGAAGTTGTACTGTACCGCCTACACCGGCAACAGGGGAAGCTAATGATAATGATCATGAAACTTCGAACGAGCAAACTACTGAACCTCGCAGATCGACAAGGGAACGTGCCACTCCTGATTGGTATGATCCTTGTCTAAATGTCATGATTGTAGATAACAATGATAAGGACCCTGCGACGTATGAAGAAGCGATGATGAGCCCAGATTCCAACAAATGGCAAGAAGCCATGAAATCCGAAATGGGATCCATGTATGATAACAAAGTATGGACTTTGGTAGACTTACCTGATAGCCGAAAGGCTGTCGAGAATAAATGGATCTTCAAGAGAAAAACAGATGCTGATGGTAATATTACTGTCTATAAAGCTCGACTTGTCGCAAAGGGTTTCCCACAAATTCAAGGAGTTGACTACGATGAGACTTTCTCACCCGTAGCGAAGCTAAAATCTGTGAGGATTTTGTTAGCAATAGCTGCATTTTTCGATTATGAGATTTGGCAGATGGATGTCAAAACGGCGTTCCTTAATGGAGACATTGAGGAAGAGTTGTATATGGTACAACCCAAAGGTTTTGTCGATCCTAAAAATGCTGACAAAGTATGCAAACTTCAGCGTTCAATCTATGGACTGAAGTGATGACCCACAAGTATAGGGGATCGCAACGAGGGAAGTATTACCCAATTTATTGATTCGACACAAGGGAGACAAAGAATACTTGAAAGCCTTAACAGCGAGTTGTCAATTCAGCTGCACTGGAAACAGACTTGCTCGCAGTTTATCGGTAGTAACAATTTTATAGCAGTAGCGTAGTGAAATAACAGCAGAGTAACAAAGCGTAGTGATTTTAGTAAACACAGGATTAAAATACGTAGGCACGGGGACGGATAACGGGCGTTGCATGGATGAGAGAAACTCATGTAACAATCATAGCAGGGCATTTGCAGATAATAATAAAATGGTATCCAAGTACTAATCAATCAATAGGCATGTGTTCCAATTATAGTCGTACGTGCTCGCAATGAGAAACTTGCACAACATCTTTTGTCCTACCAGCCGGTGGCAGCCCTCAAGGGAAACTACTGGATATTAAGGTACTCCTTTTAATAGAGTACCGAAAAGCATTAACACTCCGTGAACACATGTGATCCTCACATCGCTACCATTCCCTCCGGTTGTCCCGATTTCTCACTTCGGGGCCATTGGTTCCGGACAGCACATGTGTATACAACTTGCAGGTAAGATCATAAACAATGAATATCTTCATGAATCAATAACATGTTCAGATCTGAGATCATGGCACTCGGGCCCTAGTGACAAGCATTAAGCATAACAAGTTGCAACAATATCATAAAAGTACCATCTACGGACACTAGGCACTATGCCCTAACAATCTTATGCTATTACATGACCAATCTCATCCAATCCCTACCATCCCCTTCGGCCTACAGCGGGGGAATTACTCACACATGGATGGGGGAAACATGGCTGGTTGATGTAGAGGCGTTGGCGGTGATGGCGGTGATGATCTCCTCCAATTCCCCGTCCCGTGCCGAACGGAGACTTCTGGCTCCCGAGACGGAGTTTCGCGATGTGGCGGCGTTCTGGAGGGTGGCGACTTCGACTTCTCCCGTGCGTTTTTAGGTCGAGGCGAATAAGTAGTCCGAAGGGGGCGTCGGAGGCCAGCCGAGGGGGCCACACCACATGGCCGCGCGGGCCCCCTGGGCCGCACCGCCATATGGTGTGGGGCCCTCGGGCCTCCACTTCAATTGTCCTTCGGCTCCAAGTATTGGGAAAATAGGCCCTTTCGTCAAAATCCCGAGGTTTTTCCGAAAGTTGGATTTCTGCACAAAAACGAGACACCAGAACAGTTCTGCTGAAAACAGCGTTAGTCCGTGTTAGTTGCATCCAAAATACACAAATTAGAGGCAAAACAATAGCAAAAGTGTTCGGGAAAGTAGATACGTTTTGGACGTATCATGAAGCAAGCATCAAGAAGTTGGAACCGACGCTTTGATAAGGTGATCAAAGACTTCGGGTTTATACAGTGTCATGGAGAGGCCTGTATTTACAAGAAAGTGAGTGGGAGCTCTGTAGCATTCCTGATATTATATGTAGATGACATATTATTGATTGGGAATGATATAGAACTATTAAGCAGTGTAAAAGGTTATTTGAATAATAGTTTTTCAATGAAAGACCTTGGTGAAGCATCGTATATATTAGGCATCAAGATTTATAGAGATAGATCAAGACGCCTAATAGGGCTATCAGAGTACATACCTGGACAAGATTCTAAAGAAGTTCAGAATGGACGAAAGTAAGAAAGGGTTTTTACCTATGTTACCGGCAAGGTCTTGAGTAAGACTCAAGGACCGGCTACGGCAGAAGAAAGAGAAAGGATGAATCAGATCCCCTATGCTTCGGTAGGGCTCTATTATGTATGCCATGCTATGTACAAGACCGGATATAGCATGCTGTTAGTTTGACTAGCAGATATCAAAGTGATCCAGGAATGGAGCACTGGACAGCGGTCAAGAATATCCTGAAGTACTTGAAAAGAACTAAGGATATGTTTCTTTGTTATGGAGGTGACCAAGAGCTCGTTGTAACAAGTTACACCGATGCAAGTTGGAACACTGATCCTGATGACTCTAAGTCACGGTCTGGGTACGTGTTTATATTGAATGGTGCTGCAGTAAGCTGGGCAAGCTCGAAGCAGTGCACGGTGGCGAAGTCTTCAACAGAATCGGAGTACATAGCGGCTTCGAGGCTTCATCGAAGCGGTATGGATGAAGAGGTTCATTGTAGAGCTCGGTGTGGTTCCTAGTGCATTGGACCCACTAGTCATATACTGTGACAACATGGGTGCCATCGCCAATGCACAAGAACCAAGGTCACACAAGAGGCTGAAGCATATCAAGCTGCGTTACCACTCGATTCGTGAGTACATCGAAGATGGAGAAGTAAAGATTTACAAAGTACACACTGATCTGAATGTAGCAGATCCGTTGACTAAAGCTCTCCCTAGGGCAAAGCATGACCAACACCAGAATGCCATGGGTGTTAGGTTCCTTACAATGTAATCTAGATTATTGACTCTAGTGCAAGTGGGAGACTGTTGGAGATATGCCCAAGAGGCAATAATAAAAGTGGTTATTATATATCTTTATGTTTATGATAAATGTTTATATACCATGCTATAATTGTATTAACCGAAACATTGATACATGTGTGATATGTAAACAACAAAGAGTCCCTAGTATGCCTCTTAACTAGCTTGTTGATTAATGGATGATTAGTTTCATAATCATGAACATTGGATGTTATTAATAACAAGGTTATATCATTGTATGAATGATGTAATGGATACACCCATATTAAGCGTAGCATAAGATCTCGTCATTAAGTTATTTGCTATAAGCTTTCGATACATAGTTACCTAGTCCTTATGACCATGAGATCATGTAAATCACTTATACCGGAAAGGTACTTTGATTACACCAAACGCCACTACGTAAATGGGTGTTTATAAAGGTGGGATTAAGTATCTGGAAAGTATGAGTTGAGACATATGGATCAACAGTGGGATTTGTCCATCCCGATGACGGATAGATATACTCTGGGCCCTCTCGGTGGAATGTCGTCTAATGTCTTGCAAGCATATGAATAAGTTCATAAGAGACCACATACCACGGTACGAGTAAAGAGTACTTGTCAGGAGAGGTTGAACAAGGTATAGAGTGATACCAAAGATCAAACCTCGGACAAGTAAAATATCGCGAGACAAAGGGAATTGGTATTGTATGTGAATGGTTCATTCGATCACTAAAGTCATCGTTGAATATGTGGGAGCCATTATGGATCTCCGATCCCGCTATTGGTTATTGGTCGGAGTGAGTACTCAACCATGTCCGCATAGTTCTCGAACCGTAGGGTGACACACTTAAAGTTGGATGTTGAAATGGTAGTATTTGAATATGGAATGGAGTTCGAATATTTGTTCGGTCCCGGATGAGATCCCGGACATCACGAGGAGTTCCGGAATGGTCCGGAGAATAAGATTCATATATAGGATGTCATTTTATGTGAATTAAAATGTCGCGGAAGGTTCTATGGAAGGTTCTAGAAGGTTCTAGAAAAGTCCGGAAGGAACCACCAAGGAAGGTGGAGTCCACATGGGACTCCACCTCCATGGCCGGCCAACCCTAGTGGGGGAGGAGTCCCAAGTGGACTCCCCTTAGGGGGCCGGCCACCCCCCATATGGGAGGTGGAACTCCCACCTTTGGTGGGAGTCCTAGCTTGGCTAGGTTTCCCCTCTTTTTTGGAAGGATTTGGTTCGGGTCTTATTCGGAGACTTGGAGACCAACTCTTGGGGATCCACCTATATAATGAGGGGCCAAGGGAGGGGGCCGGCCACCCCAAGACCACAACCTGGCCGCCCCCCTGGCCGGCCACCCCTCCCAAACCCTAGCCGCCCCCTCTCCTCCATAGCTCCCGCGTGCTTTAGCGAAGCTCCGCCGGAGTTCTCCACCGCCACCGACACCACGCCGTCGTGCTGTCGGATTCAAGAGGAGCTACTACTTCCGCTGCCCGCTGGAACGGGAGGTGGACGTCGTCTTCATCAACAACCGAACGTGTGACCGAGTACGGAGGTGCTGCCCGTTCGTGGCGCCGGAACCGATCGTGATCAAGATCTTCTACGCGCTTTGCAAGCGGCAAGTGAACGTCTACCGCAGCAACAAGAGCCTCATCTTGTAGGCTTTGGAATCTCTTCAAGGGTGAGACTCGATACCCCCTCGTTGCTACCGTCTTCTAGATTGCATCTTGGCTTGGATTGCGTGTTCGCGGTAGGAAAATTTTTGTTTTCTATGCAACGTTATCCTACAAAAAGCTCACTTGATTCCACATCTCGATGAGAGATTCATCCTCCAAAGACCTCCACCTCGGACCACGAGTGCCGCCGGAACGCCTGCACGTCGTCGTCATGGTCACACCGGTGTCGGCATCGATAAGATCCTCCTGGACCTCCTCCTCACCTTCGTCCTCGTCGGCCTCTTCTTCATACTCGTCGACGGCGGGTTCGTAGGCTTGGCCGCGTATGAAGCCGTTGAGGATCTCGTCCCCGGCGGCAATCTACGCAACAAGCTACCTACTTTCAGTCGCCGCCGGTGTCTACGATGCACATACCACATAAAAAGTAAGGAAACTCACCTCGTCCTCGCCCATGGACATTCCGGACGCGCTGCAGAACACCTGGTGGGTGCTCCTTCCCTCGTCGGGGAAGAGGTCGCGGGGAAGACCGGTGTCATCTATCACGTGGCCATCGGTGCGGCGCAGGTCAGGCGACGAGTTCAGGTCGATGGGGAAGCGAAAGCCCCGCAGCCTCTCGCCGCTGAATCCGGTGAGAACGGCGCGTTGGCGTCGAAGGTCATGTCGTTGTCCCCGTACTCGGGGGGAGTAGACGGCGTGGCCGTCCATCTGCAACAGCCGCATCTGCAGATCAACGGCCCATCCGCGTTGTACCCCGCGTAGTACCCCGACGACGACGGCGAGCTCGAGATGTTGCTGAGGCCACCGCCCAAGCTGAGGCACGCTTCCGTAGTGCACGCCTCTTTCGCTTCGTCGATAGTGGCGATGCGGAGCCTTCTGTGGTCGGACGTTGCAAAGGAGTGGCGTTCCACCTCCTTGTCCCACTCCTGATGTGACATGTTCGCCGGCTTCTCCTTCGGCGCGACGGTGCGCGGCTTCGGCGGCGCCTTCGCCGGAGCCTTTCTCTCCGGTGCCATGGCGGCGGCGAGGGTTTTTCGGGTTGGAGGCTGGATGGGAGATGGAGCGGCGGGCGGGGGAAATGAGCGGCGGAGGGGACGGGGTTTTGGTGGAGAATATGTATAATTTGGGGATGTGTGGCTGACATGCGCCTCCCACGCCCAAAATTTTCCGCCTCGCGAGGCGCCGACGCGCCCGATTCGCGCCCTTGACCAAAGGGCTGGCACGGGGTTGCCGGTGCTTCTATTGGGCTCGAAAAACCGCCGGCGCCGTTTGGGACGCGCCGGTGTGAGCCCATGTTCCTACAAACGGAGAGTACGGACGATGTTTTTACGTCACAAGTTTGTCCAACACAGTGTATGCCCATTTGATCAGAAGGCCGTCTCGGCGGTGCTAGAGTTGGGCGGCGGCCACTGGCTACGGTGGTTGCAAGAAACCTTATGGATCGTTTTATATTTCTCGATCTTCTAATATTTTATCTGCAAATTCAGAATAATTATTTTATCCTGATTTGTTAGTTTCCACATGTGTTATTTCATGTAACTTCATTTTCGACTAATAAAACATGTGATTGCTCTAAAAAACCAGAATCCAACAGATTGCAGGGTCGTACCAAAATCGGATACAAAAGATGGTACGCAAAGCGATTCCGATTTCTCCCTGCCATCCCACTGCGGGTGCGACAACAACGACGAGGAGGCCGTTGGTCAACCTCGCCCCTAAGGCTAGCCATAGTGCTAGTATCATAGCTAGTATTATGCACATTGGTTCCACAAAAATGCTGATGTGGCAGCTAATTAAGGAGGGAGAGAGGAGATTAGAGTAACATAGGTAGATACTGTATCATAGCGCATGTCACGAGAAAAGTTAATGCCAAACAAATCTTGTGCACAAATTTGCATTGAGATTCTAAAAAACAATAAATATAGCATGACTATGATACTACTTCATGATACTAACCACTATAAAGATAGTATCATACACAAGTATCATATGCATGATACTACTACATGATACTTACCACTATGACCAGCCTAAGAGCAACTCTACCAGAATCCATAAATGCGGTCGAAATTGAATTTTTTTGTCTGATTTACGGGTTCAGGCCAAAAGCGTCGCCGATTAGAGCCCGAATCGGTGGCCTGGTCTGTAAAATTTTCTCGGGGCCCAAAAAATACGAGACTCGCCTTGTATTTATACAGGCCGCGGAGTGGAGTATGGTTCCAAAACGTTACTCCCCACTGCTGCTGCCGCCGCAAAAACCCTCGCCCTCCGGCGAGTAATTCCGGCCGCGTCATCGCCTTAGCCGCTCCGCCGCGATCTCCCCTATGTTCGCAATGATGTGCGCACGACGAGGCGGTAGGGGAGGCGGTCGAATCGGCGGCGGAGGCTCGCCGCCTCGTCCGCCAGCAGTGCGGTCGGAGGCGGACCGCGCGAGGTGGGCGCACTCCGAGGGAGCGCGCAAGCGGGCGGCGCGCAGGTGGTCGCACAGGTTCGTGCGCCGGTCGACGCGCTCTGAGGCACGCGATGGTGAAGCCGAGGCCCCGTCCGGCGGCTCGTGCAGCCCGCCGCTGCCGACGCTTCTGTCGCGCCCCGATAGCGTCGGCGACGACGAAGGCGCGCCGGCGTTTCCCCTCACCTGCGGGAGCTCCGCCGAGCCAATGCTGTTGGAGGTCGCTGCAATCTTCATCGCCTAGGAATCGTCCGCCGCAGCCGCTTCTTCCTCCGCCACGCGTAGAGGCCCCGGTGAGTATCCTGGGACCAATTTTTGGTCAAATTGGCACGCATATGTAGGATTAGTATGTATTTTGATTTCTATACATAAATTATGTTTGAATGTAGCTCGATCCGAGAAAAACCTAGTTTCATTTTGCATTTTGATCGCAAAAAATTTCCCGTGACGTTTGATTTCTTTTTCTTTTAGTTCGTATTTTCAGTTTCTATTCTGTGCTCCGACTAAAATCATCGAAACCGAATAATTCGGGAGACTGAACTTGAGGTTTTCAGTTCACGTGTTTATGGGCACTACTAGAGATGCTATAAGGGCATCTCCAATGGGGCGACCCAAAGGACGTCCACGCGGACAGAAAATGCGCCTGCACCCTGCTCCAGCGGGATGAGCGGGATGACACGTAGTGTCCGGGTCATCTGCAGAGATGCAAACGCGGCACAAATATGCGGCATGTTTGCGTCTCCGCAGACGCTGCACGGTCGCGCTGAGCGTCCGCTCGCTTCTTCCATGGGCCTGCCTGGTAGCGACCCTGGCTCGAGCCGGTGCGAATTAAAGCAGAACAACTGCCGGGGAGGGCAACCGCGCGATCGAAGCGCGAACCGCCGGAATGGAGCGCCAAACCGCCACGGAAGAGCAACCGCATACTTCTCCGTTATACGCGCCGCCATTAATCCCCGCTCAATAAGACACATGCTCCATTAATCCGTTATACGGCTGCCATTCATCTTCATCTCCAACACCGGCTAGCCACCATGAGCAACATGTCGTTGCCATCGGACACCGATATTGAGGGGAAGCCGCCGGGATGGCGGCATTGGTGGGATAGAGCTGCCACGCCGAGCAACTCTAGCTCCCCACCAACGGAAGGCGAGGAGGAGGGGGACGCCGTTGGCCACGACGGCCAGAACGAGGAGGAGGAAAAAAAGGAGGAGGATTCACTCGCAAGGTGGACATGGCTGGAGGTGGAGGAGGCGGTGGCGGCAAGGAAAGAGGCAAGGGCCCGGGCGAGGGCGCAGGCGGAGGCTTGTCATCCGTTCACCGATGACGAGGAAGACCCCAATGACCACTCATCGGAGGGGAACTCAAGCTCGTAGGACGCGTCGATCGGCAGTACCTCTTCGGAGGAGGTGACGAGCAGGAAGGACGTCCATGAGGATGATGAGGCGGGGCCTCTAACAAGAAGTATAAGAAGTAGCTAGTTTAAAATTTATTTGTTCCCGCGCAGTGTTTGTTCTCTTAGTTTGTATGTTAAGTTTGTTTGAACTTGTTCAATTCGATTACTATTTCGATATTCCGGAGCGACGCAAACAAACGCGCGTGGACAATTTGAGCGATCAAAATGGGTCGCCCATTTGAAGATGCCCAAGTGCCGCGACGTACGAGTTTGAATCCCCAAACCGGACCGACTTCGAATACCGGTCCGTTTCCTAGTAGAGTAGGGCCCGTTAATCCGCATCTTTCCGTGTCCGTGCCTCCTTCAAACTCGGGAATTCTTTCCCAGACCTGAGCGCTTCTCTCGACAAGGACAATCGATCTATATATATGGTGCTGACGAAGAGTCTAGCTTTTCGTCCCGTGCGTTGTTTTCGCTGGAGCTCGTTAAATTGCCCCGATTTGCCGCCGGGTTGATGCGTAGTAGTAGCAGGAAGGAGTTCGGTGCCATGCCATCCTGCCGCGCGGCGGCGAACAAGCCGCCCATGACGGAGCCCTCGTCCCTAAGCAACAAGAGGAGAAAAACAGCCATGACACCCAGTCGCACGGTGGTGCTTCTGGAGGACATGATATTCGAGGTGCTACTTCGGCTTCCCGTCAAGTCCATCCTCCGCTTCCGGGCCGTCTGTCGCTCTTGGGCTGTACTCTTGTCGTCCAAGGATTTCTGCAGCCTCCACGTGGCGACCTCTAAGGTGCTTCCACCACCAGAACCAAGGCTGCTGGTAGTCTCGCCCACGGCAACACCGGGCACAACCACAGTGTGCTCATACTCGCCGTCAGATGAACTCAGAGATGACTTACTCTTCACCATTGACTCTTCCAGAGGCAGCTCCGTGGAAGTAGTCACGCCCTCACCGTGTTGCGGACTCACCCTTCTGTTTGACGCAGGCGCGCGAGCTTACTATGTTTGCAACGCCGCCACACGGGCACTCGCACGTCTGCCGCCCTACCGTGACCCAGGACATGTTGCCACCGCTGGACTGGGATTCGAAGCCCAGACAAAGGATTACAAGGTGGTGAGGCTGATCAATGGGTACTCCTACGAGCGGGAGAGTCTCAGGTGTGATGTGTACACGCCGGGTGCCGATTGTTGGAGACCGGCGGCTGGAGGAGTAGCCTTCAAGTGGTCCAAGCTTGCAAACGCTGCGGTGGATCATGCAGTGATGAACAAAATACCACCTGTGTTTGCCAACGGACTCCTGCATTGGCTGATCAACCCTTCTCTTCTCATCAGAAGGCCAAGAGCCGCTATCATAACCTTCTCTGTCGCAGATGAGACCTTCGGATGCGTCCCTTCACCACCATTCTGGGGACTGAAAGAGCACCAACGCCCCTGGTCGCAGTCAGAAGGGGAACACCTGGCTGTGATGGATGACCAGGTGTGTATCGTTCGGAATCTTCGCGACGGATCAGGCCCTCATGGCCCCGCCCTGGAGATTTGGGGGCTACTGAATTATGGCTCTGGTGATTGGTCACTGAATCACCGCATCGATTTGTCTGGGCACATTGGAAGAGAATTAAGTGACCCACAGGTTGTGAGGGTTATTGGTTCTGTTGGCAATTGCAGGTCTGGGAAGAAGATTGCGATTGCTACTAGCAAGCACTGGGTTCATGACAATTTTCAGAAAAAAGTTCACACATATGACCCTAGGTGTCAAGTTCTACAGTGCATTCATTCTGTCACTGAGACACACACCTCTGCTTCGCGCTTGATCCCTGGTTCAAGATTCAGCTTATTTGAAGAGAGCCTTGCTCCAGTGCATAAAACAGATGAAGACCTTGCCCTGCCATCTACCCTGGCTAAAGCAACTATAAAGAAGCTGCTACTTCAATCTGAATCAGACATACTGCCCGTGTTCCAGTGTAAGTGAAAACTGAGTCTAGATAAAAGTATTGTTAGAATTTCTGTTCGTTCTTGAGGGAACAAAAAGATGCTAAAAGTAAAGATATATCTTTTGCAGGTTATTGGCGGGAACTTGCTAGCGGTGGCGAGGGCATGTATGCAGGTTCCTCGACGAATCTTCCTCGACGCCGTCTCATCATCCCTGCGCCGGTGGTTGCCAATCTCCAAGATTTGATCTAAGCTAGGATACCTTGATATATAAGAAGCGATCTCTGATGAAACACCTAGGTTGCACACTCCTAGTCAATGACCTGAACTAGGAGATGCAATAATGTAGTGTGGACACTGTACGTCATCTCTGTCTGTCTGTAATTAACTTAGTCTGGTAAGCTACATGGTGTTGCTGAATATTTTGTTTGGCTCTTTTCCGGGATTCAGTCATTGAGTTGTAATGTTATTCCGAAATAAATCTGGACACAATGTTCTGGATCATAATCTTTTTTTAATAGTGTACAGTTTGCATTTTGGTTAACTTGTAGCGGTTAGTCATTTTGCTTAAAGTGTAAAATCCTAATTTTTAGTAGAATGAATAAGAATGGTTGTTTTCTCGAGCATGCATGTGCTACAAACTTGTGGTGATTTTGTATTCGATACCCTGCCAAGCTTGTCGGCCTGCCACTAGCCTGGCATTTTTTGTGGAACAATTCCTGCCTGTGCGCATTCAGCCTTACTTTGCTGGTTTGGCACCCGACGCACAGAGGGATCAAGCGTGAGGTGTGTTATGCGTGCATGTATATAAAATCATTCTTGAGGTCTTTGCTCACTCAATTGAAGAATAGATAGGACTCTGAAATTTTGGTGAACTCTGAATCTTTCAGGCTTAAATTGGGGTGGACTCTGAAACTTTCTCTGCTGTGTAATACAAGCAGAGATACAACATATCTCTCTTTGGACTGCTTTGCTGCTGTAACAGGTAAATTCTGAACCAAACTAGAGGTTGCCGAGGCTTAACTGCAGTCAGTACTATCACTGAACTAATAGTAGACATGTGGAGCTGTGTGAGGACAGAGTGCTGCACAGTTCTGTTCCTGATGTGGGGCAGCAGAAGTTTGTAGTAAGATATGACCTCTGTGCTTGCTTGCAGGAACACAGAGGAGATTGGTGCATGGTATGACTGGCGAACAGCTCTCATTCGAAACGGAGATCAGCCAAGTGTGTCTATTCTCTGCTGCCTTAAGCAAAAAGTGTCCGGGTAACAGGAAGCATACTGATTTACTGAATGTGGATGGTGCTTTGTTGCATCCAGGAGGAGAAGACGCGTTGCTGATGCCCTGAAGCTTCAGTAACACATATGTACAACCTGACGCTTGCGGGAGTTTTGTTCGGAGAAGCTCCTGCTTTTCTCTTTGTGAATTTTGCAAGCTATGTAGTCCCTCTTGCATTGCCCTGCACACCCGTGGCAGTACGTCGGCTCAAATAAGGCAGCATGAATGAATAAATAACAAGTTGAGTAAACCAGCATATGGTGCTTTAGTGAATCCCTGCATCCAGTTCCATGCTTTTGCTCAAGTGAGATCTTGGAAGTTAAGTTGGAGCAACGCGAACAATCCAACAAGTCATGCATGTAAAGTTGTAAACAGTTGTTGTGCTGTAAAACTTTTTGATCACAGAAGATAGCTCTGAATCTTTTGAGACTTGATTGTTGAACTCTGAAATTTACACCCAAGTGACCATACTGATCCTGTAAATCTTACTGGAACCAATTAACTTTAATTTGCATGTACTTACATGAGCAAAGTTAGTTCCAACCGGAGCTGAAAATTTGGACAATCCTATAGTAGAAAAGGCTTTACATTATTTTTAGAAATGATGTTCTGCACTGGGCTGTCGCGAGAAGCTAATAAGGCAAGTTGCAGTGGGCCAAGGCTTCAAGGCCCTCACACGTTGGGCTTCTGGAATTCCTTTGATGGGCTTCTTACGCTGTTTTGTTTGATCACGGTCGCCAGACCACCAAGATCGTTAGAAAAAGACCGACCTTTCCGAATGAAGACAACTCGTTATGCACGTGACAAGTGACGCGCTGTGGTGCCAGAAAATTTCTGGGAAGTGGTCTCTCTGCTCGCCACGTGTCGCAAGGGGAAACAAGGTGGGGATGGGGAAGGAGAGAGAAGACAGGAGGCTAGGTTGTGTCAACTTTTCTCTTTTTTTCTTAGATTCGTTTTTTTAAAATGAAATAACTTGAGAACCGTAAGTTCAAATTAGGTAATTTCCACTTTTGAGACCCTCTCGTCGAGATCTTCAAAACTAGATCCCATGTTGATAGGTTTCGAGATATTTTTTCCGTATTTCCTATACTATTATGGTTGTACTCGTGTTGTGTATCTAATTGTACTTGTGCATGAACTGATAAGTACTTCTGTTTTGAATGTATTTGGTGCATTTTTTCCCTTTACTTGTGTGTGCGACTGTACATGTACTCGTTCGTGTACGCGAATGTACTTACTCATGTGCGCGACTGCTATATTCACTCGTATACGCGACTGTACTTACTTGTGTGCGCGACTGTACCTGTCTCGTGTGCGCGACTGTACCTGTACTCGCTCGTGTACGCGATTGTACTTACTCGTGTGCGTGACTGTACCTGTGTTGTGTGTGCGACTGTATCTATACTCGTTCGTGTGCGCGACCGTACTCGTGTGGTGCGCGTAACTGTACTCGTACGTTGTATGTAACTGTACTTGCGTGATATACCTAACTGTACTCATATCAACCTTGGAGAGACAAATTTTGTTGATAAAGTTGTGCACTTAGAAAAGAAGAAATTTAACGAAGTCTAGGCATGCATGAGGGACGTGTGTGTGTGGCTTGCACACGTACATGCTAGTGCCTAGTGGAGCTGGCCTCGTTCGCTAGTAGCTAGGTGTGCATGCGCGCAGGGTATAGCTCGATCGTAGAGGGTGCGCGGACTCGCTCTGGAAGCGCGGACGTACTTCGTTGCCTTGCTCGGGGCGCGCGGCTCGGCTCGCTCGCAGGGCGCGCGGGCGTACTCATCCCGGGGGAGTAAAATCCATCAACACTCACCAAACTTGTCGGCCTTTTTCGATACGGTCACTCGACTCAGGAATACGCTACTTTCGGTACTCGAATACAGTCAGGTGTTTCATCTACGGTCACTCCTCACGGTAGAGCATCGCATATGCTGACGTGGCATGTTGTGCACACTGTGAGTTAACCACCAATCGTCAGCAGAGGCTATATTTTTATTAATAAAAACAAAATTGGCTAAACTGCAAAGTTCACTAAAAAGCTAAGACCGCCCGAGTTGTTCCTCTCCTCTCGCACGGTGCCTTCGAGGCGGTGGTCCGGCTACCCAGCCATAGCCACGCTCCACCCGACCATTCTCGCTGCTTGCCGTCGTTACTGCCCGCCGCAGCTTGCCCCGGGAGATGCCGCCTAGACAGATCGACGCTGTGGGTGATGAGCATGTTGGCTTCAAGGAGGGAGGTGGCGAGGAACTCCGGCGGACCTGCGGCGAAGGTCCTCCTCCGAGGCCGGCACCACGTGCCGCCGGAAGGCCCTCCTCCCGGGCCCGAGCCAGTGTTTGCGTCCAGAGCATGCCGATGCGTGCTCCAGACATGCCGCCGATGCCGGTCACGCGCGAGGGGCGTCTCCAAGTTGCTCCCGGCGACACTGCTAGTGACCGTAGATCAAACCTGTGACGCGGGAGGGGTGGCTGAGCACCGAGGCCCTGCGACAGCGGCCACTGCTGCTCCAGGACCCGCGCGCTAATTCGACGGTGGCGACACTTGCCGAATTGGGGGCTGGATGTGCATTCGCGGTGCACGGCAATGGTGTGCTTGGAGAGGACGGCAGGGGTGGACAGCGGACTACGCAGGGTGTCCCTCAACTCGCGGAACCAGGAGCTACCAGGAGCGCGACGCCTTGCCTCAAAAGAGCTCTGTCAACGTGGCTCGCGCGAGGCTGTCGGCATCCGGTTGTTTCCGATGGTCTTCCATGTCCCCTTCATGAAAACCAGGAGCTTGTTCACCTAGTCGAGCACGACGTTCTCATCCCTGAGGTCGAACTTGCAGTGCGGCCTCTCCATTCAGTGGTTCTTGGTGGAGCGGAAGATACGGTGGATACGAGCAGACAACCCCGGCGTCTTCAGCGAAGACAACTGGGCCTCGTTACGGTACACCGGGAGGTTCATGACCCTCCTGAAGAGGCAGCTGGTGAATATGTTGTCCCCGCATCTCTGCCCTCTCCGACGAAGCTAGTGTCGGCAGCGAGCGCTGATCCGACGTGCTCGATTATGGCCAACAACCGAGCGAGAGGTGGCGAGGCGCAACCGGCCGACACACGGCGGCTTCGATGAGCTAGGAGTCTAGGACAGCGGCGCTCCTTGCCATTCGCTTCTGCGTCCGCGTCTGGCTTGGCGTTGGAGCTGCTGGGCGGCGCGGACGGAAATTGGGGAGAAGTTGAGGCAATGAGTTTAGGGGGCTTTTTACCAAAATAATGGAGTGCTAGAACTCCGCGTGGCCTGACATATGGGTCCTACAATTGCCACGTCAGGTGAACGTATTCGAGTACCGTAAATAGTGTATTTCTGAGTCCAATGACCGTATCGAAAAAGGCCGACAAGTTTGGTGATTGTGTGTGCATTTTACTCCATCCTGGGGCGCGTGGGAGGGACGTTGTAGGCTGTACGTCTGCCACGCGTTGGCCGCTCGCTGCCCGACTTCCCTCTGGGAAGGTCGCCCTCCATCTAATCGTACCCCCCAGACCACACCCTTTCACGAGTCTTTTGGCTGTTTTCCCACGCGGGGCCGCCACACCGTCGTCTCCGCCATGCTCCGCATCCAAAGCTTTCTCGCTGCCCGTCTCCTCTCTCCCCACTCCACCGCCTCCTCTACGCGGCCGGGCCCGCCGTTTCCCCGAACCCTAGCTTCGCCATTGATCCGTACCTCGTCGACAGTTGCGGCCTTACCCGAATGCAGTGTCAGGGAGTAATATGTGTATGAGTAGTGGGTTACTAGTGGGCTAATAGCAGTGTCAGTGCCCGTCTCCTCTCTCCCACTCCACCGCCGCCTCTCTAGCGCCGCTGTCGCTGCCGCCATCGCCAAGGACCCCAAGTTACTCTGTGCCAGCGTGGAGAGAACGCTGGCCCCCAACGTCGCAGGTTCAGGGCTCTGGCCATGCTAGTATAAGAGGGTTTCTTGCGGAAAATCAAATCTGATCTCGGGTGCATATGCACCCGGTATGTATAAAACATATTTCCAAACCGTAAAAAAATTAGGAAAAAAATTTAGCATGTAGAGGGACATGTTCTATGTGTGCACGTAAATTTTCACCTAAAACCAACATTTTTTGTACCCTGTGTAAAAAAGGCAAATAATGCCTCAAAGAATAGACTATTTTAGCACCTAAGATTTGTCTTTTTTGCACAAGGCATGAAACATATCGGTTTTTGCTGAAACAACTTTGTAAGCATGTAACATGTCAAGGTATACACAAAGAATTTTTATTTGTATTTTTCTAACATTTTTAAATATATTTAATATGCGTTTCAAATAAAGGGTGCATATGCACCCGGGTGTAGAAACACCCTGTCCGGTTTCTTGCCCCTATTTCCGGATATGTGAATTATGTGCGGCATGACGGTAAAAAGCAGAGAAATGGGGTTAGACCACAAATGCTAAGTATTCATGTCATTGTCCGAGCTGTGGAGGACCAGCCCCTACACCGAAGAGCAAATTAATAACCAAAATTAGTTTGTTACCTAGGCTAGCATGGACCCCATCCTGCAAACGGAGAGTACGGACAACGTTTTTAGGTCGCAACACAGTGTATGTCCGTTTGATCAGAAGGCCGGCGGTGCTAGAGTTGGGCGGCGGCCGCTGGCTACGGTGGTTGCAGGAAACTTTACAGATCGTTTTGTATTTCATGTAAGTTTATTTTCGATTACTGAAACATGTGATTGTTCTAAAAAAACAGAATCCAACGGAATCCAACGGATTGCAGGGTCGTACCAAAATCGGATACAAAAGATGGTATGCAACGCGATTCCGATTTCTCCTCGCCATCCCACTGCGGGTGCGACATCAACGACGAGGAGGCCGCTAGTCAACCTCGCCCCTAAGAGCAACTCTAACATAACCCGTAAATGCTGCTGGAACTGAATTTTTTCGGTGAATTTACGGGCTCGGGCCGAAAGTGTCACCAATTAGAGCCCGAATCGGTGGCCCGGCCCATAGAAGTTTCTCGGGGGCCCGAAAACGCGAGGCTCTGCACGTATTTATACATGACGTGGAGTGGAGTAGGGTTCCAAAAACCTACTCCCCGCCGCCGCTGCCGCTGCCGCCGTGAAAACCCTCGCCCTTCGGCGAGCAATTCCGGCCGCGTCGTCGCCTTAGCCGCTCCACCACGACCTCCCCTCCGTTTGCAATGGCGCTCGCACGACGAGGCGGTAGGGGAGGGGCCGAATTGGCGGCGGAGGCTCGCCGCTTCGTCCGCCAGCAATGCGGTCCGAGGTATAGCGCGCCAGGTGGGCGCGCTTCGAGGGAGCGCGCAAGCGGGCGGCGCGCAGGTGGCCGCGCTGGTTCGTGCGCTAGTCGACACGCTCCGAGGCATGCGATAGGGAAGCCGAGGCCCCATCCGGCGGCTCGTGCAGCCCGCCGCTGCCGACGCTTCTGCCGCGCCCTGACAGTGACGACGACGATGAAGACGCGCCGGCGCTTCCCCTCACCTGCGGGAGCTCTGTGTAGGCCATGCTATTCGAGGTCGCTGCAATCATCGTCGCCTAGGCGTCGTCCGCCGCAACCGCTTCTTCCTCCATCGCGCGTAGAGGCCCCGGTGACTATCCCGGGGCCAATTTTTGTCAAATTAGCGCGCAACTGTAGGATTAGTACCTATTTTGATTTCTATATGTAAATTATGTTTGAATGTAGCTCGATCGGAGCAAAAAACCTCGTTTCATTTCGCATGTTGATCGCGAAAAATTTCGGGCGATGTTTGATTTCTTTTTTTAACTTTCGTGTTTTCAGTATCTATTCTACGCTGCGACTAAAATCACCAAAAACGAATAATTCGGGAGACTGAACTCGAGTTTATCGGTTCGCGTGTTTATGGGCACTACGTTTTAAGAGCATCTCTAACAGTCCCCGTAAAACTGGCCGAAACTGAAAAAGTCCGGCGAAAATACGGGCTCAGGCCGAAACTGGGCCAGAACAGAGCCCAAAATCGCGGCCTGGCCCGTAAAACGAGTTCGGGGCCCCGAGAAACTCGGCGGCCGCCGCGAAGGGGAGTTCGGTTTCTAAACCCTACTCCCCTCCGCCGCTACCACTTCCGCAGCCGCTACTCCTCCTCTTCGGCGAGCAATTGTGCCGCCGCACCACCCCTCCATCCGCAATGGGCCGCGCAAGACACATGGGTAGGGGAGGGGACCGAATCGGTGGCGGGAAGCCAGCTCCGCGTCCACCGGGTGTACGGTCGGAGGCGGAGCGCGCGAGGCGGGTGCTCTCTAACGGCACTTGGAAGCGGGCAACACAGAAGTGGCCGCGTGCTTTCGCGCGCCCGGCAGCGCGCGAGGAGGCGCCCCCCGCCGGCTCGTGCAGCCCGCCGCTGTCGGCGCTTCCCCTGCGGGGCGACGGCAACGATGACGACGACGCAGCCCGACCGCCTCTAGCCTGCGGGAGCTCGGCGGAGGCGACAACGTTCGAGGTGGCCGCGCTCATCGTCGCGTAGGATTCACCGGCGCGGAAAACCCTCCGCCGCCGCAAGAACTACCCCGGTGACAATCCGGGGCCTAATCTAGTAGTTTAGGTCTTAAATTATCGAATGTAGCTAGAAGTGCTACGTATTTTGGCAAGTTTAATGTAAACTATCTTAATCGGAGCAAAATGGGTTCAATCTCGCAAAATCGTGGCATCACGTTTTCTCGCGTCATTTGATTTTTGATTTTAGGTTTTCAGTTCGCGTTTTCGATTTCTAATCTGCACCGTAACAAAATATAACTAAACTGAATAGTTCGGGAGATCGAACTCTAGATTTTCTATTCGAAGATATAGGGGCTCTCCTAGAGATGTTCTAGGTGCCGCGACGTCCGAGTTTCAATCCCCAAACCAGACCGACTTCGAATACCGGTCCGTTTCCTAGTAGGGTAGGGCCCGTTAATCCGCATCTTTCCGTGTCCGTGCCTCCTTCAAACTCGGGAATTCTTTCCCAGACCTGAGCGCTTCTCTCGGCATGGACAATCGATCTATATATAGTGCTGACGAAGAGTCTAGCTTTTCGTCCCGTGCGTTGTTTTCGCTGGAGCTCGTTAAATTGCCCCGATTTGCCGCCGGGTTGATGCGTAGTAGTAGCAGGAAGGAGTTCGGTGCCATGCCATCCTGCCGCGCGGCGGCGAACAAGCCGCCCATGACGGAGCCCTCGTCCCTAAGCAACAAGAGGAGAAAAACAGCCATGACACCCAGTCGCACGGTGGTGCTTCTGGAGGACATTATATTCGAGGTGCTACTTCGGCTTCCCAGTCAAGTCCATCCTCCGCTTCCGGGCCGTCTGTCGCTCTTGGGCTGTACTCTTGTCGTCCAAGGATTTCTACAGCCTCCACATGGCGACCTCTAAGGTGCTTCCACCACCAGAACCAAAGCTGCTGGTGTTCTCGCCCACGGCAAGACCGGGCACCACCGCAGTGTACTCATACTCGCCATCAGATGAACCCAGAGATGACTTGCTCTTCATCATTGACTCTTCCAGCGACAGCTCCGTGGAAGTAGTCACGCCCTCACCGTGCTTCGGACTCACCCTTCTATTTGACGCAGGCGCGCGAGCTTACTATGTTTGCAACGCCGCCACACGGGCACTCGCACGTCTGCCGCCCTACCGTGACCCAGGACATGTTGCCACCGCTGGACTGGGATTCGAAGCCCAGACAAAGGATTACAAGGTGGTGAGGCTGATCAATGGGTATAGTACTCCTACGAGCGGGAGAGTCTCAGGTGTGATGTGTACACGCCGGGTGCCGATTGTTGGAGACCGGTGGCTGGAGGAGTACCATTCAAGTGGTCCAAGCTTGCAAACGCTGCGGTGGATCATGCAGTGATGAACAAAATACCACCTGTGTTTGCCAACGGATTCCTGCACTGGCTGATCAACCCTTCTCTTCTCATCAGAAGGCCAAGAGCCGCTATCATAACCTTCTCTGTCGCAGATGAGACCTTCGGATGCGTCCGTTCACCGCCATTCTGGGGTCTGAAAGAGCACCAACGCCCCTGGTCGCAGTCAGAAGGGGAGCACCTGGCTGTGATGGATGACCAGGTGTGTATCGTTCGGAATCTTCGCGACCGATCAGGCCCTCATGGCCCCGCCCTGGAGATTTGGGGGCTACTGAATTATGGCTCTGGTGATTGGTCACTGAATCACCGCATCGATTTGTCTGGGCACATTAGAAGAGAATTAAGTGACCCACAGGTTGTGAGGGTTATTGGTTCTGTTGGCAATTGCAGGTCTGGGAAGAAGATTGCGATTGCTACTAGCAAGCACTGGGTTCATGACAATTTTCAGAAAAAAGTTCACACATATGACCCTAGGTGTCAAGTTCTACAGTGCATTCATTCGGTCACTGAGACACACACCTCTGCTTCGCGCTTGATCCCTGGTTCAAGATTCAGCTTATTTGAAGAGAGCCTTGCTCCAGTGCGTAAAACAGATGAAGACCTTGCCCTGCCATCTACCCCGGCTAAGGCAACTATAAGAAAGCTACTACTCCAAACCAAAGCAGCCATACTTCAGTGTAAGTGAAAACTAGGTGTAAATAAAAGCATTGTTCAAATTTCAGTTCGTTCTTAAGGAAAACATAGTAAAAGTAAAGATATATCTTTTGCAGGTGAATGGCCGGAACTTGCTACCGGTGGTGAGTGCGTGTATGAAGGTTACTCGACGAATCGTCCTCGACGCCGTCTCATCATCCATGCGCCGGTGGTTGCCAATCTCCAGGATTTAATCTAAGGATACCTTGATAGATAAGAAGCGATCTCTGATGAAGCACCTAGGTTGCACACAATGAGTCAATGACCTGAACTAGGAGATTCAATAATGTAGTGTGGACATTGTACGACATCTCTTCCTGTCTGTAGTTAGCTTACTCTGGTAAGCTACATGGTGTTGCTGAATATTTTGTTTGGCTCGTTCTGGGATTCAATCATTGATTTGTCATGTTATTTCGAAATAAATCTGGACACAATGTTCTGGATCATAATATTTTTTTTAATAGTGTGCAGTTTGCATTTTGGTCAACTTGTAGCGGTTAGTCATTTTGCTTAAAGTGTAAAATCCTAATTTTTAGTATAATGAAGAAGAGTGGTTGTTTTCTGGGGCATGCATGCGACCAATCTGTGGTGATTTTGTATTCGATTCCCTGCCAAGCTTGTCGGCCTGCCACTAGCTCCTAGTCTGGCAACCTTTCTCTAGCCTGACATTTTTTGTGGAACAATTCCTGCTTGTGCCCTTTCAGCCTTATTTTGCTGGTTTGGCACCCGACGCACAGAGGGATCAAGCGTACGGTGTGTTATAAGTGTATGCATATAGACAATCATTCATGTAGTGTGTTATAAGCGGACTCTGAAATTTTGGTGAAGTCTGAATCTTTCAGGCGTAAATAGGGGTGGATTCTGAAACTTTCTCTGCTGTGTAATATCTCTGGTGGACTACTTTGCTACTGTAACAGACGTGTAATTTTGAACCAAACCAAAGGAACCTGTGCAATCCAGTTTTGCCGAGTCTCAACTGCAAACTGTACTATCACTGAATTAACAGTAGACATGTTGCGTACCTCAAACTTGCAAGCTGCGTGAGGTTAGAATGTTGCATAGTTATGTACTTATGTTCCTGATGCGAGGCAAGCATTAGTTTGTAATGAGATATGACG
This sequence comes from Lolium multiflorum, assembly GCA_030979885.1. Classification (NCBI taxonomy): domain Eukaryota; kingdom Viridiplantae; phylum Streptophyta; class Magnoliopsida; order Poales; family Poaceae; genus Lolium; species Lolium multiflorum. Next base: position 243,679,182 of record CM061747.1, read on the forward strand.
TATGTGCTTGCTTGCTTACAGTAACACAACGGAGATTGGTGGATGGCACTACTGGCTAACAGCTCTGATTCGAAATGAAGATCAGCCAAGTTATGTATCCCCTCTTGGCCTCTTGTATTGCCCTGCACACCCGTGGCTGAGGGCTCAAATAAGGCAACAAATAAATAGCAAGTTGAGTAAACCAGCATAATGTGCTTTAGTGAATCCCTGCATTCAGTTCCATGCTTTTGCTCAAGTGATCTTGGAAGTTGGAGCAACGCGAACAATCCAACAAGTCATGCATGTAAACAGTTGGCGCACTGCAAAACTTTTTGATCACAGAGGATAGCTCTGAATCTTTCAGATTTGATGGTTAAACTCTGAAAATTTACACCCAAGTGACCATACTGATCTTTTAATCTTACTGGAGCGGATTAACTTTTATTTGCACGTACTTACATGAGCAAAGTTAGTTCCAATCGGAGCTGAAATTTCGACAATCCTTAGAAAAGGCTTTACATTATTTTTAGAAATGATGTTCTGTACTGGACTCTCGCGAGAAGCTAATAAGGCAAGTTGCAGTGGGCCAAGGCTTCAAGGCCCACGGCCCTCACACGTTGGGCTTGTTACGCTGCCATACCAAAAACAAGGGGTGCTCCTATAGATCGCTTTGAGCGATGCAACGGACTCCTATCGCTAAAGGAAAGACACATGGGCCGGGCCCATTTAACTTCGCTGTCGTACGAGCTTGCCTTCATTCACTCCAGGTGTGGATTCAATCGCTGTGCTCCAGTTTTTTGGTGATTCTTTTATGAAAAAAAAATCAGATTTCAAAATAAATGTACAAATTTGAATTCGGGTGTTTTTAAAATCAGATTTCGAAATAATATTTAAATTTAAGAATTGTTCAAATTTGAAAAATGTTCAGATTTTGAAAATGTTCAAATTCAAAAATTGTTCAAACTAAAAATTGTTCTGATTAAAAAAATGTTTGAATCTTCAAATTTTCAAATACAATTTTTTTATTTTTAAAATAGTTCAGATCTTAAAATGTTCAAAACTTAAAAATGTTCAAAGTTAAAATTTGTTTGTATTTCAAAAATTGTTCAGATTTTGAAATTGTTCATACTAGAAAAAATAATGTTGAATAATAATAGAAGAAGGATGGAAAAGGAGAAACAGAAAACAAAAAAAAAACGAACAGAAAAAAGAAAACCGGAGAGCAACCAGGAAACACAACGACACGATCAGAAATTTAGAAGGCGCAAAACCGAACAAACCAACCGTATCGCTCGTACTGGGCCGGCCCGGAAATACAAACTCCTGTGCGGCGTTCCAGGTAACGCCCGCTATAAGCGGAGGATAGGAATTGCCAAAAACAAGTCTGTTTGGCCGCTTTCCCACGCCGCCGGCGCTTTGCCGTCGTCTCCGCCATGCTCCGCCTCCAAACCTTCGTCGCCGCCCGTCTCCTCTCTCCCACCTCCACCTCCACCGCTCACATCTCCCCACTCCACCGCCTCCTCTACGCGGCCGCGCTCGCGCCCGCCGTTTCCCCGAACCCTACCTTCGCCATCGAGCCGCACCTCGTCGACACCTGCGTCCTCACCCGAGCGCAGACCCTCAAGTCCTCTGCCAAGGTCTCCCACCTTAAGTCCCCCTCCAAGCCCGACGCCGTCCTCGCCTTCCTCGCCGACCTCGGTCTCTCTAGCGCCGACGTCGCTGCCACTGTCGCCAAGGACCCCAAGTTACTCTGCGCCAGCGTGGAGAAAATGCTGGCCCCCAACATCGCAGGGTTCAGGGCTCTGGGCGTATCACGTCCTGAGGGCATCTCAAACCCTGCGACCCAAACGGACGCGCTGGGCCGTCTGTTTTGGGCCGTTTGGGTGGCCGCGCGAACACCCGGACACGGCCCGCGTTCGCATGTCCGTTTGGGTCGCATGCCGGATGCATCACATATTTGAAGAAAAACAAAAAAGAAATTTATAATGTAAATTTAAACGAAATTTCATTAAGCATATGCCCTATTTTGGGCAAATTTGTACATAGCTCTATTTTGGGCAAAGAAGCCCTCTATATAGACTTTAAAATTTAAAACAAATTTTAAAACCCTAAGCTAGGGTTTGGTCGACGACGCGGTGGCCGCCGGTGCGCCGCCTAGTTCCTGTGGGCGTCGTCGGCGGCGGCGTCGACGACGTCCCCGGGTGGCGAGGTACTGTTGTGGCTCGACCGCGCTGAGGACTCCGGCCACAGAGACCACATGGCCTCCTCCCATGCTCACGACAGCGATGAAGTAGCACTGTAGTAGTCAAGAATAAGTGCCATGTCCGCGGCCTCCGTCGTCTATTGTCAGCGAACTCGCCGTGGTGCCGGTCGCGCTCCGCCGACAGCGCAACGTAGTGACCAACATGGAGCCTCTGAACCGGTCTTGCAGGTGTTGTATGAACATAAGTGTGGCGTCGTCCGGGAAAGCGAGACTGCGATGGAACATGCACTTGTGCATGTGCGTTGATTTTTTGCAGCGGTGCCAAACCATTTGCACCGCGTAACCAAACCAAATTTAATTTTTACACTGAATTGGTAAAATGGCTGCTCTTGGTGGTATATTATATCAAACTAATACCAGTGAAAAAATTAGGGTTATAGACATCAGAAATTCAGAATACAGTTGAAGATGACTGACGCCCCCGCACTATGTAATGCAATGCAATGCAATGACTCAAGGGGTCAGGTCTGACCTTGAGCGCGAGAGATCTTCCTGGATTGCAACGGAGGAAAGAAACGACGGAGGAGGAGGACGCCTGCGGCGAAAGCTTTGGAGGATTGGCGAGGGGGAGAGGTTACGGTGGCTGAGGCAAACTGCAGACTGGGATTAGATTGGAGTACTGTACCAAACTTCTCAGAGTTGTTTTACATTACGAGAGGACAGCCCAGTTCCAGGAGAGCCACATTCATCCGTATGGGGACACGAGCTGTGCCTGACGGACGTGAAGGTCTCCTCTGCGACAGAGAAGTATGATCAAGGCAAGAGCTCTTGGTTCCCTACTCGTGCTCGAGGCAAAGATTCAGACTCCACTACAGCCTACTCGCCAAGGGGAGGCCTTACCAGGAGCCTTGTTGTGGCTGCAAAAGTCATTGGACGAAAAGTCATTGGAGGAGAGCAGCTGAGCCCAGGAGCAGAACGGCACCACGGAACCGGATAATACAATGGCTGACTTTCTTCTCAACGACTCCATCTTCCTGATGATCGTGTTCACGATCCAGATGGTTCAATCCGGTCGTCAAGTTCAAGCTGCAAAATTACTCCCTCCATTCATATCAGCACCAACTCAAGTCCATGACAAGATTGACAAGATGATTTGGACAAACGCTGAAGTCCGTGAGTCAAAATTCAGCGTCAACGCACATGAGATAGTCAAGAGGACCAAACTTAAGACTGAACTTGCATTATAGAAAATATACTGGCAAAATGCAACTCGTTCGTGATACAGAGAATGTACAGCAGAAAAGGTGTCCCCTAGGATCCTCAAGCACAAGGAACAAAATCACAACCCACGTGACACACCTTCAAGCTGCTGTGATCTAAGAACAACCTAGAACGGAAGAAAGAATCAGCTATATATGCCCCCAAGATAGGGGAGAGATGTCACCAAACAAGGAGTAAAGGACGACACATTAGAGCAAGACAAGTCTTGACCAAAACTATTTGGACCATGCAACCGCGTCAATCTCTGATTGGGCACTCCGGTATAGCTCAAGCCTCTTTGCAAGGTTTGTCCTCCGTTCCATCACCGCAGGGTCCTCATCGAGGAGCTTCGAAAGTTGTCTTATCTGCATATAGATTAGTGTTAATTATTGATATTCCATTGGGCCCTTGTAGGAAAATATTATTAGTCTCGTGACTCTTGGACGCCTAATAGTATATTTGGCTGGCAAAATACTAGTGAAAGGTAAAAACAGAAACAAGGGTAACATGCATAAACATGAATAACCCCATGACTCTTAGACGCCTCATTGATTAGTTTATTGGAAACTAAGAGTGGAAGATATACATAGACAGATACAAGGTAACATGCATGAACATGACAGAAACTGAATTCAAAATTGACATCAAATCTACATATTAGGAGTCTTCTTAAGTACACAATTCAATAAAACGGAATTTCTCTTTACCACCAGCTAATCTACAGAAATAACTCCTTTAAGAACAAATACTCAGGGGTAACAGAACCCCCAAGTATAGATAGTAACATCATCGATCCGGTGACCAAAAAGGACTTTGGCGTGTTAAAGAAATATTACCTCTCTTGCTCCCAGTTCAGTGAAGAAGTGGTCGAGCAGTGAGCGCTTCGCCTCACGGACTTGGCAGTAGACAATGGATTTAGGGATGGAGTTCCTCAATGTTGAACATACCATGTTAACATATGCCAGAACAGTTGAACCTGAGGTAGAGTAGTAAAGACAAATAAAAATATAAACTATCAAGCAATACAGAATGTGCTAAATAGAGAACATATCAGGTTAGATTATTGTGGAGGATTATGGAAAATTTAGCTGGTTCAATCTCTAAATTAATAAGAAAACTTACACAAGATTAAGTAGCCTTGGTACATCTTTCTAAGGTTGTAACAATTGATAAACTAATATCTTAACCTTAAGAAAATATAATTGCTGTTTGAGCAGTTATGGTAGGGTACAATTTATAGTAACTAAAAGATAGATGATGCCTTACCAATTCTTCTTAGATAAGAATCATTATATCTATCAAAAATAGAGTGGCTTGGATTTCCACCCTTCTCAACATCCTGAGGAAGCTTCCTGAAGAAATCTACAGTTAGGTAACTCGTTTCCATATCAACTAGCTTTAATGTATTCTTCTTGCTTTCGTCCCTCATTCTTTCCAACGACTCAAAAGCTGCATTGCCAACTTCCACACGAAGAGTGGGAAACTGCTTGAGCTCCTGTAGAAAGGTAGTTGAACATTTTCGTGAGCATTTAACAGCATTGCTAATTACTACCTCCATTCAAAAAAATTGTCGCAGCTTTTGCCAAATTTGGTCTCAATACGCATGTATCTAGACAGATTTCAATGTGTAGGTTCGCTCATTTTGGAAAAAAAAAATTGCGACAACTAATTTGGAATGGAGGGAGCATTATTTAATTAGACTGCCTTTTGAAACCCACTTCTCTCTCTACCTACAATCTTGCATGCTCAAAGGTTGGGAAAAAATCTGGAATTCATATCAATAAAAGAAAGACCTATCTGATGCAAGCCATGTCCCATGTCCCCACAAGCCATGTCCCACATATCGCCCCATATATAAGATAAAGAGCTAATCTTATTCTTAGTTATTAATATATATTTCATCCTAAAACAACCAGGTAATTACTCAACACCACCAGAGAGCAATCAGCTCTAGTTTATAGAAGATATTTAACTGCATCACACAAATAGCGTAAGAGAACTTATTAGGAAGGAGTAGGAAGACATACATGTGTTTCAGCCATAGCCTTGTGTACTAGTTCCTTGAGGATTCCATGGACCTGCCAATGTGGCAAAAAAAAAAATCAGTCTGAAAAAATTAAGTGCTGCCAAGTACTCCCTCATCCGCGTGTACATACATGCGAATCTAGACAAATCCAAGTCACTTATTTCTGGACAGAGGAAGTAACAAGCTAAATGTTGAGTGGACACGGTGATAAAAAAAAAGAGTTGCTGGAAGCTTTTATTGAGCAGATTAATATAGAGTCAGCATACCGTGTCAACAGCTGCCTCAGCTGGACCTCTGATACTAACAAGACAAGATTCTATGAGGCGTCGATATCCTTGCTCTGGAGCTATCAAGTGAGGCTGGTACCCATCAGCTTCTGTTATAAGCTTCCTCACATTTTCCATTGACAGTTGCTTATCAAACTGCAACCGCTTAATTGCCACGGGAAATTGATTGTCGAAGACATGGTAAATTTTCTCACCACCAGGGCGCCTGGGTAAAATAACATTGGATTGGTGACCATGATTAGAAAAGCAAATAGTATAGTGGTCTCACAGAATACCAAGCACATGAGCGAAGTTGCAGATAACGGAAAGGACTGAGAATGTGCATGACATTTTGACATGGGACACAGTAACAGCAAGCTAGCCAGTTGCTCATTTAGCAAAGCAGTTCAAGGGTCATGCCAAAAAAGATATTGGTTATTTCAACATCAGTGAGAATAATGAAAGTAAAAAACAGCATACAATTGGCTGGTAACATAATCAGTGAGTATAGTATCTGTCCTGTATTCTCCATGCTTGATTGCATGGTTCCTTTCATATGAAAAAAAAAAGGCTGTGGCAATTGTACATCTAAGCCTGATCAACCCACGTCATACAATAAGTTCATTAAAGAGAAACCGAGCAGTATGTACTTTCTGTATAAAAACACAAGAACAAGGAATCTCTACTACCCAAGATACTAAAATAGCATTCCTATTGTTCCAAAAATAAAAACTTGACTTGCATTACCATATACACATAAATACCACAACACCAAATTATTCAACAGGATTAGAATCTTTACTAGTATTAGAAGATAAACCAATTAACCATTCAAAACTACAGAAAGGCATGCTACCTATAGCAACCATGACATTATAAAAAACTGAGAAAAATAAATTTTCCATTTGACACATACACTCCATCCAGATGCTCTTTGTAGATGCCATCAAACATGCGGCATATTTCCATAATCGTGTACAACTTTCCCTGCATGTCACAAAATATGTTGTTATCATCATGTATGCAAGTTTATTGAGAGACAAATGCATGAGAATGCTTCATGCTAGCAAAAAGGAAATGAGCACTAAAATCCACACATTAGAACGAAAAGAACACCAGTTCATATGCATGGTTTTTGAGTCGCCGACTAATCGGCGACTAATCGCCGACTAATCGCCGAGTCGTCGTGGCGTGGCTGGGTCGCGCAGGCGACTTGACTCACGGAGCAAGTCGTGCCACGTCACTGGCTCAACGGCGAATTCCTGCGACTATACAGCGGCTCAGGAGGAGAGGCTCGAGCCGCCACCGGATTTCAGAGAGAAAGGGGGAGAAAGTGCAGAGCTCAGGAGGTTGCAAGGCCGGCGGCGGTAGGAGGAAGGAGAGGGTCGCGCGGCGAGGCTGCGAGGCTGGCTGCCTCCGTCCGCCGCCGGTCGCCGCCGCTCCTCGCCGGCGGCGCAGAGGAAGGAGAGGGTACGAGGGGAGAGGCTCGAGCGAGGCTGCGTGGTGGCTGCTGGCTGGCGGCGCTAGGAGGATTCATGACTTCACGTGGTGGCTGCTAGGTTTAGCAAGCGAGAGTGAGGGTCTGAGTGGTTAGTTGGGCCGTGCTGGGCCTGGCTGGGATAGATAACAGGCCAAGTTTACTCATATGCTATCAGTGGGCTATGCAAATGAGAGAAATACGTGGTGTAGTGCCATTTCTACTGCCATGGCGACTTAGGGCGACTATACAAGCCCTAGTCGCTGAGTCAAGTCACCAAGTCACGAGTCTCAGCCTCGGCGACTTGACTTGACTCGGCGACTCAAAAATCATGTTCATATGGCATAACTTGTAAAACTAGAAGAAGATAAACAGGATTCTAAAAAGGCATGATACAGAAATATGGCTTAGTAGAATGGTAGGTGAAAATCAAGAGATGAGATTCATTAATTCGCTCCAAGCAGCAGAAACTGTAAAACACAGTCCCATATGCAACAAAACTAAGAACTTCTAGAAGGATGAACAATAACCATGCACAAGAATTTATCGGAAGTATGTTTACTACTATAGCCAATTACTGGGTTCTGATTATAGAATGAGCAAACTCCACACTTACTCCAGCATCATTAGCAATGGGCTTTCCAAGACGATTAAGTTCTGTTTCCAGCTCAGCGATAGTCTTTGTTATAAGAGACTGGAGACCTGGGATTCTTGATTTAATAACAGATTCCAAATGCTGCACAAAAAAAGAAAGTCAAAGAGCGAAACAGCATAACACATACTCTATATTAAAGAGGAAAGGCCATACCTTTGAGAGACTCTTTGCCAAGTGTTCTGATCCCATCCTATGAGCAAGATGTTTGTATTCTGGTGTGTTAGCAAAATAGTCACGCTCTCTACGCCTAGCAGCAATCATGTCCACACTCTTGTTGATATCTTGCTGAGATCGATTGACAACACCAATCCAAGGAAATTGGAGACGGTAAGATCTTCCTTCCAGTATCTGCACATAAGCTCGGTAAGAAGATCTGGTTGGCAAAAATCTAAGATGGTCAAGAAACAGACTAGGAAACCAATGATATACATTGTATGCTATCTGTTTACAGTTGGAAGAATGCTGGGGTTGGTAGAAATGAGTTTGTACAAACATCAAGTTAGGGTTGAGGCATTACATAATAAGTTTCAAAATACATGGGATTAATAGCATTAGCTCTTATATTAGTCATACAGAAAAAAGGTGGCCATACAGTTCTTAAGAGGGATAGTCAACAAAGATAGATAGTAGTAACAAGCTTGGTTGGTCAGTAGAATATCAAACACCTACTCGACAGCACAGTAAGGAAGATAGCTTAACTATAAAAAAGCTGCAAGTGTTTAGCACTTGGTTGTTAAATGATCTGAACTTACATCAACAGCGTCAGTACCCTTGTCCATTAGATCGATTTTTGTGAGCACACCGAAGGTTCTTTCACCTGAATCAACAAAAAGTAAAGTACAAGCTCATAAAAGACTGAAATTACCAAGAGCAAAGGTAGGTGAAATTAAACGCAATTACTATCTGTGAGTTTGCCTTTTCATCGTTAACACAAAATATCATTTACAAGAAATTCCAGCATGACAAACAAAATAATGATTGTCAATATAATATGATGGATATCCACAAAGATAGACTACAAGGTTTAGGTGCTAACAGTAGCTATATTTATGTCTCCCTTTGGTCCAATAAATAAGGTCAAGATAACATCATTATGAAGCTTACTAACATTCTTAAAATAAAGAATCTGGGATTATTGAGCTTTACAAGACATTAGCGATAGCAAACATAATGGCATTTGTCACATTACCCAACACACCATTTATTGAAACGACAGCAACAAAGGCATACCTTTTGGGTCAACTTCTCGTGAAATCTTGATTGCATCAGAAGTTGCAAGATCCTGATTGGCTGGAGAAACAGCAAGAATGATACAGTTGGGCTGAAAAAAAACCAAAACAGTTGCTGTTAGTATTAAGTTATGCAACATTATACAGTTCATGATAAGACAATTCTAGCTCAATACTGCTACTGTATGACTGTTAACAGGGCATGTTAGACCAATATGTATAATAAAAGTACTTGCAAATGTGTACATAACCAAATAAAGCACCCTCTTATACAGTGAAAACAAGCAGGGTTAGCAATGATGATGAATAAATATTAATGTGCAACATTTAAGCATGCTACAGCAAAATACCTTTTCGATGAATGCTCGAACCATGTTTTCAATTTCCTGAACAATATTGTCCGACTGACCGTCTGAGAAGCATAATACCAATAGCAAATTAATTAATGAACAATTAAACAGGAACAATAATAGAACGATAGCTCATGAATCATAAGTTATAGTCACTTACCAATAGCAATTTTAGTAAGCCCGGGAAGATCAATAAGAGTCAGATTCACAACTGCAATGATTGAAAGTGTTACGAAGCGACAAAAAAAAGTGAGCAAACAATATAAGAAAATTCAAAAACAAGGGACAGAAACAGTATGGCTATCTTATCAATTGAAGAGATACATGACTGTTTGATATTGATAAAGTGAATAACTGCAATGATTAAGTGTTACGACACAGACAAAAATAAAGTGAACAAACGATACAAGAAAATTCAAAAGGGACAGATACAGTATGGCTATCCTATGAATGAAAGAGATGAGCCCGTAATCAAAAGGTAGGCTTAAAGTAAATCACAACACCATCAGCAAGCAACAAGTTTTTGAAATTCAGGAATGGAGATACATGACTGTTTGATATTGATGAAGCAGTGAAGTAGCACCATTAAACACTCCGCAACAGTACAGACATTTTACCAGCATTGGGATCTGCAAATCTTACCATTTGGAGAAAATATGCTTAAATGGATGGGGACAGATGATATTCCCTTGGAACGACCGGTTTCTCTGTCAGTTTCATCAGCTATCTCCTTCCTCACTTCGGCTGCAACGATACAAATGTCATCATGTGCTGAGTAGCATCGAGATAGGCTCTAGACAGAGAATTTTGTCAACAATTGCAAGGCTCGCATACTCAATTGCATTCCACACATGCCAATGAATAGTTCAATACTACGACGATGGCTCCTTGGCCATGCATTTAATCCTATTGTCAGCATCATACAGCTTGAAAATAAGAGGAAAATTAGAGGAATTACCGAAATCTGTGTATCTTTTCCTGGGTTGGTGCAAGAACTCCGCATACTCTCTGGTTCCATCAATCCTATGTAGCTGCAGAACCAGGGGGCGACGGGTGACGATGCCTGCAGAACACATTGAAACAAAGAGATAAATGTATCGAATTAAGAAACGCACTCATAGCACCCCAAACCTTAGGAGCTCTTGCTCGAATAACGGTACCTGAACCCCTGGGTAGGAAATCCTTCCCAACAACGCTCTCCAGCACTGAAGATTTGCCCGAACTCTGTCAGATGATCAGAGGAGTTCAGACGTCAAAATACAGAACCATGTACCCACTCGGGTGCTCAAATAAACGTGAACTACTGGTTAACAGCCCGAGTCCACACAAAATTGCTTGGTTCCCATTACGGGAAACTCACGCACCTACACTTCTAGTTGATCCCAGGTAGTAGTATCTAGCTTGCGGCTACTCAATTGCTGGTCATGTGGGCAAGCTAGGCACAATGAAACTACTACAGATTCAACAAAAAAAAGTAGGAGCGGCCGAATATTCTAGCTACGGTAATCGCAGATCCGAGCATAGCTAAACCGCATCTCCGCAACTAGAATCGCGCGGTTCTACCAGCAGGTCGCGAGATCCAGCTGAGGCAGTAGCGTCAGATCCGAGCGAGAGAGGTTGAAGGGAATGGGGCACGCACCTGGCCTCCGACGACGGCGATGGAGGGCAGCGAGTCCCAGAGGGTGGGGAGGGCGCTCTCGTCGCCGTGGTCGCCGAGGGCGGTGCAGGCCCGCTGCAGCTTGTTGACGAGCGAGATAAGGTTCTCCATGGCCGCCGGCGCGAGATCTGGCCGGATCGGGAGGCGGTGGGCGAGATCGAGGTGGGGGGAGACGACGCCGACTGCGGAGCCGCGTGCGTCTAGTCGGTCGGGCTGGAGCCTGGAGCCTGGAGCTGTATGGTCGTGGTCTGGTCTGGCGGTGTTTGGGACGTGTGCGCGTAGTAGAGAGTTGGTTTGGATTTGGAGAGGGCGTGCTTCGTGGGGAAGAAACGGAGCGTCCCCTGCTCGCGAAATACCCAATAGACCCCTCGTGTCTTCACCGGTTGTTCGGTTCGAATTTGAACTTGTGGATTTGATTGCTAAATCTGAACTGGAATTTCTTTTTTTTTGCAGGTACAAAGGAGCTTTATTACTCAGCAAGGGGATCATTCTCAAAAATCTGAAGAATATCATCAGGTCCTGAGCCTAACCAAAATGCAGTTTGATGATTAACTCTCGTCAGATTGGAAAGGTTATGCCTAACCCAAATTCTGAGATCGCTCCACTTTCACAACATCACTAACTCTCTCATGGCTAGATAGAATTCTAAGCTCTGAAATTAAATAAACTAAAAGAGATCTATCAGCAACAACTAGTTGAGAACAATCCGTTTCAACTATGACTGGTAATTGGCAATGTTGAAGTTGTTGTCTGTCAAAGCCCACCGGCGAGCAGTGGTTAAGCAACACGAAGAGTCGGGAGGCTTCCAAGGCGGCAGCGGGCCCTGGTCCCTCGACGTCGTCCCGCAAATGCTCCGGCACACGACAGCGGCAGGACGTGCCACGACCTATACCGCCAGAAGGTGTGGATTGCTTCGATTAGTTCCTGCGCAGACACGTAACATTAAATACGAGCCCTATCGGCTCTCGGGTTGCCCTGTGGATCGGCTCAAAGAGCCGATCGCCCCATGGTTCATGTTGGATTTTCAATGACATGGGGATCCTGCTTGATCACAACAAAGCTAAACCAATCTACGACAGTTTAGGGTTTTCACCGTATGATCGGAACATCCTACGCGTAGTTGAGCCTAATAGACACGAAAGATAACGGAAAACTAACCCTAAAAGAGGCCTAAAAACCAACATTACGTTAATTCCCGGAACATCCCTCTTAGGACTAGCGAACCATACCTAGCACTACCGGATCGTTCAACCCGTTTGCAAGGCCTAACCATACGGATATTAAACTAATCCTTGATGAACAAGGAGCACCTATAATAGATCGGATCTACTAAGTAACGAACAAAAGATGTTGCCCTTACACCTAGATAGGTGTAAGGGCAGCTAGATGAGGGACGGCATAGCTAAGTAGATATATGCAAGAAAAACATCTACGCAAGCCCCAAAACACATATGGTAAATAGTGCTACTCGCCATCAACAACGCTTCAGTACGAGCAACACAAGGTAAACAAATAAACGTTGTGCTGCCTAGATCGCAAGATGCGATCTAGGCAGGATTACCCAGGAGAAACCCTCGAAGAAGGGGTGGCGATGCGCGATTTGTGTTTGTTGTGAACGTGATTGTCCTCCTTTTCCGATAACCCTAGATACATATTTATAGTCCAAGGGACTTTCTAATTTGGACGTGCACCTAACCGTGCACGAGTTAAACTCTATCTTTTAATCTAAACTACAATGCGATCTACTATATTACAAATACATAGGCAATTAAGCCCAAACTCTTCGTGCAAGCCCGCTTCAAAGATGCTCCACGTGTATATCCTTCAAGTCCATCTTCACTTACGGCCCATCTCCTGATTTGGCCAAAATCCGGTGATAACACATGCCCCCCTGGTTTTGGTAATGATAATTTCAAAACCATCTGTTTTTCCTTCGAGGGTCATGTCGTGAAGCCGTCGCAGATTCGTCATCATGATGACTTGCCCTCTCAACTTCTCTGCACGATTTAATAGTTTTGGCATCATGTCCTCGAGAACCGTCATGGCATTAAATCTTCACTGCATCCCCTTATTTATCTGTGCCGGACGGTTCGCCACTTCATCCCCTTGCTCTTCGTCCACCACACCAAAAAACCTTCTTCCCCTGCCAATGTCTTCCTCTTCTTCTACCTCCTCGGGCCTCTCCCTCCAATCTTCGCCAAAGAATGAAGACGACCTCCAAGGGCGAACCCCATCTCCTCCGACAAGGAGGAGAAAAAGTAAAGAAGGAAGAGGCCTCCTCCTCCGCCAGTGCCCGCGACGCGCTCCCGCATGTGGGCGGACAGCGAGGATGATGATGACGACGAAGAAGGAAGAAGAGGAGGAAGATGATTCCTCCTCTTCCGCCGGGTATCCGCCGACAAAGCGTTTCGCTTGGGCGGACAGTGAGGATGATGACGATGATGAGGAAGAAGAGCTCCGGCCAAGACCGGTAGCAGCGACGAGGAAGTCTCCGAAGCGCGTCGACGGCGGCTCCGGCGCCGACGATGAGGCGAGGATTAGCACGTAGAATTAGTAGTCCCGAGCAATCGGCTCTTCTTTGTTCTTCCTTTCTTGAGCAATCGGCTCTTCATTGTAAAAATCCTCTCTTATTAATGAAGAAAATTTCTCTCAATCACCTTTGCTTTCTTGTCAATTTGGCCGATCGTTCAACGAAGTCACTGCTCAAAGAGCCGATGGCAACGCATCGGTCTCTTTTGATAAATTTCGAGATAGGTCAGTTCAGATCCCAAAATTTCAGTCGAACAGGACCAAATCACGATCGTGCAACTTTAGACCTTGGAAATCCGAACCTTCTGAGCCTAATGTTAGCTTTGTCGGCCAAAATTCCGGAGTCAATGCCTTCAGGAGAACTCCAGGACCATGGCTGAAACAATCTTGACGTTGAAGTTGATACGCCTGCATACCAGGTGCCATTTGCCCACAACTTCCCTCGTAATGTCCTGTTCCTTTGCAGCAGCAAACTGGTCCAGAGCCTATCGATGATAATGGCTCCCCTTTCAAACCCTTTAGACCGACTCCAACGGTTCTTCTCTTCAATAATTCACAACTATTTTACAACAATCGTGGTGCAGAGCTAGCCGATTTCAACCAAAATCGGCTCTCAAGAGCAAAGGATTTGCAGGGGCAGCTGCCCCCCGAGCCTCAGTTAAGGCGAGAATAGTAGCAAAGAAGGTGGCCGCCAGGAAAGCTTTGAAGGGCAGACACCCCTTAGGCTTTGGTTATCCCATTAAATCCAGTAATCCTGCTCTTGTAGACTTCCCCAGAAGATGACATCATCAAGGACATGCAATCCAGCTGATGGAGCTCCAACTTGGACACCTCCGGGTATATCATCACGTAGAGCTAGCCAGATATGTCACCATCGGCTTCTACGAAAAGGGTCAGCCCTTTACTCCCATCAAAACAAGATAGGAAAGCTTATGCACCAGGAGTCGATGTACCACGCGGGTTCAGCAGGACCAGCAAATCCCTTCTTTGAACCAAGAAGCTTCTCATGCAATGGCTCTTCAACTCCTCCTGGCTCAATTCTTATGCTCTGCTGCTTAGATCGGCCCACCATCCTTGATGATGACTCTGCAGTAGCCCTGGCCAATCGTGAGGCTTGATCAAGTGGCAGCTTAAACTCGTAATTCTAAAGTCGATGTCCAAGCATCGGTGTGCTAAAAATTTTTGTATTTTCGATTTTTTATTAGCCGATCGATTCATGAATCGGCTTCCCCCCTGGGTACATACTTCATGGTGTCTTGTACCTTCTCCGTGTATATGCCCCCCGAGCCGAATCCTTTAAGTGATTGAAGATATCGGCTTTTCAGCCAATTCACGCTTTTCTCGCCACTCACCATGTGAAATAGCACATCAATGAACACGGGTGGTGGGAATAGTTTTAGCCGATTGGAATCGGCTCCCTTGCGCTTGGTGATCCAACTTATTTGTTGATAAATGTTGGCCATGGCTTATCCCCAGGACCAATTTCGATCTCTTCTAGTCCACCAGCTGCTGTAAACCCATATCTTAGCTTTCCATTGCCTGCCAAATCAATGATGAACACAGGCAGAAGGTAGGTTGAGGCTAATTGTGGCCGATTGCTAGAATCGGCCTCCTTTTCCATTGCAATGTTGAGCGTGGGTTTACAACTTCTTGGCTCCTGCTATGACAACGTGGCATGTTTAAAGTGAGACCCTTATTTCCTATTTTTGGGGCCGATCGCATGGATCGGCCACGTACGTCCGTAGACTCGGATCTTGCTACTCTGTGGCCGGTGGATAAGACCAGCCCCCGTTTTTGTAGCTTCGATGCGCTCGTCAGATTGATTCCAGAGAGCGGCTCTTTTGTTGCTTCTGGATGTTCATGGCAGCCAAAGAGATATCAACTGAATCATCTGCATGAACAACCTCCACTTCATCTCCATCCCATTGTATGATGCATGCATCGTGGATGGGATGCAACAGCATGGATCCAATCTTTCCTAGCAGACAGATAAGTGCTCTTGCCGACGATGAAGAAGGACGTGGGGATGGTCTTTCGTGATTAAGTCCACGTTCAACACCTTTAGCTTCGACGGTTGCTGAAGTCGCTTAACGTGACGTTGGTCTTGATCGATCTTTCGAGAACGTCCCAAACGTCGTAACATGGAGTACGGCATTATGTTGATCTGGTGTCCAGCCAGATCTTGCTAATAGGCTGCCCATTGATATAACCCTTTAGGTATAGGGCCTTGAGATGCCTCTTTTCTTTTGGCTTCGAAGATAACTCGTCGTGGACCGCAATCAAATCGCCACTGATACCTCTTCATCTCTCGAGCACAAAACTCGACGGAGAACGAACACCATGTTTGTATCCGATGTCCCCGTTTTTCTGCTTGCCACACACTTTCTTTGGTGGGCGAGCCTCTCTCCGGTTTGTTTTTCACGAATCGGGCGTGCTTTCTCTCAACGTGTATGCCTGCGCCTCGGCTTATTCCAAGTTCCTCAGCCGCACTCGGGAGTGGTGAGTGACACCTGGTGGTCGGTATATCTTCTTCTTCGACTCGTCGAAGTCTTCATCTTAAGATGACTCTTGTTGTTAAGGTGGGGAGGTCCTAGTCGCTCGAACACCGAAACTTCATTTGTTCCCCTCTCTCTTTTGCATTGGGCAGTTGATTGTAGGCAATCGGCTCATTCTGAGTCCCAGTGTTTGAAGAAAGGACAGTTCCTCTCCACGTCCTCTCGCTCTCTTGACCTCCTCTAGCGTGACGCTCATACCCTTCGTGTCGACGGTATTTCTTGTTGTCCATCACCGACGATATCTATCATCATCTTCGTCGTAGCGCCGACGTGGTGCTCTCTCATACTTGTTGAGGCGGAGAGTGGTCGTTGATACCGACGCTTATCACCTCTTTCTCACTTAAATACCGTCTGTCATCAGTGGGGGTCGCGTGATCGGCCTCCTCTTATCCTTGAGTGTCTACTGGCTTATCATCTCCATGGCGATCTGCAAACCCCGCCATATTGATACCAAACGAGAAACCGGCTCGCGTCCACTGGCCGAGATCGACCATGTTGACTTCCGGAAACGTGTGTCAACTCTCATGGCAAACCGACCGAATAGCAATCGGCCTTGCTCTATCGCCATATGAATCTGTCCGCGAAGGACTTTGCGGTCGTTGGTGGCATGGGTGAACGTGTGATGCCATTTGCGGTATGGCTTGCCGTTCATCTCTTGTGGCGTGGGGATTTTGTGACCTTGGGTAACTTTTGTTTCTCCTTCAAGACAAATCAAAAATCTGCTCCGTTTTGCTCAAATCGAAGTCGAACCCCTTTGCAGGCCCTGGTTGTTTCACCCACTTGGGACACGGTTTTGCCCCCGAGTCCACTCAGCGGCGACCTCCTGATCTCCTTCGAAATCTTCATCTTCGTCTGTCTCGATCGGGCGACGCGCTTGTATTTGTCTGGTACAATGGATGGCGTTCATATGCATCAACTTCGAACCATGTGCGCCAGTTGTATCTGCTTGGAAGGTCGATCTTTGAGCGGCGCGATAATCCTGCTACCGCCACTCGACTTCTTCCTTATCGCTTAGGCGAACCGAATAACATCGGTTCTGACGGTCCCGAACCTCGGATGTACTCGGATACCGTCTCTCCTCGTCTCTCGCCGAACTTGGGTTAGATCGCCAAGGCTAGCTTCCGTGGTTCCGAATGGTATTGTTCATGGAATTGCTCTTCCAGTTGCTTCCACGTGTCCGAACCGAGTTTGGTAGCAACGAGGTGTACCACCCAAAGCTGGACCCGTGAGAGACTGAGAAGAACCTCACGTGTAGCTCATCCGAAGCTGAGACCATGCCCAACTGTGCCAAGTATCGGCTCACGTGCTCAATCGAGCTGGTTCCTTCGATCCACCGAATTCGTGAAGTCGGAGCCGATACTTAGGTGGCGGCGGGATCGGTCGTAGTCGTTGGGATACGGCTTGGAATAGCCGATCATCCTCTTCTTCGGCAATATGCCGAACTTGTCTCTCATGATGGCGGTGATCTCATCCACCGTAGGAGCTGCAGAAGCCGATCGTTCATAACTTGTACCGGTGCCATATTTAGTTAGCCACGCCGTTTTCAAAGATCTGCTCCACGCTTCTGCTCCAGCGACTCCTCTGGTGCCGGTCCTTCCTCGTAACTGGGTCATCCGATTGTTGCCGGGCACGTATGTGCACACGTATCCATGTGGAACTTCCTTGGGCGGCTCATACAGAATTGGTAGTCGTCGGGATCACCTCCGATCTTGTAGACAACGTACGCCGGTGAACCTTGCTGTGGAGCCGCAAACGTGTGTTGCGGTGGTGGCCTTGTGTAGAGCGGTACCTCCCCTTGGTGAGTTCCTAGAGCAGGGACGGAGAGTACTTGTGCTTTGTGACTTCTTGCACCACATTGAGCGCGACACGCTCCGAGTATTCACCAAGCTCTCCATGCCGTGAAGAGAGTGAGCAACGGCATAGTTGACTTCCTGTCGCAGGGCTCTGTACGTTCATCCGAAGGGAGAGATAGATCTAGTCCATCTAGCGCGCCTTCGGGTTGGAACACTTTGAACTTGATCCCGTGCGAACGGGTTTTCTCGAACGCCGATGAGATCGGCTTCGGGATGACCTTGAGCTCGTCATATCTCTTCTTATGCTCGGAGGCAGATCCTCATACTTGACGGTTCTCCCGCAATCTGAGGTGCGAGATGACGACATGGTTGTTGCGGAAGATTGTCCCGATGTCCCACCGGGCCGAATGTGTTGTGCCAAAGCCCACCGGCGAGGTGGTTAAGCAACACGAAGAGCGGGAGGCTTCCAAGGCGGCGGGCCCTGGTCCCTCGACGTCGTCCCGCAAATGCTCGACACGACACCCGGGCCAGAGCGTGCCACGACCTATACCTCGGGAAGGTGTGGATTGCTTCGATTAGTTCCCATGGCGGACACGTAAACATTAAATACGAGCCCTATCGGCTCTCGGGTTGCCTGTGGATCGGCTCAAAGAGCCGTCGCCCCATGGTTCATGTTGGATTTTCAATGACATGGGATCCTTGATCACAACAAAGCTAAACCAATCTACGACAGGTTAGGGTTTTCACCGTATGATCGGAACATCCTACGCGTAGTTGAGCCTAATAGACACGAAAGATGGAAAACTAACCCTAAAAGAGGCCTAAAAACCAACATTACGTTAATTCCTAACATCCCTCTTAGGACTAGAGAACCATACCTAACGCCTACCGGATCGTTCAACCCGTTTGCAAGGCCTAACCATACGGATATTAAACTAATCCTTGATGAACAAGGAGCACCTATAACAGATCGGATCTACTAAGTAACGAACAAGCAAGATGCTGCCCTTACACCTAGATAGGTGTAAGGCGGCTAGATGTTGAGGGACGGCATAGCTAAGTAGATATATGCAAGAAAAGCATCTACGCAAGCCCCAAAACACCTATGGTAAATAGTGCTACTCGCCATCAACAACGCTTCAGACGAGCAACACAAGGTAAACAAATAAACGTTGTGCTGCCTAGATCGCAAGATGCGATCTAGGCATGATGCTTACCCGGAGAAACCCTCGAAAGAAGGGTGGCGATGCGCCCGATTTGTGTTTGTTGTGAACGTGATTGTCCTCCTTTTCCGATAACCCTAGATACATATTTATAGTCCAAGGGACTTTCTAATTTGGACGTGCACCTAACCGTGCACGAGTTAAACTCTATCTTTTAATCTAAACTACAATGCGATCTACTATATTACAAATACATAGGCAATTAAGCCCAAACTCTTCGTGCAAGGCCGCTTCAAAGATGCTCCACGTGTATATCCTTCAAGCCCATCTTCACTTACGGCCCATCTCCTGATTTGGCCAAAATCCGGTGATAACAGAAGTGCCAACATCACTCCTTCCAAACACGCCTGAAGCTCGGCCTCTAACGGACCGCTACAATGCTCCAGGAAGCGACATGTTGTGAATATTGCATTGTCATGTTCATCAAGTAATACCATGCCCGCTCCCGCTGCTCCATCACCAGCATGGAAAGAACCATCAATTGAGAGTTTGGTATAGCCAGGAGGCGGCCTACCAAGCCAGATCTGGCGGCTTCTCTTTAGTATTGACATGGCTAGAGCTAGAAGCCTGCAGCTGAGGCTTCTTCCCTTTCACCATCTCTTCAGTAGTCGAAGGTTTAATGTTCCGTAACAAATTTAGATAATTGCATCAGAATCTTTTTTATCCCTCCAATGGTGGGATCGGTTTCTCATGCGTCACTTCGTTCCGGGCGTACCAAGCTCTCCAAGCTACAAGCATCGTTGTTTCAATCATGTACGCCGGTGCATTTAGAATGACTGATTGAAACCATAATGTAGGGTTTAGTAAGAGGTATCCCTTGGACGGTAAACACCACACCTTCCTCATTTATTCCCATAAGCTAAACGCATGAGGACACTTGTAAAGAGCATGGGACACATCTTCCTTTTCTGAGTTGCAAATGTTACACATGTCAGTAACTCTAAAGTGGCGAGTTAGCTTGTTCTCCTCAGTATCAAGTGAATTATTTGCAGCCTTCCAAGCCAAATTCTTAACTTTAGGAGGTACATCTGCACTCCAAATCCTCTTCCGAACTTCTGAACTGGAATTTCAAAGCATGGTTCGATTTATTTGCGATTTTCGTCATACTTCACTCCTTACTAAAATTTGGTCCGACGGTAGACAACTCATTCTATGGCATATTTACGATTTTCTCTAATTAACTTTTTTTTAAACGAGATAGAGTGCTTTTCATTCAGCTCATAAGCATTGTACACCAATTTGCATAGTTCTTACTGCTGCAAGTACTAGGAATTAGAGTTGTTATGAGCTGAGTTCATGCACGAACTAGTAGGCTCCGATCTAGAAGATTGTTTTGCCTGATGAGCCGAAGGCATGAGCTAATCCATTAATCTCCCTCATGATGTGGTGTACATAGAAGTCAACGGGTCTTGCTAGGTTCTGAAATTGAATAGTTTGTCTTCTTATCTCCCATGGAACGGCTTGACCATTTGCTCCGGGTGGTGCCATAGTTGTGGCCAAGTTGTTGCAATTAGTAAAGATGATAGGTTCTGAACTTGCGGTGTTGCTGCGAAGGATGCAGCCACAAGAAAATCTTGAGCTTCTTCTTATAGATTGCGTATAAGATTCCAGAGGATTTCTCTTCACGAAAATGTTTTGGACTTTCGTCGTGTAATAGACTCCAATTCCTGCTATAAGCTAAATTCGCCCTCTTCTTCCAAGCATTATCTGCATAAAGTTTTGGCCATGCATGTGAACACAAATTCGGTTGGAACAATTGATCCTTGGTGGCGTTGGAGATTTCTGACCGGTCCGTTCTTCACATTAGGTAAGTTATAATTGAGGTTGATCATTTCCAAGTCGTGTAGGAATGCCTGAGTCAAGATTGCCACTGATGAGGAGCCGCCACTTTTCTTCCTAAGAGTTCTTCATTCCTAGCTTTCCATAGAAACCAAAGGAATGTACAAATGTTTTCCAAGGTTGAAAAAGGGATGATTTAGAGCTAGCAAAGTTTTAATGGTGTTTTCTATTGGGATTGAATTATGATCAAGAGCATTGGCTCTAAGATGCCAGGGTTCCTAGAACCATGTTGCTCGAGCAAAAGGGAAAGCTTTAAGGGTACATGGCCCCTATGTGTGGTTTTGGTAATTAATGACAACACCTATAGACTAATGTTTTCATTGAGTTTATATCAAGGAATATTCTATAGGTACTACTTGTAGTCCATGTTTGGATTCAAGTATGGATGCAGACCCATATGGACTAATGTTTTCATTGAGTTTATATGAAGGAATATTCCATAGGTACTACTTGTAGTCCGTGTGTTGGATTCAAGTATGGATGCCAACCTCTATGGACTAATGTTTTCATTGAGTTTATATGAACGAATATTCCATAGGTACTACTTGTAGTCCGTGTGTTGGATTCAAGCATGGATGTCATGAAGATAAATATATACTTTGAGTATTGGCATAAAGATCATCGATTTGAAGACATATATGTGATATGATCAAGAAAAAGAAATGAAGATGGAGTTCTTATGTGGAACTCAATATTAGCCATGCCCTAGCTTATGTGATAAGCAATGAATGATCAAGATCTTGAGTGCTTGATTCCAAGTGAAGAATTCAAGTTATGGCTCAAAGTCGGTGTCATGATAGTCTCATGAGTTGAGCTATGGTTGACTAAGATTTAGAGCATGCAAACAAATGAAGAATCCTATATACACCTCAAGATAGTATGATAGAGCATTAGAAGATACAAGGTTGACCAATACAAAGAGTGAAGAATAGATTCAAGTTTGGTCAACACATGAAGCATGAAGAATGTGCCACGAGAAGTCATGTGGTATGGTAAGCCATGTCAATTATGCTTTATGAACTAACCCATCATATATGTTCCCTTGTGTTGTCTATGTGGGTTAGGTATCTTTCCATGGGCATGCATCAAAAGTGAGATCTCATATAGCCCATGAGAGGATGACGTCAAGTGGTGATCGTCATTGATACGTCTCCAACGTATCTATAATTTTATGTTCCATGCTACTTTTATGACAATACTCACATGTTTTATACATACTTTACATTATTATTATGCATTTTCCGGCACTAACCTATTAACAAGATGCTGAAGCGCCAGTTCTTGTTTTTTTGTTTTTGGTTTAAATCCTACAAAGGAAATATTCTCGGGTGGACGAAATCAACGCCCATGGTCTTATTTTTGGAAGCTTCCAGAGAGCCGAGAGAGGGACCGGGCGGGCCCAGGGCCCACACAAGCGGTGCGGCTGGGCCTTGGGCGCGCCGGCCATGGGGGGCGATGACCCACAAGTATAGGGGATCGCAACAGTCTTCGAGGGAAGTATTACCCAATTTATTGATTCGACACAAGGGGAGACAAAGAATACTTGTAAGCCTTAAAGGGAGTTGTCAATTCAGTGCACACTGAAACAGACTTGCTCGCAAGAGTTTATCGATAGTAACAATTTTATAGCAGTAGGAATAGTGAAATAACGGTGAAATAAAGACGATAGTGATTATAGTAAACAGCAGGATTAAATACTGTAGGCACAGAGACGGATTAACGGGCGTTGCATGGATGAGAGAAACTCATATAACAATCAAAGCAGGGGCATTTGCAGATAATAATAAAACGGTATCCAAGTACTAATCAATCAATAGGCATGTGTTCCATATATAGTCGTACGTGCTCGCAATGAGAAACTTGCACAACATCTTTTGTCCTACCAGTGGTGGCAGCCGGCCTCTAGGGAAACTACGGAAATTAAGGTACTCCTTTTAATGAAGAAGCATTAACACTCCGTGAACACATGTGATCCTCACATCACTACCATTCCCTCCGGTTGTCCCGATTTCTGTGGCCATTGGTTCCGGACGACATGTGTATACAACTTGCAGTAAGATCATAAACAACGAATATCTTCATGAATCAATAACATGTTCAGATCTGAGATCATGGCACTCGGGCCCTAGTGACAAGCATTAAGCATAACAAGTTGCAACAATATCATAAAAGTGACATCTACGGATACTAGGCACTATGCCTTAACAATCTTATGACTATTACATGACCAATCTCATCCAATCCCTACCATCCCCTTCAGCCTACAGCGGGGGAATTACTCACACATGGATGGGGGAAACATGGCTGGTCGATGGAGAGCGTTGGCGGTGATGGCGGTGAAGATCTCCTCCAATTCCCGTCCGGCGGAGTGCCGAACGGAGACTTCGGCTCCCGAGACGGAGTTTCGCGATGTGGCGGCTCTGGAGGGTTTCGGCGACTTCGACTTTTTTCCGTGCGTTTTTAGGTCGAGGCCGATAAGTAGTCCGAAGGAGGGCGTCGGGGCCAGCCGAGGGGCCACACACTAGGGGCCCCCCGGGCGCGCCGGCCTGGTGTGTGGGGCCCTCGTGCCCCCCCTTGCCCTTCTCCGTGAGTCTTACGGAAAAATAGGGCCTTCAGATATATTCCGAGGTTTTCACAAAATTGGATTTCTGCACAAAACGAGACACCGAGCTTCTCTGAAAACAGCGTTAGTCCGTGTTAGTTGTATCCAAAATACACAAATTAGAGGCAAAACAATAGCAAAAGTGTTCGGGAAAGTAGATACGTTTTGGACGTATCAACTCCCCCAAGCTTAGCTTATTGCTTGTCCTCAAGCAATCATTAACAACTGAGCGATAAAAGAACTTTCACGAACACATTTGCTCATATGATGTATATATTCTCATGCTATGGCTAATACTTAAGCAGTTCATAATGAGATACATGTGAATAAGATCATCCAACAGCTATGTCAATCATGGAGAGGTACCAACAATTAATAATAAGCATCGTGAATCATGTATATAAGCAGGATTGCAATGTTCATAAGAGAATATGATAAAATGGTATCTCGCTTGCCGTATTTGATCGGCAAAACATAAATGCCAGGCACCTCTGAGTTCATAGAAAGACTAGAAGTAGTGATTGTCAAAGATAAAAGTATCAAAGTTATACCACAATCAATCATATTTTGAGACAAGCATATTATACTAAGAATGACATTTGCTCTCAAGATAGTGCTCAAAGAAAGAATGGAGACACAACATAAAAGTAAAGATTGACCCTTCGCAGAGGGGATTAATTATGCGCTAGAGCTTTTCATTTTTTAAAACAGGAGTAAAATTATTTTGAGAAGTGCTTGTTGTTGTCAACGAATGGTAATGGGTACACTAACTACCTCATCAACCGGACTCCCAAGAGCGGCTCCCATGAATTATTTGTATACTTATGTGGCACTCCTTCCAACCTTTCTTACACAAACCATGGCTAACCGAATCCTCGGGTGCCTGCCAACAATCACATACCATGAAGGAGTGCTTTTTTATTTAAGTTTTATTATGATGATGACACTCCCCCAACCTTTGCTTACACAAGCCATGGCTAACCGAATCCTTCGGGTGCCGTCCAACAATCACAAACCATGGAGGAGTGTCTATTTAAGTTAATTAATTTGGGACTGGGAATCCCATTGCCAGCTCTTTTTGCAAAATTATTGGATAAGCGGACGTGCCACTAGTCCATATGAGAGTCCGTCAAAAGTAAATGACAAGGTTGAAAGCTAAACACCACATACTTCCTCATGAGCTATAAAACATTAACACAAATTGAGAAGCATTTTGAAAGTTTTAAAGGTAGCGCATGAGAATTTACTTGGAATGATTTGAAATGCCATGCATAGGTATTTATGGTGGACACTTTGGAACAACTTGGTTTTCGGTGTTTGGAAGCACGAGCGGCGTTCCCTCAGTGCAAGTGAAGGCTAGCAAAAGACTAGGGAGCGACAAATCAAGAGAGCAGAATTGTCATAATCATGCTTGCGGCAAAATAAATTAACGGAGGCATAAAAGTGATACAAGAACTCTGAAGCAATATAAATCATCGAGGCTTAATTGACTTTTTGTTCAGTCATATGCATGCGTGAGCATGTGCCAAATCGATATAAATGAATTATTCAGAGGAGGATACCACAATGCCATACTTACTTATGAATAAAACAATGCAAGCGAACATCCATGACATGCTACTCATATTAATAAATTGGAGCTAAACATGAGAGATCATGAACTACTAGACTTTCTTAAAT
Source organism: Lolium multiflorum (assembly GCA_030979885.1). NCBI lineage: Eukaryota > Viridiplantae > Streptophyta > Magnoliopsida > Poales > Poaceae > Lolium > Lolium multiflorum. Next base: position 243,704,505 of record CM061747.1, read on the forward strand.
AACATATACCTCACATGAACCAACTAAGCATGCTCACATGGATGAGTATGCAAGAACATAAACAACACATATATGATAGATTGATAATCAACTTAACATAATATTCTATATTCATCGGATCCCGCCAAACACAACATGCAACATTACAAATAGATGATCTTGATCATGTTAGGCAGCTCACAAGATCTAAACAATAATAGCACAAGCGGAGAAGACAACCATCTAGCTACTGCTATGGACCCATAGTCCAAGGATGAACTACTCACGCATCAATCCGGAGCGGGCATGATGATGTAGAGCCCCTCCGGTGATGATTACCCTCTCCGGGGGTGCCGGAGGCGATCTCTGAATCCCCCGAGATGGGATTCGCGACGGCGGCGTCTGGAAGGTTTTCCGTATCGTGGCTCTCGATGCGGGGGTTTCGCGACGAAGGCTATTTGTAGGCGGAAGGGTAGGTCAAGGGCGACGCGAGGGCCCACAATAGGGCCGCGCGCCGGGGCCGGGCGCGCGCCGTGTCTGGCACCACCTCGTGGCCCCACTTCTCCCCGGTCTTCGGAAGCTTCGTGTAAAAATAGGCCCCCGGGCGTTGATTTCGTCCAATTCCGAGAATATTTCCTTACTAGGATTTCTGAAACCAAAAACAGCAGAAAAACAACGGCACTTCGGCATCTTGTTAATAGGTTAGTGCCGGAAAATGTATAATAATGTTGTAAAGTATGTATATGTTGACGTCAGAAACCCACCGGCGGGCAGTGACTGGTCAACACCGTAGAGCCGGAACAACTAGGGCTGCGGTGGCCCAGTCCCTCGAGCGACAAAAGCCTCTGTCGCGCGCGATGCAAATTACAGGGCGTGCCACGACCTATACCGTCGGGAAGGTGTGGATGATGCCTCGCTTAGTTTCTGCAGGGCACACACGTACACGTTAAATACGAGCCTCGATCGGGTCTCAGGTTATCCTGTGAATCGGCTCATGGAGCCGATCCCATGATTCGTCCAAGGTGGCCGAATATATGGTGGTCCTGCTTGATCAAGATAAAGCATATGAGATCCACGACGATTTAGGGTTCTCACCATAATCGGATCATCCTACTCACGATTGGGCCTCGCGCTCGCGCACGGTGATCGTAAGCAGATCCTAGACAAGGCCTAAAAACCAACACGAGTTGATCCTCGAACATCCTCTAGGGCCAGCAAACTACACCCTACGCGCCGCCTGATCCTCCAACCCTTTGTAAGGCCTAACTATTGCAGATGTTAAACTAATCCTTGATGAATCAAGGAGCAATCGTAACGGATCGATCTACTAAATAACGATCAAGCGGGGTGCCGCCCCCACCCATGATGAGGTACAGGGACGGCTAGATGCGCAAGGGTTGCACTACGACAGCATATGATACTAAGAACAATGCTAACCCTAACACACCTATGATAACTACGTTGCTCGCCATCAAAAAGGCTTCGGCACGAGCAACGCATGAACAACGTAGGCGGCTCGTGCGCCTAGATCGCAAGATGCGATCTAGGCAGCATGGTGCTTACCGGAGAAACCCTCGAGACGAAGGGGTTGGCGATGCGCCGAGATTGGTTTGTGTTGAACGTTGGTTGTTGTTTATTCCATAAACCCTAGATACATATTTATAGTCCAGGGGACTTTCTAATGTGGCGTGCACTAAACCGTGCACGAGATAAACTCTAACTTCTAAACCGATACATAACCTACTATATTAAGATACACGGGCTAACTAGCCCAAAACCCTGCGTATAAAGGCCGATTCACATATTTCTTCCATATAGATTCTTCACGTCCATCTTGATCGCGGCCCGCCTCTGACTCGGTCAAATTCCGGTGATAACACATGCCCCCCTGGTTTTGAAAATGACATTTCCAAAATCATTACGCTTTCTTTCGTCGGGTCATGTCGTGGCAGAACCGTTGCGTATCCGTCATCATGATGCCCTGCCTTCTCAACTTCTCCGCGTGACTGGCAGTTTTTTTTTTTTAGGCACCACTTCCTCGGAAACTGCTGTGGCATTGAACTTCCACTATATCCCCTTTTATTTAACCGCTCCCACAGTTTATTCCTGCATCTCCTTCGCATTAGTACTCCAAAAGCCCTCCGCGCCACCATGTCTTCCTCCTCTGCTTCATCGGATCTTTCCACCCAGTCCTCTTCGTCTCGCGCCGACGCCGGAGCGAACCGGCGGAGGTCCACGCGGCCAACATCCGCCGCGCCATTGAGGCCGGGGAGGTCTAGCCATGACTTCTCCCTGGTCGGAGGACGACAAATCCTCGACGACGGGGAGAGTGACCTCCGCTTCCTTGCCGACGGGAATCGGAGGAGGAGAGCGATGACGATCGCTTCTCTGGGACGACTTCACCACCTCCGAGGAGGTGAAAGAGAGGAAGAGGAGGACGACGACAGACTTCCGACGAGCCGCCGGCCAGCGCCATTGCCCCCGGCCGGGGAATCTGAGTGACGACAGCGATGACGACGATGAGGAAGATGAGGACAACGAAGGTCCTGCTGGCGGCACTGGAGCAGCGACGACAGCCGGCGAGGCAGCGCCGACAGCGCGATGACGCGGCGATGACGAGGGCAACGAAGATAGGGTCTACCAGTATAGGTCTAGCAGTAGTAGATTGGTCAATAGACCCTTCTTTTGTTCTTCCTTTCCTGAGCAATCGGCTCTTTCTTTGTAAGAAATATCGCTGATCAATGAAGAATTTCCCCAAGTTGATTTTGCCGATTCCCTTTATGATAATTTTTAGCCGATTGTCCCCCTTTGCCAATGCATAACGAGCCGATAGCAACACACCGGTCCTTCTACATTTACCCTATCCATCCTTCAACTGATGATTCTCCTTCCGGTAGTGTCTGTTGCCCCCGAGCCTTAATCAGGGCGAGGATAAAAGTGGACCATCCGAACCGACCATCATCAGATTCCCCTCGTAGCGCCATGTTAGCCGTTTTCAACAAAATCGGCTCTCCAGAACATTGATGTTTCAAGGCGAGCTGCCCTCCGAGTTACTCCACTTTCCACTAAAGAATGCTTACACGCAGAAGCCTGCTCTTGGAAAGGTTTTGGAAGGATCGGCAGCTCCAGTTCCATTGATCCCCTGACGGTTATTCCTCTTGAGTCGATGTCCATGCATCGGCTTTTATATCCTTAAGTCGATGTCTGTGCATCGGTGTCAAATTTTTAAATTTTTAGGCCGATTTGTATATCGGCCCCCACTTGATAGTATTATCTCATATCCTCGTGTTTTATCCACCTAGGTGCCCCCCGAACCGATTCTGTCAAGAGAATTGATGGTATCGGCTCTTCAGGTAGCTTGTTGGGTCAAACGTTGATCCCGGAGCAAAATAGATGGTGAGGATAATCTTGGCCGATTCGGAATCGGCCTCCACGTTGCTTGCTCGTGAAGGTTTTGTAATATCCCTTGGCCGAAGGGTCTCGCCATGTTTGCTTATTGACGTAGTCTTGCTACTCGTCCATGCTGGTGGATAAAACCAGCCCAATCTTCGACTTTATCACGTTGGTGCGCTTCTGTTGTCCTCGGTGCATCGTGTAATCGTGGAGCTCTACACTTCGCCGGACGACGAGCACCATGTTTGTGCCAGCCCGATGTTTCATCATCGGCTTTCCTTTGCTTGGGGCGCCACTCTTTTCTTTGCGGCCGTCCCTCCTCATCGAGGGTTCGGACTTTGCGGCCGAATCGGCCGTGCCTTCCTTAGCGTATACAAATACAACCTTTCGGCTTCCTCCACCGCGCAATCGCCGAACCCGGCTTTTGTGAATGTTTGAGACCATCGGGGCACCACCTTGGACGGTGGTACTGTCTTCTTCGTCTTCCCCCTCGTCTTCGAATCCTCGAGATCTTCCAACCGAGGGGTCTCGGCACGTCGCCTTGTGGTGGGAGAGGCCTAAGCGCTCAAACACGGACACGTTGGCTGCCACCTTCTTCTTACGATTGCACTCAGGCAATTGCCGATCGTAGGCAATCGGCTCATTCCCGAATCCCAGCGAGTGTCGAAGAAGCGGTCAATGCCCGCCGTGTCGTCTTGCTCCCTAGCGTGGCGCTCCCGTCGCTCCTCATCGTGATTATGCCGACGATGCCTTCGGCCCTATCCGGCGATCTCTTTCATCATCGTCGCCGTGTCGCCGGCGTTGGTCATACCGACTCACATACTTGTTGAGGAGGTGATCGGAGAGGTCGTTGATATCTTATGTTCTTCTCTTCTCCCTCTGTGACGTAGCGCTTGCCATCTTGACGGAGCCGATCGCATGGAGCGGCCCCCTGTGTCTTTGCTTTGAGAGCAGTGCCCTCATCCCCGTCCTTCTCGAGTGGTGTCCAAGCTCTACCATGTTGATGTTGGCTGAGAAACCTGGGGCACCCTCCGAGGTGGGTAAACTCCACCATGTTGACGGCGGGAAGGGGGTGTGTCGACCTTCATGGCGTCTTGGTTAAAAATTAGCCCATTTTCTATTGCCATTTGGATCTGCCCCTGCAGTCGTTAGTGGTGTGGGTGAACGTGTTATGCCACTTGCGGTATGGCTTTCCGTTCAGCTCTTGCACCGTAGGGACCTTGTGGCCTTCGGGTATCTTTATATGCTTCTCCGCGAGTAAGAGATCGAAAATCTGCTCGGTTTTCGTCACGTCGAAGTCGAACCCTCTGGAGGCCCTGGTGGCTTCACCCATTTGCGAGGTTCTGGGCTGCCGCTCGAGTCCACTCAGCCCGCTGCGACCTCTTGTTCTCCGTAGCGCCTTCATCTTCGCCTGCGTCAACCATGGTAACCACGCGCTTGAACTTGTCTGGTAGACATCCGGGTGGCGTTGTTCATATGCTGACAACTTCCGCACCATGTGTGCTAATGAAGGGTAGTCCGCTTGGGAGGCCACGTCCTTGATCGATGATAGAGACCCACCACCGCCAACTCGATTGCTTCTTTTTACGTGAACCGAATAGCATCGGTTCCTAACGGTCTGAAGCGCGGATGTATTCCGACACTGTTTCCCCGCGCTTCGTCGTATTTGTGCCAAATCGGCAATGCCGGCCTCGAGCCTCGAGTGATATTGCTCATGGAACCGTTCTTCCAATGCTTCCAAGTCGGGCCGAGTTCGGTGGCGCGACGTGTACCAACCGAGCCGATCCTGTGAGGGATTGAGAAGTACCTCACACGGCTGCTCGTCGCTGAGATCATGCCAACCAGAAGCGGCTCACATGCTCGATGGTGGAACCATCTGATCGAACTTTGTGAAGTCCGGGAGCGATATTGGGTGGTAGCGAGATCAACGTACTCGTTGGGTACGGCTTGGTATAACCGCCGTCTTCCTTTCACATCATCCGGCTGATCTTTCAGAATCGTACAAATCTGATCCGCGGTGATGGTGAAGGTGCCGAACCTTGAAGATTCGGGGTGGCGTCTTAACCAGCCATGCCGTTTTTCCGTTCGAGCCAAGCTGAGGCTGGGCTCGGAGTTTTGTCGGTGGCGTATTTAGCTAGCCGTCTGCTTCTCGGGCCGCCTCGACGTTCCTCCTGTTGTTCCAGAAGTCCCACTGTTGCAACCTTGGTTCGAGTGCCCTGCTCAGGCACGTATGCGCATGCGTATCCGTGCGGGATCTCCTTAAGTAGCGTCATGTAGGAATTGGTAGTCACTGGGGTCACCACCAATCTTGTAGACGACGTAGGCCGATGAGTTCGGCGCCGGGGCGCTGCCAGCGGCGCGGTGGGCGGGACTGGAGTGGCAATTCTCCTTGGTGAGTCCCTGAGCTGGTCCCGACGGAGAGTGCTGACGGCTCATGATCTCCTGGATCACGCGCAGAGCGACGCGCTCCAACGTATTCACCAGGCTCTCAGAATGGCGGTGCAGCCGAATGAGCCACCATGAAGTTGGTCTCCTGACGCAGCGACCTGGTGCGTTCTTCTGACGGGGTGGATGGGTCCACTCCATCAGCGCGCGCCTTCGGTGAGAACCCCTTCCATCTGATGCCATGGGAGCGGGTCTGTGGAAAGAGCCGATGAGGTCGGCTTCGAGGAAGGCCTTGATCTCGTCATACTTCTTCTTGAGCTCGCCGTTCAGGTCCTCGTAAGTGACCGGAGTTTCTTCCGCCATCTCCGATGTAGACGGCGATGTGGTTGATGTTGAGGATGGTCCCACCGGGTGCGAGAATGTGTTGACGTCGAAACCCACCGTGAGCGGTGGTGGTCAACAGTGGCCAGAACAACTAGGGCTGCTGGCCCCAGTCCCTCGGAGCGACGGCCCGCAAAGCCTCCAGTCGCGCGCCGATGCAAATTGCAAGGGCGTGCCACACCTATACCTGGTCGGGAAGGTGTGGATGATGCCTCGCTTAGTTTCTGCCGGGCACACACGTACACGTTAAATACGAGCTCGATCGGCTCTCGGGTTATCCTGTGAATCGGCTCATGGAGCGCGATCCACCCATGATTCGTCCAAGGTGGCCGAATATATGGTGGTCCTTGATCAAGATAAAGCATATGAGATCCACGACGATTTAGGGTTTTCACCGCATAATCGGATCATCCTACTTACGATTGGGCCTCGCGCTCGCGCACGGTGATCGTAAGCGATCCTAGACAAGGCCTAAAAACCAACACGAGGTTGATCCTCAGGAACATCTGTCTAGAGACAGACAAACTACACCCTACGCGCTGGATCCTCCAACCCTTTGTAAGGCCTAACTATTGCAGATGTTAAACTAATCCTTGATGAATCAAGGAGCAATAACGGATCAGATCTACTAAATAACGATCAGCGTGCCGCCCGCACCCATGATGAGGTACGGGGACGGCTAGATGCGCAAGGGTTGCACTCGACGGCATATGATACTAAGAATGCTAACCCTAACACACCTATGATAACTACGTTGCTCGCCATCAAAGGCTTCGGCACGAGCAACGCATGAACAACGAGGCGGGCTCGTCTTTGCCTAGATCAAAGATGCGATCTAGGCGACATGGTGCTTCCTGGGAGAAACCCTCGAGACGAAGGGGTTGGCGATGCGTAGAGATTGGTTTGTGTTGAACGTTGGTTGTTGTTTATTCCATAAACCCTAGATACATATTTATAGTCCGGGGGACTTTCTAATGTGGCGTGCACTAAACCGTACACAGGATAAACTCTAACTTCTAAACCAGATACATAACCTACTATATTAAGATACACGGGCTAACTAGCCCAAACTCTGATAAAAAGGCCGATTCACATATTTCTTCCATATAGATTCTTCACGTCCATCTTGATCGCCGCCCCGGCTCGGTCAAATTAGGTGATAACATATAAAACATTCAAGTATTGTAATAAAGTAGCATGGAACATAAGAAATTATAGATACGTTTGGGGACGTATCAAGCATCCCCAAGCTTAGTTCCTGCTCGTCCTCGAGTAGGTAAATGATAACACAAATAATTTTTGAAGTGACATGCTACCAACATAATCTTGATCAACATTATTGTAAAGCATATGAGATGAATGGAGTGATTTGAACAAAAGATTGCTAACAAAGATAATGACTAAACAAATGAATCATATAGCAAAACTTTTCATGAATAGTACTTTCAAGACAAGTATCAATAAGAGTTGCATAAGAGCTAACTCATAAGCAATAAATTCAAAGTAGAATGCATTAAAGCAACACAAAGGATGATTAAGTTTCAGCGAATGCTTTCAACTTGTAACATGTATATCTCATGGATATTTGTCAACATAGAGTAATATAACAGGTGAAATAAGTAAACATGTAAGAATCAATGCACACAGTTAACACAAGTGTTAGCTTCTAAGATAGAAAGAAGTGGGTAAACTGACTCAACAATAAAGTAAAAGAATGGCCCTTCGCAGAGGAAGCATGGATTACTATTTTTGTGCTAGAGCTTTTGTTTTGAAAACATAGAAACAATTTTGTCAACGGTAGTAATAATTCATATGTGCTATGCATAATACTTCCTACAAGTTGCATGCCTCATGCATAGAGTACTAATAGTGCTCGCACCTTGTCCTTAGCTCGGAAACACGGATTATCATCACATGACATATGCTTCAACCAAGTGTCACAAGGGGGTACCTCTATGCGCCTGTACAAGTGTCTAAGGAGAAAGCACGCATTGGATTTCGCTTTTGATTATTCTCAACTTAGACATATACCGGGACAACATAGACAACGAGATAATGGACTCCTCTTTTAATGCTTAAGCATTCAACAATAGTTAATATTCTCATAAGAGATTGAGGTTGTATGTCAAAACTGAAACTTCCACCATGATACATGGCTTTAGTTAGCGGCCCAATGTTCTTCTCTAACATATGCATACTCAAACCATTTGATCATGAAATCGCACTTACTTCAGACAAGACGAACATGCATAGCATCTCACATGATATCCAACAAAGGTAAAGTTGATGGCGTCCCCGGAAAACATGGTTACCGCTCAACAAGCAACTTATAAGAATTAAGACACATAACTACATATTCATCACCACAATAGTTTTTAAGCTATTTGTCCCATGAGCTATATATTGTAAAGGTAGAGGAATGAAATTTTAAAGTAGCACTCAAGTAATTTACTTTGGAATGGCAGAAAAATACCACATAGTAGGTAGATATGGTGGACACAAATGGCATGGGTTTTGGCTCAAGGTGTTTGGATGCACGAGAAGCATTTCCTCTCGGTACATGGTTTGGGCTAGAAAGGTTGTTTGAAGCAAACACAAGTATGAGCAGGTACAACAAAACTTACAAGAACATATTGCAAGCATTATAAGACTCTACACTGTCTTCTTTGTTGTTCAAACACTTTACCCGAAAATATCTAGACTTAGAGAGATCAATCATGCAAACCAAATTAAACAAGCTCTACAGTAGTTCTTCATTAATAGATTAAACTACATGATGCAAGATATTAAACATGATCTATGAGAGCTCAAACAATTGCCAAATTGCCAAACCATATGCAGCATTTTCCAATTCCAACCAAATAGCAATTTAACGAAGCAATTTGCTTTCGCCATGAACATTAAAGCACAATTAAGAACACAAGTGTTCCATATGAAAAAGAGGAGTGTAATATCTCCAATATAAGAATGGTGGGATCCAACTTTATTCAAAACAAAACAAAAATAAAAGCAAGACGGCTCCAAGTAAAGCACATAAGATGTTGTGGAATAAAAATATAGTTTCACTAGAAGTGACTTTGATAATGTTGTCGATGAAGAAGGGGATGCCTTGGGCATCCCAAGCTTAGATGCTTGAGTCTTCTTAAAATATGCAGGGATGAACCAGGGGCATCCCCAAGCTTAGACCTTTCACTCTTCTTGATCATAGTATATCATCCTCTTCTCTTGACCCTTGAAAACTTCCTTCACACAAACTTCAAGCAAACTCATTAGAGGGTTAGTTATAACCAAAATTCACACATTAGAGGTGACACAATCATTACGAACATACGGACATTGCACAAAGCACGAAGTTAATGGAACAAAACTCATTCAACATAGCAAAAGCGGCAATGCGAAATAAAAGACAGAATATGTCAAAAACAGAACAGTCGTAAAGATGCATACGCGGGGCATAACTTTCAATTGAAAAACTCAAAACTCTGAGGATATCTTGTTACCACCCGATTTTGGCCAAATCAGGAGTTGGGCCGTAAGTGAAGATGGGCTTGAAGGACGTACACGTGGAGCATCTTCGTAGCGGCCTTGCGTTGTGAGTTTGGGCTAAGTGGCCCGTGTATCTGTAACATAATAGATCGCATGGTAATTTAGATTAAAGAGATAGAGTCCGTGCAGGTTAGGTGCACGCCTCAATTAGAAAGTCCCTTGGACTATAAATATGTATCTAGGGTTATCGGAAAGGAGGACAATCATCGTTCAACCAACACAAATCAGGCGCATCGCCACCCCTTCTCTTCGAGGGTTTCTCCGGGTAAGCACCATGTTGCCTAGATCGCATCTAGCGATCTAGGCGATACGTTTATTCGTTAACCTTGTACTGCTCGTGCTGAAGCCTTGTTGATGGCGAGCGGTACTATTTATCCTTAGGTGTTTAGGGGCTTGCATTGGTGCTTTCACGTGCATATCTGCGTGGCAATGCCGTCCCTAGACACCTAGCATACGTCGTACCAGGACGTAAGGGCAAAATCTTGCTTGTTCTTACTTAGTAGATCCGATCCGTTATAGTTGCTCCTTGCTACGCAAGGATTAGTTTAACATCCGCATAGTTAGGCCTTATGCTGGGGTCGGAGGATCCGGTGGTGCGTTAGATGCTGTTTACCGTCCCTGCGAGGGATATTCCGGGGATCAACGTTATGTTGGTTTTAGGCCTCTCGTAGGGGTAGTTTGCATCGTCTCTCGTAGCTGCTAGGCCCGATCGCACGTAGGACGTTCCGATTATGCGGTGAAAACCCTAAGCCGTCGTGGATCGTTTTAGCTTTGTCTTGATCAAGCAGGATCCCCATGCCATTGTAAATCCAACGTGAAACATGGGGCGATCGGCTCCTTGAGCCGATCCACAGGGAAACTGAGAGCCGATAGGGCTCGTATTTAATGTTTACGTGTCTACCATGCGGGAGCAATCGAAGCACTAACACCTTCTTGATCGGGTCTAGGTCGGGTGGCACGCCTAGCAACCGCCAGGACGTTGGCCAGAAGATTTGCGGGACGACGCGCGAGGTGCCAGGGATCCACTAAGCGGCCCTGGGAGCTTCCCGGCTCTTCGTGTTGCTTAACCAACGCCCGTCGGTGGGTTTTGGAGGGTAACACATTCTGGCACGCCCGGTGGGACCTCCACATCAACATCCACGTCGACCTCTTCTGCGACATCCACATCAACATCGGCATCCGAGATGGCGGAGGAACAGATCACATACGAGGATCTTCCTCCCGATCATAAGAAGAAATACGATGAGTGAAGGCCATCATCGAAGCCGAACTCATCGGCTCTTTGAGAAGACCCGTTCGCACGGTATCGGGTTCAAAGGATTCACTCCACAAGGCGTCCTCGACGGGTTGGATCTGTCCTCCCTTCAGAGGACGTGCAGGCCACGCGGCGGGAAATCAACTACATGGTGGCCCATTCCTTTGCACCAGAGCACTGCGAGCACGGTGAACACTTTGGACGCGTTGCGCTCGGGTGGTGCAAGAGATCATGGACGTCGATACTCCCCTTCGGGACCTGTTCTAGGGACTCACCGGGGAGAGATGCAACTCCACACGAGCCACCTCTGCCCAACCCGGCCCTCCACAGCAACAAGGCTCACCGGCATATGTCGTCTACAAAGTTGGGGGTGACCCGGGCGACTATCAGTTCTGATGACCGCCCAAGGAAATCCCACACGGATACGTGTGCGCGTATGTGCCGGATTGCAACTGGACGCATGCGATCCAGGCTCCACCGGGAGGATTGCCGGAGACGGAGCGATTGTTCGAGCGGGAAGAACGGCACGGCGGCGGGAATCTAGGACGGAAGCTGAGAAACAAGCTTGGCTGTAAGTACCCCCACACCGGTTCGGGAAAGCTCGGCTGCCTACCTCCACCGCAGATCAGATCGGCGCAGTCTGAGAGATCGTTGGCATCTTGCCGAAGAAAAAGATAATCGGCTATGCCAAGCCGTACCCCAATGAGTTCGACCTGATCCCACTACCGCCTTATCGGCTTCCGGACTTCAACAAATTCGGTGGGTCGGAAGGGTCAAGCTCCATCGAGCACGTGAGCCGATACCTGGCCCCGGTGGGCATGGTTTCAGTATCGGATCGGCTACGGGTGAGGTTCTTCTCGCGATCCCTCACCGGTCGGCGTTCGGATGGTATACCTCGTTGCCGCCAAATCGGTGCAATCATGGAGCGGTGGAGGAATGACCACACCAGTACCAAACAGGAAAGATGCTGAAGTATTGCCGAACTAGCTCGAGTTCGGCGAAGCAAGAGAACAGTCTACGAATACATCCAACGTTTGAAGCTGTCAAGAGCAAATACGCTCGGCTCACGAGAGAAAGAGGCGAGGCTGGCCGTGGCAGGCCTTGCGCGTCGTTCAAAGGACACGACGTTCCGGTTGGTACAACTCGTTGACGCACCTGGTCAATAGGCGACCTTATATGAACGGCGCCATCGAGCGGTGCCGGGACAAGTTCAAGCGCGCGATAACCCATCAATCTGCGTGGATGAAGTCCTGCGAAGATCGAGGAAGTTGCGATGGCCAGTGGACTCGGACGCCCCAGTGCTGTCTGCAAATGGGTGAACCCGCCGGGGCCTCCAGGGTTGGACTTTGACGTGACCAAGTGAAACAGGATCTTCGATCTGCACGAAAGAGAAACATTGAAGCTACCCGAAGGCCACAAGATCCCCAGGCGCGGGGAGATGAGCAAGAGGCCATACTGCAAATGGCATCATACGTTCACGCACGCCACCAACGGCGCAAGTGTTGCGCGCACAAATCAGATGGCGATAGAATCAGGCCGATTAACTTTCGGACAGTTTGCCATGAAGGTAGACATGCGTCCGTTTCCGGACGTCAACATGTGTGGACCTAAGCCACTCCATAAGAGAACCAGGTTCTCTTTCGATGTCAATATGGCGGGGTTTGTGATCCGCCATGGCGTGGACCAGAGCGCACCACTCCCGTGGCAAGGATAAAGAGGCCGTTCCACGCGACCGGCTCCCAGAAGGCGACGATAGACGGTACCTAGCCGAAAGGAGGTGAGAAGCATACGGTATCAGCGCCCATTATCCGTACATCTCCTCAACAAATATGAGCAGCGATCTGTCGACGTCGGCGCTACGACGAAGACGATGAAAGATATCGTCGGTGCGATGCTGGAGAGTAGTCGTACAGGCAGCAACAACGGCTGTCTGAGCGTCGCGCCCGATGGGAGGTCAAGGGAGCAGACAACGTGGATAAGCAGAGGCTTGTCCCTTCTTCAAACATTGCGGGACTCGGGAATGAGCCGATTGCCAACAATCGAGAACTGCCCAGAATGCACACAGCAAAGGAGAAGGACGAACGAAGTTTCGGTGTTCGAGCGTCTAGGACCTCTCCCATCAGAAGGAGAATCAAAGAAGAAGACCGAGTCGGATGGGAGAAGAAGATAGGTATCACCGACCAGGTGGTGCCCTGATGGACTCAGCCATTCTCAGAAGCGTGAGGCGGTGCGAAACTGGAAGAAGCGAGGAGCACGATGCCTGTACACTTTGAGAAGAGCACGGCCCGATCGCCGTAAAAATCCAGCAAACGTTGGAGACGAAGGCGCGCCATGAAAGTATGGCGCCAAAGCAGGCGAGCCGATGCACAGCATCGGCTGATGCCGATACGAGACATCGGTGATATAAACATGATATCAGTGACCCGGACGGAGTAGCAAGTCCAGACATTGGACATACGTGGCGAGGCCGATCCCGAGATCGGCCCTCAAAAATGAAAAGCAAAGGATCTTATCTCCAGCATGCCACGTAGCTACAATGGAAATCCAAGAAGTTGCAAATCATCGCAAAGCCTTGCAACGAAAAGGAGGCCGATTCCCGAAGGCCAAAATTATCCTCAACATACCTTATGCTGCATTCCCCAGTCCAGGATGCACGAAGAGCCGATGCCATCAATCACTTGACGAGAATGGCTGGGGGGCACATATGGATGAGATGCGAGGATACGGAGCTGGGAACGAATGTCAAATGTCCAGCAGAGCAACTTAAGTATGGGGGCCGATACGTAAACAAATCGGCCATAAAAAATCGACTTAAGAATTCAAAGCCGATGCACGGCCATCGACTCAAGGGATGTCGTTACAGCGAAGCGATGGAGCCCGAAGTACGTAGCGAGGTTCTACTGAAGGAGTCCCTCAGTGGAATGGTTGGTGGCTCCGTTGGCAAATCCTCGAGGGTTTGGCTAAGGTGGCAACTTCATCAGACATCGTCACCAGAAACCGCATTGGTCTACTCGAGGTAATGAGGTGGCACAAGAAGAGGGCTCCTCCATCCTTCCGAGTACACTGTCTCCTTGGGCGTAAGCTTTCCTGCCAAGTTTTGATGAAGAGCTGGAATGGCTCGGGGGCAGCTCACCTTGGAGGATTCTCTGCTATTGACAGCCGATTCGGTCAGAATCGGCTAGTGCCTACAGTTGGGAAGCCGATGACGACCCATGTGGCTGGTCCACTTTGTGCTCGCCTTGGCGAGGCTCGGGGGCAGCTAGTCTGAAAATTCCTCATTCGAGGAGCCGTGGAATTGACATTGGCTATCTACTGCATCATAACCATGTTGAGCAGAGGACTCTTGCGAGAAGGAGCCATCATCGATTGGTTAGGCTCTAGACCAGTTCGGTGCTGCGAAGGAGTATAACATCGCAAGGAAAGGCGTGAGCAAACACATTGAGCGGAGGTGTCGGCTTCAATCTCAAGGTTATCGGCGGCGGGCTAAGGCTTTCCTGGAAGCAATAATCCAGGAGTTTTTTGTCCGGGCAGACACTACAATCGGATGATTTCGAAGTCCAAGGATCTAGGGGTCTCAAGGCTGTCTGCTGGACCTGTTCGGTTGGAAGTTTGGATATGAATTTCATGGATTGCAAGTTAATATCTGAGAAGGTGATTAGATCGATCTGTTTTGCAATCTATTGGAAAAGCGTGCTTTGCCATCGGCTCATTGAGCATCTACCGAATCGACAATCGGCGGACTCAGTACGAAGGGCAATCGGCTAAATCATCGCTAAGGAATCGGTAAAATCAAATGAGGGAATTCTTCATTGATAAACAAGGATTTCTTACATAAAGAGCTGATTGCTCTCAGGGAATTCTAGGGATACATTGCCCCGTCTCTGCTGACTAAGGTCCTATCTAGGGGCCATTGCTGCCCTCGTCGTCGTCGGCATCATCGCCGTCGTCGGCCTTGCTCCCCGCCGGCTCGTCGTCGCTGCTGCGGCGACCACCGGCAGACCCTCGTCGTCTTCGTCCTCCCTCGTCATCGTCGTCGTCATCCTCGTCGAAGTCGCTGAGGTTCCCGGGCCAGGGGCGGTGGCGCTGGCGGCTCGTCGGAAGAGCTGTCATCTTCTTCCTCCTCCTCCTTCTCCTCCTCCTCGGAGGAGGGGCCCCGTCCCAGGGAAGGTGGTCGTCGTCGCTTTCCTCCACCGCTTCCTCATTGGCGAGGAAGCGGAGGTCGCTCTCCCCGTCGGTCAGGGGCTGGTCGTCCTCTGACCAGATAGAGAAGTCGTGGCTTGGTTCGTCCCCGGCCTCAATGCGCGGCGGTGTTGGCCGCATGGGCTTCCTCCGGGTTCCACTCCGGCGTCGGCTCGCGGAAGGGAGAGGACTGCGCAGAAAGATCCGAGGAAGACATGGTGGCGCAGGAGGTTTTTTGGAAGTGCTAGTGCAAGGAGGATGAGGAAGAGAACTGTTCGATGTGGCCGAATAAAAGGGGGAATGTATGGTTTAATGCCTAAGCAGTTCCCGAGGACGTGGTGCCAGAACCATCAAGTCGTGCAGAGAAGGCGAGGAAAGACGCCATCATGAAGAAAACTGACGGTTACCACGACATGACCCTTCGAGGGAACAGATGGTTTTGCAATTACTATTATCAAAACCAGGGGGGCATGTGTTACCACCCGATTTTGGCCAAATCAGGAGTTGGGCCGTAAGTGAAGATGGGCTTGAAGGACGTACACGTGGAGCATCTTCGTAGCGGCCTTGCGCTGTGAGTTTGGGCTAAGTGGCCCGTGTATCTGTAACATAATAGATCGCATGGTAATTTAGATTAAAGAGATAGAGTCTGGCCCGTGCACGGTTAGGTGCACGCCTCAATTAGAAAGTCCCTTGGACTATAAATATGTATCTAGGGTTATCGGAAAAGGAGGACAATCATCGTTCAACCAACACAAATCAGGCGCATCGCCACCTTTCTTCGAGGTTTCTCCCGGGTAAGCACCATCTGCCTAGATCGCATCTAGCGATCTAGGCGGTAAACGTTTATTCGTTAACCTTGTCTGCTCGTGCTGAAGCCTTGTTGATGGCGAGCAGTACTATTTATCCTTAGGTGTTTAGGGGCTTGCATTGGTGCTTTCACGTGCATATCTGAGAAAGAGGCCGTCCCTAGACACCTAGCTGCCCTTACGTCTACCCAGACGTAAGGGCAGCATCTTGCTTGTTCTTACTTAGTAGATCCGATCCGTTATAGTTGCTCCTTGCTACGCAAGGATTAGTTTAATATGCATAGTTGGGCCTTATCTGGGGTCGGAGGATCCGGTGGTGCGTTAGATGCATTTACCGTCCCTGCGAGGGATGTTCAGGGATCAACGTTATGTTGGTTTTAGGCCTCTCGTAGGGGTAGTTTGCATCGTCTCTCGTAGCTGCTAGGCCCGATCGCACGTGGGACGTTCCGATTATGCGGTGAAAACCCTAAAGTCGTGGATCGTTTTAGCTTTGTCTGATCAAGCAGGATCCCCATGCCATTGTAAATCCAACGTGAAACATGGGGCGATCGGCTCCTTGAGCCGATCCACGGGAAACCTGAGAGCCGATAGGGCTCGTATTTAATGTTCACGTGTCTACCATGCAGGAGCAATCGAAGCACTAACACCTTCTGATCGGGTCTAGGTCGGGTGGCACGCCTAGCAACCGCCGGGACGTTGGCGAAGATTTGCGGGACGACGCGAGGTGCCAGGATCCACTAAGCGGCCACAGGAGCTTCCGGCTCTTCGTGTTGCTTAACCAACGCCAGTCGGGGGGTTTTGGAGGGTAACAGTTGTGTACATATATGAGGATCACGCTCATAAACTTGCGATTTTTTATTTTTTACGAGACCTGAGAATTCGTGTGAGACACCAATCTGTTTACGCGGCGATCCAAATCTATCATCAACTTTAACATAAAAACTTTACTTGGCACAAAAACATGATAAGGAGAGGTTGCTACGGTAGTAAACAACTTCCAAGACTCAACAATACGGTAAATAAAATAAAACATGGGTTATCTTCCAAGAAGTGCTTTTCTTTAACGCCTTTCAGCTAGGCGCGAAAGTGCAAATCAAGTAACATCAAGAGAAGAAGCATCAACATCATAGCTTGTTCTAATAATAGAATCAAAAGGCAACTTCATTCTCTTTCTAGGGAAGTGTTCCATACCTTTCTTGAGAGGGAACTGATATTTAATATTACATTCTCTCATATCAATAACAGCACCAACGGTTCGAAGAAAAGGTCTTCCCAACACAATAGGACAAGATGCATTGCATTCGATATCCAAGACAACAAAATCAACGGGGACAAGGTTATTGTTAACCATAATACGAACATTATCAATCCTCCCCAAAGGTTTCTTTTTAACATTATCAGCAAGATTAACATCTAAATAACAATTCTTCAATGGTGGCAAGTCAAGCATATCATAAATTTTCTTAGGCATAACAGAAATACTTGCACCAAGATCACATAAAGCATTACATTCAAAATCATTTAATTTCATTTTAATGATGGGCTCCCAACCATCTTCTAACTTCCTAGGAATAGAAGCTTCTAGTCTTAATTTCTCTTCCCTAGCTTTAATGAGAGCATTTGTAATATGTTTTGTAAAGGCTAAATTTATAGCACTAGCATTGGGACTTCTAGCAAGTTTTTGTAAGAACTTTATAACTTCAGTAATATGACAATCATCAAAATCTAAACCATTATGTTCTACAACAATGGAATCATTGTCACCAATATTTTGAAAAATTTCAGCAGTTTTATCACAAGCAGTTTCAGCAGTTTCAGGCAATTTTGCTTTGGGATACGTCTCCAACGTATCGATAATTTCTTATGTTCCATGCTACTTTATTGATGATACCTACATGTTTTATGCACATTATATGTCATATTTATGCATTTTGGAACTAACCTATTAACAAGATCGAGAGCCGATTCTTTGTTTCTGCTTTTGGTTTAAATCCTAGTAAAGAAATATTCTCGGAATTGGACGAAACTTTCGCCCGGGGTCCTATTTTTGCGAAGCTTCCAGAAGACCGAAGAGATAACGAAGTGGGGCCACGAGGCGGCCAGAGGGGAGGCGGCGCGGCCCGGCCCTGGCCGCGCCGACCTAGCCCAGGGGCCCTCGTGTGGCCCCCGCGTTGACCCTCCGCCTACTTAAAGCTTCGTCGCGAAACCCCGATGCCGAGAGCCACGATACGGAAAACCTTGAGACGCCGCCGCCGCGGTCCCATCTCGGGGGATTAGATCGCCTCCGGCACCCTGGGAGGGGATTCATCTCCGGAGGACTCTACACCGCCATGGTCGCCGGAGTGATGAGTGAGTAGTTCACCCCTGGACCATGGGTCCATAGTAGCTAGATGGTCGTCTTCTCCTTGTTGTGCTTCATTGTTGGATCTTGTGAGCTGCCTAACATGATCAAGATCATCTATCGTAATTCTATATGTTGTGTTTGTCGGGATCCGATGGATAGAGAGTACTATGATTATGGTGATTATCAATCTATTGTTCATGTGTTGTTTATGATCTTGCATGCTCTCCGTTACTAGTAGAGGCTCTGGCCAAGTTTTTACTCTTAACTCCAAGAGGGAGTATTTATGCTCGATAGTGGGTTCATGCCTCCATTGAATCTGGGACAGTGACAGAAAGTTCTAAGGTTGTGGATGTCTGTTGCCACTAGGGATAAAACATTGATGCTATGTCTAAGGATGTAGTTGTTGATTACATTACGCACCATACTTAATGCAATTGTCGTTGCTTTGCAACTTAATACTGGAGGGGTTCGGATGATAACCTGAAGGTGGACTTTTAGGCATAGATGCGGTTGGATGGCGGTCTATGTACTTTGTCGTAATGCCACGATTAAATCTCACTATATTTATCATATCATGTATATGCATTGTTATGCCTTTCTCTATTTGTCAATTGCCCAGTGTAATTTGTTCACCCAACATGCTTTTATCTTATGGGAGAGACACCTCTAGTGAGCTGTGGACCCGGTCCTATTCTTTACATAGCATACAATCTTCTTGTTTTACTGTTTTCTTTGCAAACATCTTCCACTCGATACGTTTAATCCTTTGTTACAGCAAGCCGGTGAGATTGACAACCTCCTTTGTTTCGTTGGGGCAAAGTACTTGGGTTGTGTTGTGCGGGTTCGCGTTGGCGCCGGAATCCCTGGTGTTGCGCCGCATCACATTTCGCGACCATCAACCTTCAACGTGCTTCTTGGCTCCTACTGGTTCGATTAAACCTTGGTTTCATACTGAGGGAAAACTTGCCACTGTGCGCATCATACCTTCCTCTTGGGGTTCCCAACGGACGTGTACATCTACGCGCATCATGCACTAGGAGTAGAAACATTGCCAACACCAATTATTTTACCATTGATAGTAGGAGGTGCAACAACATGTGAAGAATCAACATTACTAGTGGTGGTAATAGTCCATACTTTAGCTACATTATTTTCTTTAGCAAGTTTTTCTTTTTCTTCTCTATCCCACCTAGCATGCAATTCAGCCAACATTCTAATATTATCATTAATTCTAACTTGGATGGCATTTGTTTTAGCAAACCTAGCATCTTCAACTTTCTCAGGCATAACTTTCAATTTTAAAAGATCAACATCAAGATCAAAACTATCAACCTTAGAAGCAAGAATATCAATTTTACCAAGCTTTTCTTCAACAGTTTTATTGAAAGCAGTTTGTGTACTAATAAATTCTTTAAGCATCACTTCAAGACCAGAGGGTACACTCTTATTATTGTTGTAATAATTACCATAAGAATTACCATAACCATTACCATTATTAGAAGGATATGGCCTATAGTTGTTGTTACCATAATTATTCCTATAAGCATTGTTGTTGAAATTATTGGTCTTAATGAAATTCACATCAACATTTTCTTCTTGAGCAACCAATGAAGCTAAAGGAACATTATTAGGATCAATATGAGATCTACCATTTGCAAGCATAGACATAATAGCATCAATCTTATCACCCAAAGAAGAGGTTTCTTCAACAGAATTTACCTTCTTACCTTGAGGAGTTCTTTCGGTGTGCCATTCAGAGTAATTGATCATCATATCATCAAGTAATTTGGTTGCGGCGCCCAAGGTGATGGACATAAAAGTACCTCCAGCAGCTGAATCCAATAGGTTCCTTGAGGAAAAATTCAATCCTGCATAAAAGGTTTGGATAATCATCCAAGTAGTCAGTCCATGGGTTGGGCAATTGTTTACCAAAGATTTAATTCTCTCCCATGCTTGAGCAACATGTTCATTATAAAATTGTTTAAAATTCATTATGCTACTTCTCAAAGATATAATCTTAGCAGGAGGATAATATTTACTAATAAAAGCATCTTTACATTTAGTCCATGAATCAATACTATTCTTAGGCAAAGAAAGCAACCAATCTTTAGCTCTTCCTCTTAATGAGAAAGGAAACAATTTCAGTTTTATAATATCACCATGTATATCCTTATACTTTTGCATTTCACAAAGTTCAACAAAATTATTAAGATGGGCAGCAACATCATCAGTACTAACACCAGAAAATTGCTCTCTCATAACAAGATTCATAAAGCAGGTTTAATTTCATAGAATTCTGCTGTAGTAGCAGGTGGAGCAATAGGAGTACATATAAAATCATTATTATTTGTGCTAGTGAAATCACACAACTTAGTATTTTCAGGAGTACCCATTATAGCAATAAAGTAAACTAAGCAAATAAAGTAAAGACAAGTAACTAATTTTTTTGTGTTTTGATATAGAGAACAAGACAGTAAATAAAGTAAAGCTAGCAACTAATTTGTGTGTGTTTTGTTTAAGTGCAGCAAACAAAGTAGTAAATAAAATAAAGCAAGACAAAAACAAAGTAAAGAGATTGGAAGTGGAGACTCCCTTGCGGCGTGTCTTGATCTCCCCGGCAACGGCGCCAGAAAATGGTCTTGATGCGCGTAGATGTACACGTCCGTTGGGAACCCCAAGAGGAAGGTATGATGCGCACGGTGACAAGTTTTCCCTCAGAAAGAAACCAAGGTTATCGAACCAGTAGGAGCCAAGAAGCACGTGAAGGTTGTTGGTGGAGGAATGTAGTGCGGCGCAACACCAGTGAAACCGGCGCCAACGTGGAACACTGCACAACACAATCAAAGTACTTTGTCCCAACGTAACGAGTGAGGTTGTCAATCTCACCGGCTTGCTGAACAAAAAGATTAAGCGTATCGAGTGGAAGATGGTGTTTGTTTGCAAAGAACAGTAAAAACAGTAGAATGTATTCAGATGTAAAAGAATGGACCGGGGTCCACAGTTCACTAGAGGTGTCTCTCCAATAAGATAACTAACATGCTGGGGTGAACAAATTACAGGGGCAATTGACAAATAAATATTCAATACATATCAACGATGATTACTATGTGATTTAATCGGGGCATTACGACAAAGTACATAGACCGCTATCAAGCATGCATCTATGCCTAAATAATCCACCTTCAGGTTATCATCCGAACCCCTTCTGGTATTAAGTTGTAAACAACAGATAATTGCATTAAGTATGGTGCGTAATGTAATCAACACAAATATCCTTAGACAAAGCATCAATGTTTTATCCCTAGTAGCAATAGCACATCCACAACCTTAGAACTTTCTGTCACTGTCCCAGATTCAATGGAGGCATGAACCCACTATCGAGCATAAATACTCCCTCTTGGAGTTACAAGTATCAACTTGGCCAGAGCCTCTACTAGCAACGGAGAGCATGCAAGAACATAAACAACACATATATGATAGGCTGATAATCAACTTAACATAATATTCTATATTCATCGGATCCCGCCAAACACAACATGCAGCATTACAAATAGATGATCTTGATCATGTTAGGCAGCTCACAAGATCTAAACAATGATAGCACAAGCGGAGAAGACAACCATCTAGCTACTGCTATGGACCCATAGTCCAAGGATGAACTACTCACGCATCAATCCGGAGCGGGCATGATGATGTAGAGCCCCCGGTGATGATTCCCCTCTCGGCAGGGTGCCGGAGGCGATCTCCTGAATCCCCGAGATGGGATTCGCGACGCGCGTCTCGGAAGGTTTTCCGTATCGTGGCTCTCGGTACGGGGGTTTCACGACGAAGGCTATTTGTAGGCGGAAGGGTAGGTCAAGGGCGACGAGGCCGGACAACAACGCGCCGGGGCCAGGCCGCGCCGCCCGGTGTCTGGACACCTCGTGGCCCCACTTCGTCTCCCTTTCGGTCTTCGGAAGCTTCGTGTAAAAATAGGCCCTGGCGTTGATTTCGTCCAATTAGAATATTTCCTTACTAGGATTTCGAAACCAAAAACAGAGACAACGGCACTTCGGCATCTTGTTAATAGGTTAGTGCCGGAAAATGTATAATAATGCTGTAAAATATGTATAAAACATTCAAGTATTGTAATAAAAGTAGCATGGAACATAAGAAATTACAGATACGTTTGAGACGTATCAGTGCACACCTTGGGGAGGAACTCACATTATATTGGCTTTCTAAATTTTTCACCCATTTTGGCACTTGATGCCAATGGGGAGAAATTTAGAAGGTTTAAGGGAATGGTTTTACACTTAAGTTTGGTTTGTGCTTAAGTGTTTTGCCTCTCATGCATTCCATATTTATTATGTCTTACATGGTTGTTTATATATAGTGGAAACTATCCCAAAGGTTAATCTTGACAATGTATGCAATGAATTCATGTTCATCACACGTGCATACATTGTGGGGGAGTTTGCTCTATATATATTGGTTCTACTCACATCCCTTGCATTAGTTGTAGTTCTGTGAGTAGAGCTGGTTTTGATATGGGCTAGTAGTTTTGTGTTACTTGACCATATTAAATACAACCTCTTATATACAACTTATTATCATATAAGTTGCGTACTTGTTTCTAATATTTATTATATAAACCCTCTTATTGTGGTTGTCATCAATTACCAAAATGGGAGAGATTGTAAGGGTACATGGCCCCTATGTGTAGTTTTGGTAATTAATAACAACCCCTATGGACTAATGTTTTCATTGAGTTTATATGAAGGAATATTCCATAGGTACTACTTGTAGTCCGTGTGTTGGATTCAAGTATGGATGCCAACCTCTATGGACTAATGTTTTCATTGAGTTTATATGAACGAATATTCCATAGGTACTACTTGTAGTCCGTGTGTTGGATTCAAGCATGGATGTCATGAAGATAAATATATACTTTGAGTATTGGCATAAAGATCATCGATTTGAAGACATATATGTGATATGATCAAGAAAAAGAAATGAAGATGGAGTTCTTATGTGGAACTCAATATTAGCCATGCCCTAGCTTATGTGATAAGCAATGAATGATCAAGATCTTGAGTGCTTGATTCCAAGTGAAGAATTCAAGTTATGGCTCAAAGTCAGTGTCATGATAGTCTCATGAGTTGAGCTATGGTTGACTAAGATTTAGAGCATGCAAACAAATGAAGAATTCTATATACACCTCAAGATAGTATGATAGAGCATGAGAAGATACAAGGTTGACCAATACAAAGAGTTAAGAATAGATTCAAGTTTGGTCAACACATGAAGCATGAAGAATGTGCCACAAGAAGTCATGTGGTATGGTAAGCCGTGTCAATTATGCTTTATGAACTAACCCATCATATATGTTCCCTTGTGTTGTCTATGTGGGTTAGGTATGTTTCCATGGGCATGCTTCAAAAGTGATATCTCATATAGCCCATGAGAGGATGACGTCAAGTGGTGATCGTCATCAAGGTTGAGTTGGGCAAGATCAAGTTGAGAATCTCAAGAGGATCATATTCTTGAAGCTCGCCGTCCATTTGGTGATAATGGACATGTGAAGGTGTGCATCAATGGAGCTTTTCCATCATGGTGTATGGGGGAGCATTTGTGAGTCTTCACGAAGCAACAATGATCAAGTGAAGCATTCCAACTTGAGTGGAGCTTGAAGAGTTATCATCAAGATCAAGCGGGATGCGCAAGGCAAAGGTATGACCTTGCTAGGTTTTCCTTTTACCGGTCTCAAGGTGGTTGTTGGGAGACCGGGTTATATAATACATAGCCGCACTATCAAGAGGGGCTTTCGGTTGGGTAACTTGATCACATCGTATTAGGGAGCTCAACCCTTTGCATGCTTTGCATTCCATAAGTATTGTTGCTTCTTGGTGTTTCTCTGTGTGAGGTTCTTGAGCTTGTTGCTAGCTTTACAACAAGCCCAAGTTCATCGAAAACGGAATTCGTGTGCAGCTTCTATTCGAGCTTGTTGGAGGTTTTAACGGTGTCTCTTTTATAGATAGGTCAAAAACTTTTATATTATGTTTCTTACTCAATAGTTGGACTATGATGTTTCTATGCATAATGCTGTAGGGCTCGTTGTCGTGATTTCAACGAGCCCAAGATCATCGAAATTGGAGTCCGGATGCAAAAGTTATCGCAGTTTCGGCGCACAGCCCGGCCCACCGAGTGCTGCTCCCGGGTAGGTCGGCAGCTAGCTCGGCCCACCGAGTGCTGCTACCGGGTGGCTCGATTCTGCCCCCAAACGGTCACATTTTTATGGGCTATAAAAGGGGCTTTCTTCCCCATTGTTCTTAGGAGTTCTTAGGCACGTTTTTGACCACCATTGTTGACCTTCTTGAGCTTGCTTCCTCTCCATTCCCTCCTATGGTTCTTGCATGTTCTTGGGGGATTTGAAAGAGGAGATCTACATCTACAACCTCATCCAATCCATTCCTCATCTAAGCGAGGGTATCTCTTGGGATCTAGATCTTGGAGTCATTTGTTGATTTCCTCCTTATTCTTCCTCTCTAATCTCATCCTAGCATTTGTTGTTTTGGTGGGATTTGAGTGTGAGGGATTTGAACACCTTTGGTGTTCTTGCTTTGCATCATTGCATAGTGTTGATCTCTCCACCACGATTAATTTGAGTGAGAGACCGTGAGCATGTTACTCTTGAAGGGATACCTCCTAGTTGGCTTGGCGGTTGGTGCTCCGGTGATCTCTTCAAGGAAGATTGTGAAGAGGCCCGGGCTTCTCCTTCGTGGAGCTTGTGAAGTGGTTGTGGAGCTTGCCATCTCCGGAGTGGAGGAAAAGCTAACCATAAGGAAAGGGCCATTATCCTTCGTGGGTTTGGCTCGGAAAGAAGGTGATCCTTCGTGGCGTTGGGGAATCCTTCGTGGGACCCCCACCTCTCCAAACGTGACGTACCTTCTTGCAAAGGAAGAAAACACGGGAATATATCTTCGTCTCTGCGTGCCTCGGTTATTTATATACCCGAGTTTACTTTTCTTGTGATAGCCATCGAGCTTGAAGTATATATTATATCTTGCTATCACTTGTTGTTCATATATATTGTTCCTATCTTACTTAGATCTAGTTGTTGTTGTTGCACTTAGTTGAGCCTAGCATAGTTAGGTTTTGTGCTTTTAAAATAAACGTTAGTTTAATTCCGCATTCTTACAAGCCAAATCCATAAGAGTTTTTAAAACGCCTATTCACCCCTCTCTAGGTGACATCTAGTCCTTTCAAAAGCGAAGAAAATGTGCCGTTCATCCTCTGGAATGCCGCACCTACAACAACGTTTTTGAATATGGGAAGAATACTTAAACCCTCTTTATCCAGATGGAAGTGAACGCCTTAATAGTCTCCACACAAAACTTTTGACTCTTCAAA
The DNA here is from genome assembly GCA_030979885.1 of Lolium multiflorum. Taxonomy (NCBI): domain Eukaryota; kingdom Viridiplantae; phylum Streptophyta; class Magnoliopsida; order Poales; family Poaceae; genus Lolium; species Lolium multiflorum. The sequence continues at coordinate 243,730,165 of CM061747.1, forward strand.
TCATTTGCTTGCATTTCCAAACCATCTGTAACATTTCACTGGTAGTATCATCTATTGGGGCTGGCACCGAGCTTCCATATTCTTGTAAATCGCACGAGCAAGCATGATATGTAGATTTGGAATTATATTTACCATTAGGGTCAGTTTCCAACAAAGGATACCTCCCGCATGCTAGGGAATGATGAGAGTGGAGATAATGCCATCAGTTGTAGATTGAGAAAACATACATCGTATCATGGTAGTATCCCACTACTTTTGGTTCAGAAGCCAAAGGTCTTTCATTATCGTCGGATAAGAGAAACCTTCATATTGTAAAATTGGATCATCGTGAATTTTTGTCCCTTGGAGATTCAATAGAATGAGTTTTTTTTGCATTAGAGGAGTAACTTTTAGAACAGAGTCCCAAAAAGGTTGATTTGGGTTTATACTGTTTGGGCCTCTAAATGGATCCATCACTGAAGTATTTGGATTTCAGAACATAGTGAAGGGTGGAATCAGGACTTTCAATGATTCCCCGGCGGTTGAAAGAATGATCCCATGCTTGACAACAAATAAATTTTGAATGCCTAGTCCTCCTTCTCCTTTTGGCGCGCAAACTTTTTTCCATGCGGTGAGGCAGAGTAATTTTGAAATTGGATCTGAACTCACACCTGACCACCAAAAGTTCCTAATTATGGCTGTTATTTTTGCTAGAAACTTTCTGGAGAAAATGATGATTGACATGCATGTAATACACAAGGATCGAGAAAAAAGACATAATTAAGGAGTTCGGCTCTTGCAGCATGTGACAAGGAGGTAGCTTTGTAGGTGGAGAGTTTCCTCCTGAATTTTTCAAGAATGAAATTGTAAGCCTCCGATCAGTTTTTGGCAGGAAGAATAAGAAGATGACCAAGATGGGTAAAAGATTCATCAATAAGGGGGGGGGGGGCGAAAATATGTCATTTTCCATTTCATGGCTTAATCGAGAAACCTGTTGAAGATAATCCTAGATTTAGCCCAGATATGCAGTTGATCCGAGGCGGTGCAGAAAGATTGAATAATTTGATCATTGGTGTGGCCTCCTGAATTGAGGCTATCCGACAAATCAGAAGGTCATCGGCAAAAATCAGGAAATGGATCATAGGGCAATTTGAACCAAGAGAAATGTTGAGTGTTGAATTATGAATATATAGACCATGAAGGCATGCTTTGAGCGCCCGTCTATATTTATTTTAAAAAGTAATGTACAAATATCTTGTAGAACTTGGACAATTAGAAATATCAAGGAATATATATATATATATATGTTTTAAACTACAATGTCTCGAATATGTAATGAATAAATATTCAGAGAAGTACCATGGGAGAAATCTCCTAAACTAATGCCAAAAATACTATGGTAGCAAAAAAATGTGAAGTATACTATTGTTGTTCTCGTGTGCTGCAAGATATATGATCCTCACCATAGTGCACAAACATGAAGTTCCTAAGCAAAACAAAACCACGAAAGATAACAATGCAAGAACAAAGTCATAATAAGAAAAAAAATAAGCTGGTGTATAGTTCATCATAAAATTTCATAGTCATGTTTTAATACATAGTCGGTGTCAATAACAAGAGATACAATAATCTTGTTATGCTTATTGTTAGTTTGTTGCGACACCATTCATATTTACTACATCTATTACTCTCATAATTACTATTGATATAAAAACATGAAATGGACAAATGATGCATGCAACCTTTTAGTAGTTCCCAGAAAATAAGTCCATGATAATCAGATCAATTTTAACTGTCGCTGATTTAATGCATCATCAAGGACATTTCACTAGGCATGATCAAACAGGTTATGTTTTCTTTAAGGAAGTCCATCTGTAGTTTCCACAAAAAGGAAATCCATTCGTTAAGGGGGGTGAAACAAAAATTAATCATATGTTATATGTAAATAGATACTTCCCCTACCTGTTTCCCGATACCTACAAAATTAGAGACAATAATCCAAGTGCTTATGAATAGGCATGCGAAAATAACTTGTGATATCGAAGTTTTAGTATTCACTACTCAAAGAGGTCCACTCCCTAGGCTTTCGCCATCTCCCAAGAACAAATAGACTACTCACATAAAGAGATACAATGCATGATCATTGCAATGGTATGAAATGTGTACAAGTGAAATCCACAAAGGGTTGAGATTACAACAAGATGAAAGGGGGAATCAATGGAGGGCGCGTAGATGATGATGATGTTGATGGATATCAATATCGATGCCGGTGCCTCCTTATCCCAAGTCTCCTATTATTCTCCCTTGAATGGTGTGGTCGAGATCTTGTGGCGGCGGCTATGGAGGTGGTGAAGCGGCAGGGCTCCACCGTGGTGGTGTGGATGAGTGATCTCTTCTCCCTTGGCTCCCCATTCCTTTATATAGGCCTATGAGGGTCCTCCTTAGCCCCCAATACTGCCCCAATGGGATAGGGAAGGTCCAAGGACGATTAGGGACGAATTCAGTGGAGAAACACGGAAGTTCGTGAGGTTTTCATTGTTGGAGATATGCCCAAGAGGCAATAATAAAATGGTTATTATAATATATCTTTGTGTTTATGATAATGTTTGCATACCATGCTATAATTGTATTAACCGAAACATTGATACATGTGTGTTATGTAAACAACAAGGAGTCCCTAGTAAGCCTCTTGTATAACTAGCTTGTTGATTAATGGATGATCATGGTTTCGTGATCATGAACATTGGATGTTATTAATAACAAGGTTATGTCATTAGGTGAATGATATAATGGACACACACCCAAATGAGCGTAGCATAAGATCAAGTCATTAAGTTCATTTGCTATAAGCTTTCAATACATAGTTGTCTTAATCCTTCGACCATGAGATCATGTAAATCACTTACACCGAAAGGGTACTTTGATTACATCAAACGTCATTGCGTAAATGGGTGACAATAAAGGTGGGATTAAGTATTCGGAAAGTGTGAGTTGAGGCATATGGATCAATAGTGGAATTTGTCCATCCTGATGACGGATAGATATACTGGGCCCTCTCGGTGGGATGTCATCTGATTAGCTTGCAAGCATATGAATGGTTCATAAGAGATCACATACCACGGTACGAGTAAAGAGTACTTGTCGGTAACGAGGTTGAACAAGGTATGGAGATACCGATGATCGAACCTCGGACAAGTAAAATATCGCGAGACAAGGGAATCGGCATCGTATGTAAATGGTTCAATCGATCACTAAGTCATCGTTGAATATGTGGGAGCCATTATGGATCTCCAGATCCCGCTATTGGTTATTGCTCGGAGAGGAGTCTCGACCATGTCGCATAGTTCGCGAACCGTAGGGTGACGCGCTTAAGGTTCGATGTCGCATAAGTAGATTCGGAATATGAGTTGGAGTCCGAAGTTTTTGTTAGTCTCGGATGGGATCCGGGACATCACGAGGAGTTCCGGAATGGTCCGGAGAATAAGATTCATATATGGGAAGTCAATTTCCGGTTCGGGAAAAGTCCGGTGTTTTGACCGGAGCTTCTAGAAGGTTCTAGAGGGCCACCAGTGGGCCCACCACCCCGGGAGAGGCCACATAGGCGCCACATGGCATAGTGGGTCCTACCCACCATGACATGTGGGCCTAGGCCGGCCCCCCAGAGATAAGATCTATCTCTAGTTTAAATGGTTTAAATCTAGAGATAAGATCTATCTCCTAAAATAAATGGTTTAAATTAGGAGATAAGGGGAAAACTTGGGGGAGGAGTTTGCCCCCCCATGTGGCCGGCCAAAGGGGGTAGGTGGGCCCTAGGGAAACCCTAGGCCGACCCCCACCTATATAAAGAGGGGAGGGGTGGCCGGCCAAGGCACCCCATCCAGAAACCCTGCCGCCCTCTCTTTCTCCTCCATATGTTGCGCAGGCTTAGGCGAAGCCCGGCAGCAATTCTTCTCCACCACCACCACCACGCCGTCGTCTGCTGGGATTCCGTGGAGATCTACCACACCTCCGCTGCCCGCTGGAACGGGGAGAGGAAGGGCTTCATCGACACCGTACGCGCGACCGAGTACGGAAGTGCCGGATTGGGGATGATCGTCTACATCAACAACGAGATCTGATCTCGTAGGCTTTGGAAATCGTCAAGGGTTAGTACCTTATCAATCTCGTTGCTTCGATCTTGTAGATTAGATCTTGGGTGTTCCATAGATTAGATCTTGGATTTATTCGTCTTGCGGTAGGAAAATTTTTGTTTTCTATGCTACGAACCCCATCAGTGGTATCAGAGCCATGTCTATGCATAGATCTGTTGCACGAGTAGAACACAATGGTTTTGTGGGCGGTGATGCTTTTGTTGTTTTAGTTTGTGCACTTTGCTTCTTGCGGGATGGTGGGATGAAGCGGCCGGGCTAACTTTACATGACCGCGTCTCATGAGACTTGCTCCACGCTTGACATGCAACTTGTATTGCATAAGTGGCTTTGCGGGTGTCTGTCTCCCACCATAGTGAAGATTCCAATTTGCACTTTCTATTGTCAACACTAGTATCACCGTTGTGGTTCATGTTCGTAGGTAGATTGGATCTTACTCGAAAACCCTAAACCACGTAAAATATGCAAACCAAATTAGAGGCGTCTAACTTGTTTTTGCAGGGTTTGGTGATGTGATATGGCCATGATGTGATGATGATTATATTTGATGTATGAGATGTTCATTGTTGTATTATGGCAACCGGCAGGAGCCTAATGGTTGTCTTTAATTTTTGTTAAAGACCTGCGTGTCTATTCATCATGTAATAGCTTTATTTCAAGTAGTTGTTATAGTAGCTATAAGTGATGGACAACCATGAAGCGGCGCCACGGACCTTGGTGCAATGCTGGTGATGATGGAGATCATGATCATGTGCTTTGGAGATGGAGATCAAAAGCACAAGAAGAAAGGCCATATCATATCACATATTATGAATTGCATGTGATGTTAATCCTTTATGCATCTTATCTTGCTTAGATCGCGACGGTAGCATTATAAGATGATCCCTCTCACTAAATATCAAGATAATAAAGTGTTCATCCTTAGTATGCACCGTTGCTAAGACTTGTCGTTTCGAAGCATCTCGTGATGATCGGGTGTGATAGACTCTACATGTGCATACAACGGGTGCAAGCCAGATTTGCACACGCGGATACTAAGGTTGCCTTGACGAGCCTAGCATGTACAGACATGGTCTCGGAACACGGGATACCGAAAGGTAGAGCATGAGTCATATGAATGATATGATGAACACTTTGAGTGTTCGCCTTTGAAGCTACATCTTTTCGTGATGATCGGACTTGGTGTAGTGGATTTGGTTCGTGTAATCACTAAGACAATGCGAGGGATGTTGTTTTGAGTGGGAGTTCACCTAGTTAATTGAAGAATTAAAAATGAACTCATATTATCATGAACATAGTCTAAATAGTATTTTGAATTAAATTTGTAGAATTGGCATCCGTTTTCTACCATGCGCTAGTCTTGTAATTGAGATAGAAATACTGTTAAGTCTGACAAGTAACTTTACGGACTGGTACCGTATTGTTGAAGAATCAAGATATGATTAAGTCCTAATGCAAACTTTTAGTAAACCTCACATTGATGATTCAAAGAGCAATGGTTTCAATTAGTACCTTAAATCATCTTGTCTCCGTGAAACTTGAAGTTCAAATCCGTTTGAAAAGTAAGGAGCTGAAAATTTTGTTTTCAGAAATGAGCAAGGTATGAGATATATGTGATATCTAAGACCTGATTGCAAGATGATGGAATATAATCTAGTGAGACTACATAAACTCATAAGTTTTATGGGAATGTACGAAGGTTGAAGATGCTAGGCATCCCAATCCTCCAACTAGTTGGGCACTAACGATATTCGCATATCCATGAAGTGATCGTCCTTAGTATACACCGTTGCTAAGACTCGTCGCTTCGAAGCATCTCGTGATGATCGGGTGTTATAGATTCTACGTGTGCATACAACGGGTGCAAGCGATTTGCACATGTGAATACTAAGGTTAAACTTTACGAGCCTAGCATGTACAGACATGGTCTCGGAAAGTCATCATGATTTGATGGATAAAATTATGAGTGAAATTGTTCATTACATTAAAAGGTTACTAATAGTGAAATCTAGAACACTTGTCATGTGATGATCAACTTCGAGGTAAGAACCTCAAGGTTATTGGTATTTGACCAATGGACCTAGAAGTTATTGAAGGTGAAGTGTTTTTCTGAGAATGGGGAAAGCTAAAAGAGAAACCACAAAAGATTTATGGCAGAAAGAAAGAAAAGACTAGAAGGTCTAGCTCAGGTGTATATAGATGATATACATGTTATGAATGTATTCCTTGTTTTGGTCACACAACGAAATTCTTGGGTAATTGTACCATATTGGTTGGTATGAGGTGTCATACAAGACAACGCAATACAAGAATACAATGGCCTAAGTGACTGACAAGGAATATGGTAGAAATGCACGTCTGGAACAAAATAAAGTGTTATTGTGTTCGTCGTTGGCATTCTACCTAGCCATTCAGATTTATAATAAAGAACTATATAATTGTTGTTATGTTCTAGTCAAATGAAAACAATGAGTTGTTCAAATTGTAACAGCATTCCATGTACGATGGATAAGTTATTATAAATCTTTATGGTGAAGCACACATACATAACACTGACGCTAAAATGCCATAAGGCAAATGATATGAATTCCACTCATTAGTGGAACCGCCATTTAGGTCATGTTAGAAAGGAACGCATGAAGGAACTCCATGCAAATGGACTTTTGGAGTCATTTGATTTCTGAATCATTTGGCGCTTGCAAATCTCTTCTAAAGAGAATGACTTAAATCCCGTTCATAGGCCAAGAGTTGAACGGGCAATTAACTTAGTGGAAACATACATGGTGATGTATATGGTTCACTGGGCATAGTTGTGTGCGGGAGATTCTTCTACTTCATGAAAACTTCTAACAATGAATTGAGTATATATGTGGATATATTCGATAAGGAAGAAGTTTGAAACATTTGAAAGGATTCAAATAAATTTCAGCATGGAGTGGAAATCATCGTAATAGAAAAGTCAAATATCTATGATTGGATCATAGTGGAAATATTTGAATTACGAGTTTTAGCGAACATCTAAGAGAGTTATGAAGTTGTTCTACAACTCACGTTTCTTGGAGTATCATAGTGATGATGGAGTATCCGAGAGATGTATCCAAACCTTGTTGGGTCAATGATGATATAAAATAAATAGATGCCATTATATTTTGTGGATTATGCTTTAGAGACTACCGCTTTTTCACTAAATAGAGCATCATCATAATCCGTTGAAATGACACCATACGAGTTATGGCATGGGTATAAACCCTAATAGTCCTTTCATAAATTTTGGTATGCATAGCATAAGTAAATGAGTTTACAACCAAAATCGGATAAATGTCTTTGTTGATTATCCCATGAAATTGAATGGGAATTCTTTCCACTATGAAGTCAAAGACAAAAGTGTTTGTCAATGTTTCTTACTTATTTCAAAGAAATTGTTTCTAGCGAACTATTTGAGTGGGAGGACAATAGAACTTGATAAGGTTTATGAACCTGAGCATGATGATCAGAGTAGCACAACATCGGAAATGGTTCCGGAAGCAGCTACGAAGATCATGGCTCCCATGTCTACAAAGTGTTATAGTCATGGAGAGATCAAAGTACTTATTGAACCTTGTAGATGTGGTTTATTTTGTGGTCAAATAAATGATTTGTGGACAAATGATTGTTTTTGAACAATGATAAACCAACTACATACAAAGAAGTTATGATGGGCCCTGACTCCGTTAAAATGGCTATGCGCCATGAAATCCAAGATAGGTGAATACTTTTTGAAAGTAAATGGATCTATAAAATTGATGGACTTGGATACAATATCCTTAAAGAAGCTTGACTTATCGAAAAGTAGTTTACGACAAAGTTCAAAGAGTTGACTACGATAAGATTAGATCTTCCGTGGCAATGCTTATAGTCTATGTGGATTATTCTAGTAATCGCTACATATTTCTTTTATGAGATATGATAGTAGGATGGCAGAAATACATTCCTTACCAGAAGTGTGTATGAAGGATGTATACTAGATACAACCAAGAGTTTTGCTGGTCCGTGGAATACTTGATAGGTATACAAACTTCAATTGGATGAAGTGAGTATCGCGGAGTTGGAATCTTCACCGGATGAAATAATCAAAGAGTTTTGATTTCATCAGGAACGATGAAGATGCTTGCATTTGCAAGAAATTAAGTGGGAGCGCTGAGACATGTTTATAATACTTTATGTAGATGACATATCGTTGATTAAAAATAATGTAATCATGTACTTGATGTGATAAAAAGGTTTCATTGAGAATTAATTTCAATGAAAGGATATGGACTGAAACATATTTAGTGTCAAGATCTATGAAGATAGATTGAAACACATAATAAGTTTAAGTCAAGGTACATAGAATGGATATTGAAGTGGTTCAATATAAAAATGTTAAGAAGGTGTTCTTTTTCATGTGAAGGTTTAACAAGACTTGAGTGTATTTGACACTCGATGAGTAAATACACATGAGTGATTTTAGATCACAAATAATATGTACAAAGTCAGATGTCCTGTGCTCTAAGTTGTTACGAGCATATACCAGAATGATTCATATAATGATCATTGGACAACAGTAAGAATATCCCTGAGTTCTTTAGAAGAATCAAGGATATATATATAGTTTTTGTATGGGGTAATGACAAACAAATCGCTGTAAGGTGTTGCACCGATATTAGTTTGGTCACATATAAAGATAAAATTTCAATCTCAATTAGGCTAAGTATTGTTTATAAGGTAGCACAATGAGCTAGAAGAAGTCTATGCTAGATTTAGATCAGTTCTAAATATTGTGACGGATTCTACAAACGAAGGCAGTATGTCATTGTTTTGACAATGATGAGGATGTTAAGTCGAAGAGTTCTTTGAGAACTTGGTGTAGTTCCGATAGTGTCGAAACTTTGAAGCTATATTGTGTGTGACAATATTAGTGACTTATGTCAGACCGCGGAATTAAGGTTCCACCAGAGGACTAAGCATATACAATTAATGCCGTCTCATTTGGAAAATGAGTGATGCGTTGAGACGCAATGAATTGCAAAATACATACGTTTCTGCATGTCAGATCCGTTGACTAAAACCTCTCCCGTGAGCAAAACATGATAAGCACCAGAAGGCCAAGGTGTTATATCTTTACAAATGTAAACTAGATTATTGACTCTAGTGCAAGTGGGAGACTGTTGGAGATATGCCCAAGAGGCAATAATAAAATGGTTATTATAATATATCTTTGTGTTTATGATAATGTTTGCATACCATGCTATAATTGTATTAACCGAAACATTGATACATGTGTGTTATGTAAACAACAAGGAGTCCCTAGTAAGCCTCTTGTATAACTAGCTTGTTGATTAATGGATGATCATGGTTTCGTGATCATGAACATTGGATGTTATTAATAACAAGGTTATGTCATTAGGTGAATGATATAATGGACACACACCCAAATGAGCGTAGCATAAGATCAAGTCATTAAGTTCATTTGCTATAAGCTTTCAATACATAGTTGTCTTAATCCTTCGACCATGAGATCATGTAAATCACTTACACCGAAAGGGTACTTTGATTACATCAAACGTCATTGCGTAAATGGGTGACAATAAAGGTGGGATTAAGTATTCGGAAAGTGTGAGTTGAGGCATATGGATCAATAGTGGAATTTGTCCATCCTGATGACGGATAGATATACTCTGGGCCCTCTCGGTGGGATGTCATCTGATTAGCTTGCAAGCATATGAATGGTTCATAAGAGATCACATACCACGGTACGAGTAAAGAGTACTTGTCGGTAACGAGGTTGAACAAGGTATGGAGATACCGATGATCGAACCTCGGACAAGTAAAATATCGCGAGACAAAGGGAATCGGCATCGTATGTAAATGGTTCAATCGATCACTAAGTCATCGTTGAATATGTGGGAGCCATTATGGATCTCCAGATCCCGCTATTGGTTATTGCTCGGAGAGGAGTCTCGACCATGTCGCATAGTTCGCGAACCGTAGGGTGACGCGCTTAAGGTTCGATGTCGCATAAGTAGATTCGGAATATGAGTTGGAGTCCGAAGTTTTTGTTCGGAGTCTCGGATGGGATCCGGGACATCACGAGGAGTTCGGAATGGTCGGAGAATAAGATTCATATATGGGAAGTCAATTTCCGGGGTTCGGGAAAAGTCCGGTGTTTTGACCGAGCTTCTAGAAGGTTCTAGAGGGCCACCAGTGGGCCCACCACCCGGGGAGAGGCCACATAGGCGCCACATGGCATAGTGGGTCCTACCCACCATGACATGTGGGCCTAGGCCCCCCTTAGAGATAAGATCTATCTCTAGTTTAAATGGTTTAAATCTAGAGATAAGATCTATCTCCTAAAATAAATGGTTTAAATTAGGAGATAAGGGGGAAAACTTGGGGGAGGAGTTTGCCCCCCCATGTGGCCGGCCAAAGGGGGTAGGTGGGCCCTAGGGGAAACCCTAGGCCGACCCCCACCTATATAAAGAGGGGAGGGTGGCGGCCAAGGCACCCCATCCAAACCTGGCCGCCCCCTCTCTTTCTCCTCCATATGTTGCGCAGGCTTAGGCGAAGCCTGCGGCAATTCTTCTCCACCACCACCACCACGCCGTCGTGCTGGGATTCCGTGGAGATCTACCACACTCCGCTGCCCGGAGGGAGGAGGAAGGGCTTCATCGACACCGTACGCGGCCGAGTACGGAAGTGCCGGATTGCACTGGGATGATCGTCTACATCAACAACGAGATCTGATCTCGTAGGCTTTGGAAATCGTCAAGGGTTAGTACCTTATCAATCTCGTTGCTTCGATCTTGTAGATTAGATCTTGGGTGTTCCATAGATTAGATCTTGGATTTATTCGTCTTGCGGTAGGAAAATTTTTGTTTTCTATGCTACGAACCCCATCATTCATCACCTGGAACCTGTTGTACGGTCGGGTGGTATGACCGGACTCCCGCCGTACCAATGGTCACCAGACTTTCAGATGTTTCAGTATTTTGGTCGCCATTTCTTCATATGAGCTCCGATTGAGGTGTTCTTTGACTCGTTGGATTCGCATGAACGAGGACTCCGATTAGCAATTCCATCCTCCGTGGATATTAGTAGGCCAAAAAAACATTCAAGAAATATTAAATAAAATCATAAAAGTGTTGATAACATAAGTGGTTTTGGGAATATATATATGAAGTAACTTGGGATGGAGAGGAAGAGCAAGAACGTATAATGTGTATAGTTCATCACAAAAAATTCTAAATTTCTACAACAACGTTGTCTCAGATGTAGTGATGACAAATGGAAAATGAGTTTCAGAGGAATACACTTAAAATCAGCAAGGTCGTTGAGGAGTTGAGGCGACAGGGTGGGAGTGACGATTGACAAAGGTGGCGCTTCGCCAACGCCTCCTATTGAATCTCCTTTTCCACCACCGCCGCCTGAGTGTGTATGCGAGAGAGGAGGACGAAGGGTTAACAGAAGGAGAAGAGGTATATATCGAGCGAGAGAACAAACTAAACAAACCTCAGATATCTATCATCCTGTTTAAAGGTATCTTCGGCCCAATTAAACGGAGACTCCCAAGGTGATCTCTGGAATAGAGGCCGAGTAACATTGGCTGCCCTTGGATGCTAACTACCAACTGAAACACTAACATGTGATATCTAAACCATTCAAGTGCTTGATCGAACGGTCCAGGGCACGAAATCGCTGTAAACTTTTGCCGTAGTTGGCTAGTCATCAATACGTGCAACAACAATTACTTGCATGTTGTGATGCGCCATAAATTTGGTCTTTAACGATTTCTGCACCATGACTTGAATAGAGTGATAATACGATATTTGGCTAGTGCATCAATTCTGCAGTGCAAAACCAATCCCTTGATATTTGTGTTGGGCCATAAATTTGATCTTTAACAACTTATTCATCATGACTCGAATGAACTGAGTGATGGTAGTTGATATGTCTGGGTAAGATAATCTCTTTAGCGCCCAATTTTGAAGTTGAAAAATCTCACATCATCTAGAATGAAAATGTCAAATTGAGTTGAATATATCTCAATTTCAAGTAAATAGAGTATCTGATACTTCTTGAGTCAAGTTTAAGATTACGTGCCATTAACCGTCTCCTCTAGGGTCGCTCACAGTACTAGCAGGCTCGGAGGCCCCAAAATCTAGCCAAAAAAAAAACCCGACCGACATTGCCGACGACACTGGAGGTGGCAAACATTCTGAGAAATCGAAGGTTCTGGGCGGGGTGGGCATGCCTCGATGGGTTCTCTTGAGCGGAGGCGAGATGGCAATGGACGGCGAGGCAGCTCGGTGGTGCTTGATCGGAGTTCTCGAGGAGGAGTGGAACACGACGGAGGTCGGGAGGTGCATGCAATAGAGGTCGTAAACATGGAGCGATGGTGCATGGTGAAGGTCATGGAGGAGGCAACATCACGGGTTGAGGGCTTGCGGCCCATGAAGTTGCTCATGTCGTGTTGTCCCCGCATAGCTAGATATCTCGCGATGGAGGTTACATGTGCTACAATGAAGTCTCTTCTATGTGAGAGGTGGTTGATGGACCAAGGTTGCGGTCTCTCGGCGCGAGGGAGGTGGAAGATGAATGGTGTGCTCATGGCTAGGTGGTTGGTTGTGGACCGTGGCTTTGCGACTACGACAACATGGTGTTGCGGCAACACTGTGAGCCAATTTGGACAAGGTTGCCCCAATCCGATGGACAGGGACCAGGAGGTGTGTGATGATATGGATGAAAGTCTTACCCGTTGTTGGTCCACGCTGGTTGCGCCGGCCCCCGACGTCGCCGATGTGTGTCAGCATCGCTCTCGCTGCCACTTACGTTGGTAGTTTTCTCTTCTCGAAAGCAGGGATTCAGAGATGTAATGGCGCGATGGGTGTGTCTTCGACGTCATTCCTATGTTGGGAGCCTCGTGTTTGGAGGCACGCCTTCGAGTTCTGTGACGCTCCTCTGGTGCTCAGCGTTGTCCAAGGTTGTCTAAGACGATGCCTTTCTCGGGACTGACCAAGTCTCGACATCTATGTCTCCTTTTAGGCTTTTAAGGGTGAATGGTGTGTCAACAAGGAGATTCAGTTTAAGCTATCGATCGAGGTAACCAATATTGGTGGGTTGTTGGAGACATGGCTTTGATCTTCTAGTTCGACTTAGGCTAATGCTCTTTTGTGCCATAGTCGTAAGGTTGGTGGTGTGTGTCTTCAGACTTGACTGGTATAGAGTTTGTACCACGCTCGATGGTCACCTAATTGTAGTCGTATTATACTTAAATCTCCGAAAAGGAACCCGTAAACAGACGAGAGGGGATAGGGTGACTAAGGAGGCCATAAAAATTAGTAGGGCATTTTTGAAAGATAAGATTACAAAAAGGCGGGAGCAGCATAATTGTTAGTTAGGGGTAAGAGGGGGTCTTCTATAAAACTATGGTATTGCTCGATGTTAAAATTATACACCTCCATCCCAAATTAGTTATGGTGAATTTGTCTAGATATACATATATTTAGATTGTTTTAGTGTATAAATACATGCGAATATAGACAAATCTGTAACATCTATTTGAACAGAGAGTACCTTCTATAAAAAAATATGTTACCCCTATTTTTGACCTTTTTACGTGCGATACGATAGCTTGACTTCTTTCCCTTTTTTTAATCAGGTTCTCGTGTTCATTCTGAGCATGGGCGGTCCAAACTCAAAATGTACCTACAAGCTCGCCGAAGCAAAACTATTTTGAACTTGAATGTGCAACGATGTGCGTGCGTGGGAGCGCTGTGACATCCACCGGCGATCTGGAATTCTGGACCATCCGGTCGCGGTCGACACACCGCCGTCGTGGGGCCTGGCTCCCATGGACCATGGCCATGGTGTTCGAAATTTGAATGTTTGTCGCGTCGCTTCTAGCCGTTTGATGGAGCGAGTGCATTTGTAGTGGAGCTTCGTGCAGTTACTTTTGCTTCCCTCCTGTCACGTGTTCACGGCACAGTCAGGGAGGCCCACACGCTGCTCCTGCTGCACTGTCTTCCTTTTAGTGTCGTCGCCGTTACATCATTCGGCCCATTTGCCATGTTCCGCCTCGAGCCGGGAAGGCCCAAAAGCAACGGAGTCGTGATCCGCGAGGCCCTGACGCGGCATTCGCAGTTCCGCACCGGAGGATCACACACAGCAGCAAAAACAAGAAGACGCATATTCGCCGCCGGGAAAATTGATCTCGTCGTCCCCGGTTGGGTTTACTCAACCCCAGTTCGCAAATCTGCCGCGACCAGCCGCCGTCGCGTGCCACGATGCTGCGATCGTTCCTGGTTCGGCCTCACCCTCTCCTCTCCCGCCTCCGTTGCCACGGCAGCCGCTCCGTGGCTCAGGTCGGCCGCCGCCCGCGCCCAGATGCGATCCCGTCGCGGAGCTACACTTCGTCGGAGGACGAGACGGGCAGCCGCAGCGATGTCGACCGATCGGGGGCCAAACCAGTGGTACCTGATTCTACTAACCACTACGGCTGCATATCACCCAACCAAAGCCGGCGGAAGCATCTGTACGTTGTGCTCGATGACTGGAAGAAGGGGTTCAGCATCCATAAGCTGGACCTGGACGACGGCTCGGACGGCGGCGACTTGACCGACCGTGCGCCGGCCCACCGCCAATCGAACGAGCATGCGCACTGGAGCTTCGCCGCCCTCGGCAGCAAGATCATCGCCGCGGGGAGGCTAAACCAGTCGCCGGACGATTGCGTCGTCACCACCGTGTACGACACGGAGACGGCCGGGGTGTCCATCGTCCCTGGTATCCCGGCGGCGCTGCAGTATGGTTGGGAGCACGCTGCGGCTGCCGGGAACCGGCTGTACACGGTCGTGAATGGGCGTTGGGACGGAGGAGGCATGCATTGCCTGGAAGAAGACGCGGAAGACCAGTGGTCTTGGAGCAGCATGCCGTCGCCACTCCCTTTTTGCGTCTCCCGCATGGAGTCGATCGCAGCCCACCCTGCAGAGGGAGGAGGGCGAATCTTGTTCGTGTCTATGGGTGAGAAGGACCACGACATGTATGTGGTAGCGGAGGCTGAGCACTTGGGCCAGGACATGCAGTCCCGCACCTACTCCTACGACGCCGGGAGCGGCGAGTGGAGAGGCCATGGCGACTGGGATCTGCCCTTCTACGGCCAAGCACACTACGACGGCGGGCTCGACGCGTGGGTGGGGCTCCACAAGGCACCTGAACCATGCTATGGAACACACAGCATACCGGACGGACACATATGCTCATGCCATGTCGTGTCTCCGGCGGCCGCCGGGAGCCCAGCAGTGCAGCCGCCGTCGTGGAAGAAATGCACGGAGAGGCTGTCCGATTCATACCTAGGAGATGGTAGCCTCGTGTACATGGGTGACAGTACCTACTGCGTTGTGGAGGTCGTGGAGCGAGAGAGATTTAGGAGGAGGCGTTGCGCCACCACCGGCAGCAAGAGCATGATCCGGTTGACCACGTTCAGCCTTGAGTATGGCAAGAGCGGCGAGCTCACTATCACCGCGCGTCAGCCTGATCGCTCCTACCTCTTTTCTAGTTACGGCGAGCATTTTCAGGTGCGGGCGTTCTGGATATGACCCAGCTTATATTATTGCGAAACTTATTGGATACCCATGGATCAAGTAGAGGACCCCTCTCACACGTTCTTTTAGGTTGGATGGTCGGCGCTTGTCAAATGTGTTGATTTCTTGGAATATTGCATTTCTCCAAACTACACACATTTCAGTTCGACTATACAAAATTGTGCCGTTTTAGAAGATGCGGAACTTATATGCTTCGTTTGTAATCTTTGAAAACGATACAAAATGACCAAATATTATGAAGAATGATTTCCTTCTTTGCGCAAGGCACGCAAAATGTTTGGAGTGAGAGATAAGTTTGTTCCTTCAACCTCTTATGGACACTGAGGTGGGGAACGACCGGATGATGATAGTTGTGTGTAGCTACAATACTACTCCCTCCTTCCCAAAATATAAGGCGCCTAAGGATTAGTTAAAAGTCAACATTTTTTAAGTTTGACCAAGTTTATACACAAAAATATAAAGATTTACAATACTAAACCAACGTCAATAGATTCTCCATCAAGTATATTTTCTTAATATGTCCATTCGATATTGTAGATGTAAATATATTTTCCTAAATATTTGGTCAAAGTTTGTAATGTTTGACTTTTGACCAATCCTTAGACGCCTTATATTTTGGGACGGAGGGAGTATCAACTAAGAAAGATGGCCAAGGTTTGCGGCAAAATGCAAACACCTAAAAAATACCACCATGGATCAGCATCAAGACTGACCGACCTCTCAGCCGCCGCCTTAACCCTAGCCGCCTCCAGTTCATCCTCCTCCATAGATTGGTTCCCCCTCCTCCGGTCGGCTTCGCCGGCGTCAGGAGGAGTGAGGAACCCGATCTATGCGTGGAGTTTCGAATAAAAGTATTGTTTTCATTAGATTATGTTAGGATTTTGGTAGCCTTCTTGTTGGTTTCCCTCAATGGAGATGGCATCGTCTGCAATAAGTGATCTTCGGCCTTTCGTTCGGCGACGAGATCTTCTTTCCGGCGTCAATGGTGGTGTTGAACAATCACAATTTTCTAGGTATGGATCTTCGGATCTTGCTTCGCCAGATCGATTTTGGATCTTTTGTCGTTGTTGCCGCGAGGAGGATTATCCTCGCAGTTTTTGTCCACGTCCTCGACAATGGTGATTCGTACTCTCGGCTCTCCATCGACGATGACAAAGCTAGTTGGTTATTATTCCCTGATATACTGGTGTTGGTACTCTTGCCGATGTTGTATGACTGCTTTAATGGTTGCGTGCGTGCACATCTTGGCATTGCGGCTCAAAAAATTATGGGAGAACTTTCATCGGTATCTACAGGTCTATGGTTCGTTATCTATCTTTGGCTGCCTTCAGAAGAGTACAAGATTGTGTTCTAGAAGAAGAAAGAAATTGAAGACCTCGAAGATTTGTTACTATCTTTTAGACTTTATTTTGTAATCGTTGGAGTTAGTTCATGTATCTCTACCATGTACTATTTGTTGGTATGAATATATGTGGTATTGATTGTCAAAAAAAAAACCCACCATGGAACTTCACATAATTATAATTATCATATTTGGGAGTTTTGGTAACACACAATTATATGTTTATATAGTTAGCCGAGTAGATCACATTTGGTAACACACGATTACAGGGATTGACTAAATCAGGAGGATTGACTAGATCGGAATATGCTTTATACTCCTAGCATATTCCATTACATATATATGGAAAGACATAATCCTAACAATATTCACATGTACTGCATAGCAAGGTAATTTTATTTATTAGAGCACACATGTAGATTTTTGTTTTATGGTTACATGAGCATTACTTTTTCTAGGGATCACTTTTTTTTAGCTATTCTAGGGAGCACGTGACAATGTTACTCTTGGGAGGCCCTATTTGACACCTTCAGCATCAGTGAACTAGTCGACACACATACTCGTCTTCTTTGTTGGACTCCTCCTTCCTCGTGTCCCACCCCAGCACCTCCATCCACATCGTCCTCGACTCCGGTGCTACCTATGCTGCCGGCCGCCGCCGATAGAACCGCCTGATCCCGCTCCCCACGGCCGGAGGCGCTGCCGCGCCACCTTGCCGCCCCGCCCTGACCGAGCCACTACTTCCCCCGGTACACCCCGTGCACAATCGACATGGAGGTGGGGAACAACCGGATGATGATTGCTATTTGTGGTTGCAATAAAAATACCAATAAGGAGCTTAGCATAATTTCCAGATTCACAGGTACATAGTTAGGAAATCTTATTTTCTAGAGACACAAATGAAAATTACTCATACCTTTTTTTTTTGATAGTGTTCAAATTTTTTTTTTTTTGAGTGGAACAACGCGGCTTCATTAACTCAAACTATGAAAGTTTACAGGAATATTCAGGCCACAAGGTGGCGTCAATAACCAAACATGTCTACCAACATCTAAATAGACAGCTGATCTTGAGAGCCTATGTGCCTCAGTGTTTGCCTCGCGCCGTTCATGGACAAAAGTTGCCACCGAGAAATCCTCCCTCTTCCCTCAAAATCTCCTTGATGATCATGCAATTCTGGCCACCTGGTACACCTGATATTATGTCCTTCACAACATTCATACAATCAGATGCCACCAATATATTTCCCGCCTATAAATCTTGTGCCAAACACATTGCTTCCGCACATGCAAGTGCTTCCAGGACTGCTGGATCAGTGATGCCATCGTACACCAGAGCTGATGCGCCTCTAAATTTTCCGACACTATCTCTGCACACCACCCCAACTGCCCCTCGATGCTCATGCTTCGCTACTGCCGCATCTGCGTTTATGATAGTGTTCAAGTGAGCACGTGACAGTGTTCTCTTACAACTTACAAGGAGCCATTTGACGTTATGGGTCAATTGACTAATTTCGGCCCATAACGAACTGCCAAGGGCCACCCCTGAAACGACCACCCTTCACAAAAGAAGATGGACATGGGCTGGCAATGATCACATCGAGGGGATCAACCCTAGTACGTTGCTCCTCATCTTCCTCGGTGTAGCTAATCAGCTGCGCCGCGTGCACGGGCGATTCACCATGTTGCGATCGGTCCTGGCTCGTCCTCACCTTCTCCTCTCCCATCTCCTTCGCCACGACTGCCGTTCAGGGGCTCTGCTAGGCCGCCGCGCGGATCAGATCATCTCCCAGTCGCGGAGCTACACGTCGTCGGAAGAGGACGAGACGGACAGCGATGCGGATCGCCCGGAGGCCAAGCTCGTGGCGCCTAACTGCACGTCGCCCAAGCAAAGGAAGCGGCATCTGTACGTGGTGCTCGACGACTGGAAGAAGGGGTTCAGCATCCACAAGCTGGACCTGGACGACGGGTCGGACGGCAGCAGGGATCTGACCCTGCGGCCTCCGGTCTACCGCCAAGCGACAGACTGTTTTCGTTGGAACTTCGCCGCCGTGGGCAGAAAGATCGTCGCTGCCGGGGAGATAACAAACGAGGGGCACGGCAAGGAGGATAATGGTGTCACCCTTGTCTACGACACCGAGACGGCGGCGATTTCCATTGTACCTCGGCTCCCAACGGCGCTACGTGTCCCTTGGTTCCTGGCCGTGGCTACCAGGAGTGGCCTGTACGCGTTGGAGGATGTGCCAAAGAAGAATACACAGTACAGTGTAGCCATGCATCATCTCGAAGAGGCGCCGCCACCGCCGACAGGTAGCAATTCGTACTGGTGGGGGACAAGCGACCATTGGTCTTGGAAAAGCATCCCGTCACAACCCCCGTTGAACACCTACGGAGTGGGGATGATGAAGTCGATCGCGGTGCACCCGGAGGGAGGAGAGCGCACCATATTTGTGTCCGTGGGATGCTCGGACCCCAACAGGGGTCAAACCTACTCTTACGACGTGCAGAGCCAAGAGTGGAAGGACCATGGCGACTGGGGTCTGCCGTTTCATGGCCAGGCCGACTATGACACAGAGCTAGACGCGTGGGTCGGGCTCCACAATCGATACATCTGCTCTTGCGACGTAGTATCTCCCAGCGGGAGTTCCCCACGGCCGGCCTCGAAGCTATGCAAGGAGAGATTGTTTGATCCTAATAGCCTTTTGTACATGGGTGACAATACCTACTGCATTGTCAAGGTCGAGGAGCTGGAGAGGTTCAAGAGTAGTCGTTGCGCCGGCCGTGGCAACGGATCCATGATCCGCTTGTCCATGTTCCGCCTCAAGTATAACAAGAATGACGAGCTCACAATCACGGCGCGCCAGCCAGATCGCTCCTACCTATTTTCAAGATACATGTCGTGTTTTGTGGTCTCAGCGTTCTGGATGTGATCGAGCTCATATTGGCACGGCATACTAGCCAAACCTGGTTTGAACAAAGTTTGGACTGAACCCCATCACTAGTAGAAAACCTCTCATCCATCTAAGACTTTAATACCGGTTCCCTTACGAACCGGTATTAAAGGTGGCATTTGTACCGGTTCGGACGCTCAGGCATTCGTACCGGTTCGTTACGAGCTTTCATACCGGTTCGTGTTAGGAACCGGTACGAAAGGTCTTCGGCCAGAATGGCAGGTGAGGGTGGGGCCAAGGTTGGACCTTTGGTACCGGTTTGTGTTAGCAACCGGTACTAAAGGGTGCCTCATATGCTCACTGCCCCTCCCCCGCCCCCGATCCATTCTCATTTTTTCATCTCTCTCACATTTCTAAAACTTTTGCACCTCTCACACTCCAACAAATTTTCATTTTTTCTCCACCATTTTAACAAGATTAACGACCTCCATCTATCCAAGGGTTAGCAATATCATCCTTTCTTCCGGCGTTCCTAATTTAGCTCATTTCTTTGGTAGTTTAACTCGTACTATTTTTCTAGTGCTAGCAAGGTGTTTGATGAAATGCCTAAGTTAGGGATTTTACATTTTATAATCAATTTGAGCTGAAATTATGGTATATTTTGTAGGTTTTAATTAGTATCATCCCCGTCCTCACCGCCGTCGATCGCCAGCGTCGTCCCCTAGCCGGCACCGTACAACCTCGGTGAGCCTCTTCTTTTTATAAAAAAACTTAGTTTTATGTGATGAACTTGAATATTAATTAAGTTGGTCACTCATATATCCACGATGTTGTGTACTTAATGATTTTTGATATACATATAAAATGCAGATGAGTCGACAATGGATGTACGGTGACCGGTGCCATCCCGAGTTCATTAATGGCATGCATTATTTTCTCAACGTGGCTGAGGCAAACAGGCGGTCGAATGGTTTCATGTATTGTCCATGTAGTTCCTGTAAGAATATGAATGATTACTCAACCTCGAAGACCCTTCACGTCCACCTGCTGGAGAACGGTTTCATGCCCAGCTATAATTGTTGGACCAAGCACGGAGAAAGAGGGGTTATATTGGAAGACAACGAAGAAGAAGAGGATAGTGACAACTATCCCTTATTCACTGAAGACGGTGATAGTAGAATGGGGAAGACGCTGAAGAAGAGCCCATTTTCATGAGATTTTTGATGACCGGATGACGATTTGGGTCGGGCCATTCTTGATGCGAAGATGAACTGCGGAAATGAAAAGGAGAGGTTGAAGTTGGAGAAAATGTTAGAGGATCACAACAAACTGTTGTACCCAAATTGCGAAAATGGTCAGAAAAAGCTGGGTACCACGCTGGAATTGCTGCATGGAAGGCGAAGGTGGTACTTGACAAGGGATTTGAAAAGTTGCTGAAAATAATAAAGAAGATGCTTCCAGGGGAGAACGTGTTGCCCTCTAGCACGTACGAAGCAAAGAAGGTTGTCTGCCCTCTAGGATTAGAGGTGCAGAAGATACATGCATGCATCAATGACTGCATCCTCTACCGCGGGAGTACGAGAATTTGAATGCATGCCGGTATGTAGTGCATTGAGGTATAAGATCACGAGATGACCCTGGCGATGTTGAGGGCGAGTCCACCCCGGGAAGAGGGTTCCTGCGAAGGTGATGTGGTATGCTCCTATAATACCACGGTTGAAACGTTTGTTCTAGAACAAAGAGCATGCCAAGTTGTTGCGATGGCACAAAGAGGACCGTAAGAAAGATGTGATGTTGAGACACCCCGACGGGTCGCAGTGGAGAAAAATCGACAGAGAGTTCAAGTCATTTTCAGATGACGCAAGGAACTTAAGATTTGGTCTAAGTACAGATGGCTTTAATCCTTTCGGGGAGCAGAGCTCCAGTCATAGCACCTGACCAGTGACTCTATGTATCTATAACTGTCGTTGCCTAATCGACGGTACCTCGGAGGAGGGATCCTCACGAGGGGAGAAGAAGTAGGGGCCATAGGGCGGAGTGCACACGGGACGGTGGTACGCGAGTTACCCAGCTTCGGACACCTGCGACGATGACAGGGCCCTACTGCTGCTTGTCTGGAATTCTGGGCGCTTTCGCGTTGTTACAATGAGTTGTGGTTGTGCCTCTAGGGCTCCCGGGATCCGGCTTATATAGGCGCACGGATCTAGGGTTTACACGGAGAGTCCTAGCCGGAATACAAGTCGCCTAACTACGGTACAATGTCTTGCCGTGTTCGTCAAGGATCCGCCTTCCTCCAAGTACGTGCTGGATCCGGATACTTCATGGGCCATCACGGATCCGGCCTCCTTCGTAGGACGGTAGAGATCCGGCTTCCTGTTCCTGGGCTGGACGTCATCCTTCGATCTTCAGCAACTGGGCCGCCCGATGGGCCACATGCCTCACCACCATCTATGGGCCACCCGGGCTTGCCGGATCTAGGCCATGCCGTTGATATACCCATAAAGTATACCCACAGTAGCCCCGAAGTTCTCCGAGATTCATCATTCCTCCGACCTCATTCAGCTCGGAAACGAAGAGAATCTTGAAGAGCTTCAAAACTTCTTACTTGGTTCCGGGTTCATCCACTCGGAAATCCTTCATCTTCAGATCACGCTTAACAACGGAAGTTCCACTTTACCCGCGCACAACCTCCTCATTTCCCGCGCCAAATTTTCGCAGATGCAAATCTTTAGCCGGAATTTTCGGGAGTGCATGGTTAAGTTACCTCCTCGTCGTTTTACCGCACTTGACCTAAAACACGTGTCATCCATCCAACGGTGCGACCGTTCCGTTTCAACCGTTGGATCCGAATCCCGAATCTCCGCGCGTGGCCTATAAATACCCCGCGGCTCGGTAAATTTCCATTCTTTCACCTCTCCTCACCACTTCGTCTTCCTCCTCGCGCCGCGCCGCCCAACGGATCTCGACTCCGGCGAACTTCGCCACGGTGAGCTCCGCGCGCCGCCAGTCCAAGCCTCCCCTCGCGCCAAGATTCCTGCGGTTGAACGGGAATTTCTCTCCGCCGCCGATTCGTGGTCTTCGCGGGGCAGTTTTCTTCAAGTTCGGCGACCTCGTCTTCACCGGAGCTCCGTCGAGCCACCGCGCCATTAGCGGTAAGTGCGCCGGCCTTTTAGAAGATAGACTTAGTGTAGAAGATAGATTAAGTGATCCGGGTACTCAAACAATTTGTATGGGCGCAGCCGGAAGCATGCCACTCGATTCATCGCACTGTACTGGTAGCTCTCCGAGTAGCCCGGATCCCAATCCAGTAGAACCAATATGCCCGGATCCCATAGCATTCCTACCACCATATGTTTCCGACATCAGGCTAGCTCAACCATTTTCCGCATCTTCCAGCACCGCTCCAAGCCGGATCCCCTCCCTCAAAGAGCTTCAAGAAGAACTCGAGGGACAAGCTAGGATGGCAGCCAAAGTACAGGAGACGGAAAACAAGAAGGCATCCAAGGCCCGGATCCGTGAAGGAGAGCGGGGTCGGTGGTGGCCCTGCGCAACTACCGATGTGGAGCTTAGAGAGCTCCAGAACGAGGGCATGATCTCCACTCACTGGAGCTTCACTCGTGACTCCGACGTCCCCAAGCCCGAAGCCGGAGAAATCGTTATGACCAAGGCTTGGGTGGAACGCGGACTTTCACTTCCCTGCTCGGAATTTTTCCTCTCCGTCCTCAACACATACGGGCTCCAGCCCCACAACATCTGCCCAAATTCATATCTCCTCCTGTCCAACTTCGTAACTCTTTGCGAAGGGCACCTTGGGATCCGACCTGATATCAGATTATGGCAATTCTTCTTCCGGGTGAAGAAAGAAACCAAGGACAAAGCAATGGTGAACTGCGGGAGCATGACGTTCATGCTCCGCCCTAGCCGTATGTATCCTCCCCACGACTCGCATGAATCCGTCCGTACTGGAACGCCGGATGGTTCTATGAGAAGAACGCTTCAGTTCCGGACATCCATGAAGGCTTGCCCCAGTTCATTAACGAGCCTCCGGAAGAACTCGCAAGCTAGAGCTTCGTTCCTTCGCTCGCCCAAACCCCAATCCTGGAGAAGGCAGCGCGGAGAATCTCCTGGCTAGTCCACGACGGACCGGATCCCAGCTCACACTTAGCTGGTTCTCTCGGAGGATCCAGCCCCTGCGCCACAACGCACGCTTGATGTGCACTTATACCGGGGCGGACGATCTCCTCCGGGTTACCCGCCATGATCTTCCGGCCGACTCCCTGAAGAGAAGGTTCAAGACTCTGGTGAAGATTCCCAGGGGCCAACAGGTCCCGGAACTGATCAAGGACATTTATACAAACGACCAGTGTCCTCCGGTAAGCTCTGTTCTTTTCGTTGCTTCAAACTTCACAAGTTTTTTGGATATTAACTTTAACTTTTATGCATGTTCCTCCCAGCTCAACACTTTGGCGGAGGAAAACTTCCGCACCATTATTCGTGTCCCCGTCAGCAGCGACGCGGCGGAGGAGGTTCCGGAAGATGAAGAGGAGGAAAAGGAACAGGCACCCCGCAAGGCGGCCCCTCGACCTTCGAAGCGTCCCCGCGCCAACGCTTCCGGCTCAGAAGCCGGAGCTAGCGGCGAGGCCTCCGCCAAGAAGTCAAAAACCGTAAAGCCACCTCCGCTAGACTCGAGGAAAGCGGAACGTGCACGCCTGAAAATGCTCCAAACAGCTGGCAAACGCACGCGCCCCGTCATCCCCGGCGCCTCGTAAGTTTCCGAATATGGTGCACCTTTATGTTGGCGAAATTATTTCTTATTCCACCCCTTTCACTTGTTTACAGAAATCCGAGTACCACCGCTACGCGAACCGCCAGCCAAGAGCCCATTACCAAGTACATGAAGAAATCTCCGGCAGTCGGTCCTGCTACTCCAGCTCCGCCAAGTGCCTCTCACCCTACTCCTCAGCCGTCTCCCCCTCAGGCTGATCTGTCTCCCCCTCCTGCCGCAAACACTCCACCGGAAATAATTCCGGTTAGCAGCGAGAAGGTGGGTGGAGAAGATCCTAAGGCCAAAGGCCCTGCCCAAGAAGATGCGGAAGAACAAGGCCAAGGAGAAGCTGAAGTCACTTCTTCTGAGAAGGCCGGAGACGGCGCTGGCGACATCGTCGTTTTCCGAAGAACTTTGGAGATCCGGCTGACATCACTTCCACCCCCAAGGCGTATGCTACCAAGTTTTTCAACAAGCTGTCCGAGGCGGAGAAATGGGAGCTTGAACAAGACTGCTCAACGCCATGCTGAACAACGCCTGGGGGAAACCTGATGCCGCGACATCGGAGATCCAAGATTTTAAGAAGGATGTCGGCCAGTTCTTCGACAAGCTCATCTGCAAGCAAAAGGTACTCCCCAGTAGCCCCCAAGCATGTATGCGGAAACTCAAATAATAGTTAGCGCTTAGATGCTTAGAGAAAAATTACTTCCGGGAAAGTTTTTAAATTGGACCAGTAGCCCCCAAGCATTATGGCGGAAAGATTCCGGCAATGATGCTTTGAAAGAAACCACTGCTACAGGCGGAATTTTTACTCCTGCACTGTTTATGTTTTACAGGAACAGCAGGCGCTGCATTACGAGCTTCACAAGAACATTGCCCTGCAGCGCCGCGTTACTCTGAGTCAGGCGGAAAATATCCGGACTCTGAAAGATGAGAATGCGGAACTGTCCAAACAACTGGCGGACGCCCAAGGTTGGTTTCCGTCTTTTTCGTCATTAGTCATATTACGATTTTGAACTTGCGTTTAACTTACTTTATTATAGGCGCATCCTCTTCCCTTGCTACAGCCTCATCCGAACTTGAGAACCTGCGCTCCTCGTACCAAGATCTGGAAACGAAACTAAAGGAGGCGGAACTAAAGAGGGAACATGCCGAGAAGCAGCTGGCGGAGAAAAACTCCGAGTACATCAGGGAAAAGGGCGAGCTGATATTGAAGAAAAATGCTGACAGCGAGACCATCAAAAGGCAGCAAAAAGAGCTCAATGGACTCCGGAAGTATATGGAGACCGCGGAACAGCACTGGGATTTGCTCAATGAGAACATCTTGGGTACTTATACTGAAACCTTGTCCAGATATTTGCTCCGACTTTTTATTTTATGCTCAAATTGTATGCTTATATCCTGACTGTTTTATGCAGAGCCGCTTGGGTATCCGGAACAGCGCCGGAATTTGTTCCCGCGGGATGACCTTCTTCAACTTGCAGCGATGACTGCAAAGATCTCATCTCCGCCTCCCGCAAGATATGCTATAACCTATCCATCAAGAGGAGTCGCACTTGCAACGTTCGCAAGCTTGTTGGAAAGATGGACGTTCTGCCGGAGCTGGTGACGGATCTTCAAGCATCATCAGCCCGAGGCGCAGCTGCAATGGCGTTGACTATGTGCTTAGCACATAATCCGGATCTTGATCTTGATCAGGTGACCACGGGCGTTCCTCCGGATGCGGATGTTAATGCGCTCCTGGATGCAGTGAGCGGCTACGACACCCGTATCGCGCGCAGGATCCGTCATGAGGAATTCTACGACAAGGTCGTTCTTCCTGCAGACGAGCCCTTGGAAGCTGAACTTCAAAAGGAGCTCGACGCGAAGGCGCGACCTGCGGAATCCGGAACCCAATTCACCAGCTCCAAGGACGCTCCCCAAGAGGAACCCAAGACCAGCGCTGCAGCTGCAGAAGAAGAGAGTGATGAAGACGTGTCGTCTCCGGCCGAAGATGTCGAGAAAAAAGATCCAGAAGGCAAGACTTCTCCGGCCAAGGGGGAGTGACAACTTTTTATTCCTGCGGGAGAAACAATGCATCATTTTGGCCCCAAAGTGGGTTTGTAATAAGACTTTAAATTCTTAAGTAGCTAGGAAACGAAACGACTATGCATGGGGCGGAAACACTTATCCCGCTATCCGCTAAAATTATTCGCATGTTTCGTTTTATGTTGAAAAGCAAGTGCTGATTTTATTGTTTTCCGGCTTGCCCGCTTGACCTTCCGCGAGCCGGAAGACCTTAACCACGCTCGCCAGCGGCGAAGCCCAATGGCAATCCGTCCATAACCGCGGAAACAAGCCCCAGGCATAGGTGCGGAAATCGCTACTAGGAATCCACGAGTTCGCAACAGATAACAATTTATCAGAAAAACTTAAGCTTACGTCCTAAAGGACGATTTTGAAAATCACAACTTTCATACACGCCTAGGCGGAAACATCCAGCTCTGCGGTTTTAGTCGGAAAAACATACACGATCTAAAATGAACAAGTAAAGGAGGCAAAAGACTCAAAGAGTGAACCATAAGCTTTATTTCATTGATCATGTATAACTATTACAGAGTTTTGTAACTCGGAAAAATATGCTAAGTGTAGAAAGGACGTAGCTGTGCAATGTTCCAAGGGCGATCTGTCTCGTCGTAGATGTCATCCGGATCCTCTCGCTTGCGTTTCCGGTGCCAATTAGCAGGTCTATCCTTTAGCTCGCGGAAATCAACAAGGTAGTACGACCCGTTATGGAGCACTTTGCTAACGACGAAGGGTCCTTCCCATGGAGATTGCAGCTTATGGTCTTTCACCTGTCGAAGGCGGAGGACCAGGTCTCCTGCCTTGAAGGAGCGTTTCCGAACTCGACGGGCGTGATAGCGTCGGAGCTTTTGCTGGTAGATGGCGGAGCGCTGATCAGCTAGGTTCCGAGCTTCCTCGATCAGGTCCACAGATAGCTGTATGGCCTCGTCAGCTGTGTCTTCATTATAGGCGGAAACTCGCGGCGAATCGTGGATGATGTCGGAGGAAGCACGGCTTCGGATCCGTATACCAGGAAAAATGGGGTAAACCCTGTTGATCTGTTAGGGGTAGTTCGTAAACTCCACAAACAGCTTCCAACTCGTCAGCCCAAGCTCCGGCTGCTCGTCGCGGTTCTTCAAGGCGTGGCTTGATTCCTGATAATATTAGACCGTTAGCCCTTTCAACTTGACCATTGGATTGTGGGTGAGCCACGGATGCAAGGTCCAATCGAATCCCCATTGTCTCACAATAATCCTTCAATTCTCCCTGAGCGAAGTTTGTGCCATTATCTGTTATGATGTTGTGTGGGATGCCGAATCTCATCACGAGACAAATTTTAGCGCCGTAGCACCATCGGCTTTTCTCACTGGCTTTGCCTCGATCCACTTGCTGAATTTGTCAACAGCGACCAAGAGGTATTCAAAACCGCCAGGAGATGATCTTTTTAACTTACCAACCATATCGAGCCCCAGAGACCGCAAATGGCCAGGTGATAGGTATGGTCTTCAGCTCTTGAGCTGGAGCGTTTGGTTGAGTAGCGTAGTACTGACAACCTCGGCAGGTCTTGACTATTTTGTCAGCATCCTCTTTAGCTGTGAGCCAGTAAGAGCCTAGCCGAAAAGCTTTTGCAACGAGTGACCTGGGAGCGGCATGGTGCCCGCAATCCCCTGCGTGGATCTCTCTGAGGATTTCAATGCCATCTTGATTAGAGACGCATTTGAGAAACACCCCTGTTGCGCTTCTTTTGTAGAGCTGTCCATCAACAATTGTGTAGGATCTTGCTCGTCGATGATCGTCGCGCGAGGACCTCGTCCTCCGGCAACTTCGATCGATGAGGTAGTCCAGGAAGGCTGTGTCCAAGCCGGAATGATAGCCATCATCTCTCGGCCGGAGACACGCCACCTCTGGGTTTTCGGGTTAGCGCCCTTTGAGTATCCGGAGATGCTCAGGAAAATTCCGAGGCGGAATTGGCTTTGCCGGATCCGAGCTTGGATAGCATATCTGCCGCTGTGTTGTCGTCTCCGGACATACTTGACTTCGTATCCTAGAAAGCACTTGGCGATCTCGTCAACCGTCTCGTAAGCCGCCATGACGGAATTTCGGCGTTCCAGGTTCGGCTACTTCTTTGCCACCAGTCGGAATCTCCGCAGATGATGTGCTTGATCCCTATTTCCTTAGTGATGCGCAGTCCGTGCAGCGAGCCTCGTACTCCGCCATGTTGTTTGTAGCTTCGAAGTGGATCTGCAGAACGTCTGCAGTTCTTCTCCGTGGGGACTTCAGGGGTGACTCCGGCTCCTGAGCCTTGATGCTGCTTGGATCCATCGAAGTGCATAACCCATGTCTCTGGTTCCGGCTCCGGACTAGCATCCGGAGCTTCTGTCCAATCTGAAATCCGCCAAGACCTGTGATTTGACCGCAGTCCTGGCTTTGTAGCGATGTCGAAGGCGGATAATTCAATGCCCCATTTTGCTGTGCGTCCTGTTGCGTCAGCGTTGTTGAGAATCGTTGACAGCGGAGCCTTGCTCACAACTGTTAATGGGTGCTCTTGGAAGTAATGTCTCAGCTTCCGGCTGCCTAGGAACACTCCATAAGCTAGCTTCTGAAAGTGAGGGTATCTTTGTTTTGACTCCGTCAGTACCTCGCTAATGTAATAGACTGGTCTTTGGACGTCATATTCATGACCTTCTTCCTTTCGCTCCACCACGATGACGAGGCTGATGACCTTGTTGGTAGCTGCGGATAAAGGAGCATAGGCTCGACTCTCCTGAGCTGCTAGGATAGGTGGGGAGGTAAGTATTTCCTTCAACCCCCGAAGAGCTGCGTCGGCTGCGTCGTCCCAGGACGATTTGTCTGTTTTCTTCAGCAGCTTGTACAAAGGTAGCGCCTTCTCGCCAAGACGACTAACAAACCTACTGATTGCTGCGACGCAACCAGTTAGTCGTTGCACATCTTTAAGACAAGTTGGCCGTTTGATACACAGGATTGCCTTGATTTTTCCGGGTTAACCTCAATGCCTCTGTGAGAGACTATGAAGCCAAGAGTTTCCGGCTGGCACGCCAAAGACGCACTTCAGCGGATTCAACATCATCTTGTACTGCGGAGATTGTCGAAGGTTTCTGTGAGGTCGCTGATCAAGTCGGATCCTTTCCGGGTCATGACCGCGATGTCGTCGACGTAAGCGTGCACGTTCCGGCCGATTTGGTCCTTCAAGCACCGCTGCATCGTACGTTGGTAGGTGGCACCTGCATTTTCAAACCAAAAGGCATAGTGACATAGCAATAAGTATGGGGTAATGAACGAAGTCGCCTTTTGGTCAGACTCCTTCATCCGGATCTGGTGATACCGGAATACGCATCAAGAAAACACAGAAGTTCCGCCCGCCGTCAAATCAATGACTTGGTCAATGCGCGGCGGGGAACGGATCCTTCGGGCAATGTTTGTTCACGCCGGAGTAATCGATGCACATTCTTAGTATTTCAGTGTTCTTTTTGGGTACAAGGACGGGATTTGCGACCCAATCGGTATGGATTACTTCTATTACAAAACCTGCCTCTAGTAACTTTGCTAATTCCATTCTTATGGCGCGGCGCTTCTTATCTCCAAAGCGTCGCATAGCTTGCTTCACCGGTTTAGCCCCCGGGTTTATGTTGAGGTAGTGCTTGGCGAGTTCCCTTGGTACTCCGGACATGTCAGAAGGTTGCCATGCGAAGATATCCATGTTAGCGCGGAGGAACTCGACGAGCGCGTCTTCCTATTTGGGGTCCATGTTGGCTCCGACTGAGACCTGCTTGGAATCGTCGCCTTCCTTGAAGTTGACTTTCTTGGTCTCTATCGCGGCCCTGAAGGAGTTTTTGTTCGGAGATCTGCTTTGGTGGTCTGCATCTCGCGGGATCCACCGCGGCTGTAGCCTTTCAGCTCTTCTCCGGATATGACAGACTCTGCGAAGGCGGCTTCGCCCAACTCGCACTCGTGAGCCTTCTTGTAGTCTCCGGTTATGGTGATCATACCATTAGGACCCGGAATCTTGAGCTTGTTGTAGATATAGCACGCCCTTGCATGGAACTTGTGGTAGGTGGGCCTGCCGAAGATGACATGGTAGGAGCTTTTGAAGGGCACAACTTCAAACGTGATCCTTTCTTCGCGGAAATTGTGAACATCGCCGAAGGCCACGGGAAGTGTGATGCTGCCGAGGGAATTCGCCTTCTTACCCGGAACCACGCCATGAAACTCAGTTGTGCTGTGTTTGAGCTGCTCCTTGGTTAGGTTCATCCGCTCCAGAGTCTCCAGGTACATGATGTTCAAGCTGGCTCCACCATCCATGAGGCACTTGGAGAAATCATACCCGTCTATGCGGGGACTTACAACCAAGGCGTAGTGTTCTTTTGGCACAATGGCGGGATGATCCTCCCCCCAAATGTGCACGGAACTTCCGACCCTGACATCTCGGCACAGCGGAACTGTGGTTCGGGATCCGGGAGCGACTTTGTAGCGCGGACTGTTGGGGTTCCGAGGAAGGTGTGGTAAGCCCCCACGCTCTTTTTCTCGAAGGGGTTGGATTTACTGCGGATCCGGCTTTGGGATCCGGCGAGTTATCATCCTCGTCCATCGCCTCAGAACTGTCGTCCTCCTTGTCCTTGTTCTTGCCCTTGCCTCCTTTGCCGCGTGGGCGGTGCTTCCGGGCTCGCTTGTATCCTGCCTCCGGGTCGTTCTTTAGGTCGTTGACCCAGTTGCGGTTAGTGTGAGTGGACTTCCCGTAGCCGGATCCAAGTGGGCCAGGCAGGGCATGTCTCTATACTCTTCGTAGGTTTGCGGGGCGCGGGATCCGCCAGGTGACTTCGGTGCCATGCTGCCGACCCCTGGCTCCGCC
The DNA here is from genome assembly GCA_030979885.1 of Lolium multiflorum. Lineage (NCBI taxonomy): Eukaryota > Viridiplantae > Streptophyta > Magnoliopsida > Poales > Poaceae > Lolium > Lolium multiflorum. The sequence continues at coordinate 243,761,814 of CM061747.1, forward strand.
TCCACGGCCGCGTCCTCTTCCGCCTCCGAACCTCCGCGTTGGCGCCATGGCGACCATGTCGGATCCGCCACTCTTCTGGTCATCGGGGTTTTGCGTTTATGGCCGCTGTTGTTGCCGTTATCACGGTTCTTCTTTTGTTGGTGCAGGGGGATTGCTGTAGCTGCGATATCACCGCTGCGTCGTCATCGGCGGCAGTGTGGTCGCTGGCAATGGAGATCATCTCATCCAAAGTCAGTTTATTGGCGTTAGCCAAACATGTGAGCTTATGCCTCAACAATCCTCCTCTCTGCAGTCCACCGATGAAGGCGTACATGGCAGTGGTGTGGTCGACGTTTTCGCACTCGTTCCTGCATGCCAACCATCGTGTGAGGAAGTTTCTTGAGGATTCTCCCTTCTTCTGGATACAAGCTTGTAGGTCGCTTGCTGTGGCAGGTCTTTTGTATGTGCCCCTGAAATGTTTCTCGAAGGCGGTCTTTAGGTCAAACCAGCAAAAGATGGAGTTTTTCTCGAGGTCACTGAGCCAGATCCGGGCTGGACCTACAAGGTACAACTGGAGCATGCGGCAGCGATATTAGGGGTTCCTCCGGCAAAGGTTACTGCATTATAGTAATCCTCGATCCAGGTATCCGGCCTTTCGGTGCCATCGTAATGCTTCAAGTTTCCGGGTAGCTTGAGGGAGCTCCTTGGCTTTGGTTCTTCTCGAATCATCCTGCCAAAGCACTTCGGTCCGATGTAGTCAGTTCTGTATTCGTTGAGGCGTTCCCGTGCGTCGCGCGCCGCGGCGGGAGGCGAGAGCTCGACCCGCCTCCGCCTCCGCCTCCGCCGCCACCGCTGGGTGGTGGTGAGATCTGCGAGGGGGCCGATCCGACTTCTTGCTTCCGCCTTCAGATTCTCCCCGGCCCTCCCGGTGCGGCTCCGGCTCCTGTGGCTGCCTTCCGTGACGCCGCTGCCCCGTCGTTCCGGCTCCGGCGGGGCTCCGGGTCGCGCTCCTCATTCCAGCTCCTCCTAGGCTCGGGCTCACGATCGTTGTTCGATTCCGGCAAGGTTCCGGCGTGCGCTCCCTGTTCCGGTTTCCGGAGGGCAGCACGTTGTCGCGGATAACAATTCCACCATGCCCTTGAGGCCTGGTGTTTCCGACTGGACTACGGCGGCGAGGGGGACGCGGGTAACCATTAGGCGGAGGGGAGGGGTTGCGGTACTTGTCTCGTCCAGAGTACATTGCATCCTTTCCCTTTCTCGGATCTGACGGTGGCGTCTTTGATGGTACGGGGATCGGATTTGGGTGTTCCCTGGCTTTCCTTCTGCGTTCCGAGGATCCGGTTCGCGATTCGTCATCTCGATTGCGATTGTCGTGGGCGTCCTTCTGCGCAGTGGAGACGCAGTGCTCCGGGTTAGATTCCAGCTTGCGCGAAGTATCTGCCTTGCTCTGCTGCCTCACTGCTGAAGCAACGAGCGTGCGAACGTAGTCGATGTCAATCTCCTCGTTCGTTTTCTTCAAGATTTCTGCAGCCTTTGTCATATTGTCCTTCGGGGTCGCGAACGGCTGCTGCTCCGTTGGGGTCGCGAAGGTGATCCTGCGGGGAGCTATCAACTCACGTCGGACCTTTTCGACCTCATGATGAGCTTCAACGATCTTGTCCTCCCAATGCTTTCGGAGTTCTTTGACCTTTGCCAGTCCTTCGTCCACCTCCTGCTCACGCTGGATGAAGTCTTCCACAAAAACTGCGGCGTGCTTCCTTTCCTCCAGCATGGCGGCTGCGGTGTCCTTAAACTTCTTGGCTGTGGCCAGCAGCTCCACTCTCTTAGCTTCTAATGCTTCTACATCTTCGGGAGTGATGGGTTTGTTAAGAATATCCGAGCGATAGACCGCATCCATGCCTGCTTGTGCGACCATCTCTTCAGGTGACAGGAGGTCCTCCGACGAAGAATCCTTGCGGGGCCGCTCCCGAGACATTGGAGATCCCTGGTGGGACGGCTGGGGGTCGGATTGGGTGCCTACCTCTTCTGATCCGTGTTCTCCCAGTGCCGCAACAGTTGCAAGTACCTGCTTTGGTTGGGCGGAATCGACTTCAGGCTGTTCACCGTATCCGAGTTCCTTCACCTTGCGATCGAACTCTTCAGTGTCCATGGATTGAGTGTCTCCGGAAATTGGGCTTAGGTTTCCCAAAATTGACTCTTCAGCCGGAGTTCCGCTTTCTCAGACAGACCTCTTGCGTCCGGAGCAGCGTTGTTTTCGGGGCCTCGACCTGCTCGGGACCACTCCGACTTCATGAGGGGCGGTTCGGCGGTATGGGCCAAGAAGTGTACAAAGTGACACCTTTGCTTTTCTAACACCTGGGAGACCCAGGCGGATCTGCATTGGTCTTCCACCATTATTTCCTGCTCAGGGGCGGATTGGGTGGGTTTTGATTTTTTTAGATCTAAGGCGGAATCTTCCTTAGGAAGTTCTTGCGACTCAGATCGGAATATCGCGACTGCGTCCTGCTCAGCGGCGGTCGCGTCAGCGTTACTTACCGGTGGGTTTCCGTCGGAATCGACGGTTTCCCGATGAAGATGTGTATGCCGCCAACTGGGGACGATGGAGAGCTTGACGGGGTTGGTCTTAGCCGGAATCCGGTACTCATCCGGAGGGACGATCGGCAGATTTCCGGCGTAAAGGACACGCCACACCGATGGTGTCGTCGTAGCTTCCCATGGCGGAACCCTCCCGGTTCCGGCCTCCAGACGCCGCAGGCCCCACGTGGGCGCCAAGCTGTCGTTGCCTAATCGACGGTACCTCGGAGGAGGGATCCTCACGAGGGGAGAAGAAGTAGGGGCCATAGGGCGGAGTGCACACGGGACGGTGGTACGCGAGTTACCCAGCTTCGGAACACCTGCACGATGACAGGGCCTACTTGCTGCTTGTCTGGAATTATCGGCGCTTTCGCGTTGTTACAATGAGTTGTGGTTGTGCCTCTAGGGCTCCGGGATCCGGCTTATATAGGCGCACGGATCTAGGGTTTACACGGAGAGTCCTAGCCGAATACAAGTCGCCTAACTACGGTACAATGTCTTGCCGTGTTCGTCAAGGATCCGCCTTCCTCCAAGTCGTGCTGGATCCGGATACTTCATGGGCCGTCACGGATCCGGCTCCTTCGTAGGACGGTAGAGATCCGGCTTCTGTTCTGGGTGGACGTCATCCTTCAGATCTTGACAAGCCGGGCCGCCCGATGGGCCACATGCCTCACCACCATCTATGGGCCACCCGGGCTTGCCGGATCTAGGCCATGCCGTTGATATACCCATAAAGTATACCCACAACAATAACCTTCCTCCTTGGTTGTGCATGAAGCGGAAGTTCATTATGATGCCAGTGCTCATCCAGGGCCCGAAGCAACCCGGCAACGACATTGATGTGTACCTGAGGCCATTGGTTGAAGAACTTTTAGAGTTGTGGCGTGACGAAGGTGGCACTGTGTGGGATGAGCACGAACAAAAGGAATTTAACCTACGAGCGTTGTTATTTGTAACCATCAATGATTGGCCTGCTCTTGGTAACATTTCAGGGCAGTCAAACAAGGGATACAATGCATGCACACACTGTTTAGGTGAGACTGATAGTATTTGGGAAACAAGAATGTGTACCTGGGCATCGTCGATTTCTTCCAAAACACCATCACGTAAGAAAGAGAGGAAAGCATTTCGGAGGTGAGGCAGATAACCGAACGAAGCCTACCCGCCCTTTGGGAAGTTATATATGATATGGTCAAGGATTTAAAAGTGATCTTTGGAAAGGGTCCGGCGGACAATCTGTTCCGCATGATGTTGACGGACACGTACCCATGTGGAAGAAGAAGTCGATATTTTGGGAGCTACCCTACTGGAAATTCTTAGAGGTTCACTCTGCAATCGACGTGATGCACGTGACGAAAAATCTTTGCGTGAACCTGCTAAACTTCTTGGGCGTGTATGGGAAGACAAAAGATACATCGGATGCACGGCAGGACCAGCAAAGTATCCACGAAGGAAACAACTGAATCCAGAGAAGTATCAAGGTCTGCCAGCTACGCTCTTACCAAAGAGGAGAAGGAGATCTTTTTTGAAGTCCTGAGTAGCATCAAGGTCCCGTCTGGCTTCTCGTCGAATATAAAGGGAATAATAAACATGTCGGAGAAAAAGTTTCAAAACCTAAAGTCTCATGACACGTGATTATGACACAATTACTTCCGGTTGCATTGAGGGGGCTTCTGCCGGAAAATGTTCGAGTACCCATTGTGAAGCTATGTGCGTTCCTCAATGCAATTTCTCAGAAGGTGATCAATCCACTTACTCTACAAAATTCAGAAGGATGTGGTCCAATGTCTAGTCGCTTCGAGTTGGTGTTCCCACCATCCTTCTTCAATATTATGACACATCTCCTAGTCACACTGGTCGAAGAGATTGGCGTTCTCGGTCTGTATTTCTACACAACATGTTCCCCTTTGAGAGATTCATGGGAGTCTTAAAGAAGACGTTCATAACCGTGCTAGGCCAGAAGGAAGCATCTCCAAGGGCTATGGAACGAGAGGAGGTCATTGAGTTTTGTGTTGACTTTATTCCTGACCTTAAGCCGATCGGTGTTCCTGAATCGCGCATGAGGGGAGACTGCGTGGAAAAGGCACGCTAGGAAAGAAATCAGCAACGTGTATGGACGACATTCTTTCACTCAAGCACACTACACAGTTCTACATAATTCCATCTTGGTGGCTCCGTACAAAGAGGAACACAAGGATATCTTACGCTCTAAATACCCGGAGCAACGTGAAGATTGGATTGATGGAGAATACATGAAGACTTTTGGCGGTTGGTTGCAAACACGTCTCATGAATGTCAACGATGACGAGCAGCTGTACTTGTTGGCCAAGCAACCATCTTCTACTATATCGACTTTTCAAGGGTACGAGATTAATGGGAACACATTTTACACTTTCGCCCAAGACAAAAAGAGCACCAACCAAAACAGTGGTGTCCGCTTTGATGCAGAAGATGGCAATGGGAACAAGGTCACATATTATGGGTACATAGAGGAGATATGGGAACTTGACTATGGACCTAATTTCAAGGTCCCTTTGTTCCGGTGCAAATGGTTCAACCTGAAAGACGGGGTACAGGTAGACCCGCATACGGAATGACTACAGTGGATTTCAAGAATCTAGGGTACGACACCGAAATTCGTCCTAGCCAGTGAAGTGGCTCAGGTTTTTTATGTGAAGGATATGTCTAGCAAACCGAAAAAAGAAAAGAAAGGCAAGAGGACACATCATACGATGAGCCAAAGCGGCACATAGTTCTTTCGGAAAAAGAAACATCGTGGGAGTAGAGGACAAGACAGACATGTCAGAAGATTATAATAAGTTTGACGATATTCCACCCTTCAAGGTAAAAATTGACCCAAGCATCATCTTAAACAATGAAGATTGTCCATGGTTGCGTCGCAGTAAGAAGAAAGGGAAACAGACGAAGAAAACTCAGAAGACTAGCTAGCTACATATAGGGATCATAACTTGTGTATCTCAATATGGAAATCACTTTTGTGTAATGATGTTATTGTATGTAAGATATTAACAATGGAGATGGTTGGCTTGTTTTACTAGTTAAGTAGCTTTCACGGGCTTGCAGGGAAATTTTTCGAGGCGGAACTTCCGAATATGCCATATATAGGGCATGTGCACCAAGGGCATATTCGAGAAGTTCCGCCACGGGAGAAACCCTTTCCCAACATTGTTAGAGGAGATGGAGTCTTTCACGGGCTTGCGGGAAATTTTTCCGAGGCGGAACTTCCGAAGATGCCATAGGGCGTGTGCACCAAGGGCATCTTCGACAAGTTCCGCCACGGGAGATTTCCCAACCCTTTCCCCAACATTGTTAGAGGAGATGGAGTCTTTCACGGGCTTGCAGGGAAATTTTTCCGAGGCGGAACTTCCGAAGATGCCATAGGGCGTGTGCACAAGGGCATCTTCGACAAGTTCCGCCACGGGAGATTTCCCAACCCTTTCCTCCATCCATGGTGGTGAAACTCTCCATCCATGTTGGCTTGTTGAGCTGCTTCCCATGGCGTATCGATGCTCCTTTTATAGGCACGGCGCCGCTTCTACTTCTCTTCTGCCGACAACTTTAGTACCGGTTGCACCCACCAACCGGTACTAGAGGTTACCCACGCGTCCTTATCCCACCGACAGGGCATCGTGCGCTACATACTTTATCTCATCGAGCAGGGCGTCCTTATCCTGCCGGACTTTAGTACCGGTTGCACCCACCAACCGGTACTAGAGGTTACCCACGCGTCCTTATCCCACCGACGGGCGTCGTGCGCTACATACTTTATCTCATCGAGCAGGGCGTCCTTATCCTGCCGACAGCTTTAGTACCGGTTGCACCCACCAACCGGTACTAAAGGTTACACGCGTCCTTATCCCACCGACGGTTTGTTACATGACAGAAAAACACCTTTAGTACCGGTTGCACCCACCAACCGGTACTAAAGGTTTCCTCTGTCTTCCCGCCTATTTTCTTCCCGCGCTTTCCACCGGTTCCCGCCTCTGTCCCGCCATTTTTTCACTATATATATGTAGGCTTGGTCACCATTTACATATCACATCTAGACTCATATCTAAACCTCATCATTCTCTCCCATGGCTTCCATCGCATCTCTAACCCCGGGAGGCGGAGGCGCTTTGCGCCTCGAACTACCCGCCGGGCTACCGCATCCCGACCGGTTGCTAAGCGTCGGAGGCGTACGGTCCCTCCAGTCCCTCTAGGTGTGGCGCGAGATGGCCATCACGAACCACTACTACTTCGAGCTCACGCCTCAGCGGAGGAATCCCCAGTGGCATCCCGACTACAGCCCGACTTGGGAAAGCTTCTTCATCAATCGGTGAGAGGGCGCTTGCCAGGCACGAGGAGGCGGCCCGCCTCCTTCGAACTTCAACGAGGCCGGCCGTCGGGGTGGTGGCGCGGCCGGACTCTCCCGGGCGTCATGGCCTACCGTGGCCCCCGCTGCGCTACCCTCAGTCCCAGCCCACGCGTGCTCTCCCGCAGAGGTTCGACTACCGCGACCCCGATGCCAGCGACGATGATGACGGCGACTACGACGACTACAGTGGCGACTACTATAGGGCTAGGCAGGAGTATGACTGAATGACTCCAACAGTCAAATCTGGCCCTGTATCTTAATTTTCAGTTGAGCTATGTACTTTTAATTCGAGTTCAATCGTAATAAAATTTTATTTCCGCCCTTTCTTTCTCGCCTTTTTTCTCTCACGCGCGGCATTGTGGCGGGAAAGTTTCCCGCGCGACATCGGGGCGGGAAACTTTCCCGCGGATGGCGTCGTGGCGGGAGTAAAGAAAAGAAATAGAAAAGAAACAGAAATGAAAAGGAAAAGAAATACAAAAAATAAATAGAAAAGAAAAGAAAAAGAAAAGCAATAGAAAAGAAAAGAAAAAGAAAAGCAATAGAAAAAATAAATAGAAAAGAAATAGAAAAGAAAAGAAAAAGAAACAGAAAATAAAATAAAAGAAAACGAAACAGGAAAAGAAAAGAAAAGAAACAGAAAAGAAAAAGAAACAGCAAAAGAAAAAGAAACAGTAAAGAAAAAAGAAAAACAAAAAACCCTTTGATACCGGTTGGTACCACCAACCGGTACGAAAGGTCTTTCGTACCGGTTGGTGGTACCAACCGGTACCAAAGGGGGGTTCGGCTCGATTTCACTTGGCCGCGAGCAAAAATCCCCAAATTTCCACACTTTCCCGCAGACGACGCGCGCGAAGACGAAGCTCCGGCCGCTAGCTCGCCGTCGCCGTCGTCCACGCTGTCGCCGTCGACCGCGCCACGCCGCAGCAGGCCGTCACCGTCGCCATCACCTTCGTCCACGGCGCCGCTCCTTTCCGCGCCGTCTGCAGGTACGTGCGCCGCCCGGCCCGACCATCGCCTCCCTCCCCTTCTCCGGCACTGTCGCCGGCCGCCGATGCGCCGCCGCTACGCGCAGCCGCGCGCTACGCGCAACGCCGCGCGCGCCACCCGAGACCGCCCGGAGGCCAGTCGTCCGCGCCACACGCTGCCGCCCACCACCGCTCGACGCCGCACACCAGGTGCTCGACGGAATGCAGCGACGAGGGCGAGGACGGCATTGAATGGGCCGGAGGCCTTCGCGGAGATCCCGCTCGCCATGTCCCTCCTGGACCGCCTCCCCGCGGCGCGCGCCGCCGTGCTCTCCGCGGCCGGCCCCCACTTCTGCGCGGGCATCGAGCTCGGCCGTGCATGACGCCTGCGTGGGCGCCGGCGTGGAGCTCGTGGCCGCCTGCGACATCCGGTGCTGCTCCAAGGACTCGACGTTTGTCCTCAAGGAGGTGGACATGGCCATCGTCGATGACCTCGTCCGCGCGGCCGTAGATGCGGATGAGACGCGCGGCAAACGCCTCGTCGTCTTCTTGCCGTCGGCGGATGAGGTCGCTGTTGTAGGTGTCGACGTTGTCGGTGTTGGCGTCGGGCTCGGCGGACGCATCTCCCTTGTGCGGCCAGCCGGTCTCGGTGACCATGACGGGGACGTTGGCGGACGCGTCGACGACCTCCTTGTTGGGAGGGAGCGGGCGGAAGAGCGCGTAGTCGAGCGGGATGACACCGTTGGAGCGCATGTAGTCGTAGTAGGGGTAGACGTTGAGCATGAGGGGCGCGCCGCCGAGTGTTAGGGTCGAGAAATAGAGAGAAGAACGAGGGGAGGAGGGGGAACGCCGAGTCCGTGGCCGTGGCGCCGCGACATCTCGAGGAGGAGTGCCAAGTCCGTGGCGGTGGCGAGTCCGTGGCGGTGCCGCCGCGACATAGAGTTAGGGTCGAGAAATAGAGAGAAGAGCGAGAGGAGGAGGAGGAGCGCCGATTGTTAGTGTTAGGGTCGAGAAAAAGAGATAAGAGCGAGAGGAGGAGGGGGAACGCCGAGTCCGTGGCCGTGGCGGTCCGTTAGGGTGTTTTGCTTTCTTCATTTCAATTGTTATCCATCTAGCAATCTGTTATAATTTCTTTCTTCATTTTGTTGTGACATTGAGGTATGGCGGACGGCACCTTCGTCCGAGATGAGGATCAAGAAGAAGCGGTGCAGAAATTGATATTTGAGAGTGCCCGTGGGCCTGATGGAGATGACAACGAGTTCCAAGACTTTCTGAATGATTTCGGCGAGGGACTTGAGTCTGAACAAGTTAGAAGAGACAACGAAGTGTCCATCACAAACTCCGGCGAGGTGTATATCTATGTATCAATTAGTCTATATGTTCATCCCTAGATGCATTCATTTATTTGTATTGCACTTATTAACGAATAATTTTTCTTTTAGCCTTCTGGATCATCGAGCAAGTCTGTTAGATCAAAACGAGGCCCGACGCGGGTGCTAAAGGGCGAGGGCAGGTTAGCCCTCACGGCATTCAAGGCTAATGGTGAACCAGAGCATCCCAAAGAGTTTTGCCGCAAATTTACAAGTCAAGCCGGAGTTCTTGTTAGGGATCATGTACCGATCAGCATTTAAGAGTGGCATAAGCCGAAGAACGCGGAGAGTGGTGCTAGTTATGTCAACGAGACGATGAAAACATTTCTTTGGGACACACTACTGACAAAGTTCAGCCTACCGGAAGACATGACGGAAGGCCAGAAGAAAAAAGTCAAGGAATGGACATTGAAGAAGATGGCCATACAATTCCAGACCTGGAAGAAAAATCTATGGGACAAATATAAGAATGAAGATCCAGTATTCGATGATAATCTAGTGAAGATAAAAGCTCACTGGCCCGCATTTAAGGAGTATAAGCAATCGTCTACTTTTGTATCCCGATCGAAGAAAAATACCGAAAATGCTTCAAAGAAGAAACTTCCGCATCATTTGGGGTCAGGTGGCTACAAGAGTGCCATTGCGAAGTGGACAGCGTTTGAGAATAAACTGATGAATGATGGAATCACTCCACAGACATGGGACTGGCCCGAACGGTCCAAGTTCTGGTTGTTCGCTCATGGGGCAGGGTTGGACCCAAAGACAGGGCTGATCGTTGCGAAGGGAAAATGGAAGGAAAAAATTGAGTCAATTGTACCGAAGCTTGTAGATGCAATTAATAAGGTCAGAAAGGGAGAGTACATTCCCGATCGAGAGAATGACGAGCTGACACTCGCTCGGGAACCCTGAACACGTTGGACGGGTACGAGCTCGCCCAGGTCTCACCATGAAGGAAGCGTGGCGGACAGCGCTGACACTTATAGAAGCCGTTCGCGAAAGAAGAAGAAGGACGCCGACATTGTAACGGAATTGTTAACTAGGGTGGAGGCTCTTGAGAGAAATCAGAGGGCACCTGATCAGCCGCTGTTTCTACAGGATCCACATAGCGATGCTGCCCCATCTCAGCGAAGAAGCAGTGTCGGTTCCTCGCATCTTGACGGGTGTGGAGGAAGCTACCCCGTGGATTATGTCACGGAGAAGACAGATTGCGAGCTACATATGTTATTCAGGACCGCGTCCGTTAAGGTGGCGGTCGGCTATGTGTACCCAAGTGAAGATGGAGAAATGCACCATCATATGCCCATTCCACCTGGCTGTGTTCGTGTCGGGGTGGATGAAGTTGTTCCGGGTTTTGAAACAGTGGAGCTTGATATTCCTAGAGGTGAAGATGAGAGGACACTGGCCGATGTCAAGCACGGTTTCGCCCTATGGCCGAAGAAGTACGTCGTCCTTTTGCAAAGGCCACCGACTCCTACACATGAGCAGCAAATGCCATCGACTCCTCCTGGTGGCAGTCCTGGTGGCAGTCCTCGTGAGCAGCAAAGTCCACACCTACCTGAGAGGGACCCCAGTGTGAGTCCACCACCTCGAGATCCTCCGCGTAAGACCGCGTCCGTTAAGCGGAACGGTACGCCACCTAGGAAGAAAGCTAGAAAGGAGAAAGCACTGCCGCCCATTGAGAAGTTACCTTGGGAAAAACTCCCAAGGAAAACCAGGAAGCCGTTCAGGCTGAGGTGAAAACAAAGTGCCAGAGATACCTTTCGAGAAGACACTAGATCCGGTGAAAGTTGTGCGTACCGTTGAGAATCTATATGACCCTGTACCATCGCCGCCATCTGACTATAGGCGTTCTATTGAAAGGTCGTATGACAAGATGATCGAGGCGACAAAACCCGTTCAATCGGGTATCAGGGAGATAAAAGGGATACACCAAGTCTACCAGCTCGGACAACAACCCGTTCAATCGGTTGCCCCTCTCAAGGTGTTTGACGGGAAGCCCGTTGAAAGTTCTCGACAAGACACAACCGATTACGGCTTCGCTGAACGAGCATATCAATTTATTCAAGGGAAAGATTTGGTCCAGAATCTCAGGAAGCTACCAACATCTATGCGTAACTTGCATTCGTGGTACCTTAATGCCTCAAAGGAAGGGATCGAGACTATCATGGTGCGAGTTAGTGAAGAGCACTACTTCCAGGAATACTGTGTGAACGTTGACTTCAACGAGCTTTTCCAGTTATACAATCTCCGGGCTCTCGACAAATCTATCATCAGTTCCTATTGTCTGTAAGTGATTTATTTAATTTGAGAAGTCTGTAGCTCAGCTCGTTCATTGTCTGCAGATTATAATCCTTTGTGCGCTATATTATGTAGATCGAAGATGCTCGAATGCAAAAGGGACGAAATCACGGACATTGGGTTCATTGACCCGCACACAATGCATGTTAAAACCATAGAAGATCCCGTCTATAACAAGGATACACCGGAGATTTTGCTAAGGTTTTTGAAGCGACAACATGACAAAAGGCTAATAATTTGGCCTTACAACTTCGAGTGAGTCTTACTATCTTATAACACATTATATTTTGCTCACCGTATGTCAAAATTTTAACTAATGACTTATATATATGACACTACATATTTAAACGTGCGTAGGTTTCACTTTATTCTTCTCGTCATCAATATGCAAATTGGAGAAGTTGAAGTCTTTGACTCACTAAGCAAAAAATCGGAACTATACTTGTCTTGTTATTTAATGCTCAAAAGGTAATTTTAATTCTTATCGGTTTGTTTCGTTAATTTCCTGCTATGAACTAATTGATAACTCTTTTATGCATTTTCTTTTGTCGGGCAGCGTATGGGAAACTTTCATCAAGGAAGATAAGTCCCATGAATGGCCACCGAAGCTGCGATGGAAGGCGAAAGTAAGTAGTACTACCTAGGTCCACACACCTTTAATTATCATACTTGACTATTGTTTGATTGAATTATATTCTTGTAAAGAAATGCCCGCAACAACCACAAGGGACTGATCTCTGTGGATTCTACGTTTGCGAGTACATCCAAATTGTCAGCGAGAGAATGAATAATGAAAGAAATAAAGAGGTACGAAAACAGTATTCACAAATTTGTTTTCTTATCATAAGTTGTGCTGAGTTTCAGTAATAGTTGTTTCATTGTGGTTTGAATATATATATACACACACACACATATAGCTCATGTATTCATTTGTATCTTATTCTTTTATAGTTGTCAAGAAAGCGGAACAAGCTCTCAATCGATGACCGCTTCATAGCAATAGGCGAGGAATTGGCGGGATTCTTCCTTCGGGACGTCATACCACCATTCGCAGAGTTCCACTATGAATGAAAATGTACATGTTACATATATAGTTGAATCGAAGAGTACCACTATGCTACATGTAATAGACATATATAGAGTACGCCTCGGAGAGTACCACTATGCATGAAGATCGATCTTCATGCATAGTGCTTCTTAATTTGCGATCTTATGCAATTACATGTGTGTTATATTGTATGCACCAACTTGCTATGCATCATCTTGATCTTCATGTACTACCTAAACCCAAAGGCGTTTCTGGTGCATCGACGCGATATGAAACAAACCGCGATATCCCTAAACCCTCCAAAACCCTAAAACTTCAATTCTCATTCGGGCAAATTCCCTGCCGCGGGTGGGAACCTTTGGTACCGGTTCGTATTACCAACCGGTACCAAAGCTCCTTAGCCCTGAGCTCTCCTGGTGGCCCACGTGGAGGACCCTTTTATACCGGTTCGTAAGCAACCGGTACGAAAGGGGGGGGGCCTTTAGTGCCGGATAATTTATACCGGTTGAGCAACCGGTACGAATGCCCCTTTGAAACCGGTATAGATGAGCGTTTTTCTACCAGTGCATGTTTTTCTTTCGTGAATGAACTGAACCCCATGTGAATTGTTATAGTATTCCCTCCGATCTATAAAATGTGTTGAAACTTTAATTACAAATTTGAACTGAAGCCCGACAATTTTTATGGATGGGAGGGAGTTGCATTTTTTAAACTGGTTGGTCGGTGCTTATCTTTGGAAGATTAAAATACCCCTCAAGATAAAGATATTTATGTGGTTTCTTAGTAATAAAGTGTTGCTTACTAAGGATAATCTAATTAAGAGGAAGTGGACGGGTAGTGAAAAGTGTTGTTTCTGTGATAAAAATGAGACTATTGACCACTTGTTTCTTTCTTGTCCATTTGCAAAATTAATCTGGAGAATGGTATATTTTGCTTATAACATTCCTCCCCCCGCTAATATCACGAATATGTTTGGTAATTGGTTGAATGGAGTGAGAAAGAATGATAAGGAGCATATTCGCATTGGAATCTCAGCGATTTGTTGGTCTATATGGACAAGTAGAAATGATATTGTGTTTAATAAACAAAAGGGGACCAATTTTTTGCAGGTTATTATTCGTGCGGCGCATTGGATCCAACTTTGGGCATATCTTCTCCCGGAGGACCAGCGGGATACTATGGCTATTGGATGCAACCGAATCTTGACGGTCGCACGGGATTGCTATTTCCAGGCTACTGGATGGCGGCACACTAGAATGATTGAAGATTGAAGATGGATAGATTTTGTTTGCTGTTCATCTTTGTGTGGCTGTTTCTTGTTACAGCCTTAGCTTCCATGTGACTGTAATAAGTACACTTTTTTGAACTACGTTATTTTAATAAAAGATATGGCTGTGTGCATCTATTGATGCAGAGGCCGGAGCGATGCTCCCATATCGAAAAAAAAATCAAATGTGTTTCAGAGTTTCTTTTTTTCTTCAGTGGATTCAACACTGCTCCTTTAATGTGCGTGCTTGCTTTAGAAGCGCCAGTAGTGGAAGGCTCTCGCACGTTGGTTCTTTGCACTATGAGAATAGAATCACAGATACTCCACGCATTGCTGGGGAGACTTCTAACTTTTTTGTTTTAAATATAAAGCCAGAGCTTTATGAGATAATTGTCTCTGAATATATTGAACCCTTAACAAATACCACAAAAAATGGAGAAACATATATAACCTGCAATATTTTGCTGGAATTAGGTGGCACTTGGTAGTGGCCACCATGGAGCTCAGAACTATATAGAATAGTTAAATCTTTAGCAGTACTATTACAAGAACATAACATAAGATACAAATTTAATATTTCCAGTTAGAAGGGATGAAAATGCGATATAATAATTGCAATTATTACACATCGAAATACTTTGGTTTCAAAAACATTTAAAGGTCTTTGGCAAAAATAATTACTGCACTAAAGCGTGTGATTTCTCTTCCAAATCTCAATCACGGATGGAATAAAAATCAAAAGTGTTCACTGGATGGACAATGAGTTATCTAGCAACCAAAGGTGTTTAAGAATGGGTAACCCAAAAAAAGCAAAGTCTGAACATGATTTGGATGTCATACCGTTGATGGAGATGGATGTGTGTCCTCCGGAGACCAACTGAAGCACTCTGTGAATGTAGGCCTCTTCAAAGCCCTTGCAGCGAAGGACCTCAGCCAGGAAATCCCAGTTAACCCGGTCGTAGGCCTTCTCAAAGTCGAGTTTCAGGAGAATCCCACCCAGCTTCTTTGAGCCGAGTTCATGAACAATTTCGATAAGAGCCAAGGGGCCTTCCAGCAGGTTTCTCCCCTTGATGAAAGCAGTCTGATTCAAACTGATGGTTTTATGGGCAATAGGGTCCAGGCGGTATGCAAAAGCCTTCGAGATGATTTTGAAGATCACGTTGATTAGTGCAATTGGACGAAATTGGGAGACTAAGTCTGCCCCAGGCACTTTGGGGATCAGGGTGAGGATGGCAAAATTTAGCCGAGAGATATCTATGCGTCCCAGCATAAAGTCATTGATGATGTGCAGTATACCAAGCTTGATGTTGGGCCAGAAGCGCTTGAAGAACAGGACAGGGAAACCGTCAGGGCCAGGGGCAGTGTCGGATTTCATCTCCTGAACGATGGAATCCAACTCCTTCTCTGAGAAGGTGATCATCAACTGATTGTTTTTCCTCCTCCGAAACATGGAAATTGGTCGGCCATGTCCGGGGAGAAAGGCCACAGTTACGGCTCCCAGCCGAACCGAGCAAGTCGCGGTAAAAGTCATAAATAGCTGTTTGAATCGCTCTGGGGTCATTCGTGATTTCGTTCCCGATGTTAAGAGCGGAAATCGTGCACTTTCTTCTCCTACCGTTGGCCACCACATGGAAGTAGGCTGTGTTAGTGATACGTCTCCGACGTATCGATAATTTCTTATGTTCCATGCCACATTATTGATGATACCTACATGTTTTATGCACACTTTATGTCATATTCGTGCATTTTCTGGAACTAACCTATTAACAAGATGCCGAAGAGCCAGTTGCTTTTTCTGCTGTTTTTGGTTTCAGAAATCCTAGTAACGAAATATTCTCGGAATTGGACGAAATCAACGCCCAGGTCCTATTTTGCCACGAAGCTTCCAGAAGACCGAAGAGGAGTCGAAGTGGGGCCACGAGGCGCCGCCACACTAGGGCGGCGCGGCCCAGGCCTGGCCGCGCCGACCTAGGGTGTGGGGCCCTCGTGTGGCCCCCGCGCTGCCCTTCCTACTTAAAGCCTCGTCGCGAAACCCCCTGCCGAGAGCCACGATACGGAAAACCTTACTGAGACGCCGCCGCCGCCAATCCCATCTCGGGGGATTCGGAGATCTCCTCCGGCACCCTGCCGGAGAGGGGAATCATCTCCCGGAGGACTCTTCACCGCCATGGTCGCCTCCGGAGTGATGAGTGAGTAGTTCACCCCTGGACTATGGGTCCATAGCGTAGCTAGATGGTTGTCTTCTCCTCATTGTGCTTCATTGTTGGATCTTGTGAGCTGCCTAACATGATCAAGATCATCTATCTGTAATACTATATGTTGTGTTTGTCGGGATCCGATGGATAGAGAATACCATGTTATGTTAATTATCAAGTTATTGCCTATGTGTTGTTTATGATCTTGCATGCTCTCCGTTATTAGTAGAGGCTCTGGCCAAGTTTTTGCTCTTAACTCCAAGAGGGAGTATTTATGCTCGATAGTGGGTTCATGCCTCCATTGATATCTGGGACAGTGACAGAAAGTTCTAAGGTTGTGGATTGCTGTTGCCACTAGGGATAAAACATTGATGCTATGTCTAAGGATGTAGTTGTTGATTACATTACGCACCATACTTAATGCAATTGTCTGTTGTTTTACAACTTAATACTGGAAGGGTTCGGATGATAACCTGAAGGTGGACTTTTTAGGCATAGATGCAGTTAGATGGCGGTCTATGTACTTTGTCGTAATGCCCAATTAAATCTCACTATACTTATCATGACATGTATGTGCATTGTTATGCTCTCTCTATTTGTCAATTGCCTGTAATTTGTTCACCCAACATGCTTTTATCTTATGGGAGAGACACCTCTAGTGAACTGTGGACCCCGGTCCATTCTTTTATACTGAAATACAAATGCAATACTTGTTTTACTTTTTCTTGCAAACAATCATCTTCCACACAATACGGTTAATCCTTTGTTACAGCAAGCCGGTGAGATTGACAACCTCATTTCGTTGGGGCAAAGTACTTTGGTTGTGTTGTGCAGGTTCCACGTTGGCGCCGGAATCTGGTGTTGCGCCGCACTACATCCCGCCGCCATCAACCTTCAACGTGCTTCTTGGCTCCTCCTGGTTCGATAAACCTTGGTTTCTTTAGGGAAAACTTGCTGCTGTGCGCATCATACCTTCCTCTTGGGGTTCCCAACGAACGTGTGAGTTACACGCCATCAAGCTCTTTTTCGCGCCGTTGCCGGGGAGATCAAGACACGCTGCAAGGGGAGTCTCCACTTCCCAATCTCTTTACTTTGTTTTTGTCTTGCTTTATTTTATTTACTACTTTGTTTGCTGCACTAAATCAAAATACAAAAAAATTAGTTGCTAGTTTTACTTTATTCGCTATCTTGTTTGCTATATCAAAAACACAAAAAAATTAGTTACTTGTTTTACTTTACTTAATATCATGCATGTTTTTATTTCACTAGTTAAGCATAATGGAAAACAACAAAAATATGAGAGATCTTTATGAACTTTATCTTGAATTAGGACATGATGTGTTTGAAGAGAGAATTAAAAAACCCATAGAACTTTATATGCATGCTAATGGGAATGTTATTACTATGGATGCTTTGAACACCATTGTTGCTAATGCTATGGAAAATTCTAAGCTTGGGGAAGCTGGCTCTGATGAGCATGATCTTTTTAGTCCCCCAAGCATTGAGGAGAAAATTTGTTGAATTTGCTCCCACTACAACTAATAAAATTGATTATGCTTACGTGGAGAGTAATAATTTTATGCATGAGACTCATGATAAGAATGCTTTATGTGATAGTTACATTGTTGAGTTTGCTCATGATGCTACTGAAAATTATTATGAGAGAGGAAAATATGGTTGTAGAAATTTTCATGTTACTAAAACACCTCTCTATGTGCTGAAATTTTTGAAGCTACACTTGTTTTATCTTCCTATGCTTGTTACTTTGCTCTTCATGAACTTGTTTATTTACAAGATTCCTATGCATAGGAAGCATTTTAGACTTAAATGTGTTTTGAATTTGCCTCTTGATGCTCTCTTTTGCTTCAAATACTATTTCTTGCGAGTGCATCATTAAAATTGCTGAGCCCATCCTAATGGCTATAAAGAAAGAACTTCTTGGGAGATAACCCATGTGTTATTTTGCTACAGTACTTGGTTTTTATTTTGTGTCTTGGAAGTTGTTTACTACTGTAGCAACCTCTCCTTATCTTAGTTTTGTGTTTTGTTGTGCCAAGTAAAGTCTTTGATAGTAAAGTAAATACTAGATTTGGATTACTGCGCAGAAACAGATTTCTTTATTGTCACGAATCTGGGTCTAATTCTCTGTAGGTAACTCAGAAAATTATGCCAATTTACGTGAGTGATCCTCAGATATGTACGCAACTTTCATTCAATTTGGGCATTTTTATTTGAGCAAGTCTGGTGCCCTAATAAAATCCATCTTTACGGACTGTTCTGTTTTGACAGATTCTGCCTTTTATTTCGCATTGCCTCTTTTGCTATGTTGGATGAATTTCTTTGATCCATTAATGTCCAGTAGCTTTATGCAATGTCCAGAAGTGTTAAGAATGATTGTGTCACCTCTGAACATGTTAATTTTTATTGTGCACTAACCCTCTAATGAGTTGTTTCGAGTTTGGTGTGGAGGAAGTTTTCAAGGATCAAGAGAGGAGTATGATACAATATGATCAAGGAGAGTGAAAGCTCTAAGCTTGGGGATGCCCCGGTGGTTCACCCCTGCATATTCTAAGAAGACTCAAGCGTCTAAGCTTGGGGATGCCCAAGGCATCCCCTTCTTCATCGACAACATTATCAGTTCCTCCCCTGAAACTATATTTTTATTCGGCCACATCTTATGCACTTTGCTTGGAGCGTCGGTTTGTTTTTGTTTTTGTTTTGTTTGAATAAAATGGATCCTAGCATTCACTGTATGGGAGAGAGACACGCTCCGCTGTAGCATATGGACAAGTATGTCCTTAGGCTTTACTCATAGTATTCATGGCGAAGTTTCTTCTTCGTTAAATTGTTATATGGTTGGAATTGGAAAATACTACATGTAGTAATTCTAAAATGTCTTGGATAATTTGATACTTGGCAATTGTTGTGCTCATATTTAAGCTCTTGCATCATATACTTTGCACCCATTAATGAAGAAACACTTAGAGCTTGCTAATTTGGTTTGCATATTTGGTTTCTCTAGAGTCTAGATAATATCTAGTATTGAGTTTTGAACAACAAGGAAGACGGTGTAGAGTCTTATAATGTTTACAATATGTCTTTTATGTGAGTTTTGCTGCACCGTTCATCCTTGTGTTTGTTTCAAATAACCTTGCTAGCCTAAACCTTGTATCGAGAGGGAATACTTCTCATGCATCCAAAATCCTTGAGCCAACCACTATGCCATTTGTGTCCACCATACCTACCTACTACATGGTATTTCTCCGCCATTCCAAAGTAAATTGCTTGAGTGCTACCTTTAAAATTCCATCATTCACCTTTGCAATATATAGCTCATGGGACAAATAGCTTAAAAACTATTGTGGTATTGAATATGTACTTATGCACTTTATCTCTTATTAAGTTGCTTGTTGTGCGATAACCATGCTTCTGGGACGCCATCAACTATTCTTTGTTGAATATCATGTGAGTTGCTATGCATGTCCGTCTTGTCTGAAGTAAGAGAGATCTACCACCTTAATGGTTGGAGCATGCATATTGTTAGAGAAGAACATTGGGCCGCTAACTAAAGCCATGATTCATGGTGGAAGTTTCAGTTTTGGACATATATCCTCAATCTCATATGAGAATAATAATTGTTGCCACATGCTTATGCATTAAAGAGGAGTCCATTATCTGTTGTCCATGTTGTCCCGGTATGGATGTCTAAGTTGAGAATAATCAAAAGCGAGAAATCCAAAATGCGAGCTTTCTCCTTAGACCTTTGTACAGGCGGCATGGAGGTACCCCATTGTGACACTTGGTTAAAACATGTGTATTGCAATGATCCGGTAATCCAAGCTAATTAGGACAAGGTGCGGGCACTATTAGTATACTATGCATGAGGCTTGCAACTTGTAAGATATAATTTACATAACTCATATGCTTTATTACTACCGTTGACAAAATTGTTTCATGTTTTCAAAATAAAAGCTCTAGCACAAATATAGCAATCGATGCTTTCCTCTTTGAAGGACCATTCTTTTTACTTTTATGTTGAGTCAGTTCACCTATTTCTCTCCACCTCAAGAAGCAAACACTTGTGTGAACTATGCATTGATTCCTACATACTTGCATATTGCACTTGTTATATTACTCTATGTTGACAATTATCCATGAGATACACATGTTATAAGTTGAAAGCATCCGCTGAAACTTAATCTTCCTTTGTGTTGCTTCAATACCTTTACTTTGATTTATTGCTTTATGAGTTAACTCTTATGCAAGACTTATTGATGCTTGTCTTGAAGTACTATTCATGAAAAGTCTTTGCTTTATGATTCACTTGTTTACTCATGTCATTACCATTGTTTTGATCGCTGCATTCATTACATATGTTTACAAATAGTATGATCAAGGTTATGATGGCATGTCACTTCAGAAATTATCTTTGTTATCGTTTTACCTGCTCGGGACGAGCAGAACTTAGCTTGGGGATGCTGATACGTCTCCGACGTATCGATAATTTCTTATGTTCCATGCCTCATTATTGATGATACCTACATGTTTTATGCACACTTTATGTCATATTCGTGCATTTTCTGGAACTAACCTATTAACAAGATGCCGAAGAGCCATTCTGTTTTCTGCTGTTTTTGGTTTCAGAAATCCTAGTAACGAAATATTCTCGGAATTGGACGAAATCAACGCCCGGGGTCCTATTTTGCCACGAAGCTTCCAGAAGACCGAAGAGGAGTCGAAGTGGGGCCACGAGGCGCCGCCACACTAGGGCGGCGCGGCCCTGGCCGCGCCGACCTAGGGTGTGGGGCCCTCGTGTGCCCCCGCGTTGCCCTTCCGCCTACTTAAAGCCTCCGTCGCGAAACCCCCGTGCGAGAGCCACGATACGGAAAACCTTCGAGACGCCGCCGCCGCCAATCCCATCTCGGGGGATTCTGGAGATCTCCTCCGGCACCCTGCCGGAGAGGGGAATCATCTCCCGGAGGACTCTTCACCGCCATGGTCGCCTCCGGAGTGATGAGTGAGTAGTTCACCCCTGGACTATGGGTCCATAGCAGTAGCTAGATGGTTGTCTTCTCCTCATTGTGCTTCATTGTTGGATCTTGTGAGCTGCCTAACATGATCAAGATCATCTATCTGTAATACTATATGTTGTGTTTGTCGGGATCCAATGGATAGAGAATACCATGTTATGTTAATTATCAAGTTATTGCCTATGTGTTGTTTATGATCTTGCATGCTCTCCGTTATTAGTAGAGGCTCTGCCAAGTTTTTGCTCTTAACTCCAAGAGGAGTATTTATGCTCGATAGTGGGTTCATGCCTCCATTGATATCTGGGACAGTGACAGAAAGTTCTAAGGTTGTGGATTGCTGTTGCCACTAGGGATAAAACATTGATGCTATGTCTAAGGATGTAGTTGTTGATTACATTACGCACCATACTTAATGCAATTGTCTGTTGTTTACAACTTAATACTGGAAGGGGTTCGGATGATAACCTGAAGGTGGACTTTTTAGGCATAGATGCAGTTGGATGGCGGTCTATGTACTTTGTCGTAATGCCCAATTAAATCTCACTATACTTATCATGACATGTATGTGCATTGTTATGCTCTCTCTATTTGTCAATTGCCCACTGTAATTTGTTCACCCAACATGCTTTTATCTTATGGGAGAGACACCTCTAGTGAACTGTGGACCCCGGTCCATTCTTTTATACTGAAATACAAATCTGCTGCAATACTTGTTTTACTGTTTTCTTGCAAACAATCATCTTCCACACAATACGGTTAATCCTTTGTTACAGCAAGCCGGTGAGATTGACAACCTCACTGTTTCGTTGGGGCAAAGTACTTTGGTTGTGTTGTGCAGGTTCCACGTTGGCGCCGGAATCTCTGGTGTTGCACTACATCCCGCCGCCATCAACCTTCAACGTGCTTCTTGGCTCCTCCTGGTTCGATAAACCTTGGTTTCTTTCTGAGGGAAAACTTGCTGTTGTGCGCATCATACCTTCCTCTTGGGGTTCCCAACGAACGTGTGAGTTACACGCCATCAGTTAGCGTCCCCCTGGAGCGCCCATTTGACCCTTCCTCTTTGGCGCCAGTATTCTTCTTCCATACACACGATCTGTAAGAGTTGATCTTCAAGGTAGTATCTTTGGGCCCATTCTTCTTCATCCAGGCCACTAGAATCGGCCTCATATCCAACTGTAAGATCTGAGCCATCAGGTTTTCTTTCTCGCGCTTGTTAGCGACGCCAATGTTGCGGGCCCACCCACGGAGCTGTTGACGTAAGCCTCCAGACATGAATTGCCACCAATCAATGATGTCTCGGCCTCCCACTTTGGCCGAGAGCTTGGTCTAGTTATTGTGGAGCATGGGAAGGAACTTCGGTCCTTCGAACCAACCCGTTTCAAAGAAGAACCGATTGCTTCACACCGGCAGGCCCTCGCCGGTGTCAAAGATGAGCGGGGTATGGTCAGAGCCCAGACTTGTCTCCGCTCTAAGAGTGCACAGAGGGAAAAAACCTTCCATAGACGAGGAAATGAAGACTCGGTCTAGAACCGAACGGACAGGGTTGATTTGGCGGTTTGTCCAGGTAAAACACGCTCCCGAGCGCGGGATTTCCCTAAGAGCCCAAGCTGCGATGTGTTCGTTGAATAGATCCATAAGTCTCCAGTTCAGATTGTCGTTGTTCTTGTCGCAGGCAGCTCTGATGAGATTGAAGTCTCCACCCATAAGAAGGGGAGTGTTGGATCTAGCCATCTTGGCCGAGATTTCCTCAAGGAAGGCCCTGGATCGCTCATGATCCGCAGGGCCGTAAATCCCCATAACCATCATGATACGCCTGGATGCCCGGTGGAGGATGGAAGTACTGACATAGTATAGACCCATATCTACCACTCCTACCTCAAAGACACTGTCGCGGACGCCCATGAGCATCCCCCCAGAGTGCCCAATGGCCGGAAGCCAGCACCAGAAAAATTTGTCTCCGACCTCCAAACTGCGAAGTTCCAAGTCGGTGAAGTCCTGCTTGATGGTATCCTGGAGGATCACAATGTCAATCTTGTGTTCGCGGAGGTAGTCCTTTAAGAGAGTACGTCGCCCCCTACGACCGAACCCTCTGATATTCCAAAAAAGGCATCTCATTTGGATAATCTGCCTTATGCTCGTGCTTGGCGGGTTAGCGGTTTTGGTCCTACTGGGTACTGCTTCTTGGACACTTTCCTCTTTTTTGGTGGATTGTCACTTCTTCCTTGTTCGGGAATGTCTTCGCAGACTTGTATCACAGGACCTTCCTGTGTTACAAGGGCTTTCTTCTCAGCGTTTTTCCTTTCCTGAGCCTTAGCCGCTTCCGCCTCAATTCTGTGTTTCGCCGCGGCCAAATCTGCTTGCGCAAGCTCCCTAGCTTGCAGCAAGGATATAATTTTCTCGGGGGCGCCCAGAGATGAGGATGGGAATATGACGCAGCTATCTTTCGCCACGGAGAGCAGTTTTTCAATAGGGACAGATTGAAAAGCAGTTTTTCAATAGGGACAAATTAAGTTCACAGCAACAATAAATTTTCAAAAAAAAGTCAGAAAAAAGCATTCGCAATTCACAGTCAGAAATTTTGCTTTTCATAGTGCTTGGCTATTTTGTGGGTGCTAAACTACAATACAATAGGAACGCACTTTATTGAACAGCACACAGATTAAGTACGTCCAACTTGAGGTCTGGTTGTTCGCTATTGCAGGATCGTCCAGACATTTTATAGTGGATTAGACACACATCAAAATAAGTAAATCTACATATTAAAAAGAGAGCAGATACGGATCAAAATGAACGAATCTAAAAAAAACGCTCAAAAAGGACCTATATTAGTGAAAGGAGGAGTAGCAAAGCTGTGACAAAACAATAAGGTAATTCCCAGGAAATTGAACATTTTGCGAATGAAGCAACGACCTCATAAATATTGTATCAGTTTCGAGGGTAGTAGTGTCTGTCTTCATTTCTTGCACGCCTCGATCTTGATCACATCCAGAATGCATCGGCCTTAGGAGTTCCTTCAACGAAAGTAGAGAAATGGTAGGAGCGGTCGGGCCGTCGCGCGGCAAGTAAGAGCTCGCCTTTCTTGCCGTACTTGAGGCGGAACGTTGCCACGCGGATGACACACTTCCTGCCGACATTGGCCAAGTGCTTGCTGTTGAACCTCTCGCAGGCCATGACCTCAATGAGGCAATAGTTGCTACCACCCATGTACATGAGTCTAGCATCTGCATCGGCGGGGTCCCTGTAAGGGGGGATGAGCCCCTCCGCGCAGAGTTTCCAGTCCGGCTGCACGGGGCTCCCGTCGGAGGGCGGCACGTCACATGAGCAGAGGTAGCCATCAGTCCAGTGTTTCTGTGGGTTGTGTGGGTCGAGTGGCTCATACACCTTGCGGAGACCGACCCAGGCGTCGAGCTCGGCGTCGTAGTGGGCTTGGCCTTCGAAAGGTAGATCCCAGTCGCCATGGCGCGTCCACTCCTTGGTCGTGGTGTCGTAGGAGAAGGTCTCGGATGTGCGCACCAAGCGGTTGTCCCAGTCACCTACAGACACGAACAGGGTGCGACCTCCTCCCTCTGAGTGCACGGCGAATGACTCGATGGCGTTGGCGCGGAAAGGAAGCGGTTTCTGGATGCTGCTCCATGACCAGTGGTCTCTAGTTCCCCACCAGAACGTCTCGATGCCGTACTTGTCATCTGCAGGCGCCGGCGGCGGCGCATCTTCCAGGAGATGCATGGCTCCATTGTACTTCCCGTCCACACAAGACATCCCCTCCAATGTGTACAGCCCGTTCCCGGCAGCCATGGCGAGATCCCAACCTAAATGCAGCGCCGCTGGGAGACGAGGGACGATGGACAGCCCCGCCGCCTCGGTGTCGTAGACGAGCGTGATGTTATCGTCCTTAGAGGAGCTTATCCTGCCAGCGGCCACGATCTTGCTGCCCACGGCCGCGAAGCTCCAGGCACGACGTCCTCACGCCCAGGTCGTCTGGCGATGGACCGGAGGGCGCTGGGTCAAGTCTCCGCCGTCCGAGTCATCGTCCAGGTCTAGCTTGTGGATGCTAAACCCCTTCTTCCAGTCATCCAGAGCCACGTACAGATGCTTCCGCCTGTGCTTGGGCTCCGGCTCCGGGCGATCGGCGTCACTGTCCGTCTCGTCCTCCGACGATGTGTAGCTCCGCGAGATGATCTGATCTGGGCGGCGGCCCAGCTGACGAGCCACGGAACGGCAATCTTGGCGACGGAGATTGGAGAGGAGAGGGTGAGGACGAGCGAGGAACGATCGCAACATCGTGACTTGATCGAGGTGCACACGGCGGCTATGCACGCGCGGTTGATTAGCTACGACGAGGAAGATCAGGAGCAACGTACGTACTAGGGTTGTGCATCTTTTTTTATCTCTGTTGAACCGTTGACTATCGAACGTGGACATGCAGTATTTTCACTGGAATTTATCTAGAAACAAAACAAAATAAAACAAAAAATCTTGGACGACCATTGTTAAAAAAAAAAAAAAATCTTGGACGACCAACGATCCAACGGACTACACGGAGGATCTCTCTACCGCAGAAAGAAGATGTAGTCCGTCCAGGAAAATCGATCTGATCGAGAGGGCGTGCACAACCCTAGCTAGCTCCCGATCTTCTTCGCATGTACAGATATACTAGCTATCGACCACGTCCGGCCGGCGCACGCACGGCAAGTCACACAAGATGCTGCGCTCGTTTCTCCTATCAGGTCTCCGCCGCCACGACTACCGTTCCATGGCCCAGCCGCTAGGCCGCCGTCTCGCTTGCTGGAGCAAATCCAGGGGCTACCCGCAGACGGACCACGCCTCCGACACCGACGACGTCGATCACCCGAGCCGCAAGAGGCGTCACCTGTACCTGGTGCTGGACGACTGGAGTAATGGCTTCAGTATCCACAAGCTGGATCTCTACAGCAACGACGGCTCTGACGGCGGCGGAGGCCTGCCCCTGCCGGCTCCGGTTCATCGCCAGGAGAAGACGCACGTCACGCGAGGCTACTATAGATCCGATCTTTCCCAGTGGAACTTCGCCGCACTGGGCAGCAAGATCATCGCGGCGGGCGCGCTAGGCCCCGACGAGGACGGCGTCACCCTCACGTACGATACCAAGACCGCGGGGGTGTCAGCCGTGCCCCGCCTCCCAGCGAGGCTGCGTTGTCCTTGGACGCTGGCCACGGCGCCTGTCGGGAACGGACTGTATGTGTTCGAGCCCAACTCGGAGAGATATAGAAAAGGTGAAGAAGTTGGCAATGGCATGCACCGCCTGGATGCGCCGGGTTGGAACAGAGAGCACTGGTCGTGGGGCAGCATCCCTTCAATGCTTCCCTTCAGTGTCTATAACATCGAGTCCAGCGTGGTGCATCCCAAGGAGGGAGGAGGCCCCGCCACGCTGTTCGTCTCCGTCGGGCGCTGGGACCGTAAATATGACGAGCGCGGCAATCCTTTCGACCCGGGAGAGGATCAGGCGAGCACCGAGGCCTTCACCCGCACCTCCGAGACCTTCTCCTATGCGGGGGCTGGCCAATGGCGGTGCCATGGCCAGTGGGACCTACCCTTCTGTGGCCAGGGCCAGTACGACGGCGAGCTCGACACATGGGTCGGCCTCCACAAGCTTCATGGCCCCTCTAGATGGCCTTACAACATGGACATTGCCCGCCACACAGATGGCTACCTCGATCTGCTCGTCTGAAGTCATCTCTCCTGAGGAGGATAGCACCACGCAGCGTCCAGCCTTGAAGCTATGCACAGAGAGGTTGTTCGACCCCGACGGTGCCTGGCGCGTCGGTGCTAGCCTCGTGTACATGGGTGACAGCACCTACTGCCTTATCGAGGTGGACGCACTCGAGACATTCCAGGAGAGGCGCGCCGGCAACAAGTCCGCGGTCCGTTTGTCCGTTTTCCGTCTGAAGTACGGCAAGAACGGCGAGCTAACGATCACCGCGCGCCGACCTGATCGCTCCTACCTCTTTTCTAGATTTGATGAGAATACCAAGGTGAGGGCATTCTGGATGTGATCGAGAGGCATGCTTCTTGTGGCTCTGCCTACAAACAAAACTTAGTAGTAAGGCAGAAGGAGTCATCTGCGATCAAATTGTGCCCCTCATATAGATCCTTTTGCTCTAAATTAGTTATCCGAGAATTTATTTTTCCAGACCATCATGTTTTTTTGTTTGAAAGCTCATGAGAGCACTAGGTTTGTATTTGCTAGGTCGAGCACAACCCTCCTTGAAATAGGCTTTCGCCCCGCTTTATAAATAAATCCGCAATGGTCGAACCGATGCAAGGTGGAGATGAGAACCTCTTACAAAGCAGATCAAAGAAAAACAAAAAAAGAACACAGGGACTCCAAAGTTGCCACTAGGACATTGACACGAGACCGAGTCACAACGGGCTCCACAACGATGCCCCCAAGAGGGAAAACGACGCATTGCGTCGCCGCTGTCGAGACCACAAGGTCTAGGGTTTCACCCGGAGCCACTACGGGAAAATAAGACTTTATCGTGCAACTATTTGCACGGCAAAGGGCCCTATATGCACAGAAAAAGCTTTGCCGTGCGATGCCGCACGGTAAAGGTCGCACATCAATGCCATAGAAGGCAAAGGCTTCTTTGCCGTGCGCCTCACCAACGTTGCACGGTAAAGGTTTTGCCGTGCGACGCCGCACGGCAAAGGTCTCTTCTTTACCGTGTGCCAAACATGCCAAACTGACCGGTCTAGGATTCGAACATAGGACGCAGAGTAGGGAAAGCATGCAACCTTGCCACTCGGCTAAGTGTTCGTTTGTTGATATCTATACCACGCCACACACCTTTTGATCTGAGAAGAAATAAATTTTTTTACATCTTTGTCGTGCGCTTACACTAGGCAAAGGCTTGCTTTTGTGCTTTGCCGTGCGCTTACACTAGGCCAAGGCTTGCTTTTCTTCCCTCGCGACAAAGGGAGGTGCACGGTGATGCCTTTTGTGCTTTGCCGTGTTCGGCGGCTTTGCCGTGCGTCTTGATACGGCTTTGCCGTCGACATTTTCTTTACCGTGCGCCCTGAGGGGTCTTTGCCGTCCAGAGGTCTTTGCCGTGCGTTTTCTTCATTCTTTGTCATGCCGCCATTCTTTGTCGTGCAGTTTCGTGCCATCGGACCGCAAAGACTTCTTTGCCGTGCGCATGGCGCATGGCAACGACGCGCCGCACGGCAGTGCCTTTTTTTCCCGTAGTGAGCCGTACCGCGAGGCGGATACCCACAACGACGCCCCCAAGAGGGTTACGACACCCGCAGGCACCACCGTCGTTGGCGCCGAGGCGCTGAGCTTTCGCCCGGAAGCATCCACACACCACGCCCGACAACTCAGCCGCCCGCTGTCCCCAAGTTGGGCATCCAAACACGATCTGGGGGTTGCGATGCCGAAGGGCCGCCAACACCAGGATCCCCCACCATCCGCTCCACGCCATCCTCATGACCGAAGAGAGAGACCACAACCACCGCCGCGTTGACCGCCGAAGAGCCATCCGCGCAGTCCACCTTCCAGGGCCGCCGCCCCGGCATCCCCACGAACTCGAGCCCATGGATTAACCAGCACACCGCAACTCGAATTGGACAGGGTAGGAAGGCACCATTGACAGCAGCCATCAAAGCACACGGCAGCCCATGGGAGGGGATCCGCCCTCTGACACCCGAGATGCTCGCCGTCTGGACGTAGTAGCATGGTCAATGTGGCCTAAATCAGGCCCAGCTGCCTGCTTGGCCTCGATCACGCCCCATTAGCCGTGCCACCACAATACCACACTGCTATGCCTAGGTCGCCGTCGCCATCCACCTGCAGCACCGTGATGGACCAAACCTTGCCACCATCGAACCGCCACGTGCTAGCCAGACACCATGAGAGGCGTCGCCGCAACCTTACTCCTCCCAAAACGGCCTTGGCCGAGACCGTGCACCGCCGCCAAGAAGCACCCCCGCCGCGACGCCCGGGGACAGAGCCGCACCATTGCCGACGCTGCCACGCCGCCGGTCAAGCCGGACACTTTGTCGGCATCGAAGAACTCGCCAGCGAACTCGAGCAAGAGCGTCACCTCGGCCCCCGGACAGAAGATGAACCACGCAGCCATACTGCCGACGTCCGCCGGATCTAGGCCCACCTAGCTAGGTCTGGCACCAGCGGCGGTGCAACCTAGGAGGAGCCCCGCCGGTGCTGGCCACCTCCACGCCTGACGTGGGCATAACCCTTCGGGTACTCGACATTGCCATACCCGGTGCAAATTATGAAGCTGGACCAGCACAAGGACTCAACAAGCTGGACCTGCACGCGCCTCAACTTGGACTACAAGGAAAGAAGACTCCAATACGAATCCTACTAGGACTCTTGTAAACCCTAGCTTGGCTGATATATAAAGCAGGGGCACCCTTAGACACATAATCAGAAACATAATCATAGAGGCGACACGCCTAGACACCGCAACCCGCAGATTAGAACTAGACTAGATCCAACAACTCCGCCTATGGCGGCCCCCACACATATATTCATATAGTGGATTGCAGACGTAGCGATCCTCCACCGTGGGGACGTGAACCTGGGTACGTCGTGTACCACCTCGCTCCCGGAACTTCCGTCGCCTTTCTCTAAAACCCAAGCCCCTCATGGTGGGCATTGCCGAGGAACCGTCTCGTCAATTGGCGCCGTCTGTGGGAAAGCGACGACTGGATTTTGTTATCCGGGCGGGATCATCATCATCAACATTGAGGACAAGATTGTTTCAGATCGGATCGTATCAAATCATACGCATCGGCGTGTTCAAGCTGAAGAACCTGAATCAATCGAAGCCACGCCGTCCGTATCAAGCAAAAAGAGGGAAGAAAAAAGAAAAAGGAAAAGCACTATGCGCTGCCTGCCTGCCATGACAACATGGAGAGATGCCTGCACGGATTGCCGGCCGGTCGCTGGATGCATCGGCTGGAACGGAGTGCAATTACATTGGCAACAACCCTGAGCAGAGGACAGAGAAATAAGGAGGCGGAATTAATGTCCGATCAATTTGTCATATGGAAGATCATCGACTCCGCAGCGCTGACTGCTCCTGGTTGAAACACCCGCGACTATGTCCACCTGATAATCGTCCAGGCACCTAAAGTATCATGACTCCTCAACGTAGAATTCTCTCGGATGAGCGCTGGACAATTTCGCCAACCCCGTCCGTATCGTCCACTTCTTCCAGCCAAACACCGCTCCACTTGGTCTGCATTGTGCTTCGTCGCAAACTCGTCATCCGACACAAAAATATCAGGTGCTATATTTTCAATTAATTATTACTCGCAAAATTTTATTTCGCCAAATATTCTTTGGCTCGTGCTATTATTTGCGCGCAGGTTTTTGCGCCGTAACATAACTGCAGATTGAAGCAAAACTTTGATTATTCTGTTCGGTCGACCGCGTCCACCGTCACGCACTCGCCATCGCACACTCGGGGCTCGCCTGTCTTGGACCCCATATCGCGGACTCGTTTTACTTGGGAGCTCGACTGCCGCGGACCCTACAGTACGGACCCAATATATTCGGGTACTCACCCATCCTCTTCATCGACTATTTCTGGCCGCGCAATTATTTCGGCTGCGTCCGCCGCATGGACTTATCCTCTTCGGCTCTGGATATATCTTCTCCTGATGCACTCTCGGGTTGGTGGATTCATCATCTGGAATATTGAATGGATATCATATTATATAATATTGACCCGATGCGCTCCTGTTGGGAGCGCTGCAATTACTCGGGAGCTCCTGGAAGATCTTCAACTATTATGTCTATTCCCATCGGGAGCGCCGGTTCGCTGGGCGCTGGTTCGCTGGAATCCACGCCGGAATACAAGAAGATATGAAGACTATTACTCCCATCGGGAGCGTCGGTTTGCTGGGCGCCGGTTCGCTGGGCGCTGGTTCGCTGGAATCCACGCCAGAATACAAGAAGATATGAAGACTATTACTCCCATCGGGAGCGCCGGTTCGCTGGGCGCTGGTTCGCTGGAATCCACGCCGGAATACAAGAAGATATGAAGACTATTACTCCCATCGGGAGCGCCGGTTGCTGGTTCGCTGGAATCCACGCCGGAATACAAGAAGATATGAAGACTCTTTACACCTGAAGTTATCATCTAAAAGCCTCTGAAAATACGAGTGCTGCAATGGATGGTAAACAATGGGGACCTTGCTCTTTTCCTTTGCTATAGATGCCTCAAAGAGTGACGCAGATAGCAGGGATCATGAAACAACGGGGACCTTGCTCTTTTCCTTTGCTATGGATGCCTCAAAGAGTGCCGCAGATAGCAAGGATCATGAAACAACGGGAACCTTACTCTTTTCCTTTGCTATAGATGCCTCAAAGACTGCCGCAGATAGCAAGGATCATGAAATATATATAAAACAACCCACGTTCGATATTTTACTTATGGAAATATCAAAAAACAACGGGCTCATCGGCAGAATTAGTGCTTCCGATATGTTCGGGAGCTGCTGTCAGAACATACATCGGTTGAAAGCAAAGTTGCACATACAACTGGTTTAGCAAGACCCGCAACACGAGCTGATCACTCAAATAATTTGCTGCCGATAAACTTACAAACAATGGCATCAACGATGCTCAAGGTGCATTAAGAATTGCCCCTTGAAATAAACAACAATGTGTCAACGGCACCTGAAGAAAACTGTAAACATCGGGTTGCTCGACTTGAGTCTACTCACGGTTGCAAGCATCAGTGCCCAGACTCGGGGGCTACTTCCATCGGGAGCGCTGGACGCGCACCCAATAAAATCATCGGCTCCTCTGGGCCATCATCCAAATCATCGGCTTCTCTGGGCCATCATCCAAATCATCGGCTCCTCTGGGCCATCATCCAAATCATCGGCTCCTCTGGGCCATCATCCAAATCATCGTCTCCTCAGGGCCATCATCTCAATCATCGGCTCCTCTAGGATATGATCTGAATCATCAACTCCTCTATCTATGGCATCATCAGAGTCATCGGCATCAAGTTCTCGGAACGTGAAAAAGTCTACGGTGTTTGACTTAGCATTTTTTACACCCTATACATAACTATTTCATATTTATCTACAGGCTCGGGCACTACTCCCATCGGGAGCGCTAGTCGCGCACCCGATAAAAAATATGGCAACCTCGCCCTCCTGGCCCTGGACGCGGCTCGACTGGCCCAGATCGGGGCCCGCCTGGCCCTAACCCAGGCCGCGCCGCTAGCACCCTCCTCCGTTGCCGCCCTCCGCCGCCGCCCGCGGCCATACGATGCGCCAGCCCACACCTCCACCGAGAAACGCCCCCGCCAAGCCTCGCCATCGCCGCCAGACCGAGCTCCACAAGCCCCTAGGAGCACTGCCGCCGACCACGCCTGCCTCGCGCAGGGCCTGCGAGCGGGTAAAGAAGGTCCCGCCGCCGCCGGCGGCCCTCGCCGGCGGCGGCGGAGGAGGAGGGTAGGGACTCACGTGAGCTAGGGTTCTCCCCTGGCGTCCCCGCGGAAGCTACTTGCAGGAGCGGTGCCAAGCGTTTTCTGCACTCGGTCGAGCACAACCCAGGGGCACGCTTATGATTTTTTTTGGTTAATACTTAATGCGTACACAGTAACATGGCTTTGAAATTACAAGCACTCATGTGAAAGGTGTGGCCGTCAGGTGTTAGACACACGCACTAATTTTGAGGAAGATTGTGTGATGTTTAAATCTATGCAGAAAAGCATGGCCTTAATATGAATCGTACATTCTTACACGAAAAGAACCGGGAAGGAATTGGAGGGACCAAAAAACAAGTGGTATAAAATACATATGAATGGTAGTTTTAGTTTTGTCTTTTTTTTGTTCTCGCAAACGTCACCACGTATCATGGAGGGGCAGGCTACTAACTAGGACAGGAAAGCTGGTGCTTATTAATGCAATGCTAACATCAACCTAAACCCAAAGCTTATGGTGGCCATGGTATCAAGGATTTGCAATTGTTTGGGCGTGCCCGATGGCTCACATGGCATTGGTTTAACTATGATGATGTCAATAGGCCACTGAAGGGGATGCCGGTTCCTTTTGACGAGAAAGACATGCGGCTTCGTAGAGCCCGCACGGAAATCAACCAAGGAAACAACAAGAAGACTAAATTCTTTTTTAAGAAAAACAGGAGACGGCCACAGTTCTATTTCTGAAACTAAGTCTTACACCATTCATGATTACAGGCCAACACACCCACATCTTGACATGAAAGCATAGTTTTCATCTACCCCCTAGACAACACCAAAAAGACCTCAAACCAAAACCAAACTCGGAAGTTTATGAGCTAAACACACAAGTTGGGAAGGGGAGGGGCAGCACAACATCAACAGCTGAAGAAGGAAGCTAAGGCCTCTCTAGGACCCTGAAACCTTCGCCATCCCCCACCAGCATCAGCGCATTGGCACCCAAGGTCCTCACCAGATCTTCCTCGCTGAATGTAATGATTAAACCTTATTAAATAATAAAGCATCATTTATCCAAATAAAAACACTCTTGTCTAAGAGTCGTTTTCTATGTTATGTTACAATTGGCAAACACAAGTAATTCTACACAAAAATGAAGAAGCTCCATGGAGAATGAGTTATTTTGTTTGCGAGTAGTACGTCATGCAAAACCTGGAGGAAGGAAAGTAGGTGATAACTCCGGTGTCCCCCCCCCCTCAGATCCATGGTTTTGAAAAATTGGAGTTGCTCTAGCTTTTTTGTTTTCATCTGTGGAGTTGCTCCAGCTTTTCGTACAAATACGTGTAATTGCTTCAGCTTTTGGTATGAATATGTGGAGTTGGTTCCGCAGAACACAAAAACATGGATTGGTTGTTTATTTACGTCTCACTGCTACCGATAAGTGACCAAATGTTATGCACGTTTATCTTTCTCCCTCTCCTCTCTCGGGCATGTTTCCCAGTGCCTAGACTTTTCCCTGATTTGACTTCACTGCAACTTGATTCACGCCTACCGCCACCGAATCAAGGCCACCGACGAACGAATCAACTTACCTTCAGCCGGAGTTAAACTTCTCTAAATCATTCTTGCTGCCGCGCAAATCGAGTTGTAGCTTGTTGCCGTCGCCGCCTGAAACTTGTTGTGGCCGCCTCAACCAACTACGTCATGGGTGAGGCGGCGTGAGACGTAGTGGCAGCGACAGCAAGCTCCTGGCGGTGGCGGCAGCGAGCTACAACTCCATTTGCGCAGCGGTGAGAACGAATCGGACAATTTTGACTTCGGTTCAAAGTACGTCGACTCGTTCGGCGGAGTCCACGATTCAGTGGCGACAAATGTAAATCGTGTTGCGATGTAGTCAAATCTGTAGCAGTCGGGTGTAAATTACGGATGCTCCGCATTTTTAGGTTTGTGTACCAAAACCTAGAGTAACTTTTCAAATCAGTCTCCTCTCTTGAGTGCGTAATGGATTCGTAATTCTACTAGTATGTAAATATATATGGATCTGAAAACTGGTTCAAGATTTCTAATTATTCGGTGTTTGGGAACGTCACGGCAGAGCCGCCGCCATAGCTAGCCTCAGCGTCGTGGCCAGGACAACTTCACCGCCATGAAATACTTCGCCACGGGCGAGATGGACTTCCAGCCAAAGATTTAAGCAATCACTCGGTGCGTCCCAGATATAACGAGGTGTGCTCTGCATTTTTATATTTCCTGAATTCAATTTCACGTATTTGTACCAAAAGATGGAGCAGCTCCAACTTTTCAGAACCGTGGAGCTAAGGGGGACACGGAAGCACACCTCGGAAAAGTATATTCTTTGAGATAATTTTGTTTGTTTTGTGTTTTGCCACACTTTTTTAGACACATGGTCTACATATCAAACAAAATGTTGTCAACCTGTGGTCACACCATTTTTTGTACCACACTTGACACTTGTGGCCTCAATAATTTGTCTAGGCAGGGGCGGAGGGAGGGGGGGGGGGGCCCCCCAATGGTTGGCCCCCCCTAACTATTTACAGTAGACAGTTGTACTAATAAACTAGTACATACAGGTGCTAATGGCACGTAGTAATCACGTGATTAGCCCATCGTTGATTGGTTAGTCTATTGCAAACCGATGCAAAGCCCAAATACCTAGCAGCCCATGTACAGGTAAAGGTTTAGGCCATTGTGGATCCGTGGACAGTCCCGATCGTGAATCCGTTCTTCCCACGATCGATTGATCGAGCTGCGTGCTTGCCAGCCGCCTCTTTCTTTTCGTCTCGCTGTTAGGACGGGCGCTTGCCGCTGACGCCGCTCGCCGAGGAATTCCGCCGCTGCCGCCGCTCGCCGAGAAATTCCGCCGCTGCCGCCGCTTCCTGTGCAGTTTCCAGCACACGTACGCCGACTAGGCGACTACTTTCCTGTTCCAATCGAACTATGGATTGATGTTCGTCGCCCGGCTGCACCAATCTAGGGCATGGATATGCGCATAGTCAGAATTGCAGATGCCCGGATACTCCTATGCCTTTTTTCAAACATCGCTAACGAGAAAATAGTGATGGCTGGAGGGGACGAGCATTGCCTGGATTCAATTCTTTCTAGGTATGCATTCTCGCAAAATTGATCACCACTTCTTATACAATACCTTGTTTGATTTGTATGTTGTTGCATTAGCATAGCTAAAACTTTTCATATGAAATATTTTGTGGCAAATTATTTTATGCCATGTATCACATAATGTTGCTTATATGAATTTGTTCACCGTTGTTAACTATGGTATACAATCTCAAAATCGTTTTCGGCAAAACTAAGACAGTGATAGGAGGATATAAACATCTAAGATAGTTTTAGGAGGCAATTTTTTTTGCTCCATTGTTGCTTCGCCCCCCCTATACCTAAATCCTGGCTCCGCCCCTGTGTCTAGGTGAGATTTGCCTGTGATACTTGGAAGAAGAGAAGAACAATATGCTACAGCCTCTAGGAGTCTAGGTGGTTTGGCACATGATGCACTGATCGAACTGAGACAACTATGATGTCCTTGTAAACACGAAGCCCCTAAAACTTACAGAGGATGACTAACCCAAAAGGTCTCCCACGTGTACGGTGGGAAATTTGATCTATCCAACTTCCAACCCTAGTAGGCTTGTACTAACTCCTAAATCTTCCTCTGAGTTAAGCGGCGGCTCGATCGCACACCATGCTGCGATCGCTTCTCGCTCGGCCTCACCTTCTCCTCTCCCGTGTCCCTTCCGTGGCTCGGTTGAACGGCGGCGCTGATCAGATCCGGTCACGGAGTTACACTTCGTCGGAGGACGACACCGATCTAGATGAGCCAGAGATCAAGCCTCCTATTTACCGCTACGGCTGCACATCCCCTGGCCACAGGCGGCAGCATCTGTACTTGGTGTTGGAGGACTGGAAGAAGGGGTCGGTTTAGCATCCACAAGTTCGACCTAGATGACGGCTGGGACGTGGGCGGCGACCTTGCCCTGCGACCGCCCGTCCACCGCCAGGAAAAGCCGCTCAACTGTGTCCGCTGGAACTTCGCCGCCCTCGGGCCTCGGCAACAAGATCGTCGCGACGGGCTGCCTAAACTACGAGGATGACTTCGCCACCATCGTGTACGACGCAGAGACGGCGGGGCTGTCCATTGGCCCTAGTCTCCCGATCGAGCTACATGGCGCTTGGGAACTGGCCGCTGCCATGGGGAACAGCCTCTATGTGTTCGAGCCCAACATGCAGAGCGCGCGGTGGAGAGGCCGCTGCACTGTACCTAGCGGTGGAGAAGCTGCGCCCTCGCCTGGTTACCACGAGAGGTGCTGGTCTTGGACCAGTATCCCGACACGGCCTCCCTTCAACATCTCCGGCACCGAGTCGAGCGCACTGCACCCAGATGTAGGAAGGCGCACCATGTTCGTGTCCACGGAGCAGTGGGAAAGAAATCCAACAGGTGGCGCCTGGACGCTAAGGGACCTAGTGGAACGACCCCATTTGTATAGCAGCACACTCCACACCTTCTCCTACAACGTCGGGAGCGACGAGTGGAGGCGCCTCGGCGAGTGGGGGCTGCCGTTCTATGGCCGTGCCCACTACAACGCGGCGCTTGACGTCTGGGTCGGCTTCCACAAGGGATCCTTCCGCTACGATGGCTACATCTGCGCGTGCGACGTCGTGTCTCCTGACGACGGGATCCCCGCGCAGCCGAGCTGGAAGCTCTGCGCGGAAAGGCTGTTCGACCCTCGCGCGGAGCGGCACCTCGCCGCCAGTCTCGTGCACACGGGCGACATGAACTACTGCCTCGTCGAAGTCGTTGCGCGCGAGAGGTTCAGGAGAGAGCGCTGTGAGCTCTCCGGCAACAAGTGCGCAGTCCGCCTGTCAAGCTTTCGCCTGCAGTACGGCAAGAATGGCGAGCTTATGATCGCCGCGCCCAGGTCCGAACGTTCCTACCGCTTCTCTCGATTTGACTCCGACGAGCCTATTGTGGTGAATGCGTTCTGGATGTGATCGATGTCTTGATGGGCAATACGATGCAACATCGATCGATTGTGCTGAAACATCGATCGATTGTGCTGCTCTTCCCATTCCTTGTGTCATGTTAAGGTGTGCTCGGTTATGTATGCACTTAATATTGTGTATGTTCTTGCTAAGCGGAATTCTTAGCCACTAAGTTTCACTTTTTTTCTTTTTTCTTTTCTTTTGATATGACTGCTGCATTTCATTAAGTATAAAAGTAGTGAAACAGAACTTCCACATCCTCGGAAACGAGCTTGTTGTAGTTGGTCTAAAGGGGGAAATAAAGGACTGTCCCGCTACTACTTCCTTGATTCCCGGGAAAAAAGGAAAGCATAAGCTTGAAGAGGTCGGTGATGGTAGTAGGCAATCGTCATTTCTACTGCTGTTGAGAAGAGATAGATAGTATTCTAGTAGATTTAGAGGTTCACTTTCTTAATCGAGCTACTTACCCAGCACAGTCACTTACCTTATCCTGATGCTCGCCTCATGCATGGACACTTCGCTCAGTAGCGAATAGAGAAGCTTAACCCGCAGCACACTCACCACACTTTTATTCCTATAGTATCGATGAGGAGATATAGAGATGGATAGCTAGAAGAAGCATAAGAAAATCAAGCCGATTAGAAATCAGCTAGAGTTTTTTGCTTTTGAAATTCATGTCTGTGACTCCGTCGGTTAATGGTTAATCGAAAACATCTTTTCCTACTTCCTCCATAGGGTCTGCTAGCTAGAAGTGGCAGTGACTACTTGAGGTGAGCTATTTTATAGATGAGATAGAAGCAAAGTAATGCTGACCATACATACTTTATTCTACAAGCACAATGGACCTTCAGGAAAATGTGCTTTGCTGTTAGCTCCAAACTTTACATGAATAAATCTATAATATATTTGTGAAAATTAAACTACCCCCCCCCCCTTTCAACAAATAAGGTCTATTTTTTTCAAAATTCAAGCATAGTAAACAATTAGCGAACTTTTAGAAAAAACTTTTAACAAAGTACAATATTATATAGATATCATATAAAATAAATTTCATGATGTATTGAACGATATTAATTTTGTATTGTATATGTTAATAATTTGTTCTAAGCATCGGTCAAAGTTTACATAGTTTGACTTTTACATAAAACCGATTTATTCATTCAATGCGGAGGTATTTATCTACTCCTTCCGGTCCGGAAAAATTGTCGGATATGCGATTTTGTGAAATAAACAACAAGGAGTCCCTAGTAAGCCTCTTGTATAACTAGCTTGTTGATTAATAGATGATCATGGTTTCGTAATCATGAACATTGGATGTTGTTAATAACAAGGTTATGTCATTGGGTGAATGATATAATGGACACGCACCCAAATAAGCATAGCATAAGATCAAGTCATTAAGTTCATCTTGCTATAAGCTTTTGATACATAGTTACCTATTCCTTCGACCATGAGATCATGTAAATCACTTACACCGGAAGGGTACTTTGATTACATCAAACGCCATTGCGTAAATGGGTGGTTATAAAGATGGGATTGAGTATTCGGAAAGTGTAAGTTGAGGCATATGGATCAAGAGTGCGATTTGTCCATCCCGATGACGGATAGATATACTCTGGCCCTCTCAGTGGAATGTCGTCTAATTAGCTTGCAAGCATGTGACTAGGTCACAAGAGATGACATACCACAGTACGAGTAAAGAGTACTTGTCGGTAACGAGGTTGAACTAGGTATGAAGATACCGATGATCGAACCTCGGACAAGTAAAGTATCGCGTGACAAAGGGAATCGATATCGTATGTTAATGGTTCAATCGATCACTAAGTTATCGCTGAATGTGTGGGAGCCATTATGGATCTCCAGGTCCTGCTATTGGTTATTGATTGGAGAGGAGTCTCGATCATGTCTGCATAGTTCACGAACCGTAGGGTGACGCGCTTAAGGTTCGATGGCGTATAGTAGATTCGGAATATGAGATGGAGACCGAATGTTGTTCGGACTCTCGGATGGAATCCAAGACATCACGAGGAGGTCCGGAATAGTCCGGAGAATAAGATTCATATATGGGAAGTCATTTTCAGGGTTACCGGAAAAGTTCAGGATTTTTCAGTATTGTACGGAGGTTCTAGAAGGTTCCGGAGGGTACCATAGTGGGGCCCACCTATCCCGGACGACCAACATGGACCGAAGGGGGTCACATAGGCCCACATGGGCTAGGCACACCAGCCCCCCAAGGCCCATGCGGCTGGATCAAGTGGATAAGATCAAATCCCTTGAAAATAAGGACTTAACTTGGCCGACCCTTGGGCTTGGAGGAGGGGCCAAGGCAGGCCCCCACGCCTATATAAGAGGGAGGGGATGGCTGGGGCACAGCACATCATCCCCCCAAGCCCTAGCCGCCCTCTCTCCCTCATCCTTCTTCCTGCGCAGGCTTGGTGAAGCCCTGCAGGAATTTCTCCTCCACCTCCACCACCACGCCGTCGTGCTGCTGGGATTCCGAGGGGATCTACCACACCTCCGCTGTCCGCTGGAACAGGGAGAGGACAGGCTTCATCGACACCGTACGCACGACCGAGTACGGAAGTGCTGCCGGATTGCAGCACAGGATGATCGACTACATCAACAACGAGATCTAATCTCGTAGGCTTTGGAATCTTCGAGGGTTAGTCTCACATACATCTCTTTGCTTCGATCTTGGTAGATTAGATCTTGCTTCTTCCTAGATTGGATCTTGGTTTTTGTTCATGTTCACGGTAGAATTTTTTTTTCCATGCAACGAACCCATCAGTGGTATCAGAGCCGTGTCTATGCATAGATCAATTGCATGAGTAGAACATAATGGTTTTGTGAGCGTTGATGCTCTTGTTGTTTTTGGTTAGTGTACTTTGCATCTTGCGGGATGGTGGGATGAAGCGGCCCGGGCTAACTTTACATGACCGCGTCTCATGAGACTTGCTCCACGCTTGACATGCAACTTGTATTGCATAAGTGGCTTTGCGGGTGTCTGTCTCTCTCACCATAGTTAAGATTCAATTTACTCTTTCAATCGACAACATTAGTATCACCGTTGTGGTTCATGTTCGTAGGTAGATTGGATCTTACTCGAAAACCCTAAACCATGTAAAATATGCAAACCAAATTAGAGGCGTCTAACTTGTTTTTGCAGGGTTTGGTGATGTGATATGGCCATGATGTGATGACGATTATATTTGATGTATGAGATGTTTATTATTGTATTATGGCAACCGGCAGGAGCCTAACGGTTGTCTTTAAATTTGTTAAGACCTGCGTGTCTATTCATCATATAATAGCTTTATTTCAAGTAATTGTTATAGTAGCTATAAGTGATGGACAACCATGAAGCGGCGCCATGGACCTTGGTGCAATGCTGGTGATGATGGAGATCATGCTCGTGTGCTTTGGAGATGGAGATCAAAATAACAAGAAGAAATGCCATATCATATCACATATTTGTTGCCTGCCAAAACCCACCGGCGAGCAGTGGTTAAGCAACACGAAGAGCCGGGAGGCTTCCAAGACTGCAGGGGGCCCTGGTCCCTCGACGTCGTCCCGCAAATGTTCGGCACACGTCCTAGCGGTTGCAGGGCGTGCCACCTGACCTATACCTGGTCGGGAAGGTGTTGGATTGCTTCGATTAGTTTCTGCATGGCGGACACGTAAACATTAAATACGAGCCCGATCGGCTCTCAGGTTGCCCTGTGGATCGGCTCAAGGAGCCGATCGCCCCATGGTTTGCGTCGGGTTAACGATGACATGGGGCTCCTGCTTGATCAATGTAAAGTTAAACCAATCTACGACAGTTTAGGGTTTTCACCGCATGATCGGAACATCCTACCCGTAGTTGAGCCTAATAGACACGAAAGATAATGGAAAACTAACCCTAAAAGAGGCCTAAAAACCAACATTAAGTTAATTCCCGGAACATCTCTCTTAGGACTAACAAACCATACCTAGCGCACTACCGGATCGTTCAACCCGTTTGCAAGGCCTAACCATACAGATATTAAACCAATCCTTGAAGAATCAAGGAGCAACTATAACAGATCGGATCTACTAAACAACGAACAAGCAAGACGCTGCCCTTACACCTGGATAGGTATAAGGGCAGCTAGATATTGAGGGACAGCATAGCTAAGCAAATATGCATAAGAAAAACATCTATGCAAGCCCCAGAACATCTACGATAAGTAGTGCTACTCGCCATCAACAACGCTTCAGCAGGAGCAGCACAAGGTAAAAGAATAAACGTGTGCTGCCTAGATCGCAAGATGCGATCTAGGCAGCATGATGCTTACCGGGAGAAACCCTCGAAAGAAGGGGTGGCGATGCGCTGATTTGTGTTTGTTGTGAACGTGATTGTCCTACTTTTTCGATAACCCTAGATACATATTTATAGTCCAAGGGACTTTCTAATTCGGGCGTACACCTAACCGTGCATGGGTTAAACTCTATCTTTTAATTCTAAATTAAGATGCGATCTACTATGTTACAGATACATGAGCAATTAAGCCCAAACTCTTCGTGCAAGGCCGCTTCAAAGATGCTCCACGCGTGTATCCTTCAAGCCCATCTTCACTTACGGCCCATCTCCTGATTTGGCCAAAATCTGGTGATAACACATGCCCCCGTGGTTTTGGCAATGATAATTTCAAAACCACTCTGTTTTTCCTTCGAGGGGTCATGTCATGGCAGAGCAGAACCGTCGCAGTATTCTTCATCATGATGCCTTGCCTTCTCAACTTCTCTGCACGATTTGACAGTTTTGGCACCACATCCTCGGAAACTGTTCGAGCATTAAATTTCCACTATATCTCCTTTTATTTAACCGCATCGAACAGTTCACCTCTTCATCCCCCTGCTCCAAACCAGCCGTCGGCCAAAAACCCTCTTCCTCTGTAGCCATGTCTTCCTCTTCCTCCTCCCAATCCTCTTCCTCGAGTGAACGGAGCCGGAGGTCAATCAGATGGCCATCTACGATGCTCTCGCGCCCAGTATTGGGACGCGAGAGAATGGGACTTCACCATCGAGTCGGAGGACGACGAGCCCCGCACCGTCGGGGAAGAAGACCTCCGGTTCCTCGTCGATGGGGAGCTGGAAGCGGCGTGCGAGGACGACCTCCTCTCATGGGAGGCGGATCTTTCCTCCGACGAAGAGGAAGAAGAAGCGGAAGAGTCGAGGAAGAAGACTCCTCCTCCGCCGGTACCCGCCGACCAAGCGCCTCCGAGGCTGGGCCTGGTCGGACGACGATGATGACGACGAGGAAGATGAAGACGCTGCTGGCGGCTTCATCAGCAGCGACGAAGCGGGATAGCAGCGCCGACAGCAGCGACGAGCGACGGCCCTTAGATTAGGGAGTAGTATAGGGTTAGTAGCAGTGCATTAGGCACTCAGATGACCCCTTTTGAGAGCAATTAGCTCTTCGTTGTAAAATCCCCTTTGAATCAATGAAAATGTTCTTCAATTGAACTTCCAATCATCCAATTTCATATCTCCTCCATCTTCCGATTGTCAAAGGTGGTCAACGCCCCCAAGAGCCGATAACATCGTATCGGCTTTTTACCATCAGACGCCGATAAAGCCAATCTGATAACCAACTAGACAGGTTCAAGCAACAATCCTCAGATTTAGACAATAACTTAAAACCTGACCATGGTGCTTTGTGCCTCTAAAGTCGATGACTGCGCATCGGCTGTTTTTATTCTAAAGTCGATGTCTGTACATCGGCTGTTTCCCAAAAATCCCAAGATTTTAAAAAAAATTTACTAGCCGAATTCATGTATCGGCCTCCATATCTTACTACTCATCATCCCACATGCTTGGGAAGTACTTCTTGAGATGCTGGCCATAGACAGCCACTGGGAACTTCACACCATCCAACTGTTCTAGCATGTATGCATTACCCTTTAAAACTTGGTCGACTTTGTACGGGCCATGCCAATTTGGAGACCATTTTCCAGACATTTTATCCTTAGTCCCCAACGGCAATACAGCTTCCCATACCAGATCACCAACCTGGAACTCCTTTGGCTTCAATTTCTTATTATATGCACGAGCCACCTTGGCTTTATTCTCCTTGATTTTCTCAAGTGACCAAAGTCTAAGTTCCGTTGCATCCTCAATACTGTCGCTCATCAGGGCTGCATATTCTTCAGTAGTTAGATCATTCTGAAATGTAACCCTTCTCGACCCAGCTTTGATTTCCCAGGGTAACACAGCTTCTTGACCATAGACCAGATGGTATGGCGAGGTTTTTATTGCTCCATAACACGACATGCGATAAGCCCACAAAGCTTCTGACAATACCTCGTGCCAACGTCTAGGATTCTCGTCGATCTTCCTCTTAATCAGCTTGATCAAACTTTTGTTGGACGCTTCAGCCTGTCCATTTGCTTGGGCGTAGTATGGGGATGATCTGATCGACTTGATTCCCATATCCTCGCAGAATTTTCTAAACTCCTTAGAAACGAAAACCGAACCTCCATCGGTCGTAATAGTCTGGGGAATTCCAAATCTATGGATAACATGCTCCTTCACAAAATCGACAACATCTGACGTTTACTGCCTTCATAGGGACGGCCTCTACCCATTTGGTAAAATAATCTGTAATGGCCAAAACCCATACATGACCTTTGCTTGAAGGAGGATGTATCTTGCCGATCATATCCATGCCCCACCCCGGAATGGCCACGGCTTGATAATAGGATTCATTGCTGATGCAGGCACCATCTAGATGCTCCCAAACTTCTGACATGCTTGACACCCCTTATAGTATTGGAAACAATCTTCAAGCATAGTGGGCCAATAAAATCTCGATCGCCTGATCAGCCACTTCATCTTATGAGCCGATTGGTGAGTTCCACAGGCACCCTCATGTACCTCATGCAAGAGCCGATTGGACTCGGCTGGTCCCAAACACTTGAGAAGTAACCCTTCCA
Source organism: Lolium multiflorum (assembly GCA_030979885.1). Lineage (NCBI taxonomy): Eukaryota > Viridiplantae > Streptophyta > Magnoliopsida > Poales > Poaceae > Lolium > Lolium multiflorum. The sequence goes on from CM061747.1 coordinate 243,806,331, forward strand.
GAGTCCTGTAGAACATGTCATCACCAATCAGGACGTACTTCATGGCCCTGTATCTTATCCGTTTAGGTGCCCCCCGAGCCGGATCTTTCAAGTAATTGAAGATATCGGCTCTCCAATCATCGGGCTCCATGAGCTGCACCTGAAAATCGGCTTCCTCGACCACGTCTTTGTATCCTGACGCCGTCTGTGCAAGGTCGTTTGCCTCGGTATTTTGCGTCCTTGGGATCCAATGGAAGTTGATATACCTGAACTGGGCCATCAGCTCACGGCATTGCATCCATAATGGGAAAAGTGACTCGCTCTCACACTTGTATTCCTCCGTGAGTTGAGAAATCACCAATTTGGAATCCCCAAAGATCTCCACTGCCTCCGCCCCGGCGTCCAATAGCAACTCCATTCCCTTGCATATCGCTTCATATTCAGCAACATTGTTAGTGCAAGGTGTAGATAACCTAATGGAGAAGGACTATGTTGCCCCCCGAGGCGACACGAGTAGCATGCCGATGCCACAACCATCTTCACAGACCGATCCATCGAAGAACATGGTCCATGCACGCACGGATAGTGCCGCTACATCCGTGTTTATTCGCTCAGCAATAAGATCGGCCAGCGCTTGTCCCTTGACTGCTTTCGCAGGTTGATACCGGATATCAAATTCCGATAGAGCAAACATCCATTTGCCGAGTCGGCCTTTCAATACAGGAGCCGACAGCATGTGCTTGATGACATCCGATTTGCATATGACGATGATTTCTGCTTTCAGCAAGATGTGCTGAATCTTGGTGCAGGTAAAGAACAGGGAGAGGCACAACTTCTCGATCTCGAGGTACCTTGTTTCCGCATCTAACATCCTTCTGCTGAGGTAGAAAACCACTTTTTCCAGACCATCATAAACCTGCACCACCACGCGATAGAGGTATCGGCTACGATAAGTAAATGTAGAAGGGTCTTCTTTGTGGTGGAACCAACACGGTGGCTTCGTCAAGTATTCCTTAATATCGTCAAATGCTTTTTGCTCTGCCCCCCGAAACTCCTCATCGGGCTTGATTTTGACCAGTCCCATGAACGGCTCGATTCGTCCCGACAGGTTGGAGATAAACCTTCGACGAAATTGATTTTGCCGATGAGACACTGGAGCTCCTTCTTCGTGGTGGGTGGCTTCATTGTTCGCACCGCCTCTTGACTTTTCAGGCCGATCTCAATTCCGTTCATGAACCAAGAAACCCAAGAACTGACCGGCCGTCACACCAAAGGCACACTTTTTGGATTCATTCTTAGTCCGAACTTCCTAGTTCGGTCCAGGACGCGTAAATCTTCCAAGTGTCCGTCCACCGAAACAGACTTGACCACCACGTCATCGATGTAAATCTCGACCAATTTGCCGATCAAATCGTGAAAGATGTAATTCATGGCTCTATGGTATGTTGCGCCGGCATTCTTCAGTCCAAATGTCATGACTACATATTCAAACAAGCCCACCGAGCCTGGCACTCTGAATGCGGTCTTGTTTATATCTTCTGGAGCCATAAAGATTTGGTTGTAGCCGGCATTGCCATCCATGAAGCTTAAAACTTTATGACCAGCAGCTGCATTGATCAAAGTCTCTGCTACTGGCATTGGATATTCGTCCTTTGGGGTGGCACTTTGAGATTCGAAAATCTATGGCGACGCGCCATCGGCCATCCTTTTTCTCCACAGTACGACATTGAAATCCATTCAGCGTACCTGCATGGCTGATGAACCGGCGTCTAACATCTTCTGGATTTCTTTCTTGACTTCCACCAAGATTTCGGCCTTCATCATCCGTGCTGAACGCGGCCGAAATCCTTCCTTCGAGAAGCCGATGCTCGATAATCCTCTGTCTAACCCGGCATCTCTGTATAATCCCATGCGAAACAATCTCGGTACTCTTTCAACAGGGCTATCAATGACTCCTCAGCTGTGGATCCAACTTTTTGATAAATGTCGGTCGTGGCTTATCCCAGGACCAATGTCAATCTCTTCTAGTTCATCACCGATGTAAACCCATACCCCAGCTTTCCGTCGCCTGCTAAATCAATGCTGAGCTCGGGCAGTAGGCATGTTGAGGCTAGCTTTAGCCGATCGCTAGGATCGGCCTCCTTTTTCATCGCAATGCTTACCGGGGGTTCACAACTTTTTATTTTTTGGGCCAATCACGTGGACTGGCCTCCTCTTCATCTTTGCCACGGGAGTGACTGCTCTCGGCTTATCCGTTATGGCGATCTGCAAGCCCTGCCATATTGATACCAAAGAGAAACCTGGCTCGTGTCTTATGCGGTGGCTGAGATCCACCATGTTGACATCCGGAAACGGCTGCGTGTCAACTCTCATGGCAAACTGACCGAAGAGTAATCGGCCTTGTTCTATCGCCATTTGAATCTGTCCGCGCAAGACTTTGCGGTCGTTGGTGGCATGGGTGAACGTGTGATGCCATTTGCGGTATGGCCTGCCGTTCATCTCTTGTAACGTGGGGATTTTGTGGCCTTCGGGTAACTTCAGTGTTTTTCCTTCAGCAGCAAATCAAAAATTTGCTCTGTTCTGCTCAAATCAAAGTCAAACCCTTTTGTAGGCCCTGGTTGTTTCACCCACTTGTAGGACACGGGCTTTGCCCCCCGAGTCCATTCAGCTACAGCGACTTCCTGATTTCCTACAGAATCTTCATCTTCTTCCATCTCGATCAGGGCGACACGCTTGAACTTGTCCTGGTACAATTCTGGGTGGCGCTGTTCATACGATATCAATTTCTGAACCATATGCGCCAATGAATTGTAGTCAGCTTGGAAGGTCACATCTTTGAGCGGCGCTGACAATCCTGCTATCGCCAGCTCGACTGCTTCCTTCTCGGATAAACGAATCGAGTAACATCGGTTTCTGACGGTCCTGAAGCGCTGAATGTATTCAGACACCGTCTCTCCTCGCCTCTGCCGAACCTGGGTCAGATCGGCAATGCCGGCTTCAGTAGCTTCTGAATGGTATTGTACGTGGAATTGTTCCTCCAGCTGCTTCCACGTCCGAACCGAATCTGGTGGCAACGAGGTGTACCATCCAAAGGCCGGACCCGTGAGAGATTGTGAGAAGAACCTCACACGCAGCTCGTCTGAAGCTGAGACCATGCCCAACGTGCCAAATATCGGCTCACGTGCTCAATTGAGCTGGTTCCTGATCCACTGAATTTTGTGAAGTCAGGGAGCCGATACTTAGGCGGCAGTGGGATTAGGTCATACTCGTTGGGATACGACTTGGAATAGCCGATCATTCTCTTCTTCGGCAGGATGCCGAACTGATCTCTCATGATTGCGGTGATCCCATCCACCGTAGGAGCTGCAGAAGTTGAGCGTTCATGACTTGTACCGGTGGCATGTTTAGCTAGCCACGCCTGTTTCTCAGCATCTGCTCCAGATTTTCTGCTCCACAACTACTCATTCCGCGATCCCTCTGCCGTGGCGATCCTTCCCGTAACCTGGGTCATCCGGTTGTTGCGATCCGGCATGTACGTGCACACGTATCCATGTGGAATCTCCTTGGGCGGCTCATACAGGAATGATAATCGCCAGGATCACCTCCAACCTTGAGACGACGTACGCCGGTGAACCTGTTGCTGTGGAGCTGCCATCGTGTATTGCAGTGGTGGCCTAGTATAGAGCGGTATCTCTCCCTGGTGAGTCCCTAGGGCAGGTCCGAGAGTACTTATGCTTCATGATTTCTTGCACCACATTGAGCGCGACACGCTCCGAGTGTTCACCAGGCTCTCGAGAATGCCGTTGTAGTGAATGAGCAACGGCATAGTTAATTTCCTGTCGCAGGGCTCTGGTACGTTCCTCCGAAGGGAGAGATAGATCTAGTCCCTCTAGCGCACCTTCGGGTTGGAACCCTTTGAACTTGATCCCGTGCGAACGGGTCCTCTCGAAAGAGCCGATGAGATCGGCTTCCAAGATGGCCTTGAGAACATCATATTTCTTCTTATGCTCAGCAGGCAGATCTTCGTACTTGATCGGTTCTTCCGCCATCTCGGATGTAGATGTTGATGTGGTTGCTGCGGAAGATTGTCCCGATTGTCCCAGGGCGTGCCGAATGTGTTGCCTGCCAAAACCCACCGGCGACGGTGGTTAAGCAACACGAAGAGCCGGGAGGCTTCCAAGACTGCAGGGGGGCCCTGGTCCCTCGACGTCGTCCCGCAAATGTTCCGGCACACGTCCTAGCGGTTGCCAGGGCGTGCCACCTGACCTATACCTGGTCAGGAAGGTGTTGGATTGCTTCGATTAGTTTCCTGCATGGCAGACACGTAAACATTAAATACGAGCCCGATCGGCTCTCAGGTTTCCCTGTGGATCGGCTCAAAGAGCCGATCGCCCCATGGTTTGCGTCGGGTTAACGATGACATGGGGCTCCTGCTTGATCAATGTAAAGTTAAACCAATCTACGACAGTTTAGGGTTTTCACCGCATGATCGGAACATCCTACGCGTAGTTGAGCCTAATAGACACGAAAGATAATGGAAAACTAGGCCTAAAAACCAACATTAAGTTAATTCCCGGAACATCCCTCTTAGGACTAACAAACCATACCTAGAGCACTACCGGATCGTTCAACCCGTTTGCAAGGCCTAACCATACAGATATTAAACCAATCCTTGAAGAATCAAGGAGCAACTATAACAGATCGGATCTACTAAACAACGAACAAGCAAGACGCTGCCCTTACACCTGGATAGGTATAAGGGCAGCTAGATATTGAGGGACAGCATAGCTAAGCAAATATGCATAAGAAAAGCATCTATGCAAGCCCCAGAACATCTACGATAAGTAGTGCTACTCGCCATCAACAACGCTTTAGCACGAGTAGCACAAGGTAAACGAATAAACGTGTGCTGCCTAGATCGCAAGATGCGATCTAGGCAGCATGATCTTACAGGAGAAACCCTCGAAAGAAGGGGTGGCGATGCGCCTGATTTGTGTTTGTTGTGAACGTGATTGTCCTACTTTTTCGATAACCCTAGATACATATTTATAGTCCAAGGGACTTTCTAATTCGGGCGTACACCTAACCGTGCACGGGTTAAACTCTATCTTTTAATTCTAAACTAAGATGCGATCTACTATGTTACAGATACATGGGCAATTAAGCCCAAACTCTTCGTGCAAGGCCGCTTCAAAGATGCTCCACGCGTGTATCCTTCAAGCCCATCTTCACTTACGGCCCATCTACTGATTTGGCCAAAATCTGGTGATAACAATATTATGAATTGCATGTGATGTTAATCCTTTATGCATCTTATCTTGCTTAGATTGCGACGGTAGCATTATAAGATAATCCCTCACATTAATATCAAGATAATAAAGTGTTCTCCCTCGTATGCACCGTTGCTAAAGTTCGTCGTTTTGAAGCATCTCGTGATGATCGGATGTGATAGATTCTACGTTCACATACAACGGGTGTAAGCCATGTTGCACACGCGAAATACTTGGGTTTGCTTGACGAGTCTAGCATGTACAGACATGGCCTCGGAACACAGGAAACCGAAAGGTTGAACACGAGTCATATGGACGATATGATCAACATGTTGATGTTCACCATTGAAGCTACATCATCTCACGTGATGATCGGATTTGGTGTAGTGGATATGGATCGTGTGCCACTAAACAACTATGAGGGATGTTGTATTAAATGGGAGTTCATTAGTAATTAGATTAAAACATGAACTAATTATCATGAACATATTCTGAATAATATTTTGAATTAAATTTGTAGAATTGACATCCGTTATCTACCATGCGCTAGTTTTATAATTGAGATAGAAACACAGTTAAATCTGACAAGTAACTTTACGGACTGATACCGTATTGTTAAACAATCAAGAAATGATTAAGTCCTATTGCGAACTTTTGGTAAACCTCACATTGCTGATTCATAAGAGCAATGGTTTCAATTAGTACCTAAAATCATCTTGTCTCCGTAAAACTTAAAGTTCAAATCCGTTTGAAAAGTAAGGAGATGAAAAGTTAGTTTTCAGAAATAAGCAAGGTGTGAGATATATGTGATATCTAAGACCTTAGTGCAAGATGATAGAATATAATTTAGTGAGACTACATAAACTCATAAGTTTTATGGGAATGTACAAAGGTTGAAGATGCTAGGCGTCCCGATCCTCCAACAAGTTGGACACTAACAATATTCGCTTATCCATGAAGTGGTCGTCCTTAGTATGCACTGTTGCTAAGACTCGTCGTTTCGAAGCATCACGTGATGATCGGGTGTTATAGATTCTACGTGTGCATACATGATGACCCACAAGTATAGGGGATCGCAACAGTCTTCGAGGGAAGTATTACCCAATTTATTGATTCGACACAAGGGGAGACAAAGAATACTTGAGCCTTAAGTCTTGTTCTTGCACCACCAGACTTGCTAAGAGTTTATCATTAGCAACAGACATAGCAGTAGGAATAGTGAAATGAAGAAGGTGAAATAAAGACATAGTAGTGATTATAGTAAACAACAGGATTAAAATACTGTAGGCACAGGGACGGATTAACGGGCGTTGCATGGATGAGAGAAACTCATATAACAATCAAAGCAGGGGCATTTGCAGATAATAATAAAACGGTATCCAAGTACTAATCAATCAATAGGCATGTGTTCCATATTTAGTCGTACGTGCTCGCAATGAGAAACTTGCACAACATCTTTTGTCCTACCAGCCGGTGGCAGCCGGGCCTCTAGGGAAACTATTGGATATTAAGGTACTCCTTTTAATAGAATACCGGAGCAAAGCATTAACACTCCGTGAACATATGTGATCCTCACATCACTACCATTCCCTCCGGTTGTCCCGATTTCTGTCAGTTCGGGGCCATTGGTTCCGGACAACGACGTGTGTATACAACTTGCACGTAAGATCATAAACAACGAATATCTTCATGAATCAATAACATGTTCAGATATGAGATCATGACACTCGGGCCCTAGTGACAAGCATTAAGCATAACAAGTTGCAACAATATCATAAAAGTGACATCTACGGATACTAGGCACTATGCCCTAACAATCTTATGACTATTACATGACCAATCTCATCCAATCCCTACCATCCCCTTCAGCGGGGAATTACTCACACATGGATGGGGGAAACATGGCTGGTCGATGGAGAGGCGTTGGTGGTGATGGCGGTGAAGATCTCCTCCAATTCCCCGTCCGGCGGAGTGCCAGAGGAGACTTCTGGCTCCCGAGACGGAGTTTCGCGATGTGGCGGCTCTCTGGAGGGTTTCTGGCGACTTTGACTTCTCTCCGTGCGTTTTTAGGTCGAGGGCGATAAGTAGTCCGAAGGAGGGCGTCGGGGCCAGCCGAGGGGGCCACACACTGGGCGCGCCGGCCTAGTGTGTGGGGCCCTCGTACCCCACCTGCCCTTGGCTCCGCCAATATTCGGGAAAATAGGGCCTTCTGTATAAATTCCGAGGTTTTTCTGAAAGTTGGATTTCTGCACAAAAACGAGACACCGAGCAATTCTGCTGAAAACAGCGTTAGTCCGTGTTAGTTGTATCCAAAATACACAAATTAGAGGCAAAACAATAGCAAAAGTGTTCGGGAAAGTAGATACGTTTTGGACGTATCAACTCCCCCAAGCTTAGCTTATTGCTTGTCCTCAAGCAATTCAGTTAACAACTGAGCGATAAAAGAACTTTCACGAACACATTTGCTCATATGATGTATATATTCTCATGCTATGGCTAATACTTAAGCAGTTCATAATGAGATACATGCAAATAAGATCATCCAACAGCTATGTCAATCATGGAGAGGTACCAACAATTAATAATAAGCATCATGAATAATGTATATAAGCAGGATTGCAATGTTCATAAGAGAGTATGATAAAGTGGTATCTCGCTTGCCTGTATTTTATCGGCAAAACATAAATGCCAGGCACCTCTGGAGTTCATAGAAAGACTAGAAGTAGTGATTGTCAAAGATAAAAGCATCAAAGTTATACCACAATCAATCATATTTTGAGACAAGCATATTATACTAAGAATGACAGTTGTACTCTCAAGATAGTGCTCAAAGAAAGAATGGAGACACAACATAAAAGTAAAAGATTGACCCTTCGCAGAGGGAAGCAGGGATTAACATGCGCTAGATCTTTTCATTTTTAAAACAGGAGTAAAATTATTTTGAGAGGTGCTTGTTGTTGTCAACGAATGGTAATGGGTACACTAACTACCTCATCAACCGGACTCCCAAGAGCGGCTCCCATGAATTATTTGTATGTTTATGTGGCACTCCTTCCAACCTTTCTTACACAAACCATGGCTAACCGAATCCTCGGGTGCCTGCCAACAATCACATACCATGAAGGAGTGCCTTTTTATTTAAGTTTTATTATGATGATGACACTCCCCCCAACCTTTGCTTACACAAGCCATGGCTAACCGAATCCTTCGGGTGCCGTCTAACAATCACAAACCATGGAGGAGTGTCTATTTAAGTTAATTAAGGGTGTGTTTGGTTGAGCTGTGGATTCTGAAAAAGCAGCTGTGAACTGTGAACTGTGGAAAAGCAGCTGTGAACTGTGAACTGTGGATTATCTGGAAGCTGTTTCTGGAAGTTGTTTGGTTGTGGCAACTGTGAACTGTGGGTGTGGTTAGAAATGTCTATAATGCCCCTGAGACACACAAGGACTGTTTATATGCGAATTGATCGGAAAACATGGACATGTGCACTAATTGATATGTAAATCGCTATTTTGGGAGAATAATTGTATTTTTGTCATAATGGCCCGTACTAATAGATAATATGAATGGAAGAAGTTCAATATCCCATACAAAGACATGTACGTTCTCCCTTTGAAAGGAGCAAGGTATCCAATTCAGGTTGGATAAGCGGAGTCAACAAGGTGGTACTTCCATCAAAGTAAACATAACGTGAGCACTGGAAAATAAAAGTGAGTTTACATGGCACCAACGAACATGGCAGCAAATGGTTCACACAAATCAAAAATGGTTCACACGAGAAGACACAAATGGTTCACACGAGAAGACAAGCGAATACATAATTTTTTGGACACGATAATTAATTGATTCTACGCGCGCTTCATCTCCTTTTCATGCTCCCTCTGCAGCAAATCAAACCGCCCTTCTTTTGTCTGAAGCAAACTGAAGATCTCCCTAAAATCAGGCTTCATAATCATCATAGTGGTTGTATGCATCAGTGCGGTTCCTTCTTTCACCCCACAATCTTTCGCCATCTGCAAAACATCTGCAATGGAAGGTACATGGTTTGTTGGAGGAGCCGATGATGGTACAAAACTTGAGGATATCTTTTCAGCTGCAATTCCTATCTTTTCACATGTGCCTGCGTATGTTCGAAAGAAGGGGCTTTTCTCATCTTTCTCTTTATTTGCATTAGAGGATTCCTTGCGCTTCTTGTTAGATTTCTCTTCATTGTCTTTAGCTGAATCCTTGCGCTTCTTGTTTGCTTTTGCTTTCTTCAAGGAAGCCAACTTTATCTCAGCACTTTCATCAGCTACCGCTACCACATCGTCATCACTGCATTCATCACTAGATATATCTCCAGGACAGCTTGCAGTAGCCCCTGTTACATGTGCCTTCTGGAACAACACATCAAGATCATCCAAATGCTTCGGTCCACGCTTCCTGTACCTCAAATGATTGCATTTTGTACCATTTTCGGGATTGTTGCATCTCTGAAATTGAATGTAAATAAGTTAGCAAATGCAAATACAGTAATGCATGGTTGTTGCGAATAAAATGGTACTCTCTTACCTGGAGATGTTCATCCCACCATTCTTTGGGAGCATCAACAGTTTGCTTTGCATCATCCCATCCAAGTCCAGTAGCAGCAATTTTCAACTCCATGAACCATGTGTACTCTTTCTTCATACTGTCCCATTTATTTTTCAGTTGAGTCTTTGTTAGCTTCTTCCCTGTTCTTGCTTCAAACTTCTCCACAAGATTTTTCCAACCAATTGTATTGAGAAATCCTAATGGCCGGTTTCCGTTACCAATCTCTTCTTTGCAAATAGCAATAAAGTGCACAACATGTGCATCATCCCACACCGCTTTCTCAGCCTTTTCAGCCATACTTTGGATCAATTACTACTCTCTTGTTTGCTGAAATAAATATCAACACAAGCCAACAATGTAAAACAAACAGTTCTTGTAGTAATTTTATACAGGTTTACAACACACGGTCTTGTAGTAATTTTATACAGGTTTACAGCACACGTTCTTATAGTAATTTTATACATGTTTACAGCACATGTTCTTTTAGAAATAAATAACAGCAAAAGTAATAGAAAATAGGATTGGAATCGTGACAAAAAAGTGAAGTTAGATTATTTTGCACAGGTGCATCACATGTTCTTGTAGTAATTTCAACCCAGAATAGAGGGGATAAATCACGTACTGAATATGATATCTACAAATTACAAAATACGGTTCACATCAGCCCATGAGATCAGGTATATGTTCAGGTTACAAAATACGGTTGCTTCAACCAATAACAAAAGGGAACCCAGCTCAAAATAAGTAACAGAGGGGGACAATCATTGGGGAAACCCGATCCACATCAGCCCGTGAGAGAGGAAGAGACTAGAGATTAGGAACCACGTACCTCCACTCCTCCAGCTGCGCTGCAGTCGCTTGGCGTCGGGATGTACGTTGGTGTCAGGGATTGCGTGTGTGTGCGATTCAGATGGTCGATCGTTCGGGGTCGGGTCGATCGGCAGCCTCGCGGCTTGTCGTCGGGAGTGAGGTCGGGGACGGATGGATGGGCCGCTTGCCGCCGGCCGATGGGCGGCGCACACGGGCGGCGCAACCCTAGCCAGCCGCCACACCTTTTCTTTGGAGAGGATAGATAGGGGTCGAGCAGACGTGGGATTCGTTCTTTTCGGCGAAACGGTACGACTTATGGATGGCAGTGGGTAATTTTTTGTCTAATTTTGAGAAGCCACCGCGATGGAAGCTGGTCTGGAGTTGCTGCGGGCGGACGGGCGATTCGTACGTACGGGAAGTTGCTGCGTTTGGAGAATCTAGTGCCTCAAAAAATTGTTTGGTTTAGATTCTGCGGTTGTAAACGTGAAGTTGGTTCTAAAAGCTCAACCAAACACACACTAATTTGGGACTGGGAATCCCATTGCCAGCTCTTTTTGCAAAATTATTGGATAAGCGGATGTGCCACTAGTCCATATGAGAGTCCGTCAAAAGTAAATGACAAGGTTGAAAGCTAAACACCACATACTTCCTCATGAGCTATGAAACATTAACACAAATTGAGAAGCATTTTGAAAGTTTTAAAGGTAGCGCATGAGAATTTACTTGGAATGGTTTGAAATGCCATGCATAGGTATTTATGGTGGACACTTTGGAACAACTCGGTTTTCAGGTGTTTGGAAGCACGAGCGGCGTTCCCGCTCAGTACAAGTGAAGGCTAGGAAAAGACTAGGGAGCGACAAATCAAGAGAGCAGTAACTGTCATAATCATGCTTGCGGCAAAATAAATTAACGGAGGCATAAAAGAACTCTGAAGCAATATAAATCATCGAGGCTTAATTGACTTTTTGTTTAGTCATATGCATGCGTGAGCATGTGCCAAGTCGATATAAATGAATTATTCAGAGGAGGATACCACAATGCCATACTTACTTATGAATAAAACAATGCAAGCGAACATCCATGACATGCTACTCATATTAATAAATTGGAGCTAAACATGAGAGATCATGAACTACTAGACTTTCTCAAATAACATATACCTCACATGAACCAAATAAGCATGCTCACATGGATGAGTATATGTACAAAAATGAAAACAAATAGAGTTCATACCAGCCTCTCACCACAATCCAATTGTTGTAGATCGTCATTATTGCCTTTCACTTGTGTAGCTTGGATAATATGAAATGAAAACCACGCTCCAGCCACCGAAGACCATTGAACTCATGATGAAATTTACAAACCAAAGAAGAACAGCAAATATTTTTGGTGTTTTCGAATTGGAAACAAGAACAAAAGAAACAAGAAAACAAAGCAAAATCTTTTTGGGTTTTCTCATAGCAAACCAACGATAGCAAATAAAGTAAAGTAAGATCAAAGAACCAAATAAACAAATGGTGAAGAGAAACAATAGAAATATTTTTGGTATTTTTGTGTTTTAGGAAAGAAACAAAGCGAAAACAAAAGAATGCAAACTAACAGAAACACAGAAAAGCAGGATGACAGAAATCTGCCAAAACCTGACAGCAGTACAGAAATCGAAATTAACAAAAATCTTCCATTGCTCAGCTCAAAAAGTGTTCAACTAATGAAAGTTAGATAACAACCTGGGGCACATGCTCAAAAATTGGCAACTCAAAATAACGTTCTGGCTGTGCGTACGAATTTTTGTGGTAACAGCCCAGAATCTGTTTTTGGACAGCACTTCCCCAAATATCATCTCCCTCTCATTAGAAAACCACTCTAAGAAACTAAACAAGTATGTACAAGTATCCAGCAACCATAATATGCAAAGAATGAGTGATGCTGGTATACCTCCCCCCAATCTTAGGCTTTTGGCCTAAGTGGAGTTCAATCCCATCGAGGCCATGAGGTAGTATCTCCGTAGTACGACGAAGATGGAACATATTCCGGGTATGTGTTAGAAGAAGCACCCGGATACGTGACGGTGTAGTCGTAGGAGGGCTCAGCGTCCTCGGAGTCATGTTGTTGGTGGAAGTCTTGTATCTTCATATGTTCCTCCACCTCCTCCTTAGTGCGCGACCATGATTGTCTGTCAATATTGAACAAACCTGGCTAGGGAAGAGGGATTTCCTTCTCATCCCCGTCAGCAAACAACATTCTATAGACCATATTATCTACAGTGGAATCAGTGGTAACAAAATGATGACTCTTCATAGCAGCAATATCAAGTCTCCTAGGGGTTAATGGCACATCATTAGGATCAAGAGGGAGTCTTAAATGTGTTAAAATGCGCAGTGCAATAGTTCCTCCAAAAATAGGCCCCATGTTAGACAGGCGGCGAGCAATAAGAGAACCAAGATGATAAGGTGTCTGTCCAGTAAGTGCAACATTTAAGAAAGCAAGATGGTAACTAGAAATATTACTAGTGTTCTCCCTACCAAGAATGCTAGTAGCAAGGTAATAAGCAAAATACTTAATGGCGGGGAGTTGAATGTTTCTTATCTTGCCGCGCTGAATGGTGCGACAATCATCATCGGTGATCCCTCGATAGAGCTCCAACAGGTCCCGGGGTTGTCATCAATCCTCCTGTACCTACAGGGGAAATATCCAATGCACGACAAAATTCTTCCAATTCCATAGTAACAGGATTACCATAGATCTTGAATGCAACTGTCGGCTCATATTGCGTATTGTGGAACTTGAAGCTCTCAACGAAAATTTTGGTGAGCATGTAGTATTGCTCCCTTTCATCTCCCACGTAGGTGGCTAAGCCCGCCCTGTTGACAAGGGTGAAGAAATCATCCAATATCCCTGCATTTGTCAGAAAATCATAACATGGGAATGATGAAGCATTAGGAGCCCCATTGTCCTCTTCGGGCGCGAAGCTAGGCGCGATGATATCCTCATTGTAGGATCGCCTAAGTCGGGTGGCGGTCCTAGAAGGCCTCCCGGTGCTGGTTGTTCCTCTCTTGAATAATTCTCTAAAGTTGAATTTCTTCATCTTCCTCTTCTGAAATTTTTCAACAATCATTATAAAATTTGATTTCAAGGTATATAATTGAGGGGAACTACTATAGGAACTTGCTAGAGTACTAAACATGCATCAAAACTAGTTTCTACCACTTAGAACAAGCATGCAAGCTCACTAAACATGTTATCTACAGCAGCAAAATATTCAAGATATACTCAACCAAACAAAATTCTAATTGGACAATCAAAGGAGTCACATACCAAGGAGCAAATGTGCCAAATTTCAGACAGAAATCTGGGCTGAGCAAAGAGATCGAAAAATCGCGAGTTCTTGAGCAGAAACGCGAGTGAGAGAAAGTGAGTACGAGTTTTTTCGGGAGAGAGAAGAGTGGGAGGAAGAGATGCTGAAGTGGGGCAAAGGGGGACCCACACACCAGGGTGGCGCGCCCCCTGGCCGCCCGGCCTGTGGGGTGCCACCCTGGGGTGCCCCACTGGTCAGCCCCAGTGCTCAGTGCCTCTTCGAAAAATAAGACTACCAGTATAATTTTTGTAAATTTTTGAGAACTTCGAAAAATGCACATTTCTGGGTGTTAAATTAATTATTACTGCGCAGGAAAATGATTTCCAAAATCTTAAACAACTAAAGCATATTGCAAAACAAAAGGTGCACAGCAAGTAAAACAAATGGAGGGAGAAAGAAAGAAAGAAATGTTGTTTAGCTCTCTTATGCATTAAAATATACTTGTTAACAAGGTTGATCAAGTCTTGCTACCAAATAAATTTTATATGACATAAGAAGAAATAAACCTCAAATCAATCATGTTACCTTATATTGAATTGATATGGATCCAATCACAAGAGTTTGATATTCTTCTTTAGGCTCATATATAGGACAATCAATGGATCCCACTTTGATAGTTTTCACATTAAAAATTGTATTAACTCCATATACTTTATCAATCCTCTTGGGAAAATAGACGGTGTGTTCCTTGTCATCAACATTGAAAGTGACTTTTCCTTTATTGCAATCAATAATAGCCCCTGCAGTATTAAGAAAGGATCTTCCAAGAATAATGGACATATTATCATCTTCAGGCATTTCCAACACAACAAAATCAGTTAATATCAAGCAATGTTGAGTAACTTGAACAGGAACATTTTCACATACACCAACAGGAATAGCAGTAGATTTATCAGCCATTTGCAAAGATATATCAGTTGGTATCAACTTATCTAAATCAAGTCTCTTATAAAGAGAAAAGGGCATTACACTAACTCCTGCTCCCAAATCACATAGAGCAGTTCTAACATAATTATTCTTGATGGAACAAGGAATAGTCGGTATACCTGGGTCTCCAAGCTTCTTTGGAACCTTACCATTGAAGGAGTAATTAGCGAGCATAGTGGAAATCTCCTCATTAGGAATTTTCCTTTTGTTAGAGACAATATCTTTCATATACTTTGAATAAGGAGGCAATTTAATAGCATCAGTCAAAGGGATTTGCAAAAATAAAGGTTTCATCCAATCACAAAATTTATTATAATGTTCCTCCTCCTTTGATTTTAGTTTCTTAGCAGGAAAAGGCATTTGCTTTTGAACCCAAGGTTCTCTTTCATTACCATGTTTCTCAGCAATAAAATCTTCTTTAGTGTACTTTTTATTTTTAGCATGCTTTTCAGGTTCTTCTTCAACCTCTTCTTTATCAGGAGTATCATCCTTATCATTATCTTTATCATGTTCATTACCACTTTCAGTTTCAGCATCAGAAATAGAAATACTATTAGGATCATTAACAGGTTCAGAGGATTCTACAACATTCTTATGTTTCTTTTTCTTTTTCTTAGATGGAGCACTAGCTTTAGTTAGTTGAGAATCTTTTTCAATTCTTTTGGGATGCCCTTCAGGATATAGAGGATCCTGGGTAGAAACACCACCTCTAGTTGTTACTTCATAAGCATGTTTTTCTTTAGAATTATTTCCCAACAAGTCATTTTGCACTTTAGTGAGTTGATCAATTTGAGTTTGAACCATATGAAAATGTTTAACAAGTATCTTAACATCATTGGAGGTTCTCTCCACAATATCATGCAATTCACTAATAGCTCGAGAATTTTCCATTAAATGATTCTCTACTCTCATATTAAAGTTTTCTTGCTTAACAATATAATTATCAAACTCATCTAAGCATTGAGCAGGAGGTTTTGAATACGGAATATCTTCCCTAGTAAAGCGTTGAAGAGAGTGTACCTCAATCATGGATGAAGGGGAGTTATCTTACATAAATCTTCTATAGGAGGTAAATTCTTCACATCTTCAGGTTTAATACCCTTCTCTTTAAGAGACTTCTTGGCTTCCCTCATATCTTCATCATTTAATTTAATCGTACCCCTCTTCTTCAATATCGGTGTCGGGGTTGGTTCAGGTGTAGACCAATCATCATGATTCCGGCCTATTTTAGCCATTAATTCTTCAGCGTCGTCTGGAGTTCTTTTCCTGAAAACACAACCAGCACAACTATCCAGGTATGCCCTAGACTCAATGGTTAGTCCACTATAAAATATATCAAGTAAATCATGCTTTTCCAAATCATGATCAGGCCGAGCTCTAATAAGAGAGCAAAATCTCGCCCAAGCCTCAGGCAATTTCTCTCCATCTTCCTGGTCAAAATTATAAATTCTCTGCAAAGCAATATGTTGAGCGCTAGCAGAAAGTATTTTCGAAAGAAAACATCACGCAAGTCAATTGGACTTCTAATAGAACCAGGAGGCAAATTATTATACCAAGTTTTAGCATCATCCTTTAATGAGAAAGGAAAAAATTTAGCGACAAAATAAGTACGCATCTTGACATCATCAGAAAACAAGCTACTCAGAGTAGATAACTCAATCATGTGTTCAACAACACTTTCTTTTTCAGTACCACAAAAGGGTGTTTTCTCAACAATAGCTATATGAGATAGATCAAGAGAAAAATCATAATCTTTGTCCTTAATGTTTATAGGAGATGTGGCAAATTTAGGATCAGGAGACAGTTTATATCTAACAGCATGTTCTGCAAGCAACTTTTTAATTTTTCTTGCATCAGTAGTAGCATTGCATTTTTCAATAAAATCATCATCAAGTTCCACATAATCTTCATCAAGATCATCACTAGAATATTCAACAGACTCAGGTGAATTAACAGGTGTAGCAGCATTTTCATTAGGAGTTTCAGTATTTTCAATTTGCCTAGACCTAGCAATTGTAGCATCTAGAAAAGATCCTAACGAACCATCATTATCAAGCACAGCAGAAGCATCATCACAATTATAAGAGGAATTTTCAGATTCAGCAGAAGTACCAGCATTTGAAGCTTGTGGTGGTGAAACAAGTTTACTTATCACAGATGGTGAATCAAGAGCAGCAGAGGTACTAAGAGTTGTACCTTTTCTTGTAGTGGATGGTAATATGGCGATCTTAGTATCGCGAGGTTTACCCATGATGGAGACTTTGCAGCGAACAATATCAATCCAAGTGAACTTCCAAATAAAGCTATGCTCCCCGGCAACGGCGCCAGAAAATAGTCTTGATGACCCACAAGTATAGGGGATCGCAACAGTCTTCGAGGGAAGTATTACCCAATTTATTGATTCGACACAAGGGGTGACAAAGAATACTTGTAAGCCTTAACAGCGTTGTCAATTCAGCTGCACTGGAAACAGACTTGCTCGCAAGAGTTTATCAGTAGCAACAGTTTTATAGCAGTAGGAGTAGTGAAATAACAGCAGTGAAATAAAGACAGCAATAGTGATTATAGTAAACAGCAGGATTAAAATACTGTAGGCACAGGGACGGATTAACGGGCGTTGCATGGATGAGAGAAACTCATATAACAATCAAAGCAGGGGCATTTGCAGATAATAATAAAACGGTATCCAAGTACTAATCAATCAATATGCATGTGTTCCATATTTAGTCGTACGTGCTCGCAATGAGAAACTTGCACAACATCTTTTGTCCTACCAGCCGGTGGCAGCCGGGCCTCTAGGGAAACTACTGGATATTAAGGTACTCCTTTTAATAGAATACCGGAGCAAAGCATTAACACTCCGTGAACATATGTGATCCTCACATCACTACCATTCCCTCCGGTTGTCCCGTTTTCTGTCACTTCGGGGCCATTGGTTCCGGACAGACGTGTGTATACAACTTGCGGTAAGATCATAAACAACGAATATCTTCATGAATCAATAACATGTTCAGATCTGAGATCATGGCACTCGGGCCCTAGTGACAAGAATTAAGCATAACAAGTTGCAACAATATCATAAAAGTGACATCTACGGATACTAGGCACTATGCCCTAACAATCTTATGACTATTACATGACCAATCTCATCCAATCCCTACCATCCCCTTCAGCCTACAGCGGGGGAATTACTCACACATGGATATGGGGGAAACATGGCTGGTCGATGGAGAGGCGTTGGTGGTGATGGCGGTGGAGATCTCCTCCAATTCCCCGTCCCGGCGGAGTGCCAGAACGGAGACTTCGGCTCCCGAGACGGAGTTTCGCAATGTGGCGGCTCTCTGGAGGGTTTCGGCGACTTCGACTTCTCTCCGTGCGTTTTTAGGTCGAGGGCGATAAGTAGTCCGAAGGAGGGCGTCGGGGGCCAGCCGAGGGGCCACACACTAGGGCCGCGCGGGCCCCTGGGCGCGCCGGCCTAGTGTGTGGGGCCCTCGTGCCCCCACCGGCTTGCCCTTCGGCTCCGCCAATATTCGGGAAAATAGGGCCTTCTGTATAAATTCCGAGGTTTTTCCTGAAAGTTGGATTTCTGCACAAAAACGAGACACCACAGCAATTCTGCTGAAAACAGCGTTAGTCCGTGTTAGTTGTATCCAAAATACACAAATTAGAGGCAAAACAATAGCAAAAGTGTTCGGGAAAGTAGATACGTTTTGGACGTATCAATACAACGGGTACAAGCCAGGTTTTGCACATGCGAATACTGTACAGACATGGTCTCAGAAAGTCATCATGATTTGATGGATAAAATTATGAGTGAAATTGTTCATCACATTAAAAATTTACTAATAGTGAAATCTGGAACACTTGTCATATGATGATCAACTTCAAAGTAAGAACCTTAAAGTTATTGGTATTTGACCAACGGACCTAGAAGTTATTGAAGGTGAAGTGTTTTCTAAAAATGAGGAAAGCTAAAAGAGAAACTACAAAAGATTTTGGCAGAAAGAAAGAAAAGACTAGAAAGTCTAGCTCAGGTGTATATAGATGATATACATGTTATGAATGTATTCCTTGTTTGGTCACACAATGAAATTCTTGGGTATTTATACCATATTGGTTGGTATGAGGTGTCATACAAAACAATGCAATACAAGAATACAATGGCCTAACTGTCTGACAAGGAATATGGTAGGAATGCACGTTTGGAACAAAATAAAGTGTTATTGTGTTCGTCGTTGGCATTCTACCTAGCCCTTCAGATTTATAATAAAGAACTTTATAATTGTTATTTTGTTCTGGTCAAATGAAAACAATGAGTTGTTCAAATTATGACAGTATTCCATGTACGATGGATAAGTTATTATAAATCTTTATGGTGAATCACACATGCATAACACCGACGCTAAAATGCCATAAGGCAAATGATGTGAATTCCACTTATTAGTGGAACCGCCATTTAGGTCATGTTAGAAAGAAACGCATGAAGGAACTCCATGCAAATGGATTTTTGGAGTCATTCGATTTTTGAATCGTTTGACGCTTGCAAATCTCTTCTAAAGTGAATGAATAAAATACCGTTCACAGGCCAAGAGTTGAACGGGCAACTAACTTAGTGGAAACATACATGATGATGTATGTGGTTCATTGTGCATAGTTGTTTGCGGGAGATTCTTCTACTTCATGAAAACTTCCAACAATGAATTGAGTATATATATAAGAATATATTTATTCGATAAGGAAGAAGTTTGAAATATTTGAATAGATTCAAATAAATTTCAGCATGAAGTGGAAATCATCGTAATAGAAAAGTCAAATATCTATGATTGGATCATGGTGGAAATATTTGAATTACGAGTTTTTGCGAACATCTAAGAGAGTTATGAAATTGTTCTACAACTCACGTTTCTTGGAGTATCATAGTGATGATGGAGTATCCCAGAGACGTATCCAAACCTTGTTGGGTTAATGATGAGATAAAATAAAATAACGCCATTATATTTTTGTGGATTATGCTTTAGAGATTGACACTTTTACACTAAATAGAGAGTCATCATAATCCGTTGATATGACACCATATGAGTTATGGCATGGGTATAAACCCTAATAGTCCTTTCTTAAATTTTGGTATGCGTAGCATAAGTAAATAAGTTTACAACCAAAATCAGATGAATATCTCTGTTGGTTATCCTAGAGAACTGATTGGGAATTCTTTCCACTATGGAGTCAAAGACAAAAGTGTTTGTTGATGTTTCTTACTTATTTCCATGAAAAAATTTCTAGCGAAATTTTTGAGTGGGAGGACAATGGAACTTGATAAGGTTTATGAACCTGAGCATGATGATCAGAGTAACGCAGCATCGGAAATGGTTCCGGAAGCGGCCACGACGATCATAGCTCCCATGTCTACAAAGAGTTATAGTCATGGAGATCGAAGTACCCATTGAACCTTGTAGGTATGGTTCACTTTGTGATCAAATAAATGATTTGTAGACAAATGATTGATTTTTAACAATAATGACCAACTACATACAAAGAAGTTATGATGGGCCCTGACTCCAAGATAGGTGAATACTTTGTTGAAAGTAAAAAGATCTATAAAATTGATGGACTTGGATGCAATATCCTTGAAGAAGCTCGACTTGTCGAAAAGTTGTTTACGACAAAGTTCAAAGAGTTGACTACAATAAGATTAGATCTTCCGTAGCAATGCTTATAGTCTATATGTATTATTCTAGTAGCAACTACATTTTTTTATGAGATATGTTAGTAGGATGGTAGAAATGCATACCTTCCAGAAGTGTGTATTAAGGATGTATACTAGATACAACCAAGAGTTTTGCTTGTCTGTGGAATACTAGATAGGTATACAAACTTCAATTGGATGAAGTGAGTATCGCGGAGTTGGAATCTTCACCGGATGAAATAGTCAAACAGTTTTTGATTTTATCAGAAATGATCAAGATGCTTGCATCTGCAAGAAATTAAGTGGGAGCGCTGAGACATACTTATAATATTATATGTGGATGATATATCATTGATAT
Organism: Lolium multiflorum; assembly: GCA_030979885.1. NCBI lineage: Eukaryota > Viridiplantae > Streptophyta > Magnoliopsida > Poales > Poaceae > Lolium > Lolium multiflorum. Next base: position 243,827,285 of record CM061747.1, read on the forward strand.
AAATGATTTAATTATGTACTTCATGTGAATAAAAGGTTTCATTGAGAATTAACTTTAATGAAAGGATATTGACTAAAACATATTTAGCGTCAAGATCTATGAAGATAGATTGAATCGCATAATAAGTTTAAGTCAAAGTACATAGAATGAATATTGAAACAATTCAATACACAAATGTTAAGAAGGTGTTCTGTTTCATGTGAAGGTTTAACAAGACTTGAGTGTATTTGACACTCAATGAGTAAAACACATGAGTGATTTTAGATCACAAATAATATGTACAAAATCAGATGTCCTGTGCTCTAAAGTGTTATGAGCATATACCAGAATGATTCATGTAATGATCATTGGACAACAGTAAGAATATTCTTGAGTACTTTGGAAGAGCCAAGGATATATATATATAGTTTTGTATGAGGTAATGACAAACAAATCAATGTAAGGCGTTGCACCGATATTAGTTTGGTCACATATAAAAATAAATTTCAATCTCAATTAGGCTAAGTGTTGATTAAAAGGTAGCACAATGAGCTAGAAGAAGTCTATGCTAGATTTAGATAAGTTCTAAATATTGTGACGGATTCAAGAAAAAAAGGCAGAGTATATCATTGTTTTGACAATGACTAAGGATGTTAAGTCGAGGAGTTCTTTGAGAACTTGGTGTAGTTCTGATAGTGTCAGAACTTTGAAGCTATATTGTGTGTGATAATATTAGTGACTTATTTCAGACCGCGGAATTAAGGTTCCATCAGAGGACTAAGCATATACGATTAATGCCGACTCATTTGGAAAATGAGTGATGCGTGGAGACGCAAATGAATTGCAAAATACATACGTTTCTGAGCGTGTCAGATTCGTTGACTGAAACCTCTCCCGTGAGCAAAACATGATAAGCACCAGAAGACCAAGGTGTTATATCTTTACAAATGTAATCTAGATTATTGACTCTAGTGCAAGTGGGAGACTGTTGGAGATATGCCCAAGAGGCAATAATAAAAGTGTTTATTGTTATATCTTGGTGTTCATGATAAATATTTGCATCCCATGCTATAATTGTATTAACCGAAACATTGATACATGTGTGTTATGTAAATAACAAGGAGTCCCTAGTAAGCCTCTTGTATAACTAGCTTGTTGATTAATAGATGATCATGGTTTCGTGATCATGAACATTGGATGTTGTTAATAACAAGGTTATGTCATTGGGTGAATGATATAATGGGCACACACCCAAATAAACATAGCATATGATCAAGTCATTAAGTTCATCTTGCTATAAGCTTTCGATACATAGTTACCTAGTCCTTCGACCATGAGATCATGTAAATCACTTACACCGGAAGGGTACTTTGATTACATCAAATGTCATTGCGTAAATGGGTGATTATAAAGATGGGATTGAGTATTCGGAAAGTGTAAGTTGAGGCATATGGATCAAGAGTGGGATTTGTCCATCCCGATGACGGATAGATATACTCTGGGCCCTCCGGGTGGAATGTCGTCTAATTAGCTTGCAAGCATGTGACTAGGTCACAAGAGATGACATACCATGGTACGAGTAAAGAGTACTTGTCGGTAACGAGGTTGAACTAGGTATGGAGATACCGATGATCGAACCTCGAACAAGTAAAGTATCGCGTGACAAAAGGAATCAGTATCGTATGTTAATGGTTCAATCGATCACTAAGTTATCGCTGAATGTGTGGGAGTCATTATGGATCTCCGGCCAGGTCCCGCTATTGGTTATTGATCGGAGAGGAGTCTCGATCATGTCTGCATAGTTCACGAACCGTAGGGTGACGCGCTTAAGGTTCGATGTCGTATAATAGATTCAGAATATGAGATGGAGACCGAATGTTGTTCGGAGTCTCGGATGGGATCCAAGACATCACGAGGAGGTCCGGAATAGTCCGGAGAATAAGATTCATATATGGGAAGTCATTTTCAGGGTTACCGGAAAAGTTCAGGATTTTTCGGTATTGTACCAGAGGTTCTAGAAGGTTCCGGAGGGTACCATAGTGTGGCCCACCTATCCCGGACGACCAACATGGACCGAAGGGGGTCACATAGGCCCACATGGGCTAGGCACAGCAGCCCCACAAGGCCCATGCGGCTGGATCAAGTGGATAAGATCAAATCCCTTGAAAATAGGGACTTAACTTGGGGGGAAAGTTGCCCCTCCTTTTTTGGCCGAACCTTGGGCTTGGAGGAGGGGCCAAGGCAGCCCCACGCCTATATAAGAGGGAGGGGAGGGTTGGGGCGCAACACATCATCCCCAAGCCCTAGCCGCCCCCTCTCCTCCTTCTTCCTGCGCAGGCTTGCCCTGGGAATTTCTCCTCCACCTCCACCACCACGCCGTCGTGCTGCTGAGATTCCGAGGGGATCTACCACACCTCCGCTGCCCGTTGGAATGGGGAGAGGACGGGCTTCATCGACACCGTACGCCCGACCGAGTACGGAAGTGCTGCCGGATTGCAGCACGGGACGATCGACTACATCAACAACGAGATCTAATCTCGTAGGCGTTGGAATCTTCGAGGGTTAGTCTCACATACATCTCGTTGCTTAGATCTTGGTAGATTAGATCTTGCTTCTTTCTAGATTGGATCTTGGTTTTTGTTCATGTTCACGGTAGAAATTTTTTGTTTTCCATGCAACGAACCCATCACCAATCACTCTGGACATGTAAAATTTTCTTATTGAGAATACGCTCAACATGTTTTTGAAATTGAAAGTTTTTTGAAACACATCAGATTTGCGTTTGAGCAAGTAAAGCCATGTAAAACGATTATAAGCATCAATAAAACGGACATAATACTCATCTCCACTAACAGAAATTTCGGCCGGGCCCCATACATCTGAATAGATAATCTCAAGAGGGGCTGTAGTAACACGACTAGAAAGCGAAAAAGGTTGTTGATGACTCTTGCCTTGCTAACATGCATCACAAATTACAACTTTATTAACTGACACTGGGGGAAGCTCATAACGATGCAATACATGCTGAACTATTGGGATAGCTGGATGACCTAGGCGAGAGTGTCACTGCTCACGCGACACCTTGACACTGCTGAAAACTTGCTTGATGGATGACAAATCGATATTGTAAAGACCTTGACGACATCCCCCTCTAAGAAGAATTGCTTTCGAAGCCCGATCGTTAACAAGAAAATACTAAGGGTGAAATTCAAAAAACACATTGTTGTCAAGAGAAAATTTCTTAACAGATAGAAGATTGCGAGTAACGGAAGGAACATGGAGAATACTATTGAGATGAAGTGGATGTGAAGATGTAGAAATAGTAGAATGACCAATATGTGTAATGTGCATACCTTGTCCGTTGGCTGTTTGGACATGTTCCTTGCCAATGTATGGTTCCTTCATGGTAAGCTTATCAAGATCATGTGTGAGGTGGTCCGTCGCACCAGTATCCACATACCAATGCGGATCAAGCGGATATGAAGATGTATATCCTCCATGAGTAGTAGCCGTGGTGAAGAAGGCAGCGATTTGACGATCCATGTACCGACCATCAGTACCAGCACCCAAGTAGTTGCGCTGGAATCTTTTAAAATAGCAAGACACCACATGTCCCATCTTGGAGCAGATTTGGCACAACGACCGGTTACCACTACCGCCAGGAGAAGGACCACGCTGGCCAGAACGGTGCGCCATGTTGGGTGATGAAGGGTAGGGCGATGGAGATGGATGATTATCTGGCTTGCTGGTGTAGACCGGTTTACCCGCAGCAGGTCGCGAGTTAGAACGAGGATAGCTGGGGCGACCACCACCTGAACGTGCAATGTAGTTAGCCATGTGAACATTTGCACCCAGTTCCGCACGACGTGCTTCAACCCGCTGCTCGGTAGACATAAGCTGGGCATAGAGGTCATGCGTAGGTCTAGGGATCAGTAGCTGCGCGAGCCCCAACAAGCTGAGCTAGGGCGTCATAATCAGCATCCATGCCATTCATCAGGTAGTTGTTGAACTCGTCAGGTCGTAATGGTTGCCCGATAGATGACAGGACATCAGCCATAGACTTCACCTTGTTGAAAAAGGTAGCCACGGTGGTATCAAGCTTCTTCACCTTCAAGAGGTCGCCACGGATATGCATCACACGCGCCGTGGATTGTGATGCAAAGCTCGCCGAGAGGATTTCCCAAGCATCACGCGACATGACGAACATCATCACCATCCCGATCACGGATTCAGAGAGAGCAGACAAGCGCAGACAAAATCGTTTGGTCTTGTTGGTGCCACACATAGTATAGAGGGTATTGGGTATGGTAGCAGGAGCTCCTTGATCGGCCACCTTCGGATTTGGAACTTCAGGAGATGGACATGGGAGAGATCCATCAACAAAACCAAAAGGCAGATTGCTTTGCAGTATCGAGACGACCTGAGCACGCCAATAAAGATAATTATCATCGGTTAACTTGATGGTGATTTGATTGGCCAGGCAAATTGGTGTTGCCGGTGCTGCAGACATGACGGCGCCAACGTCGACGCTCACGGACATGCCGTTGCTGTGAGACGATGAAGCGGAGCTGAGCGCCCCGGAGGTAGCACTGTTGCATGTTGATTGACGTGGTTTGGGCCATGGAGTAGGCATAGGCTCAACGAGGATTGATGGAGGGTAGGTGGTAGCTTGGAACGGGTCTAAGGTTTAGAAGACCATCGGCTCTGATACCATGACAGAGACAAGGATCGGTATGGTAAGGGGAACAACACGTACCCAATATGGGTCGGCCTCCTGTATATTTATAGTAGAGTAAAGTACATAGTTACAATAGTATACAACACCTAACCGGTACATATACAAGGTAGTATACAGCCCTAATACATGGTTTATCGATACGCACTGTCAGATGGGTGCATGTTAAAAATACTTCGAGATTGTGCCTTCAATTTCTCAAAGGTTTGCTGAAATGCATACCAATGTGTTGCCAAAAATAGCATGTGTAGTAGCAGTAAAAAAAGTACGAGGGAAACGGGGTAGTAGGATGAACGCAGTGGCCATCCGGTCAGAGGGCATCAAACATATTTTTGTCATGTCAAACGATGGATGCCCCATTTGGGCTGCTGCCACCAGCAAGGCAGCAAGTTCCTGGCACGCACCAATCAACCAAACCAACCCCCGACCTGCTCTGCCTGTTGAAGCGCCAGCCGACCAACCGGGTTCCGGACACGATAAAGTCGTGAAGCCGAGACACCGGCGCAGCCAAGTCGTCGCGAACTCCCTCGCCTCGCAGAGTCGCAGCCCGCTAGCTAAGCTCCCAGACGCCGCCGTCGCTCTCACCACCGGCAGCCGCTCACCTGGCTCCACGACCCACATATAGTAGTATCATATAGCACACCGTGCCGATGGATCCCCGCGCCACCGCCGACGCGGCCAGTTCTTCCTCGCTGCGGAAGCGGCTCTCGGTCAACACCTCGTCGTCCCCGAGCAGCGGCAGGGAGCGGGAGAGCAAGGCGCGGCAGGAGATGGATCGTGGGGACGCGGAGATGGGGGCGGCGGAGCCGATGAGCCCGGCGGGGCGGCTGTTCCGGGAGACGCACTTCAACTGCTACATCGTGGCGCTGCTGGGGCTCGGCGCGCCGGTGGACGTGCCGGCGGCGCGCGCCGGGCTGGAGGCCACCCTCGTCCGCCACCCCAGATTCTCCAGCGTCCAGGTACGTTCCCCTGGCTCGATCGCCGCCACCTCCGTCCGTAGTTTCTTCCCCGCTGGCTGGCCTCCTCGCAACTTGCGCAAAATTAAAGAAAGGACAGCTCGCCTTCCGACGATCGGAGATCACATGACGCTGACTCGCCGAGTCCTGGAAAGCGGACCACCGCACACATGCTCCCCGTCCGGCGCGGCAAAGGTCTCCATCGATCGTGCGTGCAGACCACGAGACGAGCAGCCTGCCTTGATTCTGAATCCGAACGGGCTGCCTCCGATTGAGCCAGCACTCCCTCTCGCAGCTTCGGAGTCAGACAATAGGCATCTGATGCGAGCTTTGTGGGAGAAGAAAACGAATCAGGCAAAGCACTGCCTTTAAGCCGTCTTAATCCACCCTCGTCTATTTTCCTATTTTCCTAGTGCTGGCTTCCCTTTCTGGTGGGTTCATTTCACACTTTAATTAATCGGCTGGAGCAAGTCGCCGTACGGGCAGAGAAGAGTGGATGTCGATGGGTTACATGTCTGCATGACAATCGTCCATCACTTCCGGCGTCGCCGTGGACGCAAGGGGAACCGGCCGCCCAGAGGTTGGCTGCACCGGCCGGCGACGTTGCCCATCACGATAACATATTTCACTTTGCTGTCGCCACCTTCCGTCGTTGGGCCCTTTCCACTCTGTAGCAAGAGGCCCATGTTCTGTTCTGAAACTGCCAAACTGGAATGGTCACCGGCTCAAGAATCGTCGACCAGCTTTCGATTTGGAACACAGCAGGTCAGCAGCCAATCTAGACCATGCCAATTTCAGGAGAAAACTAAGGATGTGAAACCATAGGCCCGGGGGCCACCACCAGTTGACTGTAACCAGTCCCTCCTTTTCATTGACTAAAAAAACGATTGTCTTTGACTAAGAATTGATGCATCTACTACCACCGTTCCATAAAATAAGGTGTATAGTTTTTTTTTTTAAGTCGAGCAATGTAAATTTTAACAAATCTTGTAGGAACACTTACTAGAAAACTATGACACTTAGTAGTATATAATATGAAAATGCGTGTCATGATGTACCTAATGAAATTGATTTGGCATAGTGATTGTTGATATCTTTTTCAAAAAACTTGGTCAAAGCTTACGTTGTTTGACTTTTAGAAAAAGTTGGCTTATTTTAGGGAATGAAGGTACTTCCTCCCTGCCGGCCTGCCATACTGTAGTGCATAAAAGATTTTTTGAAGTGAAGCGGTGTAAAGTTTGACCAGATTTATTGAGAAAAGTATATGTTCTGACAATTAATAAATTTACCAAACCTTACATTGTTTGATTTTTAAAATCCTATATGCACTACATTTGGGTAATGACGGAGCAATATACAAGTAATATTTGATACAAATTCGTAGAAGTAGAAAGTATTTTTCAATATGAATCTAAGAATATTAGTTATGTACTATCTAATTGGGATATGGTTGCTATATTCTTTTGGAAAATGTTTCATTTAAAATGTGCGCGCATATTATTCATAGGAACGGATGTACTACCGCATTTCCATTATTTCTATCGTGATTTTGGTGCAAATTTAAACTAAAACCACGATAAGAATGTCGGAACGGAGGGGTGGTGGTAAAGAATAATGGCCGGACAACAACTCATCCAATAGAATCCAGATTTTTTGAATTTTCCTTTACTACTATTATAAAATCATGAATTCATAATTATAATTATAATTATAATTATAATTACTATTATTTTCTTTAATTTTTGAAATAATTCATGTTTTGAAAATTTTCAAAAATAATATGGTCTCAACCTGGCCAAAACCAACTACCGGCCTGGCCAAGTGCCAAGCATTTTGGAGGTGTTGGCCAGGATAAAGCACTTGTCGATTTTGGCAAGGCTGGCGAGTATCAGTTGGTTTTGGCTAGGCTGATAATGCCATGTACTATGTGTAGCAAAAGGGAACCAATGAGACATATGATGCAGTTTAATACATAGTAGAGCATCGATATTTGTTGTCAGAAGAAAGAAGCAACGCATCTTGTTGGTTCGGTTTCAAAGCGATGCTAAGCAACATAATATACTGTCAAGCCTGACACAGATAGGAAGAGGAGCAACCGAGAGCATAGGGGCAGAAACAGACAAAGGAAAAGCAATTTCCTGCAGAAAATTGGGATCCATATTTACTGCCGCGATTGATTCCATACATAGCAACCGTTTCTATTTTTGAATCGTTTTCCACATAGTACATGGTTTAATAAGTTCTAGTTGGATTCGGCCTAGCAAAGACCGTATTATTTATGAAAGTTCTCATAAACGCGTATTACTTCTAAATTTGTTTTAAAAAATGTGATGTTTCTTTTTTAAAAAAACCGAATTCATTGCGACGGGTACATCCTAGGCGTAGACACATGCACGGATCATGAATCACGCAGGACCAGAAAGCTGTTGCACGTCCAAATCAAGTTTCCTTTCCTATCCCGGCTCTCTGTTTTCTACGTGATCCAAGTGATGTGGGCTTGCACGTAACACGCGCTGCCTCGCAGGTGTCGGACGATGTCAGGAAGAACGCCAAGCCGCGGTGGGTGCGGACCAAGGTGAACCTTGACGACCACATCATCTTCCCTCACCTCGACCCCGCCGCCACCTCGGCGGACCCGGACAGGGCGGTGGAGGACTACGTGTCATCCCTCTCCACGCTGCCAATGGACCATTCCCGCCCGCTCTGGGAGTTCCACGTCCTCGACTTCCCCACCTCCGAGGCCGCCGCCGCCGTCGCCATCCGCATGCACCACTCCCTCGGCGACGGCGTCTCGCTCATCTCCCTCCTCATGGCCTGCACGCGCAGCGCCGCCGACCCCTCCAGGCTGCCTGCACTGCCGCCGTCAAGCTCCGGTGCCGGCCGCCCGGCACTCTCGGCCGGAGTTCTCGCTCTCGCGGCGTGGGTCTGGTCGCTCGTCGTGCTCGCGTGGAACACGCTGGTGGACGTGATGCGCTTCGTAGCGACGTCGTGGTTCCTGCGCGACGCGCGCACGCCCTTCATGGGGACAGAGGGCGTCGAGTTCCGGCGCAAGCGCTTCCTCAACTGCACCGTCAGCCTCGACGACGTCAAGTTCGTCAAGAATGCCATGAAGTGTGTAAGATTCTTCTTCTTCCTCAGCTAATTGTTATCAGTACAACTGAACCTGTATATTTCAAGTTCAGTGTACTGAAGGATCTAGCTGAATGCTGCTTATGGTGTGTGCTTCTGCAGACTGTCAATGATGTGCTGATTGGAGTGACCTCTGCAGCGTTGTCACGTTATTATTTCCGCAAGACCGGTGAGTCCGCGAGTGACGCTCTTCAGTTGATCGTCATGTCTGCTGTATAGTGTACTTACTAAAATGTGTGCTAATTTGATCCTTTTTTTTTCTGTTCTGAAGCTTCTCCGGATGGAACCAGCACCGACGACAGTAGAAAAGCACACAAGAACATCCGGCTTCGATCGGCTATGCTTGTCAACATCAGGAAAACACCCGGCCTATATGTAAGCCTTACTAATCTACTGAAATTCTCAACTTTACTTTAGCGACACAAACCAGACACTCGCGGTTTTCGGCACAATTATATCTGAAATTTGCTGTTCTGGCTTGAGCAGACATTAGCGGAGATGATGGATTCTAGCAAGGACAACGATGTGAAATGGGGGAACCAAATTGGTTACATCGTGCTCCCGTTCCACATAGCGATGCACGACGACCCTCTCGAGTACATCCGGCAGGGGAAGAAGACGGCCGACAGGAAGAAGAGTTCGTTAGAAGCTGTCTTTACGTATTGGAGCGGAAATCTAGTGGTCAAACTCCTCGGCATTAAGGTTCACTGTCCTCTCCTCCATTTTGATATCACCATGCTCACTTGAATTAGCAACGCTCTGCAAATCTGGGAACTACAAACGATACTGAATTTTGTCTGGTAGTTGATATATCTGAACTGTCTTAGTCTGCAACGGACTCTGCTAATTAGTAATTAAACGTGCAACTTTGTGCAGGCAGCGGCAGCTCTCTGCTACGGCATGTTCACTAACACCACCATGTCCTTCTCGAGCCTGGCCGGACCTGCCGAGAAGGTCGAGTTCTACGGCCACCCCATCGTCTACATTGCCACCAGTGTCTATGGGCATCCGCACGTAAGCACTTCCTCGTTGTTAATACTACGTATTACTGACGGGGTCTACCCCCTAAAAATATTACTGACGAGGTTGAACAGCGGCACAGGTTCCTTATTCTCGTAGGCTAATTATTTGATTTGATTGTGTGTAGGCTCTAACTGTACATTTCCAAAGTTACATGAACATCATGAAGCTTGTCCTCGCAGTGGACGATGAGCAATTCCCGGACTCTCATCAGCTACTGGATGACTTCGCTGAGTCCCTCAGGCTTGTCCGACATGCAGCTTCAGCCCAATCGTAGAAAGAGCTCAACTTAGAATTTAGGTAGAAGTTCCCCTAAAAAAAAGGTAGAAGTTAGAACTTGAGGAAGGCTGCTAAACTGCAAGCACACGCACGCACATTGTTGTTCTATTGTCAACAACAACCTCTCTTCACTAATATAAGACGTTTTGGCAAAGTAATTTGGTTTGCCAAAATGTTTTATATTAGTGAACATGGGAAGTAATTTGTATATCTTAGTGTCTTGGTGATAGTATGATACTTCACCAATCACAAAGCACACATCAATTGATTTGTGGGCAACTATTTCGCTGATCCAAAATGTATGTTCTTTTAGCATTTTGACCAATCAAACATTTCTTAGTCTAACCATTAGTTGCTTTGCAAACATGTTATACCAAAGCGGGTGAGGACGAGGGGAGCGTCAGGGATGGGAGCGTTGGGGAATTTGCTTCTGTCGGGGTGGATGACCTAGTCGCAATGAAGACCGGTGGCGGGAGTGTTACAAAACCATGCAATAAAAGTAGATCAAACAAAGAACAAGAACACATATTTTACGTGGGAAACCCAAAGGGGAAAAACCACAGAATGCACGGCGGCGCTCTCACTATAACGGGAGGAGTATTACAATACACGAGAGGATAGATCCTCTACGTGCTATCAATATGGTGTATCTCTCTCACATCTATTCTATGACTACTTGGGACTATATAAACAACTCTCTTTCTTGGCGGACACGAGTCTAGCACGGTTGGTACGCTGTAGTCCTTTAGGAGTCCTTCCATAGTACACACTAGTAGAAAAATGGCCTATAATCTCGGTTTATAAGGGCCTTTAGTCCCGGTTTTGGAACCGGGACTAACCATCCGGGACTAAAGGCCCTCCCCTTTAGTCCCGGTTGTAAAACAAACCGGGACTAAAGGTCCCGCCACGTGGGTTGCTGGCGCGCGTCGAGAAAATGACATTTAGTCCCGGTTTGTAACAGCAACCGGGACTAAAGGAAATTTGTTAATTTTTTAAATCCATTTTGTTATGCCCAATTATTTTTCGCTCCTATTTTATTTCTATTTCTTTCAGAATTTCTAGTATTTCAGTTATTTAACTAGTTTAGTCTCTAACTACACTTACAATCTCTAGTCAAATTACTTACCCGTGGTCCCGCTTACAATCTCTAGTCAATCTCTAGTATTTCAGTTATTTAACTAGCACGCTTAACTTCCAAGTTCCTTTCCCATCCTGCTTCCAAGTGCTTCGCGCGCATGTTGTGATACTAGTATCATATCAATCCTATTAACATGTTGATCGATGTCACACTTATTTATTGTTCAAATTCCAAATAATTATTTTAATAAACAAAACTAATGACGTAATAACATGTTGTTATAATTATATTTTTTATAAATATTATTATTTTAATTTGTATTATAATTGTTTTTTAATATTAATTTTTTAATAAATTTTTTTGCCAAACTTTGAAAATCTAAAAAATTGGCTAACTTTATGGTTAAGTAATAGTAATCTTTATGCAGGATGAAATTATTAATTTATAAAATATAAGAAAATATAAATCCTGAATTTCTGGACAAAACTAAAATCTTCCTGCTTTCATATTTTTATTTGGAATTTTGAGAATCTAAAAATTGACTAACCGGGTAAATCCCGGTGAATTCGGATGTAACTTTTTCCCACGATGATTTTGATATATTATACGTTTTTTTCGATGTCGTATGCAAAAGTTAATGCGGTTTTACCATTTTTAAAATCTTTTTTGCAAAAAAAGTGAAAATTCAAATTTGTTAATTTTCCCTAATAGTAGGTTGCATATACAAGAATCTGAAAACATTTTTTTTTTGAATTTTCTATCATTTTCTTTTCTATTTTACAGTGTTAAAAAAGGCGATCCACAGGGGGGGTGGAGGTGCGTGGGGAGCAAAAAAAACCCAAAATCCCTTTAGTCCTTTAGTCCCGGTTGGTAATACGAACCGGGACTAAAGGCTTTTGCCCCCACCCCTTTAGTCCCGGTTGGTATTACGAACCGGGACAAAAGACCCCAAACGGACCGGGACCAAAGGGTTTCCACGATGAACCGGGACCAGTACCCCTCATTGGACCCGGTTTAGTTCAAAACCGGGACTGTTGCTCCCAGGGGCTTGGGACAAAAGGCATATTCTCCACTAGTGACAACAGGTAAACAAATTTCGGGTCATATTCAACAATCTCCACCTTGAGCCGAAATCCCTTGCAACAGTCATAGATAGCATTCAACTCCTCAACTAAAGTCATCACAAGTAAACCTTGTGCCTTGAAACGTCCATAGGACTAATAAACTTATCATGAAGTTAAATTGAGCATATCAATCTTGGGTCATCCAAAAAACAACACAGCTGTCAACAAACAATACAAACAAACTTGGATCTCCAATAGAACCCAACAAAAGTCTGAGTATGTGCCACTGACCTCAAAGAAAACTGAAACTGCTCAATCATCAAATAACATAAGTCATCATATCTCATGTGGTGCCTAAGTGAGTGCATAGCTCGTAGTGCAACATATTTGTGCACATAACATTGTGAAGAACTCATCTCATGGAATCCAAACGTGCTACAAACCAGAAAGCACAAACCTCAGCAAACATACTCATGCAAGAGCATCTGGTACGAAGGGCATCACGTACACCAAAAACTGCCGATCTGTAATGGTCAATGAAAAATCCATGACATGGTCAAAACTGTCTCTGTAGAACAACTGTCGGATAAAAAAAACCTCGACATGCAATGGAGCTTCAACTCTGCAACAGATCTCTCTTGAAAGAGCATAGACAGCTGAATTACACTGAAACTAACAGTACTAAATGTTGTAGTATCTAGCAGAAAAACGCTGCACCTCAAAAATCATCATCACGAACTTGAGTAACAAAGCAAGACCTTCACATGTATAACAACATAAAACTCGGAGAGAAAATAGTATAATGCTGGCTACCAACAGGCATAAAAATAACTGAATTTTGTTCTTCATATAATTGCAGCAACATAACATCTGAAATTTCCATCCATAATATCCCCCGGCAGGCTACAAATCACCAAACTCCACCTTAAACTGAAAACTATCAAAAATTATGATCATACCAGCGGCAAAACATCGAATATAGGTGAAACGGAATCTTTTCTTTTCTCCTCGTCAGTCAAACAACAATATGCTTATTTCTGAAAATATCCAGTGCCCTGCATAAATGGCTTGCGCCAACAAATGTCCGCATCTTAACTTGCCATAGAAAAACCTTTGTCACCATTGAGCAGCGAAGTATCCAACTTCATGGTAGCCATGAGTAGATTAATCTGTGGTGCAAAGTAGTACAAGTTTAATAGAAAAATTCTTTGCAGAATTAAATTTGTGGAGCGACAGACATAAAATAGAATATATAGCACCTGGTTTATCTCGGTTGTGGATGGAAAACGGAGAGAGAAAAATAATCTGAACTACTATTTCTGGGATTTCACGTCAAACAACATAAGAGCAAGTTCAATAGTATAGTCAGCTGATAGCTATAAGCAATATGCCACATCATTTATAACCAACATATAGCTAGCATGTACAATAGTTGGCTCTAAGAATGCACTACTTTATGAATACATGGCCCACTATTTAGTCTCACAAAGTGTCTAAAAGCACGTGCTAGAGCTGGCTATTGCATTATAGCCCACCCAACTTCGCTATCTTCTTCTCGCTCCTCCAACTAATCATATATATTATATTTAAATCCTTATAGCCTGCTGACTAAGCCTTATTGTACTTACTCTAAGCACAGCAGATTGATTTTGACACCTTTGGGACTTGAATCCGTGCGTGGCGATCTGGTAACCCACTCACGTACAGCTTTGGTTGGTACTGCCGCACGGCTCACTGGATCGTGGCTCTGGCTCGTAGCTAGGGATGTCACCTGTAGGTTACGTGTACGGGTAGAGCCATTCCATATCCGTACCCGTCACCTTCAATCTTATCCATCATCCGTACCCATACTTGTCAACGGGTACAAAATTTTCCCATACCCATCACCCGGTAGGGTACATGGGTACCCGCAGGTAAAAATACCTGCATTTACAACACATCAAATTGATAAAAAATATGACAAGAGGTGAAGCGATCCTAAATAAGGGTCTAATCCTCACTAAACTACCAATGATTGTGAGACCATAAAGCATGAGGTTCAGCCTAGCAACATGAAAGCATGATTAGGGAAAAAATAATTAGTTTACAACATTACAATGACCCACTTGTTAAATTTAGATGGGTACAAGGGTACGCGGGTATGGGTTATATGATCCTATACCCGTACCCACTCTACCCGATGGGTACGATTTTTCCCATTTACAAACCCATGGGTAATATTTTGTCCCATACCCGTACTCCTATTGTGTTTTCACCCGGCCGGTAGCGGGTCATGGGTACCCATTGCCATCCCTAAATAGAGCCATATAAAATACTCACCGGATTGGGGGCAGCAGTTCTTGTCGGACTCAGAAATGGAATAATTGGCCGCCAAACTTTCCTCTTACAGCTGCAATCGCAGCGGAACTCGATAATCTGGGAAATATCAAAAAGCGGCGCTTAGAACGCTTGTTGAAGCTCTGCTTGATGCCGCAAGACGCGGCTGTTGATCTAGACGACGCGGTGCTGCCCGACGAGCACAACGGAGAAGTTTCTTGGGGCAGCAGATCGAGTTTGAAACCTTGTGCTCTGATATCACTTGTTACAAAATCGCGCAATAAAAGTAGATCAAACAAAGAACAAGAACATGGATTTTTACGTGGAAACCCCAAAAGGGAAAAATCACGAAACGCACGGCGGCGCTCTCACTATAATTGGAGGAGTATTACAATACACGAGAGGACAGACCCTCTACGTGCTATCAATATGTTGTATCCCTCTCACATCTATTATATGACTACTTGGGGGCAAACAACTCTCTTTCTTGGCGGACACAAAATAGAGTTGTAGATGTGCTACGTCTAGCACGGTTGGCACGCCGTAGTCCTTTAGAACTCCTTCCATAGTACAACAGGTAAATAGATTTCGGGTTATATTCAACAGGGAGGGGACAAAAGCAAAAGTGTGGTTATCCAGTTACGGTTTGTTTGGGGACCCAGGATGGATCTAGGTTGGCTGCGGGGACATCGCCCGGCTGGGCCTTGGGCTGGCCTAGCTGGTTCGGAAGGTTTCTCTTCCCCTATTTTCAAAGCCACTTGCACTAAATGCTCCTAAATATGGTATCTTTCGAGACATTTTACTTAAAACTTAAAACGTTTCTAAAAATAGCATGAGCCTAACTATATTGATGCATATTTTGGATTCAGATTCTAGAATTACAAATTTGAAGCATATCTACATAGTAGAAAGACCCTATTTTCAGAGGCACATTTACAAGTGCCTCAAAAGATACTATTTATAGAGGCACAGCGTAAAACTGCCTCTAAATATACTTATTTTTAGAGACACTTCATCTAAATGCAACTAAATATGGTATCTTTAGAGGTACTTCACCTAAGATACCCCTAAATAAAGCATAACTAATGGCAACATTTGTCTAAATGCCTCTAAAAATCACCTTTAGAGGCAGTTTCATAATGTGCCACAACGGGAACTGCACGTAAAAATCTACTCTCCCATAGCGTAGTTGTAGTTAAAAAAAGTGTTGTTGCAATCTGATTCTTCTAAGGCCAAATCTCAAATTGTGGATCTATCAACTATTTTTGTGACCATGAATAAGTTAACTCGTAGATGTATTTATATTGAACTTTCTTACTTCATTATTACTCATCTTGACGTTCAAGAGATGCAACACTCGATAACTAGATACTTTTTTATCACCTATAACTAGTAGAAGTAATAAGATATACAAGCTCATTAGTATTAGTACATATTAAGATACACATTTTTCTTGTTTAATATTTATCATCACAATTATATTTTTAGTGCTAAAAATAATGATTTTGGTTTATTACTTATATGTGATAAACATTTTTTTTTTGAAACGGGGGCAAAAATATTTTCCATTATTATTAAGAAGAAGAGAATTGCTCATTTAATTGGCAAAAAAGGCGAACGAAAAGGCGACCGCCCTGGACCATGAGATCTTAGAGGCGCACCTAGCTAACCTCGCAACCAACACATGTCGCACACATACATCCGAAGAATTACAATGGATTTCATTATATAACTTAGAAAACCAAACTAGGACATTATGCATGTGTAAGTTTTTCCTAAATGTGTCCTTAAATATCTACAGAATTTGGTAGAGTGTTTTACAATGTATGGATCTAAAACATAACTCGAAAGGGGTTTCTAGAATACAAGATTGTCAAGCTTACATGAAATTAATTAGGTAATTTCATATTGGCTTCTCCAACTAGTAAGTTGTACATGTTTCTTGCTCCCATATAGTGGGCGAGAATATACTAATATCGCGGAGATACCAATTATACTTAGAATATGCACCCACCGAAGGTATCAGTTTGATAAACACTAATCAAGAAAGCAAAAAAAGGTGAAAAATATCCCGCCACATTGATCAATCACTCGCAACAACATCACTGTAACCACCACCAATGACAACACCCGAACTATAAAATAGGTTCTCCAAAAGAAATGCATCCCAGAAAGGAACAATGGAGAAGCTTGCCGTTGCCCGATCGAAGATTTCATGTTTTCACCCTCGAGAAATTTTGAGTTCACATAAATAATGCCTTCAACAAGGGCCTTGCCAGGTGACTTGGGGGTCACCACGACAACGCTCATAAGTTATGGATTCTTTGGCATGCAAACAACACAACACATGGGACACGATTTACATTGCTTTAGGCCCCTGGAGGAAACACACTACGTGCTACTTGTCTGCTCTTGATTAATGATGATTCGGGTTAAAATGTCGCCGTGATGGCTATGGTGTGATCTAGATGAGGTATCGTGGATTCGTCCTTCCCGTTGACTCCTCCTGATCCTTATGAAGGAGGCCAGGTCTCAGAACTTCGGGTCGGTAACACGTTCGGGTTCCTGGGCTTTGGTTGTCATTGTGTCTCGGGCTTCATGGGCCTTCGGTTGGACCGACCTGAAATGATAATAGTGGGTACCCGATGGGTATGCACACGACAGTAGCACCCGAGTGTCTAGGGGAGTCGTAGACTCTCGTAGATACTTAGCAGTCATAAGCTCAATCCAAGACGTGCGATATATAAGGTGTCACTACCAACGTGTTGAGCTGCTACTACGACAGATGTCGCAATGTCATTTGACAACGTGTTAATCTTTTGTTGGAACATGTGTACACCACCAATTTGCATAAGCAGCGACACATGTAGATCAACTCATGCCACGTGTCAACAATGGAATGTGCCTCCTTTCCTCAGGTAGCCAACCCACGTATTCGATGATGTCACGTGACTGGACTGATAGCTCAACCATTGTCCTGCCACATCAATCAGTGGCCCGACACCTCCATAATCTGTCTGACACGGTGGTCGCCAAAGGGGAAGCCGCCCCACGACGGTTATTCCCGTCACGTCAGGCGTGTTTCGGGCTTGGACTTGCCCGTCACGGATCCACGACGGTTGCGCCAAAATGTTAGCCTGGCCATATGTGATGCAGGATTGCCCATGAATTTTAAAACCGTTAGTATCACGTGTATGTGGCGGTATTTTTACATTCGCTGACGAAGTCAAATCGTCAGCAAAAACAGACTATGTTGTAATGCATGAGTTGCAATTGAGATTTTTCCAGTTATATGTGGGGGTTTGCAACTGAGAATTTCAGTTACACATGAGGTGTAGTTGAGTTTTTTCCAGCTACTGTGTAGTCAGCTCAAAACTGTGTAGTCAAATACATGTATTCATACGAATTTTTTGTGTTTTTGCATAATTTCTGCCTATGTAGCTAAAAAACTGTGTAGTCAATTGACTACACAGCTATAGCCTGACTCCGCCACTGCAGCTACATACACATGTGTTGCAGCTTAGATATTTTTAGTTACACACAGGATGCTACCGAGTTACATATAGGTTGCAACTAAGATTTTTTTCCCAATTCACACGGTTACAAGATTTTCCCCGTTTCATATATGTTCGAACTAGGATCTATCCTGGTTGCATATGGGTGGTAACTGACAAAGGATTAACTTGTCAATGCCTACGTATCGTAGACTAGGGTTTTGCTGGAAGTAGAGGGCAAGTAGATCTCGAAGGTTTCAGCCAAAAAGTACTCGACGATTATGAAAACTAGGGTTATGTTGACAGTAGATTCGATCCTTTCTTTGCCCCTCGACTCCCCCTTATATAGGAGGCGGAGCCGAGGGTTTCGTAATACACAAGTTAGTTCGGGAGGGTTTCGTACCCAACCCGTAAGATTACAAATCTCTATCTTTCCTAATACAAACTATCTTTCCTTAACACTAAATGGGCTTCCAAGTCTTCTTATTTTTCGAGTCCTGGGCCTTTAGTAAATCCCGGGTACCATCTTTGGCAGGCCATTGGGGATGCCTATGTCAGTAGCCCGAGATTTTTCTTGAATCGAAGAATCGGGAAAATCTCCCATTTTACTCATTACATAATCTTTCGATATGCAAACACTATTTTGTACAGGGATAACGGTAGTTGGGGCTAGTTCATCTGACGGATCAGTACTAGTTAACTGCTCTAGTGGCAATCCGCAAAAACCTACTTCAAGATCACGTCCTGGACATGATCTCGGGATACTGGTGTAAACTTCGACAGGTGCCGCTTAAGGTCTTACCATTCTGTCGAGTCCCAGTCATATTTTATCGGGTACCTAACGCGTCCGTTAGGATTTTTCTTCGTATCTGTTGATACGGAAAATAGTAGCAATCCGCCGTCGGAGACGGTGCCACGCCGCTAACGGATCTGGGGTCTTACCTTCGCAAAGTTTTGCGGCATTCAGAGATTTATTCGCGACTTTTAGCGCTTTGAGAATATTTTATCGAGTGCTTTTCGGCTGCTGGAATAGCACATTTTATCGAGTCATATTTGATGACTTATTTTATCCTCCCGATGGGAGTATATGTAGAGTTATCTGTGTAACTCGAAATATACTCACTCCTACTTCTTTTCTTTTAATGAAAATTCATCGGGCCAACAGCCCCGAGGCTAGGCCAAGGACTTGTGCTTGGGTGTAGGCTCCAGATTAGTTTCCTTTGCCGCTATATTTATAATCCTTCTCGATATTTTTCTATTTATCGGGTGCGCGATCAGCGCTCCCGATGGGAGTAGCCCCGAGGCTATGCACAAGTGCTTGCATTTGGTCATAGGCTCTCTTCAATTCTATCTTGTCATACTCGAAATTTTCTCTTTTCCAGAGTAGCCCCCGAGCGTTTGGGCAAAAACTTGTATTTGATCAAAGGCTCCCGAAATAAACTTGCGTTGTCGATAAACTTTCCAAGCTTCATAGTCGAGCTTTTATTTTACCTTGATGACGTCGTTGCTGATGATAGCCACGATTTCTGTTTTGGAAATATGCGATGACCGCTTCTTTCACTGCCTTGTGGGTCCTAAGTAACCATTATCTTGACACGTCGTTTTAGTGGGGGACACACGTCCTCCGCTTTTTCTGGCGCACGTACCGTAACTTCTCAATGTTAAAATACTGTTTTACCCTCGTCTCCACGTGGTTATCATCTACCGCATACTTTTCCATCCAACGCCGCTTCACCGCACCTCTATATAGATCTCCTTCTTCTACCTCGAGCACTTCCGCTCGCGCCGTTCCCCCTCACCAAAAAACTTCCTCCTGCGCCCCACAACTCGCAGAGCTCATCCCTTGCAGCTGCATTCCTCCGCCATTGTTGATGCCACCGCGTCGCTTAACCAGGCACACCACGCCGAATCGTCAATGGCTGCCGCGGATCTAGGAACAGCGGAGTGGGAAAGGTCCAAGATCACGAACCAGGACATGAATCTCTTGAAGAAGCTGGGATTAGCAAGAAGCCCAAAGCGGTGTGCTTCCCCAGTGAAGAGAGCTACCCAACCCCTCCAATGGGGTATCGGGTAAGTTTTGTTGATCATCTCATCCGCGGTCTTTCCGTCCCCATTCATCCTTTTCTTCGAGGATTGCTTTTTGTTTACGGTCTCCAACTTCACCACCTCACGCCCAACTCAATCCTTCATATTTCCATCTTCATCACCCTCTGCGAAGCCTTCCTTGGTGTCCAGCCTAACTGGGCATTATGGAAGCGCATTTTCTTCTGTCGCCGTAATGGCTCTTCCAATGTCGCCTATAATATAGGCGGCGTTGTTATTTCCGTTCGCTCCTCAGTCAATTACTTCGACGTCAAACTCCCGACTCCGTTCAAGGATGGCGCAAGAAGTGGTTGTATATTCGGGAAGAAAACCATGGATGCGCTGAAGACAATATCCCTCTTTTTGATGGTGCCGAAAAATCCTTCGCCGCCGTTCTTGGGATGCAGAGGCTACCGAAGAAAAAAGCTTCGACAGAGGCCTTGATGACTCGCATCCATGAGTTGCAGAATACTCGTGGCAAAGAAGCTGTCGTATCCAAATTTGTATTTTCTTAGAGCAGAGTGCAGCCTCTTCACCCGCAAAAACCCTCTCGGAATTATGCGGCGATGAAGATACGGATCGTTTGTCGACAAATCTGGAAGCCAAGGATTTGGATAGGCTTGTCCGAAAAATCTCATCTCTCAACAAGAAAGATTCCATCCCTTCCTCTTGTCGTGTAAAACCATACAGCGCCACCAATGCGCTTCCTAAGGTAAACATTGTCGCTATATTTGTCATTGCCGTGCTATTTTTATTGTTACTTCTTTTTTGACATCCCTATTTTTATACAGGACCATCCAAATCTTGTTTCGCTTCCTCCCCTTCCGAAGGTGGAGAAGTCGAAGAAAGGGCGGTTATTGCCGATGATAACCAAGATGCCCCCTCTTTTGTGGGAACCCGATTCTCGAAAATCTGCGGGATCGATGAAAAGGAGGGTGCCTCTGAAGCTGCGTCGGCACAATCTCCTCCTGCTTTTCTCCAAAGAACAAAAGGAAAAGGAATGATGAAGATTCCGGCACCTCCAAGCCCGAAGAAGCTGTTCCTTCACGCGAAGGCAGCTTATGATCCATATCTCGAGACCCTCATCGGTTCGTAAGTCCCCTTTTTTCTCTCTTTTTTTACTTGAAGATTTTTGTCTATATTGCTTTTTATATTGCCGACATTTAATTCGTAGTGATGATGAGGAAGTAGTACCAGCTTCCAATGTGGCGGCTCGAACGAGCACGTCACATACTCTAGTCGCCTCAGACGCCAGTTGAAGGAGAGGAAACTTCGCCTCCTCAACAAAACGTCGGCGCTGCTACTCCTCCTTCAAGCCCCCTTGTCCCTTCACCAAAAAGGGCAAGGGTTGACACAATCCCGGAGCCTACTCTCCAAATAAGTAGCTCCTCTAGCCCTCTCTTGGATGATGTAAGTTCTTAATTTGCTTTGTCATTATCTATATTTCCTTTGTTTGCTTCTGTATGCCATCATTTTCACCATACCGATATTTTCTTTCTTTGTCCTTCCTTGATAGCCTGTGATCAAAGAGCTTCTTCGCATTGGTGCCCAATTCGTTGGGTACCGTGATTATGCCAGTAAAACTGAAGGTAGTGCCTTGTTGCTTCTTTTTTCTTTTGCTTTCTTGCTCCTTTGTTGTCGACGTTTTTAACTAATTTTAACTTTCTTTGCAGAAAAACTGGCAGAAGTCAACGAGCGTGCCGATACACTTGCTCAAAAATTAGAGCAAAGTGAAGAGGCTCGTAAGAAGCCGAGTCAGATGCCGTTGAAGCTAGGCGAGAAGCTGACAAAGCCAAGGCTGATGCTGGTGTCGAAGATCTTCGGAAACGTCTGCATGATGCCGAGACTTCGTTAAGCGAGCACATAACTGCACAAATCGCTCGTGAAGAAGCGATTACTAAACGTCTAAGGACGCAAAATCGTCACTTTGTCAGTAAGTATCTGAACCACTTCATATCCTTTGGATTTTTCTTTTCTGCACTCGTTTGCTGATCGGATTTTTTTTATTTTGTCAGATAAGACCTCGCAAGAATTTGAACTTGAAGATCCCGACAATGATCCTCTTCTTGACGCCGTTTCATTCCTGGAATTTCATGGGACAAGCGCGTGAGGGCATTGATGAAGCCAGGAAGGGCTGTCGCGTCTTTTCCCCTACTTCTTCCCGAAGAAAGAGGAACCCGCAACTTTCCTTGCTCTTGCCAAGTGCTTTAATCCTCCCGAAGATCTTGGGCTGAAGATGCGCCATGAAAATATGAAGGTTGCCGTTGAAAGCACTGTTGCCTTGGTTGCTGATAGTCAACAGACCATTGACTGGGCGAAAGTGGGCAACACGGAGCAGATAGAGCAAGCAAAATGGCGATCATTGATCAAGGCGGCAAAGCTGAATACGAAGAAAATCCTGGCCTATCTCGGGATCAAACCATCTTCAAATCCTAGCTCGTCAAGGCCGGAGGTCTAATTGAATGCCTTTGCCTTTTCTATATTTTGCTTTCTTTATTTCTTTTGCTGTTGTCGCCATTCTAGCCTTGGCGACAATTACTCTGTTAGTCCCTTTGGAGAACTTCTTTTGTAATGACCGTGTAAACTTTCTAGAAAGCAATGAAATTCCTCTTGGTACTATCATTGATCCGGGAATTTTCTTTTCCAGTTAATATTTGATAATTATTCAACCAATCCTTGCTCTCCCGATGCTGCGCCTGCGTCTTCCTTCTCGAAGAAAGTAAAAGCCGATGATAATCTCCTTGAAGGTTCTTCAAGCAAACCTTTGTCGGAAGATTTACAAGAACTTCGACAACAACTTCAATCCATGAAGAAACAAACTCAATGATGGAACAATCTCGGAAAGCGTCTGAACAAGAACAACTTGCTCTTCAACAAGCCGAAGAGGCTATGGTTGCCAAGGATGCTGCTGTATTGGAAGCAAAAGGAGCTACTACCCGAGAAAATAGCATGCTCGAGCTAATGTTGGAAGCTAGCACGGATATGTTAGGTATGTATCTCCAACCTCGTGATGCCTCCTCTTTATTTTGCTGTGCCTTCTTCCAAGTTTCTTGCTTTGTTGCCTAATAGGCTCGGTTCTTGATGCTGCCGCCGAAGATCGAAGAGTGAATGAGAGAACGAATCTTCTTGTAAACCTTTCCCTTAACCATGGCTGTTTATTTTGGGCCACCCCTGAACAACAGATTGTCGGGTTCCAAGATCGTGCTTGCCAAGTGCGCGAATTTCTCAATTTTTGCACGACAACATTAACCCTTGTTTTCAAGACTTTGTTTCCTCGGAATGAGGTTCCTGCAACTCTTCCTGAATTACTAGAGACCTTCAGAGATGCTCCTCGTATTCATAATTTTGTACGAGCCCAATTGACTGCTGGAGCAAGATTCGCCATGATTATGATAAATATTTGCCATCCAAAATTAGACCTGAAGATTGTCGTTGATTGCATGGCGAAAAAATCACGGCGGAAGAATGATATTGACACGATCAATGAAATGGTGTCTCCTGTGGCCGAGTCGATGATAGATGAGCTTCTTCGGATGGACTCAGAACTCTTCGTCAAGGGGTCTTACGCTGAGCATAAGACAAGCAGAGGCTTGTCAATAGATAGTATTTTAGGTTTTGACTGATTTGTTCCATATGGCAAAACCTTGTCAAAGAGATTTGTTGTATATTGCAAAGTGCTCTATATTGTTGGAGCCCCCGAGCCTTTTGGCTAGAATTTGTACTATTTTTCCCTTTCAAAGATTTCTCCTTTTGTTGTAATAAGACACCTTGATGTACTGCAGGCCCTCGAGTATCTTAGTGTCGAAGTTCTATATTTCTGTTGCCAGGTTCTTGGACCAAAGCAATGAGATTTTTGACGTGTATACTATATTTAACATTACCAGCTTCCGATTTATGTATTTGGCGAGGTATTATTGTACCAAGGCGAAATATTTCGGTAAGTCGAGTTTGTCTGTTTTGTATGTATTTTGAGGCTTGAAGGTGTAGAGCCCCCAAGTGTGTCGATGAATAAGAAGTATATCTTTACTATTTTTATTATATTGCAGCACCACGAGCCCGCCTCATTAAAAACCTTTCCCGGCCCCACTCGGTGCCCCGAAAAAGGAAAAGAGTGCGTCTGAAAACTCGCGGGCGTTTCAGTACATTGTATGTTTACAGAGGAGACTATATTTCGGCATCTAAGCGTAAAAACGCCTGAGCGCCACGTTCCAAGGATTTGGCTCCACGTTCCCCGTCTTCTTGTCCTTGATTCTGTATGCTCCTCCTTTTACTGTGACGATGTAGGGTCCAAGCCATGGTGACTCGAGTTTTTCATGACTTTTTTGATTGAGTCGCAAAACTAAATCACCAACTTGAAAAGATCTTGGCCAATCGTCGACTGTGGTAATTCTTCAGGTCCTTGATATTTAGCGACTCGTGACAGGACTTCGTCTCGAGCTTCGTCAAGTGCATCGACGTCGTCCTCCAAAGCTTTTCTCGAGGTTTCTTCATCATATTCGTGACTCTTGGAGAATCATGTTCTATTTCTATCGGTAGCTTCGGCTCCATGGACCAGAAAAAACGGTGTTTCTTGCGTCCGTATTTGGTGTTGTTCGGATACTCCACAACACACTTGGCAGCTCATCTGGCCAAGTATGCCGAGCTTTTTTCAATGGTCCTAGCAGGCGCTTCTTGATACCATTGCAGATGATGCCATTTGCCTTCCCGACTTGGCCGTTGGTATGTGGATGTGCAACAGACGCAAAACTCAATTTGATGCCCACTTCTGCGCAGTATGCTTTGAACTCCTTGGACGTAAAATTACTGCCGTTGTCTGTGACAATGCTATGAGGGACTCCAAATCTAAAGACGATGCTTTTCATGAACTTAATCGCCGACGCGCCGTCCGGTGAATTTATCGGCTTTGCTTCTATCCACTTTGTAAATTTGTCGACAGCGACAAGCATATACTCATAACCTCATGGCGAAGCTTTGTGTAGTTTTTCCACCATGTCGAGACCCCATTGAGCAAAGGGCCAAGACAATGGGATTGGCATAAGTTCTGCTGCGGGAGAGTGAGGTTTGGCGGCAAACCTTTGGCACGCGTCGCAAGTTCTCACTATTTCCTTCGCGTCCTCGATTGCTGTTAACCAAAATCCTGCTCTGAAAACTTTAGCCGCAATAGCTCGGCTGCTCGCGTGGTGCCCGCATATTCCTTCGTGCACATCTTTCAGGATGATTCTTCCTTCTTCGGGTGTAACACATCTCTGTAGCACGCCTGCTTCGTTTGTACAACTCCCCTTTTATCACAGTAAAAGCTTTTGATCTCCTAATTATTCGCCTTGCTTCAACTGGATCGTCGGGTATTGTTTTCCTTAGTATGTATGATATGTAAGCCTGCATCCATGGAGTGTGCACCATCATGACTAGCTCCTGCTCCTCTTCTTCTTCTACTGGGTCTTTGGTGGTACTCGAGGATTTCTCTTTTTTTCCTTCTTTATTTTCGGCTTTGTTGATCTCTCGCTTATCTCTTCCCAAAACACGTCTGGAGGAATCGCGAGACACGTGACCCGATGTTTGCGAGAACATCGGCTTCATCGTTACTCACTGCGATGTGGTTTACCTCGCATCCATCAAACAATTTCTCCAGCTTATTGTACACCTCTTTGTATGCTATCATACTTTCGTTGACTGCATCACATTGGTTCATAACTTGTTCTGCCACCAATTGTGAGTCGCCGAAGATTTTTAATCGGGTTGCACCACAAGCTTTCGCCATCTTCATCCCGTGTATGAGAGCTTCATATTGCTTTGTTGTTAGACGCATTTGGAAACGTCATCCTTAAGACATATTTCAACTTGTCGCCTTTGATACCAATATCACGCTGCTCCACACCTTCCAACCTTTTGGACCCGTCAAAGTTCATGGTCCAAGTTCTCGATAAATCTGGAGGCCCCGTGTTTTGTAGCTCCATCCACTCTGCAATGAAATCGGTAAAACCTGCGATTTTATTGCTTTTCTTTTTTCATGTCAGGAGAAAGTTCTATTCCCCAAAGGGAGACACGACCCGTAGCTTGGGTTGTTCAGTATATTTGACAAGGGAGCTTCATTGACCACTATTATTGGGTTCGCCGAAAAATAGTGTCGCAATTTTCTTGCTGTCGTGAATACTCCATACGCCAGTTTCTGATATTGCGGGTACCGCTGTTTTGAAGGCGACAGTACTTTGATGAAATATACTGGCCTCTGAACTCCATGAAGCTTGCCTTCTTCTTCTCTCTCGACTACTAGAGCTGTGCTGACCAGAGGTGTGGCTGCAATGTATAGGAGGAGAGGTTCTTTCTCTTTAGGCGCCACCAAGATTGGTGGTGTCAAAATTGTCCGCTTGAGGTTCTCGAAGGCCCTATCTGCTTCCTCGCTCCATTGAAATTTTTCCCCTGTTTGATCAATGCGTAGAACGGCGTGCCTTTTCTCCTAACTTGGCGACGAATCTGCAAAGCTGCGACTCGTCCCGTTAGTTGTTGTACTTCTTTCAACTTTGTTGGCTTTGTCATAGTCACGATGGCCTGGATTTTTTGGGCTGGCTTCAATCCCCTTGCGATACTAAGAACAGAAGTTCTCCGGGAACTCCAAAAGAGCACTTTGTCGGGTTCAGCTTGAGGCAGAACTTGTCGAGGTTGTCGAAGGTTTCCTTCAAATCTTCGATCGAGTCGACCCCTTCTTTGATGTTATTACGACATCGTCAATGTAGACTTGCACATTTTTTCCAATCTGTGTTGCTAGGCATCATCCGCGATATGTTGCTCCCGCGTTTTTCAAACCAAAGGGCATTGTTTTTTAGCAAAACACGCCGTAAGGTGTGATGAACGCTGTCTTGGCTTCATCTTCTTCTTTTAATCTGATCTGGTTATAACCAGAGTATGCGTCCAAAAAGGAAAGACGTTCGCATCCTGCCGTGGAGTCGATGATTTGATCGATCCTTGGGATGGGAAAGTGATCCTTGGGACAATGTTTATTGAGACACGTGAAGTCGACGCACATGCGAAGGACTATTGTGTGTTTTCGGCACCATCACTGGGTTAGCTACCCATGTGGATTCTGTAGATATTTCTTTGATGAAACCAGCATCTTTAAGTCGATCTATTTCCGATAACATGTCTTTGCGGCTAGGTTCCGAAAACGCCGCAAAGGTTGCTTGGTCTTGCGAGAGGATCCAAATTGAGGTGGTGCTCGGCGAGTTCCCTGGGTACTCCTGGCATGTCAGTGGACACCATGCGAAGATTTTCCGGTGCTCACGGAGGAACTCGACGAGCGCGCTGTGCGACATCCATATTTGCTGCAAATGGATGTCGTTTTCTTTGGGTGTCGGGTGGATCTGTACCTCTTTTGAATCCTTGGTTGTGTTGAAAGTTGGCTCCTTAGAAGATCTCCCTACCTCTAGCACATCATAATCAGTGAACCTTGGCGCATACTCGCTTGCATCCCGAAAGACAATCGATGAAAATCCTTGTCGCATTTGTCGGATAACGCGAAACTTCCTTTGATTGTGATAGGTCCCTTGGGCCCAGGCAACCTCCACAACAGATATGTATAATGCGGCACGCCATGAACTGGCATATCGGTCGTCCCAATAGAGCGTGATATTGCGACGGGAAATCCACAACTTCAAACTCCAAATTCTCTATCTGTAATTTTCTCGGGTAACTGAACGTCGAGGTTGATCTTGCCCAATGGGTAACTTGGCTTCTCTGGTGTTATCCCGTGGAAACGTGTATCAGTTGGTTTCAAGTTTGCCAGGGATATGTTCATCTTCCTGAATGTATCTGCATACATAAGGTTTAAGCTGCTGCCGCCGTCTATGAAAACTCTCGACACGTCGAAACCAGCAATTACTGCGGGTAAGATAAGTGCCGATTGTCCTGGTCGAGGAACTTGTTGCGGATGATCCGCGATTGTGAAGCCGATGTCTTGCCCCGACCAATTTAAGTATTCAACTGTTGGTGGAGGCATCTTCTCTGCCATGAACACTTGTCGTGAGATTACCTTTTGCGCCTGTTGGATGGCCTAGCTTTCTGAATCATCGAGACCGCACCATTGGAGTTAGGATCAACATATGGAGGTGGGTGTGGTGCTGCCGCTATTCTGCTGCTGCCGATTTTCGTCCGTAATTGCGGGAGGAGGTGGAAGGTGGATCTCGCTCCTTGGCCCTGGGGGTTTCTGTTCGTGGCTTGGGCATTTGCGATTCTGCGGCTCGCAACATTGCCGAAAATTTGAGTCTTTACGGAGATGTCTGACTGCCTCTTTCCATTATTGTCAAGATAAAAGTGCATTTGACACGGACCATTCATCATCTCTTCGGGGGACACATAAGGTCTTTGAAACCTTGGTCCACTGTTTTGTCTGTTGCCGCGAGAATCGCCTCTATTGTCACATTGATGCTCGATACTCCTTTGATAGTCATCTCAGTTCCTCCAGGATTTCCTCGCCCAGCCGATATATGGCCGGGAGCATCGTTGTTGTAGAAATGGCGAGAAAATCGCCTTCTATTTTGATAATTTCGACCACGATCCTCTTCTGGCGACCTGTGTCGCTTGTTGTATATTGCGTCTTCTCCATCGCCCACTTATTGGCTATCTCCATGAGTGCTGATATGGTCTTAGGGTTAGTTCTCCCTAAGTCCTCGACGAAGTCTCCTCGCCGAATTCTACGAACGCATCTATTGCTCTCTCGTCAGGATATATCTTCTGCGAGTTTTTTATAATGTTCCACCGCTGTATATATTTTCTCATCGACTCGTCATGTTTTGTCGACACGCCCTTAACTCTTCCAATGACGAGGTTTCTTGCGGGTGGATCGGAAATTTTTTACGAAGATATCCTCAAAGTTATCCCAGTGTCGATGGAACTTGGGGGAGTTTCTTTATCCAAGATCTCGCGGCACCGCTCAAGTGAACTTGGATACTTTGCATGGCTGTTGCTCTGGTTCCTCCTACCAGCTTTACCATCTCTAGATAATCAACGAGCCAATCTTCGGGATCCTGCAAACCGTCGAATTTCTTGAAATTTTCGGGTAACTTGAATCCTTTTGGGACTCGAGTTTTTCGAACCCTTCTCGTAAAGCACGGGAGCCCACACATATCTTCGTCGGCAACTTCTGGTGAGTGCTGCTCCCTTCTTTCTTGTCGCGCTCTGTCCACCTTACTTGGCTGCTGTGTCTCTTGCTCCACTTGTTCTTGGTGGGTCTTGAACCTGCGGTGGGTCGTGGACTATTTTGCCTAGGATTTTCTTCGGGAGGCGTGGCTGCGAACGCTGTTCCCATAACTCCTACTCCAGCCATCGCCATATTGAACAATGGTTCTCTTGGGTCCCCAGGGGGTGGTCTGGACGCCAGGATGTAAGCTTGTGTTGCCATGTAACCTGCGTTTTTGGGATGATATTTCCCTTTCATCAATCGACATAAAGGACATGTCGAGATTTTGAATTATGTTTCCTCTCTCTGCTTCGGGTATGTTTTGCAATCGAGACATTGCTCTCCTCCGAGCTTCTCGTGTGTCTCCCGAAGTTCCCGATTGTCGACTTAGCTCGCTCGGCCCTGAGCCCGGAAGCTGCCTCTTTTCTCCTATTCAAAGATGTTGTCTGTTTTTTCAATTCTCTCCTTACCCGAGCAAGTCTATATTGATATGCTTGTAGTTCTTGTACAGTAGCAGTGGTGTCATTGGTTCTGAACCGTCCATGGCTCTTGCAGCCCTATCCCACGCTTTGCGGGAGTTGTACTCTTTCTCGGGTGAGGACCCGACGTATTTAGTGCCTAGGCCTTTTCTGAGATCAGTGGGATCGATGTAAGGATTTCCCAAATCATCGAAAGCCTCGACGTTTCTCTTCTTCGGCTGCTTCTTCTATCGCATAGATCTGATGATATTTTGCGTATTGATTTTTGTCGGATTAGTGACACCATCATATAGAGTGGTGAAGACCTTTCCGATGGCGCAGTTGTCGATGAAGTTGAAGCTGTCGATCTTGTCGGAATCGCTTATAAAGGAGTCCGCAGACGACTTGAAGGATGTGTTGCTGAAGATCTTGACGAGCTTTCCGCTTGCCTTGTTGTCGACGAAGCGTGGCGACGAAAACTCCTCGTCACTCGACGAAAAGTTAGAATCGACCGCTGTAAATTCCGACGAGATCGGAACTTCAAGACGGTAGGATCCTTCCTTGTTGACGCCAAATCAGAATTCTCCGAACGTCATGACGATAGGCTCCTCCAGATAGGCACATGCATCCATACGGGAGGGCGGGTGAGGAATAAAATCGATTAGATCAGTTTTTTCCTGGTTACCTCGATCCATCGCATTGCTTGCCACCGACGAAGTCGACGATCTTGAACGTGCCATCGAGATCAGCTCCTTGCAACCTCTAATTCCCACAGACGGCGCCAATTGACAAAGGATTAACTTGTCAATGCCTACGTATCGTAGACTAGGGTTTTGCTGAAAGTAGAGGGCAAGTAGATCTCGAAGGTTTCAGCGAAAAGTACTCGACGATTATGAAAACTAGGGTTATGTTGATGATTTCGATCCTTTCTTTGCCCTCGACTCCCCCTTATATAGGAGGCGGAGCCGAGGGTTTCGTAATACACAAGTTACATAATTCGGGAGGGTTTCGTACCCAACCCGTAAGATTACAAATCTCTATCTTTTCTAATACAAACTATCTTTCCTTAACACTAAATGGGCTTCCAAGTCTTCTTATTCTTCGAGTCCTGGGCCTTTAGTAAATCCCGGGTACCATCTTTGGCAGGCCCATTGGGGATGCCTATGTCAGTAACTGAGATTTTTCCAATTACCAGTGAGTTGCAATTGAGATTTTCCTAGTTGCATATGAGTTTCAACCAAAATTTTCCTAGTTACATAAGGGTCGCAACTACGATTTGCGTGGTTACGCATGAATTGGAACTAAGATTTTCCTTGTTGATAGAGCTTGGCCCTGACTGCACATGAGTTGTAACTGAAAAAATGTTCAACAGTTGGGTTTGTGTCGTGATTTGTGCCGGCAAGAAAGTTGTGAAAATACCACATACCTATTAATAATTATCAATAGAAGTATAAATAGTTTTAAAAGTAACAAAAATTACAAATAAACCGTTAGACGACTACAAACACTAGCGCGAGTCGGAGGTGTGCTGCTGTTCTCGTCCCTCCGAGAAAAGCTTGTTCTAGTAGAGTTCGAAAGAAATGTCGAAATCAAGATAAATCCTTTCTCGAGCACGGCATTGAGCACCAGTTCTCTTCTCCTTACACCCCTCATAAAAATGGTGTTGTGGAGAGGAAGAACCGAGCAGACCCCTGTGGAGATGGCTAGAGATCACTAAGGCCATATACTAAGTTGCGCCGGTTCAAAGAAATATGTGTCAGAAGTTGAAACCCCTGCATGCATGTTGCTATGTATAGAATCGGTTGTGGGACCCCCTCTGCTCACATCCCTGCATGCATGCATTTTCCTCTCTCTCACAGTTTTGCTACCGGGTCCCACATTTTCAAAAAAGAAGCGAACCAAGTTATTGATCCGCTTTTTTGTGTCAGGAGGTAGGAGAGAGAGGGTTAGGAACCGCTTTTGACACACATAGTGCATGGTCTAAGGCCGACTTTCGTCTCTGCTCGACGGGTGAGTCTTGCAGTCAAGCTCCCTTCTGCCTTTGCACTCGAGGACCAATGTCCTTCAAAACTTTCGAATTTATCGTCCGTGTACTTCCCCGCGGTGTAAAATGCCTAGTGGGTGAAGTTTTTGCTTCGTGGTATGACCGGATTGAGGTAGAAGAATTTAGCGGTAGTCGTCGACCGAGTACCTATTTTGTAAATTTCAGTCGTGTGGTAAGCCAAAGTATTCAGTTCAAAAAAAGAAGAAGCAAGCATAAGTATTTCTCTGCTGGAATTCCTCTCCGTAAAGATCTCCAAGCGCATCCCCGGATGGCGGACGTCCTTGCTCCCAATTGGCGGGCGCCTCACCCTCACTACGGCAGTCCTATCAGCCCTCCCGTTATTCCCCATGTCTGTTCTACCAATCCCGAAAGGGACACTCTAAAAAATGGATAGACCTCGACGGGCGATGTTCTGAAAGGCAAAAGATAAATGCTCCAGTGGTGACTGCCAAGTTGCATGGGACTATGTTTGCCGTCTGCGGTCCGAAGGTGGGCTGGGTGTTATTGATCTTGGTCTCCAGAACAAATGTCTCCTGCTGAAGGCGCTACATGGTTTGTTCACCGGACGGGACTCCCCGTGGACCAGGTGGGTGAAGCGCAGTTACCTCGGTGCCCGCCCGCAGGTAGCCACCCCTCGCTTGGAAGTGCTTCCAATCGCTCATTCCACTATACCGCTCCATTACGAGAGTTGAACCCCGCGACGGGTGCTCCACCTCGCTCTGGCACGATGCTTGGACTCCGCTGGGCCCCCTGTCGCCAGCCCTCCCCGCGGCCTTCTCCCACTGCCTCCGCCCCCTCGCCGCTGTTGCCAATGCCCTCAGGAGTGGTGCGGTTGAGGTTCCACTTGTTCACCGAGTTTCTGCAGCAGCCGCTGGCGAGATGGAGTTCATCCATGCTTGCCTCTCCCGGATCTCCCTCACTCCGTCGCCGGACATTCGCTCCGTCTCGCTCGGCCCATTGACCGACTTCTCCACTGGAAGCGCTACCGGTCCCTCCACTCCTCGGGTTGTATCGTCCACGGGCAAGACGTCAACTGGGTCTGCTTTGCGCCTCTCAAGGTGCGGGTGTTCTTTTGGATACTGCGCCTCCACAAGACCAGGACACGGGCGCTGCTACACCGCATCGGATGTGTGCCCTCCCCAGACTGCCCATTCTGCCTGAATGAACTGGAGGACACCTCGCATTTGTTTGTCGGCTGCCCCCGCCTTCGCCCCCTTTGGAATGTTGTCTCCCCTCAGGTCGCCCCCATGTGGGCGCCGATGTTTCGACCCTCCTCGATGCTCTCTCCGAAGACTTACCTCCCATGCACCCGAAAGTGCGCAACACGGTCATCCTGGCCCTCTTGTGGACTGTCTGGAAATCGCACAACAGAATGGTGTTTGATGCAGATTTCATGTCTACTCCGCGCATTCTAGCCATGTTGGTAGACCATCTCCGCCTATGGGTCGTCCGCGGCCCATCTAGGGTCGACACGAGCGCTCTGTTGTCATGGTGCCAGGCTATCTCTTAGACCCTGTCTTTCACCTTGCCCTGTACTCCCCCTGTATCCAGCTTCCCCTATCTCTCACTCTCGCTCTGTTTGGGCGCGGTATGCCGCCACAGACCTATTTTGTAGGCTTTACGCCTCCCTTAACCCGCTCCCGCATTAATGAAAAATTGAGTTCAGGTGGGCGATCGCGGGAACTGCTATACGCCGACCTGGTCGGTGCGTGCGGGGTGCCGCACACCCCCAGCGACCAGGTCGGGTAGTTTGGGCAGCGGCCCATTAGCTCAGGTACGTTTTTTTCTTTTTTTTTCTTCTTCTCTTTCTTCTGTTTTTTTTCTGTTACCTAATATTTTTCTTTTTCAAAATCTGACATTTTTTATGAAATTATTTCTCAAGATTTTTTTTTAAATATGAACATTTTTAAATTCAACAGTTTTAAAATTTGAACGATTTTATATTTTGAATATTTTTCAAAAAATTATATTTTTCGAAATTTGAACATTTTTCACGTTTGAACGGTATTTTAGTTTCAACGGTTTTTAATTTGAACATTTTTCATGTTTGAAATTTTTTCAAGTTTGAACGATTTTTAAATTTGAACGGTTTTTAAATTTGAACATTTTTCATGTTTGAACAATTTTCATGTTTGAACGATTGTTAAATTTGAACGGTTTTCTGATTTTGAACGGTTTTTTATATTTGAACATTTTTTAATTTATTTTTTAAAAAAAATTCTATTTTTTGAATCTGAAAATAAAAGTAAAAAAAAGAAAACAGAAAAAACGAAAGAAAAACGAAAACAGAAAACAGAAAAAAGAAAACATGAAAAAAAGAAACAGAAAATAAAAAACAAAAAAGAAAAGAAAAATCGAAAAAAGAGGCAGCCCGCACCTAACTGGGCCGGCCCGTACAACGGCGCGGGTTGTGCGGCGCGTGGTACACGCCGACATGGTCAGTGGTCGGTGTATAGGGTTTGCCGGCGATCGCCCCCCGTTGTTTCCTCAAAAAAAAAATATTTCTCTGCGAAGATTTCAGGAAATCCGTTCTCCAGCTACCAAGCTACCCCTTCTCGGTACATCCCTCCGTACTCCTTTCCTTACCGTACCGTCGAGCTTCACCGATACTCGCTCGATGAAACGAACATCATCGACGCACCGACGGCAAAAGGCCAGAGCCACACGACCTCCACTCCCAGAAAGTCGCGACATCGCAGATTGACACGAGCAGACAACGCACGCCCTTTGCCTTTTTCGCACTCCACCCTGATCTCCCTACCTTCCCGTCCGGCTCTCGGAGCTCCAGATCTGGGGGAGGGCATGAACACGGCGAGAGGGACACCCAAACCTGCACTACCACCAACCACGCTTCTCCCCGACACAACGATCAATCATACGCTTCTCCCCAGCCGCAGTGACACACTCACTCACTCACTGACAGACAAACCACCAGCAACAACCTCCCATATCCGACTCTACCCAGAAGAACAGCAGAGATTAAAAAATCAGAGCTACCAACTGACTGCAACCTCCCAACCCCCCGCCTCCGGCCTCCTAAACTCCTCCCCTCCGCACTACTGAGCCTGCCGAGCTAGCTACCTGTTGAGGTTCTTGCGTCGTCGGCGTCACTGACATTGTCAGTTCGTCGCTGCCGCCGACTGCGAGGAGTTCAATAGAGATCAGTACTATGGCGCGTGCGGTGGCTGTTGCTGCCGGGCTGGCCGCCGTGCTGGTCTCGATGCTGGCGTCGGCGGCCACGGCGCAGATGGACAGCTGCAGCGGCGACCTGCCGGCCGCGCTCGTCGGCAACTACTCGGGGATGGCCTGCCAGCCCGTTTGGAACAACTTCGTGCTCCGGGTACGTCTGTCGTCATTGTTAATTCATCAGGCACAGTTGCACGTTTCTGCAGTTTAATACTAAACTGATCGAGTGGCTAACTGGGTTCTGCTCGGGGCGGTGGATGGTTCAGTGTCTGTTTCTGCTTCAAATGGCTTGGGATCTGTGATGATCTAGCTATAGATTTTAGATTCCTGAGATCCTGTTCAAGTTATATACTATCGCCCATTCACCTTAGAGCAGAGCAGCTATGGCTATGGTTATATATAGCTTACCTGAGGTACCGGGGTACTGAACTATAGTGATAAGGAAATTCATGCGAAAACACCATACAGTTTACAGCTGCAGATATCTATGAATTACTCATTGTCGGTACTGTCAGAGCCAAGAAATTGGGTACCGTGAACATAGGGGGCCAAGCAGTAATGGGACAATAACTCTCATAATTCAAATCTCTTGTACTCCATGTTTCAGATCATCACCCACGGTAGAATAGTTTCCCGATGGATCACTCGCCTCCGTCCTCTGCAATAACAATCCATTTCCAACCTGCAGTACCAGCAGGACAAGAACAACGTGCTCCGGGTGGTGCTGTCGACCATGTACAGCACGGGGTGGGTGGGGATGGGGTTCTCGCGGGACGGCCTCATGATCGGCTCCAGCGCCATGGTCGGGTGGATGGGCAAGAAGGGCCTCCCCCACATCCGCCAGTTCTCGCTCCGGGCAAAGTCCGGCTCCAAGGCCGCAGTCGTCGACCGGGGCTTCCTCGTCTCCAACAATCACGACCATACCGTCGTCGTGCAGCAGGCCAAGATCTTCGTCGCGTTTCAGCTCAAGTTCAACTACCGCCTCTCCCACCAGCACATCATCCTCGCTTTTGGGTCCGGCGTGCCGGTCAAGAACAAGCTCACCAAGCACCAGGACAAGACATCATTCACCTTCGATTTCACCACCGGTATGTTTGCTGACTCTCCTTGCAGCGAAAAACTGCAGCCTAACTATGTAACTGTAAGAAGATGCAGTCAGTTGAGTGTGATGATCATGCTTGTGTTGAACTGAAATTTGTGTGATCCAGACGAGACTTGATCAGCAAGCTCGGTTGAACTGCAAGTCATGTGTCGGTTAGCAGAAAAAGGTTTGTTGTTTCTTGAAGCGTCGGTCGGCATCATGCATCATCTCCATATAGTTGCCAAATCAACATCATACGTACAACAAAATGGCTTTTCTCACAATCATTATCAACATCATCATTTTTTCAGAAATAATTCTATAATATGCTTGCCGATCTGCAGGGAAAACGTTCGCTGACGGTGCCTTCCCCTACGGCCTGAGGCGGGCGCATGGCGGGCTCAACCTGTTCGCGTGGGGCATTCTGCTGCCGATCGGCGCCATCCTAGCGCGCTACTTCCGGCGCATGGATCCTCTCTGGTTCTACCTCCATGTTGGTATCCAGTTAGCAGGATTCATCATCGGCCTCGCCGGTGTCGTCGCTGGCGTAGCTCTCTATAGCAAGATCCAAGCTGATATCCCAGCCCATCGAGGCCTCGGCATATTCGTGCTTTTCCTCGGCATCCTGCAAGTTAGTTCACTCAATGGCTCGGTTTTCTCTGGCATCCTCTGAATCCCTTTCAAATTTTAATTTTGCGCGAATTGCTTGCAGGTTCTGGCATTCTTCGTAAGGCCCAACACGGACTCGAAGTACCGCAAGTACTGGAACTGGTACCACCACTGGGCTGGTAGGCTAGTGCTATTCTTCGCGGCTGTCAATATTGTTCTTGGGATCCATGTCGGCGGAAGCCATGACTCCTGGAAGATCGGCTACGGTTTCAACCTTGCTATTCTCCTTGTCGCCGTCATCGGACTGGAGTTCATGTTGTGGACAAGGTGGTCCAAGAACAGCACCTCCACACCGACATATTGAGCTCGGTCACAACTGGGGCATCTGCTCATGTGGCAATATCGTGGCAATGATACCCCTATTTTTTTAGTTCTTTTTTTTTCTTTTTCTTGGTTATGTGGTTTGTTTGTTCGTTTACGTCCATGTTCTACCTTTGCTGGTATAATCTTGATAATGTAAGTGTCAGTAGGCCCAGCTGAGCGTGGACACATACACAAGTTTGGACATAATTTTGCGACGTCTGAAATGTACTAAAAATATCTGAAACAACTATGGATGTGGCCTGGACTGAGTCTTTTCCTCCCTGTCTCTCCTCTCAGCCGCCGTCTCAACCC
Organism: Lolium multiflorum; assembly: GCA_030979885.1. Classification (NCBI taxonomy): domain Eukaryota; kingdom Viridiplantae; phylum Streptophyta; class Magnoliopsida; order Poales; family Poaceae; genus Lolium; species Lolium multiflorum. The sequence continues at coordinate 243,864,639 of CM061747.1, forward strand.
TAGCCGCCTCCAGTTCATCCTCCTCCATAGATTGGTTCCCCCTCCTCCGGTCGGCTTCGCCGGCGGCAGGAGGAGTGGGGAACCCGATCTATGTTTGGAGTTTCGAATAAAATTATTGTTTTCATTAGATTATGTTAGGATTTTGGTAGCCGCCTTCTTGCTGGTTTCTCCTCAATGGAGATGGCATCGTCTGCAATAAGTGATCATCGGCCTATCGTTCGGCGACGAGACTTTCTTCCCGGCGTCAATGGTAGTGTTGAACAATCACAATTTTCTAGGTATGGGCCTTCGGATCTTGCTTCGTCAGATCGATTTTGGATCTTTTGTCGTTGTTGCCGCGAGGAGGATTATCCTCGCAGTTTTTGTCCCGGCTGCTACGTTCTCGACAATGGTGATTCGTACTCTCGGCTCTCCATCGACGACGACAAAGCTAGTCGGTTATTATTCCCTGACATACTGGTGTTGGTACTCTTGCCGATGTTGTATGACTGCTTTAATGATTGCGTGCGTGCACGCAGCCTTGGCATTGCGGCTCAAAAAATTATAGGAGAACTTTCGTCGGTATCTACAGGTCTATGGTTCGTTATCTATCTTTGGCCTTCAGAAGAGTACAAGATTGTGTTCTGGAAGAAGAAAGAAATTGAAGATCTCGAAGATTTGTTACTATCTTTTAGACTTTATTTTGTAATCGTTGGAGTCAGTTCATGTATCTCTACCATGTACTATTTGTTGCTATGAATATATGTGGTATTGATTGTCAAAAAAAAAAAACTATGGATGTGGCCTTATGACGGTCCCTATTTAGGTGACACATGTGTTTATCGAGGTCTAGTTTTGACCATCCATTTGAGTAAGGAAAATGGGTAATATGTTATGCATGTTAGATTATCAAATTTGTAATAAATAAATTTTCTAATGCTATAATTTTTAGAAAATTAAAAAATGAATAATCGGTCAAATAAAAATCAGGTATAACGTATAGTTGTGTAACATGCTGCTAACTAGTGTCGAACTTCTTTTGGGACAGAAGGCTACCATGGGAGGGAAGGAGGTTATGAACTCCCGAGACTCCTCGGTAAGCTCTCGGCTCCTTCCGGGGCAAAATAGAGTTGTGCATTGGCTTTCATAGTTTATTAAAGAGCATGCTCTATAGGAAAGTTTTGCAAATGTAAGTTAGAGTTCATGATTTGATTTCCAACTGTACCTTCTTAAGCGGACCAATTTGTTTACTGAATGTGTGCTTTAAAATATTTACCAAGGCAGGTACAAATCGTATAACAGGGATTTCCCCAAGAGTTATAAAACCAACACAATCAGCTTTTATGCCCGAAAGGAATATTTTAGAAGGGGTGGTAATTCTTCATGAAACTATTCTTGAGTTACATAATAAGAAGATGGATGGGGTTTTATTACAACAGACATATGATAAAGTGAAATGGCCATTCTTACAACAGACTTTGAGAATGAAGGGGTTTGCTCCTGAATGGTGTAGAATGATCCAACAATATGTCCAAGGGGGAAGTGTAGGTGTAAAGGTAAATGATGACATTGGTCATTATTTCCAGACAAAAAAAAGGTTTGAGACAAGGTGATCCACTGTCTCCGATTCTTTTTAATATTGTGGGTGGACATGCTTGCCATCATAATTGAGAGAGAAAAAAATGATGATCAAGTAGGGGGACTTATTCCTCATTTTGTTGAGGAGGGGAATCTCTAGTTTACAATATGCCGATGATACTATACTTTTCTTGGAACATGACCTACAGAAAGCTGTGAATATGAAACTAATTCTATGTCTGTTTGAAGAACTCTCAGGGCTTAAAATTAATTTCCACAAGAGTGAGATTTTTTGTTTTGGTAAGGCAAATGATGAGGTGGACCTGTATAAATAGATTTTTGGATGTGATGCTGGTTCCTTACCTTTTAAATACTTAGGTATTCCTATCCATTTTAGAAAGCTTCGAAATTCTGATTGGTACCCAGTGGAGACCCGATTTGAAAGCAAATTGGGATGCTGGAAAGGCAAATTACTGTCCTATGGGGATAGACTTGTTCTTATCAATTCAGTTTTAACAAGCTTACCTATGTTCATGATATCTTTTCTAGAGATACCTGTTGGGTAAGGAAAAGATTGGATTTTTATAGATCTAGATTTTTTTGGTAATCTGAGGAAAATAAAAGAAAATACAGATTTACCAAGTGGAATATCGTCTGCAGACCCAAGGATCAAGGGGGTCTAGGTATTGAGGTCCTTGAACTAAAAAATAGATGTTTATTAAGTAAGTGGCTTTATAAACTTCTTAACGAACAAGGGGTGTGGCAGGAGTTGCTGCAAAATAAATACCTAAGACAAAAGATCTTATCCGATGTACAAGCTAAACTAACAGACTCTCCCTTTTGGAAGGGATTGATGAGGGTTAAGGACGATTTTTTTAGCATAGGCTTTTTCAAGATAGGTAATGGAGCAAATACCCGTTTTTGGGAAGATACCTGGTTAGGTAAAACACCATTAGCCCAACAATATCCTTCCTTATACAACATTGTGCATCACAAGAATGTAACGGTAGCTCATGTATTATCTCAAACGCCTCTGAATATCAGTTTCAGAAGGCTGTTGATGGGAAACAAATGGATTTTATGGTTACAATTATGTCGAAAGCTTATGAGGATTAATTTATCTGATGAGAATGATCGGTTTGTTTGGAATTTGTCAACAAATGGTTTGTTTACAGTGAAATCTATGTATGAGGATCTTATGAATGACCATACACCCTTTCTGCGAAAATATCTTTGGAAAGTTAAAGTTCCCCTAAAGATAAAAATATTTATGTGGTTCTTGAGCAACAAGGCCGGTTTTGCTTACTAAAGACAATTTAGCCAAAAGAAGATGGCAGGGATGTACAAAGTGTGTTTTTTGTGGTGAACAGGAGACTATTGAGCATTTGTTCATCACTTGTCCGTTAGCTAAAATACTTTGGCGTACGATTAATTTTACTTTCGCTCTTCCACCTCCAACCAATATTACGAATATGTTTGGTGATTGGCTAAATGGAGTTGATAGAAAATCTAAGGCATTCATCCGTATTGGGGTTTCTGCCTTATGTTGGTCTATATGGAGGGTAAGAAATGATATTGTTTTTAACAAAAAAACATTCTTTTCACTTTTTTCAGGTTATCCATATGGTGGCACATTGGGTCTAGTTGTGGGCTCTTCTGTCACCGGAGGGACAGCGGGATGCTATGGCTACTGGATGCACACGGCTCCAGATGGTCGCTTAGGATATCTTGTGCCAGGCTGGCTGGCGGCACAATAGACGGCTACAATGATGTGTAGTCTATCTTTTTTTGTTTTTTTTCGCTGGTTGATTTTTGTATCAACTCTGGGCGATGCCTGAGATGTTATAACTTTGTACTCATAAACGTTTAATAAAAGGCCGTGTGCATCATCATGATGCAGAAGCCGGGGTTTCATTCCCCATTTCGAAAAAAAAACCTTCTTAAGCGGACACACTCTTAAGAGTACGATTTTCCATGCGACAGAATACAATAAAAGCATGGATATGTAATATATTTTCACCTTATGCATAAGGAGTTTTCCAACCATCACTAGGCACTCTCATAAGCTCAAGAAAATTGTTAGTACTCTTACCATATGTTATTATTAACACCAAAACCACTTAAGGAGTGAATTGTCTTTTCAACATTTTCAAAGGAATCAAAGCAAATCTATTTCGTTGAAAGAGGAAATTTAAGGAGGAATTAGACTAGGATTATCCTCAATTCCAAGAAAAAAAAGGTTGATTAACTTTAAATCCTTGTTAAACAAACTCAGATACATTAGTTGTTGTCTCCCTTAAAAAACCTATAGTGGATCTAGAATACCATCAACTAAGAAAACACTTTAGAAGGTAGATGAACGGGAGTCCTAGCTCGGATATGGTTAATATAAACAGAGCCCACGTGCAGAAGAATCATTCGATCCTCATCGTGAAAGAACTTACAGAGGCCTCAATGGTTGTAGATCGTATCTATATTTGATCGATGGGATCACCCCATCATATCAATACAAGCTCATAATATGAGAAGGCTGCCATCTTGTAGGTTATTCACCTTAGGGTTATTTTATTTAATTACTTTGATGTTCTAAATTTTTTCTTCGGTGACCAAATTTGATTGTTGCATAGATTGTGTCTTTTCATTAGGCCCAAAATGAACTCAAAGTAACATAAATAATTTAACTGCTACCATCACTGTCTAGACAAGTTTACAATTCTCTTCGTATTTATCAACATCGTTTTGGGGGTCCAGGCCAACCAAGGTTGCAATTCCTGGAAATTAGGCAATTTCAACCGTGATGTTATCTTTGTCACCGTATTAGAATCATTATCAGGTGTGCTTGAACTGGTCGAACAACACCACTCCAAACTAGACGAACGATTGTAAAGCCTAAGACCTTTTCATATTGCGAGGGAGATTCCTCATGTTTATTATTTTATGTTATTTTAATTTGTTATAAACATGGGCTTCATTTTGCTTCTATACTTTATTTAACTTATTATTTTGTGTGTATATTTTTCCTATTTTAAATACAGTTGTGATTATGTTGAGCTAACCATGGTACACATACACAACTTTAGACATAGCTTTAGAACATCATAAATACTAAAATATTTTGAATAACCCACGGATGCAGTCATTTCCTGTATAAAACAAAAGGAAGTTTTGTGGTACCAATCTCGGTACTATATGGTATGAATATCACGGTACAAAAGAATAATGAAAAGCTGCACCAAAAATGGCTGCAACAATCTGTCTGTTAGCACCATTGTGGCTATGGATTTTAAGGGTGCAATATAATAAAACTTGAATATTAACTCCAAGGCAAGTCGTTTAGTACAATTACATAGTCTTCAACGTGAAAATGTTACTCTCAATTTATATAAAATTATAATTCTCAAATATAAATAGATATAATTATGTCTATTCAAATAAGGAAAATCCTTAAGTATAAGTTACTTTTAAGGACTTCAACTGGGATTGGATGGACAACTATATATAGATATTTTGCAGGTATATGAGCACATGAAATAATTGGACACTTAACTTTGCAGATATTTTGTAGATGTTTTAAGCGTCTTTCACACGCTACCACATCTAGGCGCACAATTGCATCCATCGTTCTCGCGCATGGCCCTGCTGAAGTGATGCGCTTTCACTAGTTCCTCCTCTCTAGTGCTTGATAATGCATATAATAGGTTGGTGTTTACCCAGCACCGCAACCCAGTCCTCATTTTATTGCCTAATTTTTTCGTTTTCTTTTTTCTTTTTGTTTTGTTTTCTGTTTTTTTTTGAAAATATTAAAATAAAAAAACAAGTTTAAAGTTTTCGAATTTTAAAATAGTCAAATTTGAAATGGTTCAAAATTGGAAATTGTTCATATTTAAAAAATCATATTATGAATTGTTTCGATTTTGAATTTGAATTACTTTTAAATTTTAAAAAATGTTCAAATCTAAAAAATGTTCATATGAGAAAAATATTCAGTTTGAAAAATGTTTTGATTTTGAAAAGAAATGAGATAAAGTGTTCAAATTTAAGTAGAAATGCAAAAAAGAAATAGAAAACAACAACAACAATAACAACAACAACAACAGTAGCAACAACAACCGCATCAACAGCAACAAGGAAACAGAGGAGTTGCTGCTGCTATCTATAGAGATGCAAATGGATTATTTCTCGGTGCTTCAGTGTTGGCTGTTCCAAGAATCTCTGACCCGACCACACTAGAAACTATTGCCTTCTATGAAGGTCTATCACTTGCTGCAGATTTGCATCTACAAAAAATGTTTGTTGCATCTGACTATTTGGAAGTGATCAATGCTATTATAGATTCTAGTCGGTGCAGCTCGGGAGATTGCCCAAAGAAGAGCTGATTTTGCAAAGGCAATATTCAGCCATGAGAAACGATGCTTCAACTCACATGCTCACAATTTAGCTTGTTTTTCTATTTCACTTGAACATGGTCACCAAGTGTGGCTTTTAAGCTCACCGGATACTTCTATTGTACCAAACTTTGTCGAGTAATAAAAATACGATCGTTCCCCTAAAAAAAGGACCAGTCAATTGATGCGCGGACGGACTCCTATTGCTCGCCTTGACGATTCGACTCCCAAAAATTCCAGAACGGTGCCACATGGGTGATTCTTGAGCAGTGAGCACCCACTAATGGAGGCCAATATAAAGCAATTCCATCATCTCCAAGGAGCTCTCCTCCAATTCTCATGGTTCTACTCCTTCCACATCAAATTACCTTCTTGTAGATGGTATGCGTTTGTCAATTTTCTTCCTTAACTTGAATAACACCCCCTGGGTACCAAAATGGAAGAAGTCTAAGGATTAGTCAAACGTCAATGTTTTAAAAGTTTGACCTAATTTATACACAAAAATATTAATATTTACAATATTAAATCAATATCAATAAATTCACCACAAAGTATATGTTTTTAATGTGTTCATTCGATATTGTAGATGTAAATATTTTTTTAAATATTTGGTCAAAGTTAGTAAGGTTTGACTTTGGATCCTTAGACACCTTACATTTTGAGACGGAGGGAGTACATAATTGATTTACTCGTTTGATTTTTTGCTTTGTGTTTGATTGATTCTATTCACTAAATTCAAGAGATCTTCTCGTTCAATCAGAGCGAGTTCTTCTAGCTTTTTTTGATTCTTGCTAAGGGGCATGAGAAAAGGGAAAGTTCATTGAGTGCGAGCTCTTGTTCTTGCCGCAAGGTAATATGCTGAATTCCCTTGACATGCTATGATAAGAAATAGTTTGCAATGTAAAGTTTAGACTCCATTGACCATTGATGTATGCAATGTGTTTATACTCCCTTGTTGCAATATACATCCGCCCGTGCACAAGGACCCAAAGGAATCATTTTGCCCCAGGGCGCCAAATGTTTATAGACCGGCACTGTCTGCTCATCGCTGATGCCTTTTCATTTTGTAGTGAAGCGAGATGTGCCAAATCACCTCTCCCACAACCAGTGGTGGACATAAGATTTTCATCAACCATGGACACATTATAAGCCGGTCAAATTTTCAATTAATTTTTCGTTAAATTTTGATCAAAGTAAGTTGCGGTGCTGGCCAGAAGCCTGGGCACGTGGTCAGGCTTAGGGGCGGTTGGGTCCGCTGTGCCCACAGCGGCCGACAACACAAATTATGTACATAGCCAGTTGTGTTAATCAAATAAGATAATAAAACATTGAATCGGGTTATGAAAAAACTCCTTCTAAGTTAGAAGAGAACTCAACTTACAACGCTCGCTGATGAATGTGAATATTTAATTGCACTAGTTGTCAAACAAAAACTCGAACACTTGGGCAAGCATGAAGCAAAAAAAATGAGCACATCTTTTTACTAAGTTGTGTAAGCATTTCCTGAAGTTAAACACATAAAGTTGGATCAAGCTTAGAGAAAAATCTATTTAGAACTACTATACTATATATAGCTATAAATGAGGACTTAACAGCTGATATACCCCAAGTTTCTATAGAAGAAAATGGCTTACTCACTGCACCTTATTCCGAGGAAGAAGTGCAGAAGGCTATTTTCCAAATGGAATGCAACAAAGCACCGGGTCCTGATGGCTTTCCAGCGGAGTTTTATCAAACTTTCTGGGACACTATTAAAGTGGATCTTCTAGATTTGTTCCGTGCTCTGCATATGGGACAACTAGAATTATTTCGTCTAAATTTTGGTGAAGTAATCTTGTTACCGAAAGTTAATGAGGCAGAAAGGATTCAACAATATAGACCTATTTTGCCTCTTAAACGTAAGTTTCAAGATTTTCACGAAAGTGGCCACCATTAGACTTAATACGGCTGCGGATCATGTCGTTCAGCCATCACAAACCGCTTTCATGCAAGGAAGAAATATTCTTGATGGAGTGGCGGTTTTGCATGAGACGGTACATGAGATGCATACTAAGAAATTAAATGGGGTTATTTTGAAATTAGATTTTGAAAAGGCTTATGACAAGGTCAAGTGGTCTTTCCTACAACAGACACTCAGGATGAAAGGTTTTTCTCCTGAATGGCGTGCTTTAATAAATGATTTTGTGTATGGAGGTAGTGTGGCAATTCGGGTTAATGATGACACCGGCCATTATTTCCAAACACGAAAAGGGTTACGCCAAGGGGATCCGTTATCACCTATGTTATTTAACATTGTGGCGGATATGCTGGCTATACTCATAGAGCGGGCCAAGTCTGATGGTCAAATTGAAGGGGTGATTCCACATCTAGTTGATGGTGGTGTATCTATTCTTCAATATGCCGATGATACAATTCTATTTATGGATCATGATCTCGAAAAAGCTCAAAACCTCAAATTAATCTTGGTGGCTTTTGAGCTGTCAGGATTGAAAATTAATTTCCATAAAAGTGAATTGTTCTTTCGGTGATGCCCAAGATGATACAACTCTATATACAGAGTTGTTTGGTTGTGGGCAAGGCCAATTTCCTATTCGCTATTTGGGTATTCCAATTCACTACCGGAGACTCACGATTGCTGAATGGAAAATTGTAGAAGAAAGATTACAGAAACGCCTTAGTAGTTGGAAAGGCAAATTGCTATCCCTGGGAGGAAGATTGGTACTCATTAATTCGGTACTGACAAATATGGTACGTATATGTTATCATTCTTCCTTTTGCCAAAAGGAATTCTTCATAAACTCGATTATTATCGATCCAGATTCTTTTGGCAAGGTGATAGCGAGAAAAGAAATATCGACTGGTTAAATGGAGTGTAGTTTGTAGTCCCAAAGATCAAGGCGGGCTTGGAGTTCATGACCTGGAAGTCAAGAACTCAGCCCTGCTGGGTAAATGGCTTTTTAAGCTCCTTACCGAGGATGGGATTTGGCAAACTATTCTTCGGAGAAAGTATATCGGCTCCAAGACGTTATCTCAGGTGGTTTGGAAACCTCACTTCTGGGCTGGTCTAATGGCGACAAAAAATGTCTTTTTTCGTCATGGTACTTTCTCAATTAAGAATGGAGCACAGATACGGTTCTGGGAAGATGCTTGGTTAGACAATGCACCTCTAAGTGAACAGTATCCTGTGTTGTATATTATCGTTCGTCGCAAAGGAGATACCATTGCCACAGTAATGGCTACCTCTCCACCGAATGTGACGTTCCGACGAGTTTTGCTAGGACAAAGGCTAATGGCATGGAATGCTTTAATTCAGAGGTTGGGGGATGTTAACCTGTCGCCTGAACCAGATGAATTTAGGTGGAATTTACATGTAGATGGCTCTTTCTCGGTAAAATCTTTATATAGCGCCATACTTCATTCTGATCTACCGGTTGATAACAATAAGAAAATTTGGAAGATGAAGATACCATTAAAAATAAAAATATTTGGATGGTATCTTCGTCGAGGAGTCATCCTCACCAAAGACAATCTTGTTAAGAGAAATTGGCACGGAAGTACTAGATGTGTTTTTTGTCATCATGATGAAACTATTAAACACCCCTTCTTCCGGTGCCAGTTTGCGAGATCTATTTGGTCTGTCATCCAAGTAGCGTCTACCTTGTATCCTCCCACTAGTGTAGCCAATGTCTTTGGTAATTGGCTTCATGGAATAGATTCAAGGTTCAAGTTGCTTCTTAGGATGGGACGCTAGCAGTTATCTGGGCGCTTTGGCTGAGTAGAAATGACAAGATTTTTAATGACAAAAACTTCTCTTTGTTGCAGGTCATCTACAGATGTACAGGGATTCTTCGTTCATGGTTACCTCTTCAGCGCATGGAGAACCGATACCTATTTACGGAGGTCTGTACACGATTGGAGGCTACGGCGAGGGATACTTTTTCCCTACATGGGTGGCAGCATAGTCTACGGATTGAAGGCCCACCCACACCTTAGGCGTTATATGATTCATCGTTTCGATATGTATTTCGCCTAGATATTTTTTAGTTTGGCATCTTTTTTGGACTCGAGACTCAAAAACGGCTGTGTGCATCCTGATTATGCAGAGGCTGGATGTAATTGCTTCCTCAAAAGTAATAAAGCATCCTTTATAAAAAAAAGCTATAATATGAAAATGTATGTCATGATAAATCTAATGACAGAAATACTTAAACTACATTTTTGATTGGAAGGACTACATTATGTCGACATATTTTCGTATGTTTCAAGACGTAAAAAAATTCACTCTTAATTTGACAGATAATTTTGCATATGGTTCAACACTTAAAAAATTTATGATCGCACCGGCACGTCACGCTCCAACATCTATGAACGGCGTAGCTGCACCCAACATGGATGTTCTCGGCCACAGCTGAATTGGAGAAAGTTTCACATACACAATCATGTTTTGGGTCTATAAAATTATAATTCATGGAATCTTGGTAATAATACCGAACTCGTTGTTCTCTTTGTCACCATATTTGATTCATTATCAGTTGTGAATATGGTTGTCTAATAACACTGCTCCGCATCAGACGTATTGGCCTCTTGTAATACATGGGAGCTTTTCATGCCGTGAGGGAGATAATATGCTTTTTGTTTTTATGTTATTTTACTTTGTTATATGGGGTTAAATTAAAATTTTCTCTTGAAATTTTACTTTAGTTTTTTGTTGTATATTTGTTCTAGCTTGAATACAGTTGTGATTAACTCGAGAAAATCAAGGTACAACTACACAACTTTAGACATAACTTTACAACATCATAAATATTAAAATATCTTAAACAACCCATAGAAGCAGTCAATAACAATACAAAAGAAAAGAAATGTTTGTGACACCAATCTTTGCACTATATAATATTAATACAAATTGTACTGTGTTTTGTTTCGCAGAAGAACAAAAATCTGATACGAAAAATGGTCCCAAAAAATCTGTCTGCTACCACCATTTTTTTGTTTTTTGACCAAACTATCTCTTCTCGCCGATTTCATATAAATTAAGTACTACTCCAAGGCAGAATCGTTTAGTACATTGACATAGTCTCCGAGGTGACACTTTCACTCCAATTTATATAAAATAATATTTGTCAAAATATTTAGATAAACTATGTATGTTCAAATAAAGAAAATCCTAAAGTATAAGTTACCTTAGAACCTCAACCGTATTGGATGGAAAGTATATGTAGAGACTTTTACAGATGTTGAAGCACATACAGAAGATCACACTTAACTTTGCAGATGTTTCAAACGTCACCTACAGGCAGGCCACGCTACCACATCTAAGGCGCGCGGTTTCTACCAATGTTGACGCCCCCGGCCCCGGCAGAAGCGCTGCTGCCCTTCCAATTCCTTCTACCACACAGTCCAGGGCCCATCAGCGGCCCAATTCTTGCTCCAACTCTCGAGAGAGAGGTCTGACAAATCTCACTCACAGCCGGAAGAGAAAAAGACCCCGATGAAGCCACCACCACGCGACGCGCACACGGGTCTGATGCTTCACCTGTTGCCGAGGTCTCTGCGACTCTGCGTCACCTGTTCTTCTCCTTCGATCATGTCGAGACGGCACACGCGTAGTCCATAGTGTGCCAGCGGTTAACCTTAGTTTCTGCAATAAAGCCAATCTTACTTGTATACTATCAGCCTCGTTTAGATGAAGCACGTACCGCACGAAAGAAAGTAAGACAAACCGATGCAGCATATCTGGACGTACATGCAACAACCAACCGGCCAGCCTTGCTGCACAATATACATGCCCAAGTCTGCAAGCATGATAAGCACTGCTGCAGTTGCTGCTATTGTCTCGAAAGCCACCCATGCGATAGTAGGGTGTTGGCATACACCGGCATTAGGCCTGGACACACCTGTAGATGTGGTCAAGCGCATTTTGTCACACTGCGTTTCGGTTCTGGGATGGCTAGCAGCCAAAGGATGACTCATTTTTAGCCTGGAGATAGAGAGGGTGTCACATACAGGACGAGCGGCACCTAACCTGGCTCCAGTGTTTAGGTTTCAGTTACTTCTCATGCTGCTTTACAGAATAAAATAACAAGGTTGCTTGCCGATCGATGGAGCCTCCCCCGGTCACCGCTCATCAAGGGCCGGCGCCGAACGTCTAGATCCAGCGGAGAGTCACGCACGCGGCGTTGCTCTCACCGAAGCAGTGTTGTCACTACAGATACAAGGGTGCGCGCACTTGCGTCGCGTGCTTGGGTCACTGCTGATGTGTTTCCCTTCTGTAAGGAAGTGAGAGATAAAAGTGCCATTCTGCGAGATGTGCCAAATCCTCTTCCGCAACCAACAACAACACATATCTTGAGGCTGCCAAACCAAGGAGAAATGAGACAATAAATCAGGTTATAAACGAAAATCTTCCTGAGATAGAAGAATGATGAACCGCACGTATATAAGTATTGCCTTAAAATTCATTTTAACATTTGTAGTGCAATTACAGTGTTAAAAATAGCGGTAGAAAAAATGAAATGAAATATAAGTGGGATTCGAGCGGGATCCCATTTGGCACCTTAGTATTGTCGGTCAGAAGACAACAAAGCACCGACGAAGTCACCGTGATGCCAGACGCACACGGCTTTTCCGTTCCTTCGCTGCCAATGCAAGCGTCGCATGTCGACGTGGTTTCTGCGACAGGTGTTCGTCTCCGTCGATCAGATCTGTGCTCTCAGATGCTCTAGAAGCGGTTAACCTCACTTTCTGAAGCAAAGCAACCGTAACCCGATACAGCATTGCACTGCTGAAGCCAGTATCTAGACTGTACACATGCGAGCAAGTGGGCTGCCGCGCTGCTGCTATGATGCTATCTGGAAGCCACGTACATATGGGACATTAGCACACAAAGCACCAGCACACTGCGTTATGTGGTCAGGACACATCTGCAGATGCGGTCAAACGCATTTTGTTTCACCACCTTTCAGTTAAGGAGTGGCAAGGCAGAGCATGACTCGTGCCGTGAGATCGTCGTCGATCGTCGACCGTCGAGGGCTTGGTTCCTGATGGGCTGCAGCCAGATCCTGAAGATAGAAAGAGGAAGTCTGAGCGGGCTCCAGTGTTAAAGCTTCAGTTACTTCCCTGCTTTGCTGGTTCCTTAGGGCATCTCCAACCGGGCGACCCATCCCGCGCCCGCGCGTCCGGATGGGTCGAAACGGACAAAAACCCGGCCCAACGCGGTACGCACGCAAGCGGACGGCGGCGTCGGAACACGCAAACCCGGCCCAAATCTTGGCGGGTTTGCGTGGCGATGGCACGCGGCGTCTCGCGTGTCCGCCTGTCCGCGTGGCTGGCCCACTGTCGGTGCCCCGTCCTATTAAATGTGGACTGGGAAGGGTGTCCCTATCCGTCCTTTCCACTCCGGCCGCAGCGAGCTCGAAGCTTCCGCGCCATGGCCCCGAAGCGCGAGTTCGAGCGTCCGCCAACGACCACGAGGCGGCGGCCGCAAGTCGCGCCGCGGCGTTCGCAATGGGGCCGCGGCGCCTCCCGAGCGGATCTACGTCGTTGCGGTGGCGCGGATGTTCGGGACGCCGGCGTCCCAATGCCGTGGGGACGTGCACCTCCTGGCACGAGCCGGATCGGGTTCGGTGCGCCCATCCCGGCTCGGCCGCGCCCTACGCCGAGATCCGGAGCGCCGCGCTGGCGGCGGACCTCCGCAGGACCCATGCGACGCAAGTCCCAAGGACTTGTGGTTCGAGTGGAGCACGATGCGCGCCCGCGCACGTGCTTCACATCCGCGACGGCGCGCGCGCGCGCACACACACAGGCGGGGGCGCCGCCCGGCGGGCTCTACATCAACGAGCCCGCCCCAGCCACGTCGCCCGCGGCCCCGGAGAGGCCGACCAGGCTGCGAGCGGCGCTCGCGGCGTCCGCGAGCTGGACCTCGACGAGCCGGCCAAATGGCCGCACGCCGAGGCGCTGCGCACCTCGCGGCGGGAGGCTGCCGAAGGCCCGGGAGGACGCCCAGCGGAGCGTGGGCCTTCCTCGAGCGCGCCGTCGGAGGAGGCTACGCGTCGGCGGCGCTCCGGGAGGAGGCGCGCGCGCGTCCGGAGGAGCGCGGCGGAGGAGGAGCACTCCGGCGGGTCCGCGCGCACGGCTGCGCAGCCGGCGAGCCCGCCGAACCCGCACTCGGGAAAGGGCGCATGGGAGCCCGGCCGGAGTCCCCGGTGCCCTCGGCGTGGCGAGCCGCGTCGCCGCCGGGGCGTCGTCGTCATCGACGCCGACGATGACGTACTACGGGGGTAGGCGGCGCCGTGCTCGCAAACCCTGTCTAGGGTTTCCTTTTTAGTTTAAAGCCCATATAGGGCTTTCTTTTGTGTAAAAATTGCCCAAAATAGGGCTAAGTTTAACTAACCAGTAGTTTATATTTATTTGGTGCTGTTTTTATTTTTCATTTTCATTTATGTTTTTTTATTACATTTGCGGTGCGTCCGCGCGTTGGGCGCAGCGTGCGACCCAAACGGACACGCGGACGCGGTCTGTGTCCGTGTCCGTTCGGCCAAAACGGCCCAAAAACGGCCCGTCCGTTTGGGTCGCCCGGTTGGAGATGCCCTTATTACATAAGAGAACAAAGCTCACTCGTCCCATCTGCCAACGCTCCTGCGACGCCAAGAAACGGAAGCCACCGGAGCCGCGCACACGCCTTGCTCTGACTGAAACGGCGGTGCGGTGGCGTCACTGCAGATACAACAGCTAGCCAGCCCGCTGTACCGCGTGTTAAACCCCTTGGCGACAAGGGCCGCTTGCGTTGCATGCTCGGCGCATGCATCGCTGATGAGTTTACCTTTTGTGAGGAAGTGAGATGAGAATGCCATTACGCAAACGTGCCAAACCATCTCTTCCACAACACAAGTGGCATGTTTTTATCTTTTGATTAAGTAACCATGCCATTCAATTAGTGTAAAACGAGATTAATGTCTTCAAAAAAATCACCAACAAAAAAATGTCTTCAAAAATGTGATCAAAGTTTACATCTTTTGACTTTTAAAAAATTATACACCTTCTTTTATGAAAGAATGTAGTATAGTTTTAATCGTGCCGAGAAGGTTACGTCAGAAAATTTATAGGAAAACATCTAGAGGGTTGAAATGATACAAATCCTTAAACTACTTTGTGATTGGAAGGAGTACATTATGTCGAGATATTTGCAGGTGTTTCAAATATACAAAATGTTCACTCTTAATTCCGCAGATATTTTTGCAGATATTTCAACACTTTAAAGAAGTATACTCGCTCACTAGATCGAGATTAACTTGGCTTATGGAGGGAGACATGGATACTTATATTTTCACAGCAAACCAGTATAGAGGTCGATACGGTGACACAACACGGGCACCTAGTATGCTCTCTGATTCACCTGAAAGCGGTTAACCTTAGTTTTCTGAAATAAAGCCAATGTTACTTCTAGTAGCCTCGCTTGGATGATGTACGCACCACACAAAGAAACCGATGCAGCATTGCCATGCTGATTAACCGATATCTGAATGTACTACATGCAACAACCAAGAGGCAAACCGTGCTGCACTCCTGCGCATGTCCAAGTCTGCAAGCATGATAAGCATTGTTGCTATCTTGAAGCCACGCATGCGATAGTAGCTAGGACGCTTGCACACTAAGTCATTCAGCCTGGGCGCACCTGTAGATATTGTCAAACTCGTTTTGTCGTGCTGCATTTCAGTTTTAGGCCGGATGGCTAGCAGCCAAAAGCATGACTCATTCTTAGCCTGGAGATAGAGAGGCTGTCACATAAACGACGAGCGGCACCTAACCTGGCTCCAGCGAAGACATCTCCAGTGTTTAGGTTTCACTTACTTCCACTTCTGCTTTACTGCACAACAAAACAAGGTTGATTGCCGATCGATGGAGCCTCCTCCGATCACCGCTCGTTTGCCAACGCTACCGCATTGCAAGCAAACGGAGGTAGCTGAAGGTGTCGGCACCAGACGGCGAGACCCAGCACGGAGCCACGTGCGCCGTTGCGGTGACGTCACTGCAGACACAACAGCTGGCTAGCGCTCCTTAAACCCCATCCCGACAAGGGGTGCTTGCGTTTTCCTTTTGTAAGGAAGTGAGGTAAGAGTGCCATTATGCGAGACGTGCCAAATCGCCTCTTCCACAACGACCAACAACACAAATGGCGTATACTAGCAATTGTGTTAGTCCCTTAGGATATATGAGTATTATATGGATCTCGAGGTTGCGAAGCCATGAGGAAATGAAAAATTGAATCGGGTTATGAAAAACAAAAATCTTTCAAAGATAGAGGAAGACTCAAATTACAAATGGAGACACACGCTAATAAATGCGAGTATTCGGTTGCTCTAGCGGTCCCAAAGAAACTCGAACACTTCCGCAAGCATGAAGCAAAAAATGAGTGCTTCTTTTAGAGTTTTAATCACGTCAAGAGGGTTACTTAAGAAGGCTTTTAGGGAAAATCAAGAAGGTTTAAAATATAAAAATCCGTAAACTACATTTGTGATGGGATAGTGTACATCATGTCGAGATCTTTACAGATTTTCAAGACACACAAAGAGATCACTCTTGATTCACAAATACACTTACACTAAAAAAAGATTCACAAATACTTTTGCAGATATACCATTTTTTCTAGTGAATTAATTTCGCCCATTGTTTGTTGGGCTTACGTGGGACGTCCGCTTACAATCCTACACGCATGCGAAATTAGCACACAATACGTTGGCACACTGCGTGATGATGCCTGGACACTTCTGCAGATGCGGTCAAACGTTATTTGTCTCACTGCCTTTCAGTTAAAGAGTGGCAAGGCAAAGCATGACTCGTGCCGTGAAATCATCGTCGACCGAGGAGAGCTTGGGTTCCTGATGCGCTGCAGCCAGAGCCAGGTGATAGAAAGAGGAAGCCACATGAACCGTGAACGGGCTTCAGTTACTTCCCTGCTCTGCTGGTGCCTTACTGCACAAGGGAACAAAGCTCACTCGTCCCATCTGCCAACGCTCCCGCGACGCCAAGGAAACGGAAGTCACCGACGGCCAGATCCGGCGCGGAGCCGCGCGCGCGCGGCGTCGCTCTGATCGAAGCGGCGGTGGCGTCACTGTGGATACAACAGCTAGCTCTAACGCGCTGTACCGCGCCTTGAACCCCGTCGCGACGAGGCACTATGTCACGGTTGATATTTTAAGGCACTGTGCTAGAGGCACTTTTGTAACATGCCTCGAAAAATGATTTTTGGGGGCAATTTTTTAGAAATGCCTATAAAAAACCGATTTTTATGGGCAATTTTTAAAATCGCCTGCTAAAATAAGTTTTTTAAAGGCACTTCACAAAACTGCCTGCAATAATCTGATTTTCTGAGGCAGTATCTAAAAATGCCGGCAAACATACATTTTTTACGGCACTTTGTAAACTGCCTGGAAAAATGCGTGCCTACTTTACAAAAACCGCCTGCACATATTAAGTTAAGTAAACTACTCCTTCCACCTGAGGGACCGTTGTACAATTTTCGCTTTAAACCTTGAAGTGTTGAATAAATTAATACTCGGTCCACCCGTTCTCTTTTCCCCAATCCATCATACCCGAGCAGGCGAGCACCCAGCGCCGCCCTCCTGACCCCGTGCGCCGCCAGTAGGGGCCCCGCCCTTCCCAGCGTCCCCCATCGACATACGCCGCCGCCAGGGGCGGCGCGCACACGCCGCTGCGCGCCTCCAATTACCTCGCCCCCGTGGTCAACTCCAGCTACGGGCTACGCCGCTACGGCGGCCTTCAAGCGCGCCGAATCGCAGGTCTCAACGACGAGCATGGTGCTCCAGGTGTTCCCCTGCAGCGGCGGCGATCTTCGACGAGAACACCACCTTCGAAGCCTCGGTGCGGTCGAGGTCGTCGGCAGCTTCGACTACATGGCCATCCACGATGGAGCACTGCCTCCACATTGCACGCGGCGGCGGCAACTGAGCACTACCTGCACATGGCACGCCTCGCGCTCCAATACCAGGACGCGGCCGACGCGCTGTGCCTCGAGAACACCGAGCTCCGTCTTCGCCCTCTGCTACATCCACCACGCCCTCGTCCCCTGTAGCGACCTCTGCCGCGCCTCGTCCCCTGTAGCAACCTCTGCCGCAGCCGACAACGCCCTCGCCCGGCCCGCGAAGGGCCGCCAGAGCGCGATCCAATTCACAGCGCCGCGAAGCATGCCCTCAAGCCCTCTGGTAAGAACTCATGGCGACCGCTCCTCCTTCTCCTCCTGTGCGCCCACCATCTGCTCGATGGAATGCGGCGCTGACTAGAGAGACGAGCTCGCTCGCTCGTTCCTCTTCCGCGTGTAATTTTCTATCCGTGGCATCATGTTGACGGAGGGGTACGGTTCTACACTTAGTTGGAGCATATCCCCTAGCTATGACGCCTGAATATTTCTGAATTCGGACTAACTCAATCTCCGTTTAATTCAGTGTTTGCTGCAGATGTCTGTCAGAAGGGGTTTATCATCAACATATACACATTAAACAACTACTTTCTTGTGCAAATAGTTGATCTCTCTATTAAAGTACATATACAATACTGGAACCTCGCAGGTGCTTCAGGCTTTGACAATTTACATAGTTCTGATTACTCAACTTAGAAACTACAGGATAGTTGTGATTACATAGTTCTGAAATTTACCCGAGGTATTAGTTCCATCCACGAGGCCGCCATCATTCTGGATGTTTAACAGAAACTACAGGATACACTAGTCTTTTCATATCGTCATACTCAGTGTTTTGTCCACTTGGTGACTTGCTTAGCTTGTTCAGGAATTTTTGTTATCCATTTTATTTTGTTTTGTCGTGAATTAATTGGGTTTGTGTTAAATAAATATGCAGTTTAACTTCCTAGTATCCTCAATGGTTATTATATAAGCATTTGGTTATTACTATTTTGTTATTTGCAGAATACCATTGCCTGCTAAAATCTTTACTTTGAACCATTGCTTGCTCTGCAATCACCTAGTATTGTAATCTCATGGATCAAGTAAAATGCTGCTGTTTGGTGCAAAGAATTGTCTGATACCTTTTGCCCCTTTATTTGCAATATATAATGGATATGCATTATTCTCTTTGTCCTACTCATATTATGGTATCAATTCGTAGTGTTAGGAATGAATATGGACTATGGACTGCTTTTGTTCTTCTCCGTTCTAAGTAGAGTAACAAGGATGATCCATACATCTTGCTGACATTAAGTAAGATATCCGACAAGCTACTGAATCTGAGGTATGCAAATGTTCTCCCTTGTCTTGAAAATGATACTTTAGCTCTACTGTTACTGCTGCATCCATTGAATCATCAATGCTTGCTCAATTCTGCAATTGGAGTGTATACTAGGAGTTTACTTCTCATTGGTTTTTCTTTCTTAATTTGCACTCATACAGTATTACAGTGCTATATCCTTCCGCTGCCTAAGCCTACGGAATCCTTTCTCTTTTTTCGTAACGTAAACTCCTATAATTATCCATGTGCTAGTTACTGAGCTGTGTTGGATTTCTCAATCCATGTTTTTTGACATTCTAGGCAAATTATCACATGTGCTAGTTACTGCTGAGCTGTGTTGGATTTCTCAATCCATGTTTTTTGATATTCTAGGCAAATTATCATGTTGATGATGACATTTATATTCTGCTCAAATGATACAGTTAAGAAATGTATGTCAGCCTGATACATTATTTATGTGCTCCTATGCAATTTCCTATGCTGGTTCTGAAATCCCTCGATTGATCTTTACTGGCCATACCTCGCAATAATTGAATGTTGGCTATGATTTAATATTTTTATTGCAGTTGGTTGAACTGAGAATCATGCATTCTGACTTAATTCCGATTCCAGGATCCAATACTGAGCACAAAGAAACAGCGGAATTCACCAATTTAGACCTCAATTCCAATTCCGAGCCCGAATTCTGTGCAACCAAACAGGGGGTAACTGTAGCATTATCTCACTGCTGCATCTTTTGTACCAGGGTTTCAGAAAAGTTAATCCAGAAGTTGTAACAGGTGACAACTGACCAACAGCTCTAGACTAAAGACTGGTTCCAGTGAACACACATGATGCCATGAAGGCATGAACACAGATGTTGTTTAGGTCGGAAATTTAGTTACCAACTAATGAATTGTACTGAATGTCTGAACATAAATGTTCTTCCAGCAATAACCTGAAGTTTGTTGTAGTTTCTAAATAGAAATAGAGAGCAATTCGTCACTGTTTATGAGTACTGAACTGACCATGTTAGTCATGTCATTGTTAATGTGCCAAATATATGATTTGTAAATTGCCTGTATTGTGAGCTTGAGTTTACGTTTAAGGGGTGCCTGAAGAAACAACAGGAGGTACTTCTAGAAATTTCCTTTAGTTGCTTTAAGGCATTTTAAAAAGTGCCTTTAAGTGTTTTTTAAGGCACTATTATATTGTGCCATAAATTATTTTTTGAGGCATTTTTTAAAATGCCAATAATTTTTTTGGAGGCATTCCTCAAATAGTGCCTCAAAAAATAATGTAAGGCAGTTTTCAAAGTGTCTCAAAAAATATATTTTTAAAGGCATTTTCAATAGTGCCTTAAAAGATCTATTTTTAGGGGCACTTTTCATTAGTGCCTTAAATGATTTTTCCCTACACAATTTGATACAGCACTTTTTTTATTGCCTTCAAAGATTTTCAAAGGCATTTTTGCTATTTTTTAAGGCACTTTTTAGTGCCCCTAATAATCAACTGTGGTGTAGTGAGGGGCGCTTGCGTGCTCGGTGCATCGCTGATGCGTTTCCATTTTGTAAGGAAGTGAGATAAGAGTGCCATTATGCAAGACGTGCCAAATCACCACTTCCACAACCAACAACAACACAACTGGCGTACAGCATGACTAGTGTAGTAGTGTTATTATCTTTTGATGAAGTAACCATTCCATTCCGCTAATGTAAAACGAGATTAATGGCCTGAAATTTATGCAAAGGGAACCCCCATAGAAAGAATATAGCGGCATAGCCCCTAAGGCCAACTCCAACCCCCCCCCCTCCATCCGGACATATTTTTTCCGCCGCGGTCTGCGGAGGCCAAAAGCAAGGCCCAACGCGCTACCGCAAACAAACTGCGCGAGGAGGACGCGTCTGTTTCGGAGCAAACCCATCTCAAATTTGGGCCGGGTTTGCGGCACCACGGACAGCGTGCAAGGGGAGGATATGTCCACCTCGGGCCCGCAAAGCGTCCACGCTTGCCCTTCAATCGCTCTCCCATCCTCACCCAGCTGCCACCCTGATGGCGTGTAACTCACACGTTCGTTGGGAACCCCAAGAGGAAGGTATGATGCGCACAGTAGCAAGTTTTCCCTCAGAAAGAAACCAAGGTTTAATCGAACCAGTAGCCAAGAAGCACGTTGAAGGTTGATGGTCGCGAAATGTGATGCGGCGCAACACCAGGGATTCCGGCGCCAACGCGCAACAACACAACCCAAGTACTTTGTCCCAACGAAACAGTGAGGTTGTCAATCTCACCGGCTTGCTGTAACAAAGAATTAAACGTATCGAGTGGAAGATGTTTGCAAAGAAAACAGTAAACACAATTGCAGTAGATTGTATGCTATGTAAAGAATAGGACCGGGGTCCACAGTTCACTAGAGGTGTCTCTCCCATAAGATAAAAGCATGTTGGGTGAACAAATTACAGTCGGGCAATTGACAAATAGAGAAAAGCATAATAATGCATATACATGATATGATAAATATAGTGAGATTTAATCCGGCATTACGACAAAGTACATAGACCGCCATCCAACCGCATCTATGCCTAAAAAGTCCACCTTCAGGTTATCATCCGAACCCCATTCAGTATTAAGTTGCTAAGCAACAGACAATTGCATTAAGTATGGTGCGTAATGTAATCAACAACTACATCCTTAGACATAGCATCAATGTTTTATTCCTAGTGGCAACAGCACATCACAACCTTAGAACCTACTGTCACGATCCCAGATTCAATGAAGGCATGAACCCACTATCGAGCATAAATACCCCCTCTTGGAGTTAAGAGCAAAAACTTGGCCAGAGCCTCTACTAATAACGGAGAGCATGCAAGATCATAAACAACACATAAACAATAGATTGATAATCACCATAATCATAGTACTCTCTATCCATCGGATCCCGACAAACACAACATATAGAGTTACAAATAGATGATCTTGATCATGTTAGGCAGCTCACAAGATCCAACAATGAAGCACAACAAGGAGAAGACGACCATCTAGCTACTGCTATGGACCCATGGTCCAGGGTGAACTACTCACTCATCACTCCGGAGGCGACCATGGCGGTGTAGAGTCCTCCGGAGATGAATCCCCTCTCCGGCGGTGCCGGAGGCGATCTCCGAATCCCCGAGATGGGATTCGCGGCGGCGCGTCTCGGGTTTTCCGTATCGTGGCTCTCGTCGGGGTTTCGCGACGGAGGCTTTAAGTAGGCGGAGGGTCAACGCGAGGGGCCACAGGGGCCCAGGGGCTGGGTCGGCGCGGCCGGGCTTGGCCGCGCCGGCCACCTCCGGCTGCCTCGTGGCCCCACTTCGTTATCTCTTCGGTCTTCGGAAGCTTCGTGCAAAAATAGGACCCTGGGCGAAAGTTTCGTCCAATTCCGAGAATATTTCTTTACTAGGATTTCTGAAACCAAAAACAGCGAAAACAACGGCTCTTCGGCATCTTGTTAATAGGTTAGTTCCAAAATGCACAAATATGACATATAATGTGCATAAAACATGTAGGTATTATCAATAAAGTAGCATGGAACATAAGAAATTATCGATACGTTGGAGACGTATCAGCATCCCCAAGCTTAGTTCGCTCGTCCCGAGCAGGTAAAACGATAACAAAGATAATTTCAAGTGACATGCCATCATAATCTTGATCATACTATTTGTAAACATATGTAATGAATGCAGCGATCAAAACAAAGGTAATGACATGAGTAAACAAGTGAATCATATAGCAAAGACTTTTCATGAATAGTACTTCAAGACAAGCATCAATAAGTCTTGCATAAGAGTTAACTCATAAAGCAATAAATCAAAGTAAAGGTGTTGAAGCAACACATAGGAAGATTAAGTTTCAGCGGTTGCTTTCAACTTATAACATGTATATCTCATGGATATTGTCAACATAAAGTAGTATAACAAGTGCAATATGCAAGTATGTAGGAATCAATGCACAGTTCACACAAGTGTTTGCTTCTTAAGGTGGAGGGAGATAGGTAAACTGACTCAACAATAAAAGTAAAAGAATGGTCCTTCAAAGAGGAAAGCATCGATTGCTGTATTTGTGCTAGAGCTTTTATTTTGAAAACATGAAACAATTTTGTCAACGGTAGTAATAAAGCATATGAGTTATGAAAATTATATCTTACAAGTTGCAAGCCTCATGCATAGTATACTAATAGTGCCCGCACCTCGTCCTACTTAGCTTGGACTACCGGATCTTTGCATGCCATGTTTCAACCAAGTGTCACAAAGGGGTACCTCCATGCCGCTGTACAAAGGTCTAAGGAGAAAGCTCGCATTTGGATTTCTCGCTTTTGATTATTCTCAACTTAGACATCCATACCGGGACAACATGGACAACAGATAATGGACTCCTCTTAAATGCATAAGCATGTAGCAACAATTATTATTCTCATATGAGATTGAGGATATATGTCCAAAACTGAAACTTCAACCATGGTTCATGGCTTTAGTTAGCGGCCCAATGTTCTTCTCTAACAATTTTGCATGCTCCAACCACTAAAATGATAGATCCTTCAGACAAGACGGACATGCATAGCAACTCACATGATATTCAACAATAGTTGATGGCGTTCCCCAGAAGCATGGTTATCGCACAACAAGCAACTTAATAAAATATAAAGTGCATAAGTACATATTCAATACTACGATAGTTTTTAAGGCTATTTTGTCCCATGAGCTATATATTGCAAAGGTGAATGATGGAATTTTAAAGGTAGCACTCAAGCAATTTACTTTGGAATGGCGGAGAAATACCATGTAGTAGGTAGGTATGGTGGACACAAATGGCATAGTAGTTGGCTCAAGGATTTTGGATGCATGAGAAGTATTCCCTCTCGATACAAGGTTTAGGCTAGCAAGGTTATTTGAAGCAAACTCAAGGATGAACAAGTGCAGCAAAACTCACATAAAAGACATATTGTAAACATTATAAGACTCTACACCGTCCCTTGTTGTTCAAAGCTCAATACTAGATATTATCTAGACCTTAGAGAGACCAAATATGCAAATCAAATTTTAGCAAGCTCTATGTATTTCTTCATTAATGGGTGCAAAGCATATGATGCAAGAGCTTAAACATGAGCACAACAATTGCCAAGTATCACATTATCCAAGACATTTTAGAATTACTACATGTAGCATTTTCCAATTCCAACCATATAACAATTTAACGAAGAAGAAACTTCTTGAACATTATGAGTAAAGCCTAAGGACACATGTGTCCATATGCAACAGCGGAGCGTGTCTCTCTCCACAAAGTGAATGCTAGGATCCATTTTATTCAAACAAAAACAAAAACAAAAACAAACCGACGCTCCAAGTAAAGAACACAAGATGTGATTGAATAAAAATATAGTTTCGGGGAGGAACCGATGATGTTGTCGATGAAGAAGGGGATGCCTTGGGCATCCCCAAGCTTAGACGCTTGAGTCTTCTTAAAATATGCAGGGGTGAACCACGGGGGCATCCCCAAGCTTAGAGCTTTCACTCCTCTTGATCATAGTATATCATTCTCCTCTCTTGACCCTTGAAAACTTCCTTCACACCAAACTTCAAGCAAACTCATTAGAGGGTTAGTGCACAATTAATAATTCACATGTTCAGAGGTGGCACAATCATTCTTTACACTTCTGGACATTGCATAAAGCTACTGGACATTAGTGGATCAAAGAAATGAATCCAACATAGCAAAAGAGGCAATGCGAAATAAAAGGCAGAATCTCAAAAACAGAACAGTCCGTAAAGACGAATTTAAAGGGCACCAGACTTGCTCAAATGGAAAAACTCAAAACTAATGAAAGTTGCGTACATATCTGAGGATCACGCTCGTAAATTGGCAGATTTTTTCGAATTTTCTGTGCCCAGATTCGTGACAGACAGCAATGCTGTTTCTGCGCAGCAATCCCAAATATAACATCAACTTTGACATAGAAACTTTACTTGGCACAAAAACATGATAAGGAGAGGTTGCTACAGTAGTAAACAACTTCCAAGACTCAACAAAACAAAAAATTGCTGTAGGTAAAAACATGGGTTGTCTCCCATAAGCGCTTTTCTTTAACGCCTTTCAGCTAGGCGCAGAAAGTGCGAATCAAGTAACATCAAATGAAGAAGCATCAACATCATAGCTTGTTCTAATAATAGAATCAAAAGGCAACTTCATTCTCTTTCTAGGAAGTGTTCCATACCTTTCTTGAGAGGAAATTGATATTTAATATTACCTTCCCTCATATCAATAACAGCACCAACGGTTCGAAGAAAAGGTCTTCCCAAGACAATAGGACAAGATGCATTGCATTCGATATCCAAAACAACAAAATCAACGGGGACAAGGTTATTGTTAACCGTAATATGCACATTATCAATCCTCCCCAAAGGTTTCTTTTTAACATTATCGGCAAGATTAACATCCAAATAACAATTCTTCAATGGTGGCAAGTCAAGCATATCATAAATCTTTTTAGGCATAACAGAAATACTTGCACCAAGATCACATAAAGAATTACATTCAAAGTCATTGAATTTCATTTTAATGATGGGCTCCCAACCATCTTCTAACTTTCTAGGAATAGAAGTTTCAAGTTTTAGTTTCTCTTCTCTAGCTTTTATGAGAGCATTTGTAATATGTTTTGTAAAGGCTAAATTTATAGCACTAGCATTAGGACTTTTAGCAAGTTTTTGTAAGAACTTTATAACTTCAGAGATGTGGCAATCATCAAAATCTAAATCATTATGAGCTACAGCAATGGGATCATTGTTCCCAAGGTTGGAAAAATTTCAGCAGTTTTATCACAAGCAGTTTCAGCAGTTTTAGCAATTTCAGGCAGTTTTGTTCGCTTTGCACTAGGAGTAGAAACATTGCCAACACCAATTATTTTACCATTGATAGTAGGAGGTGCAGCAACATGTGAAGAATTAGCATTACTAGTGGTGGTAATAGTCCAAACTTTAGCTACATTATTCTCTTTAGCTAGTTTTTCATTTTCTTCTCTATCCCACCTAGCACGCAATTCAGCCATTAATCTTATATTCTCATTAATTCTAACTTGGATGGCATTTGCTGTAGTAGTAATCTTGTTATCAATATCATTATTAGGCATAACTTTCAATTTTAAAAGATTAACATCAGAGGCAAGCCTATCAACTCTAGAAGCAATAGTATCAATTTTATCAAGCTTTTCCTCAACAGATTTGTTAAAAGCAGTTTGTGTACTAATAAATTCTTTAAGCATAGCTTCAAGACCAGAGGGTACACTCCTATTATTATTGTAAGAATTCCCATAAGAATTACCATAACCATTACCATTAGCAGAAGGATATGGCCTATAGTTATTACCAGAGTTGTTCCTATAAGCGTTGTTGTTGTTGAAATTATTATTTTTAATGAAATTCACATCAACATTTTCTTCTTGAGCAACCAATGAAGCTAAAGGAACATTATTTGGATCAACATTAGATCTACCATTCACAAGCATAGACATAATCACATCAATCTTATCACTCAAGGAAGAGGTTTCTTCAATTTACCTTCTTACCTTGTGGAGCTCTTTCCGTGTGCCATTCAGTAATTTATCATCATATCATCAAGAAGTTTTGTAGCCGCCCCCAATGTGATGGACATAAAGGTACCTCCAGCAGCTGAATCCAATAAATTCCAGAAGAAAATTTAGTCCTGCATAGAAGGTTTGGATGATCATCCAAGTAGTCAGTCCATGGGTTGGGCAATTCTTTCCCAAAGTTTTCATTCTCTCCCATGCTTGAGCAACATGTTCAGTATCTAATTGCTTAAAATTCATTATGCTACTTCTCAAAGATATAATTTTAGCGGGAGGATAATATCTACCAATAAAAGCATCCTTGCATTTAGTCCATGAATCAATACTATTCTTAGGCAAAGATAGCAACCAATCTTTAGCTCTTCCTCTTAACGAGAAAGGAAACACTTTCAATTTAATAATATCACCATCTACATCTTTATACTTTTGCATTTCACAAAGTTCAACAAAATTATTGAGATGGGCAGCAGCATCATCAGAACTAACACCAGAAAATTGATCTCTCATGACAAGATTTAGTAAAGCAGGTTTAATTTCAAAGAATTCTGCTGTAGTAGCAGGTGGAGCAATAGGTGTGCATAGGAAATCATTATTATTTGCATTTGTGAAGTCACACAACTTAGTATTTTCAGGGGTATTCATTTTAGCAACGGTAAATAAAACAAACTAGATAAAGTAAATGCAAGTAACTAATTTTTTTGTGTTTTCGATATAGAGAGCAAGACAGTAAATAAAGTAAAACTAGCAACTAATTTTTTTGTGTTTTGTTTAGTGCAGCAAACAAAGTAGTAAATAAAATAAAGCAAGACAAAAACAAAGTAAAGAGATTGAGAAGTGGAGACTCCCCTTGCAGTGTGTCTTGATCTCCCCAACGGCGCCAGAAAAAGAGCTTGATGGCGTGTAACTCACACGTTCGTTGGGAACCCCAAGAGGAAGGTATGATGCGCACGTAGCAAGTTTTCCCTCGAAAGAAACCAAGGTTTAATCGAACCAGTAGGAGCCAAGAAGCACGTTGAAGGTTGATGGTCGCGAAATGTGATGCGGCGCAACACCGGGATTCCGGCGCCAACGCGGAACCTGCACAACACAACCCAAGTACTTTGTCCCAACGAAACAGTGAGGTTGTCAATCTCACCGGCTTGCTGTAACAAAGGATTAAACGTATCGAGTGGAAGATGTTTGCAAAGAAAACAGTAAACACAATTGCAGTAGATTGTATGCTATGTAAAGAATAGGACCGGGGTCCACAGTTCACTAGAGGTGTCTCTCCCATAAGATAAAAGCATGTTGGGTGAACAAATTACAGTCGGGCAATTGACAAATAGAGAAAGGCATAATAATGCATATACATGATATGATAAATATAGTGAGATTTAATCCGGGCATTACGACAAAGTACATAGACCGCCATCCAACGCATCTATGCCTAAAAAGTCCACCTTCAGGTTATCATCCGAACCCCATTCAGTATTAAGTTGCTAAGCAACAGACAATTGCATTAAGTATGGTGCGTAATGTAATCAACAACTACATCCTTAGACATAGCATCAATGTTTTATCCCTAGTGGCAACAGCACATCACAACCTTAGAACCTACTGTCACGATCCCAGATTCAATGAAGGCATGAACCCACTATCGAGCATAAATACCCCCTCTTGGAGTTAAGAGCAAAAACTTGGCCGAGCCTCTACTAATAACGGAGAGCATGCAAGATCATAAACAACACATAAACAATAGATTGATAATCACCATAATCATAGTACTCTCTATCCATCGGATCCCGACAAACACAACATATAGAGTTACAAATAGATGATCTTGATCATGTTAGGCAGCTCACAAGATCCAACAATGAAGCACAACAAGGAGAAGACGACCATCTAGCTACTGCTATGGACCCATGGTCCAGGGTGAACTACTCACTCATCACTCGGAGGCGACCATGGCGGTGTAGAGTCCTCCGGAGATGAATCCCCTCTCCGGCAGGGTGCCGAGGCGATCTCCGAATCCCCGAGATGGGATTCGCGGCGGCGGCGTCTCGGTAGGTTTTCCGTATCGTGGCTCTCGGTGGGGGGTTTCGCGACGGAGGCTTTAAGTAGGCGGAGGGTCAACGCGAGGGGCCACACGAGGGGCCCAGGGGCTAGGTCGGCGCGGCCAGGCTTGGGCCGCGCCGCCCCCTGGCTGCCTCGTGGCCCCACTTCGTTATCTCTTCGGTCTTCGGAAGCTTCGTGCAAAAATAGGACCCTGGGCGAAAGTTTCGTCCAATTCCGAGAATATTTCTTTACTAGGATTTCTGAAACCAAAAACAGCACAACTGGCTCTTCGGCATCTTGTTAATAGGTTAGTTCCAGAAAATGCACAAATATGACATATAATGTGCATAAAACATGTAGGTATTATCAATAAACTAGCATGGAACATAAGAAATTATCGATACGTTGGAGACGTATCACACCCCCGTGCCCTAGCTCAATCCATGGAGGCCATAGATCCCGCCGGCGAGGCCACAGTTCGTGGCACTGACATGCCGAATGCCACGGTTGAGGCGGTGGTTGGCGTCGTGGCCGACGTTGCGGTCACATAACCCGCCTCCCAGGTGACAGCTCCACCATGTGCGTGCGGCCGCTCGAAAAAATCTAGCGTCCCCGGCGCGGTGCTCAAGCCGAATAAGGATCTCATGCCGGAGGAGAGGGCCTTGTAGTCGAGGAAAAGAGCCAACCACAGGGTGAACATGAGGACCAAGTTGGAGGCCGCCCAGCTCGACGAAGAAAGGCCGATCCTTTTTTGTATGCGGCCACAGTCCAGGCACGCGCGAGCGCCAAGCCCTTGGAGGCCCAAGCGGCGCTCATGGTGATTGGCCAGGGGCCACGAGCTGCGGCTCAACCACGTCCAAGCCATGTTAGACAGGGATCTTCCAATGCCTTCATGGCCTAATATCAGTCACCCCCCATCGATGTCATCGAGAGCCAGAATCCATCGCTAGAGAAAACGCCGCAAGAACATGGATGCAAGAGGAGGATAGGCACCTCTAATAGAATCTTCACCTGCACATCCATCACCTTCCTGACACTATCTGGAGCCCCTAATCTTGCCGATCTAAAGGACCAGTGAGCAAATGATGCCACCAAATTCGAGATGTTGTTGTGATGGATGTGGATCGTGTCGTCGTGGAGTTGAGGATGAATTATTCGCTAGGGCGACGCTCTCACCACCCCAATGGCGCGCGATGACATACTAACCTAACCCTAACTACCGACCCACAGTGTAGTAATGAGGTATGTCCCTACTCCCACCGATAGAGTGAAAAAAAGTTGGAAATGGGACCGACAACCTTGCCGACAAAGATCATGGGGTGGGGGAGTAATTGTGAATCCGTAGGGCATCTCTAGCGGCCCAACGCAAACAGACGCGACTATCCTTTTTGGCCCACGGAGACAAGAGGACATGAAAATACCAGCGGCACGACGCAAATAGACCGAGTTGTCGACGACAACCCATTCCAAGACCAAATTTTGGGCTGGAAATGTGTCGGCATGGACAACAACCGCGTCCGCGCACGTCCCCCTCTTCTACTTGCAGGCTTGCCGACCGGTGGCACACAAGAAACTTCCTCTACCACCACTTGTACTCGAATTCCGTCGATGCCAATCCCTAGTTGGCAATGGGGGGCACTACCATGGACCTCGCCCCCACCTGACCCCCACACCCGTTGTCGCTGTCCGCAAGATGTTGGTGGAGCAGGCGCTTGAGACCAAGAAGCGTGATGCCTGGCGTGGCTTCATGAAAGCAAAGAAATCCCAAACAGAAGCCGACATGAAGATCAAGGCCAATTCTCAGCTAGTCTTGAACATTCAGGACAACTCCACCGCCCAACTTGTCACCTCTCATGCAGTCATGATAATCAAGGGCGAGAGACTCAGTTACATCTAGGTTGCCTATTCGCCAAGCTCAGCCACCTCCCGAGTCGCAAAGTCGGCTCTGCTACGAAGGCTGCCCACTTAACCACCGGGCACATCATGACTAGTCTAGCACATCCATGCATTGCCCTTCCGTCTCGGTGGGTGATACGTCTCAAACGTATCTATAATTTCTTATGTTCCATGCTACTTTTATTACAATACTTGAATGTTTTATACATACTTTACAGCATTATTATACATTTTCCGGCACTAACCTATTAACAAGATGCCGAAGTGCCGTTTGCTGTTTTTGGTTTCAGAAATCCTAGTAAGGAAATATTCTTGGAATTGGACGAAATCAACGCCCGGGGGCCTATTTTTACACGAAGCTTCCAAGACCGAAAGGGAGACGAAGTGGGGCCACGAGGTGGGGACACACCAGGGCGGCGCGGCCCAAGCCCTGGCCGCGTCGGCCTGTTGTGTGGGCCCTCGTGACGCCCTTTGACCTACCCTTCCGCCTACAAATAGCCTCCGTCGCGAAACCCCCTGTACCGAGAGCCACGATACGGAAAACCTTCCAGAGATGCCACCGTCGCGAATCCCATCTCGGGGATTCAGGAGATCGCCTCCGGCACCCTGCCGGAGGGGAATCATCACCGGAGGGCTGTACATCATCATGCCCGCC
The DNA here is from genome assembly GCA_030979885.1 of Lolium multiflorum. Lineage (NCBI taxonomy): Eukaryota > Viridiplantae > Streptophyta > Magnoliopsida > Poales > Poaceae > Lolium > Lolium multiflorum. The sequence continues at coordinate 243,896,016 of CM061747.1, forward strand.
TCCGGATTGATGCGTGAGTAGTTCATCCTTAGACTATGGGTCCATAGCAGTAGCTAGATGGTTGTCTTCTCCGCTTGTGCTATCATTGTTATAGATCTTGTGAGGTGCCTAACATGATCAAGATCATCTATTTGTAATGCTACATGTTGTGTTTGGCGGGATCCGATGAATATAGAATATTATGTTAAGTTGATTATCAATCTATCATATATGTGTTGTTTATGTTCTTGCATGCTCTCCGTTGCTAGTAGAGGCTCTGGCCAAGTTGATACTTGTAACTCCAAGAGGGAGTAATTATGCTCGATAGTGGGTTCATGTCTCCATTAAATCTGGGACAGTGACAGAAAGTTCTAAGGTTGTGGATGTCTTGTTGCTACTAGGGATAAAACATTGATGCTTTGTCTAAGGATATTTGTGTTGATTACATTACGCACCATACTTAATGCAATTATATGTTGTTTACAACTTAATACTGGAAGGGGTTCGGATGATAACCTGAAGGTGGATTATTTAGGCATAGATGCATGCTGGATAGCGGTCTATGTACTTTGTCGTAATGCCCTGATTAAATCACATAGTAATCATCGTTGATATGTATTGAATCTTTATTTGTCAATTGCCCTGTAATTTGTTCACCCGCATGTTAGTTATCTTATTGGAGAGACACCTCTAGTGAACTGTGGACCCGGTCCATTCTTTTACATCTGAATACATTCTACTTTTCTGTTCTTTGCAAACAAACACCATCTTCCACTCGATACGTTTAATCCTTTGTTTTCAGCAAGCCGGTGAGATTGACAACCTCACTGTCCAGTTGGGGCAAAGTACTTTGATTGTGTTGTGCAGGTTCCACGTTGGCGCCGGTTTCACTGGTGTTGCGCCGCACTACATTCCTCCACCAACAACCTTCACGTGCTTCTTGGCTCCTACTGGTTCGATAACCTTGGTTTCATACTGAGGGAAACTTACTGCTGTGCGCATCATACCTTCCTCTTGGGGTTCCCAATGGACGTGTACATCTACGCGCATCAACCATAAATTTCTGGCGCCGTTGCCGGGAAACTGAAGAAAAGTTACACCACCGAGATTTCTAACTCCCACGTCAACTACACGCCAGCAGTGGGCCATGATAGTCATCACAGAAGGTCATATTTCTTCAAGGGCGGCCTCGTGCTGCCTGCCCTTGACCTTAGGCATACGCCATGCCCAACGATTCAGGCCTATAGCATAGCAATAAGCCAAGAGCAACCCCGCCGGTGAACATTCCCATGCCCTACAAGCTGTTCGGCAGAATGCCGCTCCCGATGCCGGCTGACCAGCTATGGTCACGATCATCTCTCTTGACTCATCCCATTGCATCTTAGACTAGGCTTGTGATGCCAATTATCTATAGGCCTACTATGATGACGATCTTAATGCCTACATGCACGAGATGGTCAATGGCGGTGGCTCGTCATGAACGAGGGCCTTGGAACTGAGCAAGAGACCCAGGCTAGGCGAGGGTTACAACATAGAGAGGGAGCCATTATTTAACAAATATGACACTGCCTTGGATGATCAAGCTGGCAACGAGGCTGATACGGCCATATGGATGGGGCAAATGTCGACATCGACCCCGACCCCGACACTGGTGACAAGAAGAAGAAAAGCCAAAGAATCATAAGATACTCGCACAAGGGGGACCACTGTCTATGTCTGTCTTGAAAAGCAATTAGCCAAGATCCAATTTGTGGTAACAAGCAAAAAAAGGAACATCATAACGGAGGAAGGTTGCCTAGGATTTCCACGAGCGTAGGTACTTTCTCCTTTCAAAATTTGTAGTGATTGCAGCCAAATTTCAACCCAGAATAGATCATCTAACTTGAGACCAACAAGTTTCGTGGTGCAAATAGAGCATGTGCTCCCCCCCCCCCCCCCACACAGACATCAACGGCATGCCGTACATGTGCCCCCCCCCCCCACACACACACATCAACGGCATGCCGGACACATAAAGGACATGCACACTTTTAATATGTACATTTGGCTATGTACATTTGTTTCCGTGAGCACCTCTAACATTTTTCATATGTGTACGTGCCCCTTTCTTTGGACTACTTCAAGGTCGTTCATAAAAATTCCTATGTCTTGGTCCATTGTTGGAGGGAGTTCAAAGAGTGCCCCAAGTGGAGACTAGGCTACGCGTTTTACAAAAATAGTCTCAAGAAAGATGGTGGCGCCAATTCGGCGGTCAATGATCTCAAAGTTGAAGGCCAAGCAATGGTACGCTTCTAACTCGGCCAATGGGCCACAAGGCCAGCAAAGCCAATCTCAAGAGTGATGCTTCCGCACTTACATTGAAAGAGACCTTGAAGAGTTGATAGTCGAGAAAGTTAAACACCGAATCAGTTTCTAAGAGAAGATTTTTTTTTTAAGTCTCATTCACCCAATAGCTCGAGCCGACAAGCAAGATGGGTCGCATGTATTCTTCACAACCGTATGTACAAAAAGTACCATAGGTTTATATATTGTATATGTAGTGTCTTTAATACACGTTTTACAAAATACAAAACTATTATTTTACAACAATTAAGAACCTATGAAGGATCCACTTGCCCAATCAGATATCCTTACGCCTCCCCGCCATACACCCACAGCTTGTCCCATTACATGTACCACCTATAGCCTCACAAATATAATACAATGTATTCAATCCTTCTCTTGTATTTACAAGCACATGTTCCGCTCTACTTTAATTATCAAATGGAGCATTCCTTTCGTATTTTGCTTGTAAGCAAGATGGAGTTGAACATTTCTTTGTGATTATAAGAAGGATGAAGACGGTGTAAAATTTGTGTGGATGAGTTGTTTGATCCCATAGATCATAGTTGATAATTTGAATCCAAACTCTTCCAGACACAATACATATTGATTGTGTTACGTATTATCGCCTTTGCCATAACTAAAATTCTAGCCTAAGTTTAGGGTAATGTTGCAAAAGACAAAAAAAAAACATGTTTATAATGTAAACATTATATACATAAATCAAATAAAAAATAAAATAATTATGTTTGCAATTAAGTTATAATTAAATCACATTGGCACGGCAATGGAATAGTATTACACAAGATTGATTTTCAACAACAAACCTCTAAGGTGTACTTCTCTAGCATGGTCTAGAATAGTATCACATTCTGTCATCTTTCATAGTATAAGATGAATTTCCTCACACGGACGGTATTGGCAAGAGCTACACAAACTTGGAATTTTCTTATACAAAATATTATCATGATCATGATCATGATCATTATTATTAATATTATTATTATTATCATCATCATCATCATCATCATCATCATCATCATCATCATCATCATCATCATCATCATCATCATCATCTGTCTATCAATCTCTCTTTCCTCTCTAATGTGCAATACTAAGGGTTCAGGATTTAGAGTGTACTCAATGTAAATTCTAAACTCTTTCATTGCTTCACTGAAACCTTTTAAAACATTCTCAATGTAAAAAACTTAGAGGGGTTTGGGAAGTATGGAGTGGAACAAAGATTCAATAAAAGAAGAAAATCTGCAATGGCAGAGCTACGACAAGGCCAACCTGGGCCATGTCCCGCCCAATTTGGGGAGAAGCAATAGTCCTATGGATTGGCCGCCTAGGCCATTAATAGTAGCACGCCAGCTACACATAGCCCACTATTTATGTGGTCTTTGTTACCACGGCCCATCCAACTTGTTCTTTAAAGCTCCGCAACTCAAATGTGTACCACCCAGCCCAAGCGGTTCAATATCACGAATTAGATGCTTTTTCGGTATCTATGCAAGCTATTTCATGTATATGTTGACATGTGTTAAATAAATTCCTCTTTGTTATACCAAATTCTCATTTGGCGATAGTTAGGCCCATTCATATTTAAGGCCCACATATCAGGGAGTAGGTTCTAAGATGATTAGTCACAATCTACGCGTCATATTTTTGTTCGGTTGGGCGATGTGCGGTAGGTGAATGCTTTAAATACCTGCTGCTTTGGTTCTACATTCGAACTTTCCCCTTTTCTCTTACAATTCTGATTATACACCGTGAAGGATGGCTTATATTGAGATCACACTCTCGAGGTCCGCCCCATCACGCATCTACACGCACCGATATCGGTATTCTGGCGAGATCTATTCTTTGTCCGCTCCAGGATCCCATCTCCAACCATCACCTCAAGGGAGATCTAAGATTTGGGTTCGACCTCATGATCCATCTACAAGAAGCGCTATCAGTGTATAGGTAAGATCTACACTTCATCCTATTTCACGACCCACCTGAAAGCATGGCGCATGAGATCTGTATTTGTATTTTGTCATGATTTTCTATGAGTGCGATTCGGGTGAGATCTATAATACTTTTTGTTGTGATTTCTCCAAGAGAGTTGTTTCCGGTGAGATCTATACTTTCAATCTATGTGATGATCAATCATCACTCGGGAGATCTATAGTTTGAACAATACCTGCCTCTTTTTCTTAAAGATTGTAGTCCCCGCCTAGGGATAACACGTAATGCATCATATCAGTACTCTGATATTTCATAACCTACCTAAAAGAATGGCGTGTGAGATCTATAATCTGACTTTGTTCCATTATTTGTCTCAAAAGCATCGCTTTTCCTATGAGATCTATAATACACGATTTATCGTAAACCAACATATTTGTGTGAGATATATACTTTGAATTTTTGTGATGATATATCTCACACCTTACGTTTGGCGATATTTATATTTGAGAAATACCTACCTTTTCTACTTCAACATCTTTGGAATCCCCTTCAAGATCCATCTGAAAGGGATCGCTACCAGTGTTTAAGTAAGATATATACCCCATCCAATTTCGTGATCCACCTCAAAGCATGGCTAGTGAGATATACACTTCGACTCTGCGTGATGATTTGTCTCAAAGCCTTGCTTCCGGTGGTATACATAATGCTTTGTGTCATGATCTGTCTCAAAGCATTATTTCCGATGATATTTATATGGTGAATCCATGTCATGATCTATCTCAAAGCATCACTTATGGAGAGAAATACATTTCCTCTTACATCAAGGTTTTTAGATCTTGAAGCAAGGTGTATGACAATCATAAATTAGTTTCTACCTAAGATCCATTATGCGTCTATGTATTCTTGGGGATATTGATAATCCAGAATATAGTTGTCCTTGTTATTCATTGTAAACTTATATATGTTATTCACACTTTTCTTTAATGATTTTCCTTTTACTCATGGTAAAAATTTCCTCCAGTTCTTGATATATATTTGTTCCAACTATTGGTCGTACTTCTTCCTTTATCCCTAGATCTATCACATGACTATTCTTCTTTGTGTTCAAGAAAAATCCCTTTCCGATCCACCATACTACATTAAATTTTGTGAAGATATACAAATCGATCCCATACATGTTTCATTACTTTAGTCAATGTCTCTTATTGTTGCACATCTCGAGCTATATGTGAAACCCGAACTTTGATCCAACTTGATCTAGTTGGGTTCTTGTTTCAAGATTTATAAACTTGCAAATATTTTTCAATACGGCTCCATCTTCATGATTTGTAACAAGATCTTGTCATAGATACACTATTTGATTCATTACAACTTCTTTCATGGTATATAGATTAGGCTTAGACATGCATTCTATTTTTAACTTGATTTTCCTTCATGGTACAACAATATCTATAATTCTACCATGCATGTATGTTAAAAGAGCTCAATTACATCCATATAAGCAACACATCGTTTTCCATGTGTCATGATAGCTACTAAAGTTTATATGCTCTTTGTTCTTCATATTATATTTTTACTGATTCAAATATTTTCTCCTTGTTAGGACATATTCAAGAAAACTGAAACATGCTTGCCCTTTGTTGAGAGAGGCGCGAGGGGAAAAAGATGGCATATGTTTTTCTGTCACATTACATGTCAAAGAAGAACAAATGTGGTTAACCTCAAGTGGAAAGGATATTCAATAGGTAATTTCTATCTTATTTATTACCAGTATCACCCTTGACCTTTTTTCATGTATCCTATTTACCCAGTTAATAATGAACTTTCAATAAAAAAAGAGCTAATATCTCTAATAACTAACAAAATATGTAATCATTCCACTAATCTAATATTACATACTTATTGCATTTGATGCATGAAATCCTTGGGCATCCAAGATAGGTGTAGAGTACAATAGACAACACATTCAAGTTTTGTTGACCATCTCAAATAACTCTGAAATTTGTACTCGTTGGTGTGTAGTTACATGTTGTACTAATTTACTTTGTAAGCTAGATAACTTGTATTTTTTGGGTATGATTACCAATTATAACCAATATTAATTACAGCTTGCCGAATATAAGGGTGAACCTCATTAAGACATTGCCTAGTGTTTCTCTGTTTTATCGAAATGAGGAGTGGCCTTTGGCATTTGAATTGACAGTTGCAGACAACATTGCATATTTCAAATTTATTTTTATGCCCAGAATTTCATCATTCTTCGAAGCTAATACTGCCACTTTGCAAGAGGAAAAATCATTGCGTTAAAGCGAGTTTTGCATAAACAATTTTTTAGTTTCCCCTGAAACGGGATATCATGTAGACATATGTGTGGATCTAGTAGAGAAGTTGTTGTGTTCTTACCTTATTCTCCACTAAGTCACGAAGTGCTTCCTTGATGTACTGTATCATACCTATTTGATATGTTTTTAACAGAAAGGGTGATCCTTCTGTAGCTTACAAAGCCAATCTTGCATGCACATCACCATCAAAAACCTTTTCGCCGATGCACACGAGATGCCCCAAATATACACTATCACTTTTAGTGAGAGGAAAGACATTTTCCTTTTCTATGTAAACAATGTCACCGGTATATAATGTTGCAAGAGTAGCATCATGGGTACTAGCATTGAAAACTTGATATTCTTGGAAACATATATGGACCTACTATAATAGGAAGATTTCAATCATGCTTAACTTGTTCTTGATCATGATAAGCTACACTTTTGCTCTTGGATGCTTCCATACTGGAATCATGTGGCCAGGGATACTGGAATCATGTGGCCAGGGATGGCAAAGCAGCATCATTCTAACATTTTCATTTAGATAACATGCATACTTGTTTTTATGCATCAAAACTTATGGTTAATCATGTGATTAACAAAACCTATGACCGGACATCTAAAAATTATATGGAACTTATCTTATGTATTTGCATAGATTAGTTACATTAGATTTAATTAATTTGTAAATATTTTACCAGCTTTAGCGATGGCAGCAGTCTTGCCGATTGTACCATTTTTCAAAGAATACCATTTCATTCTTCACACATGGCACCTCTCAAACCTGAACGGCCGCAACCAAGTGCATGTATGCAAGGCTACTCTTGATCATAGTACAAAAACATAGTGTTGTTTGTGCACATTTGACTAGTTGTACACTATGGAATTAAAAATTAAAAATCATAGCCATATAGAAGTACACGCTGGAGCACTTGATTCTGCATAAACTCGTCCACCGTGTTGCATTTGGTTAATTCAGAATTCAACCATCTTTTTTTATTTAGAAGGAAACTAGCTAAGATTTCTTCTAGTGTCATGTTTATCCCTAATTATAGATGTAAACCCTCTAGTCCATCATGGTGGATAATATTAGTTTCCTAATCCAAGCATGATCTCCTTATTTGCATTCCAACTTATATAGAAGTGAACAGCTTAGTAACCATTTTATAAGTAAACACGATAGGATTTAGCCATTATGGATATTATAAATCTTTGCCTCTTTTGGAGGGTGCACACATAGGCCTAGGAGAGAAATGTTCATTTCCTTTTGTGCCAAACTGCAAATATCCTAGCTATACCATTGGGATCCAGACCCAACGGCTGGGATCAATCGACGGCAGCCCGGGCGCGGTCGTCCATCCATCCATCCGCCGCCCACTGCCACGTCACGCATTGACGGGTCACGTGACCTCGTGCCCACGGAGAAAACATTTTAGCCGCAGTAAACCCCACCGAATTCCGGGTTAATCACAGGCCACTGCCACTGATCAGGATTATGCCCTAGCCCCCAGAGGCGCACGGGCGGAGACGGTGGCAGAGCCGACGAGATTAGAGCGGCCAGCGGGGGGCAATGTGGGAAGACCGGAACGGCCGCGGAGCTCACTGTGGGTCTCCCCGCCGCGAATCGGCGGCTCTCGCTGCTCTCGCTGTCAGGTATTCCCCAAAGAGCCCCTCTTTTCCCGTGCGGTTTCTTTCTCCTTCCGCTCTGCTCCCTGCCCAGGTCCTCGCTATAAAAATGCTCGATCTGTAGAGCCCAGGGTGCAGCCTGCAGTCAGACACACACACACTGCTTCAGTGTCTCTGTGATCGGAGCGAGAGCGAGAGTCGGCGCGCGGCGGGGGAGAATGAGGAGCGGCGGGTTCGACATGCGGGGAGGCTCCGGCGAGGCCGTCGCGGTTGCCGCGTCCAGCCCGTCCAAGAACAACTCTGCATTGGACGTCATGAGGTACCGCCCAGAAATCAATCCCCTCCCAATCCTTTCCTGTAGCCTGTTGGTGTTCGGTTCTGTTCCTTCGGAGATCAGCAGGTCCCGATTTTGGTTTCGGTTTGCCTGTTTCTTGCTATTTTTTCGGCTCGCGCTGCCGGCGATTCGAAGCCTAGTTTATCCCTTTCTTTTGCTCGCTCGCCGGCGCTCCGTCTGTATGGTTGGTTATTACTGGTTCGTACCGATTGATCTGTTTGGTGCTCCTTGGTCTGCCTGCTCGATTTTACCAATCTTTGCCGGTTGTGTCGAATTCCTTGCCTTTTCCCCATTCCATGGCTGTTTTCAGTTTTGACCGGTATACTGAGTTCCCTATCGATTTCGAAATTTTAATCTGGCCTATCAATTTGGAGGCGAAAGATTCAGTCCGAGCCTGTTTGTTCCGTGTCTGTCCAATAGATCTTCGAATGCTTCTCAGAGCCCTCGGATTTCATAGTAGATTATTTGTTTTCTGATGATTTTGGTTCAGAATTCTAGCGAATTGGGTGGAAAGCTTTTTGATGTTGCTTTCGTTGCTGCACCCCAAATGTTCGACCTTGTTTGATCCAATCGCTCGCTAACATGTCCTTTGGATTGATTGGTTTTGTTGCTCTGTGCAGGTACCAGACGATCACCCCGGACGCCCTCCCGCTCGCCAATGGCAGCGGTAGCGGCAGCGGGAACAGCTCAAGCCGGAAGCTGCCGGCGCTGGCGCCCAGACCGAGCACGGACGGCCTCCCGCTCGCCAATGGCAGCGGTAGTGGTAGCGGCAGCGGCAGCAGCTCGAGCCGTAAGCTGCCGTTGCTGGCGCCCAGGCCGAGCCCGGACGCCGCCGCCGGCGAGAGCTCGCGCCTGGCGTCCTACCTGGCCGCCACCTCGCTGGAGCAGCACAAGCCCGCGCCCGCGAGGTCGCTCGTGATCCGCAGCCCCGCGCGCGACCCGCCCACCAGCTTCTCCTTCCAGCCCTCCAACTTGGACATCGGGACCGGCGCGCCGGACATCCCCGTGCGGCTCCAGTGGGGCCACAACAAGCGCTCGCGCCGCCGCCGCGCCTCCTCCCCTCTGCTGCCGACGCCCGCCCCGACGCCCGCGCCGGAGACGCCCGCCCAGGTGCGCCGCCGCGACACCTCCCCTCTGCTGCCCACCCCGGCCCCCGCTCCCACCCCCGCGCCGGAGACGCCCGCCCAGGCGCGTCGCCGCGCTTCCATGAAGCTCCAGCGCCGTGCCGCCGCCGCGTCTGCGTCGGCGTCCGCGGCTGTCCCGGCGGAGAAGCTGATGCCGCCGCCCAGCGCCCGCGGCGCGCCCAACGTCCGCATCGTCTCGCCCCTCCCGCCCCGCGCCGCCGCCGTCGCCGCCGCGAACGCGCTCCACGGCCGCACCGTCGCCATCCAGCAGCAAAGGTATGCATGCCCCCGCTAGTTCACTGTACCATTCGTCATTCGCCGCAGACGCCACCATGGGCGTGCCCGTCGTCGAGGCCTCAAGCGTAGACTTGCGCCCCTCGTGCTCTGCCGTCTCGGCTCGGTCAAGTCTGAGTCGCGTGCGACACTGGGCTCCGGTCCGGTCTGACTTAATTTTGTTCAGTGGGTCCCGGTCCGGTCCGACCCGGTCTATTTTGTTAAGTGGGTCGGGGTTCGATACGGTCTACTTTGTTTGAGTGGGTTCCGGTCAGGTCCGGTCTCGGTGAGGTGTCACGCCCCTCACCATCTTTAGAAACCGAAGGTGCGTTTCGTTAGAGGACAAGATTGCTCACACACCTTTTTGTACTCACTCTTAAGCAAGTCTTGTTTCCATCCCACTCCAGCAGTAAGACTAGTAACTGACTCCATTTCGTCACATTAGCAATCACTATTGACACCTCAAAGATATAGATCATATCTTTTTGCTATCTTGCATTTACAGCTTTATTTGGGGCAGCATACATTACATACGGTGTATATCTATCTATCTACAAGCCTTTCATCACCCACTTCCAAAAGATCTCCAATTAATGGGTGGCAACTTTCCATTGGTTTTCTCTCATGGCTTGTGGCACCGCTAATCCTTGGTAGGATTTGACTGGAGACGGGTATAAGTAGAGGATAGATACGTACAGTACTACAACCAGGCAAGGCAGCCAGCCAGTGTCCCCCTCACAACTCACTGTGTTTGTTTATGCTCCGGGCTGGGCATATCCCTCCGCCGCCGCTGCCGCGTCCACCATTCTTTCCACCGCCGTCGGGTTGAGTTGTTCTGAGCCGACTAGATACATAGATTGATCAGTTGCTGCTAACTCCCACCCGGCCTTTTACCCCAACCAACCAACAAAAGGGATCGGAGACAAAACTTTGTGATTAGTTTTGGTGGCGTCGCTCTCAAGTGTTTGACGCTCGCTAATCGCTATGATGGTGATGATCAGATCCGCGGAGGAGGCAGCTCGCGCCAGCGCCGAGCAGCAGAAGCAGCAGCAGCAGCAGCCGGCGGCGGTGGTCAAGGCCGAGAACCAGCAGCAGCAGCAGCCGCCGGCCAGGCCGCATCGTGCTACAGAGAAGGAGAAGGGAAAGGCGCCGGCGCTCCCCGAGTCGCCCAGGCAGCAGCAGAAGCCGCAGGCTCAGCAGCAGCAGCCGACCGAGCTGCAGAAGCTGGTGGCGGCGGCTCGGCCGGAGCTGCCGCGGATCCAGACGCAGCTGTCGCGCAAGGAGAAGGAGGAGGACTTCCTGGCCATGAAGGGCACCAAGCTGCCCGTGCGCCCCAAGAGGCGCCCCAAGGCTGTGGAGAAGAATGTCAGCGTATGGAATCAGTCACTGTCACTGAAATACTCGCTCCATTTCTTTCTTGCATTATTAGTTGATATGAAACTGACATGATTTGCTTGTGTGTGTGTGTTTGTGCAGATGATCTATCCAGGGCAGTGGCTGTCGGAGGTGAGCAGGACCAGGTACATGGTGCGTGAGAAGAAGTCCAGGAAGGTATACAACTATACACGCCATGCCCTTTTAACTGCACTAAAGCATTATTATTTTCCTCGTTCGATTACTAGTACAGTTTAGATGATTAGATATTCAGATTCCGGTGGGTATCTGATTAGCAGAGTAGTCGGAAAGTTTGTTTAGGGGAGAAAAGGAAAGAAGTCGCCGGCTTTTCCCTTTTTTTTCTGTTCGCGTCGTCCCAGCCGATGTCACGTGGGCCCTGCCCATTGATGACTGTGCTTGGCGATTGCCAACGTGCAGTGCGGTGGGCTGGCCCACGTGGCTGTCTCCTTGGCCAGGTGTTTCTTACATGCGGGCCCGGGTGGTCGTCTTGCTTGTTGTTTGCCCTTTGATGGCGAAAGCGCAGGCCGATGTGAAGGGGAGCAATCGATGGATATGGTAGTCTAGCTCTTTTCGCTGTGTGTGGGCCGATGTAGATGTGGGCCCAGGTTGGGACGGTTGACGTCAGTCGCTGACGTGTGGGGCTCTGGCATGACTAGAGATCTATGTTGGTGGATCGGTGGACCCAGGATGGATAATCAGGTAGACCGCTCCTGTCTCTTTGGTAGTCGACCCTACCAGTACCAGGCACCACCCACTGGCTTGTGGGCCTGGTCTACCTTTTCTATTTGCTTGGAACCAGTCAAGCATTGGCACACTACCACTCAATCTAAAAAGAAAAATACTCTACCAGAACATGTATGTAGAATAGAATGTGGGTCCTTTATATGTTGTTCCGGTGGGACCACCTGTTTCGGCCTAGTGGATAGAGAGCATGGAATCGTCGCCATCCGTAGGGGTATAGAAAAAGGATCAAGAGATGAGGCTTAACCCTGGACTTCCAGGTTTCCAACAGTTCGTCTTTCCTTCATCGACAGGGAAGGATACACTGGTTGCTCCATCATTTGACTTCCGTAGTACTGTAGTTTCTTATGGCAAAGAGTCATCCTAGGGTTAACCTTGTTGCATGTTTCGCTTTCAACTTTCGCTTCTCTGGTTGATGTGCACTGTCTTTCATTCAGTTATCACTCCTTCAGCAGCAGTGACCAGTAATTCTGACCTTCGCTTTTCTCGTTCCGCAGGAGAAGCGCAAGGGCGGTGGCCTCAAGGCCATGGAAAGCGACTCCGACTGAGCATGTACAAGGGCGAGACTCCGATGATTGCACGACGGGAGGAGGACTCTGGTGTCGCCGGTGCGGAGAAGCCCTAGAAGCAGCAGGAGGGAGATAGAAGAGGTTGGAGATGGTGGTCGACCCAATGGTCACTCCATCAGTCAGAGTCAAAACCCAGAGAAAAAAAATAAGATCTAGTCGCCGTGTTATTCCTTCGGTTCCATTTTGTAAATCTTGGGGGCGAGGGGGTGGCCGGCTTTTCTTTTTACCTTTTCGGTCCGTTTTAGGTGTCAGACAGTTGGGTGGTTTACATGGTCGGTGCCCACTGTTGCTGCAACCGTGTGGTTGTGGTGGCGGTGGGTTGTGCATAGCCATGGAAGTTACAGACTTGCAGAGTCCGCAGAAGAAGATGAAAGAAGAAACATTAGCTTTTCGCTCAGTTTTGCTGTTGCCTTGACATGCTTCTACTTCTCTGAATGTTTATGCTTTAGACATGCCGACTGCTATGTCTCTCTGATATCTGTTTTGCAGGAACTGTCTGCTTTGCTTTGGCACGGCTGCACAACTGGTTGCTTGCTCTCGTCATCCATGATGGGTGGCATATGGAGAGTAGTAGAATTCTCAGTTGCTACTTGTTGTTGTCGTGTCGTTGAGAATTTTCAGGAACCTTGGCGAGCCTCTCATTCGTTTCTGCTACTTTTTGTGGCACCGACGATGGAGGTAGGAGAAAACATGTAACACTACTAACCTCTCTTTGTAGTTTGTACAGGGCTCGATATCTTGTGTCATGGGAGAAAATATGCGGGCCAAAGGGGTCCGGAGGCCTCGGCGTTAAGAATCTCAGACTACAAGGCCTAGCACTAGGAGCCAGATGGATGTGGCTCCATCAAAGAGGCCCTGGCATGCAAGGATTGCCAATCAGCAGCGACCAGGAGGAAGCGTTGGAGGTTTTCCAAAGCCTGACCAAAATCATTGTGGGTGATTGACAAGCAGGCAGTATGGTTCTCGAGGGATCCGCGCATGAGGTGGTCTGCACAAGAAGGAAGAACTCCAGGTTAGTGCCTAAGAGCAAGTACAATAGAGTCTAGTCAGCTGACTATAAGACATTAAATAATATATTTTAGATGAGTTGGAAGAGAGATAAGAGGAGAGAGAAGGGAGGTGCTACTATAAGACACGTGCTCCTAGGCATTTTGTGAGAGTGAAATGTGGGCCCTATGTTAATAAAATACTTCATTCTTATAGCCAACTATTATACATGTTAGCTATATGATGACTACAGATGACATGGCATCTTGTTATAGCCAGCAGTTGGCTACACTATTGGAATTGCTCTAATGGTACATGACAACAAATGGATACTTGATGTGCCTAGTACTCTGCAGCCAGAGGGCTATCTACAACTTGTGCATCTATGGTCTATGGATTGCAGACAATTCGTTGCAACGAAATGCCACGATCCCAGATGTGTTTATATGGAGCTGTTCAACATCTGGGACGTACTCAGCCAAGTCTACATACCATCAACTCTGTCCAGGTTACACAGGTCTCGCGGCTGCAAAGTGCTAACTGCATTTGGAGGCCATGGGCGTCCAAGACAGTGTAGACTTCTGAAAGAAGACATCTGGTCGGTGCCTATTGTTTAGATTACTTATAGTGAAAGTAACTAAGGTAGTTATATAGAGCTACGTAGTACATGCATTGTCAACCGGCAAATTGATGACATGACATGATATTAAATGAAGAAAGAGATGGTTGTGGTAACTAGCTATGTTAGCATAACATCACACTTTTCAAGATAGAATGAGTCTACAAGGTAATAATACACTCATACATGATACTACATCTAAATTACTATGTACTACGTATTATATATGAAGGTAGTAACATAGAGTAATGTCATATGCATGACACTACTATAACACTACTATATGCTACTCCCCACTAGCTATGACTAGTCTTAGGCTGTCAAGCAGCGTCTAGCCAGGATCCAGCAAAACAAGATTTTAGAGAAAACACGGTGTCTAAAGATGGTAGAATTACCGCAGCTTTAAGAAGAGGTCTAGTCCCCCATCCTGCGCCGCATGACATCCTTAGAGCATCTCCAGTCGCGTCCTCCAAACCGTCCCCCAAACCGCGCCGGATCGAGCGTTTGGGGGACGTGTTTTGTTCGTGCCGCGTTTGGGGGCGTCGCTCCCCAGCCGCGTCCCCCCCCCCAAATGAATATTTGTGCACGAAAATAAAGGTTTTCATTCAATTTTGATTATATATTACAAAGTTTGAATGAAAACGGCTTTTCATCTAAACCTAGACTACTGACCGCCCGGCGGCGTTCGACGGCCCCGCCCCGTCGTCGCCTCCCCTACGCCGCAGCTCCTCCTGCGCGCGCCTCCTCTCCTTGCGTTCGGCGGTGGCCAGACGGTGCCGCTCCCGCCGCGCGTCCTCCGCCGTCCCTGCTGCCCGGAGGAGCTCGATGGCGCATGGCGCGAACGGGCGCGTCTTCTTTCTTCTCGACTCGACCCTCGACCCTCTCCGTCCGTGTGGGGTCGTCGTCGTCGACCAGAACTCGTCGTCGTCGTCGTCGTCCTCCTCCTCCTCGGCCTCCTCCCCTCCTCCATCCTGTTGGCGCCTCCATCATCGCCATCGCCGTCGGCCGCCAACTGCTCCGCCCGCCTCCCCATAGCGCCGTAGCGCCGCCTCCCCGACGCTCCTCCGCCGTCGCTGCTGCTGGAGCTCGATCGACTCACGCCGCCGGCGCTCGATCGAGTCACGCCGTTCACGGAACAGCGCCGCGCTCATCGCGCGCGGCGCTCGTCGGCCCATCGCTGCTCCATCTCCTCCCGGTGCCGGCGCCGTCGCGCCTCTTGTCCCGTCGAGGCGTCGAACGCCGCAACGGTGTCGGTGTCGCACTGCTGCTCTGCCACGCTGCCGCCGCGGCCTCCTCAGCTGCGGAGCGAGGGGCGGAGAACGCCGCTAGATCCGCCGCCTCTGCGCCTCACGCCGGCGGCGGGCCTCCTCCTCGAGTGCCTCCTCGAGTGCCGCACGCCGCTGCGGCTCGTCAATGGAGGAGACGGCGGTGGAGGGAAGTGGCCATCGCCGGGGCGGTTCGCCATTGCCACTGGTGATGGAGGAGACGGCTGTGGAGCGACGAGGGCTGTGTTTGTTGCCGGCGGGGTGTGGTGGCTACCATTGATGAGCCGGGAGACCTTTTATAGACGCCGGCGTTGGGAAGAAAGCGAACAGACGAGAAGAGGCGGGAAGATCGCGCGGGAACGGGCGGTGGCGTGCGAACGCCGGCGACGCGTGGAGGCTGTGCAGCACCGACGAGACGTCTCGCCTGCCCCTCCGTCGCCATTAAGGCAAAGATGCCGCTGCGCGCGAATAACTTCCGTCGCGAGGTAGGCGACGGTTAGGTTTAAATTAACTGTGCCGCTGACGCGTCGGTCCCGCGCCTCTCGCCTCTCATTTCGTTGTGTCCGGCGTCCCGGAGCGTCCCGTGGGACGGGGACGGGCTCGGGGCGCCGGACACCGTATCGGGCGCGCCGGACAAAAATGGGCTTTGGGGGACGCGGCTGGAACGCATTTTTTGTCCGGCGCGCCCCAAATCCCTTTAGGGGACGGTTTGGGGGACGCGACTGGAGATGCTCTTAGTGCTGCTGCCGCGTCCGTGTGGTTGTGCTGGTGGTGGTGGGTTGTGCATAGCCATGGAAATCACAGACTTGCAGAGTCTGCGGAAGAAGATGAAAGAAGAAACATTAGCTTTTCGCTCAGTTTTTCTGTTGCCCTGCCATCGGCATACTTCTCCGAGTGTTTATTTATGTTGTAGGCAGGGTCAGTGGCGGAGCCAGAACTTAAAGTCTATGTTGTTATTTTGAATCAGTGATATCAAATAAATGTGTTTTTTTACTTATTTCAAATATTTTTTACAAGATTAATACCAAAATATAAAGGTTTTGGCAAAAAGCTGTGTGGTCAATTGTAAAGGGTGTGCCACTCTGGTGTCGACTGCTATGTCTCTCTCAAGGGCCTTCTCTATCACCGGAGGGGTCTGGCTCTAAACGGCGACGATGCGCCTGCAGGTACTACGCGACACACGAGAGGCGAGCGGTCTTCTTGGCGCAAACCATGAGCTCAAACCTGGACGAGGAAGCCGACTCGTCGGCGACACGTGGCACGCCGGAGGAAGGTGTAGAGGCCAGGCGTCGACCAAATTTTTTTGAGTGCCACAGATGAGAAGAGACGGGCAAGATTAAAAACTCGTCGCAAAATGTTCACACACCGGTAACGTTAGTCATAGTCGTGTGCGATGAAGGTCCTATACGCTGACCCTTATTTCTAACCCGTTTGGGTTATTTTCCTCACGGTTCGAAAGTTACTTCCTTGTGCTTTATGCTTTCGTAGGAAATGCCTCGAGACCAAGCACACGATTCGTGTTTTGTGGGTCAGCGTTATTTCTCACCACATGGAAATGGCTTTCCATGTGCCACGGGGGCCCTAGTCATGATCTATACTAGTGAAGCTCGCCTTTGAACCACCAACATCGTGCTCACCACCACATTCGCATCCACAACCACCTCGACATGTATACAGGATGTCGAGCGGCCTGCCCACCACCTCCTCCATGTTGGGTCGCACTGGCCGCATGATGCATACACCTCCGCCTCCATAGTCTGCGATGCCGAAGCCCAAGCCTTCATAGATCTGGGCATCGGCCTCGATGAGGCCAAAACAGCGGAGTTCTTCCTCCTTGAAGTGCAGTTCTGTGCCTATGCAGAACACGAGGTTGTCGAGGAACGGGCGCCCGAGGAGGAGGAGCCCGCCACTGGTCCGTAGCAGTCGGCGATACTCGAGTCTTACCGGTTGACGCACGACTAGAGGAACACCGCCCACACCCTGGAGGAGGCTGACTAGCAGCTTCTCCGAAGAGACATGGCGGTCTCCCGTGAGAGGCTGACCTCAGAGAAGGCTGGACGGCTCCTCGTGGAAGCCGAACGGCAGAGGATCTTTGAGCTGAACGCTGATGCCCTCGCCGAGGAAAAACCGTCGCGAAACTGAGCGGCTTGCCCAGAACGCCGAGTTCACATCATGCGGCACTTGAAGATGGAGAGGCGGAGGCGCGAGCGCATGACCGTGGACCGGATGGAGTGGCGGAGGCGGGACGCGGGAGGATGAGAGGAGGATGTGAGCGAAGAACGACGGTGAAGCTGGACCGTCGCGCCCGCCGACCCTACGGCGAGTAGCGTATTTATCTAGTTTAAATACAATTGTTTTTTTCCTTTACACTTGTAATACATAACAAAATTCAAATAAAATCTAAATTTGT
Organism: Lolium multiflorum; assembly: GCA_030979885.1. NCBI lineage: Eukaryota > Viridiplantae > Streptophyta > Magnoliopsida > Poales > Poaceae > Lolium > Lolium multiflorum. Next base: position 243,913,934 of record CM061747.1, read on the forward strand.
GATAATTTGCACGAATTTATAAACCGTCTGGGGGACGCCACTAGGCAGAGGCGTCCTCAAATACGGCAACCCACGCTGATATCCACCGTTTGAAAGACGCGGTTGGGATGCTCTAATCTTGCTTTCGTCTAAGTCTAATTGTGAGCCCATTGTCGCGTTGGCACTACTGTTCTCATAGGTCTTTCTAGCCTCGGGTCGACCTTTCATCGCATGTAACGAAAAATGCGAGTTCGTCGGTATACATTTACTTTATACGCAAAATCTAATACTTGCCAGTGCGCTGTCTTGTCTTAGGCGGTGCTCACGCGTCTCGCTGGTTGGCTAATAGCATCTCCAGCCGTTGGGCTCCCCAGGTCGAAATTCGGCGCTATTTAGCGCCAGATGAATGTATTTTTTTTGGTCTGGGGAGGCCATTTTTCCAGCGGCGAGCCCATGGTCGCCTGCTGACGCTCACGCACCGCGTGCATAGCGACGGTGCAGTCGCCTGGAAGGGGAACCGTCGGAGTGGCCTCGATGCATTGAACCGCCATAATGGTCCGCGAAGTGGTTTGGGGATCCCAAACGCCTCGTCGGGAACCGTCGCAGTGGCCTCAACGGGAGAACCGCCCCGTAATGGAGCACGAACTCCGCGGAAGAGCAACCGCCGCTCTCTTCGTCGATAGACCTACATATACGGATTCCGACGGCCGACGCCATTCATCTCTTCTCTCCTCACCATCCACTATCACCATGAGCAATCTCTCTTTGCCATCGGACACCGACAGCGAGGGGAAATCGCCTGGATGGCGCCATTGGCGGGACCGAGCTGCTTCGTCTAGCAGCGACGATTCCCTGCCGCCAGGCAGCGAGGAGGAATGGGATGCCGACGAGGAGGAGGACGAAGAGGCCGAGGAGTAGGCCGAGGAAGAGGCTGAGGAGGAGGAGGAGGCTGAGGACGTGGCGGTCCAGGCGAAGGCGCAGCCGGCGAGCACCTTCGACGACGAGGAGGACACAACTTCCTCTGACATGTCGAAGGACACCTGCTCTTCGGAGGAGGTGACGAGCCGGAAGCGTCACCGTCAGGACGATGAGGCGGGGCCATCTAGGAAGAAGTAGTTTAATTTTGTTTCAAAGTTTTTATATGTATTTTTTATGTTTTTTCGAAGTTTTATAATTTGTCTATGTCGCACCACTTGGTTTGTTCAAAGCTTTCGTTCGACGAGGGTATTGCCGTGGAATTACAAATTTCCCCCCAAACGCACGCGCGTTCTGTATCTCGGGAAGACGATGCGACGAAGGATTTTCGCGCCACCATCAAAAGGCGCGACGTTGTATTCTTGCGAGTCGACGTGCTCCTCGCGGATGTACAACCACCTCCTGCGCCACCCTTGGACTGAGTCGGGGAATTTGACGTCGAAGTAATCGACATCGGGACGGATGCAGATAACAACACCACCCACATTGTAGGCGATGTTGCGGGAGCTGTTGCGGCGAAGATAGAAGATGCGTTTCCACATGCCCCAATTAGGATGGGTCCCGAGAAAGCATTCACACAAGGTGATAAAGATGGAGATGTGGAGGATTGTCAACACCCGGATTTTTAAGTCCAGATGCCTATTATGCCATTCATCGCAATCCCAGGAATATTGTTTTTGCGAGACATAATAGATTGATATCACAACACATCATTCATTACATACCATAATCGTCTTACAAATAAAGGATCACATGATCCAGTCTCATTACAATAATAGAAGTTCTATTTATTCATTACATAACACATAGCGGAAGCGAAAGTAGCGTAGTAGTAGTCCATCTATTCCACAGGCAACTGTTGACGTCAGGAGTGATCCTAGTTGTCGTAGACGTCCTGCTGTCCTTCTTCCGGGTTCTGGTACTCCTCTTCATAGTCTGGCCATTTGAATAGCCAGGGACACAGCCATGAGTACTTTAAAGTACTCGCAAACTAATACTAAGGTAAATACTATCAACTATAGTAAGGGGGTTCTAAGCTCTAGTTTCATTTGCATAAAGCCAGTTTTATTTCGTAAACACTTTACTAATCAAAGCCTCTTCATTTGCTTAACTAACTCAAGTGGAAACATTAGTGTCATTCCCACAACTCAGTTGTGATTCAAAGTCAAAGTCACCTTTCAATTCAAATCACAAGTCACCATTCATATTTTTAGAAAAGTTCTGATGACGGAACAGTATGGCCTTTCCAACTGTCCATAACCGAGGACGCGGCTATTCAAATAGGTTTAACTCTGCAGAGGTTGTACACTTGTGCCACAACAATTGCAATAGTTCGTCAGGGGTAACTGGCCCTGATTTATCGTACGCAGTACGCGAACTACCAATCCTAACCTTTCATTTACATACTCTAGTATAGGCACCTCTCCCCATGAGCTTGGCCTCCCGGTGAAAACCAGTCAACCCGGGAACTGCACTTGGGCCGGACATTCACCTCATTTCACGTCATTTCACATCACTTCACCAGTACGGAGGCAGCCTCGGCATAACCCCTATGACGCTTGTTTAGAGGGAACCCATACTAAAATACATAAGTTTCCAGCTAAGCCTTACCCAGATTCAGGTATTGTGGGGGTACTTGTAAAATTGGAATGGTATCGCATCCGAACCCAACCATCAGTTTTTGTAAAAATTCACCAAGTCATTCACCAGTCATATCCACCTTCAAAATCTCTCAATAGAATGACTCATCATTCCAAGGTTTTCAAAGTCATTTAAATTCACAAGTTCCCAACTAGAGTAGTCACTTTTAATATTGAGCACTAGCCACTAGTTATGAGGGGTGCTAAGTATCTTGGAGCTTGCTAGGCTAAGTGTGATTCTCTTGTACTACTCTATAATTCAACCAAGTGAATCATAAACCAAAAAGTAACTTCGATAAATAAAAATCAAGTAAAGCTTGTAAAGTAAAAACTTGGGATAGGTTCATAAAGTAAAATGTAATGGTGCCTTGCTCTTGTAGAGCTTTGCACAAGGGGACCTTGCAAGAGTGTTAGCTTGCCTTGATTGGTGATGTGATCAAAGTTTTCTTGCTCTTCCTCTTGGTAGAAGACCTCTTCCTCTTGATAGTCTCCGGTACTAGCGTCTATACACGAATACGAGGATACAATCACCAAACAACACTTAAGTAGTCTTAATTAGCCTTATTGGCTCACACCATTGATCTAGCATCACTACTTAACATTTATTCTCAAATTATGCTAGGGTTTCTTTATTTAACATTAGGAAAATAATTTCCTCCCATTGAAAATTGGAAGTAGGGTTTATCTTTGGTTTGGAGAAATAATTTCCTCTCATTGAATTCTTCTTAAGATTTAATTTCTCTTATGAATAATATATGACCTAGGTTGACCAAAGTCAACCTCTTCATACTTATCATTTGAGAAAATGATTTAAATGAGGTTCCATACCTCATGCAATTTAATATTATATGGTAGTGATTTAATGCCACCAAATAACTCAAGATGAGTTTATTTAGACCATGGTCACTACCTCATGTTGAATTACTTGAGAACAAGATTTAAATGAGAGGAAAACCTCTCATATGATTTAACACATAGTTGTAACTAATTTAGTAAAAACTATTATTGAGGTGATGCAATATTCTCAAATAACCAGGGATGATCCCATGTTGACCAAGGTCAACACTTCACACTTAGTATTTGAGAAAAGAGGTTTAAATGAGATCCATCATCTCATGTGATTTAGATAACCATGGCAAATGTAAATACTATTTAGACTTAAAAAAAATCTACAAGTGGGCAAGTATGAGCCTAAGCATTTAAAGGTCAACACATTACTTCAAATTACTTGTGAGAATGATTTAAATGAGGTGCTACACCTCATTGGTTTAAAATCTAAAATTTGGATAAAGTTTAAATGGGCTAGTATTGACTACATAGCCAATATTTTGATTCTAGCCCATGATCATGTACAGAACCCATATCATATTTTTACATAGTAAATTATGGTTTGTTAAATGTGAATTATTGCAATTGGATTCACTTCAAAATTCAAATTGGTTGATTTTTAATATTTATTTGAATACTGCAAAGTATCTATTTTGTTATTTTTGCTATTCAAAAACTACACAAGGTATGAGTTTGAATCCAGTGGGGTTAGTTAGAGCAAATCATAAGCTTTCCAGAACATTTGGATTTGCTAAATTTGAGTTTGTAGAAATCGAACTATTCAATTTATAGGACAGACCAGTATTGATTTTCAAACTAAAAGAATTAATTGAATTCAAATGAAAGGGCCAGCGCGGGAAACTTGACGGGCCAGAGAGAGGGAGAGGAGTTGGGCTGGCCCAGCTACGCGTCTGGCGCGAGCGGGCCGCCTGACAAGATGGGGCCCAGGCGTCAGTGGGTTACTTCACCGAATCGGTATCCACTCACCTGAGCCGTGCGATCAGAAGCCGATCCCACGATCGACCGTCGTCGTCGTCGACAGGGGAGGAGGGCGTGCTGCGACGGCGAGGTAGGGGGTCGGCGGCTTGACGGAGCTCCGGCGAGGGGCGGCGCTGGTTCGAGAAGAGGTTGTAGATGACGAGGAGTTGAATGGTGGTCGCGGCGTCGCTTGGGGCGGCCTGAATCGAAGGGTGGTTCTGCGGCGGACTCCGGCGATCGACGTCTCGATTGGAGCGTTCTACTGCGCAATGTGGGTGAGAGAGGGATCGAGGAGGATCAGAAGGAAGAGTGGAGCGAGTTTGGTGTGGAAGGAGAAGGCTGAGGGGGTCTCTATTTATAGTATGAGGGGGTGGCCGTGGCGGAGCGGCTGGTCGTCAATGGCGCCGGCGATTCAGGACGCGAAGGGGCAAGGCGATGGGGGCGTCGTGTAGGCGACGGCTAGGCGATGCTCAAGGCGTAGCTGTTGCGTCCAGGGCGCGATAGGATCGCTCGGGCGCGTGTGGGTTCTGCCACGGCGTGCGCGGCCAAAAGCGGAGGAGGACGGTGATGATGGTGCCTGCGCGGGCTAGGGAGCTTGTCCACGGGGTAGAGGCGAGGGAGGTGGTGCTCGATGCAGACGTAGGGATGCAGGAGGAGGACGAGAGCGACTGGGCACGGTGGCGTCCTGGCGCGTCCAGGGTTGGGTCGGGGCGCGGTCACCGCATGCCTGGCACGGTCCTGGGCATGCATGGGCGCGCCTGGTTCGGCCACTTGTGTGTGTCTCTTTGCGTAGGGATGGTGCAGGCGTGCTTAGGGGAGTACATAGATGCTCGATGACAAGGTGAAAGAGAGAGGGGAGAGCCAGAGAGATTTTGAAAATTCCAAATGAAAATATGAAAGCAGGAAGATTTTAGTTTTTTCCAGAAATTTAGGATTTTTTTATTTTTTAAAATTAAAATTAATAATTGCATCCTGCATAAAGATTGCTATTACTTTTAGCAAATTATAAGATTTTCAAATTTTTAGGTTTTAGGTTTGGCAAAAAAAATTAAAAATTAAAAAATTTAAAATAATTAAAAATAATACAAATTATAAAGTTAATGTTTATTTATTTATTCAAGATTATTATTACAACATTACTTTGGTTTATTAAAATAATTATTTGAAATTCGAACAATAAAGAAATATGACATCGATCGACATGTTAAAAGGATTGATATGATACTACTATCACATACATGCGCGCGAAGCACTTGGATGCGGGATGGAAAGGAACTTGGAAGTTAAGCGTGCTAGTGGTAGAGTAGTGGGAGGATGGGTGACCGAGCGGGAAGTTTGAGCACGAGTAAGTAATTGGACTAGAGATAAGGGTAGTTAGAGACTAAACTTGTGAAATAACTAAAATATTAGAAATTCTGAAAAAAGAAAAAAAGGGAGTAGAAAATAATTCGAAAAAAGTGTTTTTCTGCCGCGGCAGACCCTTTAGCACCGGTTCGTATTACGAACCGGTGCTAAAGGTCCTCCCGCTCGGACGCCCTTGAGCCGCCACGTGGTGCACCCTTTAGCACCGGTTCGTAACTGAACCGGTGCAAAAGGGGGGGCCTTTTGCACCGGATTGTTTGCACCGGTTGGGCATCCGGTGCATATAGCCCTTACCAACCGGTGCAAAAGGCCCGTTTTCCACTAGTGAATAGTCATGATCTATACTAGTGAAGCTCGCCTTTGAACCACCAACATCGTGCTCACCACCACATTCGCATCCACAACCACCTCGACATGTATACAGGATGTCGAGCGGCCTGCCCACCACCTCCTCCATGTTGGGTCGCACCGGCCGCATGATGCATACACCTCCGCCTCCATAGTCTGCGATGCCGAAGCCCAAGCCTTCATAGATCTGGGCATCGGCCTCGATGAGGCCAAAACAGCGGAGTTCTTCCTCCTTGAAGTGCAGTTCTGTGCCTATGCAGAACACGAGGTTGTCGAGGAACGGGCGCCCGAGGAGGAGGAGCCCGCCACTGGTCCGTAGCAGTCGGCGATACTCGAGTCTTACCGGTTGACGCACGACCAGAGGAACACCGCCCACACCCTGGAGGAGGCTGACTAGCAGCTTCTCCGAAGAGACATGGCGGTCTCCCGTGAGAGGCTGACCTCAGAGAAGGCTGGACGGCTCCTCGTGGAAGCCGAACGGCAGAGGATATTTGAGCTGAACGCTGATGCCCTCGCCGAGGAAAAACCGTCGCGAAACTGAGCGGCTTGCCCAGAACGCCGAGTTCACATCATGCGGCACTTGAAGATGGAGAGGCGGAGGCGCGAGCGCATGACCGTGGACCGGATGGAGTGGCGGAGGCGGGACGCGGGAGGATGAGAGGAGGATGTGAGCGAAGAACGACGGTGAAGCTGGACCGTCGCGCCCGCCGACCCTACGGCGAGTAGCGTATTTATCTAGTTTAAATACAATTGTTTTTTTCCTTTACACTTGTAATACATAACAAAATTCAAATAAAATCTAAATTTGTGATAATTTGCACGAATTTATAAACCGTCTGGGGGACGCCACTAGGCAGAGGCGTCCTCAAATACGGCAACCCACGCTGATATCCACCGTTTGAAAGACGCGGTTGGGATGCTCTAATCTTGCTTTCGTCTAAGTCTAATTGTGAGCCCATTGTCGCGTTGGCACTACTGTTCTCATAGGTCTTTCTAGCCTCGGGTCGACCTTTCATCGCATGTAACGAAAAATGCGAGTTCGTCGGTATACATTTACTTTATACGCAAAATCTAATACTTGCCAGTGCGCTGTCTTGTCTTAGGCGGTGCTCACGCGTCTCGCTGGTTGGCTAATAGCATCTCCAGCCGTTGGGCTCCCCAGGTCGAAATTCGGCGCTATTTAGCGCCAGATGAATGTATTTTTTTTGGTCTGGGGAGGCCATTTTTCCAGCGGCGAGCCCATGGTCGCCTGCTGACGCTCACGCACCGCGTGCATAGCGACGGTGCAGTCGCCTGGAAGGGGAACCGTCGGAGTGGCCTCGACGCATATTGAACCGCCATAATGGTCCGCGAAGTGGTTTGGGGATCCCAAACGCCTCGTCGGGAACCGTCGCAGTGGCCTCAACGGGAGAACCGCCCCGTAATGGAGCACGAACTCCGCGGAAGAGCAACCGCCGCTCTCTTCATCGATAGACCTACATATACGGATTCCGACGGCCGACGCCATTCATCTCTTCTCTCCTCACCATCCACTGTCACCATGAGCAATCTCTCTTTGCCATCGGACACCGACAGCGAGGGGAAATCGCCTGGATGGCGCCATTGGCGGGACCGAGCTGCTTCGTCTAGCAGCGACGATTCCCTGCCGCCAGGCAGCGAGGAGGAATGGGATGCCGACGAGGAGGAGGACGAAGAGGCCGAGGAGTAGGCCGAGGAAGAGGCTGAGGAGGAGGAGGAGGCTGAGGACGTGGCGGTCCAGGCGAAGGCGCAGCCGGCGAGCACCTTCGACGACGAGGAGGACACAACTTCCTCTGACATGTCGAAGGACACCTGCTCTTCGGAGGAGGTGACGAGCCGGAAGCGTCACCGTCAGGACGATGAGGCGGGGCCATCTAGGAAGAAGTAGTTTAATTTTGTTTCAAAGTTTTTATATGTATTTTTTATGTTTTTTCGAAGTTTTATAATTTGTCTATGTCGCACCACTTGGTTTGTTCAAAGCTTTCGTTCGACGAGGGTATTGCCGTGGAATTACAAATTTCCCCCCAAACGCACGCGCGTTCTGTATCTCGGGAAGACGATGCGACGAAGGATTTTCGCGCCACCATCAAAAGGCGCGACGTTGTATTCTTGCGAGTCGACGTGCTCCTCGCGGATGTACAACCACCTCCTGCGCCACCCTTGGACTGAGTCGGGGAATTTGACGTCGAAGTAATCGACATCGGGACGGATGCAGATAACAACACCACCCACATTGTAGGCGATGTTGCGGGAGCTGTTGCGGCGAAGATAGAAGATGCGTTTCCACATGCCCCAATTAGGATGGGTCCCGAGAAAGCATTCACACAAGGTGATAAAGATGGAGATGTGGAGGATTGTCAACACCCGGATTTTTAAGTCCAGATGCCTATTATGCCATTCATCGCAATCCCAGGAATATTGTTTTTGCGAGACATAATAGATTGATATCACAACACATCATTCATTACATACCATAATCGTCTTACAAATAAAGGATCACATGATCCAGTCTCATTACAATAATAGAAGTTCTATTTATTCATTACATAACACATAGCGGAAGCGAAAGTAGCGTAGTAGTAGTCCATCTATTCCACAGGCAACTGTTGACGTCAGGAGTGATCCTAGTTGTCGTAGACGTCCTGCTGTCCTTCTTCCGGGTTCTGGTACTCTTCTTCATAGTCTGGCCATTTGAATAGCCAGGGACACAGCCATGAGTACTTTAAAGTACTCGCAAACTAATACTAAGGTAAATACTATCAACTATAGTAAGGGGGTTCTAAGCTCTAGTTTCATTTGCATAAAGCCAGTTTTATTTCGTAAACACTTTACTAATCAAAGCCTCTTCATTTGCTTAACTAACTCAAGTGGGAACATTAGTGTCATTCCCACAACTCAGTTGTGATTCAAAGTCAAAGTCACCTTTCAATTCAAATCACAAGTCACCATTCATATTTTTAGAAAAGTTCTGATGACGGAACAGTATGGCCTTTCCAACTGTCCATAACCGAGGACGCGGCTATTCAAATAGGTTTAACTCTGCAGAGGTTGTACACTTGTGCCACAACAATTGCAATAGTTCGTCAGGGGTAACTGGCCCTGATTTATCGTACGCAGTACGCGAACTACCAATCCTAACCTTTCATTTACATACTCTAGTATAGGCACCTCTCCCCATGAGCTTGGCCTCCCGGTGAAAACAGTCAACCCGGGAACTGCACAGGGCTTGGGCCGGACATTCACCTCATTTCACGTCATTTCACATCACTTCACCAGTACGGAGGCAGCCTCGGCATAACCCCTATGACGCTTGTTTAGAGGGAACCCATACTAAAATACATAAGTTTCCAGCTAAGCCTTACCCAGATTCAGGTATTGTGGGGGTACTTGTAAAATTGGAATGGTATCGCATCCGAACCCAACCATCAGTTTTTGTAAAAATTCACCAAGTCATTCACCAGTCATATCCACCTTCAAAATCTCTCAATAGAATGACTCATCATTCCAAGGTTTTCAAAGTCATTTAAATTCACAAGTTCCCAACTAGAGTAGTCACTTTTAATATTAAGCACTAGCCACTAGTTATGAGGGGTGCTAAGTATCTTGGAGCTTGCTAGGCTAAGTGTGATTCTCTTGTACTACTCTATAATTCAACCAAGTGAATCATAAACCAAAAAGTAACTTCGATAAATAAAAATCAAGTAAAGCTTGTAAAGTAAAAACTTGGGATAGGTTCATAAAGTAAAATGTAATGGTGACTTGCTCTTGTAGAGCTTTGCACAAGGGGACCTTGCAAGAGTGTTAGCTTGCCTTGATTGGTGATGTGATCAAAGTTTTCTTGCTCTTCCTCTTGGTAGAAGACCTCTTCCTCTTGATAGTCTCCGGTACTAGCGTCTATACACGAATACGAGGATACAATCACCAAACAACACTTAAGTAGTCTTAATTAGCCTTATTGGCTCACACCATTGATCTAGCATCACTACTTAACATTTATTCTCAAATTATGCTAGGGTTTCTTTATTTAACATTAGGAAAATAATTTCCTCCCATTGAAAATTGGAAGTAGGGTTTATCTTTGGTTTGGAGAAATAATTTCCTCTCATTGAATTCTTCTTAAGATTTAATTTCTCTTATGAATAATATATGACCTAGGTTGACCAAAGTCAACCTCTTCATACTTATCATTTGAGAAAATGATTTAAATGAGGTTCCATACCTCATGCAATTTAATATTACATGGTAGTGATTTAATGCCACCAAATAACTCAAGATGAGTTTATTTAGACCATGGTCACTACCTCATGTTGAATTACTTGAGAACAAGATTTAAATGAGAGGAAAACCTCTCATATGATTTAACACATAGTTGTAACTAATTTAGTAAAAACTATTATTGAGGTGATGCAATATTCTCAAATAACCAGGGATGATCCCATGTTGACCAAGGTCAACACTTCACACTTAGTATTTGAGAAAAGGGGTTTAAATGAGATCCATCATCTCATGTGATTTAGATAACCATGGCAAATGTAAATACTATTTAGACTTAAAAAAAATCTACAAGTGGGCAAGTATGAGCCTAAGCATTTAAAGGTCAACACATTACTTCAAATTACTTGTGAGAATGATTTAAATGAGGTGCTACACCTCATTGGTTTAAAATCTAAAATTTGGATAAAGTTTAAATGGGCTAGTATTGACTACATAGCCAATATTTTGATTCTAGCCCATGATCATGTACAGAACCCATATCATATTTTTACATAGTAAATTAGGGTTTGTTAAATGTGAATTATTGCAATTGGATTCACTTCAAAATTCAAATTGGTTGATTTTTAATATTTATTTGAATACTGCAAAGTATCTATTTTGTTATTTTTGCTATTCAAAAACTACACAAGGTATGAGTTTGAATCCAGTGGGGTTAGTTAGAGCAAATCATAAGCTTTCCAGAACATTTGGATTTGCTAAATTTGAGTTTGTAGAAATCGAACTATTCAATTTATAGGACAGACCAGTATTGATTTTCAAACTAAAAGAATTAATTGAATTCAAATGAAAGGGCCAGCGCGGGAAACTTGACGGGCCAGAGAGAGGGAGAGGAGTTGGGCTGGCCCAGCTACGCGTCTGGCGCGAGCGGGCCGCCTGACAAGATGGGGCCCAGGCGTCAGTGGGTTACTTCACCGAATCGGTATCCACTCACCTGAGCCGTGCGATCAGAAGCCGATCCGACGATCGACCGTCGTCGTCGTCGACAGGGGAGGAGGGCGTGCTGCGACGACGAGGTAGGGGGTCGGCGGCTTGACGGAGCTCCGGCGAGGGGCGGCGCTGGTTCGAGAAGAGGTTGTAGATGACGAGGAGTTGAATGGTGGTCGCGGCGTCGCTTGGGGCGGCCTGAATCGAAGGGTGGTTCTGCGGCGGACTCCGGCGATCGACGTCTCGATTGGAGCGTTCTACTGCGCAATGTGGGTGAGAGAGGGATCGAGGAGGATCAGAAGGAAGAGTGGAGCGAGTTTGGTGTGGAAGGAGAAGGCTGAGGGGGTCTCTATTTATAGTATGAGGGGGTGGCCGTGGTGGAGCGGCTGGTCGTCAATGGCGCCGGCGATTCAGGACGCGAAGGGGCAAGGCGATGGGGGCGTCGTGTAGGCGACGGCTAGGCGATGCTCAAGGCGTAGCTGTTGCGTCCAGGGCGCGATAGGATCGCTCGGGCGCGTGTGGGTTCTGCCACGGCGTGCGCGGCCAAAAGCGGAGGAGGACGGTGATGATGGTGCCTGCGCGGGCTAGGGAGCTTGTCCACGGGGTAGAGGCGAGGGAGGTGGTGCTCGATGCAGACGTAGGGATGCAGGAGGAGGACGAGAGCGACTGGGCACGGTGGCGTCCTGGCGCGTCCAGGGTTGGGTCGGGGCGCGGTCACCGCGTGCCTGGCACGGTCCTGGGCGTGCATGGGCGCGCCTGGTTCGGCCACTTGTGTGTGTCTCTTTGCGTAGGGATGGTGCAGGCGTGCTTAGGGGAGTACATAGATGCTCGATGACAAGGTGAAAGAGAGAGGGGAGAGCCAGAGAGATGAGTGGCATGTGTGGCCGGCATGCACACGGCATGGATAGTTTAGGGCTTTTCCATGCTTAAAGTAGCAAGAGCAAGGACGTGTAGAGGTGCAGGGGTGTAGAGGGGTGATGATCATCACGAGTTGAAAGGGGTTTAGGCCAAAATCCTCTGGATAATAGCATGTAACAAGATTTCCAGATTATGCACACAAGGTGCTCGACACAATGGCCGCATGAAGCTTTTGTTCAAATTTTGGATTTCTTTTTGGTGGAGCTTACTCATATAAATAAAGGGTTGGAAAGGTGGTGGTGGTGTTCATTTTGGTGAAGATTTGCAAAGTTTCAAAAAGTGGATCATCTTCTCTTTAATTCAAAGTCTCCACTTGGCAATTCTCTACTGGTCAACCTGGTCAACTTCAGCAGGGATGGTCAACATGAAAGTTGTTCACTTTCATATGGTCTTGGATGACATGGTCATAGTTGACCAAGGTTGGTTGAGGAAAAGTCAAAGCCAGAGGGGTAAAGAGGGGATCATGTTAAAAATCACCCAAATGACCATCATCACATGTGAGATGGTTTTGAGTTTTCCTTTGATTTGATTCTTGTTTCTTTGATGCAATTGTGTTTTTTTATCATATATAAGTATTCTACAAGCAAGAGATCAAGCAATGGTGGCCTTGGTTGAAGATTTACAAATTTGGCTAAGTGTATGTGAGTGAATTTTGGGGAATTTCTCCCTATTTGATTTCTCCCCATTTGAGTTGACTTTTGTTGACTCTAATGTGGTTCTTATTAGTTTATAAACATTTTCCAACCATTGAAACCAATTCAAATGGTCTTGTTCAAAGATTTGCAAAAATGGCCATAACACATAAGAGGTGATGTGTCACTTTTCATTATTTTTGTAAAGTGTTGATCTTGCTTTACTTGGGCATGGGTTAGGGTCAATTTAGTGTTATATGAAGTTTAGAAATGGTTTCCCATCATTTGGTCAAGGGTTATAGTCATAGGTCAAAAATTGGGTATTATGGCTATGTGTCACATATGCCTCTATGCATATGTTGCATTTGATTTTAAATTTGACTTGGCTTGACCCAATTGGTGTGGTTGAGTGTTGAAATGGTATATAGGAGTGATCCCACCATTCACAACCTGTATTAGGGTCAAGATTCTTAAAATCACAAATTTGCTATTTTACTCACATATGCCTCTATGGCATTTTTAGTTTCTTTTTATTTTCTTTGGAAACCACTTGGAATTGGTTTGATAAGTACTAGGTAAGGTGTATGAAGGTTTTCCAAACCTTTAAGCAAAGTAGAAAGGTCTAGGGTAAAGATTTATAAAAATAGCCATAGGCACATATATCTTTTTCTTATTTAATTTCTTTTTATTTTAACTTAACTAGGATGGTGAAAAGAGGGGTGAGGTTTAGGGTTTAGGATCACTTCAAATACTAATAACAAGCAATCATAGCAATAGCACAAGAATTAAGCAAGGTCACTATGTATCCTACTTAATTAATAAAAGTTTTTGTTGGTTCCAAAATTTGGAACTAGGGAAGTTCATTTGTTTTATTTTGAAATTCTTGGGATGTTACAAACCCTTCCCCTTAAACAAATCTCGTCCCGAGATTTTAAGAAAAGTTAGGTTCCTAAGAGAGATTGAGCATTTTATTAACAGAAGGACATACTTGGCATGGTCTGGGGTGCTTCCTGAGCTTCAGTGGCAGTCATGTGGTAGAGACGGCCGTTTTTGTTGTTCTGGTTCCTTCTTCTGCGATTGCTGAGCAGGTGCTGCGGTATTGGCGGCAATCCTGGCAAGCTTTTTGGGGCACTCATTGGAGAAGTGACCCACAACTCCACATTCGTAGCAATTGACGGTGGACTTGTCTTTGGGGATTACGGGGGTAGCGTTGCTTCCAGTCCTTGGGGCAGTATTGGTGTTGTTGTTGTTTCCATTGTTGTTGCTGTTGTTGGGGTGGTTGTTGTTGTTGTGGTTGTTGTTGTTGTTGCCTCCGGTCTTCGGGGGTCCTCCGTTGTTGTTGGTTGTGAGCAGGGGGCTTGTTGTATCTTGGGTTGAATCCTCCAGAGGAGTTGTTGCGGTACTTCTGGGTATGGTGGGGTCCATTCGGTTCATCATTCGCGCTTGCGGTTCTCATTGGCGATGCGCTTTCCTTCCATCGTATGGCTGAGTCTACGAGGGCTTCCAAGTCAGCGAACGGAATGTTCACTAACACAGTTTGCATCTCGTCGTGCAGTCCGTTCAGAAATCTTTCCTTTCTCTTCTCATTGGTGTCGGTCTCATCCGGGGCGTACCTAGTGAGAAACCTGTCGCGGTATTCCACCACGGACATCCTTCCTTGCTTGAGTTCACGGAACTCGTCTCTCATTTTCTTGATCAGTCCTTGGGGCACATGGTACTTGCTGAACTTCAGCTTGAAGTCTTCCCATGTCATCATCTGTCCCGCATTCATTGCACGGGCACTTGTCCACCAGGCTCGCAGGTCCTGACAGGTAGTGGGTGGCAAACAGTACTTTTTCTGCGGCTTCAACTCCCTCAACTTCGAGGTTGTTCTCCATGGTCTGGAGCCAATCATCAGCATCAAGGGGCTCTTCAGTCTTGTTGAACACCGGAGGGTTGGTGTGCTGGAAGTTCTTCAGCTTCGATCCAGGGTGATCGTGGTTTCCATGGCCTTGATTGTTCTGAGCTATCTGTTGCAGTGCAGCAATGTTGGCTTGGCGTTCAGCTCTCTCGACTTCTCGGTCTGCCATCATCGTTTGCAGCAGTTGCATCATGGCATCTTGGGTGGCGTTGCGGGTTGGTGGGGCCATCTAAACATTGATGTATATGATAAGATAAGAGGGAAATTTCTATGGTTTGTTTTGTTAAAGTTTAAAAAGTTCATAATATTGAAAACTTGAGTAGTGTTGCGGGGGTAAAAACCAACAACACTTTTTCATTCATACCAAGCATCATACATTACAAATCTAACACACCGTTGGTTTGAAGAACCATTCATCGCTCTACGATACAAGGGGATCCTGATACAACTCACACATACGAAAGTGCTGGGGTGATACTACTCTTCAGGGGGGGATTTCTTCGTCTTCACGGGTGAGGTGCTTGGCGAGAGGCGAGGGCGTTGTCCAAATCCCTGCGGGTTTTGTACTGCCTGAAGTCCTGAGGTGCTTCATAGGGGTTCATCTCCGTACGTGGTGGCATGGTCATCGGTCTTCCCATGGAATCCTGTCTTGGGTAGTAGATGAAGCGATTGTTCTTGATCTGGTTCTCATTTTGTCCGCACAAACGGAAAATTGCTTCTTGCATAGCTCTGACTAGTCCTTCCTTCCAAGTGTTTCCCGTTACAGAAAACCAGATGGTTTCCCATACCGGGGCATCATGCCTTCTTCTTAGATCAGTAGAAACGTCCCACCGAGGTGGTTCTCCTAACTGAGCTTTGAGGGGTATTCCAAAGAATTCGGGATACGGGTGTCCTAGATATTCAATCAGTTGTTTCAAATCCTTTTCGAACCGCAGTTCTCCTCCGTGACCAAGCTGATAGCACTCCCAATTGTACTCCATCTGTGAAGAATTATGATGAGCAAGTTAGAGAAGTGTGTCAAAATTTTAGGTAATAGTATAAGAAGAATAGAGCATAACTTCCTTATTCGAAAAAGATCTCAATGATAAGAGGGAGAATAAGTTTTCTTAAATAGTCATTTCATTTGTTTTGAAACTAAAATTTTCAGACGTCCATTCTAACTAGGGTCTCCTAAGGTCAACAATGGCTCTGATACCAACTTGTCAACACCCGGATTTTTAAGTCCAGATGCCTATTATACCATTCATCGCAATCCCAGGAATATTGTTTTTGCGAGACATAATAGATTGATATCACAACACATCATTCATTACATACCATAATCGTCTTACAAATAAAGGATCACATGATCCAGTCTCATTACAATAATAGAAGTTCTATTTATTCATTACATAACACATAGCGGAAGCGAAAGTAGCGTAGTAGTAGTCCATCTATTCCACAGGCAACTGTTGACGTCAGGAGTGATCCTAGTTGTCGTAGACGTCCTTCTGTCCTTCTTCCGGTTCTGGTACTCCTCTTCATAGTCTGGCCATTTGAATAGCCAGGGACACAGCCATGAGTACTTTAAAGTACTCGCAAACTAATACTAAGGTAAATACTATCAACTATAGTAAGGGGGTTCTAAGCTCTAGTTTCATTTGCATAAAGCCAGTTTTATTTCGTAAACACTTTACTAATCAAAGCCTCTTCATTTGCTTAACTAACTCAAGTGGGAACATTAGTGTCATTCCCACAACTCAGTTGTGATCCAAAGTCAAAGTCACCTTTCAATTCAAATCACAAGTCACCATTCATATTTTTAGAAAAGTTCTGATGACGGAACAGTATGGCCTTTCCAACTGTCCATAACCGAGGACGCGGCTATTCAAATAGGTTTAACTCTGCAGAGGTTGTACACTTGTGCCACAACAATTGCAATAGTTCGTCAGGGGTAACTGGCCCTGATTTATCGTACGCAGTACGCGAACTACCAATCCTAACCTTTCATTTACATACTCTAGTATAGGCACCTCTCCCCATGAGCTTGGCCTCCCGGTGAAAACCGCATCAACCCGGGAACTGCACAGGGCTTGGGCCGGACATTCACCTCATTTCACGTCATTTCACATCACTTCACCAGTACGGAGGCAGCCTCGGCATAACCCCTATGACGCTTGTTTAGAGGGAACCCATACTAAAATACATAAGTTTCCAGCTAAGCCTTACCCAGATTCAGGTATTGTGGGGGTACTTGTAAAATTGGAATGGTATCGCATCCGAACCCAACCATCAGTTTTTGTAAAAATTCACCAAGTCATTCACCAGTCATATCCACCTTCAAAATCTCTCAATAGAATGACTCATCATTCCAAGGTTTTCAAAGTCATTTAAATTCACAAGTTCCCAACTAGAGTAGTCACTTTTAATATTGAGCACTAGCCACTAGTTATGAGGGGTGCTAAGTATCTTGGAGCTTGCTAGGCTAAGTGTGATTCTCTTGTACTACTCTATAATTCAACCAAGTGAATCATAAACCAAAAAGTAACTTTGATAAATAAAAATCAAGTAAAGCTTGTAAAGTAAAAACTTGGGATAGGTTCATAAAGTAAAATGTAATGGTGCCTTGCTCTTGTAGAGCTTTGCACAAGGGGACCTTGCAAGAGTGTTAGCTTGCCTTGATTGGTGATGTGATCAAAGTTTTCTTGCTCTTCCTCTTGGTAGAAGACCTCTTCCTCTTGATAGTCTCCGGTACTAGCGTCTATACACGAATACGAGGATACAATCACCAAACAACACTTAAGTAGTCTTAATTAGCCTTATTGGCTCACACCATTGATGTAGCATCACTACTTAACATTTATTCTCAAATTATGCTAGGGTTTCTTTATTTAACATTAGGAAAATAATTTCCTCCCATTGAAAATTGGAAGTAGGGTTTATCTTTGGTTTGGAGAAATAATTTCCTCTCATTGAATTCTTCTTAAGATTTAATTTCTCTTATGAATAATATATGACCTAGGTTGACCAAAGTCAACCTCTTCATACTTATCATTTGAGAAAATGATTTAAATGAGGTTCCATACCTCATGCAATTTAATATTACATGGTAGTGATTTAATGCCACCAAATAACTCAAGATGAGTTTATTTAGACCATGGTCACTACCTCATGTTGAATTACTTGAGAACAAGATTTAAATGAGAGAAAAACCTCTCATATGATTTAACACATAGTTGTAACTAATTTAGTAAAAACTATTATTGAGGTGATGCAATATTCTCAAATAACCAGGGATGATCCCATGTTGACCAAGGTCAACACTTCACACTTAGTATTTGAGAAAAGGGGTTTAAATGAGATCCATCATCTCATGTGATTTAGATAACCATGGCAAATGTAAATACTATTTAGATTTAAAAAAAAATCTACAAGTGGGCAAGTATGAGCCTAAGCATTTAAAGGTCAACACATTACTTCAAATTACTTGTGAGAATGATTTAAATGAGGTGCTACACCTCATTGGTTTAAAATCTAAAATTTGGATAAAGTTTAAATGGGCTAGTATTGACTACATAGCCAATATTTTGATTCTAGCCCATGATCATGTACAGAACCCATATCATATTTTTACATAGTAAATTAGGGTTTGTTAAATGTGAATTATTGCAATTGGATTCACTTCAAAATTCAAATTGGTTGATTTTTAATATTTATTTGAATACTGGAAAGTATCTGTTTTGTTATTTTTGCTATTCAAAAACTACACAAGGTATGAGTTTGAATCCAGTGGGGTTAGTTAGAGCAAATCATAAGCTTTCCAGAACATTTGGATTTGCTAAATTTGAGTTTGTAGAAATCGAACTATTCAATTTATAGGACAGACCAGTATTGATTTTCAAACTAAAAGAATTAATTGAATTCAAAGGAAAGGGCCAGCGCAGGAAACTTGACGGGCCAGAGAGAGGGAGAGGAGTTGGGCTGGCCCAGCTACGCGTCTGGCGCGAGCGGGCCGCCTGACAAGATGGGGCCCAGGCGTCAGTGGGTTACTTCACCGAATCGGTATCCACTCACCTGAGCCGTGCGATCAGAAGCCGATCCGACGATCGACCGTCGTCGTCGTCGACGGGGGAGGAGGGCATGCTGCGATGGCGAGGTAGGGGGTCGGCGGCTTGATGGAGCTCCGGCGAGGGGCGGCGCTGGTTCGAGAAGAGGTTGTAGATGACGAGGAGTTGAATGGTGGTCGCGGCGTCGCTTGGGGCGGCCTGAATCGAAGGGTGGTTCTGCGGCGGACTCCGGCGATCGATGTCTCGATTGGAGCGTTCTACTGCGCAATGTGGGTGAGAGAGGGATCGAGGAGGATCAGAAGGAAGAGTGGAGCGAGTTTGGTGTGGAAGGAGAAGGCTGAGGGGGTCTCTATTTATAGTATGAGGGGGTGGCCGTGGCGGAGCGGCTGGTCGTCAATGGCGCGGCGATTCAGGACGCGAAGGGGCAAGGCGATGGGGGCGTCGTGTAGGCGACGGCTAGGCGATGCTCAAGGCGTAGCTGTTGCGTCCAGGGCGCGATAGGATCGCTCGGGCGCGTGTGGGTTCTGCCACGGCGTGCGCGGCCAAAAGCGGAGGAGGACGGTGATGATGGTGCCTGCGCGGGCTAGGGAGCTTGTCCACGGGGTAGAGGCGAGGGAGGTGGTGCTCGATGTAGATGTAGGGATGCAGGAGGAGGACGAGAGCGACTGGGCACAGTGGCGTCCTGGCGCGTCCAGGGTTGGGTCGGGGCGCGGTCACCGCGTGCCTGGCACGGTCCTGGGCGTGCATGGGCGCGCCTGGTTCGGCCACTTGTGTGTGTCTCTTTGCGTAGGGATGGTGCAGGCGTGTGATGTCTACGTTCCCCCTCCTTTCCTGTAGACAGTGTTGGGCCTCCAAGAGCAGAGGTTTGTAGAACAGCAGCAAGTTTTCCCTTAAGTGGATCACCCAAGGTTTATCGAACTCAGGAAGAGGTCAAAGATATCCCTCTCATGCAACCCTGCAACCACAAAGCAAGAAGTCTCTTGTGTCCCCAACACACCAAATAGGTGCACTAGTTCGGCGAAGAGATAGTGAAATACAGGTGGTATGAATATATATGAGCAGTAGCAACGGTGCCAGAAAATAGCTTGCGGGCGTGTAGTTGATGGTGGTGGTATTGCAGCAGTAGCGCAGTAAAAACAGTAAACAAGCAGCGATAGCAGTATTTAGGAACAAGGCCTAGGGATTACACTTTCACTAGTGGACACTCTCAACATTGATCACATAGCGGAATAGATAAATGCATACTCTACACTTTTGTTGGATGATGAACACATTGCGTAGGATTACACGAACCCTCAATGCCGGAGTTAACAAGCTCCACAATAATGCTCATGTTTAAGTAACCTTATAGTGTAAGATAGATCAATATAACCAAATAGATCACATCAATACCATCATAGTGATAATTAACTCCACAATCTACAAGAGATCATGATCATAGTTTACGACAAGAACCACACGGTGCACACACTAGTCACCTTTACACACGTGCAGGAGGAATAGAACTACTTTAATAACATCACTAGAGTAGCACATAGATGAATTGTGATACAAAACTCATATGAATCTCAATCATGTAAAGCAGCTCATGAGATCATTGTATTGAAGTACATGGAGAGAGATTAACCACATAGCTACCGGTACAGCCCCGAGCCTCGATGGAGAACTACTCCCTCCTCATGGGAGCAGCAGCGGTGATGAAGATGGCGGTGAAGATGGCAGCGGTGTCGATGGAGAAGCCTTCTGGGGGCACTTCCCCGCTCCGGCAGCGTGCCGGAACAGAGACTCCTGTCCCCCAGGATCTTGGCCTCGCGATGGCGGCGGCTCGGAAGGTTTCGTGGTTTCGTACTGGGGTTTTCGCGACGGAGGCTTTATATAGGCGAAGAGGCGGCGCGGGAGGGCTTGGGGCCCACACCATAGGGCGGCGCGGCCCCCTCGGCGCGCCGGGGTGTGGTGTGGGGCCCCCGGGCTCCCCTCGCGGCTCTCGGGTGTTCTGGATGGTTCCGGGAAAAATAGGAACCTGGGCGTTGATTTCGTCCGATTCCGAGAATATTTCGTTACTAGGATTTCTGAAACCAAAAACAGCGAAAAACAGGAACACTTCGGCATCTTGTTAATAGGTTAGTTCCAGAAAATGCACGAATATGACATAAAGTGTGCATAAAACATGTAGATAACATCAATAATGTGGCATGGAACATAAGAAATTATCGATACGTCGGAGACGTATCAGCATCCCCAAGCTTAGTTCTCGTCCCGAGCAGGTAAAACGATAACACAGATAATTTCTGGAGTGACATGCCATCATAATCTTGATAATACTATTTGTAAAGCATATGTAGTGAATGCAGCGATCAAAAGAATGTATATGACATGAGTAAACAAGTGAATCATAAAGCAAAGACTTTTCATGAATAGCACTTCAAGACAAGCATCAATAAGTCTTGCATAAGAGTTAACTCATAAAGCAATAATTCAAAGTAAAGGTATTGAAGCAACACAAAAGAAGATTAAGTTTCAGCGGTTGCTTTCAACTTATAACATGTATATCTCATGGATATTGTCAACATAGAGTAATATAACAAGTGCAATATGCAAGTATGTAGGAATCAATGCACAGTTCACACAAGTGTTTGCTTCTTGAGGTGGAGAGAAATAGGTGAACTGACTCAACATTGAAAGTAAAAGAATGGTCCTCCATAGAGGAAAAGCATAGATTGCTATATTTGTGCTAGAGCTTTGATTTTGAAAACATGAAACAATTTTGTCAACGGTAGTAATAAAGCATATGTATCATGTAAATTATATCTTACAAGTTGCAAGCCTCATGCATAGTATACTAATAGTGCCCGCACCTTGTCCTAATTAGCTTGGACTACCGGATCATCACAATGCACATGTTTTAACCAAGTGTCACAAAGGGGTACCTCTATGCCGCCTGTACAAAGGTCTAAGGAGAAAGCTCGCATTGGATTTCTCGCTATTGATTATTCTCAACTTAGACATCCATACCGGGACAACATAGACAACAGATAATGGACTCCTCTTTTATGCATAAGCATGTAACAACAATTAATAATTTTCTCATTTGAGATTGAGGATATATGTCCAAAACTGAAACTTCCACCATGGATCATGGCTTTAGTTAGCGGCCCAATGTTCTTCTCTAACAATATGCATGCTTAACCATAAGGTGGTAGATCGCTCTTACTTCAGACAAGACAAACATGCATAGCAACTCACATGAAATTCAACAAAGAGTAGTTGATGGCATCCCCAGTGAACATGGTTATCGCCCAACAAGCAACTTAATAAGAGATAAAGTGCATAATTACATATTCAATACCACAATAGTTTTTAAGCTATTTGTCCCATGAGCTATATATTGCAAAGGTGAATGATGGAATTTTAAAGGTAGCACTCAAGCAATTTACTTTGGAATGGCGGAAAATACCATGTAGTAGGTAGGTATGGTGGACACAAATGGCATAGTGGTTGGCTCAAGTATTTTGGATGCATGAGAAGTATTCCCTCTCGATACAAGGTTTAGGCTAGCAAGGTTATTTGAAACAAACACAAGGATGAACCGGTGCAGCAAAACTCACATAAAAGACATATTGTAAACATTATAAGACTCTACACCGTCTTCCTTGTTGTTCAAACTCAATACTAGAAATTATCTAGACCTTAGAGAGACCAATTATGCAAACCAAATTTTAGCATGCTCTATGTATTTCTTCATTAATGGGTGTAAAGCATATGATGCAAGAGCTTAAACATGAGCACAACAATTGCCAAGTATCACATTACCCAAGACATTTATAGCAATTACTACATGTATCATTTTCCAATTCCAACCATATAACAATTTAACGAAGAGGAAACTTCGCCATGAAAATTAAAAGCTAAGAACACATGTGTTCATATGAACCAGCGGAGCGTGTCTCTCTCCCACAAAAGCATTTATTCAAACAAAAACAAAAACAAAAGCACACAGACGCTCCAAGCAAAGCACATAAGATGTGACGGAATAAAAATATAGTTTCAAGAGAAGGAACCTGATAATTTGTCGATGAAGAAGGGGATGCCTTGGGCATCCCCAAGCTTAGACGCTTGAGTCTTCTTGATATATGCAGGGGTGAATCACCGGGGCATCCCCAAGCTTAGACTTTTCACTCTTCTTGATCATAGTATATCATCCTCCTCTCTTGACCCTTGAAAACTTCCTTCACACCAAACTCGAAACAACTTATTAGAGGGTTAGTGCACAATAAAAATTAACATATTCAGAGGTGACACAATCATTCTTAACACTTCTGGACATTGCATAATGCTACTGGACATTAGTGGATCAAAGAAATTCATCCAACATAGCAAAAGAGGCAATGCGAAATAAAAGGCAGAATCTGTCAAAACAGAACAGTTCGTATTGACGAATTTTAAAATGGCACCATACTTGCTCAAATGAAAATTCTCAAATTGAATGAAAGTTGCGTACATATCTGAGGATCATGCACGTAAATTGGCTTAATTTTCTGAGCTACCTACAGGGAGGTAGACCCAGATTCGTGACAGCAAAGAAATCTGGAACTGTGCAGTAATCCAAATCTAGTACTTACTTTTCTATCAACGGCTTAACTTGGCACAACAAAACACTAAACTAAGATAAGGAGAGGTTGCTACAGTAGTAAACAACTTCCAAGACACAAATATAAAACAAAGTACTGTAGCAAAATAGCACATGGGTTATCTCCCAAGAAGTTCTTTCTTTATAGCCATTAAGATGGGCTCAGTAGTTTTAATGATGCACTCGCAAGAAATAGTATTTGAAGCAAAAGAGAGCATCAAGAGGCAAATTCAAAACACATTTAAGTCTAACATGCTTCCTATGCAAAGGAATCTTGTAAATAAACAAGTTCATGAAGAGCAAAGTAACAAGCATAGGAAGATAAAACAAGTGTAGCTTGAAAAATTTCAGCACATAGAGAGGTGTTTTAGTAACATGAAAATTTCTACAACCATATTTTCCTCTCTCATAATAAATTTCAGTAGCAACATGAGCAAACTCAACAATATAACCATCACATAAAGCATTCTTATCATGAGTCTCATGCATAAAATTATTACTCTCCACATAAGCATAATCAATTTTATTAGTAGTTGTAGTGGGAGCAAATTCAACAAAGTAGCTATCATTATTATTCTCATCAAGTGTAGGAGGCATAGTATAATCACAACAAAATTTACTCTCCATAGTAGGTGGCACCAAAAGACCACTATCATTATAATCATCATAAATAGGAGGCAAAGTATCATCAAAGAAAATTTTCTCCTCAATGCTTGGGGGACTAAAAATATCATGCACATCAAAGCCAGCTTCCCCAAGCTTAGAATTTTCCATATCATTAGCAACAATGGTGTTCAAAGCGTTCATACTAATATCATTGCTACTAGCATGCAAATAAGATTCCATGGGTTTTTTAATTTTCGCATTAAACCATTCATGTCTTGACTCAGGAAATAGAATAAAAAGCTCACAGATGTTGTCCATTATGCCTTACTAGTGTAAACAAGAAACAAAAAGATGCAATTGCAGGATCTAAAGGAAATAGCTTCGAGCACAAACACAATGGCGCCAGAAAAGTACTTTACCTGGAACAGGAGTATGAGTGCCTTTTACCTTTCCTCCCCGGCAACGGCGCCAGAAAAGTGCTTGATGTCTACGTTCCCCCTCCTTTCCTGTAGACAGTGTTGGGCCTCCAAGAGCAGAGGTTTGTAGAACAGCACAAGTTTTCCCTTAAGTGGATCACCCAAGGTTTATCGAACTCAGGGAGGAAGAGGTCAAAGATATCCCTCTCATGCAACCCTGCAACCACAAAGCAAGAAGTCTCTTGTGTCCCCAACACACCAAATAGGTGCACTAGTTCGGCGAAGAGATAGTGAAATACAGTGGTATGAATATATATGAGCAGTAGCAACGGTGCCAGAAAATAGCTTGCGGCGTGTAGTTGATGGTGGTGGTATTGCAGCACAGTAAAACAGTAAACAAGCAGCGATAGCATATTTAGGAACAAGGCCTAGGGATTACACTTTCACTAGTGGACACTCTCAACATTGATCACATAGCGGAATAGATAAATGCATACTCTACACTTTTGTTGGATGATGAACACATTGCGTAGGATTACACGAACCCTCAATGCCGGAGTTAACAAGCTCCACAATAATGCTCATGTTTAAGTAACCTTATAGTGTAAGATAGATCAATATAACCAAATAGATCACATCAATACCATCATAGTGATAATTAACTCCACAATCTACAAGAGATCATGATCATAGTTTACGACAAGAACCACACGGTGCACACACTAGTCACCTTTACACACGTGCAGGAGGAATAGAACTACTTTAATAACATCACTAGAGTAGCACATAGATGAATTGTGATACAAAACTCATATGAATCTCAATCATGTAAAGCAGCTCATGAGATCATTGTATTGAAGTACATGGAGAGAGATTAACCACATAGCTACCGGTACAGCCCCGAGCCTCGATGGAGAACTACTCCTCCTCATGGGAGCAGCAGCGGTGATGAAGATGGCGGTGAAGATGGCAGCGGTGTCGATGGAGAAGCCTTCGGGGCACTTCCCCGCTCGGCGGCGTGCCGGAACAGACTCCTGTCCCCGGATCTTGGCCTCGCGATGGCGGCGGCTCGGAAGGTTTGTGGTTTCGTCGAACGCCTCGGGGTTTCGCGACGGAGGCTTTATATAGGCGAAGAGGCGGCGCGGGAGGGCGGGGGCCCACACCATAGGGCGGCGCGCCCCCTCTCCGCGCCGGGGTGTGGTGTGGGGCCCCGGGGCTCCCCTCGGCGGCTCTCGGGTGTTTGGTGGGAAAAATAGGAACGGGCGTTGATTTCGTCCGATTCGAGAATATTTCGTTACTAGGATTTCTGAAACCAAAAACAGCAGAAAACAGGAACGGCACTTCGGCATCTTGTTAATAGGTTAGTTCCAGAAAATGCACGAATATGACATAAAGTGTGCATAAAACATGTAGATAACATCAATAATGTGGCATGGAACATAAGAAATTATCGATACGTCGGAGACGTATCAGCATGCTTAGGGGAGTACATAGATGCTCGATGACAAGGTGAAAGAGAGAGGGGAGAGCCAGAGAGATGAGTGGCATGTGTGGCCGGCATGCACACGGCATGGATAGTTTAGGGCTTTTCCATGCTTAAAGTAGCAAGAGCAAGGACGTGTAGAGGTGCAGGGGTGTAGAGGGGTGATGATCATCACGAGTTGAAAGGGGTTTAGGCCAAAATCCTCTGGATAATAGCATGTAACAAGATTTCCAGATTATGCACACAAGGTGCTCGACACAATGGCCGCATGAAGCTTTTGTTCAAATTTTGGATTTCTTTTTGGTGGAGCTTAATCATATAAATAAAGGGTTGGAAAGGTGGTGGTGGTGTTCATTTTGGTGAAGATTTGCAAAGTTTCAAAAAGTGGATCATCTTCTCTTTAATTCAAAGTCTCCACTTGGCAATTCTCTACTGGTCAACCTGGTCAACTTCAGCAGGGATGGTCAACATGAAAGTTGTTCACTTTCATATGGTCTTGGATGACATGGTCATAGTTGACCAAGGTTGGTTGAGGAAAAGTCAAAGCCAGAGGGGTAAAGAGGGGATCATGTTAAAAATCACCCAAATGACCATCATCACATGTGAGATGGTTTTGAGTTTTCCTTTGATTTGATTCTTGTTTCTTTGATGCAATTGTGTTTGTTTATCATATATAAGTATTCTACAAGCAAGAGATCAAGCAATGGTGGCCTTGGTTGAAGATTTACAAATTTGGCTAAGTGTATGTGAGTGAATTTTGGGGAATTTCTCCCTATTTGATTTCTCCCCATTTGAGTTGACTTTTGTTGACTCTAATGTGGTTCTTATTAGTTTAGAAACATTTTCCAACCATTGAAACCAATTCAAATGGTCTTGTTCAAAGATTTGCAAAAATGGCCATAACACATAAGAGGTGATGTGTCACTTTTCATTATTTTTGTAAAGTGTTGATCTTGCTTTACTTGGGCATGGGTTAGGGTCAATTTAGTGTTATATGAAGTTTAGAAATGGTTTCCCATCATTTGGTCAAGGGTTATAGTCATAGGTCAAAAATTGGGTATTATGGCTATGTGTCACATATGCCTCTATGCATATGTTGCATTTGATTTTAAATTTGACTTGGCTTGACCCAATTGGTGTGGTTGAGTGTTGAAATGGTATATAGGAGTGATCCCACCATTCACAACCTGTATTAGGGTCAAGATTCTTAAAATCACAAATTTGCTATTTTACTCACATATGCCTCTATGGCATTTTTAGTTTCTTTTTATTTTCTTTGGAAACCACTTGGAATTGGTTTGATAAGTACTAGGTAAGGTGTATGAAGGTTTTCCAAACCTTTAAGCAAAGTAGAAAGGTCTAGGGTAAAGATTTATAAAAATAGCCATAGGCACATATATCTTTTTCTTATTTAATTTCTTTTTATTTTAACTTAACTAGGATGGTGAAAAGAGGGGTGAGGTTTAGGGTTTAGGATCACTTCAAATACTAATAACAAGCAATCATAGCAATAGCACAAGAATTAAGCAAGGTCACTATGTATCCTACTTAATTAATAAAAGTTTTTGTTGGTTCCAAAATTTGGAACTAGGGAAGTTCATTTGTTTTATTTTGAAATTCTTGGGATGTTACAAGGATGGAGTTGGGAGTCAGCTGGTGTAGCTGAAGCCCATAGACAAAAAGCAATCCATGGAGGAACTCGTGGATGGGAGTGGAAAGGCCGCGGATGAGGTGGTCGATAAATGTCACCCGGTATCTGATGCGAGGCATAGCGAAGCTTTTGTCCCCAGGAAAGATCAGCCCCTCTTCCTTCTTCATCAGCCCGAGCTTCTTGAGCATGCTCACGTCCTGGTTTGAGATCTTGGATCTCTCCCATCCAGAGATCTCAAAATCTTCTGTCGCCATGTTGGTTCCTGGAGCGGTGTGCCTGAGGAGTTTGGTGCGCGGTGGCATTCAAACATGTGGTGGAGGAAAGTGGAGATGAGAAGAAGCGCAACGAGCTTGGGGGATGGCAATGGAGCTTTCGCAGAGAGGGGGAAAAGTTGAGCGGCGCAGCAAAGGGAAAGATTGAGGAAGAGGAAGCTTATGTGTACCAAGAAAGCGATCCGTCGCACCGTTGGATAAAAAGGAAATGAATCCGATGCCTTACACGTGTTATCGAGGGTATAATCGCATATTTACTGCGAAGTTACTTGACAGGCGGCGTAGCGCGCGTGCCGGAAAAAGCGGAGGACGTGTGTCCCCCACTTGCATAACGTGTCCAACGACGCAGAGTTTTGGGCCCATATGTCAGCGAAGTGACAGGATTCGCGCCTTCCCAATACAGAGTTCATGGATGTCGTCATTATTGACGTAATCATTGGAAAATCTCAAATAAGTATTTCAAAATAGCAGCAGAAGAATTGTTGATGATTCAAATAAGAGAAACTTTGAGAGCTTTTGATCAAATACTTATATTTGTTCAAACGCTATGGGGCTACTCTTACCCGAAGTTTTTTCTTCTGATAAGAGGATGGCATAAAGGACAAAAATAAATGGTGGTTCAGAGAGGTTACAAAATTGAGCCTACAGCCAAGAATAAAATACTTTACTGTAGGCTCGGGGGCTACTCCCATCGGGAGCGCTGGTCGCGCACCCGATAAAGATGGAAAAAGTAGGAGAGTTGACAATATAGCGACAAGAAGGTAAAAAGGTGAGCCTACAACCAAGTACAAGCACTTGGCTGTAGCCTCGGGGCTACTCCCATCGGGAACGCTGGTCGCGTACCCGGTGAAATTGAAGCAGTCAAAGTGAGTATATTTCGAGTTATGATATAACTCTTCATATACTCCCATCGGGAGGTCAAGATAAAAAAGTCATCATATGACTCGAATAAATGTGTTATTCCAACAGCCGAAAAAGGCACTCGACAATATATTCTCGGAGCGCCTCAGTTGCGGTTAAATCTCTGAATGCTGTAATACTTTACGAAGGTAAGACCCCGGGATCCGTCCTGCGTGGCGTGGTATCGCACACGAATGCGCTTTGCTACTTTTCCGTATCAACATATGCGAAGAAAAATCCTAACGGACGCGTTAGGTACCCGATAAAATATGACTAGAGTTCGGCATATGGTAAGACCTTAAGCAACACATGTCGAATTATGCCAGTATACCGAGATCATGTCCAGGGACTTGATCTTGAAGTAGGTTTTTGCAGGATTGCCATGAGAGCAGTTAACTGGTACCTGATCCGTCAGATGAACCAGCCCCATCTACCATTATCCCTGTACAATACATGATTATTTTATAAAAAATATTTAGTGACTCGAAGAGATCATATGTTAATTGTAATGATGGAGATTTTACTTGAATCGAATCTCGGGGGCTACTGACATAGGCATTCCCAATGGGCCCACCGAAAAAGGTACCTGGGGTTTACTGAAGGCCCATGACTCGAATAATATGAAGCCCGGAAGTCCAATTAAGTGTTGGTTGGGAAAGATAGAGTTGTATTAGGAATAAGAACTTGTAACTAGTACGTGACGAACTCAAAGAGTATCCCGATGTTTTGTAACTTGTACATCACGAAACCCTCGGCTCTGCCTCCTATATAAGGGGGAGTCGGGGGAAAGAGAGGATCGATTCATTATCAACATAACCCTAGTTTTCTAGTAGTCGAGTACTTTTCCAGCTGAAACTCTCGAGATCTACTTTCCCTCTACTTTCCACGAAACCCTAGTCTACAACTTGTAGGCATTGACAAGTCGATACCTTGTCACATGGAGTCTTCTTACGCGACCTGCCATGTTGGAAACCATAACAATCATAGATAAATCAAGTTTTACCACAAATTGCCACTTCTCAAATCACCTAGTAGCTATGAAGGTGCATGGTTTTCCACAATAAGCCCTTCCCAAAACAGCTTTCCCCAAAACATATTTTGTCTAAATGAGGCCACAATTCTGACACTCATGTATATTTGTATTGCAAATAGTTTGAGGTAGGCCAAGATGAGTTTCATTGTACAAAACACGCATTTTCCATTTTTTAAATCTCATATTTGAATCCCTGAATCTGTTTACTACTCAGGTGCCCTTGGTTTCTTGATACTACTCAGTTTTGCCCTCTCCATTCACAAATTCTCGTAGACGTGCAACATTGTCCTGATTGGTCTAGCCCATGTCACGCGGATCGTGCCCGTCGATCATTGATCGTATAATCTAACGGGCAGGATAACCCCTCTCTCTCTCTCTGATCGGGGCCACCACCCTCCCTCTCTCTCTGTCGGCGGTTAGCTTCCACCCTCAAAGTATGCTAAAGGGTGGTTTTCTGTATTATTTTTCATGCGCTAAAAATTATAAGATCTTTTAGGTATTACTTTTCACGCAAAAAATGATAAACCATCACCGATTTGTTGTAGCCATTACTTTTCACGCAAAAAATGATAAACCATCACAGATTTTTTGTAGCCATTAATTTTCACGCAAAAAATAATAAACCATCACCGATTTGTTGTAGCCATTACTTTTCACGCAAAAAATGATAAACCATCACCGATTTCTTGTAGCCATTACTATTCACGGTAAAAATGATAAACGAAACAATCTATCTATCTCTGTATTTGAAGTTTGGGAGGGTTCACCATCTATTTATGTTAACTTTCGAGGTTTTGACCTGAAAATCAAATGGGTATTATAAAGGAAAATAAAAGTTCAAAAAAATGTAAAAACAAAACAATCTACCTATCTTTGTATAGAAGATCGTTGATACGTCCAAAACGTATCTACTTTCCCGAACACTTTTGCTATTGTTTTGCCTCTAATTTGTGTATTTTGGATACAACTAACACGGACTAACGCTGTTTTCAGCAGAATTACCCTGGTGTCTTATTTTTGTGCAGAAAATCAACTTTCAGGAAAATCCCCGGAAATAATTGCAATAGGCCTATTTTCACAGAAGACTTACGGAGCCAGAAGACGAGACGGAGAGGGGCCACGAGGTGCGCACACCATATGGCGGTGCGATGGGCCCCTGGGCCGCGCCGCCCTATGGTGACGCTGCCTCGGCCAGCCCCCGACGCTCCCCTCTGGACTACTTAAAGCCCCCGACCTAAAAATGCACGGGGGTTCGACCAATCTGCCAGAAGACATCCAGAACTCCGCCGCCATCGCGAAACCCAATTTCGGGACCAGAAACTTGATACGTCTATAATTTCTTATGTTCCATGCTAGTTTTATGACAATACTCACATGTTTTATATACACTTTACATCATTTATATGCATTTTCCGGCACTAACCTATTAACAAGATGCTGAAGCGCCAGTTCCTGTTTTGTGCTGTTTTTGGTTTCAGAAATCCTACACAGGAAATATTCTCGGAATTGGAAAACGAATGCCCGGGGTCTTATTTTTCCACGGAGCTTCCAGAAGACCGAAGAGGATACGAAATGGGGCCACGAGGCGCCTAACCATAGGGCGGCGCGGCCGGCATGGGCCGCCGGCCTATGGTGTGGGGCCCCCGTGCCTCCACCGAGGCTGCCCTTCCGCCTATATATTACCTCCGTCGCGAAAACCCTAAAAAGATAAGCCACGAGACGAGAAAAGTTACGCAGCCGCCGCCATCGTGAAGCCAAGTTCGGGGGACAGAAGTCTCTTCGACGCCGCCGGGACGGGGAATTGCCCCGGAAGCCATCTCCATCGACACCACCGCCATCTTCATCGCCGCTGCTGTCTCCCATGATGAGGAGGGAGTAGTTCTCCCCCGAGGCTGAGGGCTTTACCGGTAGCTATGTGGTTAATCTCTCTCTCCCATGTACTTCAATACAATAATCTCATGAGCTGCCTTACATGATTGAGATCCATATGATGAGCTTTGTAATCTAGATGTCGTTATGATATTCAAGTGGATTTTACTTATATGATCTCCGGAGACTCCTTGTCCCACGTGTGTAAAGGTGACAGTGTGTGCACCGTGTGGGTCTCTTAGGCTATATTCCACAGAATACTTGTTCACTGGGTTATGATTTGAGTTGGATGTCTCTATGAAATTGTGGTGTGTTAGTACCTCCTATGAATGCTCACAGTGACAGCGTGGGGTGTTTATTAGTACTTGGGAATACATCTTTAAGGTTTGCTTTTGCAGCCCTACACGGTGAATTAGTATTCGTTATCCCGCCAGAGAGTAATTCAGAATAGCATAGTGAAGTGCTTATATTTATATTCAATTATGATTGCAATGTTGAGAGTGTCCACTAGTGAAAGTAGGATCCCTAGGCCTTATTTCTAAGCATTGAAACACCGTTTCCAACAAGTTCTGCTACATGTTTGCTTGCTGCCATATTTATTTCAGATTGCAATTGCTACTTACAATCATCCATTATACTTGTATTTCACTATCTCTTCGCCGAACTAGGGCACCTATACATATGACAAGTGTATTAGGTGTGTTGGGGACACAAGAGACTTCTTGTATCTTAGTTGCAGGGTTGCTTGAGAGGAATATCTTTGACCTCTACCTCCATGAGTTTGATAAACCTTGGGTGATTCACTTAAGGGAAACTTGCTGCTGTTCTACAAACCTCTGCTCTTGGAGGCCCAACACTGTCTACAGGAATAGAAGCGTGCGTAGACATCAAGCTATTTTCTGGCGCCGTTGCCGGGGAGGTAAGGTAAAAGGTATTCACATCCTCCGACTACTAAGCTATTTCCTAGCACTGTTGCCGGTGTGTGAGTGCTCGAAGATATCTCCTTTAGATCCTGCAATTATATCTTTTTGTTTCTTGTTTTTATTTTCACTAGTTAGGCTTAATGGAAAACAACAAAAAAATTAGAGATCTTTATGAACTTTATATTGAATTAGGACATGCTGTGTTTGAAGAGAGAATTAAAAAACCCATGGAACTTTGTTTGCAAAATAGTTGTAGCAATGTTATTAGCATGAACTCTTTGAATACTATTATTGCTAATGCTATGGAAGAATTTAAGCTTGGGGAAGCTGGTTGTGATATTTTTAGTCCCCCAAGTTTTGAGGAGAAAATTTTCTTTGATGATACTTTGCCTCCCATTTATGATGATTATAATGATAGTGGTATTTTGGTGCCACCTACTATGGAGGATAAAGGTTATTATGATTATACCATGCCTGCAATTTATGATGATTACAATGATGAATATGATATTTTCAGTCCACCTACTATTGAGGAGAAAATTAATTATGATTACAATATGGCTCCTATATATGATTATGGTGATGAGAATAATAATGAAGGCTATCTTATTGAATTTGCTCCCACTACAATTAATAGTAATGATTATGCTTATGTGGAAAGTAATAATTTTATGCATGTAGCTCATGATAAGAATGTTTCATGTGATAGTTATATTGTTGAGTTTGTTCATGATGCTACTGAAAGTTATTATGAGAGAGGGAAACATGGTTATATGTATCTTAATAATATTAAGTTTCCCCTCTTTATGTTGAGAATTTTGAAGTTACTCGTGTTTTATCTTCCTATGCTTGTCACTTTGTTCTTCATGAATTTATTTGTGTACAAGATTCTTATGCATAGGAAGTGGGTTAGGCTTAACTGTGTTTTGAATTTGCTTCTTAATGCTCTCTTTTGCTTCAACTCTTATTTCTTGCGCGAGCATCATTAAAATTACTGAGCCCATCTTAATGGCTATAAAGAAAGCACTTCTTGGGATAACCCATGTTTTTATTTTGCTACTGTTTTGTTGCGTCTTGGAAGTTGTTACTACTTTAACAACCTGTAATATCCCAGGTAATGGGGTTACAAAAATAGAGGAAACAGATGTGTGCATTGCATTCATGCATAGAAAATCTGGGGAATTTTCGCGCTTTAAAGTAAAACAGTCACAGTAACTGAAGTTTCACTTGATCTTGGTGGAATTGAAGTAGCTCATCAAGTCAAGCGCTATAAACCTCAATGTGACTTTGTTAAAACCTTGTTTTGGGTAGAGATGATTTGATCTAAGGGGTTAGATCAAATGGAACTAATAATCATTGCCACAACACATGAACACCAATTCAATTGTAAATCCAGTAACAATAATTGGAGAAACTATTCTTCACTCATCTCCTCCATGTCTTAAACTAATCCAGGTTCTTATCATAAACCCTATGATATCCATTCTACTTTAATCTTGGAAACAAGACAAGGAGATCCAACTAAGGAATACAACTCTTCTCTATTCCAAATTATTAAGCCTCAAACCTAGAGAGGTGAGAGTTCTATTAATTATTAGAGAAGCAATAACAAACCTTGAGTTAAACCCTGGATATACATCCATGCAAACAAAACCTCATCTTAAGAACATAACTTTAGGATACTAATCAAGACCATCCCTAGGAAGAGAACCTTTTATGTTAAACATAGATATTGATGATCACATCATTATCTATGGAACAAAATCTTAAGATGGTATTAAAAGTCCTTTCCTAGATGAGAGAGAGACCACTCATACCAATCTTAGCTTTACCTATTTAAGAATAAAGGGCAACCTTTGAATTAAAGTATTAACCATTCCCCTTGGAGTGGTGAGATAACCTAATATCACATGGAATAATACCATACCCCAGAATTGATAAGGTGAGGAAGAGACTAACCCAATTAAGCTAGACAAATGAAACCTTAGCAAAGATACCTAAGGAGATATTAGGAATACACCATAAACCCTAGAATAACCATTCTTAAATGAGAAAGCTCAACCTATGGTGTTATACTCAAGATAATTGAGACAACTATGACCATGCCCATTCAAGAAACTATAAAAGATAGTATATATTTAATTGATCAAGACAACACTTGATCTTGGGAGTGAGAAACCCATTCAAGGAGAGATACTTCAGAAGTCCAACCTTGATCATTATAAATTGTGTAATGATCATAAACCTTAAGAATTTGAAGTAAAGATATTAAGAACAAGATGATCATATATAATGTATGATCATGCTTTGGAGATATGTGAGGATAAGTTAAACCCTACTAATATAAGTAGATCCCATTTCCACATGAAATTATAGGGAGATCACTAGTAAGAAACTCTAGACTTATATCCCAACCTTAACTTGTGAACCACTTGGTGATCATAAGTAGTATTCTACCACATCTACATTCCACATATTCTTCACCTAAGAAACATAAGAAAATCTTAGAGTCAAACTCCATACTTAATATAGTGAGAAACCATCCATCCATATGACCAAAGTTAACTATAAAAAGAACTATAACCAATGTAGTTACTTTAATGATAAATTGGGGATAATAATAGAAGTTAATTGGTAGAAGATAAAACCAATTCCCAAATCCTTAGTAATTAGAGTAGCACATGAAATATTAAGCAAGTAACCACCTTATCATGGTTAGGGGAGATTAAACCCTAGCAAATACAATATAGTGTCATCTCAATTCTACAAACCAGAATTATATCTCAAACTTAGTTGGTGTATCACTTGGGTGATCACAACTAAAACCTAAGCCACAACTAAGTTTCAAACCCTGCATCATTAGGTGATTATAGTTAGAACTCTATAAGTACTCACTAGTTAATCCTTATACTTCAATTATTAAACATAAGAAACACCTCATACTAAGTTCCATAATTAAAACCCATGTGTGGTGAATCACCACTCATATCAACCATTTGACTTAATAACCAAGACCCAACTACGAGGAGAGTATTACATACTCTAAGGATCTCAAAGTGCTAAATCTTATAATTGAAACTATATGGATGGCTACCAACCACTTATTTCCATATATCAAAACTAAACCATGATAAGAGTATTATTAACCTTAAGAATTCCAAGGTGACATTAAGGTATTATGTAGAGAACCATTTGAATAATTCAAAGTTATTATTCAAATTCATGTCCTTATGGAAATTTAATCCAAATACCAATACTAATTATTAAACCAAAGTTATAGTGTTATATAAAAATTGCTAATACGCCACTGAAGACTCTACAATAACCTAAACTAATTCTGGTATGAATGAAATGAGCAAGACCTGCAAAATAGAAAATAATTCAAATATGAATTCAAAACAGAATTCAAAACAAGAAATGAAAACAGAAATAAAAGGAAAAGAGAAAAGGACCTTACCTGGCCGTGTAGCCCACCAAGCAGCCCAGCACCGTCAGCCCAGCACAGCCCATCGCGGCCCATGTACCTCTTCGCGTGGATAAAGATGAGGAGGACGTCGTCGTCTTCGTCTCCTTCACTGGACGCACGGGAGCTCGCCACCGCGACGAGAACTCCACGTCCCGCGGTCGCCGCCGCAGTGGTTGACCGCCAGCGCACGCCCAAGGACGTATAAAATGCACGGGAGACCTCCATTTCTTCCTCCTCTGCGTAATTTCTCCCCAATGCCGAAACCCTAACCCTCAGACCACCACCTCTCGCCGTCGTTTGGAGCCTCCCCGGACCTCGTCGTGACCACCATCAGCACCGCCATGGTCGACATGGTCACGGTGCGGGAGGAATCGAGCCGAAACCCCTCAGAGCATCCTCACCGAGCTCATCTCTCCGACGACCGGCGCCATGAAATCCGGCGAACCAGACCACGCCAAACCTCGCCGTCAAGCGCGTCGTGCTCCTGGTGAGCTACTGATCCCCCTAGCGTGATCGCTGAGCTCGATTGCATGCTGTAGAGCCCCCGCGTCGCTAGACCGTATGTGCCGCCGCAGCACCTCGTCGCCGGGCAAGCTCCGGTGACCAAACCGGAGCGGCGCCGCTATCTTTAGGTCCCTCGTGATGCACTGGTTCGAATGGAACCAGTAGCTCATCCGCGCGTGGCCGGAATCATCGCCGCCGACGCCGTCTGCCTGCCGGCCACCGTGAGCCATGCCCAGTCATTAATTTTGACTTGGTCAAGCCGACGTGGCCGCTGACCTGGCCCCTGGCCCACATGTCAATAGCTGCGGGTAGTTCTAGTCTGGGTAGCTCTAGTATTTTCCAGTTTTAATTTAAATTCCCTAAATTTGCTGAAACTTTACATAAACGTATAAAATTCATACTTATTCAGAAAAATGTAAATGAGATATCAAAATGTTCCTAAAAATACAATCTATCCAATAAAAATATAAAATAAAATTTTTATTTTTAATAAAAATTTCAATTATTTTATACCTGTTATTTAAGCCTTTAATTTAATTCTAAATTCAATTAAAATTTAATAATTAGTAAAAAATTCCAAAAGTAAAAAAAAAACCAGTAAATAAATAAAGAAAACATTAAAATTAATTTTCTTTATTTATTATTTGTTAAATCTTTATTAGAGAGATTTAAACCCTGATTAATAAATACCTTAATTATTAATTGTTTAAAATAATAAAATATCAAATCTAATATTATTTTTATTTCAAAATTATTAATAACTTCAACTTTATTAATGAAGTTATTAATCCTATAACTATAGGGTAATTAGTAAACCCTAGTTCCATAAGAAAGAAAACTAGAACCTCATCATTTCATGTGAAACCCAAAACCCTAATTCAATTAGGAACCCTAGTCCAATATTTCATAGGAACCATAACTTGCTTCTAACCTAAACCCTAGGTTAGAGCATGTGATCATGGTACCTTCTTTCAAAGCATAGAACCATAGTAGCAACTAAACACTAGTCTTGGTCACATAAAATGTAGAAGACCATCACTAATATATGGGTATCCCATGTGTTCATCTTCATCAAACCTAGATAATCAAAGTAGGGTCAACCAAGTGTAAACCCTAGATCCTATTACCAAAGCCATCATCCATATTCATTCCTACTTAGCATCACACCAATGTGATGAACCTCAGGAGCAACTATACCAAACCCTGAGCATTACCTAATCATATTCCACTAAACCCTACTAGTATTGGATATTTATCAACCATCCTATTCAGGAGCCAATTACTCCTTACTTAATAAAACCAACAGTAAAACCTAGACCACTTCAACCCTAATTGATATACTTCTTATTATTTAAGAAGTATGTTCTTCAAAAGTTATTCTTTTGAAGAAACTAAGGAATCATCATCAACCCTGCTTATAAGGACCTATAAACCCTAGCCAGCTATCACTAGTAAAATATAACCAACTTTGGTAGCACCCATGTGTAAATAATTGCTTAAGATACTAGGCTTATCTCAACCTTACAAGCCCTAGTTGCTGATGAATCCAACTATGTTGTGATCCATCTAATACTTACTCCAAGAAACTAAATGAAACCATAGTCAACCATAGAACCCCCTCAACCTAATTATCATACTTGTTCTTTATTAAAGAACATGTTCTTCAAAAGTTATTCTTTTAAAGTATATGATAATTAATCATTAACCATGCCATATAGTACTAAAACTGACCACTGTTATTTACTTGTTAACATTATGCCAATTATCATTCTTTGTGTTCTCAATTGAGTATTATGCTTTATTATCTACCTGTTTATAATACCAAGTAATCACACCTGAATAAGAACCTTGTATGTGAATCGCTCTAAAAGTGCAACACACCCTAAACCAATAATTACAACTCACTGATCCTAAATCATCGGGGTTAGGTCACGCTTAGAGCGATTGCATCTCATTCTTATGCATTATTGCATCCTTGCCAATCTTTTAAACATCGTCCTTACCGGACGATGATGCTATTTCAGAATTTGGAGTTAATGCGTATCGAAGACCTTGCCTGCATAATCTTGCAGTCAAGAAAGGCAAGTTCATCACTTGCTCATGTCATTTGAGTATTTTTATCAAATTACTTGCAAAGTATTATGGTTATCACTATTGCACAAAAATCAAAACCACTACTTTCATAACTATGAATATGACTATGTGGTGGGCAATGGAACCATGGATTGTGTTGATATGGTGGAGGTTCCATTGCACGGGCTTATATCCATCTAGGATTAAACAACAAATGTCGCCATTCTTGTGCCGTAATATCCGTGTTAACCATAAGATCCGGAGTGGGACGGAGTAGTCAAAAGTGTTTCCACCTCTCGTTCATC
This sequence comes from Lolium multiflorum, assembly GCA_030979885.1. Classification (NCBI taxonomy): domain Eukaryota; kingdom Viridiplantae; phylum Streptophyta; class Magnoliopsida; order Poales; family Poaceae; genus Lolium; species Lolium multiflorum. Next base: position 243,952,885 of record CM061747.1, read on the forward strand.
AACGGATGCGCTTTACCGTAGACACTTGTATCTGTCGGGGCAAGCGGTGGGCTGGGGAAGCCTTAAGTCCCCACGGCATAGTCCGTAGACACTTGTCGCTCGAAGTGCAAGCGGTGGGCTGGGGAAGCCTAAAGTCCCCACGGTATTGCGGTCTATGATGGGTTGCAGCTACCGGCGAAGGAGTTTGGTTCGATCCCAAACTGTCGTCGTGGTCGGGGTCCACCCGTGAGTGGGAATAATGGGACCGGCGAGGACCCAGGGTCGGGGCATGCAACAAAGGGTGGGTGTTCGAGGTAGCGGAGGAACATGATTGGCTAGACCTTATACCGGGCCTCACACCAAAGGAAGTGTGGACGGGAACATATGCCCGGTTGGCACCAAGGTTAAGATCTCTTATGGGTAAAGCAACACACCTCTGAGTGTAAAGAACCGTGACTGTCACTCCCTGTTCCGGGATATGGAACTGAGCGCCGGAAAGGAACTCCATGAAGTTCTAGTAAACCGGTGAAGGCTGACGGACATAGTTCTTCGAATAAAAGCAACCTTTTGAAGAAATGGTTATGAAAACCTGCATTGGTATTAGACTTTCTGGTCTAATGCCGTAGCTAGTGCATTAAACACCTCTTTCCTATAATGAACTTGTTGAGTACGCTCGTACTCATCCCACTCTTAAATCCCCTGCTTAGATATGGAAGCATTGAAGGAGGATCTACAGTGCAACTCGAAGACCGAGGAGTCAACAACTACTTCAAGAGACAGGACCCTGTCAGAGGAGTCAGTTACACATCCTTCAAAGGAGAAAACCTAGTTTAGCCATAGAAGGGAACTAGCTTCCTATACCTAGCTCCTACTTAGCTAGAATCTATTCATAGCCTCTATAGCTAGTCAAATACTCTACAAATAGAGTTCGTGATAGGATTAGACTACGAGTCATTCTTCTGGAGTTTATTTGCAGATTGTAAAGTAGTAGGCTGTGATGATCTTATGTAACGAGTCAATGTTGTAATTCTATAGACATACCTTGGACCCGCATATGTGTTGTACCACTTTGAGCGATATAATACTAGTGGAACGGTGTTTCATTGGTGTTATATCAGACTTGCATACTACACCATGCAGTGGTATGCCGGGTCACCACAGTTGGTATCAGAGCAAATGCTTTGACCCTAGGATTAAAACCCTTTAAAGGAGACCTATAGGATTGGTAGTGTCTATAGGAAGTTGTCCTAGGTAAACCAAATAGTTCTTATGACTTGAGATGGGTATTCACTTGAGAATAATCCTGACACACTTGAGTCAACCTTTTCAACCTATCTTTTCTAAGTAAAGATAGTTAGCTAATCCCAAGTATGTAGCACATCAACAAGACTTTAAAACAATAGATGAGTAGATCACAGTTGGTATACAATACATGGTAGTCCAAAGAGAGGATACGACCATAAGGAAGATATCCTATTGGAAGATGTGTACCAACACATGTTATGATTAAATAAAATTATCCAGACCTGTAATAGGAGTAATATCAAGTGATGAAGATAATTAAGATATCCTAATAGAAGATGTAGACAAGTTAAGTAATGAGTAAGTAAATTATCCAAACTTGTAAAACAACTAATAGTTAGTGATAAAAACAAGTGATATGAGGTAGTATAGACCATGATGAGTCAATCATGGGAAATAAGGAAGAGTGATAGGAATAATATATGTCTACTTACATGGTAGAGTTGCAAATCATATAAGATTCACCTGAGAATCATTATGTGATGGATTAGAACATCATAAATATTAGGAGGAGAACAATAAGAAGCCAGTTGTTCAACAATAGTGCAAGAATTGTGTTCCAAAACCATGGGAAGTGTGCCAAGCACATCATGACCATATGTTCATGGGAGAAACACTTGGAAGTATCGGAGATATATTCCAATAGTTATGTATTTAGATTAGCTATGTTAGAATTTAGATATACCATATGAAGTAGTCCTCGAAATAATGGAAGCTAAGTTAGTACTTCCAAAGAAAATTAGGTTAATTTTAACTATCCTAGACCACTTTGTTTCAAGTTTATCTCATTGCAATTGTGCAATTCAGGTAAATGTCAAGACAAATAGCAGAATCCCATATATTCGTGCTAAGTATCACGATATAAACCTATCTTATGTGGTGTTACATACTACACATCTCAGCCTGATGTTTAGAGACGTCTTACTCAACTATCATATTCAGGCTTATGATGGTGTGTATTATATGCACAAAGCTGAATCTTCTTGGATTTTAATGGATTTTCATTGTTTGACTAGATCCATACATGAAGTTTGACTTTGATATGCAAATGCATGTTGCAATATCAAGTTCTTACTTGATGCTATAGATCTAGAGGGTAATGGTATTCGTGTGAGGAAGTGACGAATTCTGAAGATTCTGAAGACAAGATGAAGGTGCATCAGAAAAAGGAAGTAAAGTTGTGGGAAGTAACCACAATACTCCGAAGAAAATATCAACCAAAACTCTTGCTTTGCCTCAACAGAGGAGTACTTTAGTACATAAGAAGCATGAAGGTGAGAAATCTTGTGATTATGGTGAAGCTGAAGCAGATCCATAGTGAACATAGAAGAGGGAATGCATGGGAAATCACTTAAGATACTATATTCATAGTGTCAGCTAGTGGTTTTCTTGCACCAATGAACCCTCGAAGAAAGGAAGATGACCTATGAACCCATAGCAGATATAAGAAGACCATAGTTGATATCAGAATACCACAATTAGTATAGGATCAATACTGGAAGATAGAGTAGAAGATGTCTCGTCCAGTTGATCAAAACCTATAATAGAGTACCCTTTTAGATAACAAATAGCCACAATTGGTATCAAGTAGTCCACCATTGGATCATTTGTACCAAGAAGTTGTGAACAAGTAAAATTTTGTTAGCCAAATAACAATGATTTATAATCATTTAGTCGGAGGATTCACATTGGATGTCCACAATTGAGTGGATACACCACAAGGTTTCTTCACGAGACCTTAGAAGAATATAAACCATAAGCTACACCTAGACCAATATTCTAACCATCAACCCAATGGTTGGAAGAAAAGGAGTTGAAGACCATAAGAAAACTCTAAGGGGTAGAGTTAAGACTGAGTTGGATGTACACTAACTCAATATTTTAAGCTCGATAGAAGCCAAAGGTCTGAACTGAGAGGAAGTTCGATCTTATTTTCATAAGATTATCAAACACTACTTTCAGAAGAATGTCAGACCATAAGCCGAGGTTCATACCTCGAGGAAGTAAGAAGGGGACTATAACTTGAGAAAGTGAGTAAAATTTACTCAGAAGTACGGAAGCTCAAGTAAGCTAAGTCTAATAAAGAAGTTGGACGAAGAAAATACCATAGACCAAATACAGCTCAAGATGGTCAAAGAATGAAGAAGATTGAACATACCAATATCAAAGACTAATAGAATGATTCCTTTCATGGAACCTAAAGAACACAAAATAGTTATAGGTATCAACTATAAACCATGATTGGAAGGACTAAATGAGTCTAATCCATTCTTAGAGGAATAAACCACCATGATCATTTCCATGTTAAGTACCTTACTTAGTACCATTATTGCAGTTTTGGTAGTAAGGGAAAACAAAGACCTATTTTATCAAATAGGAGAATGTATCCAATTAATCCCCAATTAAGACTGTTAGAACAAGAAGAAGTCCCAATCATTGAATCTTCAATGAGAAAGGAAACAAGCTGATAGAGTTGAAAGAAATCAAATAATTAAAGTTAGAAGCCATGGCTCAGAGACAAGTATTATTAGATTCCAGAGAAAAATCATTGAACTGGAGTAAGAAACTAATGTTCAGAGACCAACCCTAATGGATTCCAGGAAGAATCTGGACAAGGGATATATTCAATTATATCCAGTGATATCCCCACGGAGTTCTAGAAAAGTCGTAGTCTGCACAAGTCAGATCCACACTTCGGAAACGTGAGGGAGATCAAACTTCGAGGACGAAGTTTAGTTTAAGGGGTAGAGACTGTAATATCCCAGGTAATGGGGTTACAAAAATAGAGGAAACAGATATGTGCATTGCATTCATGCATAGAAAATCTGGGGAATTTTCGCGCTTTAAAGTAAAACAGTCACAGTAACTGAAGTTTCACTTGATCTTGGTGGAATTGAAGTAGCTCATCAAGTCAAGCGCTATAAACCTCAATGTGACTTTGTTAAAACCTTGTTTTGGGTAGAGATGATTTGATCTAAGGGGTTAGATCAAATGGAACTAATAATCATTGCCACAACACATGAACACCAATTCAATTGTAAATCCAGTAACAATAATTGGAGAAACTATTCTTCACTCATCTCCTCCATGTCTTAAACTAATCCATGCTCTAATCATAAACCCTATGATATCCATTCTACTTTAATCTTGGAAACAAGACAAGGAGATCCAACTAAGGAATACAACTCTTCTCTATTCCAAATTATTAAGCCTCAAACCTAGAGAGGTGAGAGTTCTATTAATTATTAGAGAAGCAATAACAAACCTTGAGTTAAACCCTGGATATACATCCATGCAAACAAAACCTCATCTTAAGAACATAACTTTAGGATACTAATCAAGACCATCCCTAGGAAGAGAACCTTTTATGTTAAACATAGATATTGATGATCACATCATTATCTATGGAACAAAATCTTAAGATGGTATTAAAAGTCCTTTCCTAGATGAGAGAGAGACCACTCATACCAATCTTAGCTTTACCTATTTAAGAATAAAGGGCAACCTTTGAATTAAAGTATTAACCATTCCCCTTGGAGTGGTGAGATAACCTAATATCACATGGAATAATACCATACCCTGAATTGATAAGGTGAGGAAGAGACTAACCCAATTAAGCTAGACAAATGAAACCTTAGCAAAGATACCTAAGGAGATATTAGGAATACACCATAAACCCTAGAATAACCATTCTTAAATGAGAAAGCTCAACCTATGGTGTTATACTCAAGATAATTGAGACAACTATAACCATGCCCATTCAAGAAACTATAAAAGATAGTATATATTTAATTGATCAAGACAACACTTGATCTTGGGAGTGAGAAACCCATTCAAGGAGAGATACCTTAAGAAGTCCAACCTTGATCATTATAAATTGTGTAATGATCATAAACCTTAAGAATTTGAAGTAAAGATATTAAGAACAAGATGATCATATATAATGTATGATCATGCTTTGGAGATATGTGAGGATAAGTTAAACCCTACTAATATAAGTAGATCCCATTTCCACATGAAATTATAGGGAGATCACTAGTAAGAAACTCTAGACTTATATCCCAACCTTAACTTGTGAACCACTTGGTGATCATAAGTAGTATTCTACCACATCTACATTCCACATATTCTTCACCTAAGAAACATAAGAAAATCTTAGAGTCAAACTCCATACTTAATATAGTGAGAAACCATCCATCCATATGACCAAAGTTAACTATAAAAAGAACTATAACCAATGTAGTTACTTTAATGATAAATTGGGGATAATAATAGAAGTTAATTGGTAGAAGATAAAACCAATTCCCAAATCCTTAGTAATTAGAGTAGCACATGAAATATTAAGCAAGTAACCACCTTATCATGGTTAGGGGAGATTAAACCCTAGCAAATACAATATATTGTCATCTCAATTCTACAAACCAGAATTATATCTCAAACTTAGTTGGTGTATCACTTGGGTGATCACAACTAAAACCTAAGCCACAACTAAGTTTCAAACCCTGCATCATTAGGTGATTATAGTTAGAACTCTATAAGTACTCACTAGTTAATCCTTATACTTCAATTATTAAACATAAGAAACACCTCATACTAAGTTCCATAATTAAAACCCATGTGTGGTGAATCACCACTCATATCAACCATTTGACTTAATAACCAAGACCCAACTACGAGGAGAGTATTACATACTCTAAGGATCTCAAGTGCTAAATCTTATAATTGAAACTATATGGGTGGCTATCAACCACTTATTTCCATATATCAAAACTAAACCATGATAAGAGTATTATTAACCTTAAGAATTCCAAGGTGACATTAAGGTATTATGTAGAGAACCATTTGAATAATTCAAAGTTATTATTCAAATTCATGTCCTTATGGAAATTTAATCCAAATACCAATACTAATTATTAAACCAAAGTTATAGTGTTATATAAAAATTGCTAATACGCCACTGAAGACTCTACAATAACCTGAACTAATTCTGGTATGAATGAAATGAGCAAGACCTGCAAAATAGAAAATAATTCAAATATGAATTCAAAACAGAATTCAAAACAAGAAATGAAAACAGAAATAAAAGGAAAAGAGAAAAGGACCTTACCTGGCCGTGTAGCCCACCAAGCAGCCCAGCACCGTCAGCCCAGCACAGCCCATCGCGGCCCATGTACCTCTTCGCGTGGATAAAGATGAGGAGGACGTCGTCGTCTTCGTCTCCTTCACTGGACGCACGGGAGCTCGCCACCGCGACGAGAACTCCACGTCCCGCGGTCGCCGCCGCAGTGGTTGACCGCCAGCGCACGCCCAAGGACGTATAAAATGCACGGGAGACCTCCATTTCTTCCTCCTCTGCGTAATTTCTCCCCAATGCCGAAACCCTAACCCTCAGACCACCACCTCTCGCCGTCGTTTGGAGCCTCCCCGGACCTCGTCGTGACCACCATCAGCACCGCCATGGTCGACATGGTCACGGTGCGGGAGGAATCGAGCCGAAACCCCTCAGAGCATCCTCACCGAGCTCATCTCTCCGACGACCGGCGCCATGAAATCCGGCGAACCAGACCACGCCAAACCTCGCCGTCAAGCGCGTCGTGCTCCTGGTGAGCTACTGATCCCCCTAGCGTGATCGCTGAGCTCGATTGCATGCTGTAGAGCCCCCGCGTCGCTAGACCGTATGTGCCGCCGCAGCACCTCGTCGCCGGGCAAGCTCCGGTGACCAAACCGGAGCGGCGCCGCTATCTTTAGGTCCCTCGTGATGCACTGGTTCGAATGGAACCAGTAGCTCATCCGCGCGTGGCCGGAATCATCGCCGCCGACGCCGTCTGCCTGCCGGCCACCGTGAGCCATGCCCAGTCATTAATTTTGACTTGGTCAAGCCGACGTGGCCGCTGACCTGGCCCCTGGCCCACATGTCAATAGCTGCGGGTAGTTCTAGTCTGGGTAGCTCTAGTATTTTCCAGTTTTAATTTAAATTCCCTAAATTTGCTGAAACTTTACATAAACGTATAAAATTCATACTTATTCAGAAAAATGTAAATGAGATATCAAAATGTTCCTAAAAATACAATCTATCCAATAAAAATATAAAATAAAATTTTTATTTTTAATAAAAATTTCAATTATTTTATACCTGTTATTTAAGCCTTTAATTTAATTCTAAATTCAATTAAAATTTAATAATTAGTAAAAAATTCCAAAAGTAAAAAAAAAACCAGTAAATAAATAAAGAAAACATTAAAATTAATTTTCTTTATTTATTATTTGTTAAATCTTTATTAGAGAGATTTAAACCCTGATTAATAAATACCTTAATTATTAATTGTTTAAAATAATAAAATATCAAATCTAATATTATTTTTATTTCAAAATTATTAATAACTTCAACTTTATTAATGAAGTTATTAATCCTATAACTATAGGGTAATTAGTAAACCCTAGTTCCATAAGAAAGAAAACTAGAACCTCATCATTTCATGTGAAACCCAAAACCCTAATTCAATTAGGAACCCTAGTCCAATATTTCATATGAACCATAACTTGCTTCTAACCTAAACCCTAGGTTAGAGCATGTGATCATGGTACCTTCTTTCAAAGCATAGAACCATAGTAGCAACTAAACACTAGTCTTGGTCACATAAAATGTAGAAGACCATCACTAATATATGGGTATCCCATGTGTTCATCTTCATCAAACCTAGATAATCAAAGTAGGGTCAACCAAGTGTAAACCCTAGATCCTATTACCAAAGCCATCATCCATATTCATTCCTACTTAGCATCACACCAATGTGATGAACCTCAGGAGCAACTATACCAAACCCTGAGCATTACCTAATCATATTCCACTAAACCCTACTAGTATTGGATATTTATCAACCATCCTATTCAGGAGCCAATTACTCCTTACTTAATAAAACCAACAGTAAAACCTAGACCACTTCAACCCTAATTGATATACTTCTTATTATTTAAGAAGTATGTTCTTCAAAAGTTATTCTTTTGAAGAAACTAAGGAATCATCATCAACCCTGCTTATAAGGACCTATAAACCCTAGCCAGCTATCACTAGTAAAATATAACCAACTTTGGTAGCACCCATGTGTAAATAATTGCTTAAGATACTAGGCTTATCTCAACCTTACAAGCCCTAGTTGCTGATGAATCCAACTATGTTGTGATCCATCTAATACTTACTCCAAGAAACTAAATGAAACCATAGTCAACCATAGAACCCCCTCAACCTAATTATCATACTTGTTCTTTATTAAAGAACATGTTCTTCAAAAGTTATTCTTTTAAAGTATATGATAATTAATCATTAACCATGCCATATAGTACTAAAACTGACCACTGTTCTTTACTTGTTAACATTATGCCAATTATCATTCTTTGTGTGCTCAATTGAGTATTATGCTTTATTATCTACCTGTTTATAATACCAAGTAATCACACCTGAATAAGAACCTTGTATGTGAATCGCTCTAAAAGTGCAACACACCCTAAACCAATAATTACAACTCACTGATCCTAAATCATCGGGGTTAGGTCACGCTTAGAGCGATTGCATCTCATTCTTATGCATTATTGCATCCTTGCCAATCTTTTAAACATCGTCCTTACCGGACGATGATGCTATTTCAGAATTTGGAGTTAATGCGTATCGAAGACCTTGCCTGCATAATCTTGCAGTCAAGAAAGGCAAGTTCATCACTTGCTCATGTCATTTGAGTATTTTTATCAAATTACTTGCAAAGTATTATGGTTATCACTATTGCACAAAAATCAAAACCACTACTTTCATAACTATGAATATGACTATGTGGTGGGCAATGGAACCATGGATTGTGTTGATATGGTGGAGGTTCCATTGCACGGGCTTATATCCATCTAGGATTAAACAACAAATGTCGCCAGTGATTCTTGTGCCGTAATATCCGTGTTAACCATAAGATCCGGAGTGGGACGGAGTAGTCAAAAGTGTTTCCACCTCTCGTTCATCAACGGATGCGCTTTACCGTAGACACTTGTATCTGTCAGGGCAAGCGGTGGGCTGGGGAAGCCTTAAGTCCCCACGGCATAGTCCGTAGACACTTGTCGCTCGAAGTGCAAGCGGTGGGCTGGGGAAGCCTAAAGTCCCCACGGTATTGCGGTCTATGATGGGTTGCAGCTACCGGCGAAGGAGTTTGGTTCGATCCCAAACTGTCGTCGTGGTCGGGGTCCACCCGTGAGTGGGAATAATGGGACCGGCGAGGACCCAGGGTCGGGGCATGCAACAAAGGGTGGGTGTTCGAGGTAGCGGAGGAACATGATTGGCTAGACCTTATACCGGGCCTCACACCAAAGGAAGTGTGGACGGGAACATATGCCCGGTTGGCACCAAGGTTAAGATCTCTTATGGGTAAAGCAACACACCTCTGCAGAGTGTAAAGAACCGTGACCTGTCACTCCCTGTTCCGGGATATGGAACTGCGAACGCTGCCGGAAAGGAACTCCATGAAGTTCTAGTAAACCGGTGAAGGCTGACGGACATAGTTCTTCTGAATAAAAGCAACCTTTTGAAGAAATGGTTATGAAAACCTGCATTGGTATTAGACTTTCTGGTCTAATGCCGTAGCTAGTGCATTAAACACCTCTTTCCTATAATGAACTTGTTGAGTACGCTCGTACTCATCCCACTCTTAAATCCCCTGCTTAGATATGGAAGCATCGAAGGAGGATCTACAGTGCAACTCGAAGACCGAGGAGTCAACAACTACTTCAAGAGACAGGACCCTGTCAGAGGAGTCAGTTACACATCCTTCAAAGGAGAAAACCTAGTTTAGCCATAGAAGGGAACTAGCTTCCTATACCTAGCTCCTACTTAGCTAGAATCTATTCATAGCCTCTATAGCTAGTCAAATACTCTACAAATAGAGTTCGTGATAGGATTAGACTACGAGTCGTTCTTCTGGAGTTTATTTGCAGATTTACCTCATTGTAAAGTAGGAGGCTGTGATGATCTTATGTAACAGAGTCAATGTTGTAATTCTATAGACATACCTTGGACCCGCATATGTTTCTGTTGTACCACTCTGAGCGATATAATACTAGTGAAACGGTGTTTCATTGGTGTTATATCAGACTTGCATACTACACCATGCAGTGGTATGCCGGGTCACCACACAACCTCTCCTTATCATATTGTTGTGCCAAGTAAAGTCTCTAATAGTAAAGTTGATACTAGATTTGGATTGCTGCGCAAAAACAGATTTCTACCTGTCACGAATTTGAGTATATCTCTCTGTAGGAAACTCTTAAAATGCTGCCAATTTACATGCGTGATCCTCAGATATGTACGCAACTTTCATTAGTTTTGAGATTTTTCATCTGAGCCTGTTAAGTGCCTCTAAAAAATTCGTCTTTACAGACTATTCTTTTTTGACAGATTCTGCCTTTTATTTCGCATTGCCTCTTTTGCTATGTCGAATGGATTTCTTTGTTCCATTAACTTTCAGTAGCTTTGGGTGATGTCCAGAAGTGTTAAGAATGATTATGTCACCACTGAATATGTGAACTTTTGATTATGCACTAACCCTCTAATGAAGTTTATGAGAAGTTTGGTGTGGCGGAAGTTTTCAAGGGTCAAGAGAGAAGGGTGATATAATGTGATCAAGAAGAGTGAAGAGTCTAAGCTTGGGGATGCCCCCGTGGCTCATCCCTGCATATTTCAAGAAGACCCAAGCGTCTAAGCTTGGGGATGCCCAAGGCATCGCTTTCTTCATCAACAACTTATCAGGTCATCTCTAGTGAAACTATATTTTTATTCCATCACATCTTATGTGCTTTACTTGGAGCGTCTGTGTGCTTTTATTTTTGTTTTGTTATCTTAGTTCTCTGAATAAATTGGATCATATCTTGTGTGGGAGAGAGACACGCTCCGCTTTTTCATAAGAACACTAGTGTTCTTCGCTTTTACTTTTAATGTTCATGGCGAAGGTTGAAACTGCTTCGTTCATTGCTATTTGGTTGGAAACAGGAAATGCTTCATGTGGTAATTGGTATATGGTCTTGAATAATTCGATACTTGGCAATTTTTTTGCTCAATAGATCATGTTTAAGCTCTTGCATCATGTACTTTGCACCTATTAATGAAGAACTACCATAGAGCTTGTTGAAATTTGGTTTGCATGATTGGTCTCTCTAAGGTCTAGATATTTTCTGGTGAAGTGTTTGAACAACAAGGAAGACAGTGTAGAGTCTTATAATGCTTGCAATATGTTCTTATGTAAGTTTTGTTGTACCGGTTCATACTTGTGTTTGCTTCAAACAACCTTGCTAGCCAAAGCCTTGTACTGAGAGGGAATACTTCTCGTGCATCCAAATCCTTGAGCCAAAACCTATGCCATTTGTGTCCACCATACCTACCTACTATGTGGTATTTCTCTTCCATTCCAAAGTAAATTACTTGAGTGCTACCTTTAAAATTTCATTCCTTGTCTTTGCAATACATAGCTCATGGGAAAATATCCTTAAAAACTATTGTGGTATTGAATATGTTGCTATGTATCTTATTTCTTATAAGTTGATTGTTGAGCGGTAACCATGGTTCTTGGGACGCCATCAACTATTACACCTTTGTTGAATATCATGTGAGTTGCTATGCATGTTCGTCTTGTCTGAAGTAAGGGCGATTTAACATGATCAAATGGTTTGAGTATGCATATTGTTAGAGAAGAACATTGGGCCGCTAACTAAAGCCATGAATCATGGTGGAAGTTTCAGTTTGGACACGTACTAATCCTCAATCTCTTATGAGAATATTATTTGTTGTTGAATGCTTATGCATTAAAGAGGAGTCCATTATCTGTTTTCTATGTTGTCCTGGTATGGATGTCCTTAGTTGAGATCTATCAAAAACGAGAAATCAAATGCGATCTATCTCCTTGGACCTTTGTACATGCGGCATAGAGGTACCCCTTTGTGACACTTGGTTGAAACATATGTAATGCAATGATAATCCATGGAAATCCAAGCTAATTAGGATGCAAGCACTATTGGTATTCTATGCATGAGGCTTGCAACTTATAGGATGTCTTATGCATAACACATATGAATTATTACTACCTTGACAAAATTGTTTCTATGTTTTCAAAATAAAAGCTCTAGCACAAAAATAGTAATTCATGCTTCCCCCTGCGAAGGGCCATTCTTTTACTTTATGTTGAGTCAGTTTACCTACTTCTTTCTATCTTAGAAGCAAACACTTGTGTCAACTGTGTGCATTGATTCCTACATACTTGCTTATTTGCATTCATCATATTACTTTGTGTTGACAATTATCCATGAGATATACATGTTGAAGTTGAAAGCAACTGCTGAAACTTATATCTTCCTTTGTGTTGCTTGAAAACTTTGTACTAAGAATTTATTGCTGAAACTCCTATGCAAGACTTATTGATGCTTGTCTTGAAAGTACTATTCATGAAAAGTCTTTGCTATATGATTCAGTTGTTTAATCATTGTCTTTACCATTGCTTCGAATCACTTCATTCATCTCATATGCTTTACAATAGTATTGATCAAGATTATGATAGCAGCATGTCACTTCAGAAATTATCCTTGTTATCGTTTACCTACTCGAGGGTGAGTAGGAACTAAGCTTGGGATGCTTGATACGTCTCAAACGTATCTATAATTTCTTAAGTTCCATGCTAGTTTTATGACAATACTCACATGTTTTATATACACTTTACATCATTTATATGCATTTTCCGGCACTAACCTATTAACAAGATGCCGAAGCGCCAATTCCTGTTTTGTGCTGTTTTTGGTTTCAGAAATCCACAGGAAATATTCTCGGAATTGACGAAACGAACGCCCGGGTCTTATTTTCCACGGAGCTTCCAGAAGACCGAAGAGGATATGAACTGGGGCCACGAGGCGCCCTAACCATAGGGCGGCGCGGCCAGCATGGGGCCCACGCCGGCCTATGGTGTGGGCCCCCCGTGCCTCCACCGAGGCTGCCCTTCCGCCTATATATTATCTCCGTCGCGAAAACCCTAAAAAGATAAGCCACGAGACGAGAAAAGTTACGCAGCCGCCGCCATCGCGAAGCCAAGTTTGGGGGACAGAAGTCTCTGTTCCGGCACGCTGCCGGGACGGGGAATTGCCCCGGAAGCCATCTCCATCGACACCACCGCCATCTTCATCGCCGCTGTCTCCCATGATGAGGAGGAGTAGTCCCCCGAGGCTGAGGGCTTTACCGGTAGCTACGTGGTTAATCTCTCTCCCATGTACTTCAATACAATGATCTCATGAGCTGCCTTACATGATTGAGATCCATATGATGAGCTTTGTAATCTAGATGTCGTTATGCTATTCAAGTGGATTTTACTTATGTGATCTCCGGAGACTCCTTGTCCCACGTGTGTAAAGGTGACAGTGTGTGCACCGTGTGTGTCTCTTAGGCTATATTTCACAGAATACTTGTTCACTGGGTTATGATTTGAGTTGGATGTCTCTATGAAATTGTGGTGTGTTAGTACCTCCTATGAATGCTCACAGTGACAGCGTGGGGTATTTATTAGTACTTGGGAATACATCTTTAAGGTTTGCTTTTGCAGCCCTACACGGTGAATTAGTGTTCGTTATCCAGCCAGAGAGTAATTCAGAATAGCATAGTGAAGTGCTTATATTTATATTCAATTATGATTGCAATGTTGAGAGTGTCCACTAGTGAAAGTAGGATCCCTGGGCCTTGTTTCTAAGCATTGAAACACCGTTTCCAACAAGTTCTGCTACATGTTTGCTTACTGCCATATTTATTTCAGATTGCAGTTGCTACTTACAATCATCCATTATACTTGTATTTCACTATCTCTTCGCCGAACTAGTGCACCTATACATCTGACAAGTGTATTAGGTGTGTTGGGGACACAAGAGACTTCTTGTATCTTAGTTGCAGGGTTGCTTGAGAGGACTATCTTTTTTTTTTTTGAAACCTTATACTGTAGGGCAAAAGCCCCACAGCTCCCCACCTTTTATTATAAATTAAAGAGAAAGAACATAGTCCAAAAATAACAACAAAAAGAAGAAAAAACAAAAAAGGCCACCACCTCTCAGGCTATACAAGAGATATAACCAGACACTATACAAGAGATGACACCCACTTCAGCAGCGCCTCCTTATGATCCTTCTTAAATCTTTGACCTCTACCTCCCTGAGTTCGATAAACCTTGGGTGATTCACTTAAGGGAAACTTGCTGCTGTTCTACAAACCTCTGCTCTTGGAGGCCCAACACTGTCTACAGGAATAGAAGCGTGCGTAGACATCAAAACTCCGTTCTGGCACCCTGCCGGGACGGGGAATTGGAGGAGATCATCGCCATCATCAGCACCGACGCCTCTCCATCGACCATCCATGTTTCCCCCATCCATGTGTGAGTAAATCCCCGCTGTAGGCTGAAGGGGATGGTAGGGATTGGATGAGATTGTTCATGTAATAGCCATAAGATTGTTAGGGCATGGTGCCTAGTATCCGTTGTTGGTACTTTTATGATATTGTTGCAACTTGTTATGCTTAATGCTTGTCACTAGGGCCCGAGTGCCATGATTTTAGATCTGAACATGTTATTGATTCATGATGATATTCATTGTTTTATGATCTTACCTGCAAGTTGTATACACATATTGCTGTCCGGAACCCGAGGCCCCAAAGTGACAGAAATTGGGACAACCGGAGGGGAAGGCTGTGATATGAGGATCGCATGTGTTCAAGGAGTGTTAATGCTTTGCTCCGGTACTCTATTAAAATGAGTACCTTAATTACAGTAGTTTCCCTAGAGGCCGGCTGCCACCGGCTGGTAGGACAAAAGATGTTGTGCAAGTTTCTCATTGCGAGCACGTACGACTATATACGGAACACATGCCTATGGTTGTTTAGTACTTGGATACTATTTTATTATTATCTGCAAATGCCTTGTCTTGATTATTACATGAGTTATCTTATCCATGCAGCGCCCGTTCATCCATCCCTATGCCTACGTATTTTAATCCTGCTGTTTTATAATCACTACTGCTGTCCTTATTACACTTGCTTATATTTCACTATTGCTACTGCTATAAAACTGTTGCTACGATAAACTATTGCGAGCAAGTCTGTTTCCAGGTGCCTGAATTGACAACTCCGCTGTTAAGGCTTACAAATATTCTTTGGCTCCCCTTGTGTCGAATCAATAAATTGGGTTTTACTTCCTCGAAGTGTTGCGATCCCCTATACTTGTGGGTCATCAAGACTATTTTCTGGCGCCGTTGGGGAGCATAGCTTTATTTGCAAGTTCACCTGGATTGATATTGCTGCAAATCCTCCATCATGGGTAAACCTCGCGATACTAAACTCGCCATATTATCATCCACTACAAGAAAAGGTACAACTCTGAGTACCTCTGCTGCTCTTGATTCACCATCTGTGATAAGTCAACTTGTTTCACCACCACAAGCTTCACGTGTTGGTACTTCTGCTGAATCTAAAAATTCCTCTGATAATTTTGATGATGCTTCTACTATGCTTGATGATAATGGTTCATTAGGTCCTTTTCTAGATGCTACAATTGCTAGGTCTAGACAAATTGAAAATACTGAAATTCCTAATGAAAATATTGTTACACCTGTTAATTCACCTGAGTCTGTTGAACACTCTAGTGATGATCCTGGTGAAGATTATGTGGAACTTGATGATGATTTTATTGATAAATGTAATGCTACTACTGATGCAAGTAACATTAAAAAACTTCTTGCACAACGTGCTGTTAGATATAAACTGTCTCCTGATCCTAAATTTGCTACATCTTCTATAAACATTAAGGATAAGGATTATGATTTTTCTCTTGATTTATCTCATATATCTATTGTTGAGAAAACACCTTTTTGTGGTACTGAAAAAGAAAGTGCTGTAGAGCACATGATTGAGCTTTCTACTTTGAGTAGCTTGTTTTCTGATGATACCAAGAAGTGTACTTATTTTGTTGCTAATTTTTTCCTTTCTCATTAAAGGATGATGCTAAAACTTGGTATAATAGTTTGCCTCCTGATTCTATTGATAGTCCAAATGGTTTGCTTGATGTTTTCTTTCGAAAATATTTTCCTGCTAGTGCTCAACATATTGCTTTGCAGAAAATTTATAGTTTTGACCAGGAAGATGGAGAGAAATTGCCTGAGGCTTGGGCAAGGTTTTGCTCTCTTCTTAGAGCTCGACCTGGACATGATTTGGAAAAGCATGACTTACTTGATATATTTTATAGTGGACTAACCATTGAGTCTAGGGCATACCTGGATAGTTGTGCTGGTTGTGTTTTCAGGAAAAGAACTCCAGATGAAGCTGAAGAATTATTGGCTAGAATAGGCCAAAATCATGATGATTGGACTACACCTGAACCAACCCCAACTCCAATATTGAAGAAGAGGGGTATGATTGAATTAAATGATGAAGATATGAGGGAACCCAAGAAATCTCTTAACGAGAAAGGTATTAAATCTGAAGATGTGAAGAATTTACCCCCCGTAGAAGATTTATGTAAGATAACTCCCCCTTCATCCACGATTGAGGTACATTCTCTTCAACGCTTTGATAAAGAAGATATTCCTTACTCAAAACCTCCTGATCAATGTTTAGATGAGTTTGATAATTATGTTGTTAAGCAAGATAATTTTAATATGAGAGTAGAGACTCATTTAATGGAAAATTCTCAAGCTATTAGTAAATTGCATGATATTGTGGAGAGAACCTCCAATGATGTTAAGATGCTTGTTAAACATTTTCATATGGTTCAAAATCAAATTGATCAACTCACTAAAGTGCAAAATGACTTGTTAAAAAATACTTCTAAAGAAAAACATGCTTATGAAGTAACAACTAGAGGTGGTGTTTCCACTCAGGATCTTCTATATCCTGAGGGGCATCCCAAAAGAGTTGAACAAGATTCTCAACGAATTAAAGAAACTAGTGCTCCTTCTAAGAAAAAGAAGAAGAAACATAAAACTATTATAGAATCTTCTGAACCTGTTAATGATACTAATAGTATTTCTATTTCTGATGCTGAAACTGAAAGTGGTAATGAACATGATAAAGA
Organism: Lolium multiflorum; assembly: GCA_030979885.1. Lineage (NCBI taxonomy): Eukaryota > Viridiplantae > Streptophyta > Magnoliopsida > Poales > Poaceae > Lolium > Lolium multiflorum. Next base: position 243,970,275 of record CM061747.1, read on the forward strand.
TAATGATAAGAATGATGTTTCTGATAAAGATGAGATTGAAGATGAACCTGAAAAGCATGCTAAAAATAAAAAGTACACTAAAGAAGATTTTATTGCTAAGAAACATGGTAATGAAAGAGAACCTTGGGTTCAAAAGCAAATGCCTTTTCCTGTTAAGAAACTAAAATCAAAGGAGGAAGAACACTATAATAAATTTTGTGATTGGATGAAACCTTTGTTTTTGCAAATCCCTTTGACTGATGCTATTAAATTGCCTCCTTATTCAAAGTATATGAAAGATATTGTCTCTAACAAAAGGAAAATTCCTAATGAGGAGATTTCCACTATGCTTGCTAATTACTCTTTCAATGGCAAGGTTCCAAAGAAGTTGGGAGACCCAGGTATACCGACTATCCCTTGTTCCATCAAGAATAATTATGTTAGAACTGCTCTATGTGACTTGGGAGCAGGAGTTAGTGTGATGCCTTTTTCTCTTTACAAGAGACTTTATTTAGATAAGTTAATACCAACTGATATATCTTTGCAAATGGCTGATAAATCTACTGCTATTCTTGTTGGTATATGTGAGGATGTTCATGTTCAAGTTACTAATAATTGCTTAATATTAACTAATTTTGTTGTGTTGGAAATGCCTGAAGATGATAATATGTCTATTATTCTTGGAAGACCTTTTCTTAATACTGCAGGGGCTGTTATTGATTGCAATAAAGGAAAAGTCACTTTCAATGTTGATGACAAGGAGCATACCGTTTATTTTCCTAAGAAGATTGATAAAGTATATGGAGTTAATACAATTTCTAATTTGAGATCTATCAAAGTGGGAATTATTGATTGTCCTATATATGAGCCTAAAGAAGCATATCAAAATATTATGATTGGATCCATATCAATACGATATAAGGTAACATGATTGATTTGAGGTTTATTTCTTCTTATGACATGTAAAATTTATTTGGTGGCAAGACTTGATCAACCTTGTTAACAAGTACATTTTATATGCATAGAAGAGCTAAACAACATTTCTTTCTTTCTCCACTTGTTTACTTTCTGTAGTACTACTTGTTTTGCAAGATGCTTTAGTTGTTTAGAAGTTTGAAAATCTTTTTCTATCCTGAAATAGTTATTTTAACACCCAGAAATGTGCATTTTTCGAAGTTTTCAAAAATTTACAAAAATTATATCACTGGTCCTATTTTTCAAAATGCAACCTGGGAGTGCCTGGGGCTGACCAGTGGGGCACCCCAGGGCTGCACCCCATGTGCGGCGCGGCCAGCAAGGGGGGCGCGCCACCCTGTGGTGAGGGCCCCACCTGGCCCTCCACTCACTCATCCACCTACCACTCCACTCTCTTTCACGGGAAAACACACCACCATTGTTCAAACCCGAGTTTCTTGCTGTTCTTGCTCGAAATTTTCGATCTCCTTGCTCAGCCCATCTTTGCTGCTGAGATTTGGAGCATTTGCTCTCCGGTATGTGACTCCTCCGATTATCCAAATAGAATTTTGTATAGTTGAGTATATCTTGAGTAATTTGCTGCTGTAGGTGACATGTTAAGTGAGTTTGCATGCTTGATTCAAGTTGTAAAAATTAGTTTTGATGCATGTTTAGTACTCTATCAAGTTCCTATAGTAGTTTCCCTCATTTATATGTCTCAAAATCAACTTTTATAATGATTGTTGAAAAATTTCAGAAAATGGAGTGGAATAGACACCAACTCAACCAACATGAATTGGAGGTGCATGAAGTTATGAGAGTCCACCGTGAAGAGGGGGTATACCCCTCCTACTACCCATGCACCGATTTCATGAAGAGTGCAGGAATTTTTCAGGATGTTCAAAATCTAATTTCTAATGCAGGGTTAGAAGATTTTGTTGTTGGTGAACCTTACCAATATGCAAAACTAACCATGTCAGTGGTGCAGGATTTTGAATTCCATTGGTCCCAACCTAACCCCATGGTTCGATATAAAATCTACAATAAAACTATCAACTTGCCCTTTGATGATTTTTGTGCAGCTATTAAAGTGCCACAATGGGGATCATGTGAGAAGATTAGGGGGCTGCCACGGCAACTCTTGAATCTATACGAGATGATCTGTCAAGGGAGAAGCTTCTCGGATGAGAGTGGTAAAATTCGTAGTATTCAACTCCCATCTATTCGCTATTTTGCTTACTTTATCGCCAAGTGCGTTCTTGCTAGAAAGAATGCAAATAAGTTATCCATCCATGATTTGGTTTTCCTAGCTGCTGCATTGCAACGTGATAGAACTTATAATTTGGGTGCTTTGATAGCTTTTAGGCTTGCTACTAACCGTGATAAATGAGGAATTTGTGGAGGTCTCATTGCCTCTCGTTTGCTAGCTATGCATGGTGTAGAGCCTCACCCTCTTGATGTTCAGCTCTCTGTAGAGAAACTTGATATTGTTTCCATGATAAAACATGACTTTGTTTCTAATCGGTCTAACTTTAATAACCTGTCCTATGAGATAACCTTTTTCAAGAAAAAGTGGAGAGTAATTAAATCTGAAAGGCTAGTTGGATTGCCTGCACCTGCTTTGTTTAACCTTGATTCCAGGAACGGTTGGTCGGTCACAGAAGATGAACTTGATGCATACATAGAGAGTTGCGGCCATCACGCAGGGGACGGCATGGAGGAGGCCGAGGAACCCCTCGACTTTTCATCCGATGCAGCAAGTTCTTCACATCAGCATTTTGGGCATGTGGAGCCTTCATCCTTTTCTTCGGCACAGGGATCTTATTACGACCACGCCATGTATGATCCATCAGCGTGGAACCCTGACCCTCGCTGGGGTTGATCTCCACTTAGGCCAAAAGCCTAAGCTTGGGGGGAGGTATGCCGGCATCACTCATTCATTGCATATTACAATTGCCAGTCATTTGTATATACTTGTTTCATTTCTTTTGGTTGTTTCTCTTTCGGTTATTTTTATTTCAGTAGGTTTATTATTTCAGTTTTTGAAGGTTGTTACTACTGTAGTAACCTTTACCTTTACTTTTTATTTCATTTGTGTGCCGATGGTTGCCTCTAATATGAGGAAGATGATATTTGGGGAAGTGCTGTCTAAAAAACAGATTCTGGACTGATACTGGAAAAATTCCTAAAAATAGCCAGAACGTTATTTCGAGCTGCCAATTTTTGTGCATGTTCCCCAGGTTATTATCTAACTTTCATTAGTTGAGAACTTTTCGATTTGAACAGCATAAGATTTTAGAAAAAAAAATTTACTGTACTGCTGTCAACTTTTGGCAGATTTCTGCCACTTTGCTTTTCTGTGATTCTTTTAGTTTTCATTCTCTTGTTTTTGCTTTGTTTATTTTCTAAAACACAAAAAGACCAAAATATTTCTGTTGTTTCTCTTCATCATTTGTTTATTTGGTTTCTTGTCCTTATTTTGCTTTATTTACTATCGTTGGTTTGCTATGAGAAAATCCAAAAAGATTTTACTTTCGTTCTTGTTTCCAATTCGAAAACACCAAAAATATTTGTTGTTCTTCTTCGGTTTTGTAAAGTTTATTATGGAGTTCAGCGGTCTCCGGTGGTTGGAGCTTGGTTTTCATTTCATATTATTCAAGCTACACAAGTGAAAGGCAATAATGACGATCTACGACAACTCGACTGGGAGAGAGGCTGGTATGAACTCTATTTGTTTTCATTTTTGTACATATACTCATTCATGTGAGCATGCTTAGTTGGTTCATGTGAGGTATATGTCATTTAATGAAAGTCTAGTAGTTCATGATCTCTCATGCTTAGCTCCAATTTATTAATATGAGTAGCATGTCATAAATATTTGCTTGCATTGTTTTATTCATAGATAGGTATGACATTGTGGTATCCTCCTCTGAATAATTCATTTGGATTGACTTGGCACATGCTCACGCATGCATATGACTGAAAAACAAAAGTCAATTAAGCCTCGATGATTTACTTTGCTTCAGAGTTCTTGTATCACTTTTATACCTCTGTTAATTCTATTTTGTTGCAAGCATGATTATGACGGTTATTGCTCTCTTGATTGTCGCTTCCCAATCTATTGCTAGCCTTCACTTGTACTGAGCGGGAATGCTGCTCGTGCTTCCAAACCCCTGAAAACCAAGTTATTCCAAAGTGTCCACCATAAATACCTATGCATGGCATTTCAAACCATTCCAAGTAAATTTTCATGTGCTACCTTTAAAAAACCTTCAAAGTACTTCTCAATTTGTGTCAATGTTTTATAGCTCATGAGGAAGTATGTGGTGTTTTATCTTTCAACCTTGTCATTTACTCCTAACAGACTTTCACCAATGGACTAGTGGCACATCCGCTTATCCAATAATTTTGCAAAAAGAGCTGGCAACGGGGTGCCCAGCCCCAATTAATTAACTTTTATTAATAATCCTCTTCACATATTTTGCCCTGATTTATCAGTAAGCAACTTAATTTGAAAATAGACACTCCTTCATGGTATGAGAATGTTGGGAGGCACCCGAGGATTCGGTTAGCCATGGCTTGTGTAAGCAAAGGTTGGGGGGAGTGTCATCCATAACGAAACTAAAATACATGTGTAAACAAAAGAGAAGAGGGATGATCTACCTTGCTGGTAGAGATAACGTACTTCATGGGAGCCTCTCTTGAACGTCTGGTTGACAAGGTAGTTAGAGTGCCCACTACCATTCGTTGACAACAACAAACACCTCTCAAAACAATTTTAGTTCTGTTTTAAAATGAAAAGCTCTAGCACATGTTAATCTCTGCTTCCCTCTGCGAAGGGTCAATCTTTTACTTTTATGTTGAGTCAACATCCTTTCTTTGAGCACCTTCATGAGAGCATAATTATCATTCTTAGTGTAATATGCTTGTCCCAGAATATGGTTAACTGCGGTATAACTTTGATACTTTTATCTTTGATAATCTTTACTTCTAGTCTTTCCATGAATGTCAGAGGTGCCTGGGCATTTATGTTTTGCTGTACAAATACGGGCAAGCGAGATACCACTTTATCATATCTTTTTATGAACATTGCAATCCTGCTGATAGATATGATTCATGATGCTTATTATTAGTTTGTTGGTATCTTTTTCATGATTGACATAACTATTAGATGACTTTATTTGCATTTATCTTATTATGAATTGCCTAAGTACTCATCCATATAATGAGAATATTTACATCATATGAGCAAATGTGTTCGTGAAAGTTCTTTTATCGCACTCAGTTGTTAACTGAATTGCTTGAGGACAAGCAATAAGCTAAGCTTGGGGAGTTGATACGTCCAAAACGTATCTACTTTCCCGAACACTTTTGCTATTGTTTTGCCTCTAATTTGTGTATTTTGGATACAACTAACACGGACTAACGCTGTTTTCAGCAGAATTGCCCTGGTGTCTTATTTTTGTGCAGAAAATCAACTTTTAGGAAAATCCCCGGAAATAATTGCAATGGGCCTATTTTCACAGAAGACTTACGGAGCCAGACGAGACTGAGGGGAGCCACGAGGTGCGCACACCATATGGCGGCGCGGTGGGCCCCTGGGCCACGCCGCCCGATGGTGACGCCGCCTCGGCCAGCCCCCGACGCTCCCTCTGGACTACTTAAAGCCCTCGACCTAAAAACGCACGGGGTTCGACCAATCTGCCAGAAGACATCCAGAACTCCGCCGCCATCGCGAAACCCAATTTCGGGACCAGAAACTCCGTTCTCGCACCCTGCGGGGACGGGGAATTGGAGGAGATCATCGCCATCATCACCACCGACGCCTCTCCATCGACCATCCATGTTTCCCCCATCCATGTGTGAGTAAATCCCTCGCTGTAGGCTGAAGGGGATGGTAGGGATTGGATGAGATTGTTCATGTAATAGCCATAAGATTGTTAGGGCATGGTGCTTAGTATCCGTTGTTGGTACTTTTATGATATTGTTGCAACTTGTTATGCTTAATGCTTGTCACTAGGGCCCGAGTGCCATGATTTCAGATCTGAACATATTATTGATTCATGATGATATTCATTGTTTTATGATCTTACCTGCAAGTTGTATACACATATTGCTGTCCGGAACCCGAGGCCCCAAAGTGACAGAAATTGGGACAACCGGAGGGGAAGGCTGTGATATGAGGATCACATGTGTTCATGGAGTGTTAATGCTTTGCTCCGGTATTCTATTAAAAGGAGTACCTTAATTACCAGTAGTTTCCCTAGAGGCCCGGCTGCCACCGGATGGTAGGACAAAAGATGTTGTGCAAGTTTCTCATTGCGAGCACGTACGACTATATACGGAACACATGCCTATGGTTGTTTAGTACTTGGATACTGTTTTATTATCATCTGCAAATGCCTTGTCTTGATTATTACATGAGTTATCTTATCCATGCAGTGCCCGTTCATCCATCCCTATGCCTACAGTATTTTAATCCTGTTGTTTACTATAATCACTACTGCTGTCCTTATTACACTGCTTATATTTCACACTACGCTATAAAACTGATGCTGATAAACTATTGCGAGCAAGTCTGTTTCCAGGTGCAGCTGAATTGACAACTCCGCTGTTAAGGCTTACAAATATTATTTGGCTCCCCTTGGGTCGAATCAACAAATTGGGTTTTACTTCCCTCGAAGACTATTGCGATCCCCTATACTTGTGGGTCATCAATCGTCTGTATGATTTTTGAGGTCATTTAGAGAAGGTAGAAAAAATCCCTTTAGAGAAGGTCGAAAAAACCTAACTTGTTACAAAAGCTGGTTTCAGTGAGACCTAACCAAGTTTGGCATACATGATGCCATACCTATAACAACAAGGAATATCTAAAAGGGAAAGTTTCACAAAATTTGAAATTTAGGGTGAAAATGATGCCATACATGATGCTGTTTTTCGAGGTTTTGACCTGAAAATCAATTGGTATTATAAAGGGAAATAAAAAGTTCGAAAAATGTAAAAACGAAACAATCTATCTATGTATAGAAGATCAGCTGTATGAAATTTGAGGTCATTTAGAGAAGGTAGAAAAAATCACCTTGTTAGAAAAGCTGGTTTCAGTGAGACGAAACGGCATGCGCTTAAGCAAAGTGATTTTTTCGAACATCTCCAAATGACCCCAAATTTGCCATACATGATGCCATACATGTAACAAAAAGGAATATCTAAAAAGTGTCAACAAAGTTTGCCGAACCGTATAGCTCTATCAAAAAAAACCTCACCATGGCGCTAGTATAATTTTCCCTATAATTTTTAATTACAAACTTTCGTTACCTAATGATACGTCCCAAACGTATCTATAATTTCTTATGTTCCATGCTACTTTAATGATGATACTCACATGTTTTATACACATTATATGTCATTATTATGCATTTTCCGGCACTAACCTATTGACGAGATGCCGAAGAGCCAGTTGCTGTTTTCTGTTTTTGGTTTCAGAAATCCTAGTAAGGAAATATTCTCGGAATTGGACGAAATCAATGCCCGGGGGCCTATTTTTCCACGAATCTTCCAGAGTCCGAGGGAGGACGAAGTGGGGCCACGAGGCGCCGCCACAATAGGGCGGCGCGGCCCAGGTGCTGGCCGCGCGGCCCTAGCGTGTGGGCCCTCGTGACGCCCCCTGACCTGCCCTTCCGCCTACTTAAAGTCTTCGTCGCGAAACCCCTAGTACCGAGAGCCACGATACGGAAAACCTTCCAGACGCCGCCGCCGCCAATCCCATCTCGGGGATTCAGAGATCGCCTCCGGCACCCTGCCGGAGAGGGGAATCATCTCCCGGAGGTCTCTTCATCGCCATGATCGCCTCGGATCGATGTGTGAGTAGTTCACCCCTGGACCATGGGTCCATAGCAGTAGCTAGATGGTCGTCTTCTCCTAATTGTGCTATCATGCTCGATCTTGTGAGCTGCCTATCATGATCAAGATCGTTTCTTTGTAATCCTACATGTTGTGTTTGTTGGGATCCGATGGATATTGAATACTATGTCAAGTTGATTATCAATCTATCATATATGTTGTTTATGTTCTTGCATGCTCTCCATTGCTAGTAGAGGCTCTGGCCAAGTTGATACTTGTGACTCCAAGAGGGAGTATTTATGCTCGATAGTGGGTTCATGCCTCCATTAAATCTGGGACAGTGACAGAAAGTTCTAAGGTTGGGGATGTGTTGTTGCCACTAGGGATAAAACATCGATGCTTTGTCTAAGGATATTTGTGTTGATTACATTACGCACCATACTTAATGCAATTGTCTGCTTGCAACTTAATACCGGAAGGGGTTCGGATGATAACCTGAAAGTGGACTTTTTAGGCATAGATGCATGCTGGATGGCGGTCTATGTACTTTGTCGTAATGCCCTGATTAAATCTCATAGTACTCATCATGATATATGTATGTGCATTGTTATGCCTTCTTTATTTGTCAATTGCCCAACTGTAATTTGTTCACCCAACATGCTATTTATCTTATGGGAGAGACACCGCTAGTGAAATGTGGACCCCGGTCTATTCTTTACATCTGAAATACAATCTACTGCAATACTTGTTCTTTACTGTTCTTCGCAAACAATCATCTTCCACACAATACGGTTAATCTTTTGTTCACAGCAAGCCGGTGAGATTGACAACCTCACTGTTACATTGGGGCAAAGTACTTTGGTTGTGTTGTGCAGGTTCCACGTTGGCGCCGGACTGGTGTTGCGTCGCACTACACTTCGCCGCCATCAACCTTCAACGTGCTTCTTAGCTTCTCTTGGTTCGATAAACCTTGGTTTCTTTCAGAGGGAAAACTTGCTACTGTCTGCATCACACCTTCCTCTTGGGGTTCCCAACGGAAGTGTGTTAACTGCACGCATCAAGCTCTTTTTCTGGCACTGTTGCCGGGGAGATCAAGACACGCTGCAAGGGGAGTTTCCACTTCCAATCTCTTTACTTTGTTTTTGTCTTGCTTTATTTTATTTACTACTTTGTTTGCTGCACTTAAACAAAACACAAAAAAATTAGTTGCTAGTTTTACTTTATTTACTATCTTGTTTGCGTTCTCTATATCAAAAACACAAAAAAATTAGTTACTTGCATTTACTTTATCTAGTTTGCTTTATTTACTACTGCTAAAATGAATACTCCTGAAAACACTAAGTTGTGTGACTTCACAAACACTAATAATAATGATTTCCTATGCACACCTATTGATCCACCTGCTACTACAGAATTCTTTGAAATTAAACCTGCTTTACTGAATCTTGTCATGAGAGAGCAATTTTCTGGTGTTAGTTCTGATGATGCTGCTGCCCATCTTAATAATTTTGTTGAACTATGTGAAATGCAAAAGTATAAGGATGTAGATGGTGATATTATAAAATTGAAATTGTTTCCTTTCTCATTAAGAGGAAGAGCTAAAGATTGGTTGCTATCTTTGCCTAAGAATAGTATTGATTCATGGACTAAATGTAAGGATGCTTTTATTGGTAGATATTATCTCCCGCTAAAATTATATCTTTGAGAAGTAGCATAATGAATTTTAAGCAATTAGATAATGAACATGTTGCTCAAGCGTGGGAGAGAATGAAATCTTTGGTAAAGAATTGCCCAACCCATGGACTGACTACTTGGATGATCATCCAAACCTTCTATGCAGGATTGAATTTTTCTTCGCGGAACCTATTGGATTCAGCTGCTGGAGGTACCTTTATGTCCATCACCTTGGGGGCGGCTACAAAGCTTCTTGATGATATGATGGTCAATTACTCTGAATGGCACACGGAAAGAGCTCCACAAGGTAAGAAGGTAAACTCTATCGAAGAAACCTCCTCCTTGAGTGATAAGATTGATGTGATTATGTCTATGCTTGTGAATGGTAGATCTAATGTTGATCCAAATAATGTTCCTTTAGCTTCATTGGTTGCCCAAGAAGAACAAGTTGATGTGAACTTCATTAAAAGTTATAATTTCAATAACAATGCTTATAGGAATAATTCTAGTAACAACTATAGGCCATATTCTTCTGCTAATGGTAATGGTTATGGTAATTCTTATGGTAATTCTTACAACAATAATAGGAGTGTACCCCTGGTCTTGAAGCCATGCTTAAAGAATTTATTAGTACACAAACTGCTTTTAACAAATCTTGAGGAAAAGCTTGATAAAATTGATATTCTTGCTTCTAAGGTTGATAGACTTGCCTCTGATGTTGATCTTTTAAAATTGAAAGTTATGCCTAATAAGGACATTGATAATAAGATTGCTACTACAGAAATGACATCCAAGTTAGAATTAATGAGAATATAAGATTAATGGCTGAATTGCGTGCAAGGTGGGATAGAGAAGAAAATGAAAAACTAGCTAAAGAGAATAATGTAGCTAAAGTTTGGACTATTACCACCACTAGTAATGTTAATGATTCACATGTTGCTACACCTTCTACTATCAATGGTAAAATAATTGGTGTTGGCAATGTTTCTACTCCTAGTGCAAAGCATGCAAAACTGCCTGAAATTGCTAAAACTAAAGCTTGTGATAAAGCTGAAATTTTTCCAACATTGGGGACAATGATCCCATTGCTGTAGCTCATAATGGTTTAGATTTTGATGATTGCCACATCTCTGAAGTTATAAAGTTCTTACAAAAACTTGCTAGAAGTCCTAATGCTAGTGCTATAAATTTGGCCTTTACAAAACATATTACAAATGCTCTCATAAAAGCTAGAGAATATAAACTAAAACTTGAAACTTCTATTCCTAGGAAGTTAGGAGATGGTTGGGAGCCTATCATTAAGATGAGGGTCAATGATTTTGATTGTAATGCTCTATGTGATCTTGGTGCAAGTATTTCTGTTATGCCTAAGAAAATCTATGATATGCTTGACTTGCCACCATTGAAAAATTGTTATTTGGATGTTAATCTTGCTGATAATGCTAAAAAGAAACCTTTGGGGAGGATTGATAATGTTCGTATTATGGTTAACAATAACCTTGTCCCCGTTGATTTTGTTGTCTTGGATATTGAATGCAATGCATCTTGTCCCATTATATTGGGAAGACCTTTTCTTTGAACTGTTGGTGCTACCATTGATATGAAGGAAGGTAATATTAAATATCAATTTCCTCTCAAGAAAGGTATGGAACACTTCCCTAGAAAGAGAATGAAGTTACCTTATGATTCTATTATTAGAACAAGTTATGTTGTTGATGCTTCGTCTCTCGATGTTACTTGATACACACTTTCTGCGCCTAGCTGAAAGGCGTTAAAGAAAAGCGCTTATGGGAGACAACCCATGTTTTTACTATAGTACTTTGTTTTATATTTGAGTCTTGGAAGTTGTTACTACTGTAGCAACATCTCCTTATCTTTATTTTATTGCATTGTTGTGCCAAGTAAAGTCTTTGATAGTAAAGTCAATACTAGATTTGGATTACTGCGCAGGAACAGATTTCTTGCTGTCACGAATCTGGGCAGAATTCTCTGTAGGTAACTCAGAAAAATCTTCCAATTTACGTGCGTGATCCTCACATATGTACGCAACTTTCATTTAATTTGGGCATTTTCATCTGAGCAAGTCTGGTGCCATTTTAAAATTCGTCTTTACGGACTGTTCTGTTTTGATAGATTCTGCCTTTTATTTCGCATTGCCTGTTTTGCTATGTTCGATGGATTTCTTTGTTCCATTAACTTTCAGTAGCTTTGTGCAATGTCCAGAAGTATTAAGAATGATTATGTCACCTCTGAATATATGAATTATGCACTGACCCTCTAATGAGTTTGTTTCGAGTTTGATGTGGAGGAAGGTTTCAAGGGCCAAGAGAGGAGGATGATACAATATGATCAAGAAGAGTGAAAAGTCTAAGATTGGGGATGCCCCCGTGGTTCATCCCTACATATTTTAAGAAGACTCAAGCGTCTAAGCTTGGGGATGCCCAAGGCATCCCCTTCTTCATCAACAACATTATCAGATTCCTCTAATGAAACTATATTTTTATTCAGTCACATCTTATGTGCTTTGCTTGGAGCGTCTGTTTGCTTTAGTTTTTGTTTTGTTTGAATAAAGTCGGATCCCACAATCCTTTATATTGGAGATATCCGCTGTTTCGTATGAACACATGTGTTCTTAGCTTTATCTTTAATGTTCATTGCGAAAGTTGAACTACCTCATTCATTGATATATGGTTGGAAACGGAAAATGCCGCATGTGGTAATTGGTATAATGTCTTGAATAATGTGATACTTGGCAATTGTTGCGCTCATATAGATCATGTTTAAGCTCTTGCATCATGTACTTTGCACCCATTAATGAATAACTACATAGAGCATGTTAAAATTTGGTTTGCATGATTGGTCTCTCTAAGTCTAGATATTTTCTGGTTGAGGTGTTTGAACAACAAGGAGACGATGTAAAGTCTTATAATGCTTACAATATGTTTATATGTGAGTCTTGCTGCACCATTTCATACTTGAGTTTGCTTCAAACAACCTTGCTAGCCTAGCCTTGTATTGAGAGGAATTCTTCTCGTGCATCCAAATCCTTGAGCCAATAACCATGCCATTTGTGTCCACCATACCTACCTACCACATGGTATTTCTCCGCCATTCCAAAGTACATTACTTGAGTACTACCTTTAAAATTCCATTCTTTACCTTTACAATATATAGCTCATGGGACAAAATAGCTTAAAAACTATCGTAGCTTAAAAACTATCGTGGTGAAGAATATGTACTTATGTGTCTTATTTCTTAATAAGTTGCTTGTTGTGCGGTAACCATGTTTTCTGGGGACGCCATCAACTCTTTTACCTTTGTTGAATATCATGTGAGTTGCTATGCATGTTCGTCTTGTCCGAAGTAAGTTTTCACAATCAAATGGTTTGAGTATGCATATTGTTAGAGAAGAACATTGGGCCACTAACTAAAGCCATGAATCATGGTGGAAGTTTCAGTTTGGACATAAAACCTCAATCTCTTATGAGAATATTATCTTGTTGAATGCTTAAGCATTAAAAGAGGAGTCCATTATCTGTTGTCTATGTTGTCCCGGTATGGGTGTCTAAGTTGAAGAATGATCAAAAGCGAGAAATCCAATGTGAACTTTCTCCTTAGACCCTTGTACAGGCGGCATAGAGGTACCCCTTTGTGACACTTGGTTGAAACATATGTTATGCAATGATAATCCGTGTTAACCCAAGCTAATTAGGACAAGGTGCGAGCACTATTAGTATACTATGCATGAGGCTTGCAACTTATAAGATGTCTTATACATAACTCATATGCTTTATTACTACCGTTGACAAAATTGTTTCTTGTTTTCAAAATGAAAAGCTCTAGCACAAAAATAGTAATCCATGCTTCCCTCTGCGAAGGGCCATCCTTTTACTTTATTGTTGAGTCAGTTTACCTATTCTTTCTATCTTAGAAGCAAACACTTGTGTAAACTTGTGCATTGATTCTTACATGTTTACCTATTGCACTTGTTATATTACTTTGTGTTGACAATTATCCATGAGATATACATGTTGAAGTTGAAAGCAACCGCTGAAACTTATATCTTCCTTTGTGTTGTTTCAACGCCTTCACTAAAAACTTATTGCTTATGAGTTAACTCTTATGCAAGTCTTATTGATGCTTGTCTTGAAAGTGCTATTCATGAAAAGTCTTTGCTATATGATTTATTTGTTTACTCATTATCTTCATCATTGCTTCGAATCGCTGCATTCATCTCATGTGCTTTATAATAGTATGATCAAGATTATGATAGCATGTCACTTCAGAAATTATCTTTGTTATCGTTTACCTACTCGAGGCGAGTAGGAACTAAGCTTGGGGATGCTTGATACGTCCCAAACGTATCTATAATTTCTTATGTTCCATGCTACTTAATGATGATACTCACATGTTTTATACACATTATATGTCATTATTATGCATTTTCCGGCACTAACCTATTGACGAGATGCCGAAGAGCCAGTTGCTGTTTTTTGGTTTCAGAAATCCTAGTAAGGAAATATTCTCAGAATTGGACGAAATCAACGCCCATGGGCCTATTTTTCCACGAAGCTTCCAGAAGTTCGAGGGAGAGACGAAGTGGGGCCACGAGGCGCCGCCACAACAGGGCGGCGCGGCCCAGGTGCTGGCCGCGCGGCCCTAGCTTGTGGGGCCCTCGTGACGCCCCCTGACCTGCCCTTCCGCCTACTTAAAGTCTTTCTCGCGAAACCCCCAGTACCGAGAGCCACGATACGGAAAACCTTCCAGAGACGCCGCCGCCGCCAATCCCATCTCGGGATTCGGAGATCGCCTCCGGCACCCTGCCGAGAGGGGAATCATCTCCGGGAGGTCTCTTCATCGCCATGATCGCCTCCGGATCGATGTGTGAGTAGTTCACCCCTGGACCATGGGTCCATAGCAGCTAGATGGTCGTCTTCTCCTAATTGTGCTATCATGCTCGATCTTGTGAGCTGCCTATCATGATCAAGATCGTTTCTTTGTAATCCTACATGTTGTGTTTGTTGGGATCCGATGGATATTGAATACTATGTCAAGTTGATTATCAATCTATCATATATGTTGTTTATGTTCTTGCATGCTCTCCGTTGCTAGTAGAGGCTCTGGCCAAGTTGATACTTGTGACTCCAAGAGGGAGTATTTATGCTCGATAGTGGGTTCATGCCTCCATTAAATCTGGGACAGTGACAGAAAGTTCTAAGGTTGTGGATGTCTGTTGCCACTAGGGATAAAACATCGATGCTTTGTCTAAGGATATTTGTGTTGATTACATTACACACCATACTTAATGCAATTGTCTGTTGCTTGCAACTTAATACCGGAAGGGGTTCGGATGAAAGTGGACTTTTTAGGCATAGATGCATGCTTGATGGCGGTCTATGTACTTTGTCGCCTAAATCTCTAGTACTCATCATGATATATGTATGTGCATTGTTATGCCTTCTTTATTTGTCAATTGCCCAACCGTAATTTGTTCACCCAACATGCTATTTATCTTATGGGAGAGACACCGCTAGTGAACTGGGACCCCGGTCTATTCTTTACATCTGAAATACAATCTTCGCAATACTTGTTCTTACTATTCTTCGCAAACAATCATCTTCCACACAATACGGTTAATCTTTTGTTCACAGAAGCGGTGAGATTGACAACCTCAGGTACGTTGGGGCAAAGTACTTTGGTTGTGTTGTGCAGTTCCACGTTGGCGCCGGAATCCCGTGTTGCGCCGCACTACACTTCGCCGCCATCAACCTTCAACGTGCTTCTTGGCTCCTCCTGGTTCGATAAACCTTGGTTTCTTTCTGAGGGAAAACTTGCTACTGTCTGCATCACACCTTCCTCTTGGGGTTCCCAACGGACGTGTGTTAATTGCACGCATCACCTAACCTTCAACATGAAACTCGTTTCAAATTCATTTTGGCGTACAAGAAACAAATCCCACTTGATTCGAGCACCACAACCTCCAAACGATGCCGATGCCGATATCGGCATGGTCAGAATGGCTATGCTCGCCGCCACTGCTAGGTCACCATCGGGATGCACCCTCAATCCCGTCCCCTCATTCGATCACTGACACACCAGAGATACCGCCGAGGCCAATGCCGAACATCCATGCACGCCGCTGTGGGCACGACCACGCCGCCCGCTATGCTGGACGCCACAGACCACCGCGAGGTCTTTCCCTTCGCTACCACACTCTCCTAGCACCCATCTATACACGCCAGAAAGGAAAGACACTAGTTTTCTCTACATTGATCGCGTTCGTGTCCGACGCGGTCAGTCAAAGTTTTGAGGTAGTCGTCGATGTCGTTGGCCATTTCTTCTCTTCTTTGCATGGTTAAAGACGTCTAGTTCATATATATCTAATGCGTTTGGTCTCGCCTCATGCAGTTCTTTGTGGACGTCGATCTCATCTCGGCACCC
Organism: Lolium multiflorum; assembly: GCA_030979885.1. Classification (NCBI taxonomy): domain Eukaryota; kingdom Viridiplantae; phylum Streptophyta; class Magnoliopsida; order Poales; family Poaceae; genus Lolium; species Lolium multiflorum. Next base: position 243,986,163 of record CM061747.1, read on the forward strand.
CGCAGGCCACCTCCTCTGTGCCATCGCTATAGAGCTCCGTTTAAAAATCTAATCCTACCCGTGCATTGCCCCTTGTATCAGCGTCATGGCCCCACTTGTCATTCGATATCCGAAGCCCCACTCGTTCGCGTTTGGTCAGGGATACAGCGATGCTTACGGCCAAACAAAGATGGATGGTCCAGTGTCTTTGCGCTCTACGTGGCCCCACTAGTCAGAAGATAACGGTCAACCGTCGGGCAACCGGCCGTTACAGCACATGTGATGGTTTCAGACAAGGGCTTGGGGAAAACTGAGGAAAAACTAAGGAGTTGGGGAAAACTGAGCACAACTAAGGACCCGAGGGCACGAAAATAGAAATCTCAATATTTAAAGGGTGTGACTAGTTCTCATTTGATTGAGAACTAACTTCGTTCTCAGTCAGTTGATGTCATCAAAACTCAGTTGTAACTCATCTTACAACTTATAACTAGAACGAATCACGATGCATATCAAATGGAGTAGAATTTAACTGCGCACAAAGTTAGTTCTCAGCTAGCTGAGAACTAGTAAATCCCATGTTTAAATGGTTAACAAATTGAACTGATGATTCAAAAGCTACCATAGTTTTAAGTTTTAGAACTAGTTTAGTAGGGTGGCAAAAGGAGAAAATATTTATCACACAAAAGCAGAAGAAAAGAAAAGGATGAAAGAGAAGGTAGGGAACGTGCTGTACGACCTGCACATTTGGGACCTGGCAACGCGCGGGGCTAAAATCATGTGCATTGAACCGTGCTATACGATTAGCACTTAATATAGCAACTAGTTAATATATGTGATTTACGTTTCCTATACGAGCCAGATACAGTAGATACAGTACATAAAGGAATACTTTGCTGGATTCCATGCACTGTCAGTACTTACTCACTCGGCATTAATATTTGTCCTTGCGAATTGATGGATGGCATACATGAGTCAATGCCAATATCGTGTGTACGGGACATAGGCACAGTGTGAACATAACTCATCTGTTAAGCACACCAGTTCAAGGTTAGCAACATTCCCAAAAATTATGATTTGTACTGTTCTAAATTGAACATATTGTGTTAACGATGCAGATAGTCAAAAGTTGTGATTTTGTCCTAATCCAAATTGAACATTTTGTACTAAATGGTGCATATAGTGAAAATGTACACTATTATTTTTTCTTAGAATTAAATTAGGAGCGGTGTCAACACCCACCATATGAATTTGCAGACGATCTCCATGTACCAGGTCGCCCGACAAATTAAGTTGGATTACTTCCTTAACTACACATAGTCAAAATGATTAGTTTGAAACACAAATTCTTAAACACACTTTCTTTTATCAATGGTACAGATAGAAAAAAATCGAATCAAACATATTTTACTAGTGGTGCAAATAGTAAAAAAGTTAGTTTGGACTAATCTAAAATGAACATTTTTGTACTAATGGTGCAGCTGGTAAAAAATGTGATTTTGTATTAGTTCAAATCAAGTATTTTGTACTAGCTAGTGGTTCCTGTTATAACAATAGGAGTTGCTGAATTGATTCTCAACTTTGCACGCGAGGAAAAAAGTTGATCGAAATAACAGGCTGGATTACTGGAAAGGATTACTTGCAAGACAACATCATGATTAGCACATTACACATGTAAACTAGGGGTTATGATCGGACATCATTTCTCGAGACGGAAGCATTCGACAAAACTTAAAAAATACCTAATAGACTAATTATAACTTTGAATAGTCAAACTGAGACCAACTGAACATGAAAGAACTAAAAAAATGTTGCTAATCTACAGATTAATGAATATGCGATGCTTCCTAACAATGAGATCCGTTGATTTTTCAGAGGTCATAAAGCACTTGCTAAGCTGTTGCTAGCTAATTAGATGCAAGCAGTAAGCTACAAATCCAAGTATAAAAAAGGGATTTGAGGGGATGCAGACGGACATATCCTGATTGAGAGCAGAAACAGACTAAACAACTAAAAAAGTTGCAGACAATCTCCATGTACCAGGTCGCCCGGTGTTCCCGCTGGCGTTGGTCCTTCAGCCACTCAACGGCGTTCCCGTGGCCACGCCCGCGTTCGCGGCCGGTGGTCCTCGAGCCAATCACCGCAACCGGTCGCCCGGCGTTCCCGCGCCGGCGCCCGGTGTTCCCGCTGCCGGCGGTCGTTGAGCCACTCCACGGCGTTCCCGTGGCGGTGGCCGCACCCGCGGCCGGCGGTCCTCGAGCCAATCACCGCGACCGGTCGCCGGCATTCCCGCGGCCGTGCCTGGTGTTCCCGCCACCGGCGCCCACGAAGACGACGCCGGGGCGCAAATCCATCTTCCCCGTGGCCAGCCTCCTCGTGACCAGCCTATCTTGCCCCCATCCTCCATGTGGCCGTCCTCTTGGAGCTGCTCCGAATAGAAACAGGAGGATAACCCACGGGAGGAAGAATTGGGGAGAGAGCAGGACTGCAGGATGGGCTGAGGATTTAATGCTAATTAATGTGATGCGTTGACGAGTAGATGAATACACATCATATACCTGCCAGGCTGCCACAAATACATCTGCTGTAAAAAAAAACGTGGTGCTCTTCCATTGGTTGCGTTTTCATCCTCGCCCATACCCGGGTTCCGTTAGCTATTTTCGACGTGTTGTAGTGCTATAGTGCTACTACTTGTCACGTGTGAGTATTCTGAAATTCCGCGAACCCGGGCCAGAAGGCAATATGATACCGATCGACATTTCAGGTATCCGTTCAGTACCAGGAGCGCGACTACTGCGAGGAACCGATCCACAGGACCCGAGCCAGCTCGAGGAGGAAATGAAATGGTGTCATCCTGTGAGCTGCCGCTTCCGGCACTAGAATAGGCAGCAACACTGCACTTCTGCTCCGGTATTCCTTCCCTAAATTTTTTTTTTGGCTTGTCAAACACAACAACGCTGAAGATTTTTTCATACATGTTCGTAAACGGGGGCACAATCGTAATTTTCGTGTAGGCCCACCGTCCGTACAGTCCTGTGTAGGCCCGTATTGTCCGCACTGTGTTGTATCTCGTTTTTGTACGTATCTACGGTCACGTGCGTGTGTTGAAATATAAAGGTCATATAAAGATCTTACTCACGTGATCCTTTTTTTCTTACTCGACGTACACATACCGTATCAATACAGACGAGTTTACATGGGCTGGATATGAATTTTGGCGGACCTAACACATGAAAAATCTAACTGTAACCCTTCAACTTCGTTTAGGGGGAGCACCGGAGCAGCCCTCGCAACAATGATGAGTACTACACTGATTGAGGAAGGGGGGAAATAGGAAAAGGAAAAGTGTGGTGGAGGTGCGCTCGACGCACACCTTCTCGTTTTTTCTCCTTTTCTTTTTATCACTTAATTTATATAATATTTTGATTAGAATTTTTTGCAAGTCACTCAAAAATAACATATTGAATGGACAAAAAAATATTTCAGAATTTTTTGTGCTGATTTAAATTTTAAATTATTTGAAATTAAAAATGAATTCTTGAAATGCGTATATAGATAATGACATAAAAATTCTAAAATATTTTTTCCAACATTCCAATTGTTAGTTTAAGCGATCTGCAAAATTGTTGAGTTCAAACAATGTGTGGTATGAAAGATACAAAAATAAGAAATTGTTTGAAAGGGGAACAAAAAGAAATTACAAGGATCTTGATGCATTATACACGATCTGGATACGGATGCTCACCAAGCACCGGCTCTGAAAGTCCACTCTCCACTCTCGGCCCGTAGGGAAATAATCTAACAAGCATCACCCCGAAACAACAAACTGAGAGCAGCCAACTGTTATTACAAATTTATTTAGCATTAAACCATCAACATATATTAGTGAACTCAAATTCTATCGGACAACTGTTATTACACACTCGAGAAACACACAACCCAACATTCCTTCATATCGATCTCTCAGGGAACTGAACAAAAGTGTATTATTTTCTTCCTTCTTCTAGTAATCATGTCAAGTAAAATAAAAGTGTTGTGTCCTCAAGAAAGAACTTCGTCACGTAAGATCAGAATTAATATGGGATCACGTCCTAACATAGAGATGATGCAACACACCTCTCTTATACTCCACAAGAAAGAAACTTCATCAATCTTGTATTAAAAATTAACAGAGCATAGCAATAAGTACTTTGACATGAAGTGATGAGGACATCCCTACCTCACTACTACCTCTGTCATTGCAAGTTGAAGATGATCCTGCTGTAAAGCTCAAGTCCAATGAAATTAGGATTGGACCAATGACACGAGCTCGTGCGAAGGTACTTAAACAACAGGTAAACTTGTTCTTAAATGATACTTTGATTGACGAGAACTTTATACTGCCTAAGTGCTATTACTTATGTATGATCAGGTATGAAGAGGGAGCAAGCATCGCACGAGAAGGAGAGGAGCAGCTGGACCAGAAGATTGACGTGAAGCTGGACATGGAGCTGGACATGAAGACATCCCATGGACGCGCGAGGGAGGAGCGTGAGGCATGCGCGAAAGGGTAAGCTACTGGGCCGGTGCAACCGGTCCGATCGACCGTGCCGCGGACAGTTCCCAGCCCGGTCCGACCGATCCGCGGTCCGTCCGGTCCAAACCGGCTGCGGCGCTTGTGCCAACCGGGCACTATCCAGTATGTCCGGGAGCCTCGCCCGGTCACCACCCGGTGCCAGGTCTGGTTTGAACCGGATCGGCCGGTCCCACCCGGTTGACCGGCCGCCAGACCGGCCGACTCCGAGTCTGTCTCGACCAGATCTATTCTGGGTCGGTTATTTTCGTACTTTTTCGACCTGAGGTCGTCCTGAACCCCTATATAAGTGCCCAGGACGCCCCCAAAGTGGCTTTAGACCACGTTTAAGATAAACCCTAGTTCATAGTTGTTTGCTTTGCAACTCTATTGAATCTCTACATCCAATTGCATTGATTTGGTGTGGAATCCCTGAAAGTCTTGTGTGATCTGTTGTTCCATTGAGTATTAGTAGATTGCAACTTACCGCTTCGTGGTCGGCGGCTACGTGCGCAAGTGTGTGGAGTTGCGAATATCTTGCAGGGTTGAGAGGTGTTGCATTGGCGACAGGGACCAATCGACAGATCTCGTTGCGTCATACAAGTTATCATCCACTACATCGTCGTGTTCATCCGCTGTGTTCAACCTGTGATCATCATCACCACCGTAGCTTACTGAGAAGATTGGGCCGCCCCTTATCATCTTGATTTCTCGGGTTTCCTCGGTAAGCCATCCACAATCCACCCCATAGTTGAGTTGTGAGTGTTTTCCCCAGAAAAAGCCAAAAATATTAGGGTTAGGGTTTGTCATAGCTTTAGATTGCACTAATTTCAAGTTTTAGTTGCTTTTCGTAGTTGTTTTTGGGTATCTTTTTCTTCCATCTAGTATTGTTAGGGTTTGAGTCTCCGCTATCATCTAGTTTTCAGTTTTTGTTACTCCGAGTCCACATAGCGTACAGTGTGTTTGTCCAAACCATAGCTATAGCCTCTCGATATACGTGACTAGGAGCTTCCCCATAAGAGACTAGTTTTACCGCTCGACAGGCTGCTCATTAGGGTTTTGGTGCTTTGCATACTTTATTGGCCGTGTTATCAAGGAGTTGTGTCATAAAATCAAAAAAAAAGAGAAAATAGAAAAGAAGCAAAAAGAGCTACATAGCTGCGTGTGTTACAAAAAGAAAATCCAAAAAGAAAAAGTGTCAAGTACTAGTAAGATCAAGTGAAGGCCTAGTTTACTTTTCTGCACCTGTAGTTGAGCAATCTTGTGCCTGTTTCGTTGAGCTTTGCTAGTGTCTCTCGAGTGCATTGCAACCTTTACTCCATATAGTTGCCTTGCCACATTTATCGCCTTGTGTGAGTATCTTTGGTTGTCTACGGTCAGCGCTATAGCTTGTTATTGGTGCAAATAGGTAGCCTACCTACAGCCCCTCATATATCCTGCTTTGCCGTGTGATTGTTCTTATACCCTTGATATTCGCTTCGCTACATCCGTGCACTAGTTGTTCCTACAAGTGGTAAGCAACACTAATTTACTTTGGAACGGTAAGATCTCCTTTTCTTATCAGTTTTTGAGTGAGTTGTGAAAGTACCACCATATATTTTTGATTTAGTGCACTTACCTACTAATCATGTCTGCTAGTGATGCTAAACTTGTTAACCAGGAAAACAAGAATTCTGCAGATATCATCACATGGAGGGAGTATGAAGCTCTTCGTAATGAGATGCGACGTGAATTCCGCGCTCAAGGAGATGAGCTTAGGGGAATGGTCCAAGGGATCTCCCAGAAGCTGGATGCTACTAATGAGACTGTCACTACAATGAAAGATCAAATGATGGATATCCAACGGGCTATTCAAACTTTGCAAATGACTGTTGATACATGAGAGAGTTAATATGCAGGCATCCATGAGGGCAGATTTTGTATGGAAGATACATGTGAAGACTAAAGAGTTGATCGAGAAGAAACGCAAGAGCAATGCTGCAAGGATGAATAAGAAGCGTAAGGAGATATTGTTCAAGCCTGGTGATATGGTCTGGGTATATTTTCGCAAGGATAGGTTCCCCAAGCTTCGAAAGTCCAAGTTGAAGCCTCGTGGTGCTGGTCCTTACAAAGTGCTTGCCAAGATCAATGATAATGCATACTCGATAGAACTTCTAGTTGATGAGTTTGGTGTCAGTAATTTTTTCAATTTGCTGATTTGACACCATATGACGGAGAATACCTTGGAGCGTCGAGGTCGACACCTTTTGAAGGGGGGGGTGCGATGATGAGGACATCCCTACATCACTACTACCTCCGTGATGCGCGTGAGACACACGTCCGTTGGGAACCCCAAGAGGAAGGTGTGATGTGCACAACAGTAAGTTTTCCCTCAGAAAGAAACCAAGGTTTATCGAACCAGTAGGGAGCCAAGAAGCACGTTGAAGGTTGTTGGTGGCGGTGTAGGTGCAGCGAACACCGGCGCCAACATGGAACCTGCACAACACAATCACGGTACTTTGCCCCAACGCTGAGGTTGTCAATCTCACCGTTTTGTAAACAAAGGATTAGATGTATAGAGTGGATGATGATGTTTGTTTGCGAAGAACAGTAAAGAACAATTGCAATAGATTGTATTTCAGAATAGGACCGGGTCCACAGTTCACTAGTGGTGTCTCTCCCATAAGATAAACAGATGTTGGGTGAACAAATTACGGTTGGGCAATTGACAAATAAAGAAGGCATAACAATGCACATACATATATCATGATGAGTACTATGAGATTTAATCAGGGCATTACGACAAAGTACATAGACCGCTATCTGAAAAGTCCACTTTCAGGTTATCATCCGAACCCCTTCCAAGTTGCAAGCAACAGACAATTGCATTAAGTATGGTGCGTAATGTAATCAACACAAATATGCTTAGACAAAGCATCAATGTTTTATCCCTAGTAGCAAGATATCCACAACCTGGTCCCGGAGGCATGAACCCACTATCGAGCATAAATACTCCTCTTGGAGTCACTAACGAGAGCATGCAAGAACATAAACAACATATATGATAGATTGATAATCAACTTGACATAGTATTCAATATTCATCGGATCCCAACAAACACAACATGTAGCATTACAAATAGATGATCTTGATCATGATAGGCAGCTCACAAGATCTAACATGATAGCACAATGAGGAGAAGACAACCATCTAGCTACTGCTATGGACCCATAGTCCAGGGGTGGACTACTCACACATCGATCCGGAGGCGATCATGGCGATGAAGAGACCTCGGGAGATGATTCCCCTCTCCGGCAGGGCCGGAGGCGATCTCCTGAATCCCCGAGATGGGATTAGCGGCGGCGGCATCTCGGAACTTTTCTCGTATCGTGGCTCTCGGTGATAGGGCAGAGACGCCGCCGCCGCCAATCCCATCTCGGGGGATTCAGGAGATCGCCTCCGGCACCCTGCCGGAGAGGGGAATCATCACCGGAGGGCTCTACATCACCATGCCCGCCTCCGTATTGATGCGTGAGTAGTTCATCCTTGGACTATGGGTCCATAGCAGTAGCTAGATGGTAGTCTTCTCCTATTGTGCTATCATGTTTAGATCTTGTGAGCTGCCTATCATGATCAAGATCATATATTTGTAATGCTACATGTTGCGTTTGTTGGGATCCGATGAATATTTAATACTATGTCAAGTTGATTATCGATCTATCATATATGTGTTGTTTATGTTCTTGCATGCTCTCCGTTGCTAGTAGAGGCTCTGGCCAAGTTGATACTTGTGACTCCAAGAGGGAGTATTTATGCTCGATAGTGGGTTCATTCCTCCATTGAATCTGGGACAGTGACAGAAAGTTCTAAGGTTGTGGATGTGCTGTTGCCACTAGGGATAAAACATCAATGCTTTGTCTAAGGATATTTTTGTTGATTACATTACGCACAGTACTTAATGCAATTGTGTTGTTTGCAACTTAATACTGGAAGGGGTGCGGATGCTAACCCAAAGGTGGACTTTTTAGGCATAGATGCATGCTGGATAGCGGTCCATGTTCTTTGTCGTAATGCCCTAAGTAAATCTCATAGTAGTCATCATGATATGTATATGCATCTCTATTTGTCAATTGCCCAACTGTAATTTGTTCACCCAACATGCTATTTATCTTATTGGAGAGACACCACTAGTGAACTGTGGACCCCGGTCCATTCTTTTACATCTGAAATACAATCTGCAATCATTGTTCTCTGTTGTTCTTTGCAAACAAACATCATTCTCTACACCATACGTTTAATCCTTTATTTACAAGCCGGTGAGATTGACAACCTCACCTAAGTTGGGGCAAAGTATTTTGATTGTGTTGCAGTTCCACGTTGGCGCCGGAATCCCTGGTGTTGCGCCGCACTACACTCCTTCACCAACAACCTTCACGTGGCCTTCATCTCCTACTGGTTCGATAACCTTGGTTTCTTACTGAGGGAAAACTTGCTGCTGTACGCATCATACCTTCCTCTTGGGGTTCCCAACGGACGTGTGCTTTACCGTCACAAGCAGCTCTTTTTCTGGCGCCGTTGCCGAGGAGATCAAGACACGCTGCAAGGGGAGTCTCTCACATCCATTCTCTTTACTTTGTTTATTGTCTTGCTTTACTTTATTTTATTTTCTATCTTGTTTGCTTTCTTTATATCAAAAACACACAAAAATTAGTTACTTGCATTTACTTTATTAGTATACCTTTGTTTATTTCATCATGCTTTTCCCTAAGTTTACTTTGAAAGATATATCGGTAGGGCATGGGTCCATCATTGGAAGAGATAATAAAGAAGAATTTTTCACTCATGTTAGTACGGTTAAAGATTTTGAAGATAGATCCTTGATGGAACTTGCTCCTAATTATGAAATTGCTACTGTCTCTTTAGTGCACATGTTGGAAGCTAGATTTGTTAATCTTAATCCTATAATGCAACATATGTTTCTTACACTCTGTAATATGGAAGAAGGAGAAAAGAAAGATTTCGTTTTAGAAACCCTTCTTAGAGAATTTGGAGATGTAGCTAGAGAAGCTAGGAAAGTCTTTATTAAACATAAAATGCTTGGGTGTTTTACCAATTTTGCAAATACCCTTGAAAAGATGGAAAAGGATAGGCTAAAATATACTAATAAAACCAATTGTGAGGGGGAGATTAAAATACCAATCCCTAATAAACTCATAGGAATGCATGAGGCACTAGAAAAGAATTTTGCTTGGATTGTTCCTTAAAAATTGTTTGAGGAGGATAGTAAGCCTAATAGTAATGAAAGAGGAGTTTCTTACATAGATAAGATACAATGCATAGTTAAGAAAACTTCAAACTCCTCTGTTGATGCTTCATCTCTTGATGTTACTTGATTTGCACTTTCTGCGCCTAGCTGAAAGGCGTTAAAGAAAAGCACTTCTTGGGAGATAACCCATGTTGTTTTTATTTTGCTACTGTTTTGTTGTGTTTTGGAAGTTGTTACTACTGTAGCAACCTCTCCTTATCATGTTGTTGTGCCAAGTAAAGTCTTTGATAGTAAAGTTGATACTAGATTTGGATTCCTGCGCAGAAACAGATTTTTACCTGTCACGAATTTGAGTAGATCTCTCTGTAGGAAACTCGTAAAATGCTGAAAAAATTCATGTGTGATCCTCAGATATGTACGAAACTTTCATTCAATTTGAGCTTTTCCATCTGAGCCTGTTAAGTGCCTCGAAAAAATTCGTCTTACGGACTATTCTGTTTTGACAGATTCTGCCTTTTATTTCACATTGCCTCTTTTACTGTGTTGAGTGGATTTCTTTGTTCCATTAACTTTCAGTAGCCTGGGTAATGTCCAGAAGTGTTAAGAATGATTGTGTCCTCTCTGAACATGTGAATTTTTGATTATGCACTAACCCTCTAATGAGATTGTTTTGAGTCTGGTGTGGAGGAAGTTTTGAAGGGTCAAGAGAGGAGGATGATATGATATGATCAAGAAGAGTGAAAAGTCTAAGCTTGGGGATGCCCCGTGGTTCATCCCTGCATATTTCAAGAAGACTCAAGCATCTAAGCTTGGGGATGCCCAAGGCATCCCCTTCATCAACAACTTATCAAGTCACCTCTAGTGAAACTATATTTTTATTCCGTCACATCTTATGTTCTTTACTTGGAGCGTCTGTTTGTTTTTATTTTTGTTTTTGTTTGAATAAAATCGGATCCTAGCATCCCTTGTGTTGGATAAAGACACGCTCCGCTTTTTCATATGAACACTGGTGTTCTTAGCTTTACTTTAATGTTCATGGTGAAGTTGAAAGCCGCTTCGTTGATTGCTATTTGGTTGGAAACAGAAAATGCTTCATGTGGTAAATGGTATATTATCTTGAATAATTTGATACTTGGCAATTGTTTTGAGCTCTCATAGATCATGTTTAAGCTTTTGCATCATGTAGTTTAAACCTATTAGTGGAGAACTATTGTAGAGCTTGTTGAAATTTGGTTTGCATGATTGGTCTCTCTAAAAGTCTAGATATTTTCTGGTAAAAGTGTTTGAGCAACAAGGAAGATAGTGTAGAGTCTTATAATGCTTGCAATATGTTCTTATGTAAGTTTTGCTGTACCGGTTCATACTTGTGTTTGCTTCAAACAACCTTGCTAGCCAAAGCCTTGTACTGAGAGGGAATGCTTCTCGTGCATCCAAAACCTTGAGCCAAAACCTATGCCATTTGTGTCCACCATAACTACCTATATGTGGTATTTTTCTGCCATTCCAAAGTAAATTGCTTGCGTTCTACCTTTAAAATTTCATTCCTTGTCTTTGCAATACATAGCTCATGGGAAAGTAGCCTAAAAAATATTGTGGTAATGAATATGTCGCTTATGTATCTTAGTTCTTATAAGTTGCTTGTTGAGCGGTAACCATGTTTCTGGGGACGCCATCAACTTTTTACACCTTTGTTGAATATCATGTGAGTTGCTATGCATGTTCGTCTTGTCTGAAGTAAGGGAGATTTATCATGATTAAATGGTTTGAGTATGCATATTTTTAGAGAAGAACATTGGGCCGCCAACCAAAGCCATGTATCATGGTGGAAGTTTCAGCTTGGACATTAATCCTCAATCTCTTATGAGAATATTATCTGTTGTTGAATGCTTAAAGCATTAAAGAGGAGTCCATTATCTGTTTTCTATGTTGTCCCGGTATGGATGTCCTTAAGTTGAGATCTATCAAAACTGAGAAATAAAATGCGATCTATCTCCTTGGACCTTTGTACAGGTGGCATAGAGGTACCCCTTTGTGACACTTGGTTGAAACATATGTAATGCAATGATAATACATGGAAGTCCGAGCTAATTAGGACAAGGTGCGGGCACTATTGGTATTCGATGCATGAGGCTTGGAACTTATAGGAGGTTTTATGCATAACACATATGAATTATTACTACCGTTGACAAAATTATTTCCATGTTTCCAAAATAAAAAGCTCTAGCACATGAGTAATCCATGCTTCCCTCTACGAAGGGCCTTTCTTTTACTTTATGTTGAATCAGTTTACCTACTTCTTTCTATCTTAGAAGCAAACACTTGTGTCAACTGTGTGCATTGATTTTTACATGTTTACTTATTGCACTTGTTATATTGCTTTATGTTGACAACTATCCATGAGATATACATGTTACAAGTTGAAAGCAATTGTTGAAACTTAATCATCCTTTGTGTTGCTTCAAAACCTTCTATTAAGAATCTATTGCTTTATGAGTTAACTCTTATGCAAGACTTATTGATGCTTGTCTTGAAAGTACTATTCATGAAAAGTCTTTGCTATATGATTCAGTTGTTTAGTCATCATCTAGACCATTGCTTCGAATCACTTCATTCATTTCATATGCTTTACAATAGTATTGATCAAGATTATGATAGTAGCATGTCACTTCAGAAATTATCCTTGTTATCGTTTACCTACTCGAGGGCGAGTAGGAACTAAGCTTGGGGATGCTTGATATGTCTCAAACGTATCTATAATTTCTTATGTTCCATGCTAGTTATATGACAATACTCACATGTTTTATATACACTTTACATCATTTTGATGCATTTTACGGCACTAACCTATTAACAAGATGCCGAAGCGCCGCTCCTGTTGTTTTTGGTTTCGAAATCCTACAGGAAATATTCTCGGAATTGGACGAAACAAAGCCCACGGTCTTATTTTCCACGGAGCCTTCCAGAACACCGAAGAGGAGACGAAGAGGGGACGCGAGGCGGCCACACCCTAGGGGGGCGCGACCCTAGCCCTGGGCGCGCCGCCCTATGGGGTGGGCCCCTCGGGCGCCCCCGACTCTGCGCCTTTGCCTATATATTCTCTCCGTCGCGAAACCCTATCACCGAGAGCCACGATACGAGAAAAGTTACTGCGACGCCGCCGCCGCCAATCCCATCTCGGGGGATTCAGGAGATCGCCTCCGGCACCCTACCGGAGAGGGGAATCATCACAGGAGGGCTCTACATCACCATGCCCGCCTCCGACTGATGCGTGAGTAGTTCATCCTTGGACTATGGGTCCATAGCAGTAGCTAGATGGTTGTCTTCTCCTCTTGTGCTATCATGTTTAGATCTTGTGAGCTGCCCGTCATGATCAAGATCATCTATTTGTAATGCTACATGTTGCGTTTGTTGGGATCCGATGAATATTGAATACTATGTCAAGTTGATTATCGATCTATCATATATGTGTTCTTTATGTTCTTGCATGCTCTCCGTTGCTAGTAGAGGCTCAAGTTGATACTTGTGACTCCAAGAGGGAGTATTTATGCTCGATAGTGGGTTCATGCCTCCATTGAATCTGGGACAGTGACAGAAAGTTCTAAGGTTGTGGATGTCTGTTGCCACTAGGGATAAAACATCAATGCTTTGTCTAAGGATATTTGTGTTGATTACATTACGCACCATACTTAATGCAATTGTCTGTTGTTTGCAACTTAATACTGGAAGGGTGCGGATGCTAACCCGAAGGTGGACTTTTTAGGCATAGATGCATGCTGGATAGCGGTCCATGTTCTTTGTCGTAATGCCCTAAGTAAATCTCATAGTAGTCATCATGATATGTATATGCATCTCTATTTGTCAATTGCCCAACCGTAATTTGTTCACCCAACATGCTATTTATCTTATTGGAGAGACACCACTAGTGAACTGTGGACCCCGGTCCATTCTTTTACATCTGAAATACAATCTACTGCAATCATTGTTCTCTGTTGTTCTTTGCAAACAAACATCATTCTCCACACATACGTTTAATCCTTTGTTTACGACAAGCCGGTGAGATTGACAACCTCACTGTTAAGTTGGGGCAAAGTATTTTGATTGTGTTGTGCAGGTTCCACGTTTGCGCCGGAATCCCTGGTGTTGCGCCGCACTACACTCCTTCACCAACAACCTTCACGTGGCCTTCATCTCCTGCTGGTTCAATAACCTTGGTTTCTTACTGAGGGAAAACTTGCTGCTGTACGCATCATACCTTCCCCTTGGGGTTCCTAACGGACGTGTGCTTTACCGTCACAAGCACGAAGCTACTTAAACAACAGGTGAACTTGTTCCTAAACGATACTTTGATTGACGAGAACTTTATACTGCCTAAGTGCTATTACTTATGTATGATCAGCTATGAAGAGGGAGCAAGCATCGCACGAGGAGGAGAGGAGCAGCTGGACCAGAAGATGGACGTGAAGCTGGACATGGAGCTAGACATGAAGACATCCCATGGACGCGCGAGGGAGGAGCGGGAGGCATGCGCGAGAGGGGAAGCTACTGTTCAGGCCGGTGCCAGAACCGGTCCGACCGGCCGTGCTGCTGGACAGTCCGGTCCCAGGCCCGGTCCGACCGGATCCAGCGCCGGGCCGTCTGGTCCAAACCGGCTGCGGCGCTTGTGCCAAACGGGCACTATCCAGTATGCCCGGGAGCCTCGTCCGGTCACCACCCGGTGCCAGGTCCGGTTTGAACCGGATTGGCCGGTCCCAGACCCGGTCGACCGGCCGCCAGACCGGCCGACTCCGAGTCTGTCTCGACCAGATCTATTCCGGGTCGGTTATTTTCGTACTTTTTCGACCTGTGGTCGTCCTGAACCCCTACATAAGTGCCCAGGACGCCCCCAAAGTGGCTTTAGACCACATTTAAGATAAACCCTAGTTCATAGTTGTTTGCTTTGCAACTCTATTGAATCTCTACATCCAATTGCATTGATTTGGTGTGGAATCCCTGAAAGTCTTGTGTGATCTGTTGTTCCATTGGGAATTAGTAGATTGCAACTTACCGCTTCGTGGTCGGCGGATACGTGCGCAAGTGTGTGGAGTTGCGAATATCTTGCAGGGTTGAGAGCTGTTGCATTGGCGATAGGGACCAATCGAGAGATCATGTTGCGTCATACTCCCTCCGTTCCTATATATAAGCAATATAGTTTTTTGAGAAAAATTCCAGAATATAAGGTTTATTGCATTGCCCTATTTATATGGACAATATTTTTAGAGATTTGATTAGGTTTACTTATCTTATGCAAAGTCCTCTATTAGCTCACGGCAATTACCTAGGGTTAATCCTAGACAAACATGGTGTAATTTTTTCTAAATATGCATTCCTTAATTTTCGTGCCAAAAACTATATGGCTTATATTTAGGACCGGAGGGAGTACAAGTTATCATCCACTACATCGTCGTGTTCATCCGCTGTGTTCAACCTGTGATCATCATCACCACCGTTGCTTACTGAGAAGATCGGGCCGCCCCTTATCATGAAGTTTGAATATCAAATATGCTACCTTGAACAAACAAGATCACCACTACTGTCACATGATGAACATAGCACATGCATTCACTTTATCCCTAGTGAGGTAGCAAAGGAAAGGTAAAGCCATAATAGATGTTGAACATATTGTCACTATCCAATCACTAAAACATACTACTCCATCTAATACACACATCACCCCACGCACGCTCTTGCACATATGTTTGATAAGAATAAATACTTAAGAATGGGGTACATAATATGCATCTATCAATACATCTTACATACAATAAGATTAGATCTCATAAAACAATATCATAGAATAAGGATCCACCACATATGTATTACAAATATGGCCATAATCATGATAGGCAGCTCATATGACACTAAGAACTATGAAGAACATGAGATAAATAGATCAAGCTACTGCCACAAAACCGTATCCTAGAGGTGGCTTCCTCTTGGTCATGGTGATGATGATGAAGACGTTGGAGAAGGTGGAGATCCCTCCGGTGGTGATCCCGGTAGATTTCCCCCCTCCAATCTTCTCTGCAGCAGCCTCTGTTTTCATGTTTCTGTGTTTGTGCGGCGCTCCCCTCCCAAGAACTCTTCATGGTCATATATATAGTCGTTTTTAGGGCAAAATACGTCGGTTCGCGAAAGAATTAGAACAAACAGACGATCGACGGCTAAAAGAGGGGGGTAGCGCGCCACCTGGCCTCTTTGGGCCCTCCGGTCTCTCCAGGTGAGCATCCAGGGCCCATGTTGCTTCTCCCGATGAAAAAGTGATGCTCCTAAAATTTCAGGTCAATTTAATTCCGTATAGGTCTCTAAAAGTGAAAAATACACAAAATAGAGTTTTCATGTTCTGTAGCGTTATAACCAAAATAATGGGGATCATTGGTAAATTCCCGCAAATCAATGTAAAACATGGCATTATGATCATATATCTTACAAATATGTGGGAATTCAATATGATAAGGACAAAGTTCATGTATGAATTTTACATGTTGTCGTCGTGGTGAACAGACAGATGCCATATGATGGCTTAAGTTGGGGCCGAATGGACGCTAGAGGATTCGGGGGAGGGTTTGTGATTAGATGGGATGAACTTCCGGATGGTTTCCTCAAGAACTTAGCCAAGGCTAGAGGTTGAAGAAGAAAGACATAAGGAAGAACTCGCTCTAGATCATCTTCTTTATTGATCTCCACAGGTTACAAGTTTGTGCTTATAGGATTTCTCTCTCTGCTTCTCGCTCCCGAGTATGGGTGTGCTCCCTCTCCTTAGATAGGGGAGAGGGTGGCTTACAGGGGAAGAAACCCTAATGGCATCTTTGACTAGACAAACTACTTTACAAAGTTACTTTAATCATAGATGACACCGGGTCTTCTTTAATCAGGGAGGCTGATGTCCTCCGGCTTCTTTCATCGTCATCCTCCTCTTTATCGTCAGGCCTTCGTTTAAAGCTACTTTGCTTAGCTCATCTTTGTCCTCTAGCTCTAGAGAGAATCTTTGACCAGTCCTGCCGACATGCTCTTCTTTCCGGTATCCCGGTGTCTTTTCCGGTTCCGGTATACCCCTCTTGGGGATACCGGCTTAGCTTTACTTAGCCAAACTCTTATCTTTGTGCTCCGGTATGAACATTAAACCGGTATCTTGATGGCTTAAACCATCCGATTTGGCATGCCTTTGGCATACCGGGGGTCATCCCCCCAACATTAGTGCCCGAAGGTGGTATAGTCTGGCGGATTCTATCCAACAGACCATGCCAGGTTCTCACGTCTTTGGATACCGGTTTAACCTATCCGGCGCTTAGCTTAGATCCGGCACCTTTGCCCGGACTCACGTCTTCTCTCTTTGCAAGGCATTTTCCGGTATCTTATCCTCCGGTATCTTATCCTCCGGCATCTTAGTCATTAAACACCTCCTCGGCGAAGTCGAGAATTTCTCGGGCCCCGCCGTCGGACATGCGCACCGTGGACGACGCGCGGTGTCAGGGGTCACTTCCCTTCGGCTTCCACGCGCGCATTAGCTGCCTCATAGCGGATCCTAGCCACCGTTCTGGATCCGTGTGCACCTCCCTGTGGCTTTCTGTTTTTACGCGTGTATCGCTGCGCCACGCGGCGGCCCGTGGAGCGAACCGTCGCGGCCCGCGGACCGAACCGCCGCGGCCCGGCGGTTCGGCCCACCTCTCTCTCTTCCTTTATAAGAGGAAACCGCCCCCTCTTCTTCCTCTTCTCGCATTCCCCACTTCTTCGCGCACAATGTCCTTTGCTCTCTGCGCCTCCGCCGCTTCGTTCGCCGCTCGAGCTCCGCCGCCCGGCGAATCTCCGCTACTGCTCCGCCGGACGTCGCCGAACTTCGCCGCGCGAAGAACCTCTGTGGTGCTCCTCTCGCGGTCGCGGCATTGGTGTTTCCTCAAGCTCTTCTCCACCTCGCCGTCGACGGACCTCCTCGCCAACCGCAAGCTCGCCACTCCACCGGCGAGCCACTTCCTCTGCGACTCCGCCGCCTCAGGTTAGGCTCAATCTGCGTTTACCCCTCTTTTGCTTGCTTTCTAGATCTTGAGTTGGTAGTGTATTTACTTCTTCTTTTCTTTTGCTTTTTCTCTCTCTCGTAGATCTTCGCGCGGGGGTAAATCGTGGGATTCTTGTTTCTCTGCGTCAAATATCATGTCTAGTGAGGAGTCTTCCTCTGCCTCTTCTTCTGCCTCTTCCTCTGATAGCCGGCATAGCCAATCCTCCGACGGATTAACCGCCGATCTTGTCCAGATGGACATCGATTCCGGTAGCGACCAAGAAGCCGGTAGCTCTAGCCAAGCTTCCGGCGCAGATCCCGCCGGTATCACACGCGGGGCCTGGATGGGCTCCAACGTTAGCCAGTACGAAATTGACTGGCTTTACCGGTCCAGGAGGATTCCGGAAGGAGTATCCTGCCGGCTCCCTGGCGACGAGATTGAACCGGTGCTTGAACCCGGTGAACGCGTTGTTTTTCTCGCTCACTTCGAGCGCGGCTTCGGCCTTCCCGCCTCTCCTTTCTTCCGGAGTTTCCTTGATTTTTACCAACTTCAACCTCACCATCTTCCCGGCAACACCGTTTTCTACCTCTCTTGCTATGCCACCTTTATGGAGGCTTATATCGGCATTCGTCCCACTCGCGAGACGTTTGCCCGTTTCTTTGCTCTTCGGATTAATTCCGTTCAGGGCAAGGAAATCCCTAAACCCAAACCCCCCGTACAATGCGGGTCTTGCATCATCGGCTCCCGCCAAGGGAGCCCTTTTTTCAAGTTTTCCGGTCTCGAGTCATGCCGGCTATGGCAAGGGACCTTCTTCTACGTGAAGAACGACGGCGCCGCAGATCTCATCGATCTGCCGCCTTTTAATCCGGCGCCGCCCAGAAAAATCAAATGGAGCTACAACCCGAAGACAGACCACATCGAAACAAACCGGGTGGTACGCTTCATGGAGAAGCTGACGAAGGAGACTAACATCTGTTCCGATGATATTATCCGCGCCTTCATCTCGCGCCGGGTGCTTCCTCTTAAGCACCGCGCTCATAAGATGAGCGAGATGTACGGTCCCGGTGATCCTACCAAGATCACCGGACTTCCTCTCAGCAAGAAGGACATTGTCCTCAAGGCTAGGCAGATCTGCCAGACTGCCATGCCGGATGATTGGGAATGGGGCCTCCGGCCCTCAGTTCCACTAACCCTCCGACCCAAGAAGTAAGAAATTACGCAACTCGGGTCGGTTTACCGGTAACTTTATACTGTGACTAACCCTTTTTTCTTTTGTTTTCAGGCTAAGGACCGCTTCCCCCGCATTGACTCAGACCGGCGAGGCCCTTGCCGGAAGCATGCTCTGGACAAGTTCGACCCGGACCCCTTCATTCATTGGTAGGATCTGAAGATGGGCCGGACTCCAGCCTCGCGCCTCGGCAAATCTCCACCGGAACCATCCGGTTCGTCTGACGACCTGACTTTGCTTGAGGTAGCTCTTCTTTTCAATCTCTCATATTCTTCTGTTATTGTTCCTCTGTAGATGTTCCCTCAGCCAACATCAACCTACAGGTCCACGAGCACGTTCCTCCCGTGCAGGCCGAGGCAGGCCAAGAGTTTGTGGAGAAACTCATGGCCCAAGGCCAAAAGAACAAGGCTCCGGCCTCTGACGCCGGTTCGAGCCAGGCCCCTGCATCCAAGCGCTTCCGGACTGAACCCTTTGCGGGGAAGGTCGCAGGCGTGAGGCGCTACAAGAGCAGGCAGATGCCGACCTCTTCTGGGTAAGGCCCCGTTTCTCTGCTTGTTTTGTTTTTACAAAGCTCTTTTCCGGTTGCTTTTTTCCAACCCTTTCTTTTTCTCTCTTTCAGCCCCGCGCTCAAGCTCGGCCCCAGGCCTGAGGGCTCTGCCGGATCTGCAAGGACCTCAACTCCTCCCCCGACACCATCGGTGCCGGCATCACCTCTGCCTCCTCCGGGAGGCACTACAAGCCCGGGGCGCGCGGCCCCAACACCGCCGGATCACCCCGCGGAGGAGGACCTTGTCTCCCCTCCCGAGAACACCGGCGCCGCAACATCGGCGCCGGAGGAGAAGGCCGGGCGGGCGGAACCTCTGGTTCCTCCCGTCCTAGAAAAGAAAAAGAAGAAGAAGACCAAGACGTCTTCCCCCTCCAGAGCCGAAGTTTCCGCGCCGGCAAGCTCCAACCCGGGTGACGCGCCTGGCGCTCCCCCTTCTCCCAGGACCACGCCAACGCCACCGCCGGAAACTCCTCGCACCGAGCCAGCCGGTGCCACTCCAACGGCGCCGCCGCCCAAGACCTTGACGCTTTTCAAGGCAACGGCCTTTAGCGCCCCCTCCGGCAGCCAGCAGCCCTTGGCGCTACACGTCGCCCGCGCCGCTAGCGCTACCGGCGAGAAGGCCACCGACCTGCTTGGCCGGATCACCGAGTTCCAGCGCGAAGGCCGGGAGCTGGGGCACTTGCTGCCCTACGTGGAGAAGTGGAACGCCGCGGACATGTCCAAGGCGACCCGCGGCCTGGGCAAGGACCGGCTACCGGCGCCTGACCCTGTTGGTGAGCGGTGCTCAGAAGAGCACTTCATGCGGCTGCGTCGGGCCGTCAAGGAGCTGGACAGCGCGTGGTTCGATGCCACGAATAACATGATGGTAAGTCTCACAAAGCCTGTTCCATTTTTTGATTTATCTTGGTTCCTCTTCTTCTGGCTCTTTTCTATCTTTCCTTGAACTTTCAACTTTATGCCGGTTTCTCTTTTTTGCTGAATCTTGTCTATCCTCCCAGTCCCCAAGTTTCGTGTTGAGAGCGTAGCTCTTAGCGCGAAACTTAATTAGAAACGCGCGAAACCGGCATAGCCAGTCCACGAGTTTCAGGTTAAGATCTTTGCTCTTAGCGCGAAACTTAACTAGAGACACGCGAAACCGACATAGCCAGTCCCCGAGTTTCGGGTTAAGATCTTTGCTCTCAGCTAACATCATTTCCTTGAACAGACCACGGCTGACGCTCGGAAGATCCTTTTTGAGGAGCTTCTTTGGGAGCACCGGGACCTCGCTGAGGCACACAGCAAGTGCCAAGGTAAATCTCTGCGCCTCCGGCATCTTTTACCGGAAAGCTTTCTTTCTCTCAATTCTTAACACTTATGATTTTCTGTTTCAACAGCCATCCCGGAAGCTTCTATTGAGGCCCTCAGGACGCAGCTTACCGCCGCCCAAGGTACAGCTTCCTGTTTTCCAGTTAACTTGCTTTCTCTAGATTGTATCAGTACAACTTTGCTAACACTCTCTTTCTGGGTTCCAGAGGAGAAGGACCAACTTACCCGGCAGCATCAGGAGGATCTGAGCGCCCAGGGAGCCAGCTACAAGGAGCTCAAGGACCAGCTTATCCAGCTTGGTCTTGACCATGCCAAGGCGCTGAAGGCTGCTGAATCCGCTGCGGAGGCCAAGCTGCATGAGGCGCTGGAGGATGCTGGCAATGCCAACGTGGTGTTGCAGGCTGAGCTGGAAGAGGCTGCCAAGGCGCGGAAGGCAGCCGAGGACAAGGCCGCGCGGCTAGAGGCGGAACAGAAGGAGTACGACCTTCTGGTTACGCAGACTGACGCGCTTGCCCTCCGTAAGTTTCTCTTTTTTCTTTTCCGGTTCCTGCTTATAAGCTTATCTGTTCCGGTAGCATGTGCTTAGCTTTTTTTTTCTTTGTCTTGCAGGGCTCTTCCCGGACTCCCAGGCGTTTGCTGTAAAGAAGGTTGGAGAGCACCGGGTGCTACAGGCATACAAGAACCTGGGTGCGCCCTGGGACCCCTATGACCACCTGGTTGCGCCGAACGCGCGGTCTCCCACATGCGCTGCGTGGATCGGAACGTCTCGACATTCCGCAGTTGGCCCAGCTCTACAGGACTCTTTGGCCTGGAGAAGAAGTGCCAGACACCTTCTCCCTCATCGCGACCGCCTGAAGGGTGCCGGCCGAAGGATCCGGGAGTGGCAGTGCTCTGCCCGTGCCGGAAGACTCAGCGCTTCGCGCTGCTCCTGGTACCCGGAGCTGGACCTGGACGCCTTCACCGGCGTGCGCGAAGGGGCTGAAACCGACCTGGACCCGGTCCTCACCGCTAAGCGGCAGGATCGAGCGTACCACATCGCGGAGTACGCTGATATGCGCACCTTCATCCCCCCTCCTGCACGTCAAGGACTATCTGAGCGACGAGGAGGAGGGTGAAGACACTGATGAGGCCGGATCCGGTGACGCGCCTCCAGAGGGTTCTGATGCCAACGACGCTCCTCCCGAAGCCCCTGTTGCCTGAATGTTGCCTGCTATCTGATTGCCTGTGATATGCTTGCCCTGTTCAACTTGGAAACACTGCCCATTAAATTCTACCCCGGTATGCCGGGGTCTATGATGTAAGATAATACTTAATCTCTATTTTGGTTGTGGTACAACAGTTTATGCCGGTACGCTATACCGGTAGTTAATTAACTTATGTTTGCCTTAGCATATTTGCTTGTTGATTTGCTTTTTCTTGCACTGCAATGATTCCGAAATTGTTTCCGCATCCAATTTGATGCATACTTGGCTCTTTTGCTTTGGCTCTGCCTACCTTCTCTGGGCGTTTTTGGCGTATGAGCACAAAGTTTTTTTACCAAGCAAGCACTTTCTTGAACTTAGAAATAACTCGAAATTTTTGCAAAAAACCGGTATAACCGGGGTTAGTCAAATTTTTCCGGATTGTTCTTTCCCGCTCTCCCTCTTCGCAGTTCATGTGCTTATCCCCTACCGGTTTATCTTGCTTGCCATGACGCCGAGTTGCGGACGACAGCAGAGTCGAAGACTCCGGTAGGGTCTAGCACACTACTAAACCGGAAAGAAAAAACGTTCAATAAGCAATCGGTAAACTGAAAAATAAACATGTTACATACAACTTTAGTAAGGGTAGTCCCCGAGACTCATTCGAGGTTCCGACATCTTTTGTTCATAGCAAATAAGGTACAAAAAGGAACTTCTTACACCACAACTTCAAGAGTAGAAAGGACGCAACAGAGCTACATTCCACGGACGCTTGGTCTCCTCTCCGGACCTGTCCGCCTTTCCTTTCTTCCATTCCTGTGCATCAATCAGGTAATAGGCATCATTGTGGAGAGCCTTGCTCACAATGAAAGGTCCTTGCCATGGGGGGAAAGCTTGTGCCGGCCTTCAGTGCGCTGCACTAGGCGTAGCACTAGGTCTCCTTCCCGGAATACCCTCGGGTTAACCTTCCGGCTGTGATAGCGTCTGAGGTTTTGCTGGTAAATGGCTGTTCTTGCCAAAGCTAATTCTCTTGCTTCTTCTAGCAAGTCCACATCGTTTTCTCGGGCCTCCTTTACCTCTTCTTCGGTATAGAGTTGCACCCTTGGTGAATCATGGAGAATGTCGGTTGGTATGACCGCTTCTGCTCCATAAAACATAAAGAATGGAGTGTATCCGGTAGACCGGTTTGGAGTTGTTCTTATACTCCACAGTACGGATGGTAGCTCATCGAGCCAACACCCCGGCGATTTTTCCACCGCATCGATGAGTCTTGGTTTGATACCGGAAAGTACCAAAGCGTTTGTTCTTTCAACTTGGCCATTGCCTTGTGGGTGTGCCACTGAGCACAAATCCAACCGGATATTGTTGTCCTCACAAAATCTTTTGAACTCACCTTGAGCAAAGTTTGTGCCATTGTCAGTGATAATGCTATGTGGGTAGCCATACCGCAAAATTACATCTTTTAAGAACTTCACCGCTGTGCGCCCATCACATTTTGCAATGGGTTTCACCTCTAGCCACTTGGTGAATTTATCCACCATAACCAAGATGTGGGTCATGTTTCCCCTTGCGGTTTTGAATGGGCCAACCATGTCTAGGCACCAAACGGCAAACGGCCAAGTTAGCGGTATGGTCTTTAAACCGGATGCTGGGGTATGGTTTTGCTTGGCGTACCTCTGGCACCCATTGCATTTTCTTACCAGATCCTCCGCATTTTCCAAAGCCATTGGCCAATAGAACCCATGCCGGAACACTTTTGCCACTAGCGCCCTCGACGAAGCGTGATGCCCACATTCTCCTCGGTGAATTTCCTCGAGCATTTCTTTTCCCTCTTCCGGTTCCACACACCTTTGGAGGACACCGGTAACACTTCTCTTGTACACCTCGCCATTGATGATGGTGTAAGCTTTGGACCTCCTCTGGATCCTTCTGGACTCATTTTCGTCAACCGACAAGGTGCCGTTGATCAGGAATTCCTTAATAGGTTTAACCCATGAGGGTGCCTCCCGAACCAGGAACACCGGTATGTCTATGTCCATGCTATCCACCAGCATTGTTTCTTCAGGTATAGACACATCAGTTCCCGAGCTTACCGGAACAGTCCCCGAGCTTACCGGAACAGCCCCCGGGTTTCCTTCGTCGATATCCATTGGTACAACATGTGATTCTGGTACAAAAATTGACTCCGACTCCGGACTCGGTTTGATCGATGGTACTCTTAAGTGTGCCAAGGCTATTCCGGGAGGAATTTCTTGCCTGGACGAGCCCAGCTTGGACAAAGCATCCGCGGCTTCATTTTCTGCACGCGGCACATGGTGAAACTCACACCCTTCGAAGAATCCGGCAATCTTTTGCACGTGAAACCGGTACGAGGCCATGTTGGCATCTTTTGCGTCCCAATCTCCGGAACATTGTTGTACCACAAGATCTGAATCTCCGTAGCAAATGATCCGGTGTGCACCGATTTCTTTTGCGACCTTAAGCCCATGGATCAAAGCCTCGTATTCAGCGACATTGTTTGATGCCCTGAAATGCACTTGTAAAACATACCGGAGATGATCTCCCTTTGGTGAGGTGAGCACCACACGGCACCTAGACCCTCTTTGAGTTTGGATCCATCAAAGTGCATCTTGCAGTATTCTATCTTGTGTTTCGGCGGCTTGTATTGCATCTCCGCCCAATCAACCAAGAAATCAGCTAAAGCTTGTGATTTTATGGCATCTCTTCTTTCATACACCGGTACATATGGTGATATCTGAATCGCCCATTTTGCAATCCTGCCGCTAGCATCTTTGTTGCACATGATATCGGAGATGGGTGCCTCACTCACCACCTTCATGGGATGCTCCTCAAAGTAGTGCTTGAGCTTCGTGGCGGCCATGAACACGCCATAAGTCATTTTCTGGAAGTGTGGGTAGTTTTGCTTTGAGAGGGAGAGCACCTCGCTCAGGTAGTATACCGGCCTCTGGACGGTTTTTCCTTCCTCTTCGCTTTCTACTACCACAACAACACTCACAACCCGGTTAGTTGCTACTATGTATAACAACATGGGCTCTCTTTCCAGTGGCGAAGCCAGCAGTGGGGCTAGCATCGTTTTCAGCTCTTTGAACGCTGCGTCTGCCTGTGAGGTCCAGACGAAAGTATCCGACTTTTTCATTAAGGCATAGAGCGGCAAAGCCTTTTCTCCTAGCCTGCTTATGAACCGGCTTAGCGATGCCAAGCTTCCGGTAAACTTTTGCACATCTTTTAGTTCCCGTGGGACGGTCATTCTTTCTATTGCCCGGATTTTTACCGGATTCACTTCAATTCCCCGGCTTGACACAAGAAAACCGAGCAGCTTACCGGCAGGGACACCGAAGGTGCATTTTGCTGGGTTAAGTTTCATCCGGAACCGTCTTAGGTTATCAAATGTTTGCCGGATATCGTCAATTAGGGTATCTTTTACCTTAGTTTTTATCACAATGTCATCCACATAGACTTGCACATTCTTTCCAATTTGATCAAACAAGAATTTTTGCATACAGCGCTGGTACGTTGCACCAGCGTTGCGCAAGCCAAAAGGCATAGTAACATAGCAATAAGCCCCGTGCGGGGTAATGAACGCAGTTTTTATTTGATCTTCCTTTTTCAGGGGATTTGGTGGAAACCGGAATACGCATCCAGAAAGGACAACAACTCACACCCAGCAGTAGAATCAATCACTTGATCGATCCGGGGCAGAGGGAAAGGATCTCTTGGGCAAGCCTTGTTGAGGTTGGTATAGTCGATGCACATGCGCCACACCTTTGGAGCTTTTGCCTCCAGGTTCTCATCTTTTTTCTTTTCGACCATTACCGGATTGGCTAGCCACTCAGTGTGCGTGACTTCCACAATGAATCCGGCAACCAACAGTTTTGTCACTTCTTCTCCAATAATCTTCCTCCTATCTTCGGCGAACCGGCGCAAAGGTTGTCGCACCGGCTTGGCATCCTTCCGGACGTTTAGAGAGTGCTCAGCCAGCTCCCTCGGAACACCCACCAAGTCATCAGTAGACCAGGCAACGATATTCCGATTCTCACGGAGGAAGCTGACGAGCGCGCTTTCCTATGCTTGATCGAGGCCGGCACCGATACGAACGGTGCGCTTTGGGTAAGCCGGATCCAGCACAATGTCCTTTGTTTCATTCGTCGGCTTGAACGCCGGTGAGCCCAAGTTTCCACTCATTGCCGCTAAGCTCAACGGTGAGGACTGAGCCAGCGCAACTGCAGTTTGCATCCTTCTTTTTTCCTCTGCGACCACCAGCGATTCCGCTAGGTTTGATCCGGCAGATGCTGTTTCCAGTGAGACTTTGTAGTTTCCCACCACAGTTAAGGTTCCACGAGGTGCCGGCATCTTCATCTTGAGGTAAGCTGTGTGGGTCGAGGCCATGAAGGCTGCCAATGCTGGTCTCCCCAACAGTGCATGGTACGGGCTATCTAGGTCCACCACCTTGAACTCAATGTTTTCAACCCGGCAATTGTCACGTCCTCCAAACGATACGTCCACCCGAACTTTTCCTACCGGTGCGCAAGACAAACCCGGAACGATTCCGTGGAACATTGTATGAGTTGGCTGAAGCATGTTTTCTGTTATGCCTAGCGTATGCATGGTGTGCCGGTACATTATGTTTATGCTGCTCCCATTGTCTATCAACACTTTGCTGAATTTGACGCGAGTCTTTGGCCCTTTCATGATTGGGTCCACCACGAGAGCGTAACCTCCCGGATTCGGCATGATTTTGGGGTGATCCTTGAACGACCAAGTGATTTCCTGATCTGACCACAGCATGTACTTTGGTACTGCCGGCATCACCGCGTTCACTTCCATGGAACAGCTATGTAGGCTTTGCCTGTCTGTCGGCTCAGTGACGAACACGGCACAGCACACGTCTGGATCCGCATAAACATTCCGGCCCAAAGGTGCCGGTGGAGGTGGTTGGCCGTGGCCCTCTCCCACCTGATTGACTTGCTGATACTGCTGCCGTTTTGGCGAGGCTGTACCGTAACGCATTTGCTCCAAAGTGGTGGTGGCGGTGGTAGTTGTTGCCGCAGCATATCTTGCGATGGTGGCAATATTGTGGAGCACCCTTGTGCTTGCGCATCTTTTGCTGCTCCCTTGAGCATCAAGTACTTGGTCCAAGAACAATCCTTCGTCAGGTGGTTTGACGGGTGAGTCGGGTTCGGCGTGTGCCACCGGCAAGGTTGATCCATGGCGGCTTCCATGGTGTATTTTATGGGTTCTTGCCAATTCTTTTTCTGGCCCCAGGGTTTCTTTTCGACCCATTGCTTCTTAGGACCCGCCCATGGCTGCGATCCGGTTTTCTGCCTCTGGCTGCCACTGGCATAAGAGTTTTCTTGCACAGCAGCAACTTGCTGCGGAGCGTACCTTCGATCCGGGAAATCTTCCCTTCTTTTGTTGTTCCGGTTGTCCCGTTATTGTTCCTGGCGCTGCTGAGGCGGGTTTGACTGTTCCGGCTCAGCTTGCACCGCCGGTTGCATTGGGTCTCCCAACGCATAGTTATCCGCCACATGTATCATCTCCGCCAAAGTTGTTGGCATGTTTCGCTGCAGCTTTTGCCACAAAGGCCGGCGAACCTCGCCGGCATCCCTGGCTAAATCAAGCAATGGCTTGTGCTTCTATCACTCCTTCACAAGAGTTTCTAATGGAGTTCCACCGGGTCAGGTAATCCCGGTCTGTTTCCTGCGGGCGCTGTACGCACAAAGCGAAGGCCTGTTGGGCCTTCGGTAGGTGCTACTGAAGTTACTCACAAAGGCTTCCTCAAAGTCCAACCAGCCATTTATGCTTCATGCCGGCAAGTTGTTCAACCAGATTCTTGCCGGTCCCACTAAAAACGTTGGCACAATTCTCACGGCCCAACGCCGGTTTCCTCCTCCGGCTACACATCCTCCGCCGCCAGCGACGTATACCGCGGTCACATAATCCGCGAGCCAATCTTCCGGCTTAGTGGTGCCATCATAAGTTTTGGTGTCACGGGGCAACTGGGAGTTGCGAACCGGTGGTTGCTCTTTCATGCTCCTTGGGCCAAAACACTTTGGACCCGGAGGACCCTCTGCCTCTATCATTTCGACAGGTACACTCTATCCAGACGGTGCCTCGCATCCCGTTCGGCAGGTGTCTTTCTCCCACGCGCTCTCCCAAGGATTTCGGTAAGCGGTGAATCTTGTCGAGTCAGCTTCATCGTAGCGTTCCGGTGCGGCCCTTGCCTGCCGCACCTTGGTGGAGGCATCTCCTCCTCATCATACGCTGCCCTTGCAGCTTGATAGTTTTGCCCGGTTTCATATCTACCGGCATGATTGTTTCCGGCATAGCCTCCTTTGGTGTAGCCTCGATCTGCCCCTTGGCTTTTTCTACCGGCATCGTGTTGCCCGGCTTGTTGTTTTCCGGCAAGAACCGGATCGTACACAGTCATCTGCTGTGCGTTCATCTCCTTTTCCTCCTTCTGTCCGGATGGGGGGACGAAGCCTGCCCGTGGGACTTGCTTCCGGCATTCTTTGTTGAACGCGCGGATTTTGAGGCCGCAGCCTTGTTCAGCTTAGCCTGCTCAGCATTGCTGCTCGATAGTTTCCAGCAGCTCTCTAACACGCTCTTGCTGTTTTGCCAAAGCATCTCCGGAAAGCGATTCACATAGCTCTACTGCAGCTTTAGCAGCTTTTATAGTTTTATCCGGGCTACTGTACTTAGGTTTTTCCACAATGCTAACAGATGCAGAGGTACTTTTGCCGGCAAGAACTTCCTTGCGCAAATCCTGATCTAGATTACGAGCTTTAAGCCGGTTCTCCGGTATCCTAGCAGCATGAGCGCTAACAGAAGCAAAGCCATGGGCAGAGTTGTACTCACGTAGGGTTAGGTTCAGCTCGCGCTGCGCCCGGACGATGTCGGCGCCGTTCGCGAGCAGCTTCGAGTTGTGCCTCCAGCTCCGCCGAGCCGCTGTCGGGTCGATGTTCGCGCGATGGGCGTTGCCGCACGTTCATCGCCGCTTGGAGTGGTGTTTCCGGTGGTGCGGAAGATGCTCCCGCAGCGCCACATCGCGCTCCGCGGTGGCTTGGCCGCACGGGTCGGCCGCACGACCAGCACCTTCATCCGCAGCCTCCTTGCCTGCACCAACCATGCCGGTCATCATTACCTCGACACGCCGGCGGCGCGGCCAGACAGAGCCATCTTGGCGGGTCCGGTGCCACCAGCACCGGCGAGAGGCGCTGGCGCAGGGACGGTGCCGAAGTAGACGCGGTGGCTGCCGAACTCGATGATGCGGCCGTTCTTGGGGAAGATGCCGCCGTTGGCGAAGCAGCCCGCGTTGTCGTTGATGAAGTCCATGGAGTAGAGGCGCTGGACGAGCGCAGACACCGTCCGCTCGCCGGCGACCTCGAGGATGCCCGCCCGAATATGAACTCCTGCAAGCGCCACTTCATGCCCCACGGTGGGCGCCAACTGTCGTGAACAGACAGATGCCATAGGATGGCTTAAGTTGGGGCCGAATGGACGCTAGAGGATTTGGGGGAGGGTTTGTGATTAGATGGGATGAACTTCCGGATGGTTTCCTCAAGAACTTAGCCAAGGCTAGAGGTTGAAGAAGAAAGACATAAGGAAGAACTCGCTCTAGATCATCTTCTTTATTGATCTCCACAGGTTACAAGTTTGTGCTTACAGGATTTCTCTCTCTGCTTCTCGCTCCCGAGTACGGGTGTCTCCTTATATAGGGGAGAGGGTGGCTTACAGGGGAAGAAACCCTAATGGCATCTTTGACTAGACAAACTACTTTACAAAGTTACTTTAATCATAGATGACACCGGGGTCTTCTTTAATCAGGGAGGCTGACGTCCTCCGGCTTCTTTCATCGTCATCCTCCTCTTTATCGTCAGGCCTTCGTTTAAAGCTACTTTGCTTAGCTCATCTTTGTCCTCTAGCTCTGGAGAGAATCTTTGACCAGTCCTGCCGACATGCTCTTCTTTCCGGTATCCCGGTGTCTTCTTTACCCGGTTCCGGTATACCCCTCTTGGGGATACCGGCTTAGCTTTACTTAGCCAAACTCTTATCTTTGTGCTCTGGTATGAACATTAAACCGGTATCTTGATGGCTTAAACCATCCGATTTGGCATGCCTTTGGCATACCGGGGGTCATCCCCCCAACACATGCATCACATGTAAAACTCTTCACATTCAACAAACATTGATTTGAAACAACAAGATGAGACATCGCACTAGAACACATGGACCACTAGAACACATGGACCACTGCATAAAAACAAAGGGATAAACCTTCCCCCTACTCTCAGATGCAACAAACATCGCTCTGAACCAACAAACTAAGAACAACAAGAAGTTTGAAACCATATAGAACAGATCAACAAGGTTTACACCACAACTAGTACGCAGGAGATATAACATATATATAGATAGGGTCCAGGCTAGTAGATCTCATAAATCTTTTATGCACCAACACAAATTATTGTACCCAAATTGTAGTGGAAATAGCAACATGCTTGAGTAACCCACAACCTTGTTTAACATTGCTTTACACATGTAATTCCTTCGGAAATTGAGGTGGGCATTTGGGGTTGCAGGTTGGGCAATTTGCCTGGCACTCCTTTAAGGTATGCCAACAAGGAACACCAGGAAGAATGAGGCAGCAGATGCAACCCACGTCATGTTTGGTCTCGCAATCTATAGGGATGCAAAATTTTAGGCTAATCTTGCTCCCATCTGGTGACGAGTCGAGGGTAGTCGCATTAGCACTCGTGTTGGTGCCACTGTCTTGGTAGCTTCTGATGGCCTCGAGATGACCTATTCCATGCAACGTTCTATGTTTGTTAGTCTACAAAGCGGCAAAAATTTCTGCAAGACAACATAACTACTTAGCTGCAAGAGCAGTATAGGATAACACTTACACTGTCCAACCACTAGGAGTGAACCGATGAAAGCGATGGTGATTGCGCACGCCTGCCATCCCCTCTTCATATGTTTTTGTCCACGTACAATGAACTAGAACCGTGCATATGGCGGTATGAGACTCGGACTACAAAGTGAGGCAAGCGATATGAACAAAAGTGCACCCCCTTTCCCCTCGGTATTTATAGTGGAATATATCGTAGCTAACAAATAAATCACATTCCATATATACAGGGCCCAATGTTGGGATATTGTTGTGATTACCATTCGGAGATCTCACAGTTATGGTAGTCCATAAGTATATATTTTCCAATGATTTCTTATAAGATACGTCCTCATTTTCTTTGAGGAATGTTCCTAAATTATGCATGCATTCAAATCAGCAAGATTTTACATATGCTATCATATCATCACGAGATGGAAAAATAAAGTTTGTGTGTGTGTGTTTCGTATGGGTAATATATACTGTGACGCTAATTAATTTCAAATCACATGCGTGTTTGCAAAGTCTTGGCAGCCATGTTGGATGATGGCTAATGGAAAGGACTTAAATTTCTAAAAGACTTCCCAGCATCGAGTGCGACAACTCTGGCGTGCACAGTATATATTACCCATTTTTTGCTTCCAGCTTAGCACTGTAGAGAATCTTTGCATGTTAGCTTTGTTGAATATAAATACGCTGCACTAGACAATTGAACCAAAAAGTTCGAACTGATGGAAAAAGACTAGGAGTGTACTTATATTCAACACTCCCCCTTCTCCCCCTTTCACCTCGGTATTTATAGCGGAATATATCGTAGCTAAGAAATGAATCACATTCCATATATACAGGGCCCAACGTTGGGATATTCTTGTGATTAAATACCATTCGGAGATCTCACACTTATGGTAGTGCATAAGTATATATTTTCCAATGATTTCTTATAAGATACGTCCTCATTTTCCTTGAGGAATGTTCCTAAATTATGCATGCATTCAAATCAGCAAGACTTTAAATATGCTATCATTTCATCACGAGAGAGAGAAATAAAGTGTGTGTGTGTTCGTATGGGTAATATATACTGTGATGCTAATTAGTTTCAAATCACATACGTGCTTGCAAAGTCTTGGCAGCCATGTTGGGTGATGGCTAATGGAAAGGACTTAAAATTCTAACAGACTTCCCAACATCGAGTGCGACAACTCTAGCGTGCACACCATAGCGTCTACTCATACACTATACGCTGCTCTAGCCAATTGAACCAAAAAATTCGAACTGATGGAAAAAAGACTAGGAGTGTACTTATATTTAACACTCCCCCTCCCTCCCCCTGTTTATGCTATTTTGAGACTACTTGGCTCTGATACCATTAAAGATTGCTGCACTAGCCAGTTGAACCAAAAGTTCAAACTGATGGTAAGAGACTAGGCAGTGTATTTATATTCAACACTTCCCCTCACGTTTATGCTATTTTAGTCTTTAGCGTGGGTTCGGTGCGGGTCACATAATTTTTTCTTTTATTTTTAAAACTGCGTGAGCAGGGTCTTGTACTTGAGATCTCTTGGCTCTGATACCATGAAAGATTGTTGTCTACACTAGGTTCCATTTATCGATACAAGTCTCGTCTCGTAGCTAAAATTTTAAGCAACAACATGGTATTGATTATGAGGATACATTCAGTCCAATTGTAAAGATAGCAACAATTCGTCTTGTTTTGGATATTTATGTATCAAGAGGATGGAGTTTGCAATAGTTAGATGCCAAGAACGCGTTTCTCCATGGCATTATAGAAGAGAAGGTTTATATGCGACATCCACCTAGCTATGAAGATACAAGGCACATGAATTATGTGTGTAAACTAGACAAGGAACTTTATGGGTTGGAACAAGCTCCTCGTGCATGGTATTTCTGGTTGAGTTCCCAATTGCTTCGATAAGATTTCATTGCCTCCAAGTTGGACACCTCGTTATTCATCTACCATAAGAAAAATGTTACCATGTTCATGCTTATATATGTTGATGATATCATAGTGGCTAGCTCATCTCAAGCTGCAACTAATAAAATGCTCAAGGATCTTGGTAAAGAATTTGCTCTCAAGGATCTTGGTGATCTTCATTATTTCATGGGTCTTGAAGTTCATAAAGTACATGATTGTATTGTTCTCAATCAAGCGAAATATGCTCAAGATATTCTTGCTCGTGTTGGGATGACTCATTGCTCCGGATCACCCACACCTCTTTCGTCTTCTGAGAAGATAACTGCAAGGGAGGGAGATATGTTCGGTCCCGAGGATAGCACCAAATACAGAAGCATGGTAGGTGTGTTGCAGTATCTTACCCTCACTAGACCTGGTATTTATTATGCAGTCAATAAAGTGTGTCAGTGTTTGCATGCTCCTACTACTATTTATTGGATTGCTGCAAAACAGATTCTGGGATATGTCAAGCATACCATGAGTTTTGGGTTGACCTTTGTCAAGTCACATTCTACATTAGTGAGTGCTTTTTCTGAATCTGACTGGGCTGGTTGTGTAGATGATCGACGATCAACCGGAGGTTTTGCTGTGTTTTTAGGACCAAATCCCATTTCTTGGAGTGCCAAGAAACAAGCTAGTGTCTCCGGATCGAGTACTGAAGTAGAATACAAATTAGTAGCAAATGCCATAGCTGATGTGATTTGGGTACAATCATTACTTGAGGAACTTGGAGTCGAGTTAAATCAACTACCGTGTTTATGGTGTGACAACTTAGGGGCGACATATCTCTCAGCAAATTCAGTCTTTTATGCAAGAGCCAAACATATTGGGATAGATTTTCACTTTGTTAGAGAACAAGTTTTGAAGAAACAACTGGAGATTCGATTTATTCCTTCAAAGAATCAAGTTACTGATGGTTTTACAAAGCCACTATCTCTAAGAAATTTTTTTAGGAGTTTAGATTTAATCTCAACTTGAGAAAGTTGTGATTAAGGTAGGGTGTTAGAGATAGAGTTAGAGTATATCTGCTCAATGGACGTATGTGTCCCTATCTCTTCTCATAGCCCCTATGTATTCTCTTCTGTATCTCTATATAAGGAAACACATGATCAAGGGGATCGGGCATCCGAGTAGAACCCTCTCTACCTGATCTTTTACAAGCCTACCTCTCTCATCACCATAGATAGATTAATTTGTAGTGTTGGATTTGAAAGAGTCATAACTATTGAAATATATATCAAATTAACAATTCATTTGAATATGTGAATGTCCTTCAATGATATCTTTTGAAAAATATTAAAAAGTGTTCATTTCAACAAAATTCAAAATTTTAAAACACATTAAAACATGATGATACACAACAAATCACGAAAAAATGAGATTCAAAAAATTGTCCAAATTGAAAAATAAGACAAATGAAAAATATTTTCCAACTCTGAGGTACCAAGTTCAAAAAGAGTGAAAACTAATTGTTTGACAGGAAAATTTCATTAGTTTCACCAAGTTTCAAAATTCAAAATTTGATTTCTGTAGGGCATTCAAACATGATGCTACATGATAAAACTCCCAAAATTTTCACCAAGTTTTATTAAGTTTCAAAAGTGGATTTTTAAAAGTTGTCAAAAATTACTTAATACTAGACGTGTATGCGCGCTTTGCCGCGTCGCCTTCATGATGTTCTAGAACAACATGGTCGATGCGGTATAAGTACTATATGTTTATCTAAAAAGGTAGGCAGTGCAGTTCATTCGGGAGAGGTGTTTGCGAGGCATCCAGGAACTTGGTGGTAGGGGGCATAGACTCGTACTGCAAGCCACAGCCACAAAACCAAGTACAAAAATCTTGGTGCCAGAAGAAGCGAAGTTGCAACAGCAATACCTGGTGCCAGAAGAAGCGAAGCCACAGAACCAAGTACATGAACTTGGTGCCAGAAGAAACAAAGTTGCAATAGCAATGCGACACAATGCCACAATCTCTTAGGAAGAAACAACGAAATGAAACCTGGTACACCCCACAAGAAATTTCCGTCCACCGAAAGTTGTTTCTTAGAGTACATTATAAATGATGACTTAGAGCTACATTGTCACTTGCACGCATATGGAAGAAGATATCTAGTGGAAAAACACCTGTCACTACGGGAATCTTTATAAGGTGCCGACGGACAGATCCTGTGTCGAAGGCAAAATATCGGGGCCGTCGGCACAGGTCGCCTCGACGCCTGCCCACAGAGTCAGCCATTAGCACAACTTCGCCGTCGGCACATCGGCAGTTATGCCGACGACAACCATCGGTAGAGCTTAGCCGTCGGCAAAGCCCTCATATGTGCCGAGGGAGGCCATCGGCACAGTCTCTGGCCGTCGGCATAGTCTCTACCTGGTGGGGACACCGGCACCGCCGTGACGGAGGAGAAACGGCGCTAACCCGTGTCGACGGCACGGCCGTCGGCACAGTTCATGTATATGTGCCGACGGCAGTGCCATCGGTACAGCTTTCCCGCCAATTTCTCCCGCTACCCGCCATGATTTCCCGCCATTTTTCTCGCGCTTATTCTCTCCCGCCAATTATTCCTGCCGGTTCAGCCCCTCGCCGCCCTATATATAGCCATGTCTTCTCCTCCAACACCACCAGCAGCACTTTTCTCCTCCAACACCACCGGCAGCACTTCTCTCCTCTAGCACCCACCACAGAATCTTCTGAACTCCGCTGTTCGTTGAGATGGCTCCATGCACAGTTGCACACCTTCTCATTTTTTGTCTTTTTCTTTTTTATCTCTTAAATTATATAATATTTTGATTAGATTTTTTGCAAGTCACTCAAAAAACAAATAGAGTGGAGGAAAATATTTAGGATTTTTTGTGCAAATTTAAATTTTAAATTATTTAAAATTCAAAATAAATTCTTGAAATGCATAATAATGACATAAAAATTCCAAAATATTTTTCCCACATTCCAATTGTTATGTTTAATTGATCTGCAAATTGTTGAGTTCAAACAATGTGTGGTGTGAGAGATACAAAAATGAGAATTTATTTGAGAGGAGAACAAAAAGAAATTGCACGGATCTTGATGCAGTATACACGGTTTGGATACGGGTGCTCACAAAGCACCTGCTCTGATAGTCCACTCTCGGCCCATAGGGAAATGATATAACAAGCATCGCCCAGAAACAACAAACTGAGAGCAGCCAAGGTCTGAAACGACACAGAACTGATCTTACAAATTTATTTAGCATTAAGCCATCAACACAGATTACTGAACTCAAATTCTACCGAACAACTGTTATTACACACTCGAGCAACACACAATCCAACATTCCTTCATATCAGACGTGTAATTCCTTCACAGATTGAGACGGGCAGTTGGGGTTGCAAGTTCGGCAGTTCGCTTGGCACTCCTTCATGGTATGCCAACAAGGAACACCAGGCATCACGAGGCAACAAACGCAGTCGTCGTTCCAGGCTTTGCCCTTCGTTTTGCAGTCCCTAGGGGCACAGAGTTTCAGGTTAAACCTTGCTCGTCTGATGACAAGTCCATGGTGGTCAATTTAGCACTCGTGTTGGCGCTGCCATCTCGGTAGGTTCCCATGGCCTGGAGACGACCTATATATTGCGTGCAACGTTTTGCGTTTGTTAGTTCAGAACTACTCCGTAATACACAGGCCCATATGGATGTCATATAAAAAGCAGCAAGAGTTTGTGCAAGACAACGAATTGAACTAGCTGCGAGCGTACAAATACGATATTGGGTAGGTGTGCTTACACTGTCCAACAGCGGCCAGGCATCCAAAGAACAGGACAGTAATCACGTAGGCGCAGCTGATCCCCTTCATGCTTGGTCTTCGCCAGAGCGAAACGGCAGTCTAGATCGAGCTCGATCGGTCGCCTCTGTTGAGAAGCAACTAGAGTAGCTCGACGACAGTTTGTAAAAGATCAAGGCAGAAGCGTGAAACCAGTGAAGCTGAGGTGTCATACCGGTATCTTGGGAGATATAGGCCTGGATGTCATGGGCCACGGGCCTGGTGGTCTTGGGCTGGCAGTACCGGTGGATGCCAACAAAAGGAGAAGCACACCTGTAGGAAGACAAGGAAGAAAAGAACGGAAGTCGGGTTGCTCCCTTTTCCTCTCTCTAGTCCCCTACCTCTCCGGTGGCCGCTCTCCACAAGCGGCATTATCCTCCTCCTCACGCTCCG
Source organism: Lolium multiflorum (assembly GCA_030979885.1). Lineage (NCBI taxonomy): Eukaryota > Viridiplantae > Streptophyta > Magnoliopsida > Poales > Poaceae > Lolium > Lolium multiflorum. The sequence goes on from CM061747.1 coordinate 244,023,296, forward strand.
GCGACCTCCGGCAGCAACGGGGCATTACACTTGGTATCAGATTCGGCGATCCTTGGCCCGGTTTGCGCTACGATTTGTTCGTCACGGATCTTGAGTAGTAATTCCGCGACCGGGTCGTGCTTGGGGAGATTTCGATTTCGATTGATTTCTTCCTAAGTGCAGTAAATCCTCGTTTCGGTTGCTCGATTCGCGGCAGAACACCATGGCGCCCGCGAAGCCTTCGGTGCAGAACCAGTACGTGCTGGACGCGATGGGGGAAGCGGCGGAGGAGACAAGTGCTACGCTCGCGCGGCTCCAATCAAGTCTCGATCTCTTGCGCGGCGTGGTCGCGGGGGTCAACACCGCGCAACAGCAGATGAGGCGCAGTTAGAGCACCAGGCGACGGCGATTGATGCGACCTCCACCAAGCACGACGATACGGCGCGTATCCTGCAAGCACTACTCATCAAACTGAACCTAGTCGAGCAAGGCACGACGAATCGTCCACCTCCAAGTGCGGCAGAGCCGGATCCAGGCGCCGTCTTCACCACGGGACGGTCGACCACCCAGCCGTCCTCACCACACTGGGTGGGGGACACGGCGGGCACGACATCTAGCGGCGCAGCCCACAGCAAGGGACCAGCATTTTATCCTGGTGGCGCTGGATTTCTGGGCAGCAGTGCGGCGGGTGGAGCTGGCTGCGGTGGATTTGGAGGCGCTGGTGGAGATGGCTTGGGTGGCGCAAGTGGCGGCGGACTGGGCGGAGCAGGCGGCGGTAGACACGATCAGGTCGCTGGTGCTGGTGCCCCGCACGCAGATGACATCCTCGGTCCTTCCATGCCCACAAGGTGTTCGACGTTTGGACCCACCACCGCAGCAACCATGCTGTTGTCCGTGCAGGGATGCGTACCGGAGGCTACCAATTCTTCGTGGCCCCCAATCGTCTCGGTGAATAGGGTCGTGGCTGCTGCTGCTCTACAAGCGGACGAGTTCCTCTCTTACGCCACGCCCACAAGCTGTTCGACAGTTGGCTCGGCTGTCAGCGTCGGCAGCACCCATGGCGTGGTGGCGCTTCCGACCAGTGACATAACGCATCTTCCTACGAGGACCTTGACTGGTTTGGGGAACATCACTTCGGAAGGTGTGGGTGGGAATGATCCTGCTGCACGCACTCTGGGAATCGACGCCAACATGTCTTTTGAGGTGCTGACCTGTGTTGGAGGTTTCTCCCTATTTCACGAGTTTGAGCAGAATTCTGCAGATGAGGTGTTCAATGGTAGTCATCCCAAGGATGTGTTGTGGTATGAAGAGTTTGCGGACTGCATCATCACTCACATTGGCAGCTCCTCTCTGTTCCTAGAGCTAAGTAGAGGAACTAACCAAGAGCTTCAGGGTCAGGTGGATCTCAATCCTGGATTAGGGGTTCCACGTGTTTCTTGTGGCACAATGATAGTCAAACTGGCGAAACTGCAATGTGTCAATAATCAGTGCATTCACAGGTTTGGGCATACAAGGTTAGAGCTGGCTGGCAACTTTGATTTAGTGTTGAACTGTACCATCTTACGGTTAATAGAGGAGATGGACAGGTCAAGTAGCCTTTGGGATCCTGGAGGTTCAATTTTTGCATGCTCAGCACTGAATAGCCTAACCTTTGCTGGACACACCAGGGTTTATTTCATGAATAGCCTGCTAATTGATTCAATTTTCTGGGAGGACACCATGCTAGTATTTCTGGAAATTGAGTGCTACATGCAATGGGATCCTGGAATACATCATCTTGGCGATTGCAGTGCATTTTGGAAGTGTGACCTTGCTGTGACGGTTGCTATAGGGATCAATACTTGTGAACTCTCTTTTGAATGGCAGTGGCACCTTGCTCGTCTGTACTTCCAGGACAAGTTGTATTGCATTGCTGATGGTTGGAGGATGCAGATGTGTTTTCCAGGCAAACTCGATATTGCAACCTTCCTTGTTTCCAATCAGACAAGCGAGAGGTTAACTTTTGTTCCAGAGCGATTCATAGACTGGCCTTATGTGCAACATTATGTTTCTTATAAAGAATGGCATGTGTGTGAGGATTCAGGAGCCGAAGCAGTGGCCATGGATCCATACAGTACAACTTGGAGGATGCCACTAAATTTATTGTTGGCTGCTGTAGGTGACTCTCTTCTACTTTCTCAAATGCGTGGTCCACATTTTGAGTTATCTTGGAACCCAGCAGTGCATTTGGTGACACTGGAGCTTCTTACAACTTCTACCAATGTACACTTGCGGGAGATTATCATGATTGCACTGCAGTGGCCGTTTACCATAAAATACATGAGTTTATTGGTGCACCTCCAAGGCGACCTTGGCCTTGTTTCAGATGAATTTCCTCTACAACTACGAATGACACAGAGCTTAATTCAGGATGGTTTGCAAGCGCACAGCTCCAGGTTCTCTTACTGCTTCACATGGGGACAGGAAAATGAGATTACAAACAGCGACAACTGCTTGATTGTCATATGGAGCAAAAAATTTGTGTGCCTATGTTGAGCTCCAAGTTTTGGAACCTACACGCCATTGCTTGGGGGCAAGCAATGTTTTTTGGGGGCGGTATTGTCATACCCGGTATCTTGGGAGATATAGGTCTGGATGTCATGGGCCACGGGCCTGGTGGTCTTGGGCTGGCAGTACTGGTGGATGCCAACAAAAGGAGAAGCACACCTGTAGGAAGACAGGGAAGAAAAGAACTGAAGTCGGATTGCTCCCTTTTCCTCTCTCTCGTCCCCTACCTCTCCGGTGGCCGCTCTCCACAAGCGGCATTATCCTCCTCCTCACGCTCCGGCGACCTCTGGCAGCAACGGGGCATTACATGAGGGAGGAATGAAATGGCGAGGAGAGAGGGGATTCAGGAGAGATTAGAGGAAATGGGCACATGGCCAGCCGTGAGCAGCACCTTATTTCACTGGAATAGCCCGGCAAGATTGATGAGAGGGAAAGGGTAGGGTCTCTACCGTAGAGAGCAGCATAAGAGGAGAAATAGGAAAGTGACGTGGACCGTGGATTTGGGCTCCGTGCTAGCTCACTCTACTAACAAAATGAGAGCATTATTGCAGTCGAAATTTGGAACAACAAATCCGATAAGTTTGTAAATAAAAACTTGAGTTTACTAATAAAAGGGTCCAACCTTGAACCAATCAAAATGGTGTTAATTGGATAGACGCCACTACAATTTCTAGCTATTTGGGAAATGCCACTACAACATCACAGCGGGGTAAAAAATAAATCCCCGCCCGCCACTAGCATCTTCAACTTACAAAAGACAACAAGGGTTCCAAAGAAAAAATCAAGTTGCTAAAAAGATCAGGATCAAAAATAATTAACGAAAGAAAAACATTTATTTTACATAGAGACTGACATATGAGATCCATTTTCAGCAGCGTCCTCAACCATCACAAGGCGGTAGGAGAGGGAAAAAAAACTCAACTAGCCAGAAATCAAGGGTAAAAAATAAATCAAAGAAAAGAAACGTTTATTATTTAAGAAAGCTGACATCGGAGATCCATCAGCCAGTAACGTCCCTCAAAGTTATAACAAGGTAAATTAAACAAAATGGATCGAAAAAAGGCAAGCAGCCATAATATCAAAAATAGAAAAAAAATCGAAGATATCACAAGTTTCTTAAGGTTGACACCAGGGACCCATCAACCAGCAGCGTTCCTGATCTGGGCGCCCCTATCTGGCGTCCCTCGGCGTTTAGACTCTGGAGCAGCGTCCCTCACTTTTCTTATAACTCTCTCATAGTCTATTACTTTCTTCCCCAACGCCCAGCTCCCCAAATCCCAAACTGAAATTCCCTATTGCAACGAAATCCCCCGCCTTTGCTCCACAATGTGAGCGAGACCAGGCGGAGGTGTAGAGGTGGGGCCAAGATCACCGGGAGCAAACCGTTGTCTCGTGCTCTCTCGTGACCGTGAGCCAGAGGCGACATGGGGACTAGGCGGCAGGTTATGCCTGGTTGCAACAGGGGCGGCCTAAGTGTCGATGGCAAAGGTTGGGCGGAGGTCACTGGAGAGGCGTCACAAGCTCAAATTGCGAAGGTCGAGCCTCTGCAACTGTGGCATCCTATCCCTGGCAGCGCCCATGCGCCAACAAAATGGGTACCGATGCTAGCCGAAATCGGGCGGCAATAGAGGAGGTGATTGGGAGGAAGAAGAGTGTGGGCCCAACGTCTACTACGAGGTGATTGGGAGGTAGAAGAGCATGCATTATAGAAGAAGTAAATCCTCAGAACTAATGGAACATACTACTAATTCAGTACGAAAACAAGGATAATATTTGTACAGATTTACACGCATGAGAACAAGAAGCTAGGATGAAGTCAAACGAAGCCACCATTTGACAATAAGATGGCATGCCTAATTACCCTTTTGCAACTATCTGCAATTCTAACTCTGGAATAAAAATGCATACACTTCTCCAAAGTTGATGCCGACGGAGGAAAAATGGGTAACCTGCGACAAAGACAAAAACGACCAAGACGAAGGAGAGGACCAAGAGCGTGACATGTCGCGTGCCACACTAGCCATCGGCACACACTAATCTTATATAGTTTTGCCAACACCTCGTCACTTTTTTTATAACTCTCTCGTAGTCTATTACTTTCTTCCCCAACGCCTAGCTCCCCAAATCCTAAACTGAAATTCCCTGCTGCGACAAAATCCCCCGCCTTTGCTCCATGGTGTGAGCGAGACGGGGCTGACGTGTAGAGGTGGTAGTGCCAAGTTCACTGGGACCAAACCGCCGTCGGATGCTCTCTCGTGACCGTAAGCCGGCGGCGACATGGGGACTAGGCGGCAGGTTCTGCTTGGTTGCAACGGCAGCGGCGCAAGTGTCGATGTTGAAGGTTGGCCGAAGGCCACTGGGAGGCTGTCACAAGCTCCAATTGCGAAGGTTGAGCCTTTGCAACTACGCCATCCTATCCCTGGCTGCGCCCATGCGCCAACAAAGTGGGTACCGATGCTAGCCGACAAGCTAATCGGACGGCAATAAAGGAGGTGATTGGGAGGAAGAAGAGTGTGGGCCCAATGTTTACTACAAGGTGATTGGGAGGAAGAAGAGCATGCGTTATAGAAGAAGTAAATCCTCAAAACTTGGTTTATCGGGAACGTCAAGCTACAGATCCTCGTGGCGAATGAGCTCATCTTGCGGCTCGATGGGGCTATGGAGAGCCGACCCCTTTCTCAGGGTGAGCGCGGGTGCGGGAGCTCCTTAAGCGCAAGTTGTTGGGCCTGGCTTCTCTTGAGAGGACGATTGCGCGCGAACGTTCCCTTGTTACGTGGTTGAGTGAAGGTGACGCCTGCACCAAGTTCTTCCACCTCCACGCCAATCACAGGCGTCGGAAGAACTTCATTGCCCACCTCAAGGTGGATGCGGCCTTGTTAGCCGGCCAAGAGGAGAAGGGCAAGGCGGTGGACTCCTTCTTTGAGCATCTTCTTGGCTCTTGTCCGAATCGCGGATTCTCTGTTGACTTGGACTTCTTGGGTATGCCTGACCATGGCTTGTCCGAGCTCGAGAGCCCTTCTCCGTGGAGGAAGTGTGGAATGTTGTCAAGGCGCAGGAGTTGGACAAGGCGCCTGGGCCCGATGGGTTTACTGGCAGATTCTATGTCGCCTGCTGGGAGATCATCAAGGACGACGTGATGGACGCCTTTCATACCATGTGGAATGGGCACTGCCGTGGCCTCCATGTGGCCAACCAGGCCCTCATCTCGCTCCTTCCCAAGCATGCGGATGCCGTGGAGGTGAAGGACTTCCGGCCCATCAGTCTGATCCATAGTATGGCGAAGCTCATTGCCAAGGTGCTCTCTTCCCGCCTTGCGCCGCTTATGGGGCAAATCATCGGGTCCTACCAGAGCGCCTTCATCCGTGGGTGTTGCCTTCATGACAACTTCCAGTTCGTGTAGTCCACGGTTAGGAGGCTGAATGCGCTCAAGGTCCCGGCGATCATGTTGAAGCTTGATATCACCAAAGCTTTCGACACCGTGGACTGGTCATTCCTCCTTGAGGTTCTGACCAAGTTGGGCTTTGGCCCTAAGTGGATCTCAATGGTGGTGGGACTGCTCAGCACTGCCTCTACCAGGGTCTTGGTGAATGGTGTGGCGGGGGACCTTATTTACAACAGATGTGGGCTACGGCAGGGGGATCCTCTCTCCCCTCTGCTCTTCGACTCAGTCATGGAGGTTTTGTACCTCATGCTCTAGAAGGCTGCTGTGGAGGGATTGCTCTCCGACTTGGCTCCACGTGGCCTCCGGCAGCGCACCTCCATGTACGACGATGACGTGGTCATCTTCCTCAAGCCTACGCGCCTTGATCTTGACACATGCACGGCGGTGGTTGAGGACTTTGTTGAGACCTCGGGGCTCCACACTAACCGAGCTAAGCTCGGTCTACCCCATCCGTTGTAGCCTGACCAAGTGGAGTTGGCGCGCTCTATTCTTCGCTGCGCCGTGGAGGACTGGCCTTGCAAGTACCTTGGCTTGCCGTTAGGTCTGCGTAAACCTTCGGCGGCTCAGCTTCAGTCGGTGGTTGAGAGCGCAGTCAAGCGGTTGCCCCGGTGGGGTGCCCGCCTGCTGAACCGCGGTAGGAGGACCACCCTTGTGAAGACCACGCTTAGGGCTATGCCTATCCATGCCATGATGTCCCTAGACGTACCCCCTAAGACCCTGCAAGCTCTCGCTAAGCTTTGTCGCGGTTTCATGTGGAAGGGGAGGGCGGACGTCAGTGGTGGGCACTGTCTCGTGGCATGGGATAAGGTGACCTCTCCAAAGAGGTGTGGCGGTTTAGGTATTGCTTGTTGTCCACAACTGGCGCGTGGTTGACGTGGGAGGTTTGATGGCGGTTGACGGGCTTGATGGAGTGTCTTGATTCGTCCCCGAAAAGTGCTTGATGTCTACGCACGCTTCTATTCCGGTAGACAGTGTTGGACCTCCAAGAGCAGAGGTTTGTAGAACAGCAGCAAGTTTCCCTTAAGTGGATCACCCAAGGTTTATCGAACTCAGCGAGGAAGAGGTCAAAGATATCCCTCTCAAGCAACCCTGCAATCACGATACAAGAAGTCTCTTGTGTCCCCAACACACCTAATACACTTGTCAGATGTATAGGTGCACTAGTTCGGCGAAGAGATAGTGAAATACAAGTAGTATGGATGTATATGAGTGGTAATAGCAATCTGAATAAAATATGGCAGCGAGTAAACATGCAACAGAACAGTAAATAAACGGAGATTTGATGTTTGGAAACAAGGCATAGGGATCATACTTTCACTAGTGGACACTCTCAACATTGATCACATAATAAAACCACTCTACACTCTCTTGTTGGATGATGAACACCATTAATTGTGTAGGGCTACAAGAGCACCTCAATGCCGGAGTTAACAAGCTCCACAACATTCGATGTTCATATTTAAATAACCTTAGAATGCATAATAGATCATTGCAATTATACCAAGTACTAACATAGCATGCACACTGTCACCATCACACTATGAAGGAGGAATAGATCACATCAATACTATCATAGTAATAGTTAACTCCATAATCTTCAAGAGATTACAATCATAACCTACGCCAAGAACTACATGATGCACACACTGTCACCATTACATCATGAAGGAGGAATAGAGTACTTTAATAACATCACCAGAGTAACACATAGATGAATAGTGATACAAAGCTCATATGAATCTCAATCATGTAAGGCAGCTCATGAGATCATTGTATTGAAGTACATAGGAGAGAGATTAACCACATAGCTACCGGTACAGCCCTTAGCCTCGATGGAGAACTACTCCCTCCTCATGGGAGACAGCAGCGGTGATGAAGATGGCGGTGGTGTTGATGGAGAAGCCTTCCGGGGCACTTCCCCGTCCGGCGGCGTGCCGAACAGAGACTCCTGTCCCCCAGATCTTGGCTTCACGATGGCGGCGGCTCTGGAAGGTTTCTCGTACTGTGGATTTTTTCGTATCGAAGATTTAGGTCAGGGGGCTTCTTATAGGCGAAGAGGCGGAGTCGGATGGGTTACGGGGGCTCCACACACCAGGGGGCGCCCCCCCTGGGCCGCACCGGCCACCTATGTGGTGGGCCTGTGGCTCTCCTCTGGCCCCTCTCCGGTGTTTTGGAAGCTTCGTGCAATTATAAGATGCTGGGCGTTGATTTCGTCCAATTCCGAGAATATTTCCTTACTAGGATTTCTGAAACCAAAAACAGCAAAACAGGAAGGCACTTCGGCATCTCGTCAATAGGTTAGTTCCGGAAAACGCATCAAAACAATATAAAGTGTGAACAAAATATGTAGGTATTGTCATAAAACTAGCATGGAACATAAGAAATTATAGATACGTTTGAGACGTATCAAACATCCCCAAGCTTAGTTCCTACTCGCCCTCGAGTAGGTAAACGATAACAAAGATAATTTCTTAAGTGACATGCTACCAACATGATCTTGATAATTACTATTGTAAAGCATATGAAGTGAATGAAGTATAGTAAAGATAATGACTAAACAACTGAATCATATAGCAAAGACTTTTCATGAATAGTACTTTCAAGACAAGCATCAATAAGTCTTGCATAAGAGTTAACTCATAAAGCAATAGATTCAAAGTAGAAGGCATTGAAGCAACACAAAGGATGATTAAGTTTCAGCAATTGCTTTCAACTTGTAACATGTATATCTCATGGATAATTGTCAACATAAAGCAATATAACAAGTGCAATAGGTAAACATGTAAGAATCAATGCACACAGTTGACACAAGTGTTTGCTTCTAAGATAGAAAGAAATAGGTAAACTGACTCAACAATAAAGTAAAAGAATGGCCCTTCGCAGAGGGCAGGGATTAAATCATGTGCTAGAGCTTTTTAAGTTTTGAAATCATATAGAGAGCATAAAAGTAAAGTGTTGAGAGGTGTTTGTTGTTGTCAACGAATGGTAATGGGTACTCTAACTACCTTATCAACCAGACTTTCAAGAGCGGCTCCCATGAAGGACGTTATCTCTACCAGCAGGGTAGATCATCCCTCTTCTCTTTTGTTTACACATGTATATTAGTTTTATTTATGATTGACACTCCTCCCAACCTTTTGCTTTCACAAGTCATGGCTAACCGAATCCTCGGGTGCCTTCCAACATTCACATACCATGAAGGAGTGTCTATTTGCAAAATTAAGTTGCTTACTGATAGATCAGGGCAAAGCATGTGAAGAGAATTATTAATGCAAGTTAATTAATTGGGGCTGGGAACCCCGTTGCCAGCTCTTTTTGCAAAATTATTGGATAAGCGGATATGCCACTAGTCCATTGGTGAAAGTCTGTCAGAAGTAAATGACAAGGTTGAAAGATAAACACCACATACTTCCTCATGAGCTATAAAACATTGACACAAATAAGAGATAATAGCTTTTGAATTATTTAAAGGTAGCACATGAAGTATTTACTTGGAATGGCAGAAAAATACCATGTAGTAGGTAGGTATGGTGGACACAAATGGCATAGTTTTTGGCTCAAGGATTTGGATGCACGAGAAGAATTCCTCTCAATACAAGGCTAGGCTAGCAAGGTTGTTTGAAGCAAACTCAAGTATAAAATGGTGCAGCAAAACTCACATATGAACATATTGTAGGCATTATAAGACTTTACATCGTCTTCCTTGTTGTTCAAACACCTTAACCAGAAAATATCTAGACTCTAGAGACCAATCATGCAAACCAAATTTTAACAAGCTCTATGTAGTTCTTCATTAATGGGTACAAAGTACATGATGCAAGAGCTTAAACATGATCTATATGAGCACAACAATTGCCAAGTATCAAATTATTCAAGACATTATACCAATTACCACATGAAGCATTTTCTGTTTCCAACCATATAACAATGAACGAAGCAGTTTCAACCTTCGCCATGAACATTAAAAGTAAAGCGAGGAACACTAGTGTTCATATGAAAAAGCGGAGCGTGTCTCTCTCCCACACAAACATGAATTTATTCAGAGAATGAAAAGAACAAAACGAAAATAAAAACAAACAGACGCTCCAAGTAAAGTACATAAGATGTGACCGAATAAAAATATAGTTTCACTAGAGGTGACCTGATAAGTTGTCGATGAAGAAGGGGATGCCTTGGGCATCCCCAAACTTAGACGCTTGAGTCTTCTTGAAATATGCAGGGATGAACCACAGGGGCATCCCCAAGCTTAGACTTTTCACTCTTCTTGATCATAGTATATCATCCTCCTCTCTTGACCCTTGAAAACTTCCTCCACACCAAACTCGAAACAAACTCATTAGAGGGTTAGTGCATAATAAAAAATTCACATGTTCAGAGGTAACACAATCATTCTTAACACTTCTGGACATTGCCCAAAGCTACTGGAAGTTAATGGAACAAAGAAATCCATCTAACACAGCAAAAGAGGCAATGCGAAATAAAAGGCAGAATCTGTCAAAACAGAACAGTCCGTAAAGACGATTTTTTTAGAGGCACTGGACTTGCTCAGATGAAAATGCTCAAATTGAATGAAAGTTGCATACATATCTGAGGATCATGCATGTAAATTGGCAGATTTTTCTGAGTTACCTACAGAGAACCCTGCCCAAATTCGTGACAGCGAGAAATCTGTTTCTGCGCAGTAATCCAAATCTAGTATCAACCCTACTATCAAAAACTTTACTTGGCACAACAATGCAATAAAATAAAGAGAAGGAGAGGTTGCTACAGTAGTAACAACTTCCAAGACACAACAAAACAGTAGCAAAATAAAACATGGGTTATCTCCCAAGAAGTGCTTTCTTTATAGCCATTAAGATGGGCTCAGCAATTTTAATGATGCACTCCCAAGAAATAAGAGTTGAAGCAAAAGAGAGCATCAAAAAGTAAATTCAAAACATATTTAAGTCTAACCCACTTCCTATGAAAAGGAATCTTGTAAATAAACAAATTCATGAAGCATAATGCAACAAGCATAGAAAGATAAAACAAGTGTAACTTCAAGATTTTCAGCAAAAAGAGAGGTGTTTTAGTAACACGAAAATTTCTACAACCATATTTTCCTCTCTCATAAGGATTTTCAGTAGCATCATGAAGAAACTCAACAATATAACTATCAAATGAAACATTCTTATCATGAGCTATATGCATAAAATTATTACTCTCCACATAAGCATAATCAATTTTATTAGTTGTAGTGGGAGTAAATTCAACAAAGTAGTTATCATTATTATTCTCATCAAGTGTAGGAGGCATAGTATAATCATAATAAAATTTACTCTCCATAGTAGGCGGCACCAAAAGACCACTATCATTATAATCATCATAAATAGGAGGCAAAGTATCATCAAAGAAAATTTTCTCCTCAATGCTTGGGGGACTAAAAATGTCATGCTCATCAAAACCAGCTTCCCCAAGCTTAGAATTTTCCATATCATTAGCAAGAATGGTGTTCAAAGCGTTCATACTAATATCATTGCTACTAGGATGCAAATAAGATTCCATTGGTTTTTTAATTTTCGCATCAAACCATCCATGTCTTAACTCAGGAAATAGAATAAAAAGCTCACAGTTGTTTTCCATTATGCCTTACTAGTGTAAAACAAGAAACCAAAAGATGCAATTGCAGGATCTAAAGGAAATAGCTTCGAGCACTTACAACGGCAACATAAAAGTACTTAGTTACCTGGGACCGGAGTATGAGTGTCTTTTACCTTTCCTCCCCGGCAACGACGCCAGAAAAGTGCTTGTTGTCCACAACTGGCGCGTGGTTGACGTGGGAGGTTTGATGGCGGTTGATGGGCTTGATGGAGTGTCTTGATTCGTCCCCGGCAACGGCGCCAGAAAAGTGCTTGATGTCTACGCACGCTTCTATTCCTGTAGACAGTGTTGGACCTCCAAGAGCAGAGGTTTGTAGAAGAGCAGCAAGTTTCCCTTAAGTGGATCACCCAAGGTTTATCGAACTTAGGGAGGAAGAGGTCAAAGAGATATCCCTCTCAAGCAACCCTGCAATCACGATACAAGAAGTCTCTTGTGTCCCCAACACACCTAATACACTTGTCGATGTATAGGTGCACTAGTTCGGCGAAGAGATAGTGAAATACAAGTAGTATGGATGTATATGAGTGGTAATAGCAATCTGAATAAAATATGGCAGCGAGTAAACATGCAACAGAACAGTAAATAAACGGAGATTCGATGTTTGGAAACAAGGCCTAGGGATCATACTTTCACTAGTGGACACTCTCAACATTGATCACATAATAAAACCACTCTACACTCTCTTGTTGGATGATGAACACCATTAATTGTGTAGGGCTACAAGAGCACCTCAATGCCGGAGTTAACAAGCTCCACAACATTCGATGTTCATATTTAAATAACCTTAGAGTGCATAATAGATCATTGCAATTATACCAAGTACTAACATAGCATGCACACTGTCACCATCACACTATGAAGGAGGAATAGATCACATCAATACTATCATAGTAATAGTTAACTCCATAATCTACAAGAGATTACAATCATAACCTACGCCAAGAACTACATGATGCACACACTGTCACCATTACATCATGAAGGAGGAATAGAGTACTTTAATAACATCACCAGAGTAACACATAGATGAATAGTGATACAAAGCTCATATGAATCTCAATCATGTAAGGCAGCTCATGAGATTATTGTATTGAAGTACATAGGAGAGAGATTAACCACATAGCTACCGGTACAGCCCTTAGCCTCGATGGAGAACTACTCCCTCCTCATGGGAGACAGCAGCGGTGATGAAGATGGCGGTGGTGTTGATGGAGAAGTCTTCCGGGGGCACTTCCCCATCCCGGCGGTGTGCCGGAACAGACTCCTGTCCCCGCATCTTGGCTTCGCGATGGCGGCGGCTCTGGAAGGTTTCTCGTACCGTGGCTTTTTTCGTATCGAAGATTTAGGTCAGGGGGGCTTCTTATAGACGAAGAGGCGGAGTCGGATGGGTTACGGGGGCTCCACACATCAGGGGGGCGCGCCCCCCTGGGCCGCGCCGGCCACCTGTGTGGTGGGCCTGTGGCTCTCCTCTGGCCCCTCTCCGGTGTTTTGGAAGCTTCGTGCAATTATAAGATGCTGGGCGTTGATTTCGTCCAATTCCGAGAATATTTCCTTACTAGGATTTCTGAAACCAAAAACAGCACAAAACAACTGACACTTCGGCATCTCGTCAATAGGTTAGTTCCGGAAAACGCATCAAAATGATATAAAGTGTGAACAAAATATGTAGGTATTGTCATAAAACTAGCATGGAACATAAGAAATTATAGATTCGTTTGAGACGTATCAGGCATCCCTAACCTACGCCTCCTCAATGTGGCGCTACGGTGTCGGTGGGCTTGGCTCCAGAGGACAGACTCGACGAAGGCCTTGGTTGATTCTGTCATGGCAGTCTCTTTGGGGAAGGGGGAGAGCGTCCTGTTCTGGAAGGACCGTTGGATTGACGGGGCGTGGGTGGCGGACCTTGCGCCTAACTTGGCGACTTTGGTCAGTAAGCGTCATGCCAACTCCCGCTCCATCAAGGATGGGCTCGTGGGGAGTTGTTGCGAGACTGCAGACCTAACTTGGGAGCTACCGCGGTCCCGGAGTTCTTCCTCTTGTGGAGTGTCATTTCCGACATCCTGCTTTCGCCTGACCAGGAGGACGCCTTTCGTTGGCGGTGGACGGCTGATGGCGTCTACTCCGCCAAGTCAGCTTACGGTGCCTTTTTCGCCGGAACCACTGTGGCGCCGGTAGCTTCCCAGATTTGGCGGTCGCGGGGCCCCTACAGCTGCAAGTTCTTCGCTTGGCTTGCCTCCCGGAACAGGTGTTGGACGGTGGATAGGCTGCAACGTCGTGGTCTTCCCCACCCTGTTGCCTGCCCCTTGTGCGACCAGGAGTCAGAGTCCATCCAGCACCTCCTGCTAGGTTGCGTGGTCGCTCGCGAGGTCTGGGCTTGGGCCTTAGCGCGGTGGGGAAAGATGGAGTGGCTTCCTTCTGTTGACACCGAGCTCCTTCAGTGGTGGTCCTTGTTGACCTGCCCTCCGGGGTCTAGGCGGAACCTTTGAACGGTGGTTATCCTTATCTTCTGGTGTATCTGGAGGCACCGGAACGATGTGGTGTTCAACGGCGCGGCGCCGGAGGCTCGAGCGATTACGGGTAGGATCAAGGAGGAGTCCCTTAGTTGACGTCTAGCTAGGTTGTTTCGCTAGGAGTCTTTTGGCTTTCCCGACCCCTTTCCTTTTTCGTGGAGGGACGGAGATTAGGCTTTGCTCTGAGACATGTACGATATGGTGTGAACCTTCTGGTTCTTTCTTCTATGTGATTAATATACCTTTCAGGGTGTATTCTCGAAAAAAAATCCTCAAAACTAATGAAACGTACTACTAATTCAGTACGAAAATAAGAAGAATATTTGTATAGATTTACACGCATGAGAACAAGCTAGGATGAGGTCAAACGAAGCCACCATTTGACAATGAGATGGCATGCCTAATTACCCTTATGCATCTATCTGCAATTCTAACTCTGGATTAAAAATCTCGCATACACTTCTCCAAAGTTCATGCCGACGGATGAAAAATGGGTATCCTACGACGAAGTCAAAAATTACCAAGACGAAGGAGAGAACCAAGAGCGCGATGTTTGAGTCCTTTATGCCGTAATAGAGGCCGTACGACACCTCGGCAGCGGCCACCACGCCCAAGAGGAGAACCACCACGCCCAAGATCCTCTGCGAGCAACGGCGTGTAGCCTCCTCATCTGGCTCAGCCTCGGCGATGAGGGAGTCGTGGATAGCGTTCTCGATGTCAGCCATTATCCTCGCCCTCCGTAGTTGCCTGCTGCTTTGCTTACGATCGAGCTTCTCTCCTCTTCTTTGGCCACGCCCCCTTATATTGCGTTGGCTGGGCGGACTTGACCAATGAACCGAGTCGGATATGTGAACGTTTTACAATTTGGAAACTACTTCTATTGTTCTAGCTACGGAAATACTTGGCATCTTCTATTCCGACACATATTCAACACATCCGTTGCGGCTCCTTCTTTCTATCCGAACCTCATACGGTATGGTACGTGTACACCACTGGTATTACTCTGACCGCTGTTACGTCTCTAATCTGGTCTACATAAAACAGAGTCGAGCGGAGGACTGTTTAATATATAATTGATTGCACTAGCCAACTATCATAAAAATTCGAACAGATAGAAAGGGGCTAGTGACTATATTTATATTCAACACTTCCCTCACATCTAGAACATTCTAGTTGGGTTGCCTCACAGCGGGCGGCTCTAGGTCGACCAAAACCCTAGAAAAAAGAGCAAGCCTGATCTCCCTCCATGGCTGCTGCCGCGGCCGCGCCCAGCCGTCGAAGGCGGTGCCCCCCGACGGGCTCCCTACACGCGGAGGCGAGACGTCATCCGGGCGGCGCTTTTGTGTGTGTGTTCGGCGGCGCGTCCTAGAGGCATTTGCTGGCACACGGCAGGGGCGTGGTGGTGAGGAGGAGAGCTCGGCGAAGACGGCAGCGGTCGGCAGCGAGGTGGCGGAGCGAAGGTGCATCCGGGTGACATCGGCGCGAGTCAGTGGTCGTCGAGGCGGCGGCGAGGAGGCTGGGCCAGGAAGGAGTTCATGGCGAGCAGCAGCCGGCCGCCTGGCGCTGCGGGTGCACGTTGGTGTGCCCCCGGTGGTGGCAAGAGTGGGGCTGGAGGAGAAGGTGTGGGCCCGATCAGGGCTTCTGCGGGTCCATTCTGGGCCTAGCGGGCCCCAATCTGGCCAGAGGCTGGGGCTGCTGCTGGAGTTGGATGTTTGCCTGGAGTTGGCGACATCCTTGGCGAGCAGTTCTGCTTTGTGCAGGTGGAGGGGGAGGCTGATGTCTCTTGCTGAGTCAAAGGTGGAAGATGGACCAGGCTCTCGGCCGTGTGGTGTGCTGGAGGCCACGGATCTGCGACAACATGGGGGAGGAGCTGTGGTGATCCCGGTGCGAGACTTCTTGGACATTGTTGTCCGCCCCTCGGAGGTGCGGGATGCTGATAACCCACAAGTATAGGAGATCGCAACAGTCTTCGAGGGAAGTAAAACTCAAATTTATTGATTCGACACAAGGGGATGTAAAGAATACTTATAAGCCTTAACAACTGAGTTGTCAATTCAGCTGCACCTGGAAAAGCACTAGTAACAGGGGTGATGTGAAAGCAGCAGAATATGAGAGCAGTAGTACAGAAACAGCGTAGAGCAGTAATATGAGAGCAATGGCACCGAAAATAGTTGATACTACTTCCAATGACATGTAGAACGCGTATATGATGATGAAAGATGGACCGGGGTTCCCTATCTACACTAGTGGTAACTCTCCAATAACAAGTGTTGGGTGAACAAATTACAGTTGGGCAATTGATAGGATTGAAATAGCATTAAGATAGAACATCAAGATTATTAATCATGTAGGCATGTTTTCCATATATAGTCATACGTGCTCGCAATGAGAAACTTGTACAACATCTTTTGTCCTACCAGCCGGTGGCAGCCGGGCCTCTAGGGAATCTACTGGAAATTAAGGCACTCCTTTTAATAGAGCACCGGAGCAAAGCATTAACACTCCGTGAAAACATGTGATCCTCATATCTAAGCCTTTCCCTCCAGTTGTCCCAATTTCTGTCACTTTGGGGCCTTTGGTTCCGGACATAGACATGTGCAAACAACTTGTAGATACAATCTAAGCAATAAGTATAGAGCTTAAATCTAAGATCATGCCACTCGGGCCCTAGTGACAAGCATTAAGCATAACAAGATTGCAGCAACAATAACTTCATAAACTTTGTAGATAGACAATCATAATGTAACAATCCATCGGATCCCAACAAACACAACACCGATTACATCAGATTAATCTCAATCATGTAAGGCAGCTCATGAGATCATTGTATTGAAGTACATGGGGGAGAGAATACCGACTAGCTACAGCTAGAACCCGTAGTCCATGGGGGAACTACTCAAGGAGCATGATGGAGGCGATGGCGTCGATGGAGATGGCTTCCGGGGCACTTCCCCGTCCCGGCAGGGTGCCGGACTTCTGTCCCCCGAATTGGAGTTTCGCGATGGTGGCGGCGCCCCTGGAGTCTTTCTGGAGTTTCGTCAATTGGTATCGCGTTTTTAGGTCGAAAGGGCTTATATAGGCGAAGAGGCGGCGCAGGAGGGGCAACAGGGTGCCCTCCCCATAGGCCGGCGCGGCCAGGGGCTGGCCCGCGCGGCCCTATGGTGTGGGGGCCCCAGGCCTCCCCTCTGACTCCCCTTCGGTGTCCTGGTCCGTCTCGGTGAATTATGATGTTTGGTCTTCGTTTCGTCGAATTCCGAGAATATTGCTCGAACAGCCTTTCTGGAACAAAAACAGCAGAAACAGGAACTGGCACTGTGGCATCTTGTTAATAGGTTAGTTCCGGAAAACGCATAAAATCATCATAAAGTGCAAGCAAAACATGTAAGTATTGTCATAAAATAAGCATGGAACATCAGAAATTATAGGTACGTTGGAGACGTATCATCCCCAAGCTTAGTTCCTGCTCGCCCTCGAGTAGGTAAACGATAAAAAGAGTAATTTCTGTAGTGACATGCTACTTACACTACAAGAAAAGTTGCCATGGCCGACGAAGTTGAAGTCGCGCCGTGGTTGCTGGTGTACCATGGCCGACGATTTTGGGTCCCTCCGTGGTGCATGTCAAAACTTTTTTTTTCTCGTTTTTGAGGCCACCTAGCCCGACGAAAGCGGCCAAAACGTCGCGTATGGTGGCCCGGGACGTGGTGCATCTCGAAATCTCGGGTTCGCCGGCCGAGTCAACGCAAATCCGCACCGCCGAGGGATGTAGGGCCCAGATGGCAGCCTCTCTGGCATTGTTTTTTTCTCGATCGCGCCATCTCGTTCAACGTTCTCCGATCGAGCCGTTTACGATGCAGGATCATGGGTCCCGCATGTCATCCTCTATGAACCAAAATTCTTTCTATTCTTGGATTTTTTGACCCCCTTTTCTGGCTACTTCCTTTTTCTTTTGATCCCTTGCCGCCTTGGAAACGTTGAGACCGCTGCTGCTAAATGGGACCCGCATGTCATCCTCTATGTGCAATCAACTTTCTTTTCTTGGAGTTTTTTTTGCACCTCATATTTGGTCACTTGCCTTTTTTTTCGATCCCCTGCCGCCTCTCAAACGGTGATACCGCTGCTGCTAAATGGGACCCGCATGTCATCCTCTATGTACTATAAAACTTTCTTTTCTTGGATTTTTTTGGCACCTCATATTTGGTCACTTGCCTTTTTCTTTCGATCCCCTGCCGCCTCTCAAACGGTGATACCGCTGCTGCTAAATGGGACCCGCATGTCATCCTCTATGTACTATAAAACTTTCTTTTCTTGGATTTTTTTGGCACCTCATATTTGGTCACTTGCCTTTTTCTTTCGATCCCCTGCCGCCTCTCAAACGGTGATACCGCTGCTAAATGGGACCCGCATGTCATCCTCTATGGACTATAAAACTTTCTTTTCTTGAATTATTTTTGGCTCCTGATATTTGGTCACTTGCCTTTTTCTTTCGATCTCATGCCACGTTTGAAACGTTGAGGAACCTGCTGGCTCATGGGACCCGCATGTCATCCTCTATGTACTATAAAAGTTCATTTTCTTGGTTTTTTTCACCCTCTGATTTTTGGCAATTTCTTTTTCTTTTGAACCCCTGCCGCCTCTCAAACGGTGATACCGCTGCTGCTAAATGGGACCCGCATGTCATCCTCTATGTACTATAAAACTTTCTTTTCTTGAATTATTTTTGGCTCCTCATATTTTTTCACTTGCCTTTTTCTTTCGATCCCCTGCCGCCTCTCAAACGGTGATACCGCTGCTGCTAAATGGGACCCGCATGTCATCCTCTATGTACTATAAAACTTTATTTTCTTGAATTATTTTTGGCTCCTGATATTTTTTCACTTGCCTTTTTCTTTCGATCTCATGCCACGTTTGAAACGTTGAGGAACCTGCTGGCTCATGGGACCCGCATGTCATCCTCTATGTACTATAAAAGTTCATTTTCTTGGTTTTTTTCACCCTCTGATTTTTGGCAATTTCTTTTTCTTTTGATCCCCTGCCGCCTCTCAAACGGTGCTGCTGCTAAATGGGACCCGCATGTCATCCTCTATGTACTATAAAACTTTCTTTTCTTGGATTATTTTTGGCACCTCATATTCGTTCACTTGCCTTTTTCTTTCGATCCCCTGCCGCCTCTCAAACGTGAGACCGCTGCTCCTAAATGGGACCCGCATGTCATCCTCTATGAGCAATCAACTTTCTTTTCTTGGAGTTTTTTTGGCACCTCATATTTGGGCACTTGCCTTTTTCTTTCGATCTCATGCCACGTTTGAAACGTTGAGGAACCTGCAGGCTCATGGGACCCGCATGTCATCCTATATGTACTATAAAAGTTCATTTTCTTGGTTTTTTTCACCCTCTGATTTTTGGCAATTTCTTTTTTCTTTTGAACCCCTGCCGCCTCTCAAACGGTGATACCGCTGCTGCTAAATGGGACCCACATGTCATCCTCTATGTACAATAAAGTTTCTTTTCTTGGATTATCTTTTGCTCCTGATATTTTGTCACTTGTCTTTTTCTTTCGATCTCATCCGCCTTTGAAACGTTGAGTAAGCTGCTGGCTCATGGGTCCCGCATGTCATCCTCTACGAACAATAAAAGTTTCCTTTCTTGGAGTTATTTTTTACCCCTAATTTCTGGCTATTTGCCTTTTTCTTTGATCTCCTGCCCCTTTGAAACGATGAGGACGCTGTTGGCAGGTCGGTCCCACAAGTCATCCTCTATGAACAATAAAAGTTTCCTTTGATGGATTTTTTTGAACCCCTAATTAATTTCTGGATATTTCCTTTTTTTTCTTTGATCCCCTGCCGCCTTGGAATCGTTGAGGATGCTGCTGCCTCATGGGTCCCGCATGTCATCCTCTCAGAACGGTAAATGTTTATTTTCTTGGATATTGTTTACCAAATGATTTTTGGCTTATTTTTTCTTTCGATATCCTGCCGCCTTTAAAACGTTGAGGACGCTGCTGGCTCACGGGTCCCACATGTCAGCCTCTATGAACAATAAACGCTGAGGATGTTGCTGCCTCATGGGTCCCGCATGTCATCCTCTCAGAACGAAAATGTTTCTTTTCTTGGATTTTTTACCAACAGATTTTTGGTTTATTTTTTCTTTCCATCCCCTGCCGCCTTTAAAACGACGCTGCTGGCTCATGGGTCCCCAATGTCAGCCTCCCCGTACAAGAAACATGTGATATCTTGATTATTTTGCAGACAATAAACAGTGTATTGCGCTCTGAGCTATTTCAACGGATAAATTAAATATTTATTTTTACATAAACAAATTTATATGCTGAATCTCCTTGTTTTTGTTTTTGCGAAGCATAGGACTTTCCTGTTTTTTTTAGAAAAATCCGAACTATCCTGTTTTGGAGTGGGCTGAAATTGTACGAGTCAAAAGGCCCAGCAGGATAGTTCGAATGCCCAGATGTCCACATGCAGCCCAATTGAAATCGTTCTTTTTTGGAATTTTTTCACCCCCTGATTTCGGCTACTTCATTTTTCTTTTGGTCATGTGCCGCCTTGGAAACGTTGAGACCGCTGCTGCAAAATGGGACCCGCATGTCATCCTCTATGTACAATAAAATTTCTTTTCTTAGGTTATTTTTGGCTCCCGATATTTGGTCACTTGCCTTTTCTTTCGATCCCGTGCTCAAACGGTGATACCGCTGCTGCTAAATGGGACCCGCGTGTCATACTCTATGTACAATCAAGTTTCTTTTCTTGAATTATTTTTGGCTCTGATATTTGGTCACTTGCCTTTTTCTTTCGATCTCATGCCACGTTTGAAACGTTGAAAAACCTGCTGGCTCATGGGACCCGCATGTCATCCTCTATTTACTATAAAAGTTCATTTTCTTGGTTTTTTTTCACCCTCTGATTTTCGGCTATTTCCTTTTTCTTTTGATCCCCGCCGCCTTTGAAACGTTGAGGACTCTGCTGGCTCATCGATAAAACTTTCCTTTCTTGGAGTTTTTTTACCCCCTAATTTCTGGCTACTTTCTTTTTCTTTTGATCTCAAGCCGCATTTGAAACGTTGAGACCGCTGCTGCTAAATGGGACCCGCATGTCATCCTCTGTGTACAATAAAGTTTTCTTTTCTTGGATTATCTTTGTCTCCTGATATTTTGTCACTTGCCTTTTTCTTTCGATCTCATGCCGCCTTTGAAACGTTGAGTAAGCTGGCTCATGGGTCCCGCATGTCATCCTCTATGAACAATAAAAGTTTCCTTTCTTGGAGTTATTTTTGAACCCTAATTTCTGGCTACTTCCTTTTTCTTTTGATCCCGTGCCGCCTTGAAAACATTGAGACCGCTGCTAAATGGGTCCCGTATGTCATCCTCTATGAACAATAAACACTTCCTTTCTTGGAGTTATTTTGTACCCCTAATTTCTGGCTTTTGCTTTTGATCCCCTGCCGCCTTTGAAACGTTGAAGACTTTGCTGGCTCATGGGTCCCACATGTCAGCCTCTATGAACAATAAACACTTCCTTTCTTGGAGTTATTTTGTACCCCTAATTTCTGGCTATTTGCCTTTTTTCTTTCGATCCCCAGTCGCCTTCTAAACGTAGAGGACGCTGCTGGCTCGTGGGTCCCAGATGTCAGCCTCCATGGACAATAAACCTCTCCTTTGTTGGATTTATTTTTCACCCTCTGATTTTGGCTATTTCCTTTTTCTTTTGATCCACTGCCGCCTTGGAAACATTGAGTAAGCTGCTGACACATGGGGCCCGCATGTCATCCTCTATGTACAATCAACTTGCAAGATCTTCGAGCGAAAGAGCTTGTATTAGTGGGACCCATATGTCAACCTCTATGTACAATAAAAGTTTCCTTTCTTGGATTATTTTTAGCTCCTGATATTCGGTCACTTTCCTTTTTCTTTCGATCTCAAGCCGCCTCTGAAACGTTGAGTAAGGTGCTGGCTCATGGGACCCACATGTCATCCTCTATGTACAATAAAGTTCCTTTTCTTGGATTTTTTTTACCCCTGATTTTTGGTCACTTGCCTTGACGCTGCTGGCTCATGGGTCCCACATGTCAGCATCTATGAACAATAAACCTTTCCTTTGTTGGATTTATTGTTTACCCCTAATTTCTGGCTATTTGCCTTTTTCTTTTGATCCCCACCGGCCTTTGAAAACGTTGAGGAACCTGCTGGCTCATGGGACCCGCATGTCATCCTCTATGTACTATAAAATTTCTTTTCTTGGTTTTTTTTTCACCTCTGATTTTTGGCTATTTCCTTTTTCTTTTGATCCCCTGCCACCTTGGAAACGTTGAGTAAGCTGCTGACTCATGGGACCCGCATGTCATCCTCTATGTACAATCAACTTTCTTTTTTTGGAGTTTTTTTACCCCTAATTTCTGGCTACTTTCTTTTTCTTTTGATCTCAAACCGCATTTGAAACGCTGAAACCGCTGCTGCAAAATGGGACCCGCATGTCATCCTCTATGTACAATAAGTTTCATTTCTTGGATTATTTTTGGCTCCTGATATTTGGTCACTTGCCTTTTTCTTCCGATCTCATGCCGCCTTTGAAACGTTGAGTAAGCTGCTGGCTCATGGGTCCCGCATGTCATCCTCTACGAACAATAAAAGTTTCATTTCTTGGAGTTATTTTTGACCCCTAATTTCTGGCTACTTCCTTTTTTCTTTTGATCCACTGCCGCCTTTGAAACGGTGAGGATTCTGCAGACTAATACAAGCTTTTTCTCTCCAAGATCTTGCAAGTTGATAGATTAAATCATGGAATTATTAGGATATGTTTTAAATTTCAAATCCACTTTATGAATTATTAAAAATACCGTTATCCATGTGGGTATGGAGCGAACAAGGATTTTCATATTGGGCATGAGCAGTTTCAAAAATTGGAACCCAATAATTCAAAATAAATAAAAACAACTTTTATGTAGAATCTCCGCGTTTTTTTCTTTTGCCATTCATAGGATCTGTGTTTCATTAGAAAAGGGCCGAAATTGCATGAGCAGAAAGGCCCATTTGTAGTTATTGGGCTTCGACGGCCGGAGCAAGTAGGCCGAGAGCAATTACCATGTAGATGGCCGTTGGCAACCCAAAGTGAAATATTGGGCCCAACAGGGGAAGGCTGAACAGTACTATTTTCTAATTGGAAGGTGGTACATGGCGTAATCCTGCCAAAAAAAAAGATGGACACGGGTTGCTGAAATTTGCCCATCTGCGCCTAATATCGCCGCCGCGGCTCCGCTTCCGCCGCCGCCGCCATGCCTCGTCTCGCGTCGAGCTCGCGGTACTGCCGCGTCTCGGGCACGGGGTACCGCGGCGTCCGCGCGCGCCCCAAAGGTACGTATTACGCGGAGATACGTGACGGCGGCGAGCGCATCGGCCTCGGCACCTACGAGACCGCGCACGAGGCCGCGCGCGCGTACGACGCCGTGGCGTGGCGGCTCGGGCGCCCGCGATCGTCGATGAATTTCCATGACGTGTGGACGCGCCAGCAGGCCGAGGATCTCGCGCCGCCGCCGTACATCGTTAGACAGGAGGAACAGCACCGCCGCCGCGAGACGGAGCGCCGTTTGCGCATCGCCGAGCGGGACGAGCGCGCGGCGCGCGAGTGGGCGGCCCGCTTCCCCGAGGACGTTGCCGCCGAGAACGAGCACTTCCGCAGACGGAGGGCGGAGAAGGCGACGAGGCGGGCAGCGAAGAAGGAGGACCGCGCACGACGGAGGGCGGAGAAGGCGACGAAGCGGGCCTTCATCGAAGCGCAGCTCGCCGGGCCGACCACCATTGGCGAGGACGACCCCCGTTGGATTGACCTCTTCTCGTCGGATCCGGTGTCGGGCACGACACCGGACTCGTCAGATGTCGAGTTTTAGTTTAGTTTTATCGCACTACTTTGTAAAAATATGAACTACGGAGTATCTATCAAGCTAATTTTATCCTATTTTATGTCTATTTCTAGTCTTTGTTTGATCTTCTGTTTTACTGCACTCTATTTTTCATTATATTCTGTTTTTGGCGCTGCATTTATAGCGCCTCTGAAAATACGCTGTTTCAGCCCTGCATTTGGCCGCCACAGTTTGCAGCTTCCGGTGAAGCTATTGCCGGCTCCATGCGCAGCATCAGCCATTCAGCCCACAGCGCCAAAATATAGAGCCACTGCTGGAGTTGCTGTAATATGTTTGTCAGCAGGAGCTTACCTAATTAGTTAAAAAAAAGATGTTCAGCGTGGGATTCGAAAAAAAGATCTTCATGTTTTTTTCCTAGCTATCCTAGTTCGGACTTTTTATTGTGTTGGCTAGTGCATGAAGCTTGACACCTGTATTATGTGATCCTGATATGAGGATAAGAACACCTTCAGCTTGCATTGCTAATGGTGTCTACTGCAGCAGTGGCGTACATTCAATGGAGACTGATGCAAGAGAGTTGGTACTGGTGAGCCTGCACTTGACATCATCGTGCCACCTGAAGTAGGTGGTGTATTGGGATTAGACTGATAAGCATAGCACCTTGCAAAGAACAAGATGATGCTAGTGTTGGTTAACGTGATTTTACGCCAAAAGTCATGTATGCTCAACAGGTGCCGTACCTAGTTTGGATATTGTGTTGTTACCCTTTTGTGGTTTGGTGTTTGTCCAACAGAGAAAGCTACTCTTTTCCCGTGTAAGTGTTATTATGTGAACAAAAGTTGTGTGTACATATATATCGGTCAGAGAACCAAGATTGCATATTCTTGCCTGGTTATAACACATAAGTCATAATAACAATTAAAGAGAAAAGGAACATTTGCCTTTGCAATGTGATTGTGCCAAGTAGATTAGACAACCAACCACAAACATTACAGGTCAACAGCCAAACGCATGCGAAAGTCCTAAGGTAAGCTCCATAATACATGTTGAAACCAAAAGCCTAGAAACCATAAGAAAGGTAGCTCCACATCACAGTTCCACGACAGCAGCATACTGATCATAAAACATATATCAAGTCAGGACAGCTGCACCACTGGGTAAGCATCCATGGGGTCTGGCTCAAGAGCGAAGACTGTGTGAATGCTGCAAAATGTGGCTCTTGCCTCACCCCACCCATACATCTTATCATGGAACCTTACCAAATCAGCATGAATCATCTTGACATAAACATAGCTCCTCTCTCCATGCTGATGGGATTGAACAATGCGCCAGTTGCAGTGCTTCAGCTTGTCAAACAGTATGCAGGAGATGACGAAGCATGCTGGCTGGTCTTTTGTAGTGACAATGGCTTGGAGTAGCTGGTCCTGTGAACCACCCAACTGGATCTTTAGAGCTTGAAGGACAGTCCGTGCTATATAAGCTACCGTTGCTGACTTCAGCTCGGGTTCAGGTGAATGACAGCTGACATCTTGTCCTAGAGATGCAGATCCTTCTTGATCAGATTCAGCGGAATCATCACCACTACTTACAGGTGCGTCAGGTTCTACAGAAGGCACATCAGGTACATGCTCCAGTTCATAGGAGTCGGGTGGGACAGCACCGTTTGCTGAAATCTCTACAATACCAGCTCCAGGTAGACCACTAGTCTCTACAGAGGGTAAACCACCAATATCCACTTCAGAGGATTCTCGTGGCACGACACCTTTCGCTAGAGGCTCTACCCTACCAGCTCCAGGTCCACCACCAGTCAGTACTGTGGGCATAGTCATGACGGGTTCTACCAATACAAAACCTCCTTCGGGTGCAGGATCATCAGTAGCAACTCCAGCATCAGCACCAGTTAAATCGGTCTTGACAATAGGTAAACCGTTTTGCTCCAGTTCAGAGAATTCCCGTGGCACGACACCGTTCACTAGAGGCTCTACACTAGCAGCTCCAGCTGCACCACCAGTTTCTACAGCAGGGGGTAAACCCAATCCACAACCTTCTTCATGTGGCACGATGATGCCAGGTATAGGCTCATCAGTACCAGGTCCAGCTGCATCAGTCTCCATAGACAGTAAACAAGGTGGCGTCGGAGGTTTAAAAGACTGGCATGCCATTTCACCTTTGTCATCAGACAATATAGAGTTTTCTTCAACTCTATGTTTCTGCAATAATAAGCACATGAACAGAAATTAGACCAGAGCATCTAGCCATCTAACAGGGGCAGCGGCAAAACAAGCGTCGGTCCATATGTTTACCTTGTCATCTGGGATATCAGAACACACAGATTTAGAAGTCATTTCACATAGCATCCGCTTTTTCGTTCCTTCCCCTACGTCCATCTGGAATAAGTAATACTATTGATCACATAAAACTAATTAATCAAATATATGCATATGTTGAGAAGTTTGCACGGCAAATTGTGGATTCTGCTTTTATCACCTACGAATCGTCGTTCTATATATTTACCTTGTTATCTGGGATATCAGAAGTCACAGAATGAGAAGTCATCTCACTAAGTATCGGTTTTTTCGCTCTTTCCCCTCCATCCATCTGCAATAAGAAGTACTATTGATCACATAAAGCCAATTCATTGAATATATGCATATGTTGAGAAGTTTGCACAACAAATTGTGGATTCTACTTCCAATCACCAAGTAATCTCGTGAGAAATGCATGATCAAGATATGTTTCTCCCTCTTGATCGACATCTGCATCTCCATTAAGACTAATCATCGTGCGATGGTGCTAGCGCATACACTTCCAATCACCAGACAAGCAAAAAATTGTTGATTCTAGTAATGCTTAATCAGCAGTGGCCATGGAACGACCACAGATCGACCAAGCAAAAAAATAAATCATCAGCCTACTGACCACCAGGCAAAACAAACTAGGCCCATACATGGCCTCACAAATCATCATCAAACGTCGATCAAACTAGCAAGTTTGAACATGGATTACTAATTTATTTTCTGATAAAGTGAGTATATTAATATCGAAAGATATTGATTACACTGAGCCTCTGCAACAACGCAATACCTTACTGGTAGTACGGATGCACATGGATTCCTAATACTCCCTCTGTTCGGTTTTAATTAGTCGACGCGAGGGAGAGAAGAAAATGAACTGTCGATGCTTTCAACTAGAGTCAATTAAATACGAACGGAAGAAGTACGTAGTAGTATTGACAAATATCCGGATCTAGTCTAAAAACAAATTGGCATGTAAATCCTAGTAGTCTACTAAACTAGGATCAATACCCTAGATTAGGGTTGCAAGCGGCGTCCGCGAATCGTCCCGCAAAGCAGAAAATTAGAGCAAATAGTGGTTGAGATTAGAGCAGATTTAAAGCACTCGCACTGAAACTAGCTAGCCCGCTACCCACCCCGCTTGACACCCTGCCCTAGATGTGAATCTACACCAAATATTCAAACAAGGATGAGCAACCGCCAATAAAATTTTATCCGCACATCATCATCTCTACCATACACAAGGGTATGGTGATTTCACATACAGCCATTGTTGCCGCGGGACGAGGATGAGTGATGCGCCGCGGAGAAGGTGCCTCACGCCTCTGTCGCCGCCGCCGTCGAAGAGGAAGTCGAAGCCGCGCGATTGTGGTCCGTCGCCGATATGGAGGTGGAGCTACTAGGGAAGAGATGGAGGTGGAGGTGGAGAGGGAGTGATGGTTTGTACTAGTGGCGGCCGGTGAGGTAGTTATAAATACAGCCTCTCTCTCTTTTTTGGCAAGGAATGCAGCTTCTCTTGGAAGGCAACGAGGCAACGCACTCCAGATTTCGTATATTACTATAATAATATGGGCGGAGAAATTTGGACGCATCTGTGTTGTCTTGTCAAATGAATCACCAGGATTTGCTTTTAGTACTCCAGATTTGGGCGACCCAAGGAAGTAGAGATAGTAATGTACGCCATCTAGCTGCACGCTATCAAATCAAATAAATGGTCATGCCATTTACTTTTAAGATGGTGCAGCAGTTATTCTGACCAAAGAAACATGCACGTCTGCTGATTATTTCTGATGGGTATACATTTACCGTCCGCTAGCAAAGATTGTTTGGCACATTGTTCTTATGGCTTTCAACATCACACCCCTTAATAATATTATTAATCAATGTTTGGGCAATCAATTGAGTGTGTTAATAAAAAATTAAAACCCACAAATCCAACTGTACTATTTTTAGGGCCATATGAAGGACAAGGAATGATTTTAAATGCCATATGGAGTACCTCCAACCATGTGAAATATGGTTCTGTCATGCAGGTGATACCCATGGCTTCGCATTGGATCTGTATATTGTCCTACATACAGTCAACTATGAAGTACCACGATTTGGTTTTTGGGTGCAACCGGCTAGAGAATGATGCACGGGTTTGTACAGCCAGTACAATTCACATTAAGATTTTCTGATAGGATGTTGATGTGTATATGTAAGAATCATACACTAGAATGTCTTCTATGTTTAGATGGTTGATCTACGTTTATACTTTCTGTGAACCATGAGGTTAAGACCTTTGTACTGTAATAAAGATTGCTAAATAACAGTATATATGTATGCCTCTAGGGACACTGAAACAGCCAAACAACCATGCATGTGCATAGACCGTATTTGATCAAATTAAAAGAAGCACCTCGGTTCATGCAAATAGCATCAGTTAATCACCTAAGTCCATTAGCTATAAATAGTTAAATAGGAGTCAAGACCAACTGAGCTAGCTAGTAGTATGATCCTACTATTACATAAATATCCCTAACTCTGATTGTCTTTGTTCCAGTCCAGCGCGTTGGTGTAGCTTGGGATGAACCAAAACCCCGTATGCCAGTTGGCCCCTGGACCGCTGCTTGAGAAAGAGATGCTTTGGTGGTCTTCGCCATTTAGACTGAAGCGGAAAATTTCTTGATGTGATGTGTCAAACTGAGAGCCAATGGTCTGAGGCGTGGTGTAGATGCAGTTTCTTCTTGTCAAATATCCTGGGGGAAATGTTGCACCACCCACTGGCATGAAAATCGGATAGTTCAACCCAAGGAACATAGAATAGTCTCCAAGATTAGTAACCCTTTCCCACGGGTTGGCTGGAAGTAACCGACTAGTGTCATTCGAGAATACAATGCAGGTATACCCCGAATAGCTGTGAACAGCGCGACCGCAATGGACAGAAGGGGTACTATCATAATAAGTTGGAGCACCGTCAGCGTCAAAATCCATTACGCCACGTGCATAGACCAGGAGAAGTCTAGAACGATCTTGAGATCTTGCCAGCCACCACGTACGACTATTAGAGTCAAAATCATCATCGTCATCAAATCCAGCCGTCCACGGAATGAATGGAGCAGGGAGCACTATAGGACCTTGAAAAAGGAAAGAACACGTCACATGAAAATATATTTCATGATTTATCTACTAGTGATATTGATTTGATATTGGGATGCCAATACTAGTACTTTATAAAATCATGGTCGAACATAAGATGGTTTGAAATATATTTCGAACATCTTGGTAAAACTTCATATGGATTAAAAACATGTTCCCCAAAATATTGGTCCAAATTTTAGATGGTTTGAATATAGTACTCCTTATTCTCTAGAACCGGGGGAATATAAACAAATGAAAGTCTTTATCAATATTGCATGGCAGCTTTATTGATTCTATTTCTACTCTACCTTAAATTTTCTAGGGAGTAATAATAAAGAAACTTAATTACTAGGGGGCCTTTTTCCTAAGGAACAACATGCACATTAGACCATACTAAAATTCCTATAGATGTTAAATTCTAAATATGTCCATACCACAAGAGGGTTATGGTGTGCGCCTATGGAATTCCTTTAAGCCAAAAGATGCCAAGACAGTTCAACAAATAAGAGGTGAAATACTATATAAGTTACGTATATAAAAAAGATAGGGAGGAAATGTTACCAAATTGATTAGGATCCCATGCATAAACATTTCCAAGCTCAGTAACGGCGAACACAAGTCCGTTATGTATAATTGCATCGCAGTATATGGCGCCGTACTGAAACTGGTTTTCAAGAAATATCCATGTACGAGGATATTCGCCATGGAGGTAGGCAATTGCAAAGTCGAAGATTGCGACAAGGGAGAAATCTTTATACCCCCTAGCAGCTGTAGGAACTTGGCAAATAGCTATCTTCTGCAGTTGAATAGCAGAACGCTGATACTCGAATATAAGTGGATTGCGTGTGGTTTCCAACTTCTTCCTCAAAGATGGAAGCTTAATCTTGCGATGAGTGTAGACATTGAGGAGGTTCCACTTGCCTTCGGGGCCAACCATGGCGATCCAATCTCCATTGGCGCCTGCCCGCTCCTCATCCTTACCGTGTGGCATTAGGCCATCATAGGAGAACCTGTCCAGCGGCAGTAGTTTGCACTTGCTGTGCACCGGCAAATCCTCCTTGAACACCCATGGTTTATCCGCCGGGTCACAACAGAGAACACACGGAAGGCCAAACGGCTGAGAAGCAGGCAGAGTGGCACTGTATTTGGCTGACTGAAGAATACTTTTGGAGGAACCGACTAGGGACGCGGCGGTGATGGCGTCGCACTGGCTGATGAGCACTTCAAGGGGGCCTTCCGTAAACACCTTGTGAAACAGCCCAGATCCACAGACCCTGCTCGATTTCGCCATCGCAATGAGGCAGGTGGTACAATGGGGTTGGTATTTTCTTGGGAGATCTACTGATTCGAACTTTGGGAGAGAGATGGCGATCAATGGCGGCAGGTGGGGGTTTGAGTTGGAGAACAGAGGCTCTCAAACTGGGCACTGCTGGATAGGATGCGAAAGCGCCATGGCGGAGACGCAGGCGCGTGCTATGGAAGCTGGGCGGAGTGGGGATAGACGACGGAGGTGAACCGAG
The DNA here is from genome assembly GCA_030979885.1 of Lolium multiflorum. NCBI lineage: Eukaryota > Viridiplantae > Streptophyta > Magnoliopsida > Poales > Poaceae > Lolium > Lolium multiflorum. The sequence goes on from CM061747.1 coordinate 244,054,212, forward strand.
ACGCTCATATACTGCCTACTGCAGTTTCGAGGAGAGTGTGAATGTGTTCAAAAAAAGAGGAGAGTGTGACTGTGACCCGACACCCGAGTAGGAGCAGACGGACTATAGGAGTAGCCCCATCATTACAGAACATTAATCGTGCTTCCTACAATAAATAAGTGAAACATCCCAGGCTTGTGTTGTCTAATCAAATCGATGGCCATGTCAGTATTATGGTGAACAAATAAAACAAATACACACCAACCTTGTTCTTTTTGCAACGTACACCAACCTAGCAAGGCATCAACCTTCTCGCCATCAACTACGACTCCGTGGCTACTCCATGCTAGTATCGGCCACTAATTCAAATTTCAACTGAAGGCGTGCTATTTTATGGTCCTGAAAATTGCCAAAAAAAATACAACCCAAAAATGCAACAGATCCATGTTAAGGGGGTACACCCTACGCAATATACATTAAGAAACTTCGAAACTTCAGCGACCTTGTAAGAATGCCCATGACAGTGCAGTTTTGCCAAATTAGGAAGAGACGAAATATGAATTCAACCAAAGAAATCTAAACGAATCCTTAGACAATAGCATAGTTAACACGTTCAGAAAAAAATGATGACTCCAAAAGAACAACATTAGCAAGAAATACTCCATTTTAGTTTGAATTTGCAGTCACATACATATACTAGTAGTACTGCCAAAATACTATAATACTCCGAGCTGCATTCTAGCACTCCAACTAGCTAGCTAATAGTTCTGGAGTAGTAGTACTACTATACAAGTCCAAAATACATCCGAACGAACCCTACTTCGAACTAAACTACTCCCTCCGATCTTCGAGTAACTACATTGCAGTATGACTAAACGAAGATTATTGTATAACCTTCTTGTTGATGCAAACGCAGATAGGCAACACACGCTGCCCTCCATTCTGCTTCGCGTAACGGGGCGGCACCGCCAGGAAAGAAGTGAGCTGCTGCAACATGATCGAGCTAGGCGTCGGGGAGCTCGTCGGCTCGATTACCGCCATCAAGGTGTCCGTCGAGAGGTCACTGGTCCCAGCCGTCGCCGGCGCCGGCGGACCAATCACCAGCAGCTGCGCCTTGTACATCGGAAACAAGCACGCGGCCGACCTGATGCACACACAGGACACAATGGTGGTCGGGCCGAGCGCGCCAACGGTGATGGCGAACACGCTACCGTCTTCTTCCCCACTGCCGATGAACAGGTGTCCCCGCGGTTGTACCGGAACACGAACTATGCACCAGGCGGGTATGCCATACTGGAACGTAAACACTGGGATGGAGTGGGATGCTTGGAGGTGTACCAGGAGCTCCCGCGGCGGGCCGGTGAAGCTGCAGCCGGTATTGATGGCCTCTGTGCAGCCGCACGGACCATGCGGGCACGCGATATAGTGCTTGTAGGACTCCGTGGAGGCGACCAAGCTCTGGCAGCCGACGCACTTGACCATTGCCCCAGATCGATTCGACGGCGGCAATCTTGCCCCAGATCGATTCGACGGCGGCAACCTCGCCGGCTGCTCGCACTTCTTGCACGGGTTCGGCGCAAGCTCGCCGACGCAGCGCCGACAGCCCATATGACCGCCCTTGCACTGCACGGAACAACGTACGTGGCATCAGTTGTCATTGACATTTCTCACAGGTGAACCTAAGAATGAAATCGGAAGGGAGCGACCTTGGATATGGGGGGTTTGAAGGGCAGCAGGCAGAGGGGGCACAAGAAGAGGGCCTCCTCCATCTTCAGAGAAGAGTGATCGGGAAAACGAGAACGGGATGGGTTCTTTTTTTTATACATGCCTTGGAGTGGAGTATGGATACTACTACTTATAGGAAGAACTTCCTTGCTAAGAATCGGCGTCGGCCGTACGCAACCATAGATGCACCAGCGGCTCTGCAGTTTGTCAAAATAAAAGGACAGAGCTGCAGTGACTTGAAGTCTCCAAATCTCATTGTGACTTGGTGCCACCATCTACCAACCATTTGAGATCCAACGTTCCAAACTATCTCTTATTTCGAACCTAAAAACAAAAATTATGAAAAAAATCCAGTAAAATGTAGATGCCTTGTTCTAAAATCTGTGAATATTTCATCCCACTCGGACGATTAGCTTGTGATTAAAGAGCTTTTTACGTATACGAGCACTAGTTTAAACTAAATACTCCCTCTGATTCATATTAATTGACTTCAATATGGATGTATCTAGAACTAAAATGTGTCTAGTACATCCATATTAGAGTCAATTAATATGAACCGGAGGGAGTATATATTTGCTCACAAACCTTTGATTCAAATCGAATGAAACTTCACCAAAATATAAATCGAAATATGCACGATTAACTGGAAGTTCTTGAAATATTTCTGAGCAATTATAATAATTATTTAGTTTAAATTCTAAGTCGATCGCATACATTGGATCTGAGATGGATGGTGGATGGTGGCACCAAGTCACTGTGAGACTTGGAAGTATCAAGTCAGTGAAGCTCTATCCCAAAATAAAAGCTTCGTGAAGGGGGCAGTTTGGTTCAAAAAAGAAGACAGTGCCAAGCAGTTGTCAAACAATACCCATATAGTCAAATGTACTCCCTCTGATTCAAATGAATTGACTCAACTTTGTCTAGATATATGGATGTATCAAGTCACTGAAGCTAAAATAAAAGCTTCATGAAGGGGGAAGTTTGGTTCGAAAAAAATACAGTGCCAAGCAGCTGTCAAATAGTACCATAACGTCAAATGTACTCCCTCCGATTCAAACGAAATGACTCAACTTTGTATTTTGCATGTTAAAGGTTTTTCGTAAAACTTGGCCAATCTTAACATAGTTTGCCTTTCTAAAAAAAGATATAAGCCCTAAGGCTCCTTTGATTCATAGGATGGGAAAACCATAGAAATATGAAAAACATAGGATTGAGATTTAATGGCTAGTTGAATCATATAGGAAGATGAGTTGTGTTTGATTGTGCCAAAGGAAATTTTCCATGAGGTATGACCTAATGTTTTATTCTTATAGGATTTGCACTGCAAGATTCCTATAGGATATGTTCCTATGAATCAAACAACTAGTGTGGGGAAAATTCACATGTGATCTAAATCCTACATAATTCCTATACAAATCCTATATATGAATTTTAGTTGTTAGGTCACTTAAAATGACTTCACTTGAAGGGTTACATTTTTGTTTTTTCTGAATTAGTAGTGATGCCTAACCATATATATACCTAAACCAAGAGAATCAGCATAAACTTATGTATATTAATAGTAAGCGCATATATGAATGTTTTTTATCTACAAACCCAGGGTCATATATATGTACATAGAAACATGCATATATGCTAGTTTTTGTACCTTGGTGTGTTCCTCTTTTGGGCTATCTCTTTTTTGTTCACCGGTTCACAACCAACGCCCTAGATTAATTTGGCACTTAGAAAATAACATTTTGTTTTTGGCGCACTAACACAAATAGTAGTAGCACGGTCAACACTGTAGAGAAGTACAAAATAAATGTGTGTGGGTAATAATAAAATCCTTAATATGCCTTGAAAACCCACACGTACGCTCTTTCTAGGACAGAGGCAGTATGAGGTAATGCACCCACGCGCTGTCATCTGCCGGTTCGTGCTATGTCTCCCAAATCTTGAAATATCGTCAGTTATCCATTTCACGTCCACACTTCTCCCTCTCTCCACGGACTAGGAAAAAACCCTCTCTTCACTTCCCCTTCCCATTCCACCGATGGAGAGCCCAACCGACGCCGTCAACGCAGCGAAAGCGAAAGCCGCGCGGCTGGCCTTAGCCGCAGAGGAGGCGTCCAGAGCCGCGACCGCAGCACGCATGGCCGCAACGGCGGCGATCATCGCCGCAGCGGATGCCAAAGACGAAGCGGAGGCCATTGCCGAAGGTCGGGCCATCGGTCGCTCATCGGCATCTGATGCTGTTGGTAGATGGGTCCACTCTCTTGGGAAGCATCCCCTAGATGACGAGGACGAGGTTGAACTCATCTTTGAACCGCCGCCGCCGACCTTCGACGAGAATATCGTCGACGAGGGGGAGGAAGTATGTTCCGATTCACCTCTCTCCCTTATTCAACATAGCCCTGTATCGATTTGCGCTATGGTCTCTCCCTCTTTTTTTGCGCTATAGCGTTTTGAATTAGCGTCAGAATCTTTTTAGATTCATATTCAGTATTAGTTGCAACTGCTACATATTTGCTTCACATCCGATTCACCTCTCTCCCTTATTCAACATAGCCCTGTATCGATTTGCTCTATGGTCTCTCCCTCTTTTTTTTGCGCTATAGGGTTTTGAATTAGCGTCAGAATCTTTTTAGATTCATATTCATTATTAGTTGCAACTGCTACATATTTGCTTCACCTGTTTATTTGGCATGTATCAGGTTGCTACTGATGAGGTTGACAGCGATGTCGAGTCGCGTCATAGGAAGGCCAGGGCCACTCTCAACAAGCTTAAGGCGGGGAAGTTCGACAAGTATTGGAGTGAACCCTGGACTGGTGCCAGGAACAGCTGCCCCTTCTGCACAAAGAGCATAAAGGTTGACTTTCGAAGCGTCCTGCAGCATGCCGAAGCCGGTGGGTCCGGCTGTCTCAAAGTTGGGGAAACTGTTAACCGATCCGGCTTCATAGCCAACCACATGGCCTATGGGCTATTCCTAAGGAAGAAATTGAACCAAGCTATCGAGACCGGTCGTGTGCCTCCTCCCAAGCCCAAGCCACCAAAGATTAAAGGTATGGGCAGCAAGAAGCAGAAGAAGCGGGACCGGGAGGAGGCGACAGGAAGAAGATGGTAAATATACTCCGTAACTGTTGTGCATGTTTGTCTCTCCTACTGCTTCAAAAGCAGCATCTTTTGTTGAACTCTGTTTATGTTTGCTGCTCAGCAGCGTTTGTGGTGAACCTATTAGCTTAATTAGGGGTTGTTGAACTATGTCTGTGTTGAACCTTGCTTAATTAGGTTGTGTTGAACTCTGTTTGTGTTGGCGTGGGAAGGGGGGCATGATGCTACCCTGAATTTGCGGGACCCCCAAAAAACTTGCAAATACGAGTGATGCATCCAAAAGGAACAAACTTTTACATGGTAGACCCCAGTCTGAAAGCAAGAAATGCGATCGGGTCCTTAACAGCCACCGCCCGGATTGATCGGGTATTTTGCCTGCCTACCGCATGTGACTTGTGCTCACTGAAGTTTGGGACCTCACGCATGGGCACCACACGTAAGTGACAGACCTGTTGGTGTAAAAACTCGGGTGATTATTATACTGCATTAGTACAAAGTTTCCTATGGATTCAAGGGTTGGAAAGCCAAGTTAACTCATTTTCATGACTAAGAAGGAGCCAGGCTTACTTTTTCATTTTCATGTTTTAACTTGTTTAAATCTTGGTCAAACAAAGGATTTGACCAGGATTCAAGTGGGCATAAAAATTCAAAAAAGAAATAAAAAAAACCAAAGCACATAAGCTTCTTATGTCATATAGTAAGCATTACAGTTGATCAACGAGTCTAGACATATTCAAACCAGAAAAATCATGTATATACCCCCTAACCCTAAACTCTGTCTTATGAAGTCAAGCATGAAGAAAAGTGGTTTTGGGTTTCAAACATTGGAAATTGAAAAAACTCCCAAAAGCTTCATTTTGGAGTGACTAAGAAGAATCCAGGCTTTCATTTTCATTTTCATGTTTTAAATTGGTTTAAATCTTGGTCAAACCTAGGATTTGACCAAGATTCAAATGGACATAACAAATTCAAAAAAATCAAAACCAAACACATAGTCTTTTGATGTCATATAGTAAGCATTCAAGTTGATAAACAAAGTCTAGACATATTTAAACAAGAAAAATCATGTATATACTTGGCCCCTAACCCTAAACTCTGTCTTATGAAGTCAAGCATTAAGAGAAGTGGTTTTGGGTTTCAAACATGGAAATTTAAAAAACCTCCCAAAAGCTTCATTTTGGAGTGACTAAGAAGAATCCAGGCTTACTTTTCATTTTCATGTTTTAAACTGGTTTAAATCTTGGTCAAACCTAGGATTTGACCAAGATTCAAATGGGCATAACAAATTCAAAAAAAACCAAACACATAGTCTTTTGATGTCACATAATAAGCATTCAAGTTGATAAACAAGGTCTAGACATATTCAAACCAGAAAAATCATGTATCTACCCCCTACCCCTAAACTTTGTCTTATGAAGTAAAGCACGGAGAGATATCATTTTGGGTTTCGAACATGGAAAATTAAAAAAACCTCCCAAAAGCTTCATTTTGGAGTGAATAATAAGAAGGATCCAAACTTACTTTTCATTTTCATGTTTTAAACTTGTTTAAATATTGGTCAAACCTGCTAGGATTTGACCAAGATTCAAATGGGCATAACAATTAAAAAAAATTAAACCGAAAACCACTTCTCTTCGTGCTTGACTTCATTAGACAGAGTTTAGGGTTTGGGGTATATACATGATTTTTAATGTTTAAATATGTCTAGACTCCGTTGATCAACATGAATGCTTACTATAACTTAAGAAGCTTATGTGCTTTGGTTTTTCATTTTTTGAATTCTTTATTGAATTTTTATGCCATTTGAATCTTGGTCAAATCCTAGGTTTGACCAAGAATTAAACAAGTCAGTAACATGAAAATGAAAAAGTAAGCATGGATCCTTCTTATTCACTCAAAAAATGAAGCTTTTGGGAGGGTTTTTGAATTTTCCATGTTTGAAACCCAAAACCATTCCTCTTATATGCTTGACTTCATATATATGACAGAGTTTAGCCTTAGGGGGTATATACATGATTTTTCTAGTTTGAATATGTCTATACCTTGTTTATCAACTTGAATGCTTACTATAAACCAAAAATTCATGTATCTACCCCTAACCCTAAACTATGCATGAAGAGAAGTGGTTTTGGGTTTCAAACCTGGATATTTCAAAAACCCTCCCAAAAGCTTCATTTTGGAGTGAATAAGAAGGATCAAGGCTTAATTTTTCATTTTCATGTTTTAATCTTGTTTAAATCTTGGTCAAACCTAGGATTTGACCAAGATTCAAATGGGCATAATTTAAAAAAATGAAAAATCAAGGCACATAGTCTTCTTATGTCATATAGTAAGCATTCAATTAAGTTGATAAACAAGCTCTAGACATATTCAAACCAGAAAAATCATGATGTATCTACCCCCTATATATCCCTAAACCCTGACTTATGAAGTCAAGCATGAAGAGAAGTGGTTTTTGGTTTCAATCATGGAAATTTCAAAAACCCTCCCAAGAGCTTCATTTTGGAGTGACTAATTAAGAAGCATACATGATTACCTTTTCATATTCATGTTTTAAACTTGTTCAAATCTAGGTCAACAAACCTAGGATTTGACGAAGAATCAAATGGGTATAAAAAAATTAAAAACAAGCTCTAGACAAGCTCAAGTTGAAAAACAAGTTCTAGACATATTCAAACCAGAAAAATCATGTATCTACCCCCTATATATCCCTAAACCCTGACTTATGAAGTCAAGCATGAAGAGAAGTGGTTTTTGGTTTCAATCATGGAAATTTCAAAAACCCTCCCAAGAGCTTCATTTTGGAGTGGCTAAGAAGGATAGATGCTTAATTTTTCATATTTATGTTTTAAACTAGTTTAAATCATGGTCAAACCTAGGATTTGACCAAGATTCAAATGGACATAAAAATTCAAAATAAATGAAAATAAATGAAAAACCAAGGCACGTAGTCTTCTTATGTCATATAGTAAGCATTCAATTAAGTTGATAAACAAGGTCTAGACATATTCAAACCAGAAACATCATGTATCTAGCTACCCCTAGCCCTAAACTCTGTCTTATGAAGTCAAGCATGCATGAAGAGAAGTCATGGTTTTTGGTTTCAAACATGGAAATTTCAAAAACCCTCCCAAGAGCTTCATTTTGGAGTGACTAAGAAGGACATATGCTTAATTTTTCATATTCATGTTTTCAACTTGTTTAAATCATGGTCAAACTTAGGATTTGACCAAGATTCAAATGGGCATAAAATTAAAAAAAACAATAAAATGAAAAACCAATGCACATAGTCGATCTTCTTATGTCATATATATAGTAAGCATTCAATTAAGTTGATAACAAGGTCTAGACATATTCAAACCAGAAAAATCATGTATCTACCCCTAACCCTAAACTTTGTCTTATGAAGTCAAGCATGAAGAGAAGTGGTTTTTGGTTTCAAGCATGGAAATTTCAAAAACCTCCCCAAACTTCATTTTAGAGTGACTAAGAAGGATACAAGCTTCCCTTTTCATTTTCATGTTTTAAACTTGTTTAAATTATCTTGGTCCGCCCATGCTATAGTCTGGATCCGCCCATGCTATAGTTTGAGGCCATTTGGATGACGTCGAAAAAATTCTTTGATTAGAAATGGGGTTGTTCGAACCCCGTAGTTGGATTTTTTGAACCTTGATCTGTAGTACTGGGCAAAACCCTAGTTTAACCTATTTAATTATAGATTCGTAGGTCGATTTTTCTACGTACCTTTTTATTATTTATTACTCTACTATGCAGCACATATGTGTTTGCCCGTCGAGTGAAACTCGGAGGAAGAGGGATCACTCGGAAGGAGAGAAGAAGGAGGGAGAGCATTATGGTGTCTCCCCTTTTTCGGGTGATGATGTTGACTGTTGTGCAGGGTTTGTCAGTGAGCAGGAGGTGCGAGCGAGCGAGCGAGCGAGTCGAGCGAGGCCGAGAATGAGAGAGATTTGTTTTTTTTTGTGAGAGGGACAACCGAAGGATCCTGAAGGACCCAGAGACTTCCAATACGCATCCTGATGCGTCTTCTCTTGACAAAGAAAATGGCTGGGAGTTTGCGTACCTATTGCACGTGACTTGTGCTCACTGAAGTGTGGGACCTCACGCATGGGCACCACACGTAAGTGACAGACCTGTTGGTGTAAAAACTCGGTTGATTATTATAGTGCATTAGAACAAAGTTTCCTATGGATTCAAGGGTAGGAAATCCAAGTTAACTCATTTACATGACATTATTTTTTCCATGAAGCAAAGTTAACACATCTATCAATTGGTACATTTTGGAGTGACTAAGAAGGATCCATGCTTACCTTTTCGTTTTCACGTGTTAAACTTGTTTAAATCTTGGTCAAACCTAGGATTTGACAGAGATTCAAATGGGCGGAAAATTCAAAAAAACAGAAAAATGAAAAACCAAAGCACATACGTAGTTTTCTTATGTCATATAGTAAGCATTCAAGTTGATAAACAAGGTCTAGACATATTCAAAACATACAAATCATGTATGTACCCCTAACCCTAAACTATGTCTTATGAAGTCAAGCATGAAGAGAAGTGGTTTTGGGTTTCAAACATGGAAAATTCAAAAACCTCCCAAAAACTTCATTTAGAGTGACTAAGAAGGATAAATGCTTCCCTTTTCATTTTCATGTTTAAACTTGTTTAAATCTTGGTAAAACCTAGGATCTGACCAAGATTCAAATGGGCATCAAAAATAAAAAAATCAGAAAAATGAAAAACCAAAGCACATAGTCTTCTTATGTCATATAGTAAGCATTAAAGTTGATAAACAAGGTCTAGACATATTCAAACCAGACAAATCATGTATCTACCCCTAACCCTAAACTCTGTCTTATGAAGTCAAGCATGAAGAGAAGTTGTTTTGGGTTTCAAACATGGAAATTTCAAAAACCCTCTCAAAGAGCTTCATTTTGGAGTGACTAAGAAGGATCCATAGGAAACTATGTACTAATACAGTATAATGATCACCCGAGTTATTAGAGCAACAAGTCTGTCACTTACGTGTGGTTCCCATGCGTGAGGTCCCACACTTCAGTGAGCACAAGTCACGTAGTCTTCTTATGTCATATAGTAAGCATTCAATTAAGTTGATAAACAAGGTCTAGACATATCAAACCAGAAAAATCATGTATCTACCCCTATATATCCCTAAACCCTGACTTATGAAGTCAAGCATGAAGAGAAGAAGTGGTTTTTGGTTTCAAACATGGAAATTTCAAAAACCCTCCCAAGAGCTTCATTTTGGAGTGACTAGTTAAGACGCATACATGCTTACTTTTTCATATTCATGTTTTAAACTTGTTCAAATCTTGGTCAACAAACCTAGCTACGATTTGACGAAGATTCAAATGGGTATAAAAAATTAAAACCAAGGTCTGCTCATGTCATATAGTAAGCATTCAATTAAATTGATAAACAAGGTCTAGACATATTCAAACTAGTAGGAAAATCATGTATCTACCCCCTAACCCTAAACTATGTCTTATGAAGTCAAGCATGCATGAAGAAAAGTGGTTTTTGGTTTTCAAGCATGGAAATTTCAAAAACCCTCCCAAGAGCTACATATTGGAGTGACTAAGAAGGATAGATGCTTAATTTTTCATATTCATGTTTTAAACTTGATTAAATCATGGTCAAACCTAGGATTTGACCAAGATTCAAATGGGCATAAAAATTCAAAAAAATGAAAAACCAATGCACATAGTCATCTTATGTCATCTAGTAAGCATTCAATTAAGTTGATAAACAAGGTCTAGACATATTCAAACAAGAAAATTCATGTATCAAGCTACCCCTATCCCCAAACTCTGTCTTATATATGAAGTCAAGCATGAAGAGAAGTACGCGGTTTTTTGGTTTCAAACATGGAAATTTCAAAACCCCTCTCAAGAGCTTCATTTTGGAGTGACTACGAAGGATACATACTTAATTTTTCATATTCATGTTTTAAACTTGTTTAAATCATGGTCAAACCTAGGATTTGGCCAAGATTCAAATGGGCAAAATTTTAAAAAAATGAAAAATCAAGGCACATAGTCTTCTTATGTCATATAGTAAGCATTCAATTAAGTTGATAAACAAGGTCTAGACATATTCAAACGAGAGAAATCATGTATCTACCCCTAACACTAAACTCTGTCTCATGAAGTCAAGCGCATGCATGAAGATATGTGGTTTTTGGTTTCAAACATGGAAATTTCAAAAACCCTCCCAAGAGCTTCATTTCGAAGTGATTAATTAAGAAGCATACATGCATGCTTACTTTTTCATATTCATGTTTTAAACTTATTCAAATCTTGGTGAAACCTAGGATTTGACCAAGATTCAAATCCGTATAAAAATTTAAAAATAAAATAAAAAAACAAGGTCTTCTTATGTTATATAGTAGGCATTCAATTAAGTTGATAAACAAGGTCTAGACATATTCAAAGAAGAAAAATCATGCATGTATCTACCCCTAACCCTAAACTATGTTTCATGAAGTCAAGCATGAAGATATGTGGTTTTTAGGTTTCGAACATGGAAATTCAAAAACCCTCCCAAGAGCTTCATTTTGAAGTGACTAAGAAGCATACATGCTTACTTTTTCATATTCATGTTTTTAACTTATTCAAATCTTGGTGGAACCAAGGATTTGACCAAGATTCAAATGGGTATAAAAGTTCAAAAAAACAAGGTCTTCTTATATGTTATATAGTAAGCATTCAATTAATTTGATAAACAAGGTCTACACATATTCAAACCAGGAAAATCATGTATCTACCCCCTAACCCTAAACTCTGTCTTATGAAGAAGTCAAGCATGCATGAAGAGAAGTGGTTTTTGGTTTCAAGCATGGAAATTTCAAAAACCCTCCCAAGAGCTACATATTGGAGTGACTAAGAAGGATAGATGCTTAATTTTTCATATTCATGTTTTAAACTTGTTTAAATCATGGTCAAACCTAGGATTTAACCAAGATTCAAATGGGCAAAATTTTAAAAAATGAAAAATCAAGGCACATAGTCTTCTTATTTTTGGTTTCAAACATGGAAATTTCAAAAACCCTCCCAAAGAGCTTCATTTTGGAGTGACTAAGAAGGATCCATAGGAAACTATGTACTAATACAGTATAATGATCACCCGAGTTATTAGAGCAACAAGTCTGTCACTTACGTGTGGTTCCCATGCGTGAGGTCCCACACTTCAGTGAGCACAAGTCACGTACGCTAGGTAGGCAAACTCCCAGCCATCTTCTTTGTCAAGAGAGAGGCATCAACACTCTCTCTCTCTCTCTCTCTCTCTCTCTCCAATTATCCACCTCCGTTGGCTGCCGGTTTTGGCAGGTCGTTTCTAGCTCAGCTCGTAGGCCATGGTGTGCAGGCTTGACCATGGCGAGGTGGTCGCGATCAAGATGGGCTTAAAGAATATACATGGAAGAATTACGTGAATCGGCCTGTTATGCAAAGTTTGGGCTAGTTTGCCCTTGTATCTGTAACATAGTAGATTACGTGTCGGTTAGTTAGAGTTTGCCTCGTGCACGGTTGGGATTATTCCCACGTTAGAAAGTCCCCTGGACTATAAATATGTATCTAGGGTTTATGGAATAAACAACAACCAACGTTCAACCACAAATCAATCTCGGCGCATCGCCAACTCCTTCGTCTCGAGGGTTTCTACCGGTAAGCATCATGCTGCCTAGATCGCATCTTGCGATCTAGGCAGCACAAGCTTTATGTTGTTCATGCGTTGCTCGTACTGAAGCCTTTTTGATGGCGAGCAACGTAGTTATCTTAGATGTGTTAGGGTTAGCATTGTTCTTCGTATCATATGCTATCGTAGTGCAACCCTTGCATATCTAGCCGCCCTCACACCTATCTTAGGTGTGGGGGCGGCACCCCGCTTGATCATTATTTAGTAGATCCGATCCGTTACGGTTGCTCCTTGTTCTTCAAGGATTAGTTTAATATCTGCAATAGTTAGGCCTTACAAAGGGTTGGAGGATCCAGCGGCACGTAGGGTGTCGTTTGCTAGTCCTAGACAGGATGTTCCGGGGATCAACCTCGTGTTGGTTTTTAGGCCTTGTCTAGGATCGGCTTACGATCACCGTGCGTGGCCGCGAGGCCCAATCGTGAGTAGGATGATCCGATTATGCGGTGAAAACCCTAAATCATCGTAGATCGCATTAGCTTTATCTTGATCAAGCAGGACCACCATATATTCGTGCACCTCGTACGAATCATGGGTGGATCGGCTCCTTGAGCCGATTCACAGGATAACCTGAGAGCCGATCGAGGCTCGTATTTAATGTTTACGTGTATGCCTGCAGGAAACTAAGCGAGGCATCTCCATCACCTTCCTGACCAGGTATAGGTCAGGTGGCATGCCCTTGCATCAGCATCGGACGTGTGTACCAGAGGCTTTGCGGGCCGTCGCTCGGAGGGACCAGGCTCCGCAGCCAAGTTGTTCCCGCTCCGTGTTGCTGCCGGTTTTGGCAGGGGTTCTACCTCAGCTCGTAGGCCATGGTGTGCAGGCTCTGTAGCCATGGCGATTTGGTCGCGCCAAGTGGTTCGTCCCCGGCTCCGACGAGGATCAATCCGGACGGTGCCTATTAAGGACCCGATCGCATTTCTTGCTTTCAGCATGGGGTCTACCATGTAAATCTTAGGGATTTAGACGTAATTTCCTGTTTATTTTGTGTCCTGCTGTAAACTGCGCTCTGATGCGTATTGGAAATCTGGGTCCTTCAGGATCGTTCGGTTGTCCCTCTAAAAAAACATCTCTCTCATTCTCGGCCTTTCTCGCTCGCTCGCACCCCCCTGCGCACTGACAACCCTGCACAACAGTCAACATCACCAGAAAAAGGATAGACACCATAAATAAGTGGGGCCCCGTGACTGCTCTCCCTTCGTCTCCTCCCGTGTGATCCCTCTTCCTCCGACTCCCGACCTTGCGGAAAAGAAAAATGAAATGAAAGAGTTTCACTGGACGGGCAAACACATGTGCTGCCTAGTAATAATAATAATAACGTAAAAAAATCGACCTACGAATCTATTATTAAATAAGCTAAACTAGGGTTTTGCCCAGTACTACGGATCAATTTCTGAAAATCCAACTACGGGGTTCGATTTTGGCCTGCTAATATAAAATTATATAATCCGAACTAGTATTCCTCTAAAAAATCATTTTGGTATGCATCGTTTGGTACTTTTCATAGCTAGAGTGCTTACTCCCTCCGTTAGCAAATAGTCTTCGTATGTCATATAGTAAGCATTCAAGTTGAAAAACAAGCTCTAGACATATTCAAACCAGAAAAATCATGTATCTACCCCCTATATATCCCTAAACCCTGACTTATGAATTCAAGCATGAAGAGAAGTGGTTTTTGGTTTCAATCATGGAAATTTCAAAAACCCTCCCAAGAGCTTCATTTTGGAGTGACTAGTTAAGACGCATACATGCTTACTTTTTCATATTCATGTTTTAAACTTGTTCAAATCTTGGTCAACAAACCTAGCTACGATTTGACGAAGATTCAAATGGGTATAAAAAAATTAAAACCAAGGTCTGCTCATGTCATATAGTAAGCATTCAATTAAATTGATAAACAAGGTCTAGACATATTCAAACTAGTAGGAAAATCATGTATCTACCCCCTAACCCTAAACTATGTCTTATGAAGTCAAGCATGCATGAAGAAAAGTGGTTTTTGGTTTTCAAGCATGGAAATTTCAAAAACCCTCCCAAGAGCTACATATTGGAGTGACTAAGAAGGATAGATGCTTAATTTTTCATATTCATGTTTTAAACTTGATTAAATCATGGTCAAACCTAGGATTTGACCAAGATTCAAATGGGCATAAAAATTCAAAAAAATGAAAAACCAATGCACATAGTCATCTTATGTCATCTAGTAAGCATTCAATTAAGTTGATAAACAAGGTCTAGACATATTCAAACAAGAAAATTCATGTATCAAGCTACCCCTATCCCCAAACTCTGTCTTATATATGAAGTCAAGCATGAAGAGAAGTACGCGGTTTTTTGGTTTCAAACATGGAAATTTCAAAACCCCTCTCAAGAGCTTCATTTTGGAGTGACTACGAAGGATACATACTTAATTTTTCATATTCATGTTTTAAACTTGTTTAAATCATGGTCAAACCTAGGATTTGGCCAAGATTCAAATGGGCAAAATTTTAAAAAAATGAAAAATCAAGGCACATAGTCTTCTTATGTCATATAGTAAGCATTCAATTAAGTTGATAAACAAGGTCTAGACATATTCAAACGAGAGAAATCATGTATCTACCCCCTAACACTAAACTCTGTCTCATGAAGTCAAGCGCATGCATGAAGATATGTGGTTTTTGGTTTCAAACATGGAAATTTCAAAAACCCTCCCAAGAGCTTCATTTCGAAGTGATTAATTAAGAAGCATACATGCATGCTTACTTTTTCATATTCATGTTTTAAACTTATTCAAATCTTGGTGAAACCTAGGATTTGACCAAGATTCAAATCCGTATAAAAATTTAAAAATAAAATAAAAAAACAAGGTCTTCTTATGTTATATAGTAGGCATTCAATTAAGTTGATAAACAAGGTCTAGACATATTCAAAGAAGAAAAATCATGCATGTATCTACCCCTAACCCTAAACTATGTTTCATGAAGTCAAGCATGAAGATATGTGGTTTTTAGTTTCGAACATGGAAATTCAAAAACCCTCCCAAGAGCTTCATTTTGAAGTGACTAAGAAGCATACATGCTTACTTTTTCATATTCATGTTTTTAACTTATTCAAATCTTGGTGGAACCAAGGATTTGACCAAGATTCAAATGGGTATAAAAGTTCAAAAAAAAACAAGGTCTTCTTATATGTTATATAGTAAGCATTCAATTAATTTGATAAACAAGGTCTACACATATTCAAACCAGGAAAATCATGTATCTACCCCCTAACCCTAAACTCTGTCTTATGAAGAAGTCAAGCATGCATGAAGAGAAGTGGTTTTTGGTTTCAAGCATGGAAATTTCAAAAACCCTCCCAAGAGCTACATATTGGAGTGACTAAGAAGGATAGATGCTTAATTTTTCATATTCATGTTTTAAACTTGTTTAAATCATGGTCAAACCTAGGATTTAACCAAGATTCAAATGGGCAAAATTTTAAAAAATGAAAAATCAAGGCACATAGTCTTCTTATTTTTGGTTTCAAACATGGAAATTTCAAAAACCCTCCCAAAGAGCTTCATTTTGGAGTGACTAAGAAGGATCCATAGGAAACTATGTACTAATACAGTATAATGATCACCCGAGTTATTAGAGCAACAAGTCTGTCACTTACGTGTGGTTCCCATGCGTGAGGTCCCACACTTCAGTGAGCACAAGTCACGTACGCTAGGTAGGCAAACTCCCAGCCATCTTCTTTGTCAAGAGAGAGGCATCAACACACACTCTCTCTCTCTCTCTCTCTCTCTCTCTCCAATTATCCACCTCCGTTGGCTGCCGGTTTTGGCAGGTCGTTTCTAGCTCAGCTCGTAGGCCATGGTGTGCAGGCTCTGTAGCCATGGCGATTTGGTCGCGCCAAGTGGTTCGTCCCCGGCTCCGACGAGGATCAATCCGGACGGTGCCTATTAAGGACCCGATCGCATTTCTTGCTTTCAGCATGGGGTCTACCATGTAAATCTTAGGGATTTAGACGTAATTTCCTGTTTATTTTGTGTCCTGCTGTAAACTGCGCTCTGATGCGTATTGGAAATCTGGGTCCTTCAGGATCGTTCGGTTGTCCCTCTAAAAAAACATCTCTCTCATTCTCGGCCTTTCTCGCTCGCTCGCACCCCCCTGCGCACTGACAACCCTGCACAACAGTCAACATCACCAGAAAAAGGATAGACACCATAAATAAGTGGGGCCCCGTGACTGCTCTCCCTTCGTCTCCTCCCGTGTGATCCCTCTTCCTCCGACTCCCGACCTTGCGGAAAAGAAAAATGAAATGAAAGAGTTTCACTGGACGGGCAAACACATGTGCTGCCTAGTAATAATAATAATAACGTAAAAAAATCGACCTACGAATCTATTATTAAATAAGCTAAACTAGGGTTTTGCCCAGTACTACGGATCAATTTCTGAAAATCCAACTACGGGGTTCGATTTTGGCCTGCTAATATAAAATTATATAATCCGAACTAGTATTCCTCTAAAAAATCATTTTGGTATGCATCGTTTGGTACTTTTCATAGCTAGAGTGCTTACTCCCTCCGTTAGCAAATAGTCTTCGTATGTCATATAGTAAGCATTCAAGTTGAAAAACAAGCTCTAGACATATTCAAACCAGAAAAATCATGTATCTACCCCCTATATATCCCTAAACCCTGACTTATGAATTCAAGCATGAAGAGAAGTGGTTTTTGGTTTCAATCATGGAAATTTCAAAAACCCTCCCAAGAGCTTCATTTTGGAGTGACTAGTTAAGACGCATACATGCTTACTTTTTCATATTCATGTTTTAAACTTGTTCAAATCTTGGTCAACAAACCTAGCTACGATTTGACGAAGATTCAAATGGGTATAAAAAAATTAAAACCAAGGTCTGCTCATGTCATATAGTAAGCATTCAATTAAATTGATAAACAAGGTCTAGACATATTCAAACTAGTAGGAAAATCATGTATCTACCCCTAACCCTAAACTATGTCTTATGAAGTCAAGCATGCATGAAGAAAAGTGGTTTTTGGTTTTCAAGCATGGAAATTTCAAAAACCCTCCCAAGAGCTACATATTGGAGTGACTAAGAAGGATAGATGCTTAATTTTTCATATTCATGTTTTAAACTTGATTAAATCATGGTCAAACCTAGGATTTGACCAAGATTCAAATGGGCATAAAAATTCAAAAAAATGAAAAACCAATGCACATAGTCATCTTATGTCATCTAGTAAGCATTCAATTAAGTTGATAAACAAGGTCTAGACATATTCAAACAAGAAAATTCATGTATCAAGCTACCCCTATCCCCAAACTCTGTCTTATATATGAAGTCAAGCATGAAGAGAAGTACGCGGTTTTTTGGTTTCAAACATGGAAATTTCAAAACCCCTCTCAAGAGCTTCATTTTGGAGTGACTACGAAGGATACATACTTAATTTTTCATATTCATGTTTTAAACTTGTTTAAATCATGGTCAAACCTAGGATTTGGCCAAGATTCAAATGGGCAAAATTTTAAAAAAATGAAAAATCAAGGCACATAGTCTTCTTATGTCATATAGTAAGCATTCAATTAAGTTGATAAACAAGGTCTAGACATATTCAAACGAGAGAAATCATGTATCTACCCCCTAACACTAAACTCTGTCTCATGAAGTCAAGCGCATGCATGAAGATATGTGGTTTTTGGTTTCAAACATGGAAATTTCAAAAACCCTCCCAAGAGCTTCATTTCGAAGAGATTAATTAAGAAGCATACATGCATGCTTACTTTTTCATATTCATGTTTTAAACTTATTCAAATCTTGGTGAAACCTAGGATTTGACCAAGATTCAAATCCGTATAAAAATTTAAAAATAAAATAAAAAAACAAGGTCTTCTTATGTTATATAGTAGGCATTCAATTAAGTTGATAAACAAGGTCTAGACATATTCAAAGAAGAAAAATCATGCATGTATCTACCCCTAACCCTAAACTATGTTTCATGAAGTCAAGCATGAAGATATGTGGTTTTTAGTTTCGAACATGGAAATTCAAAAACCCTCCCAAGAGCTTCATTTTGAAGTGACTAAGAAGCATACATGCTTACTTTTTCATATTCATGTTTTTAACTTATTCAAATCTTGGTGGAACCAAGGATTTGACCAAGATTCAAATGGGTATAAAAGTTCAAAAAAAACAAGGTCTTCTTATATGTTATATAGTAAGCATTCAATTAATTTGATAAACAAGGTCTACACATATTCAAACCAGGAAAATCATGTATCTACCCCCTAACCCTAAACTCTGTCTTATGAAGAAGTCAAGCATGCATGAAGAGAAGTGGTTTTTGGTTTCAAGCATGGAAATTTCAAAAACCCTCCCAAGAGCTACATATTGGAGTGACTAAGAAGGATAGATGCTTAATTTTTCATATTCATGTTTTAAACTTGTTTAAATCATGGTCAAACCTAGGATTTAACCAAGATTCAAATGGGCAAAATTTTAAAAAATGAAAAATCAAGGCACATAGTCTTCTTATTTTTGGTTTCAAACATGGAAATTTCAAAAACCCTCCCAAAGAGCTTCATTTTGGAGTGACTAAGAAGGATCCATAGGAAACTATGTACTAATACAGTATAATGATCACCCGAGTTATTAGAGCAACAAGTCTGTCACTTACGTGTGGTTCCCATGCGTGAGGTCCCACACTTCAGTGAGCACAAGTCACGTACGCTAGGTAGGCAAACTCCCAGCCATCTTCTTTGTCAAGAGAGAGGCATCAACACTCTCTCTCTCTCTCTCTCTCTCTCTCTCAATTATCCACCTCCGTTGGCTGCCGGTTTTGGCAGGTCGTTTCTAGCTCAGCTCGTAGGCCATGGTGTGCAGGCTCTGTAGCCATGGCGATTTGGTCGCGCCAAGTGGTTCGTCCCCGGCTCCGACGAGGATCAATCCGGACGGTGCCTATTAAGGACCCGATCGCATTTCTTGCTTTCAGCATGGGGTCTACCATGTAAATCTTAGGGATTTAGACGTAATTTCCTGTTTATTTTGTGTCCTGCTGTAAACTGCGCTCTGATGCGTATTGGAAATCTGGGTCCTTCAGGATCGTTCGGTTGTCCCTCTAAAAAAACATCTCTCTCATTCTCGGCCTTTCTCGCTCGCTCGCACCCCCCTGCGCACTGACAACCCTGCACAACAGTCAACATCACCAGAAAAAGGATAGACACCATAAATAAGTGGGGCCCCGTGACTGCTCTCCCTTCGTCTCCTCCCGTGTGATCCCTCTTCCTCCGACTCCCGACCTTGCGGAAAAGAAAAATGAAATGAAAGAGTTTCACTGGACGGGCAAACACATGTGCTGCCTAGTAATAATAATAATAACGTAAAAAAATCGACCTACGAATCTATTATTAAATAAGCTAAACTAGGGTTTTGCCCAGTACTACGGATCAATTTCTGAAAATCCAACTACGGGGTTCGATTTTGGCCTGCTAATATAAAATTATATAATCCGAACTAGTATTCCTCTAAAAAATCATTTTGGTATGCATCGTTTGGTACTTTTCATAGCTAGAGTGCTTACTCCCTCCGTTAGCAAATAGTCTTCGTATGTCATATAGTAAGCATTCAAGTTGAAAAACAAGCTCTAGACATATTCAAACCAGAAAAATCATGTATCTACCCCCTATATATCCCTAAACCCTGACTTATGAATTCAAGCATGAAGAGAAGTGGTTTTTGGTTTCAATCATGGAAATTTCAAAAACCCTCCCAAGAGCTTCATTTTGGAGTGACTAATTAAGAAGCATACATGCTTACCTTTTCATATTAATGTTTTAAACTTGTTCAAATCTTGGTCAACAAACCTAGGATTTGACGAAGAATCAAATGGGTATAAAAAAATTAAAACCAAGGTCTGCTCATGTCATATAGTGAGCATTCAATTAAATTGATAAACAAGGTCTAGACATATTCAAACTAGCAGGAAAATCATGTATCTACCCCCTAACCCAAACTCTATCTTATGAAGTCAAGCATGCATGAAGAGAAGTGGTTTTTGGTTTTCAAGCATGGAAATTTCAAAAACTCTTATGTCATCTAGTAAGCATTCAATTAAGTTGATAAATAATGTCTAGACATATTCAAACCAGAAAGTTTATGTATCAAGCTACCCCTAACCCCAAACTTTGTCTTATGAAGTCTAGCATGAAGAGAAGTACGTGGTTTTTTGGTTTCAAACATGGAAATTTCAAAAACCCTCTCAAGATCGAGCTTCATTTTGGAGTGACTACGAAGGATACATGCTTAATTTTTCATATTCATGTTTTAAACTTGTTTAAATCATGGTCAAACCTAGGATTTGACCAAGATTCAAATGGGCATAAAAATTCAAAAAAACAATAAAATGAAAAACCAATGCACATAGTCATCTTATGTCATCTAGTAAGCATTCAATTAAGTTGATAAACAAGGTCTAGACATATTCAAACCAGAAAATTCATGTATCAAGCTACCCCTATCCCCAAACTCTGTCTTATGAAGTCAAGCATGAAGAGAAGTACGTGGTTTTTTTGGTTTCAAACATGGAAATTTCAAAAACCCTCTCAAGAGCTTCATTTCGAAGCGATTAATTAAGAAGCATACATGCATGCTTACTTTTTCATATTCATGTTTTAAACTTATTCAAATCTTGGTGAAACCTAGGATTTGACCAAGATTCAAATGGGTATAAAATTAAAAAAAAACAAAAAAGGTCTTCTTATGTTATATAGTAGGCATTCAATTAAGTTGATAAACAAGGTCTAGACATATTCAAACAAGAAAAATCATGCATGTATCTACCCCTAACCCTAAACTCTGTTTCATGAAGTCAAGCATGAAGATATGTGGTTTTTGGTTTCGAACATGGAAATTCAAAAACCCTCCCAAGAGCTTCATTTTGAAGTGACTAAGAAGCATACATGCTTACTTTTTCATATTCATGTTTTTAACTTATTCAAATCTTGGTGGAACCAAGGATTTGACCAAGATTCAAATGGGTATAAAAATTCAAAAAAAAAACAAGGTCTTCTTATGTTATATAGTAAGCATTCAATTATTTTGATAAACAAGGTCTACACATATTCAAACCAGGAAATTATGTATCTACCCCCTAACCCTAAACTCTGTCTTATGAAGTCAAGCATGCATGAAGAGAAGTGGTTTTTGGTTTCAAGCATGGAAATTTCAAAAACCCTCCCAAGAGCTTCATTTTGGAGTGACTAAGAAGCATACGTACGTGCTTACTTTTTCATATTCATGTTTTAAACTTGTTCAAATCTTGGTCAAACCTATGATTTGACCAAGATTCAAATGGGTATAAAAAATGAAAACCAAGGTCTTCTTATGTCATATAGTAAGCATTCAATTAAGTTGATAAATAAGGTCTAGACATATTCAAACCAGAAAAATCATGTATCAAGCTACCCCTAACCCCTAATTAACTCTGTCTTATGAAGTCAAGCATGAAGATAAGTATGTGGTTTTTTGGTTTCAAACATGGAAATTTCAAAAACCCTCTCAAGATCGAGCTTCATTTTGGAGTGACTACGAAGGATACATGCTTACTTTTTCATATTCATGTTTTAAACTTGTTTAAATCATGGTCAAACCTAGGATTTGACAAAGATTCAAATGGGCATAATTAAAAAAAAAAAAAATGAAAAACCAAGGCACATAGTCTTCTTATGTTATATTGTAAGCATTCAATTAAGTTGATAAACAAGGTCTAGACATATTCAAACCAGAGAAATCATGTATCTACCCCCTAACCTAAACTCTGTCTCATGAAGTCAAGCATGATGATATGTGGTTTTTGGTTTCAAACATGGAAATTTCAAAAACCCTCCCAAGAGCTTCATTTTGAAGTGATTAATTATGAAGCATACATGCATGCTTACTTTTTCATATTCATGTTTTAAACTTATTCAAATCTTGGTGAAACCTAGGATTTGACCAAGATTCAAATCCGTATAAAAATTAAAAAACAAAATAAAAAAAACAAGGTCTTCTTATGTTATATAGTAAGCATTCAATTAAGTTGATAAATAAGGTCTAGACATATTCAAACCAGAAAAATCATGTATCTACCCCTAACCCTAAACTTTGTCTTATGAAGTCAAGCATGAAGAGAAGTGGTTTTTGGTTTCAAGCATGGAAATTTCAAAAACCTCCCCAAACTTCATTTTAGAGTGACTAAGAAGGATACAAGCTTCCCTTTTCATTTTCATGTTTTAAACTTGTTTAAATTATCTTGGTCCGCCCATGCTATAGTCTGGATCCGCCCATGCTATAGTTTGAGGCCATTTGGATGACGTCGAAAAAATTCTTTGATTAGAAATGGGGTTGTTCGAACCCCGTAGTTGGATTTTTTTGAACCTTGATCTGTAGTACTGGGCAAAACCCTAGTTTAACCTATTTAATTATAGATTCGTAGGTCAATTTTTCTACGTTCCTTTTTATTAGTATTATTACTCTACTATGCAGCACATATGTGTTTGCCCGTCGAGTGAAACTCGGAGGAAGAGGGATCACTCGGAAGGAGAGAAGAAGGAGGGAGAGCATTATGGTGTCTCCCCTTTTTCGGGTGATGATGTTGACTTTTGTGCAGGGTTTGTCAGTGAGCAGGAGGTGCGAGCGAGCGAGCGAGCGAGCGAGTCGAGCGAGGCCGAGAATGAGAGAGATTTGTTTTTTTGTGAGAGGGACAACCGAAGGATCCTGAAGGACCCAGAGACTTCCAATACGCATCCTGATGCGTCTTCTCTTGACAAAGAAAATGGCTGGGAGTTTGCGTACCTATTGCACGTGACTTGTGCTCACTGAAGTGTGGGACCTCACGCATGGGCACCACACGTAAGTGACAGACCTGTTGGTGTAAAAACTCGGTTGATTATTATAGTGCATTAGAACAAAGTTTCCTATGGATTCAAGGGTAGGAAATCCAAGTTAACTCATTTACATGACATTATTTTTTCCATGAAGCAAAGTTAACACATCTATCAATTGGTACATTTTGGAGTGACTAAGAAGGATCCATGCTTACCTTTTCGTTTTCACGTGTTAAACTTGTTTAAATCTTGGTCAAACCTAGGATTTGACAGAGATTCAAATGGGCGGAAAAAAAAAAAAAACAGAAAAATGAAAAACCAAAGCACATACGTAGTTTTCTTATGTCATATAGTAAGCATTCAAGTTGATAAACAAGGTCTAGACATATTCAAAACATACAAATCATGTATGTACCCCTAACCCTAAACTATGTCTTATGAAGTCAAGCATGAAGAGAAGTGGTTTTGGGTTTCAAACATGGAAAATTCAAAAACCTCCCAAAAACTTCATTTAGAGTGACTAAGAAGGATAAATGCTTCCCTTTTCATTTTCATGTTTAAACTTGTTTAAATCTTGGTAAAACCTAGGATCTGACCAAGATTCAAATGGGCATCAAAAATAAAAAAATCAGAAAAATGAAAAACCAAAGCACATAGTCTTCTTATGTCATATAGTAAGCATTAAAGTTGATAAACAAGATCTAGACGTATTCAAACCAGACAAATCATGTATCTACCCCTAACCCTAAACTCTGTCTTATGAAGTCAAGCATGAAGAGAAGTTGTTTTGGGTTTCAAACATGGAAATTTCAAAAACCCTCTCAAAGAGCTTCATTTTGGAGTGACTAAGAAGGATCCATAGGAAACTATGTACTAATACAGTATAATGATCACCCGAGTTATTAGAGCAACAAGTCTGTCACTTACGTGTGGTTCCCATGCGTGAGGTCCCACACTTCAGTGAGCACAAGTCACGTAGTCTTCTTATGTCATATAGTAAGCATTCAATTAAGTTGATAAACAAGGTCTAGACATATCAAACCAGAAAAATCATGTATCTACCCCTATATATCCCTAAACCCTGACTTATGAAGTCAAGCATGAAGAGAAGAAGTGGTTTTTGGTTTCAAACATGGAAATTTCAAAAACCCTCCCAAGAGCTTCATTTTGGAGTGACTAGTTAAGACGCATACATGCTTACTTTTTCATATTCATGTTTTAAACTTGTTCAAATCTTGGTCAACAAACCTAGCTACGATTTGACGAAGATTCAAATGGGTATAAAAAATTAAAACCAAGGTCTGCTCATGTCATATAGTAAGCATTCAATTAAATTGATAAACAAGGTCTAGACATATTCAAACTAGTAGGAAAATCATGTATCTACCCCCTAACCCTAAACTATGTCTTATGAAGTCAAGCATGCATGAAGAAAAGTGGTTTTTGGTTTTCAAGCATGGAAATTTCAAAAACCCTCCCAAGAGCTACATATTGGAGTGACTAAGAAGGATAGATGCTTAATTTTTCATATTCATGTTTTAAACTTGATTAAATCATGGTCAAACCTAGGATTTGACCAAGATTCAAATGGGCATAAAAATTCAAAAAAATGAAAAACCAATGCACATAGTCATCTTATGTCATCTAGTAAGCATTCAATTAAGTTGATAAACAAGGTCTAGACATATTCAAACAAGAAAATTCATGTATCAAGCTACCCCTATCCCCAAACTCTGTCTTATATATGAAGTCAAGCATGAAGAGAAGTACGCGGTTTTTTGGTTTCAAACATGGAAATTTCAAAACCCCTCTCAAGAGCTTCATTTTGGAGTGACTACGAAGGATACATACTTAATTTTTCATATTCATGTTTTAAACTTGTTTAAATCATGGTCAAACCTAGGATTTGGCCAAGATTCAAATGGGCAAAATTTTAAAAAAATGAAAAATCAAGGCATATAGTCTTCTTATGTCATATAGTAAGCATTCAATTAAGTTGATAAACAAGGTCTAGACATATTCAAACGAGAGAAATCATGTATCTACCCCCTAACACTAAACTCTGTCTCATGAAGTCAAGCGCATGCATGAAGATATGTGGTTTTTGGTTTCAAACATGGAAATTTCAAAAACCCTCCCAAGAGCTTCATTTCGAAGAGATTAATTAAGAAGCATACATGCATGCTTACTTTTTCATATTCATGTTTTAAACTTATTCAAATCTTGGTGAAACCTAGGATTTGACCAAGATTCAAATCCGTATAAAAATTTAAAAATAAAATAAAAAAACAAGGTCTTCTTATGTTATATAGTAGGCATTCAATTAAGTTGATAAACAAGGTCTAGACATATTCAAAGAAGAAAAATCATGCATGTATCTACCCCTAACCCTAAACTATGTTTCATGAAGTCAAGCATGAAGATATGTGGTTTTTAGTTTCGAACATGGAAATTCAAAAACCCTCCCAAGAGCTTCATTTTGAAGTGACTAAGAAGCATACATGCTTACTTTTTCATATTCATGTTTTTAACTTATTCAAATCTTGGTGGAACCAAGGATTTGACCAAGATTCAAATGGGTATAAAAGTTCAAAAAAAACAAGGTCTTCTTATATGTTATATAGTAAGCATTCAATTAATTTGATAAACAAGGTCTACACATATTCAAACCAGGAAAATCATGTATCTACCCCCTAACCCTAAACTCTGTCTTATGAAGAAGTCAAGCATGCATGAAGAGAAGTGGTTTTTGGTTTCAAGCATGGAAATTTCAAAAACCCTCCCAAGAGCTACATATTGGAGTGACTAAGAAGGATAGATGCTTAATTTTTCATATTCATGTTTTAAACTTGTTTAAATCATGGTCAAACCTAGGATTTAACCAAGATTCAAATGGGCAAAATTTTAAAAAATGAAAAATCAAGGCACATAGTCTTCTTATTTTTGGTTTCAAACATGGAAATTTCAAAAACCCTCCCAAAGAGCTTCATTTTGGAGTGACTAAGAAGGATCCATAGGAAACTATGTACTAATACAGTATAATGATCACCCGAGTTATTAGAGCAACAAGTCTGTCACTTACGTGTGGTTCCCATGCGTGAGGTCCCACACTTCAGTGAGCACAAGTCACGTACGCTAGGTAGGCAAACTCCCAGCCATCTTCTTTGTCAAGAGAGAGGCATCAACACTCTCTCTCTCTCTCTCTCTCTCTCTCTCTCTCTCTCCAATTATCCACCTCCGTTGGCTGCCGGTTTTGGCAGGTCGTTTCTAGCTCAGCTCGTAGGCCATGGTGTGCAGGCTCTGTAGCCATGGCGATTTGGTCGCGCCAAGTGGTTCGTCCCCGGCTCCGACGAGGATCAATCCGGACGGTGCCTATTAAGGACCCGATCGCATTTCTTGCTTTCAGCATGGGGTCTACCATGTAAATCTTAGGGATTTAGACGTAATTTCCTGTTTATTTTGTGTCCTGCTGTAAACTCCGCTCTGATGCGTATTGGAAATCTGGGTCCTTCAGGATCGTTCGGTTGTCCCTCTAAAAAAACATCTCTCTCATTCTCGGCCTTTCTCGCTCGCTCGCACCCCCCTGCGCACTGACAACCCTGCACAACAGTCAACATCACCAGAAAAAGGATAGACACCATAAATAAGTGGGGCCCCGTGACTGCTCTCCCTTCGTCTCCTCCCGTGTGATCCCTCTTCCTCCGACTCCCGACCTTGCGGAAAAGAAAAATGAAATGAAAGAGTTTCACTGGACGGGCAAACACATGTGCTGCCTAGTAATAATAATAATAACGTAAAAAAATCGACCTACGAATCTATTATTAAATAAGCTAAACTAGGGTTTTGCCCAGTACTACGGATCAATTTCTGAAAATCCAACTACGGGGTTCGATTTTGGCCTGCTAATATAAAATTATATAATCCGAACTAGTATTCCTCTAAAAAATCATTTTGGTATGCATCGTTTGGTACTTTTCATAGCTAGAGTGCTTACTCCCTCCGTTAGCAAATAGTCTTCGTATGTCATATAGTAAGCATTCAAGTTGAAAAACAAGCTCTAGACATATTCAAACCAGAAAAATCATGTATCTACCCCCTATATATCCCTAAACCCTGACTTATGAATTCAAGCATGAAGAGAAGTGGTTTTTGGTTTCAATCATGGAAATTTCAAAAACCCTCCCAAGAGCTTCATTTTGGAGTGACTAGTTAAGACGCATACATGCTTACTTTTTCATATTCATGTTTTAAACTTGTTCAAATCTTGGTCAACAAACCTAGCTACGATTTGACGAAGATTCAAATGGGTATAAAAAATTAAAACCAAGGTCTGCTCATGTCATATAGTAAGCATTCAATTAAATTGATAAACAAGGTCTAGACATATTCAAACTAGTAGGAAAATCATGTATCTACCCCCTAACCCTAAACTATGTCTTATGAAGTCAAGCATGCATGAAGAAAAGTGGTTTTTGGTTTTCAAGCATGGAAATTTCAAAAACCCTCCCAAGAGCTACATATTGGAGTGACTAAGAAGGATAGATGCTTAATTTTTCATATTCATGTTTTAAACTTGATTAAATCATGGTCAAACCTAGGATTTGACCAAGATTCAAATGGGCATAAAAATTCAAAAAAATGAAAAACCAATGCACATAGTCATCTTATGTCATCTAGTAAGCATTCAATTAAGTTGATAAACAAGGTCTAGACATATTCAAACAAGAAAATTCATGTATCAAGCTACCCCTATCCCCAAACTCTGTCTTATATATGAAGTCAAGCATGAAGAGAAGTACGCGGTTTTTTGGTTTCAAACATGGAAATTTCAAAACCCCTCTCAAGAGCTTCATTTTGGAGTGACTACGAAGGATACATACTTAATTTTTCATATTCATGTTTTAAACTTGTTTAAATCATGGTCAAACCTAGGATTTGACCAAGATTCAAATGGGCATAAAAATTCAAAAAAAACAATAAAATGAAAAACCAATGCACATAGTCATCTTATGTCATCTAGTAAGCATTCAATTAAGTTGATAAACAAGGTCTAGACATATTCAAACCAGAAAATTCATGTATCAAGCTACCCCTATCCCCAAACTCTGTCTTATGAAGTCAAGCATGAAGAGAAGTACGTGGTTTTTTTGGTTTCAAACATGGAAATTTCAAAAACCCTCTCAAGAGCTTCATTTCGAAGCGATTAATTAAGAAGCATACATGCATGCTTACTTTTTCATATTCATGTTTTAAACTTATTGAAATCTTGGTGAAACCTAGGATTTGACCAAGATTCAAATGGGTATAAAAATTAAAAAAAAACAAAAAAGGTCTTCTTATGTTATATAGTAGGCATTCAATTAAGTTGATAAACAAGGTCTAGACATATTCAAACAAGAAAAATCATGCATGTATCTACCCCTAACCCTAAACTCTGTTTCATGAAGTCAAGCATGAAGATATGTGGTTTTTGGTTTCGAACATGGAAATTCAAAAACCCTCCCAAGAGCTTCATTTTGAAGTGACTAAGAAGCATACATGCTTACTTTTTCATATTCATGTTTTTAACTTATTCAAATCTTGGTGGAACCAAGGATTTGACCAAGATTCAAATGGGTATAAAAATTCAAAAAAAAGGTCTTCTTATGTTATATAGTAAGCATTCAATTATTTTGATAAACAAGGTCTACACATATTCAAACCAGGAAATTATGTATCTACCCCCTAACCCTAAACTCTATCTTATGAAGTCAAGCATGCATGAAGAGAAGTGGTTTTTGGTTTCAAGCATGGAAATTTCAAAAACCCTCCCAAGAGCTTCATTTTGGAGTGACTAAGAAGCATACGTACGTGCTTACTTTTTCATATTCATGTTTTAAACTTGTTCAAATCTTGGTCAAACCTATGATTTGACCAAGATTCAAATGGGTATAAAAAATGAAAACCAAGGTCTTCTTATGTCATATAGTAAGCATTCAATTAAGTTGATAAATAAGGTCTAGACATATTCAAACCAGAAAAATCATGTATCAAGCTACCCCTAACCCCTAATTAACTCTGTCTTATGAAGTCAAGCATGAAGATAAGTATGTGGTTTTTTGGTTTCAAACATGGAAATTTCAAAAACCCTCTCAAGATCGAGCTTCATTTTGGAGTGACTACGAAGGATACATGCTTACTTTTTCATATTCATGTTTTAAACTTGTTTAAATCATGGTCAAACCTAGGATTTGACAAGATTCAAATGGGCATAATATAAAAAAAACAAAAAATGAAAAACCAAGGCACATAGTCTTCTTATGTTATATTGTAAGCATTCAATTAAGTTGATAAACAAGGTCTAGACATATTCAAACCAGAGAAATCATGTATCTACCCCCTAACCTAAACTCTGTCTCATGAAGTCAAGCATGATGATATGTGGTTTTTGGTTTCAAACATGGAAATTTCAAAAACCCTCCCAAGAGCTTCATTTTGAAGTGATTAATTATGAAGCATACATGCATGCTTACTTTTTCATATTCATGTTTTAAACTTATTCAAATCTTGGTGAAACCTAGGATTTGACCAAGATTCAAATCCGTATAAAAATTAAAAAACAAAATAAAAAAAACAAGGTCTTCTTATGTTATATAGTAAGCATTCAATTAAGTTGATAAATAAGGTCTAGACATATTCAAACCAGAAAAATCATGTATCTACCCCTAACCCTAAACTTTGTCTTATGAAGTCAAGCATGAAGAGAAGTACGCGGTTTTTTGGTTTCAAACATGGAAATTTCAAAAACCCTCTCAAGAGCTTCCATTTTGGAGTGACTACGAAGGATACATGCTTAATTTTTCATATTCATGTTTTAAACTTGTTTAAATCATGGTCAAACCTAGGATTTGGCCAAGATTCAAATGGGCAAAATTTAAAAAAAATCAAGGCACATAGTCTTCTTATGTCATATAGTAAGCATTCAATTAAGTTGATAAACAAGGTCTAGACATATTCAAACGAGAGAAATCATGTATCTACCCCCTAACCCTAAACTCTGTCTTATGAAGTCAAGCATGCATGAAGAGAAGTGGTTTTTGGTTTCAAGCATGGAAATTTCAAAAACCCTCCCAAGAGCTTCATTTTGGAGTGACTAAGAAGCATACGTACGTGCTTACTTTTTCATATTCATGTTTTAAACTTGTTCAAATCTTGGTCAAACCTATGATTTGACCAAGATTCAAATGGGTATAAAAAATGAAAACCAAGGTCTTCTTATGTCATATAGTAAGCATTCAATTAAGTTGATAAATAAGGTCTAGACATATTCAAACCAGAAAAATCATGTATCAAGCTACCCCTAATTAACTCTGTCTTATGAAGTCAAGCATGAAGATAAGTATGTGGTTTTTTGGTTTCAAACATGGAAATTTCAAAAACCCTCTCAAGATCGAGCTTCATTTTGGAGTGACTACGAAGGATACATGCTTACTTTTTCATATTCATGTTTTAAACTTGTTTAAATCATGGTCAAACCTAGGATTTGACCAAGATTCAAATGGGCATAATTTAAAAAAAAAAAAAAAATGAAAAACCAAGGCACATAGTCTTCTTATGTTATATTGTAAGCATTCAATTAAGTTGATAAACAAGGTCTAGACATATTCAAACCAGAGAAATCATGTATCTACCCCCTAACCTAAACTCTGTCTCATGAAGTCAAGCATGATGATATGTGGTTTTTGGTTTCAAACATGGAAATTTCAAAAACCCTCCCAAGAGCTTCATTTTGAAGTGATTAATTATGAAGCATACATGCATGCTTACTTTTTCATATTCATGTTTTAAACTTATTCAAATCTTGGTGAAACCTAGGATTTGACCAAGATTCAAATCCGTATAAAAATTAAAAAACAAAATAAAAAAACAAGGTCTTCTTATGTTATATAGTAAGCATTCAATTAAGTTGATAAATAAGGTCTAGACATATTCAAACCAGAAAAATCATGTATCTACCCCTAACCCTAAGCATGTATCTCGTTGTTTGCGCTATGATACAATATCTACCTATGTTACACTAATCTCCTCTCTCCTACTTAATTAGCTGCCACATCAGCAGTTTTGTGGGACCAATGTGTATGATACTAGCACTATCATGTGGGTACCTAAATCTCGAGTCAAAGTTTGACACGAGACCGATGTGGACTTTATTAATGGTGGAAGGGAGTAACAATCATAAGCACATTATTATTATTGATTGAACAACATTTTATTTGATGTGCCATAAGAAGTTTAGAAACTCCTAGCCCCCGGAGGTGGCGTTTTGGCACACACGTGCATATGCACCGATTATTGGAAATAATAAAAAAACAATTATATAAATGTTAAAAAAATCTGATATAAATTTTTTGGTATACATTGTGACATCCTATGTTCGTTCATAAGTTTTCGTGGAAAAACAACATTTTGTGTGGTGTGTACAAAAAAGGCAAAAAATGTACGTAGTCGTGTTACAGCATCAAAATTTGTCTTTTTTACAGGAGCCACATATTTTTTTAAAAAAACTTATGTACCAACATAAAATGTCTAGATATACATGTAAAATTTCAGTTTAGAATTTTTGGACACTTTGAAATGTGGATTCACATAATGGATTCCTCTACCTCGACCCCCTTGGATTCCTGAACAGACTTACAGTACTACTAGTAGGGCCTACTATTTATTATTATTATTACCTACTGCAGGCAAAATTTAATCTCATCGAGCGGTAAAATTCCCCGCCAACGCCCAAATATCTCGCGCCGCAAAGTTTCAGATCTGCGAATATTTTTTTCCCTCAAAAGAAGGACTGCGAAATTCCCTTCTTCTCCTCTATCGCCCAGCTTCGCCCTAGTTTCGCCCGCAAGCCCTCAGAGAAACCGCTCCTCTTACCTACCTCCCACCTTCACGGCCGCCGCACCGGAAAATCACCGCCGCACTTCGCCGTTCAAGCTGCCACGGCTTCAAACCTCGAGGCTGCCCTATCCGCTTGATCCGCACCTACTCCGGCGTCCACCGCACCGTATCTCGTTCGCCGACTCTATCGACCACCGCACCTGACCAGCTTCGCCGACACCGACGTCCCCGTGCACTGCACATCATCTGCTTCACCGACCTTCTACTTCGGCCGGCGCGCTGAACACTTCATCGACCGCCCAGCATGTCCTTCTCCGACCCCCCAAGATCTGCTTCCCCGGCACCCACCGCAACAGCAGTCCCCTCGCCGACCTCCACGTCACCCGTAAGAACGCGGAACACGTCTAAACGCCGCCCAGAAATAGGTAACCAGACATCCCTGCGCGTTTTGTTCTGTTAGGAGTATTGCAGCTGACTGTATTTCTGAATTCGTGCTAGTATATTTTTAACTTACAAGTGCTTTCGTTTGTAACCACCTCATCCTTTAGATTTAAACACGACGCATAAGTATTTTTTTTCCGTGACCTAACCCACCCATTTGCTGAAACTCTACATGGTATCAGAGCCTAGGTTTCCTTCCTGCTAGTGCTAGCCGCCCCAAACAGTACCATACAAGTTCTTCCTTTGACCACAAAAACCACCGTTGAGATGTACAAATCCAGGCGGCGGGAGGCCGCATCAGGTGCTCTGCGTGGGTTGCGGCTATCACACACAGCGATGCGAGTTGTGTGAGATCGGCGGCTGCTCGCGCGGGGACAAAGAAGAGGGTCAAGATCGTTTTGGTTTAGAAAGGAGAGAAGAGGAAGTGAATCCGTGGCAGAGAGATCTGGATCCGTGCGAGGGGGAGATGTTGGAGGCGTGCGGAGTGGGCCGAGCCTTTGAGCGCAGGGCGGAGCCGGAGGTTGGTGCTGGACGTTGACCAGCGCGAGCCGGTCGATGTGGCCAGGTGCGGTCGCCAGGTTGGCCAGGGCGCGCAGACGAGGCGCCATCCGAGTGGAAGTGAGGAGAAAATGGAGATGTGAGGCTGTGAGGATATGTTGTGATGGAGTTGATGAGGCTGCGATTGAGTCGTGATGGAGTTGATGAGGCTGCGGTTTAGTGGTGATGGTGATGGTTGTGGATATGTCCAGGGGAAAGGCATGCGTGCCTGAGGTGAGACTGGTTGAGGCCTGACCGGGGGATAGGCATGGGTGCTTGAGGAGTGGATGGTTGAGGCAGGAGTTGGCTGGGGGTTTGTGGGAGAGACGGAAGAGGTCAGTGGCCGGGCAGAGTGGAGAAGAGAGGCTGAGGACATTGAGGCGAGTGTGGATGGTTCTGCGGAACTTGTGTGGTGAGGCAGCCGGGGTTGTTGAGGATGTGTATGGTTAGGAGTTGTGCGTATCCCAGATGGTTGAAGCTGGATGTCTTCGCTGCTGATGAAGAGATGAATCGAGATGACAAGATGATGGAAAGTGCAATGCTGTCATGTATCCTAGGAGTTATGCTGAAAGTTCATTACTCGTAGTTGTCATATGTGTCATGTTGTTGCAAGATGGCCATGGTTGTTTACCCATGATCATCTTGAGGGGGTGTGTTGGACCATGAGTGAGTTTAGTAGTAGCGCTGTAGTAATATTGTATCCAGTGTGAGGCCCATAGAGGCCCATGTCCAGTGGTATTGTAACCCTAACTCAGATGATATAAATACAGAGTGTCGTGGTCTGAGTGACCTAACCCACCCATTCGCTGAAACTCTACAAAATATGAGCCACCAATCATGAGCCGTTGAATGCTCTACATGTCCACGATTGACAACAACAACAACACCACCAACAACAAAGCTTTATTCCCAAACAAGTTGGGGTAGGCTATACAAGTCCACCATTGACACGATTACAATTTCTCACTATTTGGCCGTAGGCTACTGCTCTAGTTACATCATGTTTGATATCTTTCTGCGATCCTGTATTACATGTTTATGCACGTCATAATGTTTCTACTACTGTTTGGTGTCAATTTAATTATAGCAAATCCTTGACTCGTAACTGTTTGTTGTTATTACACGTGCAGCAGGCACATCTTACACTCAGAAACGTAGAGTAAAGCTCGCCTATAATCATGTAAGTACCTGCTGTTTTTTGTATATTGCTTAATGCAAACTTCTATATCTTGGATCCTGTTTCTGTTTACAATTGGCCTCTCCTTCATGCAGAGGAGAAACAGTGTGGCACCAGGTTCTTCTGCCCAAGTACCTGATGAGGTCCGTGTGACTCAAAAAAAAGCTCACGTAAGTTCCCTGTTTTTTTTGGAATGTTAATTTACCTCCTGTGCGTAGTTCAATTGCATCATTTTCTGTATGTTGCACTACCTAAGTTGCCTAATGGAATCTAATAAAATATAAACAATGACCATATGGAACATTGCACACTGCCTTTGACCCATCTGGCATCCGGCATGCCTGGGTATAAGTTACATGATTTGGCTATGTTAAACAAGTCCTAAAATTCTATTATGTTAATTTTTTGCCTGTTGCTTCATTGAGTTTGCCTGTTGTTCCATGGCTAGTGCATGAAGTTTGATAGAAATGATCCTAGCTGAAATGATGCACTTCGTGTTTTTTTATTGCTTTATTCCTAACCTAGCTTCCTATTCTACTTGAAACATGATTGCTTTATTCCTAACCTAGCTTCCTATTCTACTTGAAACATGATTGCTTTATTCCTAACCTAGCTTCCTATTCTACTTGAAACATTGTGAAAAAATAGTTATATTACTTGTTTAAATGTCTAGCTTTGTTTTTCTGAGTCCCATTGACATGATGTGGTATATCCATATTCAAATGATCTGGTTGTTTATATAATACGCTCCATGTTCAATTGCTTCATTCATTTTCTAGTAATCTACTAGTAAGTAGCACGTGCTTTGCACGTCACGACATATATAATTTTAAAATATATTTCCATATTTTATTTGATGTTGATAATTATTATTTTTTGCTAAAATTAGTCACAAAGCCTAAAGTTTGGCTTTTGAAAAACTAATACACCCTAAAAGAAGTAATGGAAGGAGTAATATGTGAGTTCATTACAATTAAGTTTTTTAGTCAGTATGAAATAGAAGTATACCCTAATACGAAAGTGACAAAACTTTTTCATGGACACCCCATTAGGATTATGTATATTTTTGTGATTAGAGTCGAGAATTTTTAAGGATCTATCTTACCTTTTGCGGCATGCATATTGCACGGCAAGACTATCTAATTTATATATTTCTACCATATTTTTTGAAATTTAAAATACATTATCCAATATCTATGTATAAATTTACTACCTCAATACTTTTTATGTGACCCACACATGGCCACCGTTAGATTTTATATCAAAACTGGGTTGTCATGGGGAAAAAAGTTAGACCTTAATATGAGTAAATACGAAATATTAGTACTAAATTAATATATAATATTTTATCAGCCTTGGTTGGTGGACCAATGAACTTCGTATCTTCGAGCTTGAAGATGGTTCTTGTAACATAGTAATTGCTATTTGTTTTCCTAGCACAGAATTATATATCAATATCTTCACATAACCATGTACGATGAAGATGATATTTTTCATAACACAGTGCCAATGTAGACGATGGCTTGTGCTTCTATAAACTCCCAAAATAAAAATGTTTTCTTGAGTAAAACAAAAGAACGGCTGAGATTAAATGATACATGTTTGGTATTAGGGGTGAGATAGCTGAGATTAAATGATACCATGATACCCTTTCGGGGGATTACACTATTTTAAATTTTGAGGGTATATGAAAGCTAAGGCCCTGTTTGTTTGGGCTTCTGCTTCTGCTTTTAGAGCTTTTGAGGTCCAAAAGTAGCAGCCCAAACAAACACCAACAATTAGAAAAGCGCTTTGAAGAAGCGCTGTGCCTAAATGAACTAGCAATCCGGAAGTTGGGCGAGACCTGCTTCCCGAGCTTCTTCTGCTCCCGAGCGGCGGTGGACCAAAATGCCCCTAACACTTGCTGCTAACAACGAAAAAACTGCCCTCACGTACAACTCTGGCCCGCCCCTTCCAATCGTTCCCCGCCCGAGAGCCCAGTGCCCATTTTCCCCTTCTTCCTGTCCCGTTCAATGAAAGGATAGGGTTAGGGTTTCCTGCCCGGCCGCCGTCGTCGTTCCGGCCGGCATCGTCGCCAGTATCCGCCGCCGCCGTCCCAGTAGTCCGTCCCCACTTGCAAGCTCGTCGGGAACGCCAGAGAGCATGGTGTAGGAGCTCCTGCAGCAGGGGCGCGCCTCCGCCGCGATAGCATGCGTGGCCCCATGGTCAGCCTCGAGGCCGAGGGCCAGGTCGACCGCCTCCTCTGCGCGTAGGCGGACAAGCAGGGAAGCGCGGCCTAGGAGGAGGACGCTGAGCAGGGAGGCGCGACCTAGGAGGAGGAATCTGAGCACGGCCGCCGGCGACAGGAGGTGCTCGAGGCGTCGCGGGGTCGCAATTTCTCATTCAGCAGACCGCCTGGAGCTGCTCTTCCATCGGTTGGTCCATCTTCACTCCGGCGCGAGGCTCTTCACTACCCGCTCGGCTGCTGCAGGAAATTCTTCCTCCACAGTTCCGTCCAATCCACAGTATTGAAGTATTGATGTACAGAGTAATTGGTAGTTTGGTACAGAGCACGGTGTTCATGCGATGCAATTTTATTTTCCTCTCCTGTACTGTATATGGTAGCTACCAGTTTCACATGACGGTGAAGATGAGAAGGATTTGACAATCCTATTCATATATATTTTATTTTGGATGTCATCGTTTACTTCAAGCAATCAAGGCAATACTTCTGCAAAAATCCTTTTGTGCGCTATTTTGCAAATCTTACTTTTCAATATACAGTAGCATATTTTAGAGCTTAGAGCCTGCCCATTTAAAGCAACCTCGCTGATTAACAATCGACTGATTAATTCCTAAAATTAAGGTGATCGATCAATTAACGGTTAGTGAGATGTCTTGTGATATTGTTTACACTTTTTTTAAAGCCGTAAAAACTTTAACTTAGAAGCCAAAAGCTATATTTAATTCTAAACAACACTCCAAAATATTCCGATACAAAAAGTGTTCAAAATTATTTTAGCAAAAAAGAAAGATAAATTGAAGTATTTTGGGGTTATTAAACATGATAATTATGTAATGAAACTATTATAAATAGCAAATTCGTTTCAAATCTGCATATATTCAACATCTTCAGCACTCAGGGCATTTCAGACATTTCACTCCTAAACCAACAGCAGCAGCCATAAAAAGCACTTCAACCAGACATCAAATCTCTGCTTCCAACAGCTGCTTCTCACAGCTGCTTTTTCACAGCCCACCAGCTACAGCTGCTTCTCAAAAGCTGCAGCCCAAACAAACAGACCCTAAATCCTTAGATTTTGTTGGCAAGTGAATGTTGTCATTGGCCCTGTTATGGATTTTGCATTTCTATTGCCACTACTTGTACTGACATCTCGCTTCATTCTTGTTTAATTCGGTCCCGTTGGTACTCGAACCCGGGTGGGCTGGCTGTGCACTCGCAAGCCTTGCCACTGAGCTAGCACTCAGTTCTCAGATTAAGCAATGCCTCGTTATGCTTAATTTAAATGTTATGGCACTTCATACAAGCCATACAATTAATTGTTGCATTGACCTTCTACGTTGTCGAAGGCACTATCTGAGCATGCTTAAATCAATCATACATTATTTTCCTAATTGTATCCAATCCAACATGCACATGTTTTGACTGTATTTGGCTATTTGCTAGATTTCTTCTGTGCAGTGACCTGGCTTCGTTATTGGGCACATGATGTCTAGTTGCTTGGTTCATTGTATACATCATCGCCATGATCTAGTTTGGTTTGTTCTAAGAGGCATGTGGCTTAACTGGTTTCTTTGTTATATCTGCCCATGGTTCTTTCAAAATTATGTCAACAGTGCTGTTTGTTTGCCGTGTATTGTATTGCATTTTAACTTGTTTTGTCTTAGTTTCAGCCTGCAAACAAAGCTGTAATGTCAGTAGGGACAACCCATTTATCAAGTGTTGCGGTCATTTCACAGAGCAACAGTGACAGTGGCACGTGCTCTCATTGGTCCACTGAGTCCAGTACACCAACCGTTCCAGAAGAAATAGATGTACGAGGCTCTATTTTGGATTGCTTGCTATGTTATATCAGCTCAATGATGCTCTTGAAATTGGAGGTCTTTTATTGCATCATATGATGTTGTAACTTGTTTTATCTAAATTTCAGGCTTCAAATAAAGCTACAAAGCCAGAAGCAAGGGCCAATGCCTCAAGTATTGATGTTTCACAAAGCAGCAGTGAGAGTGCATATTGCTCGCATAGGCCCATGGTATCTATTGCTCAACTTAATCCGGCACAAAGAGATTTGGGGGATGCACTCCAAGAGGCAGTTGATATATTTGGGCGGGAAAACAAAGATGCTGATGAAATAATTGCCAACACACGCCAAGAGATACATGAATTGAAAAATAGGCAAACTTTGACAGAAAATGTTCTAAAGAATCTCCTATGCACTTGTCATGGTAAGCCAGTTGTGATGTGTCTGGGAATTGAAGGTGTCTAAATAAACTTTGATTCTGTTGTTCAGTCAAGTGGACTGCTGATGCCAATGCTGTAATTAATTACTGCTCAAAATTTCGTTCAAAATTTCCTGGTCTGTAATAATTGCAAATTTTGTTGTTGTACTAAAATTAGATATGTTCCATGTGGCTGCTGTATTTTGTGTGAAATAATATAATGATGTGTACTTCAATTAAACCATAAATCGGCTGCATGCTGAAAATTTGAATCTGAGCGCACGTGTGAACTGTTTTCTGCTCGTAATGCAATAAAGGTTGTTTCTTCGAAGACTATGAACATGGTAGCCCATTAATAATACCTTAATAATTATGCCTGCTAGCAAGATAGACGGTCCTTATTATAGTCAGGCATGCCAACTTGTATGATTAAAAGTAGTTCGTACACATTAAATCTACCATCTGCATTTTTCTTTGTAATAACTTTTCTTTTTACACAACTCAAAACTTGTCATGCTAATATGAAATTCGAGATGGCAAAACATGGGAAAGATAAAGATATCTCTTTCCTGCGAAATGCTGGGTTTTGAAGCCCAAGTCCAAGTCTTTCTCTGCTCAAGTTTTGGAGGAACAACTCCAAGTAGAACGAGTTGCAACAGCTATGCTAAGAACAAAAGTTAACATGTTGAGATCGAGATTAGAAGCATGTGATGCCCTATTGCACGAGGCCAATCAAGTTCGTTATAATCTTCCAAAGACTTAGAAAATGCCATAGATAATTGGAGATGAACACTACATAGTGAGTACATTGGTCTTGTGAAATGTTTCCTTAGAATAAGGCACCGTTCCTACTATTGTTGGTGGATGCATTTATCTGCGGTTGGGATCAACTTGGTAGTTGTTCCTGTGGATGTTATATAAATTAATTGCATAGCCTTTTTCAATCAGTTCGAACTTAAATGGTATCATAGCCTTGGTCTCAAGTTTGAATTGTCGAACGCGTGGTTTAATTTAATCTCAGTCGGGCGGCAAAATCTCCCACCAATCCTGAAATATTTCAAACGCATTTTTGATTGGGATTAAGAAGATAGGGACATAGATCCAGTGCCCCCACGTTCACAGGGCACATCAAACTTGAGATTAAATTATGCGTTCTAGTTCTATACAAAACCCAGTAGGAGGTTGAGCGGCAGCGGCTAGGGTTTAGTGTGGGAGGAGATGATATGCGTACGCTCCTGTTTATATAGGTCGGAGGCACGCGACGGCCGCTGCACGCGTGGCATCGCCATTCGCAGAGGTAGGTGACGACGCGTGCCACCCGAGGCATCGCCATTTTACGCGACCGCAGACTGCCGAAGCGGCGCCGCTGAGAAGACGCATCGACGCTGGGTCACTGCCAAGCGGGCCCGACGAAACGTTCGCCAGACGCGAGCGGACACTTTACGCGTCCACGCAGCGTCCGCGCGACGGATCCGAGACACATATTTGGGCATGTTTGCGTCGCTGCGAACGGCCCAGTCACTATGCGTCGTCCCGCTGGAGTTTGTACCAGATACATTTTTGGCCCGGACAGATGCGCTCGGAACCGAAATCATCTTCTGTTCCCTTCTCTATTTCTTCAGGTTCGAGAGAACACAGCAGCTCTTCAGCTCAGCAGAAATTAATCGGGTCACGCTGTTGCTTTCCTTGCCGTTGGATTGAAACGAATGGTGGATGGGAAGCCTCAGGTCACGTTGTGCCCTGTGAACGTGGGGGCACTGGATCTCTGTCCAGAAGATAGATCATGATCATGGTAGTGACCTATATTCAACGTGATGATGATTTGATTTTGCACTCGGCCTTGAACAGAGGTACTAGTACGGTGTCACAATTTTTTATCATTATACTTGGACGGTGGCCAAATTCAAAATCTCATAGCGGCAAAACTTGCCGCCCACAAAATACAAAAATTTCACACGCTTCCAAATTCCTATTCTACCCCTGTGGAGATGGCAGCAAAGTCGGTTGGTGGGGGGGTCTGCCCGTCATTTTTTGGATCACCACCTCCCTAGCCCAGGAAACCCTCCCAAAAAAAATACATTTCCTTCAGACCACCCACCGGAACTTCCCAAGTCCCTCTCTCCCACCTCCACGACCACCGCACCGGAACATCCCCGCCGGACTTCCCTGGCCTACCCGAGCCCTCGCGATCCTCGTCATCCGGCTGCCTGCCGGAGCCGCTTCATCGACGCCGTCATCAACCGGACCGGATCATCCCCGCCGAACCTCGAAACCATATGCTCATCCAGCAGTCTACCGCAGTCGCTTCAGCTGCGGTATCGTCCACCCCACCGGAGCCGCTTCGCCGGATCCGTCGTCCACCGCATCGTATCTTGCTCACCGACACCGCTGTGCATGAACCGGATCTGCTTCACCGGCGCCGTGCATGATCTAAACTCTTAATCTTGGGGGAACCTGTTTGTGCTAACGACGCGCCGTTACGTTTTTGCAGATGAGATGAGTAACCATGAAGTGTAATGGCCGTCTCTCCAACCCCAAGTAGCACATGTAGCGTACTTCATCACCGGATCTATCAACCCCAGGAAGATCTGCTGTGACTCCCACAGAGTGCTTCTCCTAATGTAAGTCCCTTGTTTTAGCGCCATGTTCTGGGTTCAGATGCTTGTTTGTCTGAAGCTCTTTTAGTTCATTCCTAGCTATGACCGTAACACGTTGCTATTTTCTACTTCATTGCTAACTTTAAGCGATTGAACATTTTGGTTTGCATTCCCTGCTCTGTAGATGTAGCCATCATAACTTCTATCTTGCTCAGTCGTTGTTACAAAAATTATAGGTATTATAGTAACATCCTTCTATTATTTAGTTCATGGCCAATTTTAAGTAATTGCACATGTTGGTTCGCATTCCCTGCTCTATAGCTTTTGGCATCGTAACTTCTATATTTGGTTTACATTCCCTGCTCTGTAGATCTAGCCATCATAACTTTATCTTGCTCAGTCGTTGTTACAAAAATTATGGCCTGCTACTATGTTGTTTGTGCCAATTTTTTACTCCATGAACATGTTGGCTTGCATTCCCTGTACTACAGGTGATGCCATTTTTTGTATCTAGTTCATTGTAAGCTAACAAAGTAAGGACTTAGTTTGGCATGCTATCACTCTGCTATCTAGCCTGTAGTACAAATAAACTTGTCATACTACTAGATAATAATTTTGCGTGCCATCTTGTTCTTCAAAAGCTGCATTATTGACTTGTTTCTCTGACTTGGCATGACGCTCACATATGGAAAGCTGAACATATTGGTTTGCATTCCCTCTTATACAAGTTCACAGGTGATCCCACTATATTCTGTATCTGGTCCATCCTAAGCTCCAGCATTAACTATCCTCTATGTGTTGCTCATTACAAGTTTATATCCCGAAACATCTTGATTTGCATCCCCTTCACTATAAGTTCAGGAGTATTATTTAGTTCACGGCCAAAATGAAGTAATTGCACTTGGCACATGTTGGTTCACAT
This sequence comes from Lolium multiflorum, assembly GCA_030979885.1. Lineage (NCBI taxonomy): Eukaryota > Viridiplantae > Streptophyta > Magnoliopsida > Poales > Poaceae > Lolium > Lolium multiflorum. The sequence goes on from CM061747.1 coordinate 244,096,576, forward strand.
TCCCTCCTCTTTAGCTTTTGCCATCGTAATTTCTATTTTTGGTTTACATTCCCTGCTCTGTAGATGTAGCCATCATAACTTCATCTTGCTCAGTCGTTGTTACAAAATTTATAGCCTGCTACTATGTTGTTCATGCCAATTTTGTACTCCCTGAACATGTTGGTTTGCATGGGACTCGACAGTAGTAAGTCTGCTGTTTCATTCTAACATGCTCTGTTATATTGGCTGTTGGTATGCGGCATGCACTCTTTGTTTGCTTATTGTGCGCATTACAATGATCTTGTTATAACGACGAAATGATGAGTTCCAAATTCTTTGGCAAACAATATTGTAGTGTCTTTGCCTTTCCATTGTTGCTGTCTTAACTTGTAATGTCTTTGTTTCGGATATAGGTGCTGCATGGACAACTTAAAAGATTGCCGGATCCCTTCATTGTATTGCTAGGTTTAATTACCATTCAATTTCTCTGGGTTCTGTAATATTTTTTCAATGCCTTGCAGCTGATGTAATATTTAGTTAGTTTTTATAGTTCTTTCGCGCATTTTTTCTTTGGTGCTTGTGGTAAGTGAGGCTATCCGACAGAAATCAATGCTGCGTAAATATTCTCAATATCTAAATCACGAATTCCCATCCCTTAAACGGCCCAATTAAGCGAAATCACATATGTGCCGGCCCGCAAAATCCTAAAGCGCCTATTACGCCGGCATATAAACAGCAACTAAACGGGCTGGCCCACTTACTTATTGGGCCAGCCCACTTGATTTACTGTGGACCCCACACTTTTATTGGGCCGGCCCACTTGCTTTAAGGTGGACCCCACCCACTACTGGGCCGGCCCACTAACTAGTTGGGCCAGCCCAATTGCTTTTGTGGTGGCCCCCACATACTAAATGGGCCGGCCCTTTAAGACGAAAGTGGGACCCACCTGTGTTTTTGGCCCGGCCCACTATCTTGTTGGGCCGGCCCACTTGCTATATGGTGGACCCCACATACTAAATGGGCCGGCCCTTTAACTGGAAAGTGGGACCCACCTGTGTTTTTGGCCCGGCCCACTAGCGTGTTGGGCCGGCCCACTTGCTATATGGTGGACCCCACATACTAAATGGGCCGGCCCTTTAACAGGAAAGTGGGACCTGTGTTTTTGGCCCGGCCCACTATCTTGTTGGGCCGCCCACTTGCTATATGGTGGACCCCACATACTAAATGGGCCAGCCCTTTAACTGGAAAGTGGGACCCACCTGTGTTTTTGGCCCGGCCCACTGTCTTGTTGGGCCGGCCCACTATCTTGTTGGGCCGGCCCACTTGCTATATGGTGGACCCCACATACTAAATGGGCTGGCCCTTTAACAGAAAGTGGGACCCACCGGTGCTTTTGGCCCGGCCCACTGGCTTGTTGGGCCAGCCCATTTGATCAAATGTGGACCCCACGTACTTAATGGGCCGGCCCGATAGCAGGAAAGTGGGACCCACATGCTTATTGGGCCGGCCCAATAACTTCTTGGGCCGGCCCAGTTGCTTTAATGTGGACCCCACTTTGTAAATGGGCCGGCCCGATACCAGAAAGTGGGTCCCACATGTCTTGTGGGCCGGCCCTTTTGCCTGTTGACCGGTCAAACGAGTGCATTCGGCCCGGCCCACATACTTAGTGGGCCGGCCCATTAAAGTTTTGACCAGTCAACCTTAGAGGTTAGGCCCGGCCCACGTAACTAATTGACCAGCCCAGCTATATAGTTGACCGGTCAAACTAAGTCAGCTGGCCCGGCCCGCAAACTTAATGGGCCGGCCCGCTTAAGACGTGGCAGGCCTCGTGTGGGCCTACCATCTACCACGGGGTTTCGGTTAACGCCGTTAACGCCAACGGCGTCGCCACGTGTCGGTTGCATGACGTCAGCAGTCAACGGGCTCCCGAAACACTTGGGCAACGGTCCGATTTTCCGTGGCGGAAGGGCGCCCAAGCACGACGGACCGAAAAAATCGTCGTAGGACTTTGCCACGCAGTTTCCACAACAGAACCCATATCGTCGGGTTAGGCCCATAGGCGACGAAAAATACCCCTTAGCGGACGATTTTGAGACGTTGTCTATCAGAACTTTTCTTGTAGTGTTACATAATCTTGATCATACTATTATAAAGCATATGAAATGAATGAAGTGACTCAAGGCAATGATTTATAGTTGCTAACAAATAGATAACATATAGCAAAACTTTTCATGAATAGTACTTTCAAGACAAGCATCAAAAGTCTTGCATAAGAGTTAACTCATAAAGCAATAAATTCAAAGTAAAGGCATTGAAGCAACACAGAGGAAGATCTAAGTTTCAGCTGTTGCTTTCAACTTTCAACATGTATATCTCATGGATAATTGTCAACACAAAGTAATATGATGAATACAAATAAGCAAGTATGTAAGAATCAGTGCACAGTTGACACAAGTGTTTGCTTCTAAGATGGAAGGAAGTAGGTAAACTGACTCAACATAAAGTAAAAGAAAGGCCCTTCGCAGAGGGAAGCAGGGATTAAATCATGTGCTAGAGCTTTTCAAGTTTTAAAATCATATGGAGCATAAAAATATAGTTTTGAGAGGTGTTTGTTGTTGTCAACGAATGGTAGTGGGCACTCTAACTACCTTATCAACCAGACTTTCAAGAGCGGCTCCCATGAAGGACGTTATCTCTACCAGCAAGGTAGATCATCCCTCTTCTCTTTTGTTTACACATGTATTTTAGTTTTATTTATGGTTGACACTCCTCCCAACCTTTTGCTTACACAAGCCATGGCTAACCGAATCCTCGGGTGCCTTCCAACATTCACATACCATGAAGGAGTGTCTATTTGCAAAATTAAGTTGCTTACTAATGAATCAGAGCAAAACATGTGAAGAGAATTATTAATGAAGGTTGATTAATTGGGGCTGGGAACCCCGCGCCAGCTCTTTTTGCAAAATTATTAGATAAGCGGATGAAGCCACTAGTCCATTGGTGAAAGTCTGTCCGAAGTAAATGACAAGATCGAAAGATAAAACACCACATACTTCCTCATGAGCTATAAAACATTGACACAAATAAGAGATAATAGCTTTTGAATTGTTTAAAGGTAGCACATGAAGTATTTGCTTGGAATGGCAGGAAATACCACATAGTAGGTAGATATGGTGGACACACATGGCATAGGTTTTGGCTCAAGGTTTTGGATGCACGAGAAGCATTTCCTCTCAGTACAAGGCTTTGGCTAGCAAGGTTGTTTGAAGCAAACACAAGTATGAACTGGTACAACAAAACTTACATAAGAACATATTGCAAGCATTATAAAACTCTACACTGTCTTCCTTGTTGCTCAAACACTTTTACCAGAAAATATCTAGACCTTAGAGAGACCAATCACGCAAACCAATTTCAACAAGCTCTACGGTAGTTCTCCACTAATAGGTTTAAACTACATGATGCAAGAGCTTAAACATGATCTACTTGAGAGCTCAAAACAATTGCCAAGTATCAAATTATCCAAGACAATATGAGGCATTTTCTGTTTCCAACCAAATAGCAATAAATGCAATAGCTTCCAACTTTTGTCATTGAACATTAAAAGTAAAACGAAGAACACAAGTGTTCATATGAAAAAGCGGAGCGTGTATCTCTCCCACACAAGGATTGCTAGGATCCGAATTTATTCAAACATAAACAAAAATAAAAACACATAGACGCTCCAAGTAAAGCACATATGATGTGACCGAATAAAAATATAGTTTCAATAGAAGAAACCTGATAAGTTGATGAAGAAGGGGATGCCTTGGTCATCCCCAAGTTTAGACGCTTGAGTCTTCTTGAAATATGCAGGGATGAACCACAGGGGCATCCCCAAGCTTAGGCTTTTCATTCTTCTTGATCATATATCATCCTCCTCTCTTGACCCTTGAAAACTTCCTTCACACCAAACTTCTCATAAACTTCATTAGAGGGGTTAGTACTCAAAAAAACTTTAATCCACTTTAGTCCTGTAGTGACACATTGCAAGAACTCAATAAAACATTAGCTACAGCTCTCCACGTCTAGAAAGCCTCACTTAAAGTCCACAAGAGACAATGCAAAAAACAGAGACAGAATCTGTCAAAACAGAACAGCCAGTAAACACGAATTTTTAAACGGTACTTCCGTTGCTCAAATCAGAAAACTCAAAACTAATGAAAGTTGCGTACATATCTGAGGAACACGCACGTAAATTGGCAGATTTTTCTGAGTTACCTACAGAGAATCATACCCAGATTCGTGACAGATAGAAATCTGTTTCTGCGCAGAAATCCAAATCTAGCATCAACCTTCTATTAGAGACTTTACTTGGCACAACATTGCAATAAAATAATAAGGAGAGGTTGCTACAGTAGTAACACCTTCCAAGACACAACAAAACAGTAGCAAAATAAACACATGGGTTATCTCCCAAGAAGTGCTTTCTTTATAGTCATTAAGATGGGCTCAGCAATTTTAATGATGCACTCGTAAGAAATAAGAGTTGAAGCAAAAGAGAGCATCAAAAAGCAAATTCAAAACACATTTAAGTCTAACCCACTTCCTATGCATTGGAATCTTGTAAACAAATAACTTCATGAAGAACAAAGTGACAAGCATAAGAAGATAAAACAAGAGTAACTTTAAAATTTTCAGCATATAGAGAGGTGTTTTAGTACCATGAAAATTTCTACAACCATATTTTCCTCTCTCATAATAATGTTCAGTAGCTTCATGGATAAACTCAACAATATAACTATCACATGCAGCATACTTTTCATGATCCATAAACACATAATTTTTATCAAGCTCAAAAATAGTAGGATTAAAACTTTCAAACCCACTTTTATCAATAATATAACAAGATGATCGATCAATCTCAAGAGATATGGGACTCATAGATAAAGTCAAGAACTCTCCAATCCCATTTTCATTAGTAGTACAATTAATATTATCAAGTAACATAGGACCATCATCTAGAGATTTATCATAAACATTTGCCAAGCAAAACTCTTTAGTACCATGCATTTCGACATCAGGCACAAACAAAGCATTATCATAAGATTTATCAAAATAGCATGGATTATCATGAATAACAGTAGCATAATTATTCTCACAAGTTTTACTAATAGGAAATATTTCAAGAGAATCCACAGGAACATAACATTCAACCTCTTTCGGTAAGCATGGAGGACAATCAAATAGTGTAAGAGATAAAGAGTTACTCTCATTAGAAGGTTGGCATGGGTAGCTAATCCATTCTTCCTCCTTTTGTTCATCACTCTCCTCTTCTTTTTCATCCAATGAGCTTTTAGGTTCATCAATTTCCTCCTCTTTTTCATCCAATGAGCTTTCAGGTTCATCAATTTCTTCTTCCACAGGTCCCTGCAAATTGTGAGTGCATTCTTGTGCATTAATGAGTCTCTCTTTATAATCAATGATATAAGGATTATCAGTGTAACTTTCATTGCAAAAATTAAGGATAGAAGAGACATAATCTTTAAGGTCCTTACAAACAACACAAGTTTCATAATTTTTAGCCATGAAGGATTCTATCTCAGAGGCTCCCATAAATATGACAAATTGTTCTACCTCTTCAAACCCAAAATGAATATAGCTATTCCGATTATAGTTCTTAATTAAAAATTCCTCACTAAAGCCACATTGAAATTTAAGATGTTTAGTGTCCTGTTGAGAGCAACAGTTTATATCATGGCATTTAAGCAAGATTTTAGCAATTGTATTCAGTTTTTCTATCACAGCACTCATCACTTTTCCCGCTCTTGATTCTCTATAATTATTATAATATTCTATAAGCTCCAAGTAGGTTGTAGGTTCTCCCATAGCAACAGTTTTTAATTTTTCGGTTTTTCAAATTTTTATGGATTTTCGGGTATATAAGGAAAATAAAACAAAACAAAAACAAACTAGACAAAAGTAAACTAAGCAAAGTAATACTAGACAGAAATAAACTAAGCACAAATAAACTAGGCAAAAGTAAACTAAGCAAAACAAAATAAAGTAAAACAGAGAGAGAGGTGGAGTGTACTCCCCAGGTGAACTTATGAGTAGAGCTATGCCTCCCGGCAACGGCGCCAGAAAATAGTCTTGATAACCCACAAGTATAGGGGATCGCAACAGTCTTCGAGGGAAGTAAAACCCAAATTTATTGATTCGACACAAGGGGAGGTAAAGAATACTTATAAGCCTTAACAACTGAGTTGTCAATTCAGCTGCACCTGGAAAAGCACTAGTAACAGGGGTGATGTGAAAGCAGTAATATGAGAGCAGTAGTAACAGTAACACAGCAGCAGTAGCAGTAATATGAGAGCAATGGCACCAGAAAATAGTTGATACTACTTCCAATGACATGTAGAACGAGTATATGATGATGAAAGATGGACCGGGGTTCCCAGCTATCTACACTAGTGGTAACTCTCCAATAACAAGTGTTGGGTGAACAAATTACAGTTGGGCAATTGATAGGATTGAAATAGCATTAAGACAAAACATCAAGATTATTAATCATGTAGGCATGTTTTCCATATATAGTCATACGTGCTCGCAATGAGAAACTTGTACAACATCTTTTGTCCTACCAGGTGGCAGCCGGGCCTCTAGGGAATCTACTGGAAATTAAGGCACTCCTTTTAATAGAGCACCGGAGCAAAGCATTAACACTCCGTGAAAACATGTGATCCTCATATCTAAGCCTTTCCCTCCAGTTGTCCCAATTTCTGTCACTTTGGGGCCTTTGGTTCCGGACATAGACATGTGCAAACAACTTGTAGATACAATCTAAGCAATAAGTATAGAGATTAAATCTAAGATCATGCCACTCGGGCCCTAGTGACAAGCATTAAGCATAACAAGATTGCAGCAACAATAACTTCACAAACTTTGTAGATAGACAATCATAATGTAACAATCCATCGGATCCCAACAAACACAACACCGATTACATCAGATGAATCTCAATCATGTAAGGCAGCTCATGAGATCATTGTATTGAAGTACATGGGGAGAGAATACCGACTAGCTACAGCTAGAACCCGTAGTCCATGGGGGAACTACTCACGGAGCATGATGGAGGCGATGGCGTCGATGGAGATGGCTTCCGGGGCACTTCCCGTCGCAGGGTGCCGGAACAGAGACTTCTGTCCCCCGAATTGGAGTTTCGCGATGGTGGCGGCGCCCCTGGAGTCTTTCTGGAGTTTCGTCAATTGGTATCGCATTTTTAGGTCGAAAGGGCTTATATAGGTGAAGAGGCGGCGCAGGAGGGGCAACAGGGTGCCCTCCCCATAGGCCGGCGCGGCCAGGGCTAGCCCGCGCGCCCTATGGTGTGGGGGCCCCAGGCCTCCTCCGACTCCCTTCGGTGTCCTGGTCCGTCTCGGTGAATTATGATGTTTGGTCTTCGTTTCGTCGAAATCCGAGAATATTGCCCGAACAGCCTTTCTGGAACCAAAAACAGCAGAAACAGGAACTGGCACTGTGGCATCTTGTTAATAGGTTAGTTCCGGAAAACGCATAAAATCATCATAAAGTGCAAGCAAAACATGTAAGTATTGTCATAAAACAAGCATGGAACATCAGAAATTATAGGTACGTTGGAGACGTATCAGATGCGCGATGACACGTATGAAAATTCTGCCCGAATTGGGTCGGTACTCGTGGGTGTCGTTACCCTCGTTGGAGGTGTCATCGTGGGGCATCGTCATTTCTTCGTTTTCTCATGGTGTTGGTGTTGTCTCCAGGCGAAAGCCTAGATTCGGAGTTGGATCGGCGCGATGGCGGCGTCCGTTGACGTCATTCCACTGTTGGGAGTATCGCGTTTAGAGACACGGCATGGAGGTCTTTGGTTGCGCTCCTCCGGTGCTCGCCGTTGTCCAAGGTTGTTCTTCAGGTGCGCTATGAACGCCATGCCCAGTGAGTCCACGACAAGGCTTCATGGGGGGTGTTGGTCGAGACGTGGCTCTGTAGTCTAGCTTAGGTCAGGCTCTTTTAGGTTGTGTCATTGTCGTGTCGGTGGTGGTTGTCTTCAGAATAGCATGCGTGGAGTGGTCCTATGATCGTTGCTTGCAGCGAGTGGTAGCTTTCTCATACTCAAACCTCTACCTTCTATAAAAATATGGTACGCCTTTAGCGTTCTCTTGACAAAAAAGAATATTCTAGTCCTTAGTGTGTTTGGTGTAGGCCGCAAAATCCTTTTCTTTGTTTTTAATCTATTGCGTGAGACGGGTCTTGTAGTTAAGACCCCATGGTAGTCATGTATGTCACCACGATCACCTCGGTAGTCACGGCGGCCATCACCCACTTAGTCTGTGTTCTTTAAATTGAATAGCCTCGCCTTTGCACAATCACCTATAACTAAGAAGACAAATCATTTGAATTAATGGTCTATTATCTATCGAGGATGGGCGTTTGCACTATAATGTGCAAGTTGAGGCAAGTCTACCACAATAACAAAATGAACCCGAAGGAGAGGAGGAAGTTGAACAAGAACATGTAGGACCAGAACTGGAGCAGCAGCCACTCCAAGACTTCAACACCTATCAGGAAATGTGTAACATCTCAAATTTTAAAACAAATAGAAAATGAATTTCCCTTTTTCCAAATTTTTGGAACCAACAAAAACTTTTATGAAACTAAGTAATATGCATAGTATTCAAGCATGTAGGTGTGATCCTTGCCATGATAGTTGCTTGATGTTTTGGAACATGTTTCTACACCCTAAACCTCACTCTTCTTTTTCATCCTCCAAGATAAAACAAAATAAAAAGAAATTAAATTAAAAAGAAAAGCCTATGTGAGCAAATAGCCATATTTACAAATAATGAACTAGGCCATGTTCTACCTTGTTAGATGATTTGAAAAACCTCAACAAACCCAACCAATCACTTACCAACTAAATCAAAGGTGAAACAAAAATAAAATAAAACTATACATAGAGGCATATGTGGCATATAGCCATAATGGCAAATCTTGACCTATGCCATTACACTTTGCCCAAATGGTTTGAAACCATTGCTAAACTTGAACTAACACACCAGGAACCCAAATTGGTGACCTTTGGTAAATGCAAAGGAAAAGAAAATAAAAACATGAAATGCACTTATGTACTTATGGCCATTTTTGGCAAACCTTAACCTAGGCCAATTTGGCTTGTGCCAATGGTTGGGTAATGCTTCTAAACACTTAAGAACACTTTTGGAATCAAAGAAACTCAACTCAAATCAAAATAGAATTCAAACTGAGCTCACATAAGATAATGGTCAAAACTGCCATTTATAACATGACACTCACTTTGAGCCTCTGTATTAAGAGATTTTTAAACCAAACAACTGATACGTCTCAAACGTATCTATAATTTCTTATGTTCCATGCTAGTTTTATGACAATACCTACATGTTTTGTTCACACTTTATATCGTTTTGATGCGTTTTCCGGAACTAACCTATTGATGAGATGTCGAAGTGCCAGTTCCTGTTTTTTGCTGTTTTTGGTTTCAGAAATCCTAGTAAGGAAATATTCTCGGAATTGGACGAAATCAACGCCCATCATCTTATAATTGCACGAAGCTTCCAGAACACCCGAGAGGGACCAGAGGAGAGCCACAGGGGGCCCACACAGGGTGGTGGCTCGGCCCAAGGGGGGGCGCCCCCCCTATTGTGTGGCGGCTCCGTAACCCCTCCGACTCCGCCTCTTCGCCTATAAGAAGCCCCCTGACCTAAATCTTCGGACGGAAAAGCCACGGTATGAGAAACCTTCCAGAGCCGCCGCCATCGCGAAGCCAAGATCTGGGGGACAGGAGTCTCCGGCACGCCGCCGGGACGGGGAAGTGCCCCGGAAGGCTTCTCCATCGACATCACCGCCATCTTCATCACCGCTGCTGTCTCCCATGAGGAGGGAGTAGTTCTCCCTCGAGGCTAAGGGCTGTACCGGTAGCTATGTGGTTCATATCTCTCTCCTATGTACTTCAATACAATGATCTCATGAGCTGCCTTACATGATTGAGATTCATATGAGTTTTGTATCACTATTCATCTATGTGTTACTCTAGTGATGTTATTAAAGTACTCTATTCCTCCTTCATGATGTAATGGTGACAGTGTGTGCATCATGTAGTTCTTGGCGTAGGTTATGATTGTAATCTCTTGTAGATTATGGAGTTAACTATTACTATGATAGTATTGATGTGATCTATTCCTCCTTCATAGTGTGATGGTGACAGTGTGCATGCTATGTTAGTACTTGGTATAATTGCAATGATCTATTATGCACTCTAAGGTTATTTAAATATGAACATCGAATGTTGTGGAGCTTGTTAACTCCGGCATTGAGGTGCTCTTGTAGCCCTACACAATTAATGGTGTTTGTCATCCAACAAGAGAGTGTAGAGTGGTTTTATTATGTGATCAAAGTTGAGAGTGTCCACTAGTGAAAGTATGATCCCTAGGCCTTGTTTCCAAACATCGAATCTCCGTTTATTTACTGTTCTGTTGCATGTTTACTCGCTGCCATATTTTATTCAGATTGATATTACCACTCATATACATCCATACTACTTGTATTTCACTATCTCTTCGCCGAACTAGTGCACCTATACATCTGACAAGTGTATTAGGTGTGTTGGGGACACAAGAGACTTCTTGTATCGTGATTGCAGGGTTGCTTGAGAGGGATATCTTTGACCTCTTCCTCCCTGAGTTCGATAAACCTTGGGTGATCCACTTAAGGGAAACTTGCTGCTGTTCTACAAACCTCTGCTCTTGGAGGCCCAACACTGTCTACAAAAATAGAAGCGTGCGTAGACATCAAGCACTTTTCTGGCGCCGTTGTGAGTGCTCGAAGCTATTTCCTTTAGATCCTGCAATTGCATCTTTTGGTTTCTTGTTTACACTAGTAAGGCATAATGGAAAACAACTGTGAGCTTTTTAATCTTTTTCCTGAGTTAGAATTGTTTGCTGCGAAAATTAAAAAACCTATGGAATCTTATTTGCATGCTAGTAGCAATGATATTAGTATGAACGCTTTGAACACCGTTGTTGCTATTGCTATGGAAAATTCTAAGCTTGGGGAAGCTGGTTTTGATGAGCATGATATTTTTAGTCCCCCGAGTTTTGAGGAGAAAATTTACTTTGATGATACTTTACCTCCTATTTATGATGATTATAATGATAGTGGTATTTTGGTGCCACCTACTATGGAGGATCAAGTTTATTATGATGATACTATACCTCCTATATTTTATGATGAGAATAATAATGATAGCTACTTTGTTGAATTTGCTCCCACTACAACTAATAAAATTGATTATGCTTTTGTTGGGAGTAGTAATTATTTTATGCATGAGACTCATGATAAGAATGTTTCATTTGATAGTTATATTGTTGAGTTTGTTCATGATGCTACTGAAAATCATTATGAGAGAGGAAAATATGGTTGTAGAAGTTTTCATGTTACTAAAACACCTCTCTATATGCTGAAAATCTTGAAGTTGCGCTTGTCTAGTTTTCCTATGCTTGTTGCATTATGCCTACATGACTTGTTTATTTACAAGATTCCTTTTCATAGGAAGTGGGTTAGGCTTAAATTTGTTTTGAATTTGCTTCTTGATGCTCTCTTTTGCTTCAACTCTTATTTCTTGGGAGTGCATCATTAAAACTGCTGAGTCCATCTTAATGGCTATAAAGAAAACACTTCTTGGGAGATAACCCATGTTTTTATTTTGCTACAGCACTTTTATTTTATATTTGTGTCTTGGAAGTTGTTACTACTGTAGAAACCTCTCCTTATCTTTATTTTATTGCATTGTTGTGCCAAGTAAAGTCTTCGATAGTAGGGTTGATACTAGATTTGGATTACTGCGCAGAAACAGATTTCTATCTGTCACGAATTCGGGCAGGGCTCTCTGTAGGTAACTCAGAAAAATCTGCCAATTTACTTACGTGATCCTCAGATATGTACGCAACTTTCATTCAATTTGAGCATTTTCATCTGAGCAAGTCCAGTGCCTCTAAAAAATTCGTCTTTACGGACTGTTCTGTTTTGACAGATTCTGCCTTTTATTTCGCATTGCCTCTTTTGCTGTGTTGGATGGATTTCCTTGTTCCATTGACTTCCAGTAGCTTTGGGAAATGTCCAGAAGTGTTAAGAATGATTGTGTCACCTCTGAACATGTGAAATTTTGATTATGCACTAACCCTCTAATGAGTTTGTTTCGAGTTTGGTGTGGAGGAAGTTTTCAAGGGTCAAGAGAGGAGGATGATATATGATCAAGAAGAGTGAAAAGTCTAAGATTGGGGATGCCCCGTGGTTCATCCCTGCATATTTCAAGAAGACTCAAGCGTCTAAGCTTGGGGATGCCCAAGGCATCCCCTTCTTCATCAACTTATCAGGTTTCTTCTATTGAAACTATATTTTTATTCGGTCACATCATATGTTCTTTACTTGGAGCATCTGTGTGCTTTTATTTTCGTTTTGTTATGTTCATTCTCTGAATAAATTCATGCTTGTGTGGGAGAGAGACACGCTCCGCTCTTTCATATGAACACTGGTGTTCTTAGCTTTATCTTTAATGTTCATGGCGGAGTTGAAACTGCTTCGTTAATTGCTATTTGGTTGGAAACAGAAAATGCTTCATGTGGTAATTGGTATAATGTCTTGAATAATTTGATACTTGGCAATTGTTGTGCTCATATAGATCATGTTTAAGCTCTTGCATCATGTACTTTGCACCCATTAATGAAGAACTACATAGAGCTTGTTAAAATTTGGTTTGCATGATTGGTCTCTCTAGAGTCTAGATATTTTCTGGTTAAGGTGTTTGAACAACAAGGAAGACGATGTAAAGTCTTATAATGCTTACAATATGTTCATATGTGAGTCTTGCTGCACCGTTTTATACTTGAGTTTGCTTCAAACAACCTTGCTAGCCTAGCCTTGTATTGAGAGGAATTCTTCTCGTGCATCCAAATCCTTGAGCCAAAAACTATGCCATTTGTGTCCACCATACCTACCTACTACATGGTATTTCTCTGCCATTCCAAAGTAAATTACTTGAGTGCTACCTTTAAAATTCTATCCTTTGCCTTTGCAATATAAAGCTCATGGGAAAATAGCCTTAAAAACTACTGTGGTATTGAATATGTTGCTAGGTATCTTATTTCTTATAAGTTGCTTGTTGAGCGATAACCATGTTTCTGGGGACGCCATCAACTATTACACCTTTGTTGAATATCATGTGAGTTGCTATGCATGTTCGTCTTGAAGTAAGGGCGATTTTCATGATCAAATGGTTTGAGTATGCATATTGTTAGAGAAGAACATTGGGCCGCTAACTAAAGCCATGATTCATGGTGGAAGTTTCAGTGTGGACACAAATCCTCAATCTCTTATGAGAATATTATCTGTTGTTGAATGCTTAAGCATTAAAAGAGGAGTCCATTATCTGTTGTCTATGTTGTCCCGGTATGGATGTCTAAGTTGAGAATAATCAAAAGCGAGAAATCCAATGCGAACTTTCTCCTTAGACCTCTGTACAGGCGGCATAGAGGTACCCCTTTGTGACACTTGGTTGAAACATATGTATGCAATGATAATCCATGTTAATCCAAGCTAATTAGGACAAGGTGCGAGCACTATTGGTAATCTATGCATGAGGCTTGCAACTTATAGGATATCTTATACATAACGCATATGCTTTATTACTACCGTTGACAAAATTGTTTCTATGTTTTCAAAATGAAAAGCTCTTGCACAAAAATAGTAATCCATGCTTCCCTCTGCGAAGGGCCTTTCTTTTACTTTATTGTTGAGTCAGTTTACCCACTTCTTTCTATATTAAAAGCAAACACTTGTGTCAACTGTGTGCATTGATTCTTACATGTTTACCTATTGTACTTGTTATATTGCTTTATGCTGACAACTATCCATGAGATATACATGTTACAAGTTGAAAGCAATTGCTGAAACTTAATCATCCTTTGTGTTGCTTCAATGCCTTCTACTTTGAATCTATTGCTTTATGAGTAACTCTTATGCAAGTCCTATTGATGCTTGTCTTGAAAGTATTATTCATGAAAAGTCTTTGCTATATGATTCATTTGTTTACTCATTGTCTTCATCATTGCTTCGAATCGCTGCATTCATCTCATATGCTTTACAATAGTATGATCAAGATTATGTAAGTAGCATGTCACTACAGAAATTATTCTTTTTATCGTTTACCTACTCGAGGACGAGTAGGAACTAAGCTTGGGGATGCTTGATACGTCTCAAACGTATCTATAATTTCTTATGTTCCATGCTAATTTTATGACAATACCTACATGTTTTGTTCACACTTTATATCGTTTTGATGCATTTTCCGGAACTAACCTATTGACGAGATGCCGAAGTGCCGCCTGTTTTCTGTTTTTTGGTTTCAGAAATCCTAGTAAGGAAATATTCTCGGAATTGGACGAAATCAACGCCCATCTTATAATTGCACGAAGCTTCGAACACCCGAGAGGGACCGAGGAGAGCCACAGGGGGCCCACACAGGGTGGCGGCGCGGCCCAACGGGGGGGGGGGGGCGTGCCCCACTATTGTGTGGCGGCTCCGTAACCCCTCTGACTCCGCCTCTTCGCCTATAAGAAGCCCCCTGACCTAAATCTTCGGACGGAAAAGCCACGGTACGAGAAACCTTCCAGAGCCGCCGCCATCGCGAAGCCAAGATCTGGGGGACAGGAGTCTCTGTTCCGGCACGCCGGGACGGGGAAGTGCCCCCGGAAGGCTTCTCCATCGACATCACCGCCATCTTCATCGCCGCTGCTGTCTCCCATGAGGAGGGAGTAGTTCTCCCTCGAGGCTAAGGGTTGTACCGGTAGCTATGTGGTTCATATCTCTCTCCTATGTACTTCAATACAATGATCTCATGAGCTGCCTTACATGATTGAGATTCATATGAGTTTTGTATCACTATTCATCTATGTGTTACTCTAGTGATGTTATTAAAGTACTCTATTCCTCCTTCATGATGTAATGGTGACAGTGTGTGCATCATGTAGTTCTTGGCGTAGGTTATGATTGTAATCTCTTGTAGATTATGGAGTTAACTATTACTATGATAGTATTGATGTGATCTATTCCTCCTTCATAGTGTGATGGTGACAGTGTGCATGCTATGTTAGTACTTGGTATAATTGCAATGATCTATTATGCACTCTAAGGTTATTTAAATATGAACATCGAATGTTGTGGAGCTTGTTAACTCCGGCATTGAGGTGCTCTTGTAGCCCTACACAATTAATGGTGTTTGTCATCCAACAAGAGAGTGTAGAGTGGTTTTATTATGTGATCAAAGTTGAGAGTGTCCACTAGTGAAAGTATGATCCCTAGGCCTTGTTTCCAAACATCGAATCTCCGTTTATGTTCTGTTCTGTTGTTTACTCGCTGCCATATTTTATTCAGATTGCTATTACCACTCATATACATCCATACTACTTGTATTTCACTATCTCTTCGCCGAACTAGTGCACCTATACATCTGACAAGTGTATTAGGTGTGTTGGGGACACAAGAGACTTCTTGTATCGTGATTGCAGGGTTGCTTGAGAGGGATATCTTTGACCTCTTCCTCCCTGAGTTCGATAAACCTTGGGTGATCCATTTAAGGGAAACTTGCTGCTGTTCTACAAACCTCTGCTCTTGGAGGCCCAACACTGTCTACAGGAATAGAAACGTGCGTAGACATCAACAACCTCAACTCTTTTCACCTCATCCAAGAACTCATCAAGGTGAACAACTTTGGTAAAGAACACCCCTGCAAACTCTTGCTAAATTTCAAATTATCATCAAGCAAAGTAACAACA
The DNA here is from genome assembly GCA_030979885.1 of Lolium multiflorum. NCBI lineage: Eukaryota > Viridiplantae > Streptophyta > Magnoliopsida > Poales > Poaceae > Lolium > Lolium multiflorum. The sequence continues at coordinate 244,112,433 of CM061747.1, forward strand.
TTCAAACAGATTCAAGATTATGCCCATTTTGAATTTTTGCAAACCAATTCAATTTTGCACACCACCACCACCATTGTGTGCCAAATATTATATGAATCAACTCCACCAAAAATCATTGCAAAATTTGAAAATTCTTCTCTTGCGGCCATTTGGTCGAACACTTGGCAGGCAACATTCTGCCAACTCACTACATGCTATTAACCAGATAATTGCCTAAACCATCAAGCCTTGGTCATCAATTGTACTCTCATGTACCTCTTGCTTCACTCCAAGCACCAGAGACACGATATGGTACATGAGATCATCACCATTTGACCATGCCGTGCATGACATGAGCACCACCATGCCATTCCTCTCTCCCACCTCAGCCGTGCACAACCTTGTCGCCGACCTCCCTCTCACTCTCCTGGACACGCTACTTGCCATCAATGATGGGGAGCACCACACGAGCCAGCACGAGCGCGCCCAGTGACGTCCAGCACGCGCCACGACACGCCCGGAGCGCGCCAGAGCGTCATCGCCCCTCGTCATTCTTGTCCTCCATCTACTCCCTCCTCTCGCCCGTGCACACACCATTGACCCTGCTACCTCTCGACACGCCCATTGGACCGCGGGAACTCTGTAGACGATGCCACCGTCGCCGACGTCTGCCGCAGTACCGTGAGCTCCTATCAAGCTCACGAGCACGTCATGGCCTCGTTTTCACCGCAAGCCCGGCGTGACCGCACCGACAGCGCCAACACGCCCGCATCATCGCCCAACCCCCGCGCCTCAGTAGCGACGTCTCCATGGACGACCTCATCTCTGTGCCGCGGCCTCGCCCAGCCGCTATAAAAGGAGGCCTTCCCCTCCCAATTCATTCACACCACTAGCATTCACTCCTCTCAGAACCTCTCCTCGACCATCTCCACCTCAACATTACCCACCGTAGCTCGCCAATTGCACGCCGGAGCACCGCAAAGACGCCGCAGAAGGAGGAGAAGATTGGCGCCATCCCCGGACACGCCACCGCAGCGAACCGCCGTCCTCAACAACGTCGTTGCGCACCTCGCCGACGATCGCCGAGCTCCGGTGAGCTCTCTGACCCCCTACCTGCGCCGCTAGTACGCCGCGTCTCGCCGTCGACGACGAGCGTGAGCTATTGGATCACGGTCTAATCGTGCGTCTCTGTTTAATTCATACCGATTCGGCGTTTAAGTGACGCTGACAGTGGCAGCCCACTCACACGAGACGTGCAGCTGGGCCGGCCCATTCTTTTTTCTTTCTGTGGCCCAATTTCGTTTCCCACGCGAGCCCATTCGTTTGAATTCAAACAATTCAATTTAATTCAAATTCCTCACAGATGCTATGTTCAAATTTAAATAGAATCAAATCTACTGAGTCAAATTTAATAAATTTTATATATTTGGAAAGCTTAGAAATTATCTAAATAACTACACTGGTCTCAACCCTAGATTCATTGTAGAAATAATGTAGTAAAAATAACAAGGCAGGGCCTTTTCAAACTTCAAACATTTATTAAAAATCAACCATAAATGATTTTGAGTTGATTCCAACTCTCAAAAATCACATTTCATATTGTCTATCTGAATATGTAAAAATATGACATGGTTGTTTCATATGATCATGGGCTAGAATAAATAATGGCTATATGGCTATTTCTAGTCCATTTAAATTATCCAAAATTATTTATTAAATAGTATGAGGGATATTATATCATTTAAATCTTTGTCTCAAGTAACTCAACATGAGGTATTGACCTTGGTCTATATAATCTCCTATTGAATTATTTGGTGATATTAAATTATTACTATAGTAGTGTTAAATTGCATGAGGTATAATACCTCATTTTAATCATTTTCCCCATGTAATAAATATGAAGTGTTGACCTTGGTCAACATGTGTTCATACCTTATTATTTGAGGAAATTAAATCTTAACAAGATTCAATGAGAGGAAATTATTTCTCCAAAGAAATAAATAGAAACATTAATCAACATTTTTAATGAGAGGAAATTATTTTTCTTAAAAAGAAAACAAAGTCAACCAACATGTTAATAATGTGGTGATACTAGAATATCTTGTGTGAACCATTTGTGTGCTTAGTCTAGCTCTTAAGTTTTGTTTGGTGATTGTATACTTCGTATTCGTTATAGACGCTAGTACCGAGGAGTACCAGGAGGAGGAGGTCTACTTCCAGGAAGAAGAAGACCACTTTGATCAATACACCACTCAAGGGAAGGTATACTCTTGCAAGCTACCTTAGTGCAAAGCTCTACTAGAGCAAGGCACTCTTACATAATACTTTATGCTTAATGATCCCAATCCAAGTTTTTACCCTACAAGCTTTTGACTTTGGTTTATCAAAGTTTACTTTTGATTCATGATTCACTTGGTCTAGATATGGAGTAGTACAAGAGCATCAAATTTAGCCTAGAGCAATACAAGCTAATTAGCACCCCTCATGACTAGTTGCTAGTGCTAAAAACTAAAAGTGACTACTCTAGATGGGAACATGTGAAATGAAATGACTTTGAAAAACCTTGGAATGATGAGTCATTCTATTGAAAGATTTTGAAGGTGAATGTGACTTGAATGACATGATGAATTTGATAAAAACTGATGGTTGGGTTCGGATGCGATACCATTCCAATTTTACGAGTACCCCCACAATACCTGATTATGGGTAGGGCTTAACTGGAAGTTTATGTATTTTAGTATGGGTTCCCTCTAAACAAGCGTCATAGGGGTTATGCCGAGGCTCCTCCGTTGAAAGTGAAATGATGTGAAATGACGTGAAATGAGGTGAATGTCCGGCCCAAGCCCTGTGCAGTTCCCAGGTTGACGGTTTGTCTTCACTGGGAGGCCAAGCTCATGGGGAGAGGTGCCTATACTAGGATATGTAAGTGAAAGGTTATGGTTGATGATCCGCATACTGAGTATGATGATTCAGGGTTATCCCTGACGGATGTAATCAAAAGTTGTGGCACAAGTGTACAACCTCTGCAGAGTGTAAACCTATTCGAATAGCCGTGTCCGTTATGGACGGTTGGAAAGGCCATACTGTTCCGTTGTCAGATGTTTTCTAATAATGAATGGTGAATTGAAAGGTGACTTGACTTGATCAAACAGAGTTGTGGGAATGACACTAATGTTCCCACTTGAGTAGTTAGCAAATGAAGAGTCTTTTATTAAATGCTTATGAACTAAAATTGGCTTTATGCAAATAAACCTAGAGCTTAGCACCCCTTACTAAAATTGATAGTACTTACACTAGTTTTACTTTAAAGTACTCACCATGGCTATTCAAATGGCTATGAAGGAGCAACAGGAGGAGCAGGATGATGAGGACAACAGGATGTCTACGATAACTAGGATCGTCTTCTAACGTCAAGCGTTGCCTATGGATTAGATGGACTACTACAACTTCGCTTCCGCTATGTGTTGTGTGTGTGTTGATCCTTAGATCAACTATTATTGTAAGTGTGGATCATGTGATCTATTGTTGTAAGACGATTATGAGTTTGTAATGAATGATGACTCTATGATATCAACTGTTATGTCTCGCAAAAACAATCTTCCCGAGATTGCGATGTATGGCATAATAGGCATCTGGACTTAAAAATCCGGGTGTTGATAAGTTGGTATCAGAGCCATTGTTTGATCTTAGGAGACCCTAGTTAGAATGGACGTCTGAAAAACTTAGTTTCAAAAACAAATGAAGTGAATATTTATGAAAAACGTATTCTCCCTCTTATCCCTGAGATCTTTTCAAAATAAAAAATCCATGCTCTACTTTTCCTTGTAACTTTACATAAAAGTTTGCACACTTGACCACTTCACTAACTTACTCATCCTAAATGGTTCACAGATGGAGTACAACTGTGAGTCCTATCAGCTTGGCCACGGAGGAAACCTAATGTTCGAGAAGGATTTGAAGCAACTAGTTGAATATTTAGGACGCCCGTATCCTGAGTTCTTTGGAATACCACTCAATAATCAGCCGGGAAGACAACCTCAGTGGGAAGTTACTGCAGATCTTAGAGGAAAGCTAGGAGCCCCAATTTGGGAAACCATATGGTTTTCTGTGAGGGGAAACACTTGGAAGGAAGGGATAGCCAAAGCCATGCAGAAGCAATTGCCCGTCTGTGTGGAAAAAATGTGAACAAGATCAAGAACACTCGCTTTGTTTACTACCCAAGACATGACCCCATGGGAAGACCCATAACCATGCCACCGCACCCGGAGATGAACCACTATGTTGCATACCTGGACTTCATGTTGTACAAGACCCGCAAGGAGTTGGACAACGCCCGCGCCTTTCGCCAAGCACATTACCCATGAAGACGAAGAACCACCATCCCGGATGAAGAGTAGTATCACTAGAGCACTTTCGTAGGTGTGAGTTTGTATCCAATCCCTTGTAACGTAGAGTGGTGGAATGGTTCTTAAAACCAACGGTGTGTTAGTTTTGTAATGTGTGATGTTTGGTATGAATGAAAAAGTGTTGTTGGTTTTTTCCCCCTCAACACTACTCAAGTTTTCAAGTTTTGAACTTTTCTAATCTAAACCAAACAAACCATAGAAAATTCCCTCTTATCTTATGATCTACCTCAAATGTTTAGACGGCCCCACCAACCCGCAGCACCAACCAGGATGCAATGATGTAGATGCTCCAAATGATGATGGCAGATAGAGAAGCCGAGAGAGCTGAAAGACAAGCCAATATTGCCGCACTGGAGCAGATAGCCCAGAACAATCAAGGCCATGGAAACCATGATCACCCTGGATCCAAACTGAAGAATTTCCAGAACACTAATCCCCCAATGTTTAGCAAGACAGAGCCCCTAGATGCTGATGACTGGCTCCAAACAATGGAGAACAACCTAGAAGTTGCGGGAGTAGAAGCCGCAGAAAAAGTACTGTTTGCCACCCACTACCTGTCAGGACCTGCCAGAGCCTGGTGGACAAGTGCCCGCGCAATGAATGCCGGACAAATGATGACTTGGGAAGACTTCAAACTCAAGTTCAGCAAGTATCATGTGCCCCAAGGACTGATCAAGAAGATGAGAGACGAGTTCCGGGAACTCAAACAAGGAAGGATGTCCGTGGTGGAATACCGCGACAGATTCCTCACTCTGTCAAGGTACGCCCCGGATGAAACCGACACCAACGAGAAGAGGAAGGAGAGATTTCTGAACGGACTACACGATGAGATGCAGACGGTGTTAGTGAACATCCCATTTGCTGACCTAGAAGCCCTTGTGGACTTAGCCATACAGATGGAAGGGAAACTGCATCAAGCCAATGAGAACCGCAAACGCCGTATGATGAACCAGAATGGACCCAACAATGCACAGAAGTACCGCAACAATTCAACTGGAGGATTTGCCCCAAGAAACAACAAGCCACCTGCTCAGACTTACCGTCCAAACTACACCAACAACCAGGGAGGCCACCCGAAGCCCGAAGGCCACAACAGCAGCAACAACAACAGCAGCAACCACAACAACAACAACAACCACCTCAATGGTAACAACAACAACCCGAATACTGCCCCAAGGACTGGGAGCAATGCTACCCCCATTGCCCCAATGGACAAGTCAATTGTAACCTGCTATGAGTGTGGAACTGTGGGTCACTACTCCAATGAGTGCCCCAAGAAGCTTGCCAAGACTGCCCCCAATACCGCTGACCGCTGCAACAGCGCTTCGCAGCTAGAAGGAACCAGAACAACCGCAACGGCCGTCTCTACCACCTAAGTGCCTCAGAAGCCCAGGAAGCACCCAATGCCAGGCCAAGTATGTTCTCCTGTTAACCCCTCGCCCAATCTCTCTTAGGAACCTAACTTTTCTTAAAATCTCGGGACGAGATTTGTTTAAGGGGGAAGGGTTTGTAACATCCCAAATTTTAAAACAAAGAGAAAATGAATTTCCCTTTTTCCAAATTTTTGGAACCAACAAAAACTTTTATTAAACTAAGTAATGTGCATAGTATTCAAGCATGTAGGTGTGATCCTTGCAATGATAGTTGCTTGATGTTTTGGAACATGTTTCTACACCCTAAACCTCACTCTTCTTTTTCATCCTCCAACATAAAACAAAATAAAAAGAAATTAAATTAAAAAGAAAAGCCTATGTGAGCAAATAGCCATATTTACAAATAATGAACTAGGCCATGTTCTACCTTGTTAGATGATTTGAAAAACCTCAACAAACCCAACCAATCACTTACCAACTAAATCAAAGGTGAAACAAAAATAAAATAAAATATACATAGAGGCATAGGTGACACATAGCCATAATGACAAATTTTGACCTATGCCATTATACTTTGCCCAAATGGTTTGAAACCATCACTAAACCTAATATAACCCTAAATGGATCCTAAACCATGACCTTTGTCAATCAAGGAAAAGAAAATAAAAACATGAAATGCACATATGTACTTATGGCCATTTTTGCCAAACCTTAACCTAGGCCAATTTGGCTTGTGCCAATGGTTGGGTAATGCTTCTAAACAATTAAGAACACTTTTGGAATCAAAGAAACTCAAATCAAATCAAAATAGAATTCAAAATGAGCTCACATAAGATAATGGTCAAAACTGCCATTTATAACATGACACTCACTTTGAGCCTCTGTATTAAGAGATTTTCAAACCAAACAACCTCAACTCTTTGCACCTCATCCAAGATCTAATCAAGGTGAACAACTTTGGTAAAGAACACCCCTGCAAACTCTTGCTAAATTTCAAATTATCATCAAGCAAAGTAGCAACATTCAAACAGATTCAAGATTATGCCCATTTTGAATTTTTGCAAACCAATTCAATTTTGCACACCACCACCACCATTGTGTCTCAAATATTATATGAATCAACTCCACCAAAAATCATTGCAAAATTTGAAAATTCTTCTCTTGCGGCCATTTGGTCGTACACTTGGCAGGCAACATTCTGCCAACTCACTACATGCTATTAACCAGCAGATAATTGCCTAAACCATCAAGCCTTGGTCATCAATTGTACTCTCATGTACCTCTTGCTTCACTCCAAGCACCAGAGACACGATATGGTACATGAGATCATCACCATTTGACCATGCCGTGCATGACATGAGCACCACCATGCCATTCCTCTCTCCCTTCACCTCAGCCATGCACAACCTTGTCAGCCACTCTCTCACTCTCACATGCCCATGCTGCTCGACGAGGGGAGCACCACACGGCCGGCACGAGCGCGCCCAGTGACGTCCAGCACGCGCAGCGCGCACGACACGCGCGGAGCGCAGAGCGCCATCGCCCGTCATGCTCGTCCCCCATCGCTCCCTCCTCTCGCCAACGCCCGCCGTGACCCTGCTACCTCCCAGACATGCCCACTGACCGCGGAACTGTAGACGACGCACCATCGCCGACGTCCGCCGCAGTACCGTGAGCTACCGTCAAGCTCACGAGCACGTCACGGCCTCGTTTCACCGCGTCAAGCTCGTGTGACCGCACTGACGTCGCCAACATGCTGCGTCATCGCCCAACCCCTCGCGCCCCTGTAGCGCGTCGATGGACGACCTCATCTGCGCCGGCCTCGCTCCGCTATAAAAGGAGGCCTCCCTCCTCAATTCCCACACCACTAGCATTCTCTCATCTCAGAACCTCTCCTCGGCCATCTCCACCTCAACATTCCCACCGTAGCTCCGCCAATTTCACCCGGAGCACCGCGAAGACGCCGCAGAAGGAGGAGAAGATTGGCGCCATCCCCGGAGACGCCACCTGTACCAGGCGAACCGCCGTCCTCAACAACATCGCTGCGCACTGATGTCTACGCACGCTTCTATTCCTGTAGACAGTGTTGGGCCTCCAAGAGCAGAGGTTTGTAGAACAGCAGCAAGTTTCCCTTAAGTGGATCACCCAAGGTTTATCGAACTTAGGGAGGAAGAGGTCAAAGATATCCCTCTCAAGCAACCCCGCAATCACGATACAAGAAGTCTCTTGTGTCCCCAACACACCTAATACACTTGTCAGATGTATAGGTGCACTAGTTCGGCGAAGAGATAGTGAAATACAAGTGGTATGAATGAATATGAGCAGTAGTAACGCCAGAAAATAGCTTGTTGGCGTGCAGTTGATGGTAGTAATATTGCAGGAAGTAAAGATGCAAAAAACAGTAAATAAGCGATGATTGCATTTGGAAACAAGGCCTAAGGATCATACTTTCACTAGTGACACTCTCAACATTGATCACATAATAAAACCACTCTACACTCTCTTGTTGGATGACAAACACCATTAATTGTGTAGGGCTACAAGAGCACCTCAATGCCGGAGTTAACAAGCTTCACAACATTCGATGTTCATATTTAAATAACCTTAGAGTGCATAATAGATCATTGCAATTTAGACCGAGAACTAACATAGCGCACACACTGTCACCATTACACTATGAAAGGAGGAATAGATCACATCAATACTATCATAGTAATAGTTAACTCCATAATCTACAAGAGATCACAATCATAGCTTATACCAAGTACTACATGATGCACACACTATCACCATTACATCATGAAGGAAGAATAGACTACTTTAATAACATCACTAGAGTAGCACATAGATAATATTCAACTAGATCACAAAGCTCATGATCACATAAAGATCACATGGGAGAGAGAGATGAACCACATAGCTACCGGTACAGCCCTTAGCCTCGAGGGAGAACTACTCCCTCCTCATAGGAGACAGCAGCGGCGATGAAGATGGCGGTGGTGTCGATGGAGATGCCTTCCGGGGGGCACTTCCCGGCGGCGTGCCGGAACAGAGACTTCTGTCCCCCGAATCTTGGCTTCGCGATGGCGGCGGCTGCGTAACTTTTCTCGTCCCGTGGCTTATTCTTTTAGGGTTTTCGCGACGGAGTCCTTAAGTAGGCGGAAGGGCAGCCTCGGATGGGGTCTGGGCAGCCAGACAACAGGGGGCGCGCCCCCCCTTGGGCCGCGCCGCCCTGGCGTGTGGGGCCCCCCTGGCTCCCCTCTGGTCTCTCTCCGGTGTTCTGAAGCTTCGTGGAAAAATAAGATACCGGGCGTTGATTTCGTCCAATTCGAGAATATTTCCTTACTAGGATTTCTGAAACCAAAAACAGCAGAAAACAGGAACTGGCACTTCGGCATCTCGTCAATAGGTTAGTTCCGGAAAATGCATAATAATGACATAAAGTGTGAACAAAACATGTAGGTATTGTCATAAAACTAGCATGGAACATAAGAAATTATAGATACGTTTGAGACGTATCAAGCATCCCCAAGCTTAGTTCCTACTCGCCCTCGAGTAGGTAAACGATAACAAGGATAATTTCTTAAGTGACATGCTACCAACATGATCTTGATCAATACTATTGTAAAGCATATGAGATGAATGAAGTGACTCAAGGCAATGGTAAAGACAATGACTAAACAACTGAATCATATAGCAAAGACTTTTCATGAATAGTACTTTCAAGACAAGCATCAATAAGACTTGCATAAGAGTTAACTCATAAGCAATAAATTCAAAGTAAAAGGCATTGAAGCAACACAAAGGATGATTAAGTTTCAGCAATTGGTTTCAACTTGTAACATGTATATCTCATGGACAGTTGTCAACATAAAGCAATATAACAAGTGCAATAGGTAAACATGTAAGAATCAATGCACACAGTTGACACAAGTGTTTGCTTCTAAGATAGAAAGAAGTGGGTAAACTGACTCAACATAAAGTAAAAGAATGGACCTTCGCAGAGGGAAGCATGGATTACTATATTTGTGCTAGAGCTTTTATTTTGAAAACATAGAAACAATTTTGTCAACGGTAGTAATAATTCATATGTATTATGTATAAGACATCCTATAAGTTGCAAGCCTCATGCATAGAATACCAATAGTGCTCGCACCTTGTCCTAATTAGCTTGGATTAACACGGATTATCATTGCATAACATATGTTTCAACCAAGTGTCACAAAGGGGTACCTCTATGCCGCCTGTACAAAGGTCTAAGGAGAAAGTTCGCATTGGATTTCTCTTTTTGATTATTCTCAACTTAGACATCCATACCGGGACAACATAGACAACAGATAATGGACTCCTCTTTAATGCATAAGCATTCAACAACAGATAATATTCTCATAAGAGATTGAGGATTAATTGTCCAAACTGAAACTTCCACCATGGATCATGGCTTTAGTTAGCGGCCTGATAACCCACAAGTATAGGGGATCGCAACAGTCTTCGAGGGAAGTAAAACCCAAATTTATTGATTTGACACAAGGGGAGGTAAAGAATACTTATAAGCCTTAACAACTGAGTTGTCAATTCAGCTGCACCTAGAAAAGCACTAGTAACAGGGGTGATGTGAAAGCAGCAGTAGCAGTAATATGAGAGCAATGGCACCAGAAAATAGTTGATACTACTTCCAATGTCATGTAGAACGAGTATATGATGATGAGAGATGGACCGGGGTTCCCAGCTATCTACACTAGTGATAACTCTCCAATAACAAGTGTTGGGTGAACAAATTACAGTTGGGCAATTGATAGGATTGAAATAGCATTAAGACAGAACATCAAGATTATTAATCATGTAGGCATGTTTCCCATATATAGTCATACGTGCTCGCAATGAGAAACGTGTACAACATCTTTTGTCCTACCAGCCGGTGGCAGCCGGGCCTCTAGGAAATCTACTAGAAATTAAGGTACTCCTTTTAATAGAGCACCGGAGCAAAGCATTAACACTCCGTGAAAACATGTGATCCTCATATCTAAGCCTTCCCCTCCAGTTGTCCCAATTTCTGTCACTTTGGGGCCTTTGGTTCATAGACATGTGCAAACAACTTATAGATACAATCTAAGCAATAAGTATAGAGCTTAAATCTAAGATCATGCCACTCGGGCCCTAGTGACAAGCATTAAACACAACAAGATTGCAGCAACAATAACTTCACAAACTTTATAGATAGACTAATCATAATGTAACAATCCATCGGATCCCAACAAACACAACACCGATTACATCGATGAATCTCAATCATGTAAGGCAGCTCATGAGATCATTGTATTGAAGTACATGGGGGAGAGAATACCGACTAGCTACAGCTAGAACCCGTAGTCCATGGGGGAACTACTCACGGAGCATGATGGAGGCGGTGGCGTCGATGGAGATGGCTTCCGGGGCACTTCCCCGTTCCGCAGGTGCCACAGACTTCTGTCCCCGAATTGGAGTTTCGCGATGGTGGTGGAGCCCCTGGAGTCTTTCTGGAGTTTCGTCAATTGGTCTCGCGTTTTTAGGTCGAAAGGGGTCTTATAGGCGAAGAGGCGGCGCAGGAGGGTGCCTGGGGGTCCCACACAATAGGCCGGCGCGGCCAGGCCTGGGGCCGCGCCGCCATGTTGTGTGGTGGCCCCCTGGCCCCTCTCCGACTCTCCTTCGGTGTTCTAGATACTTCCGGGAAAAATAGGGTTCTGGGCATTGATTTCGTCGAATTCCGAGAATATTGCCCGAACAGCCTTTCTGGAACCAAAAACAACAGAAAACAGCAACTGGCCCTTCGGGATCTTGTTAATAGGTTAGTTCCATAAAATGCATAAAAACATTATAAAGTGCAAGCAAAACATGTAAGTTTTGTCATAAAACAAGCATGGAACATCATAAATTATAGGTACGTTGGAGACGTATCAGCATCCCCAAGCTTAGTTCCTCGCCCTCGAGTAGGTAAACGATAAAAAGAGTAATTTCTGTAGTGACATGCTACTTACATAATCTTGATCATCCTATTATAAAGCATATGAGATGAATGCAGTGACTCAAGGCAATGATCTATAGTTGCTAACAAATAGATAATATATAGCAAAACTTTTCATGAATAAGACTTTCAAGACAAGCATCAAAAGTCTTGCATAAGAGTTAACTCATAAAGCAATAAATTCAAAGTAAAGGCATCGAAGCAACACAAAGGAAGATTTAAGTTTCAGCGGTTGCTTTCAACTTTCAACATGCATATCTCATGGATAATTGTCAACACAAAGTAATATGATGAATGCAAATAAGCAAGTATGTAAGAATCAATGCACAGTTAACACAAGTGTTTGCTTCTAAGATGGAAGGAAGTAGGTAAACTGACTCAACATAAAGTAAAAGAATGGCCCTTCGCAGAGGGAAGCAGGGATTAAATCATGTGCTAGAGCTTTTTAAGTTTTGAAATCATATAGAGAGCATAAAAGTAAAGTTTTGAGAGGTGTTTGTTGTTGTCAACGAATGATAGTGGGCACTCTAACTACCTCATCAACCAGACTTTCAAGAGTGGCTCCCATGAAGGACGTTATCTCTACCAGCAAGGTAGATCATCCCTCTTCTCTTTTGTTTACACATGTATTTTAGTTTTATTTATGGTTGACACTCCTCCCAACCTTTTGCTTTCACAAGCCATGGCTAACCGAATCCTCGGGTGCCTTCCAACATTCACATACCATGAAGGAGTGTCTATTTGCAAAATTAAGTTGCTTACTGATGAATCAGAGCAAAACATGTGAAGAGAATTATTAATGAAGGTTGATTAATTGGGGCTGGGAACCCCGTTGCCAGCTCTTTTTGCAAAATTATTGGATAAGCGGATGAAGCCACTAGTCCATTGGTGAAAGTCTGTCCGAAGTAAATGACAAGATCGAAAGATAAAACACCACATACTTCCTCATGAGCTATAAAACATTGACACAAATAAGAGATAATAGCTTTTGAATTGTTTAAAGGTAGCACATGAAGTATTTGCTTGGAATGGCAGGAAATACCACATAGTAGGTAGATATGGTGGACACACATGGCATAGGTTTTGGCTCAAGGTTTTGGATGCACGAGAAGCATTTCCTCTCAGTACAAGGCTTTGGCTAGCAAGGTTGTTTGAAGCAAACACAAGTATGAACTGGTACAGCAAAACTTACATAAGAACATATTGCAAGCATTATAAAACTCTACACTGTCTTCCTTGTTGCTCAAACACTTTTACCAGAAAATATCTAGACCTTAGAGAGACCAATCACGCAAACCAATTTCAACAAGCTCTACGGTAGTTCTCCACTAATAGGTTTAAACTACATGATGCAAGAGCTTAAACATGATCTACTTGAGAGCTCAAAACAATTGCCAAGTATCAAATTATCCAAGACAATATGAGGCATTTTCTGTTTTCAACCAAATAACCATAAGTGTTGTAGCTTCCAACTTTTATCATTGAACATTAAAAGTAAAACGAAGAACAAGTGTTCATATGAAAAAGCGGAGCGTGTCTCTCTCCCACACAAGGATTGCTAGGATCCGATCTTATTCAAACAAAAACAAAAATAAAAGCACAGACGCTCCAAGTAAAGCACATATGATGTGACCGAATAAAAATATAATTTCAATAGAAGAAACCTGATAAGTTGATGAAGAAGGGGATGCCTTGGGCATCCCCAAGCTTAGACGCTTGAGTCTTCTTGAAATATGCAGGGATGAACCACGGGGGCATCCCCAAGCTTAGACTTTTCACTCTTCTTGATCATATATCATCCTCCTCTCTTGACCCTTGAAAACTTCCTTCACACCAAACTTCTCATAAACTTCATTAGAGGGGTTAGTACTCAAAAAACTTGAATCCACCTTGGTCCTGTAGTGACACATTGCAAGAACTCAATAAAACATTAGCTACAACTCTCCACGTCTAGAAAGCCTTGCTTAAAGTCCGCAAGAGACAATGCAAAAAACAGAGACAGAATCTGCCAAAACAGAACAGCCAGTAAAGACGAATTTTAAAGAGGTACTTCCGTTGCTCAAATCAGAAAACTCAAAACTAATGAAAGTTGCGTACATATCTGAGGAACACGCACGTAAATTGGCATAATTTTCTGAGTTACATACAGATAAAACAGCCCAGATTCGTTACAGATAGAAATCTGTTTCTGCGCAGAAATCCAAATCTAGCATCAACCTTCTATTAGAGACTTCACTTGGCACAACTATGCAATAAAATAAAGATAAGAAGAGGTTGCTACAGTAGTAACAACTTCCAATACACAATAAAACAGTATCAAAATAAAGACATGGGTTATCTCCCAAGAAGTTCTTTCTTTATAGCCATTAAGATGGGCTCAGCAGTTTTAATGATGCACTCGCAAGAAATAAGAGTTGAAGCAAAAAAGAGCATCAAAAAGCAAATTCAAAACACATTTAAGTCTAACCCACTTCCTATGCATAGGAATCTTGTACACAAATAAATTCATGAAGAACAAAGTGGCAAGCATAGGAAGATAAAACAAGAGTAACTTCAAAATTTTAAGCATATAGAGAGGTGTTTTGTTACCATGCAAATTTCTACAACCATATTTTCCTCTCTCATAATAATTTTCAGTAGCTTCATAATTTTCAGTAGCTTCATGAACAAACTCAACAATATAACTATCACATAAAGCATGCTTTTCATGATCCATAAACACATAATTTTTATCAAGCTCAAAAACAATGGGATTAAAACTTTCAAACTCACTTTTATCAATAATATAACAAGATGATTGATCAATCTCAAAAGATATGGGACTCATAGATAAAGTCAAGAACTCTCCAATCCCATTTTCATTAGTAGTACAATTAAATTTATCAAGTAACATAGGACCATCATCTAGAGATTTATCATAAACATTTGCTAAGCAAAACTCTTTAGTACCATGCATTTCGACATCAGGCACAAACAAAGCATTATCATAAGATTTATAGCATGGATTATCATAAATAACAGTAGCATAATCATTTTCACAAGTTTTACTCATAGGGAATATTTCAAGAGAATCCACAGGAATATAACATTCAACCTCTTTCGGTAAGCATGGAGGACAATCAAATAGTGTAAGAGATAAAGAGTTACTCTCATTAGAAGGTTGGCATGGGTAGCTAATCCATTCTTCCTCCTTTTGTTCATCACTCTCCTCTTCTTTTTCATCCAATGAGCTTTCAGGTTCATCAATTTCCTCCTCTTTTTCATCCAATGAGCTTTCAGGTTCATCAATTTCTTCTTCCACAGGTTCCTGCAAATTGTGAGTGCATTCTTGTGCATTAATGAGTCTCTCTTTATAATCAATGATATAAGGATTATCACTGTAGCTTTCTATGAAAAAATTAAGGATAGAAGAGACATAATCTTTAAGGTCCTTACAAACAACACAAGTTTCATAATTTTTAACCATGAAGGATTCTATCTCAGAGGCTCCCATAAATATGACAAATTGTTCTACCTCTTCAAACCCAAAATGAATATAGCTATTCCGATTATAGTTCTTAATTAAAAATTCCTCACTAAAGCCACATTGAAATTTAAGATGTTTAGTGTCCTGTTGAGAGCAACAGTTTATATCATGGCGTTTAAGCAAGATTTTAGCAATTGTATTCAATTTTTCTATCACAGCACTCATCACTTTTCCCGCTCTTGATTCTCTATAATTATTATATAATTCAATAAGCTCCAAGTAGGTTGTAGGTTCTCCCATAATAGCAGTTTTTAATTTTTCGATTTTTCAAATTTTTATGGATTTTCGGGTATTGTAATAACCCAGAACATAGGAACAACGAAGGGTAGATTTAGAAATGGGATGTGCATTTCATCGCAAAACGAGGGAAATTTTCGCGCCTTATTGCAACTAAACCTAAGAGGGATCGAGGTTCTCTCTCATTTTGCACTTAGGGTTAGGCAATGTGAGTTAGGGAAATTTCGACATGATCTCTTTTGTATCTTATTGATTTGGGGAATGATTTCATTTGACAAGTGTTAATACATTTAACAATAAGCATAAAATAATATAAATATGAATTCCCAATTCAAACACAACTTATGAAATCAAATGACTTTGAATTTCACATTGAATATTAATACAATATTTAATTCAGAATATAAATATTACATAAATCAAAAGCTCATAAACAAAAACTTGAGCTTTATTGATAATCAACACAGAATACATTGTCTTTACAATATTCTTGATACAAGAATTGATAAATAATAAACAGAAATGAAAAAGGAAAATTACAAGGTTGTTCTAAATTAAAACCTAGACTAAATGCTTGAAGAATTCTTGTGTGGTCATATTCATCTTCAAAACCTGCAAAATAAAACACCAAACTCACACACTTGTGCTTGTCCAAATTCCTGGACAGCACAAGATAAGACCAGGCAGACCAAAACTGAGCAGCCACAGGGGCTCAAGTTTCAGCATATGAAGGCTGTTGCTAACCAAGCAACAGCAAGGCAATGCAAGGGGTGAGTCACAAAGTAACCAGGCCTTGTGTGTCATGGCCAGGGTAGAAGTAGGGAGCATATAAATAGAACACAAACCCTAGAACCTTGACAGTCGACAGATAAGATAATTCACCAGGTAAGGGTGAAGCTAGAGCCAACACAAGTTCATCCAGTTCATACTCAAGAACAGCACCAACACACAACCACTTAGCCACCAGGAATCATGGTGACCTGAGAAGATCAACCAGAACCTGGAGGTGAAGGGCTGTGCACAAAACCCCAAGTCTGCAACAACAAAACATCTCATACTTGGAGCTGGAACAAGGTATACCAAGTTCCTGGACAGATCCAATGGATCTGATCCATAATATATGCATGACATAATCATGGGATTGAGCAGATGCTCAAGTGGGTAGATCATCACTTGGTTTTCACCAAGGATTACTGCCAGTCTAAAAGCCACTAAAAATGGAAATCATCTAGATACAGATCTTGTACACTGAAGCTAGTAATCATGCACAGATGCACACACTAGCAAGATCATATGCACAGACAGCACCAGTAGATGTGTTGCAATGAATAGCAGCTAATACAGACTACACAGTAAACCCTAAGCTAGTAACCATCAGTAAACCCTAGATTTCATCAGGCAAGCATATTGGCATTCATATCTAGTATGATCCCCAAATATGCAAGCAAAGGTTGAGTAGCCACAAGATCCAATTAAATAGGTGAGCAACCAATCAGTAGCAAGGCTACTGAGGTCACATCACACTTAGCACCAAATAGAAGAAAGCCAACTATAGCACATCATTATCCAGGAATGGATTCAGATTCATTTGCTTGCTAAACCATCATGAATAGCAGATTCATTTGCAAGCAAGTCATTTAAATCATTACTGCATAAGCAGTTCATCATAACTTAATTAATACAAGCATGAATTTATCACAGATCCATGCTTAGTACTGACAGTAGCATAATATAAGGCAACACAGTTTAATCACTGCATAATATGTCGGGGGGAAGACCCCGGATAGGGCAATGGACGCGGAGCAGCCGGCTGGCCACCAGCCGGCTCGCGGCAAAGGCCGGCTGAGGAGCAGCCGGCTGGCGCCGTGGCCGGCTGGTCCGGAAGCCGGCTGGCTCTAGGTCCTAGTCGGCCTGGCTACGGCCGCCAATGCTGTGGCTGGGCCGGCTTCTACAAGCCATATCCGACTGGGGTTTGTACCTCAGACCGACTCGAGGCTGGCGAGTCTTGCACTGGAAGGAACCGGGTAGGTGATCCGGGTTCCCAAAGTCCACGCTGACTCCATCTTCCGTAAAGCGCGGGGCACTGTGGAGCAATAGTGCCACGCGCCGGACAGGCCGTCAGGGCTTACGACGATCCGTACTGGCTACAGTGGCTGACGGCGACAGGGACACCTCCTCCATACCGCTGACCGTGGCAGCCGGATGGGACAGGCCACGATGCCTCAACCACTCCTGACGTCACCGCCTCGGGAAGGAGCGGAAGCCGGAGCCGGCCCAGCCGGCCAGTAAACTATAGGGTCTTATATGTAAAGTGCCGGTGCCTATATAAGCCGCACTACCCCCTCTCGTGCAGGGGATCGATCATTTATTGCTTTCACCCACCTACAGAGCTGCCCTGTGAGAGAGACCATAGTCTCCCTTAGCCTCTCAGGAGCAGCCGGACACAGCTCTAGGAGCACCATTGTACTGTGTGATCATCATATACACTCATAGCAGGAGTAGAGGTTTTACCTCCATCGGAGGGCCTCGAACCTGGGTACGTCGCCGTGTCGCTCGTGCCCATACCCGCATCCGGATACCGCCGTGAGATCCCTCAGGAACCACTTCGATTAGCCACCCTATGGCATATGCCGTGACGATACCACGACATTTGGCGCCCACCGTGGGGCCTTCAGCATCCTCGGCCGGTGTCTTCATCCGGACGGGCCTCACCACCACCACCGGCGAGCGAGTCGCTTCAGGCTTGATCTGGAGATTCGGCTCCCTCGACTGCGTCAGCGACAACGCTGGCTGCTTCGCCGACCGGCCCTTCCCAGCCGGCGGCAGCGTCATCTCCTTCGGCGGCTTCGACGTCTACGTCGCCACCGTCGCACCGCCGCGCTACCCGCGGCAGGTGCTGCGCTGCGCTAGCCCTCCTCCGCGAGCCGGCAGCAGCGCTCCCGCCAGCCCCGCCGTCGTGCAAGTCATGATGGCTGGCGACGAGCTCCCCACCAAGAACCCGCGCATGCGCGGCCCCGACCTGGAGCGCAACATCGACCCCAACGCCTCCGGCTCGGGCCCAAAAGCGCCACCACCGCCGTCCCGGCTGGATGCAGTCCGGGCAAAGCTGAGCACCCCGCTCACGCCTGGCGGAGACCCCACCGCCATCGAGGCGGACTTGGAGGCGCACCGCCAGCTCCTCCTCAAGCAAACCGAAGAACTGGCTGCTGCTAAGCGCCAGATGGAGATCACCCAGCGCGAGTACAACCGCGCCCACGGCCTCACTCCAGGCGGCGACGAGCCAAGCCGAGCCGGCCACATCCGCCGCAGGGGCCGCGACCTCGGCGCTGAGATCGCCCGCGACGGCGCTCCTTCGCCGGCTCCGTCCGCGGAGCTCCCCGTCTACAACACCCCCGACAAGAACATGCGCGCGGCAGAAGCCGCCGCAGAAGAGCTGAACCGCCTTCAGGGCGAAGAGTTACGCCGCCAGACCAGGCGGGTGACTGAGCTGCTCAACGCAGCCAACAGGCAGATCGCCGACCCCAGGTATGTCAATGCCCCCAGAGCTTCTCACGCTCGTGGAGCTGCAGGCAACGACAGGGAAGGCGCCAGGGACACGGCCGAGTCCTCCTCCCCAGCACCAAGCCGGCGCCATGATTCCCGGGCCACGCACAGCTCGGGCCGGCCAAGCCACCAGCCGAGCGGCAGCAGCCGCAGCCGGCCCCCTCCAAGCCGGAACCAGGAGCAAGACTCCGGGCCCCGCCGTCATCACCGGCCGGCTCCAGAAGCAAGCGGCGCACGCCAGCCGGCACACTCCCGGCTGGGCCCGCGCATCGAGCCCGCTGACGCCCGAGACCGCCTCGACCGGCTGGTTCAATCCCGCATCGCGGAAGAAGAGGGGCCAGCCGGCCCAAAGTGCTTCGGGCCGCGGATCCTCAACGAGCCCATGGTCGAGGGCTTCCAGCTCCCGCGCGACACCCCCAAGTACGACGGCACCACCAAGCCGGAGGACTGGCTGCTGGACTACTCCACGGCAGTCGGCATCGCCAAGGGCAACAAGCGCTGGGCTGTGCGCTACTCCCCCCTCATGCTACTCGGCTCCGCCCGCACGTGGCTCAACAACCTGCCAGCCGGCAGCATAAACGGCTGGCTGGACTTCGAAGCCGCCTTCATCAGCAACTTCACCGGCACTTATCGCCGGCCGGGTCGCCCTCAACAGCTTGAGATGTGCAAGCAGGGCCCCGACGAGACGGATCGCGCGTACCTGACGCGCTGGTGCGAGATGCGCAACTCTTGCGAGGGCGTGCACGAGATGCAAGCCATCAGCTTCTTCATGGGCGGCTGCCGACCCAACACCATGCTGTGGCACAAGCTGCGCCGCAGCGAGCCCAAGACGATGGCCGCCTTGATGGTCATCGCAGACAAGTACGCGCTGGCAGAGGAAGCCGGCAAGGCGCCGGCTGATGTTTCACCGGCCCCAGCAAGACGGGACAACAACAAGCCGGCCGAGGGCGCCTCGCACGGCAGCCGGCGGGACAACTACCGCGGCAAGCGTCACAACGACCAGCCGGACCGCCGGTACGGCTCCGCCCACGTAGCCGCCGTGGCAGACAACGCGGCAGGCGGCAGCCGCCGCCAGAAGCAAGACCGGCAGTGGAAGCCGAAGTACACCTTCGAGCAGATGCTCGACTCGCCGTGCAAGTACCACAGCGGCAAGAACCCCTCCAACCACACCACCCGCGACTGCCACTTCATGAAGCGGCTGACAAGCGGTGAACCTCTACCGCCTCCACCCCCGCCTCCACCAGCCGGCGGGCCGGGTGGCCAAGCCGGCGCAGAGAACGTCAACCTCGAGCACCACGAGGCTAACCAAGTGCACCATGCCGGCCGATATCTGGCCGAAGACGCCACCTACATCATCTTCACCTCCGAGCCCGAGGACAGGACGAGCCAAGAGCGCCGTTCCCTCGAGGTCAACGCGGTCATACCGCCGGTCCCCCAGTACCTAAACTGGTCAGAGCAGGCCATCACCTTTGATCGCCGCGACACACCGGCTGTCCTGCCGAAGCCGGGCAGCTACGCCATGGTCCTCGACCCCACCATCGGCACAACCCGGCGCAGCGTGCGTTTCTCGCGCGTCCTCATCGACGGCGGCAGCAGCATCAACATCCTCTACCGCGACACCGCCCGCAAGCTGGGCATCCAGGAGGCCGAGTTGCGCCCCACCCCCACCGTCTTCCATGGCATCGTGCCAGGCCATTGCTGCCAGCCGATCGGCCGGATCACGCTGGAGGTGATGTTCGGGAAGCCGGACCACTTCCGCACCGAGAGAATCGAGTTCGAGGTGGTGGACCTCGTGAGTCCCTACCACGCGCTCCTGGGCAGGCCGGCCCTGACCAAGTTCATGGCGGTGCCCCACTATGGGTACCTGAAGATGAAGCTGCCTGGCCCCAAGGGGGTCATCACCGTAGCCGGCGACTATCGCCGCTCCATGGACTGCGCCACGCAGAGCTCCAAGATGGCCCAGACGCTGGTCATCGCCACCGAGAAGCAGCTCATCCACGACGCCGTCGCCCTCGCCAAAGCCGCGCAGACAGACATGCCGGCTGCGGGCAACCCGGCTGGGACGACTCACTTCCAGCCGGCCGACAACACCAAGAAGATCCTGCTGGACCCGGCGCAGCCGGACAAGTTCGTCACCATCGGTGCCGGCTTGAACAAGAAATAGGAAAGCGAGCTCACCAGCTTCCTCCGTGAGAATCGGGACATCTTCGCGTGGACTCCAAGAGACATGCCGGGTGTGCCGAGGGAGTTGGCTGAGCACCACCTCCACGTCCGGCCTGAAGCCAAGCCGGTGAAGCAGCCTCTCAGGCGCTTCGCCGAAGAACGAAGGAAGGCCATCGGTGAAGAAATCGCCCGGCTCCTAGCTGCCGGCTTCATCATGGAAGTGCTGCACCCGGACTGGTTGGCGAACCCGGTCCTGGTTTTGAAGAAGAACGGCTCCTGGCGCATGTGTATCGACTACACCAGCCTGAACAAGGCGTGCCCGAAGGATCCCTTCCCCCTGCCGCGCATAGATCAAGTCATAGACTCGACTGCCGGCTGTGAACTGTTGTCTTTCTTAGACGCCTATTCAGGCTACCACCAGATTCCTTTGAATCCGGCTGATCAAATAAAGACTTCGTTCATTACCCCGTACGGGGCTTATTGCTACACGACTATGCCGTTCGGCTTGAAAAATGCAGGCGCCACCTACCAAAGGTGCATGCAAAAATGCTTGCAGGATCAAATCGGCAGAAACGTTCACGCATATGTGGATGATGTCGTTGTAAAGACCAAGGAGACGACTACCCTCCTTGATGACCTGAGAGAAACCTTCACCAATTTGAGAAGATTCCGGATGAAGCTCAACCCGGCCAAGTGCACATTCGGCGTGCCGTCTGGCCAGCTCCTTGGCTACCTCGTCTCTCAGCGAGGGATCGAAGCCAACCCGGACAAGATCAGTGCCCTAGAGAAGATGGAACTGCCGCAGTGCCTCAAGGACGTCCAGAAGTTTGCTGGCTGCCTGGCCTCCTTGAGCCGCTTCGTCAGCCGGCTGGGGGAGAAGGCACTGCCCCTGTATCAACTAATGAAGAAGGCGGACAAATTCGTCTGGTCACCGCAGGCGGATGAGGCCTTCCGTGACTTGAAGCGCGTGCTCTCAACCGCGCCAATCCTTGCAACGCCGGGTTCAATGGAGCCGATGTTGTTGTACATCGCAGCCACCAACCGAGTGGTTAGCGTTGTCCTGGTGGTGGAGCGCAAAGAAGCCGGCAACAGGGAGCAGCTGGTTCAGCGCCCAGTCTATTACCTTAGCGAAGTGCTCTCCCAGTCGAAGCAAAATTACCCCCACTACCAGAAGGTCACCTACGGCGTCTACATGGCGGCCAAGAAGCTCAAGCACTACTTCCAAGAGCACCCCATCAGGGTGGTTGCCACAGCACCCTTGGCGGAAATCATAGGCAGCAAGGATGCCAACGGCCGGGTTGCCAAGTGGGCCCTGGAGCTAGCCGCCCACACCATCCTCTACGAGCCACGCACAGCCATCAAGTCGCAGATCCTCGCGGACTTCTTCGTCGACTGGGCTGAGATGCAGTACCTGCCGCCTGTGCCGGATTCCACACATTGGAAGATGCACTTCGACGGCTCGAAGATGCGCAACGGCTTGGGAGCCGGCATCGTCATCACTTCTCCCAAGGGGGACCGGCTGGACTACGTCCTGCAGATCCACTTCGCCGCCTCCAACAATGTGGCGGAGTACGAAGCGCTCATTCATGGGCTGAAGCTGGCCAAGGAGATTGGCGTGCGTCGCATACTCTGCTTCGGCGACTCCGACTTGGTCATACAGCAAGCATCTGGCGACTGGGACGCGAAGGACGCCAACATGGCCTCGTACCGCTTCCATGTCCAGCAGCTATCCGGCTTCTTCGACGGCTGCGAATTCCACCATGTGCCACGAGCAAATAACGAAGCGGCTGATGCCTTATCCAAGATTGGCTCAACCCGGCAAGCCATTCCGCCGGGTGTCGCCTTGGCGGTTCTCAAGAAGCCGTCCATCATACCGTCACCGGACTCGGATTCAATATTCGTGCCGGCTGACCCGGGGACTTCTCAGTCCAACCCGGGGGCTTCATCGCCAAACTCGGGGGCTAGCAAGCCGAACCCGCCGGCTAGCAAGCCGAACCCGGCGACCATGCAGTCGAATCCGGAAGCTCCCACGCAGGAGGCCCTGTTGGTCAGCGTATTCGAGATAAGATGCGTACCTTCATGGGCACAAGAATTCCTCTCCTACCTCACCGACGGTGTGCTGCCTGATGATAGAGTCCAGGCCAGGCAGATTGAGAGAAGGGCCAAGGCCTATACCATCATCAACCACCAGCTGTACAAACGCAGCGTAAGTGGGGTGTTCCAGCGGTGCGTCGAGCCGGCTGAAGGGATTGAACTCCTACGGGAAATCCATCAAGGAGAGTGCGGACATCACGCCTCATCCAGAGCCATAGTGGCCAAAGCCTTCCGGCACGGTTTTTACTGGCCGACTGCGCTCAGAGACGCAGAAGATTTGGTGAAGAAGTGCAACGGCTGTCAGCGCTTCGCAAAGCAAAGACACCAGCCGGCTTCCGCCTTGAAAACCATCCCCATCACATGGCCATTTGCCGTATGGGGCTTGGATATGGTAGGCCCATTCAGAACAGCGCGAGGCGGCATGACACATCTCTTGGTGATGATTGACAAATTCACCAAGTGGATCGAAGCCAAGCCAATCAAGAAACTGGACGGGTCCACAGCCGTCACATTCCTCAAGGAAATCATTGTGAGATTCGGCTACCCCCACACCATCATCACCGACAACGGCACCAACTTCTCCCAAGGCATCTTCTCTCGCTATTGCGGGGAAATGGGGATCCGGATGGCCCTATCTTCTGTGGCACACCCAGAGTCCAATGGACAAGTGGAAAAGGCTAACGGCTTAGTCCTAGCCGGCATCCGGCCCCGGCTGGTGGAGCCGCTCGAGCGAGCAGCCGGCTGCTGGATTGAAGAACTGCCCAATGTGCTGTGGAGCCTGCGCACAACGACAAACCGCTCAGTCGGCTTCACACCATTTTTCCTCGTATACGGGGCCGAAGCCGTCTTGCCGACTGATATCGAGCATGACGCGCCAAGGATCAAGCTCTACACAGAAGCCGAAGCCAAAGAAGCTCGCGAAGATGGAGTTGACCTGGTCGAAGAGGCCCGGCTGCTGGCTGAGTCTAGATCTACTATCTACCAGCAAAGCCTCCGACGCTATCACAGCCGGAGGGTCCAGCCCTTAGCATTCCGAGAAGGAGACCTAGTGCTCCGGCTGATCCAGAGGACAGCCGGACAGCATAAACTGTCATCCCCATGGGAGGGTCCCTTCATCGTGAGCAAGGCAGTAGGCAATGATTCCTACTATCTCATAGATGCCCAAGAGGCCAAGAAAAACAAGCCGGACAAGGCTGACGAGGAGACTAAACGTCCCTGGAATGTCAGGTTACTCCGCCCATTTTACACATGAGAGCAGGAATGTATGTATCCCTTGTATCCCTTTTGTGAGTTATGAAAAAGCTTGCGCCAAGAGCGCCGTTTCCGACAAGTTTTTCGCGTACTTTACCTTGTTTCGCCAATTGGCTTGAACCCTCTCACGCGGTCGGCTCAGTAACGTGATCCGGTTTCCGACAGCCGGCTTCCGATCCAGCTACAGACCGCAACCCGGCTGTCCGGCTGGCGGGAGTAAGGCCTAGGGAGCCGGCACGCGAAAAACGACTAAGGAAAGAGTAAAAGCGAGTTGACTTGCAACTTTTCATAAAAGTGCCGGATTGCCGAATTCAGCTCGTTCGACTGAAATACTGTCGGCCTCACCCAGCGGCCCGCTCTTGATCCGGCGACGGATCGCAAGTCGGACGTACGACCGGCAAGGGCACAGCCAAAGAGTGGGGCGGATGGGAAAAAGCGAACGAGTCGAAAGAAAGCAACTCGGCACACAAATGATTAACAAACACATTAAAGCGTGCCCTAATAAAAGGATAATAACATTGTCTTACATATGCACCCGGCATCCCGGGGATTTAATAAATTGTCTTGGCAAAAGAACAACTGGAAAGCAGGAAATCTAAGCCGGAGGGGCATCAGTGGAGCCGGCTGCCGGGTCGTCCTCAGGCACGTCCTCCGCCTCCTCATCGTCCATGTATCTCCATCGGATGGAGGAGGGTTCGGGTCCGCGACGAAGAGGGCCTTGTCGACGAACTCGGCGATGGTGCTGGCTCGAGCAAGGCGGGCGGCCTTGAGATCGGCTGGGAGCTTGTCCTCCACGCCGGCTCGCCGGAACTCAAGCTGCCCCAGGTCCACCTCGTTGTACCAGGAGAGGACGAAGGACAGCGCCATGTCGGCACCGGCGCGCGTGGCCGACTCCTTCCAGTCGAGGAAGCGGTCCGGCGCCCGCTCCATCGCGGAGATGAGGCCGGAGATATCTTGCGGCGCCGCCTCTTCAGGCCACAGCATGGGCACCAGCTCTTCAGCCGCCTTCCGAAGCTCCCAGCCGAGCTTGGTGATGGGCTCGACGCGGGCAGCCATGGACGCCATGTGATCCTCCATGGAGAAATACTCCGAGCTGCCCTCGCCGGTCTCCTGCCTCCTGGACTCGCGCGCAACGCCAACGGCTGCCAAAGCCGCGTCCTGCGTCTCCGGGAAGGCCGCTGCAAGAAGAAGCAAGTCAGAAATCATCGAAGCCGAAATAAGCTGAAAAATGCAAATTTTCGAAGTCCTAAGCCAAAAGGAAAAGCCTGGCGGCAGCCGGCAAGAACCGACTGCCACCAGCCCGAAGATGGAGATAGCGAAAGTTTCTGCTGCCGGCTGCCAACGAAAGCCGGCAGCCGACAGCCGAAAGCCGGCAAAGGGAAAGGAACATCGAGATGCACTCACCCGCCAAGCCGCGATCAAGTGCGCCAATCTCATCCGTCCAGCGCTTGGCGGTAGCCGTCAGCTCCGTGGAC
This sequence comes from Lolium multiflorum, assembly GCA_030979885.1. Taxonomy (NCBI): domain Eukaryota; kingdom Viridiplantae; phylum Streptophyta; class Magnoliopsida; order Poales; family Poaceae; genus Lolium; species Lolium multiflorum. Next base: position 244,138,481 of record CM061747.1, read on the forward strand.
TTGGCGGTGACCTCCTCCTGCAGCGCAAGCCGCTGCTTCTCCACCTCCGTCAGCCGCCGGCTCAGATCCTCCACCTTCTCCTTCTCCGCCGTCCTGAGGGAGTTGAGCTCAGAGGTGGTTCTGCTCCAGCAGGCGCAGCCGCGTCAGCTCCTGCTCAGCCAGCTTGAGCTTGCCGGCGGCGGATCGGCCCGCCTCCTCGCTCTCGGCGCACTGGGCGCGAGCGGCTCGGAGATCCGACTCCAGCTGCGGGACCTTGGCGGCTTCAACTGCGAGGCGGCCAGAAAGAAATGTCAGCCAACCAAGACTGAAAGAAAACAAGACATTAAGTCGAAAGAAGCATAGAGCTTACCCTTGACAGCCTCCAGCTCGCGAGCCAAGCCGGCTCGCTCGATCTTGGCCTTGTGGTAGCTAGTCACCACCTTGTTGTACAAGACGGTGCGTCGCTCCGTAACCGCCTGAAAGAAACAATCAGATATCCAGACGAAACCCGGACCGGCTCCAAGCAGCCGGACCATGCCTCGGAGGGCTACCAGGATAATAACAAAATTGCAAAAACAAGAAGACACCTACCTTGTCAGCATCCTCCAGCGTTGCTAGCTGGGCAAGGGCCTCGGCGGCCTTGTTCTTAAGGGCGGCCCGGTAGCCGGAGAAGACCATCTTCATGGGCGCCGTACCAGGCTGCCCCTCCCGGTTGAACACCTCGCAAGAATCCGCCGAATGCCACGCAGCCTCCATGGTGCCAGCCGAGCCAAGGCTGGAGTCAGAGGCAGACGGCACATGCAGCAGCCGGGCCCCCTTGGCCACGTGAAGGCCCTCAGTTGGGCCCGGCGGGCCCCTCGTCCTCACCAGAGCCCGGGAGTCGGCGTCCTTTGAGCGCGCTGGCTCCCCCCTCGCCGGCTCCTTCCCGGTCGGCTCCCTCCTCGTCGGCTCCGAAGCTGGAGGCGGCGCGGTCGAAGCAGTCGGCCCGGTGGGAGCCGTCGCATCCGGCGCTTGAGGCGCTCCTTCCGGAGAACTCTCCAACACCACGACGTTGGGCGAGGGCCCGCCGACTCCGGTCGAAGGCGGCGCAGCCCCACCAGCTCCAGCTCCTGCCGCAGATGGCATGCCCCTGCCAGCTCCGGCCGCCCGCTCCACAAACGGGGCGCGGCGCGGGAACATGTCGTCCAGCGTCGGCTGGCGCGTCGGCTCGACCCGCGTGCCGCGATCAGGCGCTGAGGCCAGCGGCACGGCGAAGGAAGGTGCCCCTGCGGAAGGCGCAGTACCCGCAGGCGGCGGTGGCGTAGGAGCGCGCGATGAAGGCTGCGGCGTCGGCTCCCTCCTTTGGCGCAGCGGCGGCGACGCGACGCGCGGAGCTTGCCGGGAGCCGCCGCCCTGGGCAAACTTGATAGGACCCTAGCCGGATAAACAGAAGATAATAAGCATGAAAGCAAGGAAAGAAAAGGAATCAAACAAGAAAAAGAAAGAGAACTCACCCGGCCTGCTCCGGGACCTTCTTCGGCTGCTGCCGGCGCTGCTTCTTCGCCTTCGCCTCCAAGGCGGCGGTGGAGCCGGCTCGCTTCGTGCCCTTGGGCGCCGAAGTCGCCGTGGTGCTTGGCGGCCTCGTGCGCAGAGGCACGGCGGGGATTGGCCCCGTGCCGGACGTCGCCGGCTCCTCCTCCTCCTGCTGCTCCGGTGAAGGGGGCGGATTGTGCTCCCCCTGGCCGCCTAGATCAGGCGCCTGCGGCAGGTCGTCGTCGCCGGCATGGTCGCCGGCTTGGTCAGCCGGATCGACGTGATCCGGCGTCCACCTCTTCGTCGCCAGGTCGCCGTCCTCGGCGTTCTGGCGCTCAAAAAGCTAGAAAGACAGAAAAACATGAGCATATGACAAGCCGGAAGTCGGCAGAAGAAAAAGGAAGTCGGCCTCGCAGCCGCAAGCCGGAAAATGGCAAAGACACGAGGCTTACCCGCGCCGGTGGGTGATCCCTGTCGCAGGGCACCAGCCCGTAGCTCCAGTCCTCCGACAGGTTCGCCTTGGTGATGTGGTTCACCCGGCTGGCCACCTGGGCCTTGGTGAGCGGCGCCTTGGACGTCCGGTTCGGATCGAACCGGCCGGACATGTGCCCGATCTTGTGGGTGCGCATCTGGAGCGGCAGCACCCGGCGCTCGGCGATGGTGCAGAGGAGATCTTCGGCAGTCAGCCCGCCATCGGTGGCTGTCGCCAGGAAGTCCCAAAGCAGATTCACCTCGGCGTTCTGATCCGTCGAGCGGGCGTTGTGGCTCCAGTTGATCCGGCCGACTGGAGGAGCCGGGTTGAACTCCGGCAAGTTGATCCGGTCGACGAGCTCCCCCTCGTTGCGCACGTAGAAGAATGACATCTGCCAGTTCTTCACCGAGTCGACGGTGGGGATTTTGGGGAAAGGCGTACCAGGCCGGGTGTAGATCGAGGCGGCGCCGCAGGCTCGCAGGCGGCCGTCGTTGGTCTGCGCCTTCAAGAAGAAGAGCCGACTCCAGAAGTCGATGTCGGGCCACAAGCCGGCGTAAGCCTCCATGAACGCCACGAAGCAGCTCAGGAGGACGCACGCGTTGGCCGGCAGGTGGTGCGGCTGAAGGCCGAAGTGGTCGAGGAACTGCCGGAAGAACGTCGAAGCCGGCAGGCCCAGCCCGCGATCGAGGTGCGCGCCGAAGACGACGCGCTCGCCGGGCCGCGGCTCGGGCTCCACCTCCTCGCCGGGCACCCGCGTGATCACCGACTGCGGGATCCGCCGGAGGCGCACCAGGCGCTCGATGTCGTCCTCCCGCATGTAGGAGCCCCTCCACGATCCGCTGGGGGACGCCATTGACGACGAGGAAGAAGATGACCAAGAGAGACTGAACGGCGAGGAAGAACCTTGCGACCGCGGCGGCGACAGCGGCGGCTGAGGACGCTCCGTCGAGACGCGCGGCCCCGTGGCGCCGGATTGACGGAGTGGCGGCGGCGGATCGGTGGAGATTCGCTCGCCGGAGTTCGCCAGCGGGAGGCGTTCGCCGGAGCAACAGCGAGCTCGAGCGCGCAGGAGCGATGGAAGCAGGAGCGCGAGGAGGAAGAGAATGGCAAGTGGCCGCCTCGATGCCTCCCCCGCGGCATTTATAGCCTCCTGCCGCGGGCGGTTGGCCTCCAAGTGGCGGTCGTGGGCCACGTCCCCGGATTTACTGCGCCGTAACTCCTCCCACGTCCACGACGGTTATCGGAAACGGCCACACCACGTCGCCCACTACCGCACCGGATCCGGGGGACATTGATGTGACCAGACGAACCGACCGGGCAGGCCCGTCAGTCAAGTCGGGCGCAGGACCCGAGGCGGCGGAGACTCCGGCGCCGCAAGCCGGAGCCGGACGATAAGTTCCACTCGAGCCAAAATTCATCAGCAAGGCGGAGGCGCCATCAGATCTTGCGAGAAAGCAAAAACTGTACAAGTGTAAAAAGCGGCCGGCTAGAAGCAGCCGGCAGGAACGAGCCGGATGAGGGCGCAGCCGGCTGAATGGAAATTCTCAGTCGGCCCCTCCAAGTGCCGTCAAGTATATTCGAGAAGCCAGGAAAACCTGCCTAGGTCCTTCTAAACGCAGGACCTTGCCAGCTTCGGGGGCTAATGTCGGGGGGAAGACCCCGGATAGGGCAATGGACGCGGAGCAGCCGGCTGGCCACTGGCCGGCTCGCGGCAAAGGCCGGCTGAGGAGCAGCCGGCTGGCGCCGTGGCCGGCTGGCTCTAGGTCCTAGTCGGCCTGGCTACGGCCGCCAATGCTGTGGCTGGGCCGGCTTCTACAAGCCATATCCGACTGGGGTTTGTACCTCAGACCGACTCGAGGCTGGCGAGTCTTGCACTGGAAGGAACCGGGTAGGTGATCCGGGTTCCCAAAGTCCACGCTGACTCCATCTTCCGTAAAGCGCGGGGCACTGTGGAGCAATAGTGCCACGCGCCGGACAGGCCGTCAGGGCTTACGACGATCCGTACTGGCTACAGTGGCTGACGGCGACAGGGACACCTCCTCCATACCGCTGACCGTGGCAGCCGGATGGGACAGGCCACGATGCCTCAACCACTCCTGACGTCACCGCCTCGGGAAGGAGCGGAAGCCGGAGCCGGCCCAGCCGGCCAGTAAACTATAGGGTCTTATATGTAAAGTGCCGGTGCCTATATAAGCCGCACTACCCCCTCTCGTGCAGGGGATCGATCATTTATTGCTTTCACCCACCTACAGAGCTGCCCTGTGAGAGAGACCATAGTCTCCCTTAGCCTCTCAGGAGCAGCCGGACACAGCTCTAGGAGCACCATTGTACTGTGTGATCATCATATACACTCATAGCAGGAGTAGAGGTTTTACCTCCATCGGAGGGCCTCGAACCTGGGTACGTCGCCGTGTCGCTCGTGCCCATACCCGCATCCGGATACCGCCGTGAGATCCCTCAGGAACCACTTCGATTAGCCACCCTATGGCATATGCCGTGACGATACCACGACATTTGGCGCCCACCGTGGGGCTCTCAGCATCCACGGCCGGTGATGCTTGAGTATCAGCATCAACAAAGAAAATGAATCACTTAGCCACAGAATTAATCAGTAAGCCATCACTGACATTTAATTGATCAAATGGATCAATTGAATCAAGTCAAGCCACACAGATAAGCTAGCCAACAAGCAATGAATGATCCAATGGATCATTAGCTTACACAGGAAGCACAGAAGCATTTCACAGGCACCACTGGCACACACAAGTGTCACTGATGCACCACAGTACACCTAGACAAGCAAGTATGACATGCCAGTAAGCACAAGCAAGCTCTTAAGCAAGCACAGCAGAGCATAGCAAGATTAGAGCAGGCTAGGAGCAACAGATAAGCAAGCAAAGCATGAACAGCAAGCAAGGCAACCCTGGCCAGTACCAGAAATAGGTGCTTTGGCCATGGGCTTGCAGCAAATGAAAGTATAGGCAGATGGCAGAGCTCTAGGTGATCACAGGATCACCAGAGAGCCACAGAACATGAGGAGGAAGAAGTACAGTAGCAAGGGAGGTGTGATACGTCTCTGATGTATCGATAATTTCTTGTATTCCATGCCACATTATTGATGATATCAACATGTTTTATCCACACTTTATGTCATATTCGTGCATTTTCTGGAACTAACCTATTAACAAGATGCCGAAGTGCCAGCTTGTTGCTGTTTTTGGTTTCAGAAATCCTAGTAACGAAATATTCTCGGAATTGGACGAAATCAACGCCCAGGGTCCTATTTTGCCACGAAGCTTCCAGAAGACCGAAGGAGAGTCGAAGTGGGGCCACGAGGTGGCCAAACACCAGGGCGGCGCGGCCCAGGCCCCGGCCGCGCCGGCCTGTCGTCTGGGCCCCTCGTGCCGCCTCTTTACCTGCCCTTCCGCCTACAAATAGCCTCCGTCGCGAAACCCCCAGCACCGAGAGCCACGATACGGAAAACCTTCCAGACGCCGCCGCCGCCAATCCCATCTCGGGGATTCAGGAGATCTCCTCCGGCACCCTGCGAGAGGGATTCATCTCCCGGAGGACTCTTCACCGCCATGGTCGCCTCCGGAGTGATGAGTGAGTAGTTCACCCCTGGACTATGGGTCCATAGCAGTAGCTAGATGGTTGTCTTCTCCTCATTGTGCTTAATTGTCGGATCTTGTGAGCTGCCTGACATGATCAAGATCATCTATCTGTAATTTTATATGTTGCGTTTGTTGGGATCCGATGAATAGAGAATACTTGTTATGTTGATTATCAAAGTTATGTCTATGTGTTGTTTATGATCTTGCATGCTCTCCATTATTAGTAGATGCTCTGGCCAAGTTGATGCTAGTAACTCCAAGAGGGAGTATTTATGCTCGATAGTGGGTTCATGTCTCCGTGAATCTGGAGGAGTGACAAGAACCTCTAAGGTTATGGATGTGCTGTTGCCACTAGGGATAAAACATTGGTGCTATGTTCGAGGATGTAGTTACTGATTACATTACGCGCAATACTTAATGCAATTGTCTGTTGTTAGCAACTTAATACGGAGGGGTTCGGATGATAACCTGAAGGTGGACTTTTTAGGCATAGATGCATGTTGGATAGCGGTCTATGTACTTTGTCGTAATGCCCAATTAAATCTCACTATATTTATCATAATATGTATGTGCATTGTTATGCCCTCTCTATTTGTCAATTGCCCAACTGTAATTTGTTCACCCAACATGCTGTTTATCTTATGGGAGAGACACCTCTAGTGAACTGTGGACCCCGGTCCTATTCTTTACATCGCATACAATCTACTGCAATACTTGTTTTACTGTTTTCTGCAAACAATCATCTTCCACACAATACGGTTAATCCTTTGTTACAGCAAGCCGGTGAGATTGACAACCTCACTGTTTCGTTGGGGCAAAGTACTTTGGTTGTGTTGTGCAGGTTCCACGTTGGCGCCGGAATCTCTGGTGTTGCGCCGCACTACATCCCGCCGCCATCAACCTTCAACGTGCTTCTTGACTCCTACTGGTTCGATTAAACCTTGGTTTCTTACTGAGGGAAACTTGCCGCTGTGCGCATCACACCTTCCTCTTGGGGTTCCCAACGGACGTGTCAACTACACGCATCAAGCAAATTTCTGGCGCCGTTGCCGGGGACCTGAAGAAAAGTTACACCACAAAGATTTCTATCTCCCACGTCAACTGCACGCCAGCAGCAAATTTCTGGCGCCGTTGCCGGGGAGATCAAGACACGCTGCAAGGGGAGTCTCCACTTCCCAATCTCTTTACTTTGTTTTTGTCTTGCTTTATTTTATTTACTACTTTGTTTGCTGCACTAAATCAAAATACAAAAAAATTAGTTGCTAGTTTTACTTTATTTGCCATCTTGTTTGCTATATCAAAAACACAAAAAAAATTAGTTACTTGCATTTACTTCATCTAGTTTGCTTTATTTACTGTTGCTAAAATGGGTACTCCTGAAAATACTAAGTTGTGTGACTTCACAACCACAAATAATAATGATTTCTTATGCACACCTATTGCTCCACCTGCTACTACAGCAGAATTCTTTGAAATTAAACCTGCTTTACTGAATCTTGTTATGCGAGAGCAATTTTCTGGTGTTAGTTCTGATGATGCTGCTGCCCATCTCAATAACTTTGTTGAATTGTGTGAAATGCAAAAGTATAAGGATGTAGATGGTGACATTATAAAATTAAAATTGTTTCCTTTCTCATTAAGAGGAAGAGCTAAAGATTGGTTGCTATCTCTGCCTAAGAATAGTATTGATTCATGGACTAAATGCAAGGATGCTTTTATTGGTAGATATTATCCCCTGCTAAAATTATATCTTTGAGGAGTAGCATAATGAATTTTAAACAATTAGATACTGAGCATGTTGCACAAGCTTGGGAAAGAATGAAATCTTTGGTTAAAAATTGCCCAACCCATGGACTGACTACTTGGATGATCATCCAAACCTTTTATGCAGGACAAAATTTTTCTTCGCGTAATTTATTGGATTCAGCTGCTGGAGGTACCTTTATGTCCATCACTCTTGGTGAGGCAACAAAGCACCTTGATAATATGATGATTAATTACTCTGAATGGCACACGGAAAGAGCTCCACAAGGTAAGTGTTGGAGATATGCCCAAGAGGCAATAATAAAAATGGTTATTATATATCTTTATGTTTATGACAAATGTTTATATATCATGCTATAATTGTATTAACCGAAACATTAGTACATGTGTGATATGTAGACAAACAAGAAGTCCCTAGTATGCCTCTTAAACTAGCTTGTTGATTAATGGATGATTAGTTTCATAATCATGAACATTGGATGTTATTAATAACAAGGTTATATCATTATATGAATGATGTAATGGACACACCCAATTAAGCGTAGCATAAGATCTCGTCATTAAGTTATTTGCTATAAGCTTTCGATACATAGTTACCTAGTCCTTATGACCATGAGATCATGTAAATCACTTATACCGGAAAGGTACTTTGATTACACCAAACACCACTGCGTAAATGGGTGGCTATAAAGGTGGGATTAAGTATCCGGAAAGTATGAGTTGAGGCATATGGATCAACAGTGGGATTTGTCCATCCCAATGACGGATAGATATACTCTGGGCCCTCTCGGTGGAATGTCGTCTAATGTCTTGCAAGCATATGAATAAGTTTATAAGAGACCACATACCACGGTACGAGTAAAGAGTACTTGTCAGGAGACGAGGTTGAACAAGGTATAGAGTGATACCGAAGATCAAACCTCGGACAAGTAAAATATCGCGTGACAAAGGGAATTGGTATTGTATGTGAATGGTTCATTCGATCACTAACGTCATCGTTGAATATGTGGGAGCCATTATGGATCTCCAGATCCCGCTATTGGTTATTGGTCGGAGTGAGTACTCAACCATGTCCGCATAGTTCACGAACCGTAGGGTGACACACTTAAAGTTGGATGTTGAAATGGTAGAACTTGAATATGGAATGGAGTTCGAATATTTGTTCGGAGTCCCGGATGAGATCCCGGACATCACGAGGAGTTCCGGAATGGTCCGGAGAATAAGATTCATATATAGGATGTCATTTTATGTGAATTAAAATGTCGCGGAAGGTTCTATGGAAGGTTCTAGAAGGTTCTAGAAAAGTCCGGAAGAAACCACCAAGGAAGGTGGAGTCCACATGGGACTCCACCTCCATGGCCGGCCAACCCTAGTGGGGGTGGAGTCCCAAGTGGACTCCCCCTTAGGGGGCCGGCCACCCCCCCATATGGGAGGTGGAACTCCCACCTCTAGTGGGAGTCCTAGCTTGGCTAGGTTTCCCCTCCATATGGAAGGTTTTTGGTTCGGGTCTTATTCGAAGACTTGGAGACCAACTCTTGGGGTTCCACCTATATAATGAGGGCCAAGGGGAGGGGGCCGGCCACCTCAAACACCACCAAGGTGGCCGCACCCCATAGTGGCCGGCGCCCCCCTCTCCCCAAACCCTAGCCGCCCCGCTCCTCCACTTCCCGCACGCTTAGCGAAGCTCCGCCGGATTTCTCCACCACCACCAACACCACGCCGTCGTGCTGTCGGATTCAAGAGGAGCTACTACTTCCGCTGCCCGCTGGAACGGGGAGGTGGACGTCGTCTTCATCAACAACCGAACGTGTGACCGAGTACGGAGGTGCTGCCCGTTCGTGGCGCCGGAACCGATCGTGATCAAGATCTTCTATGCGCTTTTGCAAGCGGCAAGTGAACGTCTACCGCAGCAACAAGAGCCTCCTCTTGTAGGCTTTGGAATCTCTTCAAGGGTGAGACTCGATACCCCCTCGTTGCTACCGTCTTCTAGATTGCATCTTGGCTTGGATTGCGTGTTCGCGGTAGGAAATTTTTGTTTTCTATGCAACGTTATCCTACAGTGGTATCAGAGCCGTGTCTATGCATAGATGGTTGCACGAGTAGAACACAATGGTTTGTGGGCGTTGATGCTTTTGTTATCTTTAGTTGAGTACTTTGCATCTTTGTGGCATAGTGGGATGAAGCGGCTCGGGCTAACTTTACATGACCGCGTTCATGAGATTTGCTCCACGCTTGACATGCAACTTGTATTGCATAAGTGGCTTTGCGGGTGTCTGTCTCTCCTACTATAGTGAAGATTCAATTTACTCTTCTATTGACAACACTAGTATCACCGTTGTGGTTCATGTTCGTAGGTAGATTGGATCTTACTCGAAAACCCTAAACCACGTAAAATATGCAAACCAAATTAGAGAACGTCTAACTTGTTTTTGCAGGGTTTGGTGATGTGATATGGCCATAATGTGATGATGACTATGTATGAGATGATCATTATTGTATTGTGGCAACCGGCAGGAGCCTTATGGTTGTCTTTAAATTTCATGTTGAGTAGTATTTCAAAGTAGTTGTAATAGTTGCTACATGGAGGACAATCATGAAGACGGCGCCATTGACCTTGGTGCTTCGCCGACGATGATGGAGATCATGCCCGTTGATGATGGAGATCATGTCCGTGCTTTGGAGATGAAGATCAAAGGCGCAAAGACAAAAGGGCCATATCATATCACATATGAACTGCATGTGATGTTAATCCTTTTATGCATCTTATTTTGCTTAGATCGCGACGGTAGCATTATAAGATGATCCCTCTCACTAAAATCTCAAGATAATAAAGTGTTCATCCTTAGTAGCACCGTTGCCAAGACTTGTCGTTTCGAAGCATCTCGTGATGATCGGGTGTGATAGAATCAACAAGTGCATACAACGGGTGCAAGCCAGTTTTGCACATGCGGATACTAAGGTGGCCTTGACGAGCCTAGCATGTACAGACATGGTCTCGGAACACGTGATACCGAAAGGTAGAGCATGAATCATATGATTGATATGATGAACACTTTGAGTGTTCGCCATTGAAGTTACATCTTGTCTCGTGATGATCGGACTTGGTGTGGTGGATTTGGTTCGTGTGATCACTAAGATAATGCGAGGGATATTGAATTAAAATTTGAACTCAATTTGTCATAAACATTAGTCTAAACTATTGCAAATATGTTGTAGATATGGCGTCCTCAATCAATTTTAACCAGTTCCTAGAGAAAGAAAAGCTTAAGAGCAACGGTAGCAACTTCACCGACTGGTTCCATCATGTGAGGATTTTCCTCAATGGCGGAAATCTGCAATATGTGCTTGATGCACCGCTAGGTGACCCTCCTGCAGAAACTGAAACCGATGAAGTAAAAGCTGTTTACGCAACTCGGAAAACTCGGTACTCTCAAGTTCAGTGTGCCATCTTATGCAGTCTGGAAGCCGATCTTCAAAAACGTTTTGAGCACCACGATCCACATGAGTTAATCAATGAGTTGAAGACTATATTTGAGACTCATGCGGCCGTGGAATGCTATGAAGCATCGAAACACTTCTTCAGCTGCATGATGGAAGAAGGCAGCTCCGTTAGTGAGCACATGCTCGCCATGACCGGGCATGCGAAGAAACTCAGTGACTTGGGAATAGTGATTCCTAATAGACTGGGGATTAATCGTGTCCTTCAATCACTGCCACCTAGTTACAAGAACTTTGTGATGAACTACAATATGCAGAACATGAACAAAGAGTTACCTGAACTCTTCTCCATGCTGAAATCTGCTGAGATTGAGATCAAGAAAGAGCACCAAGTGTTGATGGTCAACAAAACCACCAGCTTCAAGAAACAGGGCAAGTCTAAAGGCAAGAACAAGAAGAGTGGCAAGAAAGCTGCCACGCCTCCTGTGAAACCTAAGACTGGCCCTAAGCCTGATGCTGAGTGCTATTACTGCAAGGAGAAGGGACACTGGAAGCGTAATTGCTCCAAGTATTTGGCGGATCTGAAGAGCGGCCTTGTCAAGAAGAAGAAAGAAGGTATATCTGATATACATGTTATAGATGTTTATCTTACTGGTTCTCGTACTAGTACCTGGGTATTTGATACTGGTTCGGTTGCTCATATTTGTAACTCGAAACAGGAACTAAAGAATAAACGAAGACTACTAAAAGATGAAGTGACGATGCGCGTTGGAAATGGATCCAAAGTCGATGTGATCGCTGTCGGCACACTTCCTCTACATCTACCTTCGGGATTAGTTTTAAGCCTCAATAATTGTTATTTTGTACCCGCGTTGAGCATGAACATTATATCTAGATCTTGTTTAATGCAAGACGGTTATTCATTCAAGTCTGAGAATAATGGTTGTTCTATTTTTATGAATAATATCTTTTATGGTCGAGCACCTGAAAAGAATGGCTTATTTCTGTTAGATCTCGATAGTAGTGATACACATATACATAACATTGATGCTAAGCGAATTAAATTGAATGATAATTCTACTTATATGTGGCACTATCGTCTTGGTCATATTGGAGTGAAACGCATGAAGAAACTCCATACCGATGGATTACTTGAATCACTTGACTTTGAGTCACTTGATAGATGCGAAGCATGTCTAATGGGAAAAATGACTAAGACTCCATTCTCTGGTATTATGGAGCGAGCTACTGACTTATTGGAAATCATACATACCGATGTGTGCGGACCAATGAGTGTAGCATCGCGCGGTGGTTATCGTTATGTTCTAACCTTCACAGATGATCTGAGTAGATATGGGTATATCTATTTCATGAAACATAAATCCGAGACTTTTGAGAAGTTTAAGGAATTCCAAAGTGAAGTAGAAAATCAACGTAACAAGAAGATTAAATTTCTACGATCTGATCGCGGAGGTGAATATCTGAGTTATGAGTTTGGCATGCATTTAAAGAAATGCGGAATACTTTCACAATTGACACCGCCGGGAACACCACAACGAAACGGTGTGTCCGAACATCGTAATCGAACTCTCTTAGATATGGTTCGTTCTATGATGTCTCTTACTGATTTGCCATTATCATTTTGGAGTTATGCATTAGAGACAGCCGCATTCACTTTAAATAGAGCACCATCAAAATCCGTTGAAACGACGCCGTATGAATTATGGTTTAATAAGAAACCTAAGCTGTCGTTCCTGAAAGTTTGGGGTTGCGAAGCCTATGTAAAAAAGTTACAACCGGACAAGCTAGAACCCAAAGCGGAGAAATGCATCTTCATAGGATACCCTAAGGAAACTATAGGGTACACCTTCTATCACAGATCCGAAGGCAAGATCTTTGTTGCTAAGAACGGAACCTTTCTTGAGAAAGAATTTCTCACTAAAGAAGTGACTGGAAGAAAAGTAGAACTCGATGAGATTGAAGAATCTCTGCTCGTTGATCAGAGTAGCGCAGTACCGGAAGATGTTCCTGTGCCGCCTACACCGGCAACAGAGGAAGCTAATGATAATGATCATGAAACTTCGAACGAGATAGCTACTGAACCTCGCAGATCGACAAGGGAACGTACCACTCCTGATTGGTATGATCCTTGTCTAAATGTCATGATTGTGGACAACAATGATGAAGACCCTGCGACATATGAAGAAGCGATGATGAGCCCAGATTCCAACAAATGGCAAGAAGCCATGAAATCCGAAATGGGATCCATGTATGATAACAAAGTATGGACTTTAGTAGACTTACCTGATAGCCGCAAGGCTATCGAGAATAAATGGATCTTCAAGAGAAAAACAGATGCTGATGGTAATATTACTGTCTATAAAGCTCGACTTGTCGCAAAGGGTTTCCGACAAATTCAAGGAGTTGACTACGATGAGACTTTCTCACCTGTAGCGAAGCTAAAATCTGTGAGGATTTTGTTAGCAATAGCTGCATTTTTCGATTATGAGATTTGGCAGATGGATGTCAAAATGGCGTTCCTTAATGGAGACATTGAGGAAGAGTTGTATATGGTACAACCCAAAGGTTTTGTCGATCCTAAAAATGCTGACAAAGTATGCAAACTTCAGCGTTCAATTTATGGACTGAAGCAAGCATCAAGAAGTTGGAACCGACGCTTTGATAAGGTGATCAAAGACTTCGGGTTTATACAGTGTCATGGAGAGGCCTGTATTTACAAGAAAGTGAGTGGGAGCTCTGTAGCATTCCTAATATTATATGTAGATGACATATTATTGATTGGGAATGATATAGAACTATTAAGCAGTGTAAAAGGTTATTTGAATAACAGTTTTTCAATGAAAGACCTTGGTGAAGCATCGTATATATTAGGCATCAAGATTTATAGAGATAGATCAAGACGCCTAATAGGGCTATCACAGAGTACATACCTGGACAAAATTCTAAAGAAGTTTAGAATGGACGAAAGTAAGAAAGGGTTTTTACCTATGTTACCAGGCAAGGTCTTGAGTAAGACTCAAGGTCCAGCTACGGCAGAAGAAAGAGAAAGGATGAGTCAGATCCCCTATGCCTCGGCAGTAGGCTCTATCATGTATGCCATGCTATGTACAAGACCGGATATAGCACATGCTGTTAGTTTGACTAGCAGATATCAAAGTGATCCAGGAATGGAACACTGGACAGCGGTCAAGAATATCCTGAAGTACTTGAAAAGAACTAAGGATATGTTTCTTTGTTATGGAGGTGACCAAAAGCTCGTTGTAACAAGTTACACCGATGCAAGTTGGAACACTGATCCTGATGACTCTAAGTCACAATCTGGGTACGTGTTTATATTGAATGGTGCTGCAGTAAGCTGGGCAAGCTCGAAGCAGTGCACGGTGGCGAAATCCTCAACAGAATCGGAGTACATAGCGGCTTCAGAGGCTTCATCAGAAGCGGTATGGATGAAGAGGTTCATTGTAGAGCTCGGTGTGGTTCCTAGTGCATTGGACCCACTAGTCATCTATTGTGACAACATGGGTGCCATCGCCAATGCACAAGAACCAAGGTCACACAAGAGGCTGAAGCATATCAAGCTACGTTATCATTCGATTCGCGAGTACATCGAAGATGGAGAAGTAAAGATTTGCAAAGTACACACTGATCTGAATGTAGCAGATCCGTTGACTAAAGCTCTCCCTAGGGCAAAGCATGACCAACACCAGAATGCCATGGGTGTTAGGTACCTTACAATGTAATCTAGATTATTGACTCTAGTGCAAGTGGGAGACTGTTGGAGATATGCCCAAGAGGCAATAATAAAAATGGTTATTATATATCTTTATGTTTATGATAAATGTTTATATATCATGCTATAATTGTATTAACCGAAACATTAGTACATGTGTGATATGTAGACAAACAAGAAGTCCCTAGTATGCCTCTTAAACTAGCTTGTTGATTAATGGATGATTAGTTTCATAATCATGAACATTGGATGTTATTAATAACAAGGTTATATCATTATATGAATGATGTAATGGACACACCCAATTAAGCGTAGCATAAGATCTCGTCATTAAGTTATTTGCTATAAGCTTTCGATACATAGTTACCTAGTCCTTATGACCATGAGATCATGTAAATCACTTATACCGGAAAGGTACTTTGATTACACCAAACACCACTGCGTAAATGGGTGGCTATAAAGGTGGGATTAAGTATCCGGAAAGTATGAGTTGAGGCATATGGATCAACAGTGGGATTTGTCCATCCCAATGACGGATAGATATACTCTGGGCCCTCTCGGTGGAATGTCGTCTAATGTCTTGCAAGCATATGAATAAGTTCATAAGAGACCACATACCACGGTACGAGTAAAGAGTACTTGTCAGGAGACGAGGTTGAACAAGGTATAGAGTGATACCGAAGATCAAACCTCGGACAAGTAAAATATCGCGTGACAAAGGGAATTGGTATTGTATGTGAATGGTTCATTCGATCACTAAAGTCATCGTTGAATATGTGGGAGCCATTATGGATCTCCAGATCCCGCTATTGGTTATTGGTCGGAGTGAGTACTCAACCATGTCCGCATAGTTCACGAACCGTAGGGTGACACACTTAAAGTTGGATGTTGAAATGGTAGAACTTGAATATGGAATGGAGTTCGAATATTTGTTCGGAGTCCCGGATGAGATCCCGGACATCACGAGGAGTTCCGGAATGGTCCGGAGAATAAGATTCATATATAGGATGTCATTTTATGTGAATTAAAATGTCGCGGAAGGTTCTATGGAAGGTTCTAGAAGGTTCTAGAAAAGTTCGGAAGAAACCACCAAGGAAGGTGGAGTCCACATGGGACTCCACCTCCATGGCCGGCCAACCCTAGTGGGGGTGGAGTCCCAAGTGGACTCCCCCTTAGGGGGCCGGCCACCCCCCCATATGGGAGGTGGAACTCCCACCTCTAGTGGGAGTCCTAGCTTGGCTAGGTTTCCCCTCCATATGGAAGGTTTTTGGTTCGGGTCTTATTCGAAGACTTGGAGACCAACTCTTGGGGTTCCACCTATATAATGAGGGCCAAGGGGGAGGGGGCCGGCCACCTCAAACACCACCAAGGTGGCCGCACCCCATAGTGGCCGGCGCCCCCCTCTCCCCAAACCCTAGCCGCCCCGCTCCTCCACTTCCCGCACGCTTAGCGAAGCTCTGCCGGACTTCTCCACCACCACCAACACCACGCCGTCGTGCTGTCGGATTCAAGAGGAGCTACTACTTCCGCTGCCCGCTGGAACGGGGAGGTGGACGTCGTCTTCATCAACAACCGAACGTGTGACCGAGTACGGAGGTGCTGCCCGTTCGTGGCGCCGGAACCGATCGTGATCAAGATCTTCTACGCGCTTTTGCAAGCGGCAAGTGAACGTCTACCGCAGCAACAAGAGCCTCCTCTTGTAGGCTTTGGAATCTCTTCAAGGGTGAGACTCGATACCCCCTTGTTGCTACCGTCTTCTAGATTGCATCTTGGCTTGGATTGCGTGTTCGCGGTAGGAAATTTTTTGTTTTCTATGCAACGTTATCCTACAGTAAGAAGGTAAATTCTGTTGAAGAATCCTCTTCCTTGAATGATAAGATTGATGCTATTATGTCTATGCTTGTGAATGATAGGACTAATGTTGATCCTAATAATGTTCCGTTAGCTTCATTGGTTGCCCAAGAAGAACATGTTGATGTAAACTTCATTAAAAATAATAATTTCAACAACAATGCTTATCGGAACAATTCTAGTAATAACTATAGGCCATATCCTTATAATAATGGTAACGGTTATGCTAATTCTTATGGGAATTCTTACAATAATAATAGGAACACACCCCCTGGACTTGAAGCTATGCTTAAAGAATTTATTAGTACACAAACTGCTTTTAACAAATCTGTTGAGGAAAAGCTCAATAAAATTGATATTCTCGCTTCTAAGGTTGATAGTCTTGCCTCTGATGTTGATCTTTTGAAATCGAAAGTTATGCCTAATAGGGATATTGAAAATAAAATTGTTACTACAGCAAATGCCATCCAAGTTAGAATTAATGAGAATATAAGATTGATGGCTGAATTGCGTGCTAGGTGGGATAGAGAAGAAAATGAAAAACTAGCTAAAGAGAATAATGTAGCTAAAGTTTGGACTATTACCACCACTAGTAATGTTAATGCTCAACATGTTGCTGCACCTCCTACTAATAATGATAAAATAATTGGTGTTGGCAATGTTTCTACTCCTAGTGCAAAGCGTACAAAACTGCCTGAAATTGCTAAAACTGCTGAAATTGCTTGTGATAAAACTGCTGAAATTTTTTCCAACCTTGGGGACAATGATCCCATTGCTGTAGCTCATAATGATTTAGATTTTGATGATTGCCACATCTCTGAAGTTATAAAGTTCTTACAAAAACTTGCTAAGAGTCCCAATGCTAGCGCTGTAAACTTGGCTTTCACAAAACATATTACAAATGCTCTCATAAAAGCTAGAGAAGAGAAACTAAAACTTAAAACTTCTATTCCTAGAAAGCTAGAGGATGGTTGGGAACCCATCATTAAAATGAGGGTCAATGATTTTGATTGTAATGCTTTATGTGATCTTGGTGCAAGTATTTCTGTTATGCCTAAGAAAGTCTATGATATGCTTGACTTGCCACCATTGAAAAATTGTTATTTGGATGTTAATCTCGCTGATAATGCTAAAAAGAAACCTTTGGGGAGAGTTGATAATGTTCATATTATGGTTAACAATAACCTTTTCCCCGTTGATTTTGTTGTCTTGGATATTGAATGCAATGCATCTTGCCCCATTATATTGGGAAGACCTTTTCTTCGAACCGTTGGTGCTACTATTGATATGAAGGAAGGTAATATTAAATATCAATTTCCTCTCAAGAAAGGTATGGAACACTTTCCTAGAAAGAGAATGAAGTTACCTTATGATTCTATTATTAGAACAAATTATGATGTTGATGCTTCGTCTCTTGATAATACTTGATATACACTTTCTGCGCCTAGCTGAAAGGCGTTAAAGAAAAGCGCTTATGGGAGACAACCCATGTTTTTACTACAGTACTTTGTTTTTATTTTGTGTCTTGGAAGTTGTTTACTACTGTAGCAACCTCTCCTTATCTTAGTTTGGTGTTTTATTGTGCCAAGTAAAGTCGTTGATAGAAAAGTTCATACTAGATTTGGATTACTGCGCAGTTTCAGATTTCTTTGCTGTCACGAATCTGGGCAAAATTCTCTGTAGGTAGCTCAGAAAATTAAGCCAATTTATGTGCGTGATCCTCAGATATGTACGCAACTTTCATTCAATTTGGGCATTTTCATTTGAGCAAGTCTGGTGCCCCAATAAAATTCGTCAATACGAACTGTTCTGTTTTGACAGATTCTGCCTTTTTTTCGCATTGCCTCTTTTGCTATGTTGGATGAATTTCTTTGATTCATTAATGTCCAGTAGCTTTATGCAATGTCCAGAAGTGTTAAGAATGATTATGTCACCTCTGAACATGTTAATTTTTATTGTCCACTAACCTTCTAATGAGTTGTTTCGAGTTTGGTGTGGAGGAAGTTTTCAAGGATCAAGAGAGGAGTATGATGCAATATGATCAAGGAGAGTGAAAGCTCTAAGCTTGGGGATGCCCCGGTGGTTCACCCCTGCATATTCTAAGAAGACTCAAGCGTCTAAGCTTGGGGATGCCCAAGGCATCCCCTTCTTCATCGACAACATTATCAGGTTCCTCCCCTGAAACTATATTTTTATTCCCACATCTTATGTGCTTTGCTTGGAGCGTCGGTTTGTTTTTGTTTTTGTTTTTGTTTGAATAAAATGGATCCTAGCATTCACTGTATGGGAGAGAGACACGCTCCGCTGTTGCATATGGACAAATATGTCCTTAGGCTTTACTCATAGTATTCATGGCGAAGTTTCTTCTTCGTTAAATTGTTATATGGTTGGAATTGGAAAATGCCACATGTAGTAATTCTAAAATGTCTTGAATAATTTGATACTTGGCAATTGTTGTGCTCATGTTTAAGCTTTTGCATCATATACTTTGCACCCATTAATGAAGAAACACCTAGAGCTTGCTAATTTGGTTTGCATATTTGGTCTCTCTAAAGTCTAGATAATATCTAGTATTGAGTTTTGAACAACAAGGAAGACGGTGTAGATTCTTATAATGTTTACAATATGTCTTTTATGTGAGTTTTGATGCACCGCTTCATCCTTGTGTTTGTTTCAAATAGCCTTGCTAGCCTAAACCTTGTATCGAGAGGGAATACTTCTCATGCATCCAAAATCCTTGAGCCAACCACTATGCCATTTGTGTCCACCATACCTACCTACTACATGGTATTTCTCCGCCATTCCAAAGTAAATTGCTTGAGTGCTACCTTTAAAATTCCATCATTCACCTTTGCAATATATAGCTCATGGGACAAATAGCTTAAAAACTATTGTGGTATTGAATATGTACTTATGCACTTTATCTCTTATTAAGTTGCTTGTTGTGCGATAACCATGTTTCTGGGGACGCCATCAACTATTCTTTGTTGAATATCATGTGAGTTGATATGCATGTTCGTCTTGTCTGAAGTAAGGGAGATCTACCACCTTATGGTTAAGCATGCATATTGTTAGAGAAGAACATTGGGCCGCTAACTAAAGCCATGATTCATGGTGGAAGTTTCAGTTTTGGACATATATCCTCAATCTCATATGAGAATAATAATTGTTGCCACATGCTTATGCATTAAAGAGGAGTCCATTATCTGTTGTCCATGTTGTCCCGGTATGGATGTCTAAGTTGAGAATAATCAAAAGCGAGAAATCCAAAATGCGAGCTTTCTCCTTAGACCTTTGTACAGGCGGCATGGAGGTACCCCATTGTGACACTTGGTTAAAACATGTGTATTGCGATGATCCGGTAGTCCAAGCTAATTAGGACAAGGTGCGGGCACTATTAGTATACTATGCATGAGGCTTGCAACTTGTAAGATATAATTTACATAACTCATATGCTTTATTACTACCGTTGACAAAATTGTTTCATGTTTTCAAAATAAAAGCTCTAGCACAAATATAGCAATCGATGCTTTCCTCTTTGAAGGACCATTCTTTTTACTTTTATGTTGAGTCAGTTCACCTATTTCTCTCCACCTCAAGAAGCAAACACTTGTGTGAACTGTGCATTGATTCCTACATACTTGCATATTGCATTTGTTATATTACTCTATGTTGACAATTATCCATGAGATATACATGTTACAAGTTGAAAGCAACCGCTGAAACTTAATCTTCCTTTGTGTTGCTTCAACACCTTTACTTTGAATTATTGCTTTATGAGTTAACTCTTATGCAAGATTTATTGATGCTTGTCTTGAAGTACTATTCATGAAAAGTCTTTGCTTTATGATTCACTTGTTTAATCATGTCATTTCCATTGTTTTGATCGCTGCATTCATTACATATGTTTACAAATAGTATGATCAAGGTTATGATGGCATGTCACTCCAGAAATTATCTTTGTTATCGTTTTACCTGCTCGGGACGAGCAGAACTAAGCTTGGGGATGCTGATACGTCTCCGACGTATCGATAATTTCTTGTATTCCATGCCACATTATTGATGATATCTAAATGTTTTATGCACACTTTATGTCATATTCGTGCATTTTCTGGAACTAACCTATTAACAAGATGCCGAAGTGCCTTGTTTGCTTTTGGTTTCAGAAATCCTAGTAACGAAATATTCTAATTGGACGAAATCAACGCCCAAGGTCCTATTTTGCCACGAAGCTTCCAAGACCGAAGGAGAGTCGAAGTGGGGCCACGAGGTGGCCAGACACCAGGCGGCGCGGCCCAGGCCCCGGCCGCCCGCTGTCTGGCCCCTCGTGCCGCCTCTTTACCTGCCCTTCCGCCTACAAATAGCCTCCGTCGCGAAACCCCCAGTACCGAGAGCCACGATACGGAAAACCTTCCAGACGCCGCCGCCGCCAATCCCATCTCGGGGATTCAGGAGATCTCCTCCGACCCTGCCGGAGAGGGGATTCATCTCCCGGAGGACTCTTCACCGCCATGGTCGCCTCCGGAGTGATGAGTGAGTAGTTCACCCCTGGACTATGGGTCCATAGCAGTAGCTAGATGGTTCTCTTCTCCTCATTGTGCTTAATTGTCGGATCTTGTGAGATGCCTGACATGATCAAGATCATCTATCTGTAATTCTATATGTTACGTTTGTTGGGATCCGATGAATAGAGAATACTTGTTATGTTGATTATCAAAGTTATGTCTATGTGTTGTTTATGATCTTGCATGCTCTCCGTTATTAGTAGATGCTCTGGCCAAGTTGATGCTAGTAACTCCAAGAGGGAGTATTTATGCTCGATAGTGGGTTCATGTCTCCGTGAATCTGGAGGAGTGACAAGAACCACTAAGGTTACGGATGTGCTGTTGCCACTAGGGATAAAACATTGGTGCTATGTTCAAGGATGTAGTCACTGATTACATTACGCGCAATACTTAATGCAATTGTCTGTTGTTAGCAACTTAATACTGGAGGGGGTTCGGATGATAACCTGAAGGTGGACTTTTTAGGCATAGATGCAGTTGGATGACGGTCTATGTACTTTGTCGTAATGCCCAATTAAATCTCACAATACTCATCATAATATGTATGTGCATGGTCATGCCCTCTTTATTTGTCAATTGCCCAACTGTAATTTGTTCACCCAACATGCTGTTCGTCTTATGGGAGAGACACCTCTAGTGAACTGTGGACCCCGGTCCAATTCTCTTTACTGAAATACAATCTACTGCAATACTTGTTCTACTGTTTTCTGCAAACAATCATCTTCCACACAATACGGTTAACTCTTTGTTACAGCAAGCCGGTGAGATTGACAACCTCACTGTTTCGTTGGGGCAAAGTACTTTGGTTGTGTTGTGCAGGTTCCACGTTGGCGCCGGAATCCCTGGTGTTGCACCGCACTACATCCCGCCGCCATCAACCTTCAACGTGCTTCTTGGCTCGATAGTGGGTTCATGTCTCCGTGAATCTGGAGGAGTGACAAGAACCTCTAAGGTTATGGATGTGCTGTTGCCACTAGGGATAAAACATTGGTGCTATGTTCGAGGATGTAGTTACTGATTACATTACGCGCAATACTTAATGCAATTGTCTGTTGTTAGCAACTTAATACTGGAGGGGGTTCGGATGATAACCTGAAGGTGGACTTTTTAGGCATAGATGCATGCTGGATAGCGGTCTATGTACTTTGTCGTAATGCCCAATTAAATCTCACTATATTTATCATAATATGTATGTGCATTGTTATGCCCTCTCTATTTGTCAATTGCCCAACTGTAATTTGTTCACCCAACATGTTGTTTATCTTATGGGAGAGACACCTCTAGTGAACTGTGGACCCCGGTCCTATTCTTTACATCGCATACAATCTACTGCAATTCTTGTTTTACTGTTTTCTGCAAACAATCATCTTCCACACAATACGGTTAATCCTTTGTTACAGCAAGCCGGTGAGATTGACAACCTCACTGTTTCGTTGGGGCAAAGTACTTTGGTTGTGTTGTGCAGTTCCACGTTGGCGCCGGAATCTCCGGTGTTGCGCCGCACTACATCCCGCCGCCATCAACCTTCAACGTGCTTCTTGACTCCTACTGGTTCGATTAAACCTTGGTTTCTTTGAGGAAACTTGCCGCCGTGCGCATCACACCTTCCTCTTGGGGTTCCCAACGGACGTGTCAACTACACGCATCAAGCAAATTTCTGGCGCCGTTGCCGGGACCGAAGAAAAGTTACACCACAAAGATTTCTATCTCCCACGTCAACCGCACGCCAAGGCGCACGACATGAAGGAGAGAAGGAGGAGGTGAAGAAGCTAGGGCATGGCGAGGCAGTGCTCGCGCGGCCATAGCAGCTGCAAAGCCAGGGTAGGCGCCGACGTTACGCCGGCGAACACGAACACACCACCGCAGCAGAGCACCAGAGACGACGGCACAAGTACTGCGAGCAGCACCTGCGCCAGGTCAGTCTCGGAGGCGCACACGTCGTCGGCGAGGACGAGAGCTCGCCGGAGATCGTCAATCGCCAGAGGCGATTCTCCACGAGATCCAGAGAGGGGCGATCCACTAGGAGAGGAAGAGATGGGGGAAACCACGCGGACAGATCGATAGATCGTCGCGCGGCGGTTCCGATTTGGTAAGTGACTAGGGCGGGGGAGCATGGAGATGGCTGGAGAGTGCGGCGGCCATGGCGGCGATGCCATCGCCACGGGAGACGCGAGAGAGTTAGGGTTAGGAATGAGCGAGTGAGAGACGAGTGAGGAGCGAGGTGGGCCGCTTCGCGCCACCGACCCATTAGGGGACATGCCTTAGTGGGCTGTCCCTGGGCCTTAGTTAAGTGGGCTGGCCCAATAGGGGCCAGGGGTATTTCTGTCTTTTTACTTTTTAGAAAAAGACCAGAATTTCACCAATTTTTAGTAAATAAAATACAACTCTAAAAATCCATTAAAAATTGGATTAGTGAATGAAAAATAAATCTTAACCAGAATAAAATATGAAATAGAATTTAAGAAACAAATTCAAAATTATGAATTTGAAGAATTTAAAATAATAACTTGGAATTTCAAACTATTATTTCCTTGTATTTAAAATTCAAGGAAAAATCTCAAATAAGTTCAAATACTTATTTTCAAACATTTCAAAATAAAATTCTATTATTCCAAGTCATTTCTATTTGAAAAAAGTATTTTCCAAAGGAAGATACTCTATTCCTCTTTATTCCCAAAAATATAGAGGCAACTCTATTATTTCAAATTATTTTGGAATGAATAATGAATCACCAAGATAAAGTAGTTTTACTTTGAATTATATTACTTTATGTGAATTAAAGTGGTTTACACATTAAAGCAATTGCAAATTACTGCCAAAGGCATAAATCTTAACTCAACCCTAAATTGTAATAACTCATTGGGGTAAAGGGATTCAACATAAAATAATACATCCATGATTGCATTATTTGGATTTTATAACATTGTCCTTACCGGACAATGATGCTTCTTACAGAACCCGAGGTCCAGGTTCCATCCACTGCATTGAACTGCACTATCTCGCAGTCCACAGGCAAGTTCACCCTTGCTCATGTCAATTTGAGTATTTTCTATTAATTTAATGCAAAGCTATATGACTTATCACTCCTGCATTGAAAATGAAATGTTACTTTTCCAATTATGAATATGACTATGTGGCTGGCAATGGAACCATGGTATGTGTTGATATGGTGGAGGTTCCATTGCAAGGGTACTATTCATCTAGGACTAAGTACCAATGCCGTCCAGTGATTCTAGCGCCGTACATATCGCGTTGACCATAAGATCTATAATGGCTCTGGGGAAGCCAGCTGTATCTTTTCCCTCTCGCATGCCAACGGACTGGTAATAGGGGTTGCCCGGATCGGTCTATCTTTGGTAAAGGTGGGGACATGTGGTCCTGCACGGTCTACCATTAGATACAGGAGAGGGTAGACTTATTATCGGTCTATGAAGGATTGTAAGGGTTGTCCGGATCGGTCTACCTATGGTGTATAGGACAGGGCATATTAATTGTTCGGAACGGTCTACCTTATTGGTAAAGGTGAGAACAAGGGCCTGTGTCGGTCTACCCATAGATATAGGAGAGGACAGACTTACAAAAGGGTGGGTCTGCGAGGTCGCGGAGAAGGCGGTGTGGGCTTGGATCTTTATACCTGGCCTCACACCAAGGAAGTGTGAACGGGGGCAAGTCCCTGCGGCTGGCAACAAGGATAAGGTCTCTTATGGGAAAAGTAACGCACCTCTGCAGAGTGTATCAAATTGTGGCTGTCACTCCTTGTTCCGGGAAGGGAACTGCGAACGCGGCAGGAAAGGAACTCCGTGAAGTTCTAGTCAACCTGTGAAGACTGACGGGCATAGTTTTCAGAATAAAATAAACCTTTTGAAGAAATGTTTTCAAAACATGCATTGACCTGCGATTTCCTGATCAATGGTCGTAGCTAGTGCATCAAACACCTTTTACTCTTTTAGAACTTGCTGAGTACCTCTGTACTCACTTTCTTTCGACACCCTTGCTAGACTGTGATCCGGAAGTGGAGGCTATCGCCGATGGAGCACCAGAAGGAAGCTACGAGCTGGTCTACGAGGAACCTGATCTTACCGGAGGAGTTGAAGGAGTAGACTATGGGATAGTCTACGGACCCGATGACACGGAGGTGGAGGAGTAGTGATATACCCTAGCATCATAGAGCCGAGCAGCGTAGAACTTACCTAAATAAGTTGTTGAGCTCTTTCATCTTTAGTGATGAGTTGTAATTGTACTTTAGTAGTATCCTAGGGTGTTCTCATAGGACCTGTGAGAATACCAACTTGTTAAGACAATGTTTGTAATAATATTTGGAGTGTTATGACCTGCAATGTTTCTGTTGTACCACTCTGAGGGATATGGCAATTGTGAAGAAGTCCCTTCACAAAGATCATATCAACGACTTGTATACTACAACATGCAGTGGTATGCTGGGTCACCGCAGCTGGTATCAGAGCAAATGTTGCGACCTTAGGTTGGAAAAACCTAGTATAGGGAAGAAACCTGTAGGAGTCTAGTAGAAATAGTAAAGGATTCTCTAGAAGTATGGTGATTATTCACTTGAGAATAGCAAAACCATATATTTTAGTGCGATAATTCTTTATTATAGCTATTATGATGCATCATCACTACTAATATTCTGCTTTTGTATTCAGCCATAATGGCGTACACGTTTCCTAAGAGGACTTTGAGGAAGGTTGAGGGTTGGCTCGGTGATTATGATGGACCAATCACAGCTCTCCTGTGTGGGATGCTGAAGGAACTCCATTGTGAAACTCGAATACCTGTTCTCAAGTATACCTATTATGATGGAGAGATCCTAACCAAGTGCAGAGTCTCGGTCCAACTACCGGCGCAACTGATGATGAGTCGTATAATGCCGTACGGTGAGGCCAAAACCATCACCGCAGCCTATCACATGGCCCTATTCAAGGCAATCCTTGAGATAAGGCAGCACAAGTCAGTAGAACTGCTATGTTCGGAGTATTCTCATATACCTCATGCCGAGGAAGATGAGGATCCCACTCTGAATCATCTGGTGTTAGCACACAGAAGTCCTGAAGCTGCAGCACAGCACATGGATAGCTGTAAGTCTTTATTGACCACGATGTACCTTTTACACATGAAGATGGTGGGTGAGATTGACCACATGCTAGCTGAGTTCACGGACCCTGATAAAGTCCAAGCTCGGATGCATGATCTGAGGGCACAACCCCAATACACAACACCCTTCTTTAGCCTCAACAGCCCTGTAGATTTGAGTGACCAGTTGCCCAAGAGAGATCCACTTACACCCAACTTTGTCCCACACTATCCACACGTGTCAGCATCGTATGATACTGGATATGGGGGAGATCATTCATGGAACTTAAACTGCTCGGAGTCACCGATCGAGAACTCGACGGGTTGGCGTTTCGGGGAACCTTTCGGAGATGAGGAGGAGCCGATTCCATGTGATACAGGAGATGAAAGTGGTGGGGTTAACCAATACGTTAACCAACACTACGGGCAGGAAGAGAAAGGTACTGATTCCATTTCTTTAGACTTGGAGATGGGGTTATCTAAACCATCACAGTACGAAGAAGGTGATAGCTCTGGTCAAGAAGAAGAAGAAGAAGAAGAAGAAGATGAGGGGGCAGGTGAATAGAAACCCTTCATGGATGACGGAAGAAGGAGGTATGTATCCTACTGGGGATACATACGAGTCATTGTCTAGCTACTTAGGCATGACTGATCTCTGTCTCGGCACTTCGTCCGATTCAGATTACATACCTACTGGAAGGACCTTTGTTCCGGACGGTGTCCGGAAGACAAGTCGCTGTACCGGATGGACCCCAGGAATGTATGCGGAGGCGAATGAAGACGATGAGGAGTAGAGCTCCAAGGAAGAATAAAGTAGTATAGGTGGTATTGTAATAGAACGTATTTTAAATTCCGTTGGCTTGGGCTTGAAGCCAAATAAGTGGTTATATATGTACCACATGTAATATATGTGTGTATGTTATGTAATATACGGTGTATATACATAATAAATGTTTGTTTTGGATTTGCTTCTTGATTTCATTGTGTGACTAGTTCTGGGCAATGAGTTGAGCTCAGAAAACATTCGCATGGTGTAATTATGAGTAATCGCTCTTTGTTACAGGACTAGGGGGAAATGGCGTTAGTTGAAACCGAAGATGCTCGGAGAGAGCGGGAGGCGAGAGAAAAAGAGGAGGCAGATGCAGCAGCTGGAGCGGAGAATGCACCACCACCACCACACCCAATGATGCATCCAGATTTCCAACAATACATGAGAGCAATGGAAGAAGATCAGAGGAGGTACCAGGAGAGTCAAAACAAGGCATGCAAGATTCGATTCTGTGGCGCATGGAGGGTGCGCCACAGAAACGTCGCCACAAAAATAAGGTGGCGCACCTGGCCGTGCGCCACAGAATTAAGGTTTCTGTGGCGCACTTGTTCTTAGGTGCGCCACAGAAAAGCGTGCGCCACAGAATTGGTTTTTAGTGCGCCACAGAATTTGCTTGTATTATACACGATTTTGTTCTGCCTGCTATACACATGCAGTTTATAGACAGCAATACAGATACACAGGTTATATACAGCAACATTCAGATATAATATAAATATCATGTACATTGCACAGATATAACATAGACATCATCATCACATTACTTAGAACCCGATCGAGATACATATATAGTGGCAAGTGTCAAATGTTTTGCATACAACTCTTAATTCATACAAAATTCACAATTTCAAGATACAAAGTAGTCTTCATCCGGTTCCTCCTTTGCTCCGTCATCTCTACCCACCAGGCTCGCTTGCATCGGGGTCCTTCATCCAGTTCCTACTATGATGAAAATGGAAGAAAGTGAGACCAACAAGTCCGATGCACAAGAGAAATGGAATAAATGCCTCATACATTGTTGGTCAACACAAATATTAACATTCAGGGACGGTGTAAGTGAGACCAAGTCCGATGCACAAGAGATTGATATTTGTGCTATCTTACCAGACTCACTTACGCCGCCCCCGAGTGTACGGTGACCAAACATTTTAATCATCGGCATTTTGAAAATCTCAAAGCAAATGGAATGACAAAATGGAATAAGTGCCTCATACATTGTTGGTCAACACAAATATTAACATTTAGAGATGGCGTCAGTGAGGCCAAGTCCGATGCACAAGAGATTGATATTTGTGCTATCTTACCAGGCTCACTTACGCCACCCCCAAGTGTACGGTGACCAAACATTTTAATCATCGGCATTTTGAAAATCTCAAAGCAAATGGAATGACAAAATGGAATAAGTGCCTCATACATTGTTGGTCAACACAAATATTAACATTTAGGGATGGGGTAAGCGAGGCCAGGTAGGATGCACAAGAGATTGATATTTGTGCTATCTTACCAGGCTCACTTACGCCACCCCCAAGTGTACGGTGACCAAACATTTTAATCATCGGCATTTTGAAAATCTCAAAGCAAATGGAATGACAAAATGGAATAAGTGCCTCATACATTGTTGGTCAACACAAATACTATGGTCAGAAACCATAGTTGCAGTATACACCGCCGTATACTTTGCAGAAGGGCCCCCTTTCCCCGGTCGGCGTTCCGTCAACGGGTGCTTGACGACACAACAACGCCGATCTGCATCTCCGGCGCAGAACCACGCCAGTCCCTCGCTGTCCAGTACGAACGAGTCCTTGATGCAAAGACCGTGCCGGCCTGCCCAGCATTATGCCGGGCCGTGTTGCCGCGCTTCAAACCGTGTGTCCACTGATCGACACGGCCTGAAGCACGACAACAGGGGTCGGCATGATGCTAGGGAGGCTGGCACCGTCTTCGCATTAAGGACTCGTTCACGTACTGGACGGCGAGAGAAGAAAAGTGGTGCTGCGCCGGAGAGGCATGTCGGCGTTGTTGTCTCGTCAAGGACTCGTTCACGGAACGGCGGCTAGGGAAAGGGGGGCTCGTCTACAAAGTATATTGCGGCGTATAGGTGACCAAACATTCTAATCATCGGCACTAAAATGGAAGAAAGAGCCAAGTGGTATCTCAACTAGATATCATATGCCTCATACTTTGTTGGTCGAAAGAAATATTAACATCCCGGGATGGCGTTAGTGAGGCCAGGTAGGATGCACAAGAGATTGATATTTGTGCCATCACACCAGGCTCACTAGCGACACCCCGGAGTGTACAGTTGACCGAACATTCTAATCATCGGCACTAAAATGGAAGAAAGAGCCAAGTGGTATCAACTAAATGGAATGCCTCATACTTTGTTGGTCGAAACAAATATTAACATCCAGGGATGGAGTAAGTGAGGCCAGGTAGGATGCACAAGATATTGATATTTGTGCCATCACACCAAGCCTCACTTGCTCCACCCCCGAGTGTACGAGTGATCGACCAACCATCTAATCATCGACAAGTAAATCACTTGGGGTAATGTTAAAATGTTTGTCTCCATATTTGGGAGACATTTTTAATATTGGAGTCTAGCTAATGGAAATCAAGAACTAGTCTTGATCTCCAAATGGTGATTAGAGGGAATTTATTCATCTTAAGCAACATTAGGGACAAATGGGATCATGCAAGGGACTTGGGTCATTTGGATCATAAGGCATCAATTAAGGAGGCAACCAGGGACAAAGGGAAACATTTGATGATCCATTATCATAGGCAACAAAGCAGCAACTTTTTCCCCTCTAATCTAGCTAGAGTCCTTAAAAGAAATCCATCATAAGCATGGTCAAATACACATATATAGCATTTGGAGAGCAAACAAGCAGTAGCCATATCACTCAATCCAATAATATAGTAATTTGGATCATAAGGCATCAATTAAGGAGGCAACCAGGGACAAATTAAGGGAAACATTTGATGATCCAGTAAGTGCATGACACTTTGAGCTACCCAAGAATAAAGGCCAACAGTGGATAAACATCTGCTCAACCATTTCTTGCACTAGAGGAAAAGTAACCAACATTGAAACTTGAATAGTCAAGTGACACTACAAGGTCATTTGGATCATAAGGCATCAATTAAGGAGGCAACCAGGGACAAAGGGAAACATTTGATGATCCATTATCATAGGGACATAAGTCAAGATGCTCAAACACACATAGCATGCATGGAGCAGATGCTCCAAAGGGATTATTCATCACTTGGTATATAGACCAAGTGATGCTGGCAAAAGAGAGGCCAATCAAGAACCAGTAAATCCAGTAAGTGATAGATATGCCTAAACAAGCAACAACACATAGCATATCCCAGCTAACCAGATGAGACAAGTCTTGGTAGCCAACTGAATCACCTAGCACCACCTAGCCTTTTAAAACCATCAGAAACAGTCCTTTTTCTTCAAAGGATACCACAGTGGCATTCATTTACATGATCCCCTACTGTGGATATCTCTATTTTCATCAAAGCCAACACAAGAAATAGAAATTTATCATTACTCAGTTGAGTTCAAAACAAAGCTAAGACATCACTGGCTGAGCTAAGACATCAAGCTTCCCCACTAATCAGAGCATTATAAGCATACCATAAGCTCACAAGAATCCATCAAGTAAATCATCAGGGGTCCAAAAAACTTGGGGTCCAGAAAACTAATCCCAACAGAGAATTACTTGGGGTCCAGAAAACTAATCCCAGGCCAACCAAGAGCAACTATAAATATGTATGTATACAAGCCCACCAGTAGCATTTCATGCATTTAAATTCCTATGAACCAGTTAACCTCACTGAGCACAACAAGCATTTAAATGAACAGTAGCATCAAATTCCTATGAACCCATCAAGAAAATTGTTAACAGTTAACCTCACTGAGCACAACAAATGAACCAGTAGTAATAAGCCATCAAGATTAACAGTTAACCTCACTGAGCACAACAAATGAACCAGTAGCATCAAATGAACCAACCGAGCAGCAATGCATCACTAGCAGCAATGCATCACTAGCAGCAATGCATCCAGAGCCAACAAATGAACCAGTAGCATCAAGATTAACAGCTAAGCATCACTAGCAGCAATGCATCAAGATTAACAGCTAAGCCCACCAGTAGCATCAAGATTAACCAACCGAGCAGCAATGCATCACTAGCAGCAATGCATCCAGAGCCAACAAATGAACCAGTAGCATCAAGATTAACAGCTAAGCATCACTAGCAGCAATGCATCAAGATTAACAGCTAAGCCCACCAGTAGCATCAAGATTAACCAACCGAGCGAGCATTTCGTCGAGCACGTTGTGCTCGCGCGGGGGAGGAAGAGGGAGGGGAGGGGAGGGAGCTCACCGACGATTTGGAGAGTCGTGGAGGAGCTCACCGACGACGACGGCAGGGGTGGAGGTCGCGGCGGCTCCTCCACCTTGACGCGGCGGCGGCTCCTCCACCTTGACGCCGCGCCGGCCCCTCCTCCTCCACGCCGCAGCGGCTTGTGCTGCTGGTGGCGGGGATGGGTGGAGCGTGGCGGCATCCGGCCCTCGCGGAGGAAGGCGGCGGCGGCGGCGACAGCGACGGCAGCGCTCGCCATGGAAGGCGGCGGCGCGGGGAGAGAGGGGAGAGAGGGGAGAGGAACTGTCTGGCGAGGGAGGGGTACGGCCTTGATATAGACACGTTATTTCTGTGGCGCATCCAGACAAGTGCGCCACAGAAAACAGTATTTCTGTGGCGCACCGAGGCCAGTGCGCCACAGAACACGTTATTTCTGTGGCGCACCAGGTGCAGTGCGCCGTAGAAAAGGTAAGACCAATGGTTGGGCGTGGCAGGATGTGGGCCCCACCAAGTTTTTGTGGCGCAGCGTTTCGTAGTGCGCCACAAAATTAAGCTATTTCTGTGGCGCACCCAGTATGGTGCGCCACAAAACAATATTCTGTGGCGCATTTTTAGTGGTGCGCCACAAAACTAAGCTTTGCCTATAAGGGTTTTCCTACTAGTGAGGTATAAAGAAAGCCAAAACAAGAACATGCAAGACTTCTTTACCCACGTCCTCAATGACAGGGGTAATGAAGGCAAGGGAGTAACTCTATCAGACTTTCAAAATACAAGACCACTACCTTTTACGTCAGCTCTAGAACCAATGGATGCTGAAGACTGGCTCATGGATACAGAACGGAAGTTGAAGACCGTTGGTTGCAACGATGAGGAGAAGATTCGATATACTACTTATCTGTTGTCAGGACCAGCAGCGTCATGGTGGGAGAATCTTGTAGCAGTACACCCTCCAGAAAAGGTGTTCACCTGGGAGGAATTCAAGAAGAAGTTCCGGGATGCCCATGTTCCGGAGAGCGTGGTGGAGCTGAAGAAGAGAGAGTTTGACGAGCTACATCAGAATACTGCACCTATTATGCAGTATGTTCGAGATTTCAACAGGTTGTCAAGATATGCACCTGAGGAAGTGGACACTGAGGAGAAAAGAAAGAAGCGATTCATGAAAGGCATGAATCCATACATGAAGATGCAATTGAGGTTGGCACGGACTGCAGAATTCCAGGAACTGATTGATTCGGCAATCACTTTCGAGGATGACTACAGGCAGGTTCAAGAGGATAGGAGGAAGAGGGCTCGTATCGAGCCAAGGAAGTACCCAGTCAGTAAACCGACTCCAGATCGGAGTTTCAAACCACGATTCCGACCTACTGGTAATCAGTATAACCGGGGAGGTCAGAATCAGAATCCCAAGTCTCAGATCATCTGCAACAACTGTGGGCAGAGGGGACATATCCGAAAGGAGTGTCGGAAGCCCAGGATCATCTGTTATGGTTGTGGACAGGATGGACACATGAAGCCTGATTGTCCTAATAAGGCTTCATGGGGTGGACAAAACTCCGGAGGACGAGGGGGAGGTGGCAAAGATAACAACAACAACAACAACAACCGCAACTACAACAACAACAACAACAACAAGAGGGGCAAGCCATATGGAAAGCTGAATTGCACAACTTTGGAGCAAGCGGGAGAGTCGGATCAAGCAGTCTTAGGTACGCTCAGCATTCTTACTCATCCTGGCAAAGTATTATTTGATACTGGTGCAACTACATCATTTCTTGCACGGGAATTTGTGGAAAAATTCGGGCTTAGATGTTCTAAGTTAGAAACCCCTATAACTGTCTTATCTGCGGGGGGAACGATCTTAGTAACCCACGTGAAAGAAGCACAGGTCATCACCATATGTGACTGTGTGTATTTCGCGGACCTATTCATCATTTCCATGAAGGACATATCAGTCATCCTAGGGATGGACTGGTTGACGGAGAATGGAGCAGTAATCAACTGTGGAGACAAGACAGTGTCACTCCGCAACTCCATAGGAGGTCAGATAGTGTTTCAAGGAGACAAATACACCCAGTTGGAGATAGGATTGGAGCTGAATAGTCTGAAGGAGGTGAAGATTGAAGATATCCCTGTAGTGAATGAGTTTCAAGATGTATTTCCCAAGGAACTACCGGGAATGCCACCCGATAGAGAGATCGAGTTTACCATAGATCTGATTCCAGGCACAGCACCAATAGCTCAACCACCATATAAGATGGGACCAAAGGAGTTAGTGGAACTGAAGGCTCAGATAGATGAACTGGAACAGAAGGGATTTATCCAAGAAAGTGTGTCACCATGGGGTACACCAGTTATTTTTGTGGATAAAAGAGAGGGAGGAAAGAGAATATGTGGAGATTACAGGAATCTTAACAATGTAACCATCAAGAACAAATATCCTTTACCAAGGATACAGGATCTTTTCGATCAAGTTCAAGGAGCTGGAGTCTTCTCAAAGATAGATTTAAGGTCAGGATACCATCAAATCAAGATCAAAAAGGAAGATGTACCAAAAACAGCGTTTGTATCAAGATATGGACACCATGAATACTTGGTTGTACCATTTGGACTAACAAATGCACCAGCTATTTTCATGAATTTGATGAATAAGATATTCATGAAGTACTTGGACAAGTTTGTGATAGTGTTCATTGACGACATTCTAATCTACTCCAAAGATAAAGAAGAACATGCCAAGCATTTGAAGATAGTTCTGCAAATATTAAGGGAACATCAGCTATAGGCAAAGTTCAGCAAGTGCAAGTTTTGGTTAGATAGTGTTGAATTTCTTGGACATGTCATAACCAAAGAAGGAATAGCGGTAAACCCAAGCAAGTTTCAGTCAGTATTGGAATGGAAGTCACCGAAAAATGCTAAGGAAATCAGAGGATTCCTTGGTATGGCAGGTTATTATCGGAGGTTCATTGAAGGATTTTCGAAGATTGCAGGACCAATGACCAAGTTACTCAAGAAAAATACTCCATTTGTGTGGACTGATGAGTGTGAAGCCAGCTTCCAAACACTCAAAGATAAGTTAACCACAGCACCGGTGTTAGCAGTTCCTGAACCTGGAAAGGATTACACGGTGTATTGTGATGCTTCCAAGAATGGACTTGGATGTGTTCTTATGCAAGATCGGAAAGTAATAGCTTATGGATCAAGACAGTTGAAACCACATGAACACAACTACCCAGTACATGATTTAGAATTGGCGGCAGTTGTGTATGCTTTGAAGAGTTGGAGACAATTTCTATATGGATCCAAGTGTGAGTTATACACTGATCATAAGAGTTTGAAATACTTCTTCACTCAGAAGGAATTAAACATGAGACAGAAGAGATGGTTAGAGTTGATTAAGGACTATGAACTGACAATCAACTATACACCAGGCAAGGCCAATGTAGTAGCAGATGCCTTAAGCAGGAAAAGTACCGAGAATCAACCTACGGAATGGGAGATTCCAAAAGAACTTCGAAAGGAACTAGAAAAGCTCAGATTTTGTTTATCCAAGGGGATACAGTGGGAAGTATAGCAACCATGAGAATCATGGATGAGATGTATTCAGACTTGAAATATGAGATTATTAGAAAACAAGTTGATGATCAATTCATCCAAGAAGAAATCAAAAGGATTGGAGAAGGTAAACCATCGGAATTCAATCTCGGAGAGTTTGATTCTCTATACTTTCAGAAGAGAATATGTGTACCGGATGATCCGGAAATAAAGTCAATCATATTGAAGGAAGCACATGAAACCCCTTATTCAATACATCCGGGAAGTACTAAGATGTATATGGATTTGAAGGAGATGTTCTGGTGGAACAACATGAAAAGGGAGATAGCCCAATATGTCTCTGAATGCCATACATGTCAGCGAGTGAAAGCAGAACATCAGAGTCCTGCTGGATTACTTAAACCACTAGAGATACCAGAATGGAAATGGGATGAAATTGGAATGGATTTCGTTACTGGTCTACCAATGACTAGTAAAAAGAAGGATATGATATGGGTAATCGTGGATAGACTTACCAAGAGTGCTCACTTCATAGCAGTAAACCAGAAAGATGATTCTGAGAAGCTGGTGAACATATATGTTAAAGAAATAGTTAGCAAACATGGAGTACCAAAGAAGATAGTCTCAGATCGAGGTTCGATCTTCACATCAGCATTTTGGAAACAACTCCAGGAAGCTTTGGGATCCAAGTTGGATTTCAGTACAGCATATCATCCACAAACCGGAGGACAAACCGAAAGAACCAATCAGATACTTGAAGACATGCTTAGAGCTTGTGCTCTAAACTTTGGAGGCTCATGGGAGGACCATCTACCATTAGCGGAATTCTCATATAACAATAGTTATCAGAGTAGTATCCAGATGGCACCATACGAAGCATTGTACGGAAGGAAGTGTAGATCTCCAATCTGTTGGTTTGAAACAGGAGAGAACAAGGAGTTTACACCGGACTACATCAAGGAGAGACAAGGAGTCATCGAGGTGATCCGGGATAGACTCAAAATAGCTCAGAGTCGTCAAAAGAGTTATGCCGACCTAAGAAGAAGAGATTGGGAACCAAAAGTAGGTGACATGGTATATTTAAAGGTTAGCCCAATGAAAGGACTTAAGAGGTTCGGAGTGAAAGGAAAGTTAAGTCCTCGATATATAGGACCATTTAAGATACTCAGTCAGAATCGAGGAACAGCTTTTGAGTTGGAATTACCGGCGCAACTAAGTCAAGTTCACAATGTATTTCATGTATCACAACTCAGAAAGTGTTTGAAGGCACCGGATGATCCCATCACCTATGAAGAAATAGAATTGCAATCTGATCTAACTTATGTGGAAAACCTGAAAAGATCTTAGAAGTACAGTGGAAGAAGTTAAGGAACAGAGCAATTAAATACTGTAAAGTTCAATGGCAACATCATCCTGAGCGAGAAGCAACTTGGGAGACGGAAGAAGAACTCAGGAAGTCTTATCCCGAGATGTTCAGGTACCAATCTTAACTTCGGGACGAAGTTTCTGTTAAGGGGGAGAGGCTGTAATAACCCAGAACATAGGAACAACGAAGGGTAGATTTAGAAATAGGATGTGCATTTCATCGCAAAACGAGGGAAATTTTCGCGCCTTATTTCAACTAAACCTAAGAGGGATCGAGGTTCTCTCTCATTTTGCACTTAGGGTTAGGCAATGTGAGTTAGGGAAATTTCGACATGATCTCTTTTGTATCTTATTGATTTGGGGAATGATTTCATTTGACAAGTGTTAATACATTTAACAATAAGCATAAAATAATATAAATTCCCAATTCAAACACAACTTATGAAATCAAATGACTTTGAATTTCACATTGAATATTAATACAATATTTAATTCAGAATATAAATATTACATAAATCAAAAGCTCATAAACAAAAACTTGAGCTTTATTGATAATCAACACAGAATACATTGTCTTTACAATATTCTTGATACAAGAATTGATAAATAATAAACAGAAATGAAAAAGGAAAATTACAAGGTTGTTCTAAATTAAAACCTAGACTAAATGCTTTGAAGAATTCTTGTGTGGTCATGTTCATCTTCAAAACCTGCAAAATAAAACACCAAGCGTCATGCACACTTGTGCTTGTCCAAATTCCTGGACAGCACAAGATAAGACTAGGCAGACCAAAACTGAGCAGCCACAGGGGCTCAAGTTTCAGCATATGAAGGCTGTTGCTAACCAAGCAACAGCAAGGCAATGCAAGGGGTGAGTCACAAAGTAACCAGGCCTTGTGTGTCATGGCCAGGGTAGAAGTAGGGAGCATATAAATAGAACACAAACCCTAGAACCTTGACAGTCGACAGATAAGATAATTCACCAGGTAAGGGTGAAGCTAGAGCCAACACAAGTTCATCCAGTTCATACTCAAGAACAGCACCAACACACAACCACTTAGCCACCAGGAATCATGGTGACCTGAGAAGATCAACCAGAACCTGGAGGTGAAGGGTTGTGCACAAAACCCCAAGTCTGCAACAACAAAACATCTCATACTTGGAGCTGGAACAAGGTATACCAAGTTCCTGGACAGATCCAATGGATCTGATCCATAATATATGCATGACATAATCATGGGATTGAGCAGATGCTCAAGTGGGTAGATCATCACTTGGTTTTCACCCAAGGATTTCTGCCAGTCTAAAAGCCACTAAAAATGGAAATCATCTAGATACAGATCTTGTACACTGAAGCTAGTAATCATGCACAGATGCACACACTAGCAAGATCATATGCACAGACAGCACCAGTAGATGTGTTGCAATGAATAGCAGCTAATACAGACTACACAGTAAACCCTAAGCTAGTAACCATCAGTAAACCCTAGATTTCATCAGGCAAGCATATTGGCATTCATATCTAGTATGATCCCCAAATATGCAAGCAAAGGTTGAGTAGCCACAAGATCCAATTAAATAGGTGAGCAACCAATCAGTAGCAAGGCTACTGAGGTCACATCACACTTAGCACCAAATAGAAGAAAGCCAACTATAGCACATCATTATCCAGGAATGGATTCAGATTCATTTGCTTGCTAAACCATCATGAATAGCAGATTCATTTGCAAGCAAGTCATTTAAATCATTACTGCATAAGCAGTTCATCATAACTTAATTAATACAAGCATGAATTTATCACAGATCCATGCTTAGTACTGACAGTAGCATAATATAAGGCAACACAGTTTAATCACTGCATAATAGTTACCGGATCTAGCCCAGTGAGCTTGAATGAGCAACAGCACAAGTAAGCAACATCATAGTGATGCTTGAGTATCAGCATCAACAAAGAAAATGAATCACTTAGCCACAGAATTAATCAGTAAGCCATCACTGACATTTAATTGATCAAATGGATCAATTGAATCAAGTCAAGCCACACAGATAAGCTAGCCAACAAGCAATGAATGATCCAATGGATCATTAGCTTACACAGGAAGCACAGAAGCATTTCACAAACACCACTGGCACACACAAGTGTCACTGATGCACCACAGTACACCTAGACAAGCAAGTATGACATGCCAGTAAGCACAAGCAAGCTCTTAAGCAAGCACAGCAGAGCATAGCAAGATTAGAGCAGGCTAGGAGCAACAGATAAGCAAGCAAAGCATGAACAGCAAGCAAGGCAACCCTGGCCAGTACCAGAAATAGGTGCTTTGGCCATGGGCTTGCAGCAAATGAAAGTATAGGCAGATTAAGCAGCCATGGCAGAGCTCTGGGTGATCACAGGATCACCAGAGAGCCACAACATGAGGAGGAAGAAGTACAGTAGCAAGGGAGGCGCACAGACATGAAGGAGAGAAGGAGGAGGTGAAGAACTTACACGCGCCTGGTGGCAGAAGCTAGGGCATGGCGAGGCAGTGCTCGCGCGGCCATAGCAGCTGCAAAGCCAGGGTAGGCGCCGACGTTACGCCGGCGAACACGAACACACCACCGCAGCAGAGCACCAGAGACGACGGCACAAGTACTGCGAGCAGCACCTGCGCCAGGTCAGTCTCGGAGGCGCACACGTCGTCGGCGAGGATGAGAGCTCGCCGGAGATCGTCAATCGCCAGAGGCGATTCTCCACGAGATCCAGAGAGGGGCGATCCAGTAGGAGAGGAAGAGATGGGGGAAACCACGCGGATAGATCGGTAGATATTCACGCGGCGGTTCCGATTTGGTAAGTGACTAGGCGGGGAGCATGGAGATGGCCGGAGAGTGGCGGCGGCCATGGCGGCGACGCCATCGCCACGGGAGACGCGAGAGAGTTAGGGTTAGGAATGAGCGAGTGTGAGAGACGAGTGAGGAGCGAGGTGGGCCGCTTCGGCGCCACCGACCCATTAGGGGACATGCCTTAGTGGGCTGTCCCTGGGCCTTAGTTAAGTGGGCTGGCCCAATAGGGGCCAGGGGTATTTCTGTCTTTTTACTTTTTAGAAAAAGACCAGAATTTCACCAATTTTTAGTAAATAAACTACGACTCTAAAAATCCATTAAAAATTGGATTAGTGAATAAAAAATAAATCTTAACCAAAATAAAATATGAAATAGAATTTAAGAAACAAATTCAAAATTATGAATTTGAAGAATTTAAAATAACA
Source organism: Lolium multiflorum (assembly GCA_030979885.1). Lineage (NCBI taxonomy): Eukaryota > Viridiplantae > Streptophyta > Magnoliopsida > Poales > Poaceae > Lolium > Lolium multiflorum. Next base: position 244,177,885 of record CM061747.1, read on the forward strand.
ACTTGGAATTTCAAACTATTATTTCCTTGTATTTAAAATTCAAGGAAAAATCTCAAATAAGTTCAAATACTTATTTTCAAACATTTCAAAATAAAATTCTATTATTCCAAGTCATTTCTATTTGAAAAAAGTATTTTCCAAAGGAAGATACTCTATTCCTCTTTATTCCCAAAAATATAGAGGCAACTCTATTATTTCAAATTATTTTGGAATGAATAATGAATCACCAAGATAAAGTAGTTTTACTTTGAATTATATTACTTTATGTGAATTAAAGTGGTTTACACATTAAAGCAATTGCAAATTACTGCCAAAGGCATAAATCTTAACTCAACCCTAAATTGTAATAACTCATTGGGGTAAAGGGATTCAACATAAAATAATACATCCATGATTGCATTATTTGGATTTTATAACATTGTCCTTACCGGACAATGATGCTTCTTACAGAACCCGAGGTCCAGGTTCCATCCACTGCATTGAACTGCACTATCTCGCAGTCCACAGGCAAGTTCACCCTTGCTCATGTCAATTTGAGTATTTTCTATTAATTTAATGCAAAGCTATATGACTTATCACTCCTGCATTGAAAATGAAATGTTACTTTTCCAATTGTGAATATGACTATGTGGCTGGCAATGGAACCATGGTATGTGTTGATATGGTGGAGGTTCCATTGCAAGGGTACTATTCATCTAGGACTAAGTACCAATGCCGTCCAGTGATTCTAGCGCCGTACATATCGCGTTGACCATAAGATCTATAATGGCTCTGGGGAAGCCAGCTATCTTTTCCCTCTCGCATGCCAACGGACTGGTAATAGGGGTTGCCCGGATCGGTCTATCTTTGGTAAAGGTAGGGACATGTGGTCCTGCATGGTCTACCATTAGATACAGGAGAGGGTAGACTTATTATCGGTCTATGAAGGATTGTAAGGGTTGTCCGGATCGGTCTACCTATGGTGTATAGGACAGGGCATATTAATTGTTCGGAATGGTCTACCTTATTGGTAAAGGTGAGAACAAGGGCCTGTGTCGGTCTACCCATAGATATAGGAGAGGACAGACTTACAAAAGGGTGGGTCTGCGAGGTCGCGGAGAAGGCGGTGTGGGCTTGGATCTTTATACCTGGCCTCACACCAAGGAAGTGTGAACGGGGGCAAGTCCCTGCGGCTGGCAACAAGGATAAGGTCTCTTATGGGAAAAGTAACGCACCTCTACAGAGTGTATCAAATTGTGGTCACACCCTTGTTCCGGGAAGGAACGCGAACGCGGCAGAAAGGAACTCCGTGAAGTTCTAGTCAACCTGTGAAGACTGACGGGCATAGTTTTCAGAATAAAATAAACCTTTGAAGAAATGTTTTCAAAACATGCATTGACCTGCGATTTCCTGATCAATGGTCGTAGCTAGTGCATCAAACACCTTTTACTCTTTTAGAACTTGCTGAGTACCTCTGTACTCACTTTCTTTCGACACCCTTGCTAGACTGTGATTCAGAAGTGGAGGCTATCGCCGATGGAGCACCAGAAGGAAGCTACGAGCTGGTCTACGAGGAACCTGATCTTACCGGAGGAGTTGAAGGAGTAGACTATGGGATAGTCTACGGACCCGATGACACGGAGGTGGAGGAGTAGTGATATACCCTAGCATCATAGAGCCGAGCAGCGTAGAACTTACCTAAATAAGTTGTTGAGCTCTTTCATCTTTAGTGATGAGTTGTAATTGTACTTTAGTAGTATCCTAGGGTGTTCTCATAGGACCTGTGAGAATACCAACTTGTTAAGACAATGTTTGTAATAATATTTGGAGAGTTATGACCTGCAATGTTTCTGTTGTACCACTCTGAGGGATATGGCAATTGTGAAGAAGTCCCTTCACAAAGATCATATCAACGACTTGTATACTACAACATGCAGTGGTATGCTGGGTCACCGCAGTATATAGGGAAAATAAAACAACAAATAAACTAGAAAAACTAGACAGAAATAAACTAAGAACAAATAAACTAGACAAAAGTAAACTAAGCAAAACAAAATAAAATAAAATAGAGAGAGGTAGAGTGTACTCCCCAGGTGAACTTATGAGTAGAGCTATTCCCCGGCAACGGCGCCAGAAAATAGTCTTGATAACCCACAAGTATAGGGGATCGCAACAGTCTTCGAGGGAAGTAAAACCCAAATTTATTGATTCGACACAAGGGGAGGTAAAGAATACTTATAAGCCTTAACAACTGAGTTGTCAATTCAGCTGCACCTGGAAAAGCACTAGTAACAGGGGTGATGTGAAAGTAGCAGTAATATGGGAGCAGTAGTAACAGTAACACAGCAGTAGTAATATGAGAGCAATGGCACCAGAAAATAGTTGATGCTACTTCCAATGTCATGTAGAACGAGTATATGATGATGAGAGATGGACCGGGTTCCAGCTATCTACACTAGTGGTAACTCTCCAATAACAAGTGTTGGGTGAACAAATTACAGTTGGGGAATTGATACGATTGAAATAGCATTAAGACAGAACATCAAGATTATTAATCATGTAGGCATGTTTCCCATATATAGTCATACGTGCTCGCAATGAGAAACTTGTACAACATCTTTTGTCCTACCAGCCGGTGGCAGCCGGGCCTCTAGGGAATCTACTAGAAATTAAGGTACTCCTTTTAATAGAGCACCGGAGCAAAGCATTAACACTCCGTGAAAATATGTGATCCTCATATCTAAGCCCCCCCTCCAGTTGTCCCAATTTCTGTCACTTTGGGGCCTTTGGTTCCGGACATAGACATGTGCAAACAACTTGTAGATACAATCTAAGCAATAAGTATAGAGCTTAAATCTAAGATCATGCCACTCGGGCCCTAGTGACAAGCATTAAATACAACAAGATTGCAGCAACAATAACTTCACAAACTTTATAGATAGACTAATAATAATGTAACAATCCATCGGATCCCAACAAACACAACACCGATTACATCAGATGAATCTCAATCATGTAAGGCAGCTCATGAGATCATTGTATTGAAGTACATGGGGGAGAATACCAACTAGCTACAGCTAGAACCCGTAGTCCATGGGGGAACTACTCACGGAGCATGATGGAGGCGGTGGCGTCGATGGAGATGGCTTCCGGGGGCACTTCCCCGTCCCGGCAGGGTGCCTGAACAGAGACTTCTGTCCCCGAATTGGAGTTTCGCGATAGTGGCGGCGCCCCTGGAGTCTTTCTGGAGTTTCGTCAATTGGTCTCGCGTTTTTAGGTCGAAAGGGGTCTTATAGGCGAAGAGGCGGCGCAGGAGGGTGCCTGGGGGTCCCACACAATAGGCCGGCACGGCCAGGCCTGGGGCCGCGCTGCCATGTTGTGTGGTGGCCCCCTGGCCCCTCTCCGACTCTCCTTCGGTGTTCTGGATGCTTCCGAAAATAGGGTTCGGGGCGTTGATTTCGTCGAATTCCGAGAATATTGCCCGAACAGCCTTTCTGGAACCAAAAACAACAGAAAACAACAACTGGCCCTTCGGCATCTTGTTAATAGGTTAGTTCCATAAAATGCATAAAAACATTATAAAGTTGTTATCACCAGAATTTGACCGGATCAGAGGTGGGCCGCGATTAAAGATGGGCTTGAAGAATATACTTGGAAGAAATACATGAATCGGCCTTGTATACAAAGTTTGGGCTAGTTTGCCCGTGTATCTGTAAATATAGTAGGATACGTGTCGGTTAGATAGAATTTGGCTCGTGCACGGTTGGGATTATTCCCACGTTAGAAAGTCTACGGACTATAAATATGTATCTAGGGTTTATGGAATAAACAACAATCACGTTCACCACAAACCAATCTAGGCGCATCGCCAACTCCCTTGTCTCGAGGGTTTCTTCCGGGTAAGCATCATGCTGCCTTGCGATCTAGGCAGTACACGTTTATTCGCTGTTCATGCGTTGCTCGTGCTGAAGCCTTGTTGATGGCGAGCAACGTAGTTATCTTAGATGTGTTAGGGTTAGCATTGTTCATCGTATCATATGCTGTCGTCGTGCAACCCTTAGACGTCTAGCCGCCCTTACACCTATCTTAGGTGTAAGGGCGGCACCCCGCTTGTTCATTATTTAGTAGATCCGATCCGTTATGATTGCTCCTTGTTCTTCAAGGATTAGTTTAATATCTGCATAGTTAGGCCTTACAAACGGGTTGAAGGATCCAGTGGCGCGTAGGGTGTAGTTTGCTAGCCCTAGACAGGATGTTCCGGGGATCAACTTCGTGTTGGTTTTTAGGCCTTGTCTAGGGTCGGTTTACAATCACCGTGCGTGGCCGCTAGGCTCAATCACGAGTAGGATGTTCCGATTATGTGGTGAAAACCCTAAATCGTAGTAGGTCGTTTTAGCTTTATTTTGATCAAGCAGGACCACCATATATTCGTACACCTCGTACGGATCATGGGTGGATCGGCTCTTTGAGCCGATTCACAGGACAACCCGAGAGCCGATCGAGGCTCGTATTTAATGTTTACGTGTATGTCATGCAGGAAACTAAGCGAGGCACATCCATCACCTTCCGACCAGTATAGGTCGTGGCACGCCTGCACCAGCATCGGACGTGCGTGCCGAGTCTTTGCGGGCGTCGCTCGGAGGGACCAGGGCCAGCCGCAGCCCTGGGAGCCTCCCGGCTATCGTGTTGCCCGTCGCGCTCGCCGTGGGTTTCTCGCAACACATTCTGGCACGCCCGGTGGGACAGTCTTCGACATCAACTGCATCGCCGTCTACATCTGAGATGGCGGAAGGTACTCCGGTCACGTACGAGGATCTGACTGAGGAGCTCAAGAAGAAGTATGACGAGGTCAAAGCTATCCTCGAAGCCGACCTCATCGGCTCTTTCCAGAACCCGCTCACACGGCATCGGTGGAAGGGGTTCTCGCCGAAGGCGCGCTCGATGGAGTGGACCTGTCTACCCCTTCGAAGAACGCACCAGGTCTCTGCGTCAGGAGATTAATTTCATGGTAGCTCATTCGCTGCACCGCCATTCTGAAAGCCTGGTGAACACTTTGGAGCGTGTCGCCCTTCGGGTGATCCAGGAAATCATGAGCCATCCGTATTCTCCATCAGGACCAGCTCTGGGGACTCACCAAGGAGAGATACCACTCCAGTCCCGACCACCGCTGCCGTTCGCGTTGGCAGCACCAGAGGTGCCGAGTTCATCGGCATACGTCGTCTACAAGATCGGTGGTGACCCTAGTGATTACCAGTTCTTGTATGAGGCGCCTAAGGAGATCCCTCACGGATACACGTGCACATACGTGCCAGACTGCAGCCTGGGTTCTCTCAAACCAGACTGCAACAGCAGGGACTTCTAGAACAGCAGGAGGAACTTCTGGAACAGATCTTGAGAAGCAGACGTGGCTAGCTAAGTATGCCACTCCGACGAACCTCCAGAGCTCAACTCCTGCAGTTGGCTCAGAGCTTGAGAAGCAAGCGTGGCTGGCTAAGTATACCACTCCAGCGAATCTTCAGAGTTCGACTCCTGCAGCCATCACCGCGGATCAGATCAGTACAATCTTAAGAGACCAGTTCGGCATGGTGCCGAAAAGGAGGGCAATCGGCTATTCCAAGCCGTACCCCAACGAGTACGATTTGATCCCACTACCACCCAAATATCGGCTCCCTGAATTCTCCAAGTTTAGTGGGTCAGATGGCTCCAGCTCAATCGAGCATGTGAGCCGATATTTGGCGCAGCTGGGCACGATCTCAGCATCAGATGAACTACGTGTGAGGTTCTTCGCACTATCCCTCACAGGATCGGCTTTTGGGTGGTACACAACGCTGCCACCAACTCAATCCGGACTTGGAAGCAGTTGGAAGAACAGTTCCACCTACAGTATCACTCAGAGTCTTCCGAGCCTGGCATTGCCGATCTAGCACAAGTGCGACAGAAGCGCGGAGAAACGGTAATACATCCAGCGCTTCAGGACCGTTAGGAACCGATGCTATTCGGCTCGTGTGACTGAAAGAAGCAGTCGAGTTGGCGGTGGTGGGTCTTGCATCACCGATCAAGGACGTGGCCTTCCAAGCAGACTACCCTTCACTGGCGCATATGGTGCAGAAGCTGTCATTATATGAACAGCGCCACCCAGAGGTATACCAGGATAAATTCAAGCGTGCGGTGGTCCTGGTTGAGGCAGATGAAGATGAAGGCTCTGCGGGAGATCAAGAGGTAGCAGTGGCTGAATGGACTCGGGGGGCAAGCCCCGTGTCCTGCAAGTGGGTTAAGCCACAAGGTCCTCCCAGAGGGTTTGAATTCGACGTGACTAAAGCTGAGCAAATTTTCGACCTCTTACTTAAGGAGAAGCAGCTAAAGTTACCCGAAGGCCACAAAATCCCCACGGCACAGGAGCTGAACGGAAAGCCATACTGCAAGTGGCATAACACGTTCACCCATACCACCAACGACTGCAGGGTGTGGCGTCAACAGATCCAAATGGCGATAGAACAAGGGCGGTTAATTTTTAGCCAGTACGCCATGAAAGTCGACACGCACCCCTTCCCCGCCGTTAACATGGTGGAGTGCACTTACCCTGGGAGGTGCCAGCCAGGTTTCTCGTTCAGCATCAACATGGTAGGACCTGGGCACCACTCTGGTAAGGACAAAGACGAGGGCAGCTGCTCTCATGACAAGGACAAAGAGGAAGCCGCTCCACGCGATCGGCTCCGGCACGATGGCAAGCGCTACGTCACAGAGGGAGAAGTGAAGAATGTGCGATATCAGCGACCTCTCTCTGATCATCTCCTCAACAAATACGTGAGTCAATACGACCAACGCCGGCGATATGACGACGACGACGAAAGAGATCGTCTGGCTAGCAGAGACGCCAGGAGAGACCGCCGGCATGATCGCGACGAGGAGAGATATGAGCGCCATGCCAAGGAGAAGTCAAGGGAACAAGACGACGTGGATAGGCACTGGGACTGTCCTTTCTTCAGACACTGCTGGGATTCAAGAATGAGCCGATTGCCTACAATCGGCAACTGCCCAGAATGTAAAGAGAAGAAGAAGGGTGCAGGGGACATTTCAGTATTCAAACGTCTAGGGCCGCTCCCATCTCAGAACAAGTACGCTGAGTCCTCTCGGGTGGAAGTTCTCGAGGAATTGAAGACGACGATGAAGAAGAGGAAGATAAGTACCACCGGCCAAGGTGGTGCCCTGATGGACTCAGTGCTCCCAAAAGCATAGGGTTCAGCGCTACGTGGTTTGGAGGAAGCCGAAAGGTTATACCTGCACACGTTAAGGAAGGCGCGGCCTGATCTGGCCACGAAAATTCAGCGAACTCTGGACGAAGAAGGACGACCACAAAAGAAAGAGTGGCATCCCAAACAAAGGAAAGCCGATGATGAGACATCGGCTGGCACAAACATGGTGTTCATCCTTCCAGCGGAGTTTTGTGCTCTAGGATTGGGCGAAGCACCGTGGCACAACTTGAGCGGCCCATGGCCAGTTATCTTTGAGAAGCCACGAGAAAGAAGCTACAGACACCTGAAGGCCCTGTACCTACGAGGTTATATCAATGGGCAGCCTGTCAACAAGATGCTGGTAGACACCGGAGCGGCAGTCAACATTATGCCATACTCCATGCTACGTCGGTTGGGACGCTCTAGCTCGGATCTGATCAAGACCAACGTTACACTGAGCGATTTCAACGGCCAAGCATCTGCAAGGTGTTCTGAACGTGGATCTGACCGTAGGAAGAAAGACCATCCCTACGACGTTCTTTATTGTCGACAGCAAGAGCACCTATGCTGTCCTGCTAGGGAGAGATTGGATCCACGCCAATTGTTGCATTCCATCCACGATGCACCAATGTTTAATACAGTGGGACGGAGATGAAGTAGAGGTCGTCCACGCAGATGACTCAGCCGAGATTTCAACGGCTGGCATAACATTTGGGAGACGGCAAGCCAAGAGCCACTCTCAGGCATCACTTTGGACGACTGCGAGCGCATCGACGTGATGAGAAACTAGGTGAGGCTGGTCTTATCCACCGGCCTGACCGTGTAACAAGAGCAGAAAACTATGAACAAACGTGGCGAGGCCGATCCTTGTGATCGGCCCCAAAGATCTATGGACAAACGTCGCAAAACCTTCATTGAGCGAGTCAATCAACATGGAGGCCGATTCCAGAAATCGGCCAAAATTATCCTCACTATACGTTCTGCCCGTGTTCAACGTCGATCTAACGGGCGGCGGAAAGCGGGGATACAGGTTTACGTCGGCTGACGAGCTGGAAGAAGTCAACATCAGTCATGGCGATGCCGATGTTCAAGTACAGTACCTTGGCTAACTACAGAGCCGATATCTGCAGATACCTGACAGATTCGGCTCGGGGGGCACCTAATCAGATGAACATGTGCGACACATGTGCAGTAAAATATCGGGGGCCGATGAAAAATCGGCCAGTAAAAAAAAATCATCACAGCCGATGCACAAACATTGAAGACAACAGTATGCAAGTCACAGCCGATGCATGGGCATCGACTTCAGAGTATAAAAGCCGATGCACAGCCATCGACTTTAGAATTACAAGCACAAACTGCCACATGCGCAGGCCCTACTGAAGGAAAGTTTCTAAGGCGTGGAGTACACCAGCACGGACGTGATCCACCTCTGCGATCTCGGCCTTGTCATCATCATCCTTGCCAACTGGCCAGAGCTTCAACTGCAGCGTCACTGGGACGTGAGGCTGGATTTCTTCAAGAGTGTTCTTCACCTCCGCAGGGTTTTCGACTAGTATCGCAATGGGTGAAGAAAGCAGAACTTTGAGGCATCGGAGTTGGTCAGCGATGACGCTGGGGCTCGGTTCATCACGTGCTGTGGAGTGGGCCGGCTCGATAGATTCAGGATCGAACGACAGCAAGCCTGAGAGATCACAGCCCTGACAAACAACAAAAAGCAGCATAAGTCTGCAGATCAGGGTAAGGGCAAGCCCAACAAAGGGAGCATACCTCTCCTATGACCATGGGAACAGCCGATGACGAAGCAATCGGCTGTGGCGTCTCTGCCTGGGGTTCGGCAAAGGTGGCAACTTGATCGATGTCACCTGTAGAGGTTGTTACCTCCAGAGTTGCGGAGGGCATCAGAACTTCCTCGACATCCCCACTGGAAGTTTCATCAGTCTGCAAAAAAGACGGGAGCCGATCTGGGCAGCAAAGCGCAAGAGCTGAGCCAGGAGGAGTTGGAGAGCCATTACATTTGAAGCTTCTTGGTTCGAGGAAGGGGTTCGCTGATCCTTCCGAGCCCTCTTGGTGCATTGACTCTTGGTGCGTTAGCTTCCTTGCCCTGTTTTGATTGGAGCTTGAAGGGCAGCAGGTTCAGGGGCTGACCTTTTCTTGGGAGCCGATGGTGGCACATCTGGCTGTTTTTGCGTGGTAGTGTCCTCAGAGGTGCCCGAGCTTGAGCCTCGTCGGCTGGACTGCGTCTCCTCGCTGGTATTGTCTTCAGTAAAGGTCTGCAAGAGTAGGATGAAGGGACACTGACATGCTATAAAAGTTTTCCTGGCAGCTACTTTTCTCACTGCGGTTCTCGCCCTGACTGAGGCTCGGGGGGCAGCTGACCCTGAAGAGTCTTTACTCTTGGCAGCCGATTTTATTGAAATCGGCTGGCTCTGCATCGCAACTTTTTTAAAGGGTGGTAAGTTCCTACGGAGAGAACCACTGGAGCTGGTGGGAGGAATTTGAAGGGGGATCCATCATCATTGACAGGCTCTGGGCCATCTTGTTGCTGCAAAGAAACAGAGCAGGGTTATAAAGCATCACTGGAAACTATCGCAAGGAAATTTGCGAGCAAGTGGTACCTGTTCTGCAGAAGTATCAGCTTCAGCGTCAAGTTGTTTCAGCAACGGTCTTAAGGCTCTCCTGAAGGCATGGATTTTCCACATTGTCCACCAGATCTCAAAGTCATCAATTGAAAAGATGAAGGATAGATTGTGAAAGACCGATGCGTTGCCATCGGCTCATTGAGCATTGCCCAAGTTGACAATCGGCAAAGTCAGTATGAGGGGAAATCGGCTAAATTAGCATAAGGGAATCGGCAAAATCAAATCAAAAGGGATTTTTCATTGATAGCCGGATTTCTTACATAAAGAGCTGATTGCTCTCAAAAGGAAGTACCAGGGGATACATTGCCCCATCTACTACTACTGATCCTATGCTAAGGGTCCTATCTACGGGCCGTCGCTGCCCTCGTCGCCGCCGTCGGCGCTACTCCCGGCTGGCTCATCATCGCTGTTGCTGCGGCCGCCGGCAGGGCCCTCGTTGTCCTCGTCCTCCTCGTCAGCGTCGTCGTCGCTATCGAAGTCGCTGAGGTTCCCCGGCCAGGGGCAGAAGCGCTTGGCCGGAGGCTCGTCGGAGGAGGTGTCGTCCTCCTCCTCCTCCTGTTCCTCCTCGGAGGAGGTGAAGTCATCCCAGGAGAAGCGATCGTCATCGCTCTCCTCCTCCGTTTCCCCGTCGGCGAGGAAGCGGAGGTCACTTTCCCCGTCGGTCGAGGACTTGTCGTCCTCTGACCAGATGGAGAAGTCGTGACTGGACTCGTCCCCGTTTTCTATGGCGCGGCGAATGTTGGCCTCGTGGGCCTCCTCCGGGTCCCACTCCGGCGTCGGCTCGCGGGAGGGGGAGGACAGGGAAGAAAGACCCGATGAGGCGGAGGAGGAAGAAGACATGGTGGCAGAGGAGGGCTTTTGGAGTGCTAATGCGAAGGGGATGAAGAGGTGAAACTGCAGGATGCGGTTAAAATAGAGGGATATAGTGGTGATTCAATGCCACAGCAGTTTCCGAGGTGGTGCCCAAAGAAAAATTTGCCAGGTCACGCGGAGAAGTTGGGAAGGCGAGGCATCATGATGAAGGATACTGCGACGGTTCTGCTCTGCCTCGACATGACCCGACGAGGAAAAACAGAGTGATTTTGGAATTGACACTTCCAAAACCAGGGGGGCATGTGTTATCACCAGAATTTGATCGGATCAGAGGTGGGCCGCGATTAAAGATGGGCTTGAAGAATATACTTGGAAGAAATACATGAATCGGCCTTGTATACAAAGTTTGGGCTAGTTTGCCCGTGTATCTATAAATATAGTAGGATACGTGTCGGTTAGATAGAATTTGGCTTGTGCACGGTTGGGATTATTCCCACGTTAGAAAGTCTACGGACTATAAATATGTATCTAGGGTTTATGGAATAAACAACAATCACGTTCACCACAAACCAATCTAGGCGCATCGCCAACTCCCTTGTCTCGAGGGTTTCTTCCGGGTAAGCATCATGCTCCTAGATCGCATCTTGCGATCTAGGCAGACATGTTTATTCGCTGTTCATGCGTTGTCTCGTGCTGTTGATGATGGCGAGCAACGTAGTTATCTTAGATGTGTTAGGGTTAGCATTGTTCATCGTATCATATGCTGTCGTCGTGCAACCCTTAGACGTCTAGCCGCCCTTACACCTATCTTAGGTGTAAGGGCACCCCGCTTGTTCATTATTTAGTAGATCCGATCCGTTATGATTGCTCCTTGTTCTTCAAGGATTAGTTTAATAGCTGCATAGTTAGGCCTTACAAACGGGTTGAAGGATCCAGTGGCGGTAGGGTTGCTAGCCCTAGACAGGATGTTCCGGGGATCAACTTCGTGGTTTTTAGGCCTTGTCTAGGGTCGGTTTACGATCACCGTGCGTGCCGCTAGGCTCAATCACGAGTAGGATGTTCCGATTATGTGGTGAAAACCCTAAATCGTAGTAGGTCATTTTAGCTTTATTTTGATCAAGCAGGACCACCATATATTCGTACACCTCGTATGATCATGGGATGGATCGGCTCGATTCACACAACCTGAGAGCCGATCGAGGCTCGTATTTAATGTTTACGTGTATGCCATGTAGGAAACTAAGCGAGGCACATCCATCACCTTCCTGACCAGGTATAGGTCAGGTGGCACGCCCTTGCACCAGCATCGGACGTGCGTGCCGAGTCTTTGCGGGCCGTCGCTCGGAGGGACCAGGGCCAGCCGCAGCCCTGGGAGCCTCCCGGCTCTACTGTGTTGCCCGTCGCTGCTCGCCGGTGGGTTTCTGGCCGCAAGAAAAGTGCAAGCAAAACATGTAAGTATTGTCATAAAACAAGCATGGAACATCAGAAATTATAGGTACGTTGGAGACGTATCACGGCCCAATGTTCTTCTCTAACAATATGCAGACTCAAACCATTTGATCATGAAAATCGCCCTTACTTCAGACAAGACGAACATGCATAGCAACTCACATGATATTCAACAAAAGGTGTAATAGTTGATGGCGTCCCCAGAAGCATGGTTATCGCTCAACAAGCAACTTATAAGAAATAAGACACATAGCAACATATTCAATACCACAATAGTTTTTAAGGCTATTTTCCCATGAGCTATATATTGCAAAGACAAAGGATAGAATTTTCCCCCTTGGGCCGCGCCGCCCTGGCGTGTGGGGCCCCCCTGGCTCCCCTCTGGTCTCTCTCCGGTGTTCTGGAAGCTTCGTGGAAAAATAAGATACTGGGCGTTGATTTCGTCCAATTCCGAGAATATTTCCTTACTAGGATTTCTGAAACCAAAAACAGCAGAAAACAGGAACTGGCACTTCGGCATCTCGTCAATAGGTTAGTTCCGGAAAATGCATAATAATGACATAAAGTGTGAACAAAACATGTAGGTATTGTCATAAAACTAGCATGGAACATAAGAAATTATAGATACGTTTGAGACGTATCACGCACCTCGCCGATGATCGCCGGAGTTCCGGTGAGCTCTCCGACCCCCTACCTGCGCCGCCAGTACGCCCGCGTCTCGCCGTCGACGACGACGAGCGTGAGCCGTTGGATCACGATCTAATCGTGCGTCTCTGTTTAATTCATACTGGTTCGGCGTTTAAGTGACGCTGACAGTGGAGCCCACTGTCAGGCAGCCCACTCACGCGAGATGTGCAGATGGGACGGCCCATTCTTTTTTCTCTCTGTGGCCCAATTTCGTTTCCCGCTCGAGCCCATTCGTTTGAATTCAAACAATTCGATTTAATTCAAATTCCTCACAGATGCTATGTTCAAATTTAAATAGAATCAAATCTACTGAGTCAAATTTAATAAATTTTATATATTTGGAAAGCTTAGGAAATTATCTAAATAACTACACTGGTCTCAACCCTAGATTCATTGTAGAAATAATGTAGTAAAAATAACAAGGCATGACCTTGTCAAACTTCAAACATTTATTAAAAATCAACCATAAATGATTTTGAGTTGATTTCAACTCTTAAAAATCACATTTCATATTGTCTATCTGAATATGTAAAAATAAGACATGGTTGTTTCATATGATCATGGGCTAGAATAAATAATGGCTATATGGCTATTTCTAGTCCATTTAAATTATCCCAAATTATTTATTAAATAGTATGAGGGGTATTATCTCATTTAAATCTTTGTCTCAAGTAAGTAAACATGAGGTATTGACCTTGGTCTATATAATCTCCTATTGAATTGTTTGGTGATTGTTATCACCAGAATTTGACCGAGTCAGAGGTAGGCCGCGATCAAGATGGGCTTGAAGAATATACATGGAAGAATATATGAATCGGCCTTATATGCAAAGTTTGGGCTAGTTTGCCCGTGTATCTGTAATATAGTAGGATACGTGTCGGTTAGTTAGAGTTTGGCTCGTGCACGGTTGGGATTATTCCCACGTTAGAAAGTCTACGGACTATAAATATGTATCTAGGGTTTATGGAATAAACAACAATCACGTTCACCACAAACCAATCTAGGCGCATCACCAACTCCCTTGTCACGAGGGTTTCTTCCGGTAAGCATCATGCTGCCTAGATCGCATCTTGCGATCTAGGCAGTACAAGTTTATTCGTCGTTCATGCGTTGCTCGTACTGAAGCCTTTTTTATGGCGAGCAACGTAGTTATCTTAGATGTGTTAGGGTTAGCATTGTTCTTCGTATCATATGTTGTCGTCGTGCAACCCTTAGACATCTAGCCGCCTTACATCTATCTTAGGTGTAGGGGCGGCACCCCGCTTGATCATTATTCAGTAGATCCGATCCGTTACGGTTGCTCCTTGTTCTTCAAGGATTAGTTTAATATCTGCAATAGTTAGGCCTTACAAAGGGTTGAAGGATCCAGCGACGTGTAGGGTGTAGTTTGCTAGCCCTAGACAGGATGTTCCGGGGATCAACCTCGTGTTGGTTTTTAGGCCTTGTCTAGGATCGGCTTACGATCACCGTGCGCGGCCGCGAGGCTCAATCACGAGTAGGATGTTCCGATTATGCGGTGAAAACCCTAAATCGTAGTAGATTGCTTTAGCTTTATTCTGATCAAGCAGGACCACCATATATTCGTACACCTCGTGCGAATCATGGGTGGATCGGCTCGTTGAGCCGATTCACAGGACAACCTGAGAGCCGATCGAGGCTCGTATTTAATGTTTACGTGTATGCCATGCAGGAAACTAAGCGAGGCATCATCCATCACCTTCCTGACCAGGTATAGGTCAGGTGGCACGCCCTTGCACCAGCATCGGACGTGCGTGCCGGAGTCTTTGCGGGCCGTCGCTCGGAGGGACTGATACGTCTCCGACGTATCGATAATTTCTTATGTTCCATGCCACATTATTGATGTTATCTACATGTTTTATGCACACTTTATGTCATATTCGTGCATTTTCTGGAACTAACCTATTAACAAGATGCCGAAGTGCCGGTTGCTGTTTTTGTTTTTGGTTTCAGAAATCCTAGTAACGAAATATTCTCGGAATTGGACGAAATCAACGCCCAGGGTCCTATTTTGCCACGAAGCTTCCAGAAGTCCGAAGAGGAGACGAAGAGGGGCCACGAGGGGGCCACACCCTAGCGGCGCGGCCCCTTGGCCGCGCGGCCCGTGGTGTGGGGCCCTCGTGCCGCCTCCGACCTGCCCTTCCGCCTACTTAAAGCCTCCGTTGTGAAACCCCGACCGAGAGCCACGATACGGAAAACCTTCCAGACGCCGCCGCCGATCCCATCTCGGGGGATCCAGGAGATCGCCTCCGGCACCCTGCCGGAGAGGGGATTCATCTCCCGGAGGACTCTACGCCACCATGGTCGCCTCCGGAGTGATGTGTGAGTAGTCTACCCCTGGACTATGGGTCCATAGCAGTAGCTAGATGGTTGTCTTCTCCCCATTGTGCTTCATTGTCGGATCTTGTGAGCTTCCTAACATGATCAAGATCATCTATCTGTAATTCTATATGTTGCGTTTGTTGGGATCCGATGAATAGAGAATACTTGTTATGTTGATTATCAAAGTTATGTCTATGTGTTGTTTATGATCTTGCATGCTCTCCGTTACTAGTAGATGCTCTGGCCAAGTAGATGCTTGTAACTCCAAGAGGGAGTATTTATGCTCGATAGTGGGTTCATGCCTCCATTGATATCTGGGACAGTGACAGAAAGTTCTAAGGTTGTGGATGTGTTGCCACTAGGGATAAAACATTGGTGCTATGTTCAAGGATGTAGTTACTGATTACATTACGCGCAATACTTAATGCAATTGTCTGTTGTTAGCAACTTAATACTGGAGGGGGTTCGGATGATAACCTGAAGGTGGACTTTTTAGGCATAGATGCATGCTGGATAGCGGTCTATGTACTTTGTCGTAATGCCCAATTAAATCTCACTATACTCATCATGATATGTATGTGCATGGTCATGCCCTCTTTATTTGTCAATTGCCCAACTGTAATTTGTTCACCCAACATGCTGTTTGTCTTATGGGAGAGACACCTCTAGTGAACTGTGGACCCCGGTACAATTCTCTATACTGAAATACAATCTACTGCAATACTTGTTCTACTGTTTTCTGCAAACAATCATCTTCCACACAATACGGTTAATCCTTTGTTACAACAAGCCGGTGAGATTGACAACCTCACTGTTTCGTTGGCAAAGTACTTTGGTTGTGTTGTGCAGGTTCCACGTTGGCGCCGGAATCCCTGGTGTTGCGCCGCACTACATCCCGCCGCCATCAACCTTCAACGTGCTTCTTGGCTCCTCCTGGTTCGATAAACCTTGGTTTCTTTCTGAGGGAAAACTTGCTGCTGTGCGCATCATACCTTCCTCTTGGGGTTCCCAACGAACGTGTGAGTTACACGCCATCAAGCTCTTTTTCTGGCGCCGTTGCCGGGGAGATCAAGACACGCTGCAAGGGGAGTCTCCACTTCTCAATCTCTTTACTTTGTTTTTGTCTTGCTTAGTTTTATTTACTACTTTGTTTGCTGCACTAAATCAAAATACAAAAAAAAATTAGTTGCTAGTTTTACTTTATTTGCTATCTTGTTTGCTATATCAAAAACACAAAAAAATTAGTTACTTGCATTTACTTTATCTAGTTTGCTTTATTTACTGTTGCTAAAATGGCCAACCCTGAAAATACTAAGTTGTGTGACTTCACAACCACAAATAATAATGATTTCTTATGCACACCTATTGCTCCACCTGCTACTACAGCAGAATTCTTTGAAATTAAACCTGCTTTACTGAATCTTGTTATGCGAGAGCAATTTTCTGGTGTTAGTTCTGATGATGCTGCTGCCCATCTTAATAATTTTATTGAACTATGTGAAATGCAAAAATATAAAGATGTAGATGGTGACATTATAAAATTAAAATTGTTCCCTTTCTCATTAAGAGGAAGAGCTAAAGATTGGTTGCTATCTCTGCCTAAGAATAGTATTGATTCATGGACTAAATGCAAGGATGCTTTTATTGGTAGATATTATCCCCCTGCTAAAATTATATCTTTGAGGAGTAGCATAATGAATTTTAAACAATTAGATACTGAACATGTTGCTCAAGCTTGGGAAAGAATGAAATCTCTGGTTAAAAATTGCCCAACCCATGGACTGACTACTTGGATGATCATCCAAACCTTCTATGCAGGACTAAATTTTTCTTCGCGGAATTTATTGGATTCAGCTGCTGGAGGTACCTTTATGTCCATCACTCTTGGTGAAGCAACAAAGCTTCTTGATAATATGATGATCAACTACTCTGAATGGCACACGGAAAGAGCTCCACAAGGTAAGAAGGTAAATTCTGTCGAAGAAACCTCTTCCTTGAGTGATAAGATTGATGCTATTATGTCTATGCTTGTGAATGGTAGGCCTAATGTTAATCCTAATAATGTTCCGTTAGCGTCATTGGTAGCTCAAAAAGAATATGTTGATGTGAATTTCATTAAAAATAACAATCACAATGATTCTAGGCCATACCCTGCTAATGGTAACTCTTATGGTAGATATGTTTCACCTAATGAAGAAAAGATGCTAGAAATTGAAAGATCCACCAAGAGCTTTATGCAATCACAATATGAGCAAAATAAATTGTTTACTAAAACCATGAATGAGCAATCTACCTTGTTGAAGAATATAGGGAATCAACTTGAAAATCTGAATAGGGAGATCTCGGGGTTGCAAACTAAACTTGCTAATGCTGAAAACCGAATCTCATACATGTCTGCATCACAATCTTCTTTAATTAATAAAATGGCTGCTAAACCTGAGAATTTAGATAACAAAATTACAACTACAGCAAATGCCATTCAAGTTAGAATTAATGAGAATATAAGATTAATGGCTGAACTGCGTGCTAGGTGGGATAGAGAAGAAAATGAAAAACTAGCTAAAGAGAAGAATGTAGCTAAAGTTTGGACTATTACCACCACTTGTAATGATAATGCTACACATGTTGCTGCACCTCCTACTAATAATAATAAAATAATTGGTGTTAGCAATGTTTCCACTTCTAATGCAAAGCGCGAGAAACTGAAACTGCTAAAACTGCTGAAACTGCCTGTGATAAAACTGCTGAAATTTTTTCCAACATTGGGGATGATGATCCCATTGCTTTAGATTATAATGGTTTGAATTTTGATGATTGCCACATCTCTGAAGTTATAAAGTTCTTGCAAAAACTTGCTAAAAGTCCTAATGCTAGTGCTATAAATTTGGCTTTCACGCAACATATTACAAATGCTCTCATAAAGGCTAGAGAAGAGAAACTAGAGCGCGAAGCCTCTATTCCTAGAAAGCTAGAGGATGGTTGGGAGCCCATCATTAAGATGAAGGTTAAAGATTTTGATTGTAATGCTTTATGTGATCTTGGTGCAAGTATTTCCGTTATGCCTAAGAAAATTTATAATATGCTTGACTTGCCACCGCTGAAAAATTGTTATTTGGATGTTAATCTTGCTGATCATTCTACAAAGAAACCTTTGGGGAAAGTTGATAATGTTCGCATTACCGTTAACAATAACCTTGTCCCCGTTGATTTTGTTGTCTTGGATATTGAATGCAATGCATCTTGTCCCATTATATTGGGAAGACCTTTTCTTCGAACTGTTGGTGCTATCATTGATATGAGGAAGGTAATATAAAATATCAATTTCCTCTCAAGAAAGGTATGGAACACTTCCCTAGAAAGAGAATGAAGTTACCTTTTGATTCTATTATGAGAACAAATTATGATGTTGACACTTCGTCTCTTGATAATACTTGATACACACTTTCTGCGCCTAGCTGAAAGGCGTTAAAGAAAAGCGCTTATGGGAGACAACCCATGTTTTTACCTACAGTACTTTGTTTTTATTTTGTGTTTTGGAAGTTGTTTACTACTGTAGCAACCTCTCCTTATCTTAGTTTAGTGTTTTGTTGTGCCAAGTAAAGTCTTTGATAGTAAAGTAAGTACTAGATTTGGATTACTGCGCAGTTCCAGATTTCTTTGCTGTCACGAATCTGGGTCTACCTCCCTGTAGGTAGCTCAGAAAATTAAGCCAATTTACGTGCATGATCCTCAGATATGTACGCAACTTTCATTCAATTTGAGCATTTTCATTTGAGCAAGTCTGGTGGCCTAATAAAATTCGTCAATACGAACTGTTCTGTTTTGATAGATTCTGCCTTTTATTTCGCATTGCCTCTTTTGCTATGTTGGATGAATTCCTTTGATCCATTAATGTCCAGTAGCTTTATGCAATGTCCAGAAGTGTTAAGAATGATTGTGTCACCTCTGAACATGTTAATTTTTATTGTCACTAACCCTCTAATGAGTTGTTCTAAGTTTGGTGTGGAGGAAGTTTTCAAGGATCAAGAGAGGAGTATGATGCAACATGATCAAGGAGAGTGAAAGCTCTAAGCTTGGGGATGCCCGGTGGTTTACCCCTGCATATAACAAGAAGACTCAAGCGTCTAAGCTTGGGGATGCCCAAGGCATCCCCTTCTTCATCGACAACATTATCAGGTTCCTCCCCTGAAACTATATTTTTATTCCATCACATCTTATGTGCTTTGCTTGGAGCGTCGGTTTGTTTTTGTTTTTTGTTTTGTTTGAATAAAATGGATCCTAGCATTCACTTTATGGGAGAGAGACACGCTCCGCTGTAGCATATGGACAAGTATGTCCTTAGTTTCTACTCATAGTATTCATGGCGAAGTTTCTCCTTCGTTAAATTGTTATATGGTTGGAATTGGAAAATGATACATGTAGTAATTGCTATTAATGTCTTGGGTAATGTGATACTTGGCAATTGTTGTGCTCATGTTTAAGCTCTTGCATCATATACTTTGCACCCATTAATGAAGAAATACATAGAGCATGCTAAAATTTGGTTTGCATATTTGGTTTCTCTAAGGTCTAGATAATTTCTAGTATTGAGTTTGAACAACAAGGAAGACGGTGTAGAGTCTTATAATGTTTTCAATATGTCTTTTATGTGAGTTTTGCTGCACCGGTTCATCCTTGTGTTTGTTTCAAATAAGCCTTGCTAGCCTAAACCTTGTATCGAGAGGGAATACTTCTCATGCATCCAAAATACTTGAGCCAACCACTATGCCATTTGTGTCCACCATACCTACCTACTACATGGTATTTTCCGCCATTCCAAAGTAAATTGCTTGAGTGCTACCTTTAAAATTCCATCATTCACCTTTGCAATATATAGCTCATGGGACAAATAGCTTAAAAACTATTGTGGTATTGAATATGTAATTATGCACTTTATCTCTTATTAAGTTGCTTGTTGTGCGATAACCATGTTCACTGGGGACGCCATCAACTACTCTTTGTTGAATTTCATGTGAGTTGCTATGCATGTTCGTCTTGTCTGAAGTAAGAGAGATCTACCACCTTATGATTAAGCATGCATATTGTTAGAGAAGAACATTGGGCCGCTAACTAAAGCCATGATCCATGGTGGAAGTTTCAGTTTTGGACAAATATCCTCAATCTCATATGAGAAGAATTATTAATTGTTGTTACATGCTTATGCATAAAAGAGGAGTCCATTATCTGTTGTCTATGTTGTCCCGGTATGGATGTCTAAGTTGAGAATAATCAATAGCGAGAAATCCAATGCGAGCTTTCTCCTTAGACCTTTGTACAGGCGGCATAGAGGTACCCCTTTGTGACACTTGGTTAAAACATGTGCATTGTGATGATCTGGTAGTCCAAGCTAATTAGGACAAGGTGCGGGCACTATTAGTATACTATGCATGAGGCTTGCAACTTATAAGATATAATTTACATGATACATATGCTTTATTACTACCGTTGACAAAATTGTTTCATGTTTTCAAAATCAAAGCTCTAGCACAAATATAGCAATCGATGCTTTTCCTCTATGGAGGACCATTCTTTTACTTTCAATGTTGAGTCAGTTCACCTATTTCTCTCCACCTCAAGAAGCAAACACTTGTGTGAACTGTGCATTGATTCCTACATATTTGCTTATTGCACTTATTATATTACTCTATGTTGACAATATCCATGAGATATACATGTTACAAGTTAAAAGCAACCGCTGAAACTTAATCTTCCTTTGTGTTGCTTCAATGCTTTTACTTTGAATTATTGCTTTATGAGTTAACTCTTATGCAAGACTTATTGATGCTTGTCTTGAAGTGCTATTCATGAAAAGTCTTTGCTATATGATTCACTTGTTTACTCATGTCATATACATTGTTTTGATCGCTGCATTCACTACATATGCTTTACAAATAGTATGATCAAGGTTATGATGGCATGTCACTCCAGAAATTATCTGTGTTATCGTTTTACCTGCTCGGGACGAGCAGAACTAAGCTTGGGGATGCTGATACGTCTCCGACGTATCGATAATTTCTTATGTTCCATGCCACATTATTGATGTTATCTACATGTCTTATGCACACTTTATGTCATATTCGTGCATTTTCTGGAACTAATCTATTAACAAGATGCCGAAGTGCCGTTTGTCTGCTGTTTTTGGTTTCAGAAATCCTAGTAACGAAATATTCTGGGAATTGGACGAAATCAACGCCCAGGGTCCTATTTTACCACGAAGCTTCCAGAAGTCCGAAGAGGAGACGAAGAGGGGCCACGAGGGCCACACCCTAGGGCGGCGCGGCCCCCTGGTCGCGCGGCCCTGTGGTGTGGGGCCCTCGTGCCGCCTCCTGGCCTGCCCTTCCGCCTACTTAAAGCCTCCGTTGCGAAACCCCCAGTACCGAGAGCCACGATACGGAAAACCTTCCAGAGACACCGCCGCCGCCGATCCCATCTCGGGGATCCAGGAGATCGCCTCCGGCACCCTGCCGGAGAGGGGATTCATCTCCCGGAGGACTCTACGCCGCCATGGTCGCCTCCGGAGTGATGTGTGAGTAGTCTACCCCTGGACTATGGGTCCATAGCAGTAGCTAGATGGTTGTCTTCTCCCCATTGTGCTTCATTGTCGATCTTGTGAGCTGCCTAACATGATCAAGATCATCTATCTGTAATTCTATATGTTGCGTTTGTTGGGATCCGATGAATAGAGAATACTTGTTATGTTGATTATCAAAGTTATGTCTATGTGTTGTTTATGATCTTGCATGCTCTCCGTTACTAGTAGATGCTCTGGCCAAGTAGATGCTTGTAACTCCAAGAGGGAGTATTTATGCTTGATAGTGGGTTCATGCCTCCATTGATCTGGGACAGTGACAAAAGTTCTAAGGTTGTGGATGTGCTGTTGCCACTAGGGATAAAACATTGGTGCTATGTTCAAGGATGTAGTTACTGATTACATTACGCGCAATACTTAATGCAATTGTCTGTTGTTAGCAACTTAATACTGGAGGGGGTTCGGATGATAACCTGAAGGTGGACTTTTTAGGCATAGATGCATGCTGGATAGCGGTCTATGTACTTTGTCGTAATGCCCAATTAAATCTCACTATACTCATCATGATATGTATGTGCATGGTCATGCCCTCTTTATTTGTCAATTGCCCAACTGTAATTTGTTCACCCAACATGATGTTTGTCTTATGGGAGAGACACCTCTAGTGAACTGTGGACCCCGGTCCAATTCTCTATACTGAAATACAATCTACTGCAATACTTGTTCTAGCTCGCAAACAATCATCTTCCACACAATACGGTTAATCCTTTGTTACAGCAAGCCGGTGAGATTGACAACCTCACTCTTTCGTTGGGGCAAAGTACTTTGGTTGTGTTGTGCAGTTCCACGTTGGCGCCGGAATCCCCGGTGTTGCGCCGCACTACATCCCGCCGCCATCAACCTTCAACGTGCTTCTTGGCTCCTCCTGGTTCGATAAACCTTGGTTTCTTTCTGAGGGAAAACTTGCTGCTGTGCGCATCATACCTTCCTCTTGGGGTTCCCAACGAACGTGTGAGTTACACGCCATCAGGGACCAGGGCCAGCCGCAGCCCTAAGTTGCTCCCGGCTCTCCTGTGTTGCCCGTTGCTGCTCGCCGGTGGGTTTCTGACCGCAACACATTCTGGCACGCCCGGTGGGACCATCTTCGACATCAACCACATCGCCATCTACATCTAAGATGGCGGACGGCACTCCAGTCACGTACGAGGATCTGACCGAGGAGCTCAAGAAGAAGTATGACGAGGTCAAAGCGATCCTCGAAGCCGACCTCATCGGCTCTTTTCACAGAACCCGCTCACATGGCATCAGGTGGAAAGGGTTCTCCCCGAAGGCGCGCTCGATGGAGTGGACCTGTCCGCCCCGTCAAGAACGCACCAGGTCTCTGCGTCAGGAGATTAACTACATGGTAGCTCACTCGCTGCACCGCCATTCTGAGAGCCTGGTGAACACTTTGGAGCGTGTCGCTCTTCGGGTGGTCCAGGAAATCATGAGGCATCAATACTCTCCGTCAGGAGCTCTCGGGACTTACCAAGGAGAGATGCCACTCCAGTCCCGTCCACCGCTGCCATTCGCATTGACAGCGCCCCGAGTTCACCGGCATACGTCGTCTACAAGATCGGTGGTGACCCTAGCGACTAACAGTTCTTGCATGAGGCGCCTAAGGAGATCCCTCACGGATACACGTGCACATACGTGCGACTGCAGTGAATCGGCACTCACAAACCAGACTGCAACAGCAGGGACTTCGGAACAACAGAGGAGCTTCGCGACAGATCTTGAGAAGCAGACGTGGCTAGCTAAGTATGCCACTCCGACGAACCTCCAGCCCAGCTCCTGCAGTTGGCTCAGAGATGGAAAAGCAAGCATGGCTGGCTAAGTATGCCACTCCGGCGAATCTTCAGAGTTCGACTCCTGCAGCCAGCACCGCGGATCAAATCGACGATCCTGAGAGACCAGTTTGGCATGGTGCCGAAAAGGAGGACAATCGGCTATTCCAAGCCGTACCCCAACGAGTACGAGTTGATCCCGCTACCACCCAAATATCGGCTCCCTGATTTCTCCAAGTTTAATGGATCAGATGGTTCCAGCTCCATCGAGCACGTGAGCCGATATTTGGCACAGCTGGGCACGAGCTCTGCAGCAGATGAACTGCGTGTGAGGTTCTTCGCACAGTCCCTCACAGGATCGGCTTTCGGGTGGTACACTTCATTGCCACCAGACTCGATCCGGACTTGGAAGCAGTTGGAAGAACAGTTCCACATGCAGTATCACTCAGAGGCTTCCGAGGCCGGCATTGCCGATCTAGCGCAAGTACGTCAGAAGCGCGGAGAAACTGTGGCAGAATACGTCCAGCGCTTCAGAAATCTTAGGAACCGACGTTATTCGGCTCGTGTGACTGAAAAGGAAGCAGTCAAGTTGGCAGTGGTGGGCCTTGCATCACCAATCAAGGATATGGCCTCCTGCAGACTACCCTTCACCGGCGCACATGGTTCGAAACTGTCGTTATATGAACAGCGCCACCCGGACCTACCAGACAAATTCAAGCGTGCGGTAGTCCTGGTTGAGGCAGATGAAGACGAAGGCTCTGAGATCAAGAAGTAGCAGTGGCTGAATGGACTCGGGGGCAACCCCGTGTCCCGCAAATGGGTGAAGCCACCAGGTCCGCCCAGAGGGTTTGATTTTGACGTGACTAAAACTGAGCAAATCTTCGACCTCTTACTCAAGGAGAAGCAGTTGAAGTTACCCGAAGGCCTCAAAGCCCCACGGTACAGAGCTGAACGGGAAGCCATACTGTAAATGGCATAACTCGTTCTCCCATACCACCAACGACTGCAGGGTGTGGCGTCAGCAGATCCAAATGGCGATAGAACAAGGACGTCTAATTTTCAACCAGTACGCCATGAAGGTCGACACCCACCCCTTCCCCGCCGTGAACATGGTGGAGTGCACTTACCCTGGAGGGTGCCAGCCAAGCTTCTCATTCAACATCAACATGGTAGGACTTGGACACCACTCTGGTAAGGACGGAGACGAGGGCAGCTGCTCTCGTAGCAAGGACATAGAGGAGGCCGCTCCACGCGATCGGCTCCGTCACGATGGCAAGCGCTACATCACAGAGGGAGAAGTGAAGAATGTAAGATATCAGCGACCTCTCTCTGATCACCTCCTCAACAAGTATGTGAGTCAATATGACCAACGCCGACGATCCAGCGACGATGATGATAGAGACCGTCTGGCTAGGGACGCCAGGAGACATCGTCGGCATGATCGCGATGAGGAGGAGTACGAGCGCCGTGCCAAGGAAAAATCGAGGGAGCAAGACGACGAGGATAGGCACTGGGACTGCCCCTTCTTCAGACACTGCTGGGATTCAGGAATGAGCCGATTGCCTACAATCGGCAACTGCCCAGAATGTGGACAGAAGAGGAAGGATGTAGCTAACGTGTCCGTGTTCAAACGTCTAGGGCCTCTCCCACCTCGGAACAAGCACGCTGAGTCCCCTCGGGTGGAAGATCTCGAGGATTTGGAAGACGATGATGAAGAAGAAGAAGACAGGTACCACCGGCCAAGGTGGTGCCCCGATGGACTCAGCCGTTCCCAAAAGCGTAGGGTTCAGCGATCGCGCGGCTTGGAGGAAGCCGAAAGGTTATACCTGCACACGCTAAGGAAGGCGCGGCCTGATCTGGCCGCGAAAATTCAGCGAACCCTGGATGAAGAGGGTCGACCACAAAAAATGGAGTGGCGCCCCAAGCAAAGGAAAGCCGATGATGAAACATCGGCTGGCACAAACATGGTGTTCATCCTTCCGACGGAGTTTAGTGCTCCAGGATTGGACGAGGCACCCGTGGCACAACTTGACTGCGGCCCACGGCCGGTTATCTTTGAGAAGCCACGAGAAAGAAGCTACAGACATCTGAAGGCCCTGTACTTGCGAGGTTATATCGATGGGAGGCCTGTCAACAAGATGCTGGTGGACACCGGAGCGGCAGTCAACATTATGCCATACTCCATGCTACGTCGGTTGGGACGCTCTAACTCGGATCTGATCAAGACCAACGTGACATTGAGCGATTTCAACGGCCAAGAGTCTGACGCACAAGGTGTTCTGAACGTGGATCTGACCGTAGGAAGGAAAACCATCCCTACGACGTTCTTTATCGTCGACAGCAAAAGCACCTATGCTGTCCTGCTAGGAAGAGATTGGATCCACGCCAACTGTTGCATTCCATCCACGATGCACCAATGCGTAATACAGTGGGATGGAGATTAGGTAGAGGTCGTCCAGGCCGATGACTCAGCCGAGATTTCAACGGCTGGCATGAACGCTTGGGAAACAGCAGGCCAAGAGCCACTCTCAGGCATCAATTTGGATGACTGCGAGCGCATCGACGTGACGAAGAACGGGGTTAGGCTGGTCTTATCCACCGGCCTGACCGTGTAGCAAGAACGAGCCTATGGACAAACGTGGCGAGGCCGATCCTTGGGATCGGCCCCAAAGACCTATGGAGGAACATTGCAAAACCTTCATTGAGCGCTTCGATCAATATGGAGGCCGATTCCAGCAATCGGCCAAAATTATCCTCACCACGCTTTCTGCCTGTGTTCAACGTCGATCTAATGGGCAGCGGTTTTACGTCGGCTGATGAGAGTCAACATTAGTCCTAACGGAGCCGACGTTCAAATACAGTGCCTTGGCTAACTACAGAGCCGATATCCGCAGTTACCTGGCAGATTCGGCTCGGGGGCACCTAATCAGATGAACATGTGTGCAGTAAAATGTTGGGGGCCGATAGAAAAAATCGGCCAGTAAAAAAAATCATCATCACGATATATAGCCGATGCACGGACATCGACTTTAGAACTAAGAAACAAAGCCGATGCACAGCCATCGACTCTAGTACAATTACACAAGATCTACCGGCTGCGTGTTCAAGACACGGATTTCGACCAGGTCGGTTTTCAGTTCAGCTGTGAGTCCTTCTGCTTTCTCGAGGGAGTGAACAATGAGCCGAGTTTGGTGCCTGAACCTTCTCTTCGAGGACTTCCAACCCTTTGCGCCAGTTCAGCAGTACTGTCAGAGGCGTCAGTTTTGGCATACAAGGCAGCCCTTTGCTCTTTAAGCCGTTGGTACTTCATCTGCAATATCGGCTTTCAAAGGAAGAAGGGTGATCGGCTCTGGTGCGTCTACCGTCGGCCTGGCTAAATTGGCCACTTTCCCAGCTACGCTCGTAGGCATGACTAGGACCTCTGCATGGTGGCTGTCTCAATTTGCCTGAGTTCAGGGCCCTTGGACTGAACTGTGTATCCTCGCCACTGTTCTCACTTTGACTGAGGCTCGGGGGGCAGCTGATTTGGTAGACACTCTGTTTTTGGGAGCCGATTGGAGTTGCATCGGCTGACCCTGCATCATAACCTTCTCCGAAAGCGGTGAGTTGTTGCAGAAGAAGACTGCTAGAGCTACGGAGAGGAGCCTGAAAGGGAAGCCGTCGTCATCTACAGGGTTTGGACCGTCCTGTTGCTGCAAGAAAATGAAGGAGACTGGATTCTCAAAACAGCCGATGAACAGCCATCGGCTATAGGATTGCGAAATATTATGGTCAGATATCAAATCACAGTCTGAATTTGAGAAGTGCTTGACTGACGGTCTAATCGGTATCTGAGTCCGGCTTCATGGGCGTCTAAAAAAATCCGATACGTTGCTATCGGTCTTGGTGTGGCGAGCGGAAGGCTTGAAATTGGATTAATTGAAAGTCAAATTGGAAGAACAATTCTTATTGATTCAAAGGAGCGGCTTTACAGGAAAGAACCGATGGCTCTCAAAAGGGGGATCTGATGCCTAGTGCACTGCTACTACTAGTCCTACACTAATTTGCCCCTGTTCTAGGGGTCGTCGCTGTCCTCATCGTCGCCGTTGTAGCTGCCGTCGGCGCTGCTTCCAGGGAGTTCCTCGTCGCTGCTGCCCCAGCCCTCGGCCGGAGCTTCTTCTTCCTCGTCATCATCATCATCCTCGCTGTCCGCCCAAGCGCGGAAGCGCTTTGCCGGCGGATATCCGGCGGAGGAGGAGGATTCATCCTCCTCCTTTTCCTCTTCCTCCTCGTCATCATTATCGTCCTCGCTGTCCGCCCAAGCGCGGAATCGCTTTGCCGGCGGATGCCCAGCGGAGGAGGAGGAATCATCCTCCTCCTTTTCCTCTTCTTCCTCTACTTCTTCTTCTTCCTCCTTCCCGTCGGAGGAGGTGGGTTTCACCCAGGGATGGAGGTCGTCTTCGCTTTCGCTCTTCAGCTCCCCTTCGATGAGGAACTTGAGGTCGTCTTCCCCATCGGTCAGAGGTAGGTCACCATCTGACCCGACGAGTGCTTCGGGTGGGCCGTCTGGCACATGATCAAAGTTCCACTCCGGCTCGCTCGAGGAGGAAGACTGGAGGGAGAGGCCGGAGGAGACGGAGGAAGAGGAAGACATTGCTACAGGGAAAGAGGGTTTTTCGGTGCCGATAGCTAGAACAGAGGAAGGGGATGAAAAGGCTAATCAATCGGCACAGTTAAATAAGGAGGAGCCTAGTGGAGATTTAATGCCATTGCAGTTTCCGAGGAAGTGATGTTAAAGCTATCAAATCTTGCAGAGAAGTTGAGAAGGCAAGGCATCATGATGAAGAATACTGCGACGGTTCTGCTCTGCCACGACATGACCCGACGAAGAAAAGCAGAGTGATTTTGGAATTATCAATTCCAAAACCAGGGGGCATGTGTTATCACCAGAATTTGACCGAGTCAGAGGTGGGCCGCGATCAAGATGGGCTTGAAGAATATACATGGAAGAATATATGTGAATCGGCCTTATATGCAAAGTTTGGGCTAGTTTGCCCGTGTATCTGTAATATAGTAGGATACGTGTCGGTTAGTTAGAGTTTGGCTCGTGCACGGTTGGGATTATTCCCACGTTAGAAAGTCTACGGACTATAAATATGTATCTAGGGTTTATGGAATAAACAACAATCACGTTCACCACAAACCAATCTAGGCGCATCGCCAACTCCCTTGTCTCGAGGGTTTCTTCCGGGTAAGCATCATGCTGCCTAGATCGCATCTTGCGATCTAGGCAGTACAAGTTTATTCGTCGTTCATGCGTTGCTCGTACTGAAGCCTTTTTGATGGCGAGCAACGTAGTTATCTTAGATGTGTTAGGGTTAGCATTGTTCTTCGTATCATATGCTGTCGTCGTGCAACCCTTAGACATCTAGCCGCCCTTACATCTATCTTAGGTGTAGGGGCGGCACCCCGCTTGATCATTATTCAGTAGATCCGATCCGTTACGGTTGCTCCTTGTTCTTCAAGGATTAGTTTAATATCTGCAATAGTTAGGCCTTACAAAGGGTTGAAGGATCCAGCGACGTGTAGGGTGTAGTTTGCTAGCCCTAGACAGGATGTTCCGGGGATCAACCTCGTGTTGGTTTTTAGGCCTTGTCTAGGATCGGCTTACGAACACCGTACGCGGCCGCGAGGCTCAATCACGAGTAGGATGTTCCGATTATGCGGTGAAAACCCTAAATCGTAGTAGATTGCTTTAGCTTTATTCTGATCAAGCAGGACCACCATATATTCGTACACCTCGTGTGAATCATGGGTGGATCGGCTCGTTGAGCCGATTCACAGGACAACCTGAGAGCCGATCGAGCCTCGTATTTAATGTTTACGTGTATGCCATGCAGGAAACTAAGCGAGGCATCATCCATCACCTTCCTGACCAGGTATAGGTCAGGTGGCACGCCCTTGCACCAGCATCGGACGTGCGTGCCGAGTCTTTGCGGGCCGTCGCTCGGAGGGACCAGGCCAGCCGCAGCCCTAAGTTTCTCCCGGCTCTCCTGTGTTGCCCATCGCTGCTCGCCGGTGGGTTTCTGACCGCAACAGTGATATTGAATTATTACTATATTAGGGTTAAATTGCATGAGGTATAATACCTCATTTAAATCATTTCCCCCAAGTAATAAAGATGAAGTGTTGACCTTGGTCAACATGTGTTCATACCTTATTATTTGAGGAAATTAAATCTTAACAAGATTCAATGAGAGGAAATTATTTCTCCAAAGAAATAAATAGAAACCTTAATCAACATTTTTAATGAGAGGAAATTATTTTTCTTAAAAAGAAAACAAAGTCAACCAACATGTCAATAATGTGGTGATACTAGAATAGCTTGTGTGAACCATTTGTGTGCTTAGTCTAGCTCTTAAGTTTTGTTTGGTGATTGTATACGTCGTATTCGTTATAGATGCTAGTACCGAGGACTACCAGGAGGAGGAGGTCTACTTCCAGGAAGAAGAAGACCACTTTGATCAATACACCACTCAAGGGAAGCTATACTCTTGCAAGCTACCTTAGTGCATAGCTCTCCTAGAGCAAGGCACTCTTACATAATACTTTATGCTTAATGATTCCAATCCAAGTTTTTACCCTACAAGGTTTTGACTTTGGTTTATCAAAGTTTGCTTTTGATTCATGATTCACTTGGTCTAGATATGGAGTAGTATCAGAGCATCAAATTTAGCCTAGAGCAATACAAGCTAATTAGCACCCCTCATGACTAGTTGCTAGTGCTAAAAAACTAAAAGTGACTACTCTAGATGGGAACATGTGAAATGAAATGACTTTGAAAAACCTTGGAATGATGAGTCATTCTATTAAAAGATTTTGAAGGTGAATGTGACTTGAATGACATGATGAATTTGATAAAAACTGATGGTTGGGTTCGGATGCGATACCATTCCAATTTTACAAGTACATGGGTAGGGCTTAACTGGAAGTTTATGTATTTTAGTATGGGTTCCCTCTAAACAAGCGTCATAGGGGTTATGCCGAGGCTGCCTCCGTTGAAAGTGAAATGATGTGAAATGACGTGAAATGAGGTGAATGTCCGGCCCAAGCCCTGTGCAGTTCCCAGGTTGACGGTTTGTCTTCACTGGGAGGCCAAGCTCATGGGGAGAGGTGCCTATACTAGGATATGTAAGTGAAAGGTTATGGTTGATGATCCGCATACTGAGTATGATGATTCAGGGTTATCCCTGACGGATGTAATCAAAAGTTGTGGCACAAGTGTACAACCTCTGCAGAGTGTAAACCTATTCGAATAGCCGTGTCCGCGGTTATGGACGGTTGGAAAGGCCATACTGTTCCGTTGTCAGATGTTTTCTAATAATGAATGGTGAATTGAAAGGTGACTTGACTTGATCACAACAGAGTTGTGGGAATGACACTAATGTTCCCACTTGAGTAGATTAGACAATGAAGAGTCTCTTATTAAATGCTTATAACTAAAATTGGCTTTATGCAAATAAACCTAGAGCTTAGCACCCCCTTACTAAAATTGATAATACTTACACTAGTATTAGTTTGCGAGTACTTTAAAGTACTCACGGCTGTGTCTCTGGCTATTCAAATGGCCAGACTATGAAGAGGAGCAGCAGTATCAGGATGACGGACAGCAGGACGTCCACGATAACGAGGATCGTCTTCTAACGTCAAGCGTTGCCTGTGGATTAGATGGACTACTACAACTTTGCTTCCGCTATGTGTTGTGTGTGTGTGTTGATCCTTAGATCAACTATTATTGTAAGTGTGGATCATGTGATCTATTGTAATAAGACGACTATGGTTTGTAATGAATGATGACTTGATACGTCTCCAACGTATCTATAATTTCTTATGTTCCATGCTAGTTTTATGACATTACCTACATGTTTTGTTCACACTTTATATCGTTTTGATGCATTTTCCGGAACTAACCTATTAACGAGATGCCGAAGTGCCGCCTGTTTTCTCTGTTTTTGGTTTCAGAAATCCTAGTAAGGAAATATTCTCGAATTGGACGAAATCAACGCCCAGATCTTATTTTTCCACGAAGCTTCACACCGGAGAGAGACCGGAGGGGAGCCAGGGGGCCCCACACGCCAGGGCGGCGCGGCCAAGGGGTGGGGCGCGCCCCCCTATTGTGTGGCCCCACCAGGGCCCCTCCGAGGCTGCCCTTCCGCCTACTTAAGGACTCCGTCGCGAAAACCCTAAACGGATTGACGAAACACCAGAAAACCTTCCAGAGCCGCCGCCATCGCGAAACTCCAATTCGGGGGACAGAAGTCTCTGTTCCGGCACCCGCCGGGACGGGGAAGTGCCCCCGGAAGGCATCTCCATCGACACCACCGCCATCTTCACCGCCATCGCTGTCTCCATGATGAGGAGGGAGTAATTCTCCCCCGGGGCTGAGGGCTCTACCGTAGCTATGTGGTTCATCTCTCTCTCCCATGTGATCTTTATGTGATCATGAGCTTTGTGATCTAGTTGAATATCATCTATGTGCTACTCTAGTGATGTTATTAAAGTAGTCTATTCCTCCTTCATGATGTAATGTGGAGTGTGTGCATCATGTAGTACTTGGCGTAGGTTATGATTGTGATCTCTTGTAGATTATGAAGTTAACTATTACTATGATAGTATTGATGTGATCTATTCCCCTTTCATAGTTGATGTTGACAGTGCATGCTATGTTAGTACTTGGTATAATTGCGTTGGTCTATCATGCACTCTAAGGTTATTTAAATATGAACATCGAATGTTGTGGAGCTTGTTAACTCCGGCATTGAGGTGCTCTTGTAGCCCTACACAATGAATGGTGTTTGTCATCCAACAAGAGAGTGTAGAGAAAGTAGTATTTGTTTATTCAGTTATGTGATCAATGTTGAGAGTGTCCACTAGTGAAAGTATGATCCCTAGGCCTTGTTTCCAAGCACTGAAACTCCGTTTATTTACTGTTCTGTTGCATGTTTACTTGCTGCCATCTTTATTTCATATTGCTATTACCACTCATATACATCCATACTACTTGTATTTCACTATCTCTTCGCCGAACTAGTGCACCTATACATCTGACAAGTGTATTAGGTGTGTTGGGGACACAAGAGACTTCTTGTATCGTGATTGCAGGGTTGCTTGAGAGGGATATCTTTGACCTCTTTGTAACACCCCATTTTTCCAAACCTGCATATTCCTCCAAGTTAAAATTTTGAGCCAACAAAATTTTTATTTAACACTTATGATTGAGTGTAGGTTAGAATTCTTGCTTGGGTTAACTCAAATACCTTTCTTGGTATGTGTGTGTGACACCTCACCTTTAGGTTAATTTTTACACCCTCTTTAAAATTTTAGGGTTTGCTCTTCTTAATTGGTTGGCACCACCTCTTATGCATTATGCCTCTCAAAAACCCTAACCCTGGGGATGGAGAGCATCACCCTTGGAGGGGAGGAACACTCTACCCTCTTCTCTACACCACCACCAATTCACCTAGGGTTGCACCATCCACACCATCATCACCTTTTTATTGTCATTTGATATTTTCACATTTGTGCACTTGATACCTTGTCACTCTTGGGCACATGCACTTGGCATGGCTTCTCTCCTTTTCACCCCTGCCCCTTTTTCTTCTTTCTCTTTCTCTCTTAGGTTTTGGCCGAGAGATAAGAGGGGAAACCTCCCCCTCTCTTTTCTTCTCTCTTCCCTCTCTTTTTTCTTCCCTGCCTTGGACCGTGGCCGACGCCACTCCCCTCTCTCTACCTTGGCCCAACCCTGGCCCCCTCTCTTTTTCTCTCTTCTCTCTTCTCTGGCCCAAAGGCCACCAGCCCATCTCTCTCTCGCCCGCGCCAAAAACCCTAGCCCGCGCGCGCCACGCTGGTCAAGCGCCATGATGGCCCGACGCCTCGCGTCGCCCGCCATCAGCCTCGCCTGCCGCGCACCCCCTCATTACCCTCCCCTCGCTGACGCCACCAGGGCGACGTCACGGTGGGGCCGACGCGTGACGCCAGCCCCTGGCCACCGGTTGGCCATCTCCACCGCCCACGCCACTGCCTCGCCTCCCTCCGTCTATAAAAACCCACCGAGAGGCACCCCTCTCCCCTCAGCTCCCCACCCACAGCGCCGTCAGGCTGCCTCTCCCACTCCCTGTCCGCTTGGGCAGCAGCCGCGCCACTGCTGCGACGCGCCGAGGCGCTCACCACGGTCACCGTGTGGGTGACGCGCAGGTGGTCACCGCCGCGACGCCGTCGACGCTCCTCTCCCTACTCTCTCGTCGCCAACACCCCCCCCGCATCTCCTGACCCTGTCCCTCTCTTCTTCTTCCCAGGAACACCGCAGGACGCCGCCGCTCTCGACGCTCCGACGCCGTCCGTGACGCAGACGACGCCGAGCGAGGAGGAGCAGCAGCCCCTGGACGCCGCTAGTACCCGCGCGCCACGCACGCCTACGCCACCACACCATCTGCACCGATCCACGCCACCGCCAGCCGCCGGTAAGCTCTTGGCCGCCCCCTTTCTTCCTCCGCGCCAGCGAGCGCCTCCGACGTCGCGCACGCGCCAGATCTGGGCCGTCGGATCCAGATCGGGCGGGCGCATGGCGCATGCACGGCCACGTCGGCGTGCATGGCCACGTCGGCCTGCCTGGCCCGCCACGGGCCCCCGGCCTTTTCTCTTTTCCTTTTTTTCTCTGGCCACCGGAGAGCCCCACTGGGCCAGCCCATCTGCGCAGCACTGCACGGCCCAGGGCGTTCCCGCCCGTTTCATTAATTTGAAAATTTGATAAATTGAAACTAAAATTGAAAACTAACCAGTGTACTGTTTTGCTTATCAAATAAAATTGGTAACTCGGATTGGGTTGATTCTAATTTCTTTATAACCGGCATGAAATTATCTTTCTTATGCCACTGGCCTTGTATTTTTAGGATTTTTGTGCGATTTTTAATAATTATAACAAGATCTCTGTTTCTGGTTAGTATTTTGGACTTTAAAATTTGAAAAATTAATATTTTTGAATGATTCCAATTGGGTTAGTCTTGTTTTGTTACTATGCATCCAGGAAAAATATCATTAGTCTCTGTTAGTAGTTTTTCATCTCTGGTTATAAGTGCATGTGTGTTACATGAAATGATAAGGCTATTGTTTGATGTTTATATTTAAACCTTGTTGCTTCTTGTTTATAAAAATGGCCAAATCATGTTTTGTTACTGTCAAACAACTCCCCTGCATATTTTTCCTTTTTCATTTATTTGCTCTTGTTTCTTGAACTATGTGTTGATTGTATGCATCGTTTACTTTTGCGACGCTAGATACAAACGAAGGAGAAGTGGAAGGGGAGGACTTTGGTGAAGAACTTGAGGAAGACTAGGGACAAGCCAACCAAGGCAAGCCATCTTTGAACTCTGAATGATGTGGGTTGGATGTCATTTGTTGATGTCTCTAAGCATCTTACCTTTTTATGTGATGATCTCTCTCTATGTTGGTCTATGTATGGATGTAATAGGAGTAGTTCCTTGTGGTGGTCCTTCAGCTTGGTTCACACATGTTGGGATGCATGGTCACTGCCGTGCTACTCCCTTGGGTCTTCGGAGTGCTCAACCTGAGCATGTACCCTGCCATATTAAAGATTTACACCACACCCCCACTTTGTTGAGTCTAGAGGTATCAAAGTCATGAAGCTTGGTGTAATTCTCACATTGAGAGAAGTATGCCGTGTACCCCCTTGATTGTTAAAAGGGTGATACCCTTACCCACCCAAGTTGAATAGTAACACCACCAAATCTGAAAGTTGAGCCACCCTATATTATCTTCTTACATGCTTACCTTAAGCAAGTGAGATCCATTTCTTTTGCCACCCACTTATGCTCTCTTGGCATGATGGTCTTCATCTCGGCCATGGTGCCATAGTAGTTCCTTCTCAAGAAACTTTAGGTTGGAAACCCCTCAAGGTTTACCTTGTTGTAAATGTTTATGAAAACCTTGGGTGAGTTAACCCAAGTGTATGGTTTATAAAAGCAAAGGATCTTGATAAAGATGTTTGGGAAAGATGTGTATGTGGGTTGGTTGAGCAACCGTGATGTTGTGGGGAAAAGGAAATGGTTTCTAAAAAGGAGCACTGCGTATAAGTGTTCGCCGTCCCAACTTTTAATCGCGCAACCACATTATCCAAAGTGGGCATGGGCTTAGTCCGTAGTTCGTTGAGATTGGCATAAGCACCCTTCACAACTCTCTAGGGAGGGTCAAGATGACCTCCGACGCCGGGTTGCGCTCTGGAGGAGGCAATGCACTGTCTAAACCGATAGCCGGACGATTACTGAGGGTCTTCCGACGTGGCGCCGGAGATACGCTCAAAAGGAGGTATGCTGCCGGGGTGCCGGGAAGGGGTAAGCCCGCAGGGAAGGACTTGTGCCAAAGGAGACGGGCGAAAGACTATGACTGTTTATCCGAGTCTCGCATACTTTTGTATGACGATCCGGGGATGATCCCGGCGGATTTATCAGTTCTTGTGGGGAAAGTGCGCACACTCTGCAGAGTTAAATCTATTCGAATAGCCGCGTCCGCGATCATGGACAAGTTGAAATGGCCATACTTAACTGGGGCTTGCATTTTGTTTTTGAACAAATGGTTTGCAAAGGAAGTGTGGAGTTTTGTGTACCGGAAGGGTACAAGAGAAAGTGTTGACCATATGGAGATGGTCGTGGAAAATAAAGACTAAAGGGGGAACTCTTTCCTAAATGTTTCCGTAGATGGAACTCTTCTTTAACAAAGATATAGAGATGTCATAGGATTTTCCCCGCATATTCATCACTTGAGATGAAGAAATGCAACTCTTCTTTAACAAAGATATAGAGATGTCATAGGATTTTCCCCGCATCTTCATCACTTGAGATGAAGAAATGCAACTCTTATTTAACAAAGATATAGAGATGTCATAGGATTTTCCCCGCATCTTCATCACTTGAGATGAAAGAATGCAACTCTTCTTTAACAAAGATATAGAGGTGTCATAGGACAACCATAGTGTTCCCTTCACTTGAGAAGTCGGAATGCTATGTAAACGATAAAGGTGGGAACATGCTTTATCCACAAGAGAAACTAGTCGTACTCTCTTGTCTCCTTTAGTTAGATTGTGTTGCACCCTCCTATGATGGTTTGCAAGTACAATTCCAAATGTACTTACGGCTTTGTCCCTGGCTATTAACTTGGCCAGACTATGAGGAGGACTATGAAGACGATGGAGGATATCACGACGACTATGCGACCTAGGACGCTCTCCAAGTCAGTCGCCTGTAGGGCTAAGGCATGACTTGGGCCCGACGACGTTGATGTGTATCCGCTGCTGTGTTTGGTGAACTTGCCCATCGAGGCATTTATGTAAGCTCGGTCATGTGACCCCGCTTTGTAAGACTTATTTATTCGGTACTGTAATGGATGATGTAATTCTGGATATTCAGTTCGGTTATGTGCTCACGGTGCACTGATCATGGGATCGTGAGTTGAATGCATAACAGGGTATTTCGGACAGCTAGTCCGGGGTCCCCACAGAGCTGGTATCAGAGCCATCCTGACCATAGGAGGCCCTAGTTAGCATGGACGCTAAGATAGTGCAAAAACTATTTTCTATAATAAAAACGAGATGACTATATGCTGAAATAATGCCTAGTCTATCCCCTACTTTCTCTTAGATATTAACTTTACTTGCATTAATTATTAATGTTTTTACTTTATGCACTTAAAATTTGGCACACTTTGATCATCATACTAATTAAGAACTTAAATTTTTTGTAGATGGATCCACCGATGTTCACTGAGAGCATCCAGCTTGGCTTCAAGAAGCCTCCCTACCTGTTTGAGACCGCCCTCGTCGAGGTGTCACGGGCCGTTGGACGCCTGGCACCCGAAGTGAAGGGAGGATAGATGGAGAGCACCAAGGACGGCGAGATGTCCTGGATGGTGGTTTGCACACTTCGTGGCTCTCATGTGAAGCAGCTTGAGGAGATTGAGGTCCAGGTCTTTGACCGCACATGGGAGGATGGACTTGTGAGGGTGCTTCAAGCAGCCCTCTCTCGTCTTGTCTTCCACCACCGTGTCGAGTTGGAGGCCATGGGACTTCCTCACGCCTTCTTGGGACGCCGCAATGAGGAAGGGGTTCCTACTATGATCCCCTACTTTTGCCCCCTTGGACGCCAAGTGAGCCAGATGGAGAACTTGTTGTTCAAGACTCAGCTCAGCCTTGACTCCAACAGGATGGAGAACGAGGTGTTGAAGCATGAGATGGAGGGGCTCAAGATGGACTTGAAGTTGGCTAAGCTCAAGCATCGCCGCCAACAGAAGAAGACCCTCCGTGTCCGCGAGTCCAACTACATGCTCAAGGTCAAGGTTATGCACCTCAAGGCCGCCCTCCGCGAAGCCGAGGAGAAGCTCGAGGAAACTCAGGACGACGGCGAAGATATCCGCAAGGAGAACACCGCTCTTGTTAGTGACGATGAAGACTACATGGAGGAGGAAGGACTTGATGGGCTTGATGATGAAGATGACGAGGACCGCGCCTTCATCAACGACGCGATCGAAGAACCCGCACCACTTCACACCGTGGAGGCTACTCCGGATGATGAGGAGGATCCCGAGGAGCCTCCGTTTGATGGCCCTTCCGCACCTCTTGATGACTTCTAGGCGTGCACTCGCGATATGTTCTATGTTAGGATGTCCCTTATGTATGGCGTACTTTGAATTGGTCCATGTGTGACCTTTATGGATGTGAACTTGATGCTTTTGGGTAGAACCAACAATGGTGTTTGATGTTGCTATCCGTGTTGTTATGTGTTGCTTCTTTTTTTTCCAAATTTTCTTTCTTATGCATGCATGATCCTTCCCCTTGGCAAAGTACTTGAACTTCGTACATCCCTCTTTTCCGTCATCTCATGACCATGGCTATCCTTTGTACCTCCTCAGATGGTTGAAACTCGCCATGGAGGTTCCACCTCCGGAAACCCACCACCACCACCACCTCCGGATCCCAACATGGCTCAGATCCTACGCCTCTTGATGGAGGATCGCCAGCGTGCCCGCCAGGAGAGTGAAGCTAACATTGCCGCGCTTCGGCAAATCGCTCAAGCCGCCGCGGGAAACCGCAACAATGAAGAAGGAGAAGGACACGGCGAGGAAGCACCAAGGTCACGCCTTAGGGACTTTCAGAATACCAACCCGCCCGTGTTCTCCAAGTGTGCCGCTCCCCTCGATGCGGATGATTGGCTCCGCACCATTGAAAACAACCTTGAAGTCACCGTGGTAGGAGATCACGAGAAAGTTCTTCTCGCCACTCACTTTCTCTCGGGACCCGCCCGAGCATGGTGGGAGAATGTCAAGGCCATGCAAGCTCCTGATCATGTCATCAACTGGGCGGAATTCACCGCCAAGTTCCGTAAGGCTCACATTCCCACTGGTCTGATCAAAATGAAGCGTGATGAATTCTTCAACCTGAAGCAGAACAACTCCAACGTGGTGGATTATCTTGAGAAGTTCAACACCCTGGCCAGGTATGCCCCGCAAGATGTTGACACTGACGAGAAGAAGCGCGACCGTTTCATGAATGGTCTGCATGAAGATATTCAGAGCATCCTAGTGGCTGTACCTTACCCCGACTTGGAAGCGCTTGTGGATGCCGCTATTATGGTGGAGTCTAAGCGCAAGGCTGCCTATGAAACCAGGAAGCGCAAGATGCAACAGCAGCAGGGTGGGCCCAGCAACCCCAAGTACCGCAGTCCGCCCCCATCAAGACCCGTCAACCCGCCCCAGAGGAACCCTTCGCCAGCACCAGCTTACCGCTCCAACAATTATGCCCCCAATCGTTTTGCTCAGCAGCCCCGTTCTGGAGGATTCAACACCAACCCCCGCCCCAATCCGCCAGCTCGCCCTCAAGGCGATGGATGTTTCGCTTGTGGGAAGCCTGGACACTTCTCCCGTGAGTGCCCTACCAAGATGAGGACGCCTCAGCGCGCCAACGCACCCAGACCCAATCAAGCTCAAGCTAGGACGGCGTCAGGAAAGAAACCCATTGTCAAGAAGCAGGCAAATGCCGCCCATGGACACCTGAATCATGCCAGTGCTGAAGAAGCAGAGGAAGCTCCGGACATCGTGATGGGTACGTTCCTAGTCAACTCCACTCCTACCCGAGTTCTTTTTGATTCCGGAGCATCTCACTCTTTCGTTACCGAACCCTTCGTTAAGAAAAGCGGACTAAAACCAACCGTTATGAAACGCCTCATGTTAGTCCAAATTCCTGGATCCACCGCTAAAACCCGCTTATCTTGCAAACAAGTTCCCCTTATTATACATGGAGTACCTTTCCAGGCTGACCTCATAATCTTAGGAGCCCAAGGTTTAGAGGTAATCCTTGGAATGGACTGGATGACCAAGTATAAGGGACACATTGACTGCGTCGAAAAATCCATTACTCTCACCAATGACCAAGGCCTACCAGTAAAATACACCGCCACCGTACATTCATCCAAAGCTTTCTGTCGGAAAAGCGTCTCTGGACCCAACCTAGAACAAGTTCCTGTTGTCTGCGAATACCCCGATGTTTTCCCAGAAGAATTGCCCGGTATGCCCCCTGACCGAGACATTGAGTTCATCATAGAACTACTCCCAGGAACTGCCCCCATAGCCCAGAGACCTTATCGTATGAATCCCCAAGAATTGATTGAGTTAAAGCGACAGTTGGATGATCTGTTGGCCAAAGGTCTGATCAGGCCAAGTGCATCACCATGGGGATCGCCTGTGATCTTTGTGGACAAGAGAGACGGAACCATTCGCTTGTGTGTGGACTATCGGAGACTTAATGAAGTAACCATTAAAAATAAGTACCCTCTGCCTAAGATCGATGATTTATTCGATCAAATGAACGGAGCAAAGGTTTTCTCCAAAATTGACCTTCGCACCGGGTACCACCAACTCAAAGTATGAGAATCCGACATTCCCAAGACTGCCTTCACCACCCGTTACGGACTGTATGAGTACACCGTAATGTCGTTTGGACTCACCAATGCCCCTGCCTACTTCATGAACCTCATGAACAAGGTCTTCATGGAATACTGATACGTCTCCGACGTATCGATAATTTCTTATGTTCCATGCCACATTATTGATGTTATCTACATGTTTTATGCACACTTTATGTCATATTCGTGCATTTTCTGGAACTAACCTATTAACAAGATGCCGAAGTGCCAGTTCCTGTTCTGCTGTTTTTGGTTTCAGAAATCCTAGTAACGAAATATTCTCGGAATTGGACGAAATCAACGCCTGGTTCCTATTTTGCCCGGGCATCCGAACACCCGAGAGCCACCGGGAGGGGCACAGGCCACCAAACCACAGGCCGGCGCGGCCAGGGGGCCCGCGCTGCCCTATGGTGTCGTCGCCCTTCGACCCTCCCGCGCCGCCTCTTCGCCTATATAAAGCCCCCGGATCGAAAACCCCGAGACGTTCGACGAAAACCACAAACCTTCCGAGCCGCCATCGCGAGGCCAAGATCTGGGACAGGAGTCTCTGTTCCGGCACGCGCCGAACGGGAAGTGCCCCCGTAAGGCTTCTCCATCGACACCGCTGCCATCTCCACCGCCATCATCATCACCGCTGCTCCCATGAGGAGGAGTAGTTCTCCATCGAGGCTCGGGGCACCGGTAGCTATGTGGTTCATCTCTCTCCTATGTACCTCAATACAATGATCTCATGAGCTGCTTTACATGATTGAGATTCATATGTGTTTGTATCACAATTTATCTATGTGCTACTCTAGCAAAGTTATTAAAGTAGTTCTATTCCTCCTGCACGTGTGTAAAGGTGACAGTGTGTGCACCGTGTTAGTACTTGGTTTATGCTATGATCATGATCTCTTGTAGATTGCGAAGTTAACTATTGCTATGATAATATTGATGTGATCTATTCCTCCTACATATGCATGAAGGTGACAGTGTGCATGCTATGTTAGTACTTGGTTTAGTCTTTTGATCTATCTTACACTATAAGGTTACTTAAATATGAACAAATTGTGGAGCTTGTTAACTCCGGCATTGAGGGTTCGTGTAATCCTACGCAATGCATTCATCATCCAACAAGAGTGTAGAGTATGCATTTATCTGTGTTATGTGATCAATGTTGAGAGTGTCCACTAGTGAAAGTGTAATCCCTAGGCCTTGTTCCTAAATCGCTATCGCTGCTTGTTTGTTTTACTGCTTACTGCTGCAATACCACCACCATCAACTACACGCCCGCAAGCTATTTTCTGGCACCGTTACTGCTCATACATATTTATACCACCTGTATTTCACTATCTCTTCGCCGAACTAGTGCACCTATTAGGTGTGTTGGGGACACAAGAGACTTCTTGCTTTGTGGTTGCGGTTGCATGAGAGGGATATCTTTGACCTCTTCCTCCCTGAGTTCGATAAACCTTGGGTGATCCACTTAAGGGAAAACTTGCTGCTGTTCTATAAACCTCTGCTCTTGGAGGCCCAACACTGTCTACAGGAAAAGGAGGGGGAAGTAGACATCAAGCTATTTTCTGGCGCCGTTGCCGGGGAGGAAAGGTAAAAGGTACTCACACTCCGGATCTCGGCTACTAAGCTATTTTCCGGCATTGTAAGTACTCGAAGCTATTTCCTTTAGATCCTGCAATTGCATCTTTTTGTTTCTTGTTTACACTAGTTTGGCATAATGGACAAAAATGAGCTTCTTATGCTATTTCCTGATTTAAAACATGGATTGTTTGATGCGAAAATTAAAAAACCTATGGAATCTTATTTGCATGTTGGTAGTAATATTAGTATGAACGCTTTGAACACCATTGTTGATAATGATATAGAAAGTTCTAAGCTTGGGGAAGCTGGTTTTCATGATCTTTTTAGTCCCCCAAGCATTGAGGAGAAAATTTACTTTGATGATACTTTGCCTCCTATTTATGATGATTATAATGATAGTAGTCTTTTGTTACCACCTGTTATGGAGGATGAATTTGATTATGATTACAATATGCCTTCTATATTTGATGATGAGAATAATAATGATAGCTACTTTGTTGAATTTGCTCCCACTAGTACTAATAAAATTGATTATGCTTATGTGGAGAGTAATAATTTTATGCATGAGACTCATGATAAGAATGCTCTCCCTGTATGTGATAGTTATATTGTTGAGTTTGCTCATGACACTACTGAAAGTTATTATGAGAGAGGAAAATATGGTTGTAGAAATTTTCATGTTACTAAAACACCTCTCTATGTGCTGAAATTTTTGAAGCTACACTTGTTTTATCTTTCTATGCTTGTTGCATTATGCTTCTTGAACTTGTTTACTTACAAGATTCCTTTTCATAGGAAGAATGTTAGACTTAAATGTATTTTGAATTTGCCTCTTGATGCTCTCTTTTGCTTCAAATACTATTTCTTGCGAGTGCATCATTAAAACTGCTGAGCCCATCTTAATGGCTATAAAGAAAAGAACTTCTTGGGAGATAACCCATGTGTTATTTTGCTACAGTACTTTGTTTTATATTTGTGTCTTGAAAGTTGTTTACTACTGTAGCAACCTCTCCTTATCTTAGTTTTGTGTTTTGTTGTGCCAAGTGAAGCCTCTAATCGAAGGTTGATACTAGATTTGGATTTCTGCGCAGAAACAGATTTCTATCTGTCACGAATCTGGGCTGTTTTCTCTGTAGAAAAATCAGAAAAATATGCCAATTTACGTGCGTGTTCCTCAGATATGTACGCAACTTTCATTAGTTTTGAGTTTTCTGATCTGAGCAACGGAAGTATTTATTAAAAATTCGTCTTTACGGACTGTTCTGTTTTGACAGATTCTGCCTTTTATTTCGCATTGCTTCTTTCGCTGTGTTGGGTGGATTTCTTTGTTCCATTACCTTCCAGTAGCTTTGAGCAATGTCCAGAAGTGTTAAGAATGATTGTGTCACCTCTGAACATGTGAGTTTTTGATTATGTACTAACCCTTATGAGAAGTTTGGTGTGAAGGAAGTTTTCAAGGGTCAAGAGAGGAGGATGATATACTATGATCAAGAAGAGTGAAAGCTCTAAGCTTGGGGATGC
This sequence comes from Lolium multiflorum, assembly GCA_030979885.1. Lineage (NCBI taxonomy): Eukaryota > Viridiplantae > Streptophyta > Magnoliopsida > Poales > Poaceae > Lolium > Lolium multiflorum. Next base: position 244,221,523 of record CM061747.1, read on the forward strand.
CCCGGTGGTTCACCCTGCATATTTCAAGAAGACTCAAGCGTCTAAGCTTGGGGATGCCCAAGGCATCCCCTTCTTCATCGACAACATTATCAGGTTCCTCCCCTGAAACTATATTTTTATTCCATCACATCTTATGTGCTTTACTTGGAGCGTCTGTATGATTTTATTTTTGTTTATGTTTGAATAAATTGGATTACATCATGCTTGTGTGGGAGAGAGACACGCTCCGCTGTTGCATATGAACACATGTGTTCTTAGCTTTTAGTATTCATGGCGAAGTTTCTTCTTCGTTAAATTGTTATATGGTTGGAATTGGAAAATGATACATGTAGTAATTGCTATAATGTCTTGGGTAATGTGATACTTGGCAATTGTTGTGCTCATGTTTAAGCTCTTGCATCATATGCTTTGCACCCATTAATGAAGAAATACATAGAGCATGCTAAAATTTAGTTTGCATATTTGGTCTCTCTAAGGTCTAGATAATTTCTAGTATTGAGTTTGAACAACAAGGAAGACGGTGTAGAGTCTTATAATGTTTTCAATATGTCTTTTATGTGAGTTTTGCTGCACCGGTTCATCCTTGTGTTTGTTTCAAATAAGCCTTGCTAGCCTAAACCTTGTATCGAGAGGGAATACTTCTCATGCATCCAAAATACTTGAGCCAACCACTATGCCATTTGTGTCCACCATACCTACCTACTACATGGTATTTTCCGCCATTCCAAAGTAAATTGCTTGAGTGCTACCTTTAAAATTCCATCATTCACCTTTGCAATATATAGCTCATGGGACAAATAGCTTAAAAACTATTGTGGTATTGAATATGTACTTATGCACTTTATCTCTTATTAAGTTGCTTGTTGTGCGATAACCATGTTCACTGGGGACGCCATCAACTACTCTTTGTTGAATTTCATGTGAGTTGCTATGCATGTTCGTCTTGTCTGAAGTAAGAGAGATCTACCACCTTATGGTTAAGCATGCATATTGTTAGAGAAGAACATTGGGCCGCTAACTAAAGCCATGATCCATGGTGGAAGTTTCAGTTTTGGACATATATCCTCAATCTCATATGAGAAAATTATTAATTGTTGTTACATGCTTATGCATAAAAGAGGAGTCCATTATCTGTTGTCTATGTTGTCCCGGTATGGATGTCTAAGTTGAGAATAATCAATAGCGAGAAATCCAATGCGAGCTTTCTCCTTAGACCTTTGTACAGGCGGCATAGAGGTACCCCTTTGTGACACTTGGTTAAAACATGTGCATTGTGATGATCCGGTAGTCCAAGCTAATTAGGACAAGGTGCGGGCACTATTAGTATACTATGCATGAGGCTTGCGACTTGTAAGATATAATTTACATGATACATATGCTTTATTACTACCGTTGACAAAATTGTTTCTTGTTTTCAAAATCAAAGCTCTAGCACAAATATAGCAATCGATGCTTTCCTCTTTGAAGGACCTTTCTTTTACTTTTATTGTTGAGTCAGTTCACCTATTTCTCTCCATCTCAAGAAGCAAATACTTGTGTGAACTGTGCATTGATTCCTACATATTTGCATATTGCATTTGTTATATTGCTTTGCATTGACAACTATCCATGAGATATACATGTTACAAGTTGAAAGCAACCGCTGAAACTTAATCTTCCATTCTGTTGCTTCAATACTTTTACTAAGAATTTATTGCTTTATGAGTAACTCTTATGCAAGACTTATTGATGCTTGTCTTGAAAGTACTATTCATGAAAAGTCTTTGCTATATGATTCAATTGTTTACTCATGTCATATACATTGTTTTGATCGCTGCATTCACTACATATGCTTTACAAATAGTATGATCAAGGTTATGATGGCATGTCACTCCGGAAATTATCTTTGTTATCGTTTTACCTGCTCGGGACGAGCAGAACTAAGCTTGGGGATGCTGATACGTCTCCGACGTATCGATAATTTCTTATGTTCCATGCCACATTATTGATGTTATCTACATGTTTTATGCACACTTTATGTCATATTCGTGCATTTTCTGGAACTAACCTATTAACAAGATGCCGAAGTGCCGTTCTGTTTTTGTTTTTGGTTTCGAAATCCTAGTAACGAAATATTCTCGGAATTGGACGAAATCAACGCCCAGGTTCCTATTTTGCCCGGAAGCATCCAGACACCCGAGAGCCACCAGGGAGGGGCACAGGGCCAAACCACAGCCGGCGAGGGGCCGCGCCGCCCTATGGTGTCGTCGCCCTTCGACCCTCCGCGCCGCCTCTTCGCCTATATAAAGCCCCTGGATCGAAAACCCTGAGACGTTCGACGAAACCACAGAAACCTTCCAGAGCCGCCGCCATCGCGAGGCCAAGATCTGGGGGACAGGAGTCTCTGTTCCGGCACGCGCCGGGACGGGAAGTGCCCCGGAAGGCTTCTCCATCGACACCGCTGCCATCTCCACCGCCATCATCATCACCGCTGCTGCTCCCATGAGGAGGGAGTAGTTCTCCATCGAGGCTCGGGGCTGTACCGGTAGCTATGTGGTTCATCTCTCTCCTATGTACCTCAATACAATGATCTCATGAGCTGCTTTACATGATTGAGATTCATATGATTTTGTATCACAATTTATCTATGTGCTACTCTAGCAAAGTTATTAAAGTAGTTCTATTCCTCCTGCACGTGTGTAAAGGTGACAGTGTGTGCACCGTGTTAGTACTTGGTTTATGCTATGATCATGATCTCTTGTAGATTGCGAAGTTAACTATTGCTATGATAATATTGATGTGATCTATTCCTCCTACATATGCATGAAGGTGACAGTGTGCATGCTATGTTAGTACTTGGTTTAGTCTTTTGATCTATCTTACACTATAAGGTTACTTAAATATGAACAAATTGTGGAGCTTGTTAACTCCGGCATTGAGGGTTCGTGTAATCCTACGCAATGCGTTCATCATCCAACAAGAGTGTAGAGTATGCATTTATCTGTTCTGTTATGTGATCAATGTTGAGAGTGTCCACTAGTGAAAGTGTAATCCCTAGGCCTTGTTCCTAAATACGCTATCGCTGCTTGTTTACCGTTACTACCTGCAATACCACCACCATCAACTACACGCCCGCAAGCTATTTTCTGGCACCGTTGCTACTGCTCATACATATTTATACCACCTGTATTTCACTATCTCTTCGCCGAACTAGTGCACCTATTAGGTGTGTTGGGGACACAAGAGACTTCTTGCTTTGTGGTTGCAGGGTTGCATGAGAGGGATATCTTTGACCTCTTCCTCCCTGAGTTTGATAAACCTTGGGTGATCCACTTAAGGGAAAACTTGCTGCTGTTCTATAAACCTCTGCTCTTGGAGGCCCAACACTGTCTACAGGAAAAGGAGGGGGAAGTAGACATCAAATACCTAGACAAATTTGTGGTAGTGTTCATTGACGACATCTTGGTCTACTCAAAAACTGAGGAAGAACATGAGGAGCACCTGCGACTAGTCTTGGGCACCCTTCGGCAACATCAACTTTATGCAAAGTTTAGTAAATGTCAGTTTTGGCTCAAGGAAGTTGGATTTCTTGGCCACGTCTTGTCTGCTGGAGGACTCTCTGTTGATCCCTCTCTGATCAAGTCTATCGTGGACCGTCAACCCCTTAAAAATGTTACAGAAGTGAGGTCCTTCCTCGGATTGGCGGGATACTACCGCAAGTTCGTTGAAGGATTCTCAAGCATTGCCAAACCTATGACTCTTCTGCTTAAGAAGGGTAAGAAGTTTGAATGGACGGAAAAGTGTGAAGAAAGTTTTCAAGAATTAAAAAGGCGACTTGTATCCGCCCCCATCTTGACCATGCCCGACGTCACCAAGGATTTTGTGATCTATTGTGATGCTTCCAAAATTGGTCTTGGAAGTGTCTTAATGCAAGAAGGAAAGGTAATCTCTTACCTCTCCCGACAGCTGAAACCTCACGAAGCCAATTACCCCACCCATGACCTGGAATTAGCAGCCGTGGTTCATGCTCTCAAGACTTGGCGCCACTATCTCATAGGAAATAGGTGTGATATTTACACCGATCACAAAAGCCTTAAGTATATCTTCACCCAGAGAGAGTTGAATATGCGACAGAGGAGATGGATAGAGCTCATCAAGGATTATGACCTTAGTATCCATTACCACCCCGGAAAAGCTAATGTTGTTGCCGACGCCCTCAGCCGAGAACCATGTTCCCTTAACTCTCGTTTAAAAGTCGAGCAACCCATGCTGTATCAAGAATTAGAGGAATTCGGATTGGAATTGGTTAGCCATGGATTCCTTGCTGCCATGGAAGCCAAACCCACCCTTCAAGATCAGATCAAGGAAGCCCAAGTTGGGCATAAGAGTATCGAAGGGATCAAGCGTCGCTTGAGCAGGAAAAAGCTAGAAGGATTTTCGATAGACCCCAACGGTGTACTATGGTACAATGGGCGCCTCTGCGTACCCAATATCCCCGATTTGAAGAATCTTATAATGGAGGAGGCCCATAATACTCCCTACTCTATTCACCCTGGAGGATCCAAGATGTATCAAGATCTAAAAGACACTTTTTGGTGGCATGGGATGAAGCGGTATATTGCCTTCTTTATTGCTCGATGTGACGTCTGCCAGAAAGTTAAAGCTGAGCACCAACGCCCGGCTGGATTGTTGCAACCCTTGAAGATACCCGTGTGGAAATGGGAAGAAGTGGGTATGGACTTTATCACCGGACTTCCCAGATCTAACCGAGGGCATGATTCGATCTGGGTGATAGTGGATCGTCTCACCAAAGTCGCTCACTTCCTGCCGGTCAAGACCACCGATCACGGGAGAGCGTTAGCCGATCTCTACATCTCCCGTATAGTTAGCCTTCACGGCGTCCCCAAGGTTATTGTGTCAGATCGAGGCACCCAATTCACATCTCGCTTCTGGCAAAAACTTCACGAGGCCTTGGGCACCAAATTATCATTCAGTGCCGCCTATCATCCCCAAACCGGAGGACAGACCGAAAGGGTAAATCAAATCCTCGAGGACATGCTCCGAGCCTGCGTTCTCGCTTACGGAACTAAGTGGGAAGATTGCCTGCCATTCGCCGAGTTCTCTTATAACAACAGTTTTCAGGCCAGCCTTCGGATGGCCCCTTTCGAAGCCCTCTATGGAAGAAGATGCAGAACCCCTCTCAATTGGACCGAGACCGGAGAAAGTCAGGTATTCGGACCTGACATACTTCGGGAAGCAGAGGAGAAAGTTCAGTTCATTCGTGACCGGCTGAAAGCTGCCCAATCCCGCCAGAAGAGCTACGCTGACTCCAAGCGTCGAGAACTAACTTTCTGCGCCGGTGATTTCGCCTATCTCCGGGTAACTCCTCTCAAAGGAATGAAACGTTTCCATGTTAAAGGCAAGCTTGCGCCAAGATACATAGGTCCTTTCAAGGTGCTAGGGCGAAGAGGAGAGGTATCTTACCAGCTAGAATTACCTCCCGAGTTGTCTGAGTTCCATGACGTTTTTCATGTCTCCCAACTTCGAAGATGTCTCCAAGCACCAAGCAAGGCGGAAGTTTTTAAGGATATTGATTACCGTGCCATCGACCTCAATCACGACTTAACATACCGAGAGAACCCTGTACGTATTCTGGATGAAACCGTTAGGGTCACCCGCCAAAGGAAGATAAAATTCTTCAAGGTCCAGTGGAGCAACCACTCCGAAGATGAAGCCACCTGGGAGCGGGAGGATTATCTGAGACAAGAATTCCCACACCTGTTCAAGCTCTTAGCCGTGGAATCTCGGGACGAGATTCTTTTAAGGGGGGAAGGTCTGTAACACCCCATTTTTCCAAACCTGCATATTCCTCCAAGTTAAAATTTTGAGCCAACAAAATTTTTATTTAACACTTATGATTGAGTGTAGGTTAGAATTCTTGCTTGGGTTAACTCAAATACCTTTCTTGGTATGTGTGTGTGACACCTCACCTTTAGGTTAATTTTTACACCCTCTTTAAAATTTTAGGGTTTGCTCTTCTTAATTGGTTGGCACCACCTCTTATGCATTATGCCTCTCAAAAACCCTAACCCTGGGGATGGAGAGCATCACCCTTGGAGGGGAGGAACACTCTACCCTCTTCTCTACACCACCACCAATTCACCTAGGGTTGCACCATCCACACCATCATCACCTTTTTATTGTCATTTGATATTTTCACATTTGTGCACTTGATACCTTGTCACTCTTGGGCACATGCACTTGGCATGGCTTCTCTCCTTTTCACCCCTGCCCCTTTTTCTTCTTTCTCTTTGTCTCTTAGGTTTTGGCCGAGAGATAAGAGGGGAAACCTCCCCCTCTCTTTTCTTCTCTCTTCCCTCTCTTTTTTCTTCCCTGCCTTGGACCGTGGCCGACGCCACTCCCCTCTCTCTACCTTGGCCCAACCCTGGCCCCCTCTCTTTTTCTCTCTTCTCTCTTATCTGGCCCAAAGGCCACCAGCCCATCTCTCTCTCGCCCGCGCCAAAAACCCTAGCCCGCGCGCGCCACGCTGGTCAAGCGCCATGATGGCCCGACGCCTCGCGTCGCCCGCCATCAGCCTCGCCTGCCGCGCACCCCCTCGTTACCCTCCCCTCGCTGACGCCACCAGGGTGACGTCACAGTGGGGCCGGCGCGTGACGCCAGCCCCTGGCCACCGGTTGGCCATCGCCACCGCCCACGCCACTGCCTCGCCTCCCTCCGTCTATAAAAACCCACCGAAAGGCACCCCTCTCCCCTCAGCTCCCCACCCACAGCGCCGTCAGGCTGCCTCTCCCACTCCCTGTCCGCTTGGGCAGTAGCCCTCGTCACTGCTGCGACGCGCCCAGGCGCTCACCACGGTCACCGTGTGGGTGACGCGCAGGTGGTCACCGCCGCGACGCCGTCGACGCTCCTCTCCCTACTCTCTCGTCGCCAACACCCCCTCCCGCATCTCCTGACCCTGTCCCTCTCTTCTTCTTCCCAGGAACACCGCAGGACGCCGCCGCTCTCGACGCTCCGACGCCGTCCGTGACGCAGACGACGCCAAGCGAGGAGGAGCAGCAGCCCCTGGACGCCGCCAGTACCCGCGCGCCACGCATGCCTACGCCACCACACCATCTGCACCGATCCACGCCACCGCCAGCCGCCGGTAAGCTCTTGGCCGCCCCCTTTCTTCCTCCGCGCCGGCGAGCGCCTCCGACGTCGCGCACGCGCCAGATCTGGGCCGTCGGATCCAGATCGGGCGGGCGCATGGCGCATGCACGGCCACGTCGGCGTGCATGGCCACGTCGGCCTGCCTGGCCCGCCACGGGCCCCCAGCCTTTTCTCTTTTCCTTTTTTTCTCTGGCCACCGGAGAGCCCCACTGGGCCAGCCCATCTGCGCAGCACTGCACGGCCCAGGGCGTTCCCGCCCGTTTCATTAATTTGAAAATTTGATAAATTGAAACTAAAATTGAAAACTAACCAGTGTACTGTTTTGCTTATCAAATAAAATTGGTAACTCGGATTGGGTTGATTCCAATTGCTTTAGAACCGGCATGAAATTATCCTTCTTATGCCACTAGCCTTGTATTTTTAGGATTTTTGTGCGATTTTTTATAATTATAACAAGATCTCTGTTTCTGGTTAGTATTTTGGACTTTAAAATTTGAAAAATTAATATTTTTGAATGATTCCAATTGGGTTAGTCTTGTTTTGTTACTATGCATCCAGGAAAAATATCATTAGTCTCTGTTAGTAGTTTTTCATCTCTGGTTATAAGTGCATGTGTGTTACATGAAATGATAAGGCTATTGTTTGATGTTTATATTTAAACCTTGTTGCTTCTTGTTTATAAAAATGGCCAAATCATGTTTTGTTACTGTCAAACAACTCCCCTGCATATTTTTCCTTTTTCATTTATTTGCTCTTGTTTCTTGAACTATGTGTTGATTGTATGCATCGTTTACTTTTGCGACGCTAGATACAAACGAAGGAGAAGTGGAAGGGGAGGACTTTGGTGAAGAACTTGAGGAAGACCAGGGACAAGCCAACCAAGGCAAGCCATCTTTGAACTCTGAATGATGTGGGTTGGATGTCATTTGTTGATGTCTCTAAGCATCTTACCTTTTTATGTGATGATCTCTCTCTATGTTGGTCTATGTATGGATGTAATAGGAGTAGTTCCTTGTGGTGGTCCTTCAGCTTGGTTCACACATGTTGGGATGCATGGTCACTGCCGTGCTACTCCCTTGGGTCTTCGGGAGTGCTCAACCTGAGCATGTACCCTGCCATATTAAAGATTTACACCACACCCCCACTTTGTTGAGTCTAGAGGTATCAAAGTCATGAAGCTTGGTGTAATTCTCACATTGAGAGAAGTATGCCGTGTACCCCCTTGATTGTTAAAAGGGTGATACCCTTACCCACCCAAGTTGAATAGTAACACCACCAAATCTGAAAGTTGAGCCACCCTATATTATCTTCTTACATGCTTACCTTAAGCAAGTGAGATCCATTTCTTTTGCCACCCACTTATGCTCTCTTGGCATGATGGTCTTCATCTCGGCCATGGTGCCATAGTAGTTCCTTCTCAAGAAACTTTAGGTTGGGAACCCCTCAAGGTTTACCTTGTTGTAAATGTTTATGAAAACCTTGGGTGAGTTAACCCAAGTGTATGGTTTATAAAAGCAAAGGATCTTCATAAAGATGTTTGGGAAAGATGTGTATGTGGGTTGGTTGAGCAACCGTGATGTTGTGGGGAAAAGGAAATGGTTTCTAAAAAGGAGCACTGCGTATAAGTGTTCGCCGTCCCAACTTTTAATCGCGCAACCACATTATCCAAAGTGGGCATGGGCTTAGTCCGTAGTTCGTTGAGATTGGCATAAGCACCCTTCACAACTCTCTAGGGAGGGTCAAGATGACCTCCGACGCCGGGTTGCGCTCTGGAGGAGGCAATGCACTGTCTAAACCGATAGCCGGACGATTACTGAGGGTCTTCCGACGTGGCGCCGGAGATACGCTCAAAAGGAGGTATGCTGCCGGGGTGCCGGGAAGGGGTAAGCCCGCAGGGAAGGACTTGTGCCAAAGGAGACGGGCGAAAGACTATGACTAGTTATCCGAGTCTCGCATACTTTTGTATGACGATCCGGGGATGATCCCGGCGGATTTATCAGTTCTTGTGGGGAAAGTGCGCACACTCTGCAGAGTTAAATCTATTCGAATAGCCGCGTCCACGGTCATGGACAAGTTGAAATGGCCATACTTAACCGGGGCTTGCGTTTTGTTTTTGAACAAATGGTTTGCAAAGGAAGTGTGGAGTTTTGTGTACCGGAAGGGTACAAGAGAAAGTGTTGACCATATGGAGATGGTCGTGGAAAATAAAGACTAAAGGGGGAACTCTTTCCTAAATGTTTCCGTAGATGGAACTCTTCTTTAACAAAGATATAGAGATGTCATAGGATTTTCCCCGCATCTTCATCACTTGAGATGAAGAAATGCAACTCTTCTTTAACAAAGATATAGAGATGTCATAGGATTTTCCCCGCATCTTCATCACTTGAGATGAAGAAATGCAACTCTTCTTTAACAAAGATATAGAGATGTCATAGGATTTTCCCCGCATCTTCATCACTTGAGATGAAAGAATGCAACTCTTCTTTAACAAAGATATAGAGGTGTCATAGGACAACCATAGTGTTCCCTTCACTTGAGAAGTCGGAATGCTATGTAAACGATAAAGGTGGGAACATGCTTTATCCACAAGAGAAACTAGTCATACTCTCTTGTCTCCTTTAGTTAGATTGTGTTGCACCCTCTTATGATGGTTTGCAAGTACAATTCCAAATGTACTTACGGCTTTGTCCCTGGCTATTAACTTGGCCAGACTATGAGGAGGACTATGAAGACGATGGAGGATATCACGATGACTATGCGACCTAGGACGCTCTCCAAGTCAGTCGCCTGTAGGGCTAAGGCATGACTTGGGCCCGACGATGTTGATGTGTATCCGCTGCTGTGTTTGGTGAACTTGCCCATCGAGGCATTTATGTAAGCTCGGTCATGTGACCCCGCTTTGTAAGACTTATTTATTCGGTACTGTAATGGATGATGTAATTCTGGATATTCAGTTCGGTTATGTGCTCACGGTGCACTGATCATGGGATCATGAGTTGAATGCATAACAGGGTATTTCGGACAGCTAGTCCGGGGTCCCCACACTCTTCCTCCCTGAGTTCGATAAACCTTGGGTGATTCACTTAAGGGAAACTTGCTGCTGTTCTACAAATCTCTGCTCTTGGAGGCCCAACACTGTCTACAGCAATAGAAGCGTGCGTAGACATCATGACTCTATGATATTCAACTATTATGTCTCGCAAAAACAATCTTCCTGGGATTGCGATGTATGGCATAATAGGCATCTGGACTTAAAAATCCGGTTGTTGACAAAATGTACGCGCTCGAAGCAAGCATTGAGAACTTGAGCAACCTCGCCAACAAACTTTGAGACACCACCAGCGATCTCAATTCCCAATTCAATTATTGGAGCGGCCAATGGAACTTTCGAAATTATCCTCCACCACAATGAGCTCAACAAGAGGGCTTGCAAAAGCCTAAGCTTAGGGATGTGTTCCTCAAGCATTTTTATTTGTGTTTAATAAATGTGTACTCTAGCTCTTTGAAAGAGTTTTGAAACACTCGTGTTGGTTTGTTCAACACTTTGCTTTTTTACTTGCTTTCTGTTTTTAGTTCGTTTTCCTTTTTATTTGTTTTTAGCTCCTTACTTTGTCACCAATCTTTTTTCTTTTTCAATCTCCATCCCAATTCACAAAAATACAAAAATATTTTTCCATTTATCCTTGTTCTAAAAAAATCTGAATTTCATTTGCCTCTTTGCTTTGATATTATAAATGAGAGAGATTTACTAAGAGTTTTAACGGACCACATCATAATGGGATACTAGCAACTTCGCTGGCTTATGAACGATTCGAGGTATAAATTCCAATTTCTGCTATGAGTTGAAGGCATGGGTAGCCAGCTACTCATGTGTACTACTAGCCCCTTGAGTGCTGCAAAATTTTACTAAAAAGGTCATTTATGACACTTTTTTGGAAACTATCATTGGAATCCAAAAGTATCACGTCTCAAGTCTTGGCATGGACTCGCTACTATTAGATGAATATTCTTGAATGGCAATGAATAAATAGTAAGTGTTTTGATAGTCTTGATCAGTTGATGTGGGCGTAATTAAGATATTTCATTGCTTATACCTCTTTTGACATGAAGGCTCATAATTAATTTTGATGATAATAAACTTCCTAGTGTTCCTTGGCAAACTAAGAGTAAATGACTTAAGCTAGAGTGATTGTTTACACAACTAGTTATTCGTACTTATAAATCTTTATTGTGATTGTCTCGAGTTACCGATGCTTCTATTATTTTCTTTCAAATGGAAGAAGTGCTAGACTCATAAGTCATAAGGCTACCCCTACCACTTGTAAGTGAGTTTACTTTCTCGTTATTTTGGTTTAAACACCAAGTTCCTTATGGTTCTTTGTTTCTTTCTCGAGGACGATCAAGTTTAAGCTTAGGGAAGTTGATGGCTGTGAAATACGACACTCTTTCTCGTGTTTAAACCCTTAGCTAAGTCAAGAAATTGACTAAGTGTACCTCCCAATTCGCTACCAATGACTAACTAATGCAAAGATGTGCAATCTCTTCTATTTTTGAATGGTGTGCAGGAAATCACGTCATAATGACAAATGTGCCTACAATTACTGAAGAAAACCGCGTCAAGAGTGCAATAAAGTTGACTAGGCTCGAAGAGGCAGTTCAAGGGACTTCAACATGCATCGGTACGGGCAAGCCCCGCCCGTACCATGTGCCCGTACTATGTGTTGCAGCCTTCCCGAGGTCAAACCCTATAAGTTCTATGAAGGACCGGACGCCAAAGAGAGATCTATTCATCGCCAAACAGAGCCTCCATCCATCAGATCCATTTACACCACACCGAAGGAGATCCACCATCATAGTTCATCCATTCCATCTTCAATCTCCTCCATAGCCATAGCCATCACTATCGTAATAGAGATCTCCTGGTGAATTGACGACCATTGTAAGAATATTGTGATTTCAATCCAAGTACTTGCCACAATAATTTCTATCTTTGTTCTTGATCTTGATATTATGTGTGAGTAGTCCTCACGCGCTGCGGGTTGGGTTGAATCCTCACAGTGTTTATGTGCATCTAATCTTATAATATGTGCAAGGATTGAATAGAAGTTTTGCAATCTTGTATCCTTGTATATTTGGCCCGATTCGATGATCTGCAGGTACCCATGTCATTTGGATTGATCAAGGAAAGCGGTAGGATGACTAAGGAACGGCATGCTAACGCGAAACCTCGGTGACAGAAAGGGGAAAGTAACGATACATGTTTAGTGATTCATTCGGGATCACGTCACAATCATCTAGCTTAATGCTTTGGTCTATATTCATATGTTTAATAACTGTTGTTACTCGTGGATGTGGGAATAGTGGTTGGACCAAGAGACTCTTGTCACCTCTAGCTTTAGGGGCAAGAGTATTTACGAATATGCTGCTCACAAATCTCTTATCTCTATTTTATTTGTTGCACATTTGTGCTTCAATTATATATATGTATGCATAGCTGCAGGAGAAACCTTAACACTGGCCTATTTTTCATCATTGAACACAACTCCCTTAAAAGTAAACTAGATAGGTCCGGTAAACATAAAATAAAATTAACTAAAAAGTCTCGTTGATGTTTCCTTTACACCATTTTAGCAGTGCTTCCCAAGGTTCGATTAAACCTAGGTCTACTAGGGAAAAAACTTATCATACTACAATCCGTAATCCTGATTAAAGGTATCATATGCATTTTATATTTCTTTCAAATCGAATTTCCCTTGGGGAGTGAAAGATTCTTATCCTATGAACCATGAGCCGCTATTATATTCAAAGTATGATTGTATCATGGTTATTACGTTAGATGTATGGATTAAGATGAGTCTTATTGTACATGCATCATGGTAAAGATATTAGGGCCTTCCACACCAATAAGTCTTGGTAGGATATTAGAAGAAAGTAATATATAAAGCATGTTATAATCATTAGCTTAACTACGTGAGAATGAAAGACAATATTATTATGGTAAAAGTTCTGATGACTGCAAGAACACAGATCAGTTGTAGCTATTTTCGAAATAAGAGTATCGAACCACGAGGAGCTACTAGTAATGACCCTAATACCCCTTGTTACTATTTATCAAAAATTACTAAAAGTTGTCTCAAATTTCAAGTGAAGGATTGAGATTGGAAAGGTTTTGTAATGTGTTTTCATAGAGTAAATAACTGAAACTTAAGAATGTAAATGCAACTAAAGATCGTGTTTGAAGTGCAATAAGACTAAAATGTTCTCAGGGGTTATTGGTTCCACCGCTAGTTTTAACTAAAGACACAAACTAAATAATTTATATCTAGCTCTCATTGTATGTGGGAAAGGCTCGAATTGGAATATGTATCTCATAACACATCCCTGAGTAACCACTGCAACGACCTTCGGCAAGCCACCTATTGATCCATTACAATTAATGGATTCTCCCATGGTTACTTGTTAAACTTGTGAGTCATTTCTTATCCCCCTCTTTCATCCAATAGTGCACCGAACACGGCATGTCACTTCCCGCCGTATACACTACCAAACTTCCGACGATAGTTCCCTCATGTGAACTGATGTCTATGGGTGCTTCTATTCTTGTAGACAGTGTTGGGCCTCCAAGAGCAGAGGTTTGTAGAACAGCAGCAAGTTTCCCTTAAGTGGATCACCCAAGGTTTATCGAACTCAGGAGGAAGAGGTCAAAGATATTCCTCTCAAGCAACCCTGCAATCACGATACAAGAAGTCTCTTGTGTCCCCAACACACCTAATACACTTGTCAGATGTATAGGTGCACTAGTTCGGCGAAGAGATAGTGAAATACAAGTGGTATGAATGAATATGAGCAGTAGTAACGGCGCCAGAAAAGTGCTTGCTGGCGTGCAGTTGATGGTTGTCGTTGCCTAATCGACGGTACCCCGGAGGAGGGATCCTCACGAGGGGGAGAAGAAGTAGGGGCCATAGGGCGGAGTGCACACGGGACGGTGGTACGCGAGTTACCCAGCTTCGGAACACCCGCGATGACAGGGCCTACCGCGCTTGTCCGGAATTATCTGGGCGCTTTCGCGTTGTTACAATGAGTTGTGCTTGTGCCTCTAGGGCTCCCGGGATCCGGCTTATAAAGGCGCACGGATCTAGGGTTTACATGGAGAGTCCTAGCCGGATTACAGATAGCCTAGCTACGGTACAATATCTTGCCGTGCACGTCACGGATCCGCCTTCCATACACGTCGTACCGATCCGGGTTCCTCATGGGCCTCCCCGGATCCGGGTCACTCCTAGGTCGGTGCGGATCCGGCCTGCTGATCCTGGGCTGGACTTCTTCCTTCATGATCAACAACAACTGGGCCGCCCGATGGGCCACATGCCTCATCACCGTCTGTGGGCCACCCGGGCTTGCCGGATCTAGGCACTGTCGATGGTACACCCATGAAGTATACCCACAACAGAGCCCCCGAGTTCTCCGAGTTTCCCTGCAATTTCCGCCTTGCTGGTCCATCATGATCTCCGGCAAACGTTGGTAACGCGGAGAAACTTGAAGAGCTCCAACCTTGCATTTTCTTCCTTTTCCAACTTATAGCCGGAAAATGCTCCCATCCCGCGGGACTTCATCCATCGACGTTCCAAAGAACATTTCCGGGTTACTCCCTGCTCGAATCAAAGCCAATCTTATCTTCACAGAGTTACCCGGAGTCTTAAAAGACTCAAACGGCTTCGGAAATCCTTCACCTTTAGGTTATGCTTAACAACGGAAGTTCCGTATTTCCCGCGCACAACTTCCTCATTTCCCGCGCTAAATTTTCGCAGATGCAAATCTTCAGCCGGAATTTTCGGGAGTGCATAATTAAGTTACCTCCACGTCGTTTTACCGCATTTGACCTAAACACGTGTCATCCATCCAACGGCGCGACCGTTCAGTTTCCACCGTTGGATCCGGATCCCGAATCTCCGAGCGCGGCTTATAAATACCCCGCGGCCCGGTAAAAATTCATTCTTTCACCCCCTCTCACCACATCGTCTTCCTCCTCGCGCCGCGCCGCCCGCCAGATCTTCGGCGCGGCCGAACTTCGCGCGCCGCCGAACCGAGGCTCCCCTCGCACCAAGATTCTCACGTTTGATCGGGAAACTCGCTCCGCCGCCAATTTGTGGTCACGCGGATCGATTTCCTTCAAGTTCGGCGACCTCATCTTCCGCCGGAACTCCGTCGAGCCACCGCGCCATTAGCGGTAAGTACGCCGGACTTGTAGAAGACAACCTAGTGTAGAAGATAGGCTTAGTGATCCGGGTACTCAAACACTTTGTATGGGTGCAGCCGGAAGCATGCCACACGAATCGTCACTTTGTACTGGTAGCTCTTCGAGCGGCCCGGATCCAAACCAAATAGAGCCCATAAACCCGGATCCCATATCATTCCTGCCACCATATGTTTCCGACATCAGACTAGCTCAACCTTTTTCCGCATCTTCCAGCACCGCTCCAAGCCGGATCCCTACCCTCCAAGAGCTCCAAGAAGAACTCGAGGGGCAAGCTCGGATGGCAGCGAAGGTGCAGGAGGCGGAAAACAAGAAGGCGTCCAAGGCCCGGATCCGCGAAGGAGAACGAGGTCAATGGTGGCCTTGCGCAACCACCGACGTGGAGCTTAGAGAGCTCCAGAACGAGGGAATGATCTCCTCACACTGGAGTTTCGTTCGTGACTCCGACGCCCCCAAGCCCGAAGCCGGAGAAGTTGTCATGACCAAGGCTTGGGTGGAACGCGGACTTTCACTCCCTTGTTCGGAATTTTTTCTCTCCATCCTCAACACCTACGGGCTCCAGCCCCACAACATTTGCCCTAATTCATACCTTCTCTTGTCCAACTTCGTGACTCTCTGCGAAGGACATCTTGGGATCCGGCCAGATGTCAAGTTGTGGCAATTCTTTTTCCGAGTGAAGAAAGAAACTAAGGACAAAGCAATGGTGAACTGCGGAAGCATGACGTTCATGCTCCGCCCTAATCGCATGTATCCTCCCCATGATTCACACGAGTCCGTCCGGTACTGGAATGCCGGATGGTTCTACGAGAAGAATGCTTCCGTTCCGGGTGTCCACGAAGGCCTCCCCCAATTTGTGAACGAACCTCCAGAAGAACTTGCAAGCTGGAGCTTCGTGCCTCCACTCGCCCTGACCCCAACTTTGGAGAAAGCCGCGCGGAGAATCTCCTGGCTAGTCCACGACGGACTGACCGGAGCCCAGCTCACGCTTAGCTGGTTCTCCCGGAGAATCCAGCCTCTTCGCCACAACGCGCGCCTGATGTGCGCTTATACCGGGGCAGACGATCTTCTCCGGGTTACCCGCCATGATCTTCCGGCTGATTCTCTGAAGAGAAGGATCAAGACGCTGGTGAAGATTCCGAGGGGCCAACAGGTCCCGGAACTTTTCAAGGATATCTACACGAACGATCAGTGTCCTCCGGTAAGCTTCGTTCTTTCCGCTACTTCAAACTTCACAAGTTTTTTTGATGTTTAACTCTAACTTTTGTTCATTTTCCTTCCAGCTCAATACATTGGCGGAGGACAACTTCCGCACCATCATTCGCGTCCCCGTCACTAGCGACACGGCGGAGGAGGCTCCGGAAGACGATGAGGAGGAAGAGGACCAAGCACCCCGCAAGGCGGCCCCTCGACCTACAAAGCGTCCCCGCGCCAAGGCTTCCGGCTCTGAAGCTGGAGCTAGCGGCGAGGCCTCCGCCAAGAAGCCAAAGACAACGAAACCACCACCGCTTGACTCAAGGAAAGCGGAGCGAGCGCGTCTACGGATGCTCTCGACGGCTGGCCAGGGCACACGCCCCATCATTCCCGGCGCCCCGTAAGTTTCCGAGCATGATGCGATTTCAACTTAGCGAAACTATTTCTTGTCTAAACCCTTTCATTTGTTTGCAGGAATCCGAAAACTGCTGCCACGCGGACCAGCAGCCAGGAGCCCATCACGAAGTACATGAAGAAATCTCCGGCTGTTGGTCCCTCTACTCCAGTTCCACCTAGCGCTTCCCACCCAACTCCTCAACCATCGCCTCCTCAGGCTGATCCATCTCCCCCGCCTGCCGAAAACACTCCACCGGAAATAATTCCGGTTAGCAGCGGGCATGCGGAGGAAGAAGATCCCAAGGCCAAAGGCCCTGCCCAAGAAGAGGCGGAAACACAAGGTCAAGGAGATGCGGAAGTCACTTCCGAGAAGGCTGAAGAAGGCGCTGGCGACATAGTCGTTTTTCCGAAGAACTTCGGAGATCCGGCGGACACCACTTCCACCCCCAAGGCGTATGCCACCAAGTTTTTTAACAAGCTGACTGAAGCGGAGAAGTGGGAGCTTGAACAAGACCTGCTCAACGCCATGATGAACAACGCCTGGGGGAAGCCGGATTCCAGGACATCGGAAATCCAGGACTTCAAGAAAAACATTGGCCAGTTCTGCGATCAACTTATCTGCAAGCAAAAGGTACTCCCCAGTAGCCCCCAAGCATGTAGGCGGAAACTCCAAAAGTAGTTAGCGCTTAAATGCTTAGAAAGAGATTACTTCCGGGAAAGTTTTTTAGAATGGACTAGTAGCCCCCAAGCATTATGGCGGAAAAGTTCCGGCAATGATGCTTTAAAGGAAACCACTGCGACAGGCGGAATTTTAACTCCTGCGCTGTTTAAATTTTACAGGAACAGCAGGCGCTGCACTACGAGCTGCACAAGAACATTGCCTTGCAGCGCCGCGTTACTCTGAGTCAGGCGGAAAATATCCGGACCCTGAAGGATGAGAATGCGGAACTGGCTAAACAACTGGCGGAAGCCCAAGGTTAGTTTCCGCCTTCTTCGCTATTACCCAAATTCCGACTTCAAATTTTCTGTTTAACGTATATTGTTATAGGCGCATCCTCCTCCCTTGCAACAGCTTCGACTGAACTTGAGAACCTGCGCTCCTCGTACCAAGAATTGGAGACGAAGCTAAAGGAGGCGGAACTTAAGAGGGAACAGGCCGAAAAGCAGCTGGCGGAGAAAAACTCCGAGCATATCAGGGAGAAGGGCGAGCTGGAGCTGAAAAAGAAAGCTGATAGCGAGACCATCCGGAGGCAGCAAAAAGAGCTCAATGGACTCCGGAAATTTATGGAAACGGCGGAGCACCACTGGGACTTACTCAATGAGAACATCTTGGGTATGATATCGGAACCTTTGTCAAGATATTTGCTCCGAGTGTTTTTACTTTGCGCTCAAATTGCGTGCTTATATCCTGATTATCTTTTATGCAGAGCCGCTTGGGTATCCGGAACAGCGCCGGAATTTGTTCCCTCGTGATGACCTTCTTCAACTTGCAGGCGATGACTGCAAAGATCTCATCTCCGCCTCCCGCAAGATATGTTATAACTTGAACATCAAGAGGAGCCGCACTTGCGACGTGCGCAAGCTTATTGGCAAGATGGATGTTCTGCCGGAGCTGGTGACAGATCTGCAAGCATCTTCAGCCCGCGGCGCAGCTGCAATGGCCTTGACCATGTGCCTGGCACACACTCCGGGTCTTGATCTTGATGAAGTGACCACGGGCGTTCCTCCGGATGCGGATGTCGGCTTGCTGCTGGATGCAGTGAGTGGCTACGACACCCGTATCGCGCGCAGGATCCGGCACGAGGAATTCTACGACAAGGTCGTCCTCGCAGCTGACGAGCCCTTGGAAGCGGAACTTCAAAAGGAACTCGAGGCCAAGGCGCGACCTGCGGAATCCGGAGCCCAGTTTACCTGGACCAGCTCCAAGGATGCTCCCCAAGAGGAACCCAAGACCAGCACTGCTGCTTCTGAGGAAAAAGGAAGTGAAGAAGACGTGTCTTCTCCGGCCGAAGGTGCCAAGGAACAAGATCCAGAGCCGGCCGAAAGTGCCAAGGAACAAGATCCAGAGGGCAAGACTTCTCCGGCCAAGGAACAGGAGTGAAAACTTTATTCCTGCGGGAAAAACAATGCATCATTTTGGCCCCAGCGAGGGTTTGTAATAAGACTTTAAATTCTTAAGTAGCTAGGAATGAAACGATAATGCATGGGGCGGAAACACTTATCCTGCTATCCGTTAAATATTATGTGCATGTTTCGTTTTATGCCGGAAAGCAAGTGCTGATTTCGCTATTTTCCGGCTTGCTCGCTTGACCTTCCACGAGCCGGAAAACCTTAGCCGGAAACGCTCGCCAGCGGCGACGAAGCCCAATGGCAGTCCGTCCATAACCGCGGAAACAAGCCCCCAGGCATAGGTGCCGGAGATCGCTACTAGGAATCCACGAGTTCGCAACAGATAACAACTTAATCAGAAAACTTAGGCTTACGTCCTAAAGGACGATTTTGGAAATCACAACTTTCATACACGCCTAGGCGGAAATATCCAGCTCTGCGGTTTTAGTCGGAAAACATACACGATCTAAAATGAACAAGAAAGGAGGTAAAAGACTCAAAGAGTGAACCAGAAGCTTTATTTCATTGATCATGTATAACTATTACAGAGTTTAGAACTCGGAAAATATATGCTAAGTGTAGAAAGGACGTAGCTGTGCGATATTCCAGGGACGATCTGTTTCATCGTAGATGTCATCCGGATCCTCACGCTTGCGTTTCCGGTGCCAGTTAGCAGGTCTGTCCCTTAGCTCACGGAAATCAACAAGGTAATACGACCCGTTATGGAGCATTTTGCTAACGACGAAGGGTCCTTCCCATGGAGATTGCAGCTTATGGTCTTTCACCTGTCGAAGGCGGAGGACCAGGTCTCCTGCCATGAAGGAGCGTTTCCGAACTCGACGACTGTGATAACGTCGGAGCTTTTGCTGATAGATGGCGGATCTCGGGTCCGCTAAGTTCCGAGCTTCCTCGATCAGGTCCACAGATAGCTGTCGGCCTCGTCAGCTTTTCATTGTAGGCGGAAACTCGCGGTGAGTCGTGGATGATGTCGGAGGGAAGCACGGCTTCGGATCCGTAAACCAGAAAAAAGGGGTAAACCCTGTTGATCTGTTAGGGGTAGTTCGTAAACTCCACAGAACAGCTTCCAACTCGTCAGCCCAAGCTCCGGCTGCTCGTCGCAGCGGTTCTTCGAGGCGCGGCTTAATTCCTGATAATATTAGGCCGTTAGCCCTTTCAACCTGACCGTTAGATTGTGGATGAGCCACAGATGCAAGGTCCAGTCGGATCCCCATTGTGTCACAATAATCCCTTAACTCTCCTTGAGCGAAGTTTGTGCCATTATCTGTGATTATGCTGTGTGGGATGCCGAATCTCATCACGAGGCTGCAGACGAATTTTAGTGCCGTAGCACCGTCGGCTTTTCTCACTGGCTTAGCCTCGATCCATTTGCTGAACTTGTCAACAGCGACCAGGAGGTACTCAAAACCGCCAGGAGATGATTTTTTAACTTACCAACCATATCAAGCCCCCACCGCAAATGGCCAGGTGATAGGTATGGTCTTCAGCTCTTGGGCTGGAGCGTTTGGTTGAGTAGCGTAGTACTGACAACCTCGGCAGGTCTTGACTATTTTATCAGCATCTTCTTTAGCTGTAAGCCAATAGAAACCTAACCGAAAAGCTTTTGCAACGAGTGATCTGGGAGCGGCGTGATGCCCGCAGTCCCCTGCGTGAATCTCTCTGAGGATTTCAATGCCATCTTGATTGGAGACGCATTTAAGAAATACCCCTGCTGCACTTCGTTTGTAGAGCTGTCCATCAACTATTGTGTAGGTTTTTGCTCGGCTGACGATCTGTCGTGCGAGGACCTCGTCCTCTGGCAACTTCTGATCGATGAGGTAGTCCAGAAAGGCTGGGTCCAAGCCGGAATGATAGCCATCACTTCCCTAGCCGGAGACACCACCTCTGGGTTTTCCGGTTAGCGCCCTTAACGAGGGTATCCGGAGATGCTCCAGAAAATGCCAGCGGAATTGGCTTCCTGCCGGATCCGAGCTTGGATAGCATATCGCCGTGTTGTCGTCTCTCCCGACGTACTTGACTTCGTATCCGAGGAAGCTCTTGGCGATCTCGTCAACTTCGTCTCTGTAGGCCGCCATGACGGAATTTCTGGCGTTCCAGGTTCCGGCTACTTGCTGTGCCACCAGGTCGGAATCTCCACAGCATATGATGTGCTTGATCCCTATTTCCTTAGCGATGCGCAGGCCGTGTAGTAGAGCCTCATATTCCGCCATATTGTTGGTAGCTTCGAAGTGGATCTGCAGAACATACTGCAGTTCTTCTCCGGTAGGGGACTTCAGGGTGACTCCGGCTCCTGAGCCTTGGTGCTGCTTGGATCCGTCGAAGTGCATGACCCATGTCTCTGGTTCCGGCTCCACTTGCATCCGAGCTTCTGTCCAATCTGCAACGAAATCCGCCAACCTGGGATTTTACCGCAGTCCTTGGCTTGTAAGCGATGTCGAAGGCGGATAATTCGATGCCCCATTTAGCCGTACGTCCTGTTGCGTCAGCGTTGTTGAGAATTGTTGACAGCGGAGCCTTGCTCACGACTGTTACTGGATGCTCTTGGAAATAATGCCTCAGCTTCCGGCTGCCTAGGAACACGCCATAAGCTAGCTTCTGAAAGTGAGGATATCTCTGTTTTGATTCCGTCAGCACCTCGCTGATGTAGTAGACAGGTCTCGGACGTCATATTCATGACCTTCTTCCTTTCGCTCCACCACGATGACGAGGCTGACGACTTTGTTGGTAGCTGCCATAAAGGAGCATTGGCTCTGACTCTACTGGAGCTGCCAAGATAGGTGGGGAGGTGAGTATTTCCTTCAACCCTCGAAGAGCTGCATCAGCTGCGTCGTCCCAGACAAATTTGTCTGTTTTCTTCAGCAGCTTGTACAGAGGTAGTGCCTTCTCGCCAAGACGGCTGACGAACCTACTGATTGCTGCAACACAACCAGTTAGTCGTTGCACATCTTTGAGACAAGTTGGCCTTTTGATGCACAGGATTGCCTTGATCTTTTCCGGGTTAACCTCAATGCCTCTGTGAGAGACTATGAAGCCAAGGAGTTTTCCGGCTGGTACGCCAAAGACGCACTTCAGCGGATTCAACATCATCTTGTACCTGCAGGTTGTCGAAGGTTTCTGTGAGGTCGCTGATCAAGTCGGATCCTTTCCGGGTCATGACCGCGATGTCGTCGACGTAAGCGTGCACGTTCCGGCCGATTTGGTCCTTCAGGCATCGCTGCATCGTACGTTGGTAGGTAGCACCTGCATTTTTCAGACCAAAGGGCATAGTAACATAGCAGTAAGTACCGAACGGGGTAATGAATGAAGTTGCCTTTTGGTCGGATTCCTTCATCCGGATCTGATGATACCCGGAATACGCATCAAGAAAACACAGAAGTTCCGCCCCGCCGTCGAATCAATGACTTGGTCAATGCGCGGCAAGGGGAACGGATCCTTCGGGCAATGTTTGTTCAAGCCGAGTAATCGATGCACATTCTTAGTATTTCAGTGTTCTTTTTGGGTACAAGGACGGGATTCGCGACCCAATCGGTGTGGATAACTTCTATTACAAAACCTGCTTCTAGTAACTTTGCTAGTTCCATTCCTATGGCGCGGCGCTTCTTGTCTCCAAAGCGTCGCATAGCTTGCTTCACTGGTTTGGCCCCCGGATTTATGTTGAGGTAGTGCTCGGCGAGTTCCCTAGGTACTCCGGACATGTCAGAAGGTTGCCATGCGAAGATATCCATGTTAGCGCGGAGGAACTCGACGAGCGCGCTTTCCTATTTGGGGTCCATGTTGGCTCCGACTGAAACCTGCTTGGAAGAGTCACCCGGAATGAGGTCATGCTTATTGGTTTCAATCGCGGGCTTGAAGGAGGTTTTCTGCTCGGAGATTTGCTTCTTGGTGGTCTGCATCTCAGTCGGATCCACCGCGGCTCTATAGCCTTTCAGCTCTTCTCCGGATATCACAGACTCTGCGAAGGCGGCTTCGCCTAACTCGCACTCATGAGCCTTTTTGTAGTCTCCGGATACGGTAATCATACCTTTAGGACCCGGAATCTTGAGCTTGTTGTAGATGTAGCACGCTCTTGCGTGGAACTTGTGGTAGGTGGGCCTGCCGAAGATGACGTGGTAGGAGCTCTTGAAGGGCACAACTTCAAACGTGATCTTCTCTTCGCGGAAATTATGAACATCGCCAAAAGCTACGGGAAGTGTGATACTGCCGAGGGAATTCGCCTTCTTACCCGGAACCACACCATGAAACTCAGTGGTGCTGTGCTTGAGCTGTTCCTTGGTGAGGTTCATCCGCTCTAGAGTCTCCAGGTACATGATGTTCAGGCTGGCTCCACCATCCATGAGGCACTTGGAGAAGTCATACCCATCGATGCGGGGACTTACAACCAAGGCGTAGCATTCCTTTGGCACAATTGCGGGATGATCCTTCCGATCAAATGTGCACGGGATTTCCGACCACCTGACGTACTGCGGCACAGCCGGAACTATGGCGTTCAGGATCCGGGTAGCTGACTTGGAGGCGCGTACTGTTGGGGTTCCGAGGAAAGTGTGGTAAGCCCCCACGCTTTTTTTGTCGAATGGGTTGGATTTTCCTGCGAACCCTGCCTTGGGATCCGGCGAGTTATCATCTTCATCCATCGCCTCAGAACTATCATCCTCTTTGTCTTTGTTCTTGCCCTTGCCACCTTTTCCGCGTGGGCGGTGCTTCCGGGCGCGCTTGTATCCGGCCTCCGGGTCGTTCTTCAGATCATTGACCCACTTGCAGTTGCGGTTGGTATGGGTGGACTTCCCTGTAACCGGATCCAGATGGGCCAAGCAGGGCATGTCTCTGTACTCCTCATATGTTTGCGGTGCGCGGGATCCGGCGGCAGTGACCTCGGAGGTATGCTGCTGACCCCTGCCGGCTCCGCCTCCGCGTCCGCGTCCTCTTCCGCCTCCTGGACCTCCGCGTTGAAACGCCATGGCGACCATCTCGGGTCCGCCACTCTTCTGGTCATCAGGGTTCTTGCGCTTATGGCTGCTGCTGCCGCCGTTGTCACGGTTCTTCTTTTGTTGGTGCAGGGGGATTGCTGTAGCTGCGAGGTCACCGCCTGCGTCGTCATCGGCGGCAGTGTGATCACTAGCGATGGTAATCATGTCATCCAACGTCAGCTGATTTGCATTGACCATGCAGGTTAGCTTGTGTCGCAGCAATCCTCCTCGCTGCAAGCCCCCAATGAAGGCGTGCATAGCTGTGCGGTTGTCAACGTTCTCGCACTCGTTTCTGCATGCCAACCATCGGGTGAGGAAATTCCTTGATGTTTCGCCCTTCTTCTGGATGCAAGCCTGTAGGTTGCTTGTTGTGGCAGGTCTCTTGTAGGTGCCCCTGAAGTGTTTCTCAAAAGCGTTCTTCAGGTCAAACCAGCAAAAGATGGAGTTCTTCTCGAGGTCGCTGAGCCAGATCCGGGCTGGACCTACAAGGTACAACTGGAGCATGCGGCAGGCGATGTTAGGGGTTCCTCCGGCGAAGGTTACAGCATTGTAGTAATCCTCGATCCAGACATCCGGCCTTTCGGTGCCATCATAATGCTTCAGATTTCCGGGTAGCTTGAGGTTCATCCTTGGCTTTGGTTCCTCTCGAATCATCCTGCCAAAGCACTTCGGGCCAATGTAGTCGGTTCTGTACTCGTTCAGGCGGTCCCGTGCGTCGCGCGAGCCGTGGCGAGGAGACTTTGAGCGTGAGCGAGATCTCCGGCCATTGCCTCCGCCTCCACCTCCGCCGCCACCGCTAGGTGGTGGGGAGGGAGACCTGCGAGGTGGGCGGTCTGACTTCTTGCTTCCGCCTTCGGAATCTCCTCGGCCTTCCTGGTGCTGACTCCGGCTCCTGTGGCTGCCTTCGCCTTGGCGCTGGCTGCCCTGGTTGTTCCGGCGAGGCTCCGGGTCACGGCTCCGACGAGGCTCCGGGTCCCGGCTCCGACGAGGTTCTGGATCGCGGTTCCGGCGAGGCTCTGGACCGCGGTCTTCATTCCGACTCCTTCTGGGCTCGGGCTCAGGAACATTGTTCTGATTCCGGCGAGGTTCCGGCGAGCGCTCCCTGTTTCTGTTTCTAGGCAGCACGTTGTCGCGGATAACAAGCGCACCATGCCCAATGGGCCTGGTGTTTCCGGCTGGACTACGGCGGCGAGGGGGTCGCGGGTAACCGTTGGGTGGAGGTGAGGGGTTGCGGTATTTGTCCCTTCCGGAGTACATCGCGTCCTTTCCCTTCCCTGGATCCGACGGAGGCGTCTGTGATGGAACAGGGATCGGATTTGGGTGGTCCCTGGCCCTTCTTCTGCGCTCCGACGATCCGGTGTGCGATTCATCATCCTTCTGCGCGGTAGATACACAGTTATCCGGATTGGATTCCAACCTGCGCGAAGTATCTGCCTTGCTCTGCTGCTGCACTGCTGAAGCGACGAGTGTGCGGAGATAGTTGATGTCAACTTCTTCGTCCTTCTTCTTCAGCAATTCCGCTGCTTTCTGTATGTTGTCCTTGGGAGTTTCCAGCGGCTGGTGATTTGCGGGCGTGTGGAAGGGTATCCTGCGAGGCGGAATTGCTTCTCTAACAATCCGATCGGCCTCCGCCTGCGCATAGGTCATCTTTACCTCCCACTCAGCCCTCATGCTCTTGACCTGCTCGAGTGTGGCAGCGATCTCGCGGTCCTGTCTCTCGAAGTTTTCCGTCCAGGCTGCATGATCTGCCCTTCCTATCCTTAACGCAGCTTCGGTATCGGCGAGCCTCTTGGCTGTGGCCAGCATTTCCTTTCTGGCGGTCTCTAGGGCCTCCAGATCTGCGGCGTCGCCCGGGGTTATAGGTGTGTTAAGAACTGCTCGCGCGGCCACCTCCTCTGCTGACAAGATTTCCTCCGAGGGGAATCCCTTTGGGGTCGCACCCGAGACATTGGAGATCCTTGATGGGATGGTTGGGGGTCAGATTGGCTGACTTGGTCTCCGGATCCAGTTTGTCCCAGCGCTGCTACCGTTGCGAGAACCTGCTTGGGCTGGGCGGAGTCGACTTCAGGTTGATCGCCGTATCCGTACTCCCTTATCTTGCGAACGAAGTCATCAGATTCCGTGGACGGGGTGTCGCCGGAAATTGGGCTCAGATTGCCCAAGATCGATTCTTCGACCGGAGCTTCGCTTTCTCCGACAAGCTGAGCCTGATTCGGATCCGCGTTGTGCTCCGGTGCCTCTACCTGCTCAGGACCAGCTCCGACTGCTTGGGGGGCGGTTCCGGCGGTGTGGGCCAAGAAGTGTACGAAGTGGCACCTCTGCTTTTCTAACACCTGGGAGACCCAGGCGGATCCGCATTGGTCTTCCACCTTTGTTTCCTGCTCAGGGGCGGATTGGGTGGGCTTTGAAATTTCCAGATCCAAGGCGGAATCTTCCTTGGGAAGCTCCTGCATCTCAGATCGGATCTTCGCGACAGCGTCCAGCTCTGGGCGGTCGCGTCTGCGTTACTTACCAGTGGGTTTCCGTCGGAATCGACGGTTTCCCCGATGAAGATGTGAATGCCGCCAATTGGGACGATGGAGAGCTTGACGGGTTTGTCTTAGCCGGAATCCAGCATTCATCCGGAGGGACGATCGGCAGATTTCCGGCGTAAGAGGACGCGCCCCACAGCGATGGTGTCGTCGTAGCTTCCCATGGCGGAACCCTCCCGGTTCCGGCCTCCAGCCACAGCCCCACGGTGGGCGCCAACCGTCGTTGCCTAATCGACGGTACCCGGAGGAGGGATCCTCACGAGGGGAGAAGAAGTAGGGGCCATAGGGCGGAGTGCACACGGGACGGTGGTACGCGAGTTACCCAGCTTCGGAACACCTGCACGATGACAGGGCCTACTGCTGCTTGTCTGGAATTATCCGGGCGCTTTCGCGTTGTTACAATGAGTTGTGCTTGTGCCTCTAGGGCTCCCGGGATCCGGCTTATAAAGGCGCACGGATCTAGGGTTTACATGGAGAGTCCTAGCCGGATTACAGATAGCCTAGCTACGGTACAATATCTTGCCGTGCACGTCACGGATCCGCCTTCCATACACGTCGTACTGGATCCGGGTTCCTCATGGGCCTCCCTGGATCCGGGTCACTCCTAGGTCGGTGCGGATCCGGCCTGCTGATCCTGGGCTGGACTTCTTCCTTCATGATCAACAGCAACTGGGCCGCCCGATGGGCCACATGCCTCATCACCGTCTGTGGGCCACCCGGGCTTGCCGGATCTAGGCACTGTCGATGGTACACCCATGAAGTATACCCACAACAATGGTAGTAATATTGCAGGAAGTAAAGATGCAGTAAAACAGTAAACAAGCGATGATTGCAGTATTTGGAAACAAGGCCTAGGGATCATACTTTCACTAGTGGACACTCTCAACATTGATCACATAAATAAATAAGTTCTCTTCCTTTGTGTTACATATACTCTTGTTTGATAATGAACACCATTCGTTGTGTAGGGCTACAAGAGCACCTCAATGCCGGAGTTAACAAGCTCCACAACATTCGGCATTCATATTTAAGTAACCTTTAGAGCATAATAGATCTTTGCAATTTAAACCGAGTACTAACATAGCATACACACTGTCACCTTTACACTATGAAGGGGGAATAAATCACATCAATACTACCATAGTAATAATTAACTCCATAACCTACAAGAGATTATGATCATAACCTATGCCAAGTACTACACGATGCACACACTGTCACCATTACGCCGTGAAGGAGGAATAGACTACTTTTATAACATCACAAGAGTAGCACATAGACTAATAGTGATACAAAGCTCATATGAATCTCAATCATGTAAGGCAGCTCATGAGATCATTGTATTGAAGTACAGAGAGATTAACCACATAGCTACCGGTACAGCCCTTAGCCTCGATGGAGAACTACTCCCTCCTCATGGGAGACAGCAGCGTTGATGAAGATGGCGGTGGTGTTGATGGAGAAGCCTTCCGGGGCACTTCCGTCCCGGCGGCGTGCCGAACGAGACTCCTGTCCCCCATCTTGGCTTCGTGATGGCGGCGGCTCTGGAAGGTTTCTCGTACTGTGGCTTTTCCGTATCGAAGATTTAGGTCAGGGACCTTTATATAGGCGAAGAGGCGGAGTCGGAGGGGGTACGGAGCCGCCACACTACAGGGTGGCGCGGGCCCTAGCCTGGCCGCGCCAGCCCCATGTGTGGGCCCCCCAGGGCTCCCCTCTGGCGGCTCTCGGGTGTTCTGGAAGCTTCGTGGAATTCTAAGATGCTGGGCGTTGATTTCGTCCGATTCCGAGAATATTTCCTTACTAGGATTTCTGAAACCAAAACAGCAGAAAACAGAACTGGCTTCGGCATCTCGTCAATAGGTTAGTTCCGGAAAACGCATAATAATGACATAAAGTGTGAACAAAACATGTAGGTATTGTCATAAAACTAGCATGGAACATAAGAAATTATAGATACGTTTGAAACGTATCAAGCATCCCCAAGCTTAGTTCCTACTCGCCCTCGAGTAGGTAAACGATAACAATGATAATTTCTTAAGTGACATGCTACCAACATAATCTTGATCAACATTATTGTAAAGCATATGAAGTGAATGCAGCGATTCGAAGCAATGATGAAAACAATGAGTAAACAACTGAATCATATAGCAAAGACTTTTCATGAATAATACTTTCAAGACAAGCATCAATAAGACTTGCATAACAGTTAACTCATAAGCAATAAATTCTTAGTAGAAAGCTTTGAAACAACACAAAGGAAGATATAAGTTTCAGCGGTTGCTTTCAACTTCAACATGTATATCTCATGGATAATTGTCAACACAAAGTAATATAACAAGAACAATAGGTAAACATGTAAGAATCAATGCACACAGTTTACACAAGTGTTTGCTTCTAAGATAGAAAGAAGTAGGTAAACTGACTCAACAATAAAGTAAAAGAATGGCCCTTCGCAGAGGGAAGCAGGGATTAAATCATGTGCTAGAGCTTTTTAAGTTTTGAAATCATATAGAGAGCATAAAAGTAAAGTTTTGAGAGGTGTTTGTTGTTGTCAACGAATGGTAGCGGTACTCTAACTACCTTATCAACCAGACTTTCAAGAGCGGCTCCCACGAAGGACGTTATCTCTACCAGCAAGGTAGATCATCCCTCTTCTCTTTTGTTTACACATGTACTTTAGTTTAGGTTTTTTTATTTTATTTATGGATGACACTCCTCCAAACCTTTTGCTTACACAAGCCATGGCTAACCGAATCCTCGGGTGCCTTCCAACATTCACATACCATGAAGGAGTGTCTATTTGCAAAATTAAGTTGCTTACTGATGAATCAGAGCAAAACATGTGAAGAGAATTATTAATGAAGGTTGATTAATTGGGGGCTGGGAACCCCGCGCCAGCTCTTTTTGCAAAATTATTGGATAAGCGGATGAAGCCACTAGTCCATTGTGAAAGTCTGTCCGAAGTAAATGACAAGATCGAAAGATAAACACCACATACTTCCTCATGAGCTATAAAACATTGACACAAATAAGAGATAATAGCTTTTGAATTGTTTAAAGGTAGCACATGAAGTATTTGCTTGGAATGGCAGAGAAATACCATGTGGTAGGTAGGTATGGTGGACGCAAATGGCATAGTTTTTGGCTCAAGGATTTGGATGCACGAGAAGAATTCCCTCTCAATACAAGGCTAGGCTAACAAGGTTGTTTGAAGCAAACTCAAGTATAAAACGGTGCAGCAAGACTCACATATGAACATATTGTAAGTATTATAAGACTTTACATCGTCTCCTTGTTGTTTAAACACCTTAACCAGAAAATATCTAGACTCTAGAGAACAATCATGCAAACCAAATTTTAACAAGCTCTATGTAGTTCTTCATTAATAGGTGCAAAGTACATGATGCAAGAGCTTAAACATGATCTATATGAGCACAACAATTGCCAAGTATCAAATTATTCAAGACATTATACCAATTACCACATGCAGCATTTTCTGTTTCCAACCATATAGCAATTAACGAAGCGGTTTTCAACTCCGCCATGAACATTAAGATAAAGCTAAGAACACATGTGTTCATATGCAACAGCGGAGCGTGTCTCTCTCCCACACAAGCATGAATTTATTCAGAGAATGAAAATAACAAAACGAAAATAAAAGCACACAGACGCTCCAAGTAAAGTACATAAGATGTGACCGAATAAAAATATAGTTTCAAGAGAAGAAACCTGATAGATTGTTGATGAAGAAGGGGATGCCTTGGGCATCCCCAAGCTGAGATGCTTGAGTATTCTTGAAATATGCAGGGATGAACCACGGGGGCATCCCCAAGCTTAGACTTTTCACTCTTCTCGATCATAGTATATCATCCTCCTCTCTTGACCCTTGAAAACTTCCTCCACACCTAACTCGAAACAAACTCATTAGAGGGTTACTGCATAATCAAAAATTCACATGTTCAGAGGTGACACAATCATTCTTAACACTTCTGGACATTGCCCAAAGCTACTGGAAGTCAATGGAACAAAGAAATCCATTCAACAAAGCAAAAGAGGCAATGCAAAATAAAAGGCAGAATCTGTCAAAACAGAATAGTCCGTAAAGACGAATTTTTTAGAGGCACTGGACTTGCTCAGATGAAAATGCTCAAATTGAATGAAAGTTGCGTACATATCTGAGGATCACGCACGTAAATTGGCAGATTTTTCTGAGTTACCTACAGAGAACCCTGCCCAAATTCGTGACAGCAAGAAATCTGTTTCTGCGCAGTAATCCAAATCTAGTATCAACCCTACTATCAAAGACTTTACTTGGCACAACAATGCAATAAAATAAGATAAGGAGAGGTTGCTACAGTATCAACAACTTCCAAGACTCAAATATAAAACAAAAGTGTTGTAGTAAAATAAACACATGGGTTATCTCCCAAGAAGTTCTTTCTTTATAGCCATTAAGATGGGCTCAGCAGTTTTAATGATGCACTCCCAAGAAATAAGAGTTGAAGCAAAAGAGAGCATCAAAAAGCAAATTCAAAACACATTTAAGTCTAACATGCTTCCTATGCATAGGAATCTTGTAAATAAACAAGTTCATGAAGAGCAAAGTAACAAGCATAGGAAGATAAAACCAGTGTAACTTCAAAAATTTCAGCATATAGAGAGGTGTTTTAGTTACATGAAAATTTCTACAACCATATTTTCCTCTCTCATAATAACTATCAGAGGCATCATGAACAAACTCAACAATATAAGTATCACATAAAACATTCTTATCATGAGCTATATGCATAAAATTATTACTCTCCACATAAGCATAATCAATTTTATTAGTTGTAGCGGGAGCAAATTCAACAATGTAGCTATCATTATTATTCTCATCAAGTGTAGGAGGAATACTATAATAATAATAAAGTTTACTCTCCATAGTAGGCGGCACCAAAAGACCACTATCATTATAATCATCATAAATAGGAGGCAAAGTATCATCAAAGAAAATTTTCTCCTCAATGCTTGGGGGACTAAAAATGTCATGCTCATCAAAACCAGCTTCCCCAAGCTTAGAATTTTCCATATCATTAGCAACAATGGTGTTCAAAGCGTTCATACTAATATCATTGCTACTAGCATGCAAATAAGATTCCATAGGTTTTTTAATTTTCGCAGCAAACAATCCATGTCTTAACTCAGGAAATAGATTAAGAAGCTCATTGTTTTCCATTATGCCTTACTAGTGTTTAACAAGAAACAAAAAGATGCAATTGCAGGATCTAAAGGAAATAGCTTCGA
Organism: Lolium multiflorum; assembly: GCA_030979885.1. Lineage (NCBI taxonomy): Eukaryota > Viridiplantae > Streptophyta > Magnoliopsida > Poales > Poaceae > Lolium > Lolium multiflorum. The sequence goes on from CM061747.1 coordinate 244,253,421, forward strand.
GCACTTACAACGGCAACAGAAAATAACTTAGTTACCTGGGACCGGAGTGTGAGTGCCTTTTACCTTTCCTCCCCGGCAACGGCGCCAGAAAAATGCTTGATGTCTACGGGTGCTTCTATTCTTGTAGACAGTGTTGGGCCTCCAAGAGCAGAGGTTTGTAGAACAGCAGCACGTTTCCCTTAAGTGGATCACCCAAGGTTTATCGAACTCGGGAGGAAGAGGTCAAAGATATTCCTCTCAAGCAACCCTGCAATCACGATACAAGAAGTCTCTTGTGTCCCCAACACACCTAATACACTTGTCGATGTATAGGTGCACTAGTTCGCGAAGAGATAGTAAAATACAAGTGGTATGAATGAATATGAGCAGTAGTAACGGCGAAAGTGCTTGCTGGCGTGCAGTTGATGGTAGTAATATTGCAGGAAGTAAAGATGCAGTAAACAAGTAAAAGCGATTGCAGTATTTGGAAACAAGGCCTAGGGATCATACTTTCACTAGTGGACACTCTCAACATTGATCACATAAATAAATAAGTTCTCTTCCTTTGTGCTACATATACTCTTGTTTGATAATGAACACCATTCGTTGTGTAGGGCTACAAGAGCACCTCAATGCCGGAGTTAACAAGCTCCACAACATTCGGCATTCATATTTAAGTAACCTTTAGAGCATAATAGATCTTTGCAATTTAAACCGAGTACTAACATAGCATACACACTGTCACCTTTACACTATGAAGGGGAATAAATCACATCAATACTATCATAGTAATAATTAACTCCATAACCTACAAGAGATTATGATCATAACCTACGCCAAGTACTACACGATGCACACACTGTCACCATTACACCGTGAAGGAGGAATATACTACTTTAATAACATCACAAGAGTAGCACATAGACTAATAGTGATACAAAGCTCATATGAATCTCAATCATGTAAGGCAGCTCATGAGATCATTGTATTGAAGTACATAGGAGAGAGATTAACCACATAGCTACCGGTACAGCCCTTAGCCTCGATGGAGAACTACTCCCTCCTCATGGGAGACAGCAGCGTTGATGAAGATGGCGGTGGTGTTGATGGAGAAGCCTTCCGGGGGCACTTCCCGTCCCGGCGGCGTGCCGAACAGACTCCTGTCCCCCATCTTGGCTTCGTGATGGCGGCGGCTCTGGAAGGTTTCTCGTACCGTGGCTTTTCCGTATCGAAGATTTAGGTCAGGGACCTTTATATAGGCGAAGAGGCGGAGTTGGAGGGGGTACGGAGCCGCCACACAACAGGTGGCGCGGGCCCTAGCCTGGCCGCGCCAGCCCCATGTGTGGGCCCCCCATTGCTCCCCTTTGGCGGCTCTTGGGTGTTCTGGAAGCTTCGTGGAATTCTAAGATGCTGGGCGTTGATTTCGTCCGATTCCGAGAATATTTCCTTACTAGGATTTCTGAAACAAAAAACAGCAGAAAACAGGAACTGCACTTCGGCATCTCGTCAATAGGTTAGTTCCGGAAAACGCATAATAATGACATAAAGTGTGAACAAAACATGTAGGTATTGTCATAAAACTAGCATGGAACATAAGAAATTATAGATACGTTTGAAACGTATCATGAACCTTAGGCAAATTTTACATGGTCGACATCATGCAACATGACAAGAGAAACTAACATATAGTCATAGTGCAAAGGTATAAATCATCTTAATTCATATAATAGTACCATCATGGTTTCTACATCTCGCCCAAGAACGGGATGAACTACTCACACATGGAGACAATCAAGAACATCGTCATAAACTTGTGTATGGAAAAAGGATAACGGTATAAATCCAAGTATGAACCCACAATGGTAATGGAGATTACAATCTAATGTGATGGAGAGAATGGAGATGGTGATTCATTGTGGATGATGATGAAGCTGAAGATCCCTTGTCCTATAATGATCTGGGTAGCAACGTGGATGAGGCCCCTTCTTGATCTCCCTTCAATTCTCTTCTGGGGCAGTGTTCTGGTGTTTCTGGTCGCGTCTCAACTTCGATCTCAGATCCATCTGCGGGAGGTGAAAGCATTTGACGAGGTGGTGCCTCCGGCGGGTGGTACGGGCGGATGGTACGGGTGGGCTCTGCCCGTACTGATGCCCGTTAAAGTCCCTGGAAGCTGTCCTCACACTGTCATTTCGCCCAGGCGCATTATTGAGTGTAAAATTGATTTCTATCACGTCAAAATGCCTGAAAATGGCAGTTTTCATTGATATTTCATTTGACTTATTATTTTAGGATTTTGTGTAGACAAGCATAAAAGGGTGCGGTAGCGCGGTGAAATAAAAAACCCTACCACTACTTGATGATAACTTGATAAAATAGTAATGCAAAAAACATGCTAAAAAAGCACTCATCAAGTTATATGCTATCGAAATATTTATGAAAAAGAGAGTAACATAAGATGAAAATAATTGCTCATAGTTCTCTTATAAGAGCTAAGATTTATGATCATATAATATGTGAAGAAAATAATCTTCATTTGTACTGTCAAGTATGAAAGGTGTGGAAATCTTTAAGTCATTTTTAGTATGAGAATAGTATGGTTTGGTTTTTATGCTAGTTCTATATTTGACATTATAATCATTGTTCTAAAATGCCTCATTTATTTTAATGACTCACACTTCATGAACAAAGATGACTCTGTCCATTAAGCTTCTATCTTGCTCGGGGACGAGCAAGAGTCTAGCTTGGAGAAGTTGATGAGTGCATTTTTAGCATGGTTTTGCTCCTTTATTTCACATAGATACCTCTTAGTAGTGATAGGATTTTGTATTTTACTGTGCTACCGCGCCCTTTTTGTGCTTGTTTACGCAGGATCCTCAAATATAAAGGCATTGATGAAATATCAATAAAAAGTATCAGTTTATGGTATTTTGACGTGACAAAAGTCATTTAAGAACTTAACCATGCGCCTGGGTGAAAGAGAATCGTGAGGAAAAGTTCCAGTGAGTATAGCGGGTGTCGGTACGGGGGAGCCCGCCCGTACCGTCCGCATGTACGTCGTACCACCTCCTCGTCAAATACTTTCATCTCTCACAGACGGATCTGAGATCCAAGCCCCCGTGCAACCAGAAACACCAGAACACCATCCTAGAAGAGATCTCAAGGAGGAACAAGAGGGGGCATCATCCAAGTTGCTACGAGGATCATTGGAGGACAAGGCATCATCTCCTTCATCAGCAACCACTTCACCATCACCATCTCCATCCCGTTCATCACATTAGATTGTAATTACCACTATTATTGTGAGTTTGTACTTGAATTCACACCGCTACCCTTTTCCATTCACAAGATTATGATGATGTTCTTGATTGTTTCCATGTTTGAGTAGTTCACCTCGTTGTTGGGGTAGATGAAGAAACCCTAGTAATATTATAATATGAATGAAGATGATTTATAGCTTTGCATTATGATTGTATGTTAGTTTTCAGTCGTGATGTTACATGAAGTCGACCATGAAATATTTGCCTCTGGGTCATGAGAGGGAATTACATTTGGAAGTATGATAGTGTATACGACGGGAAGTGACATACCGTGTGCGGTGCATTATTGTATGGAATGAGGGGATAAGAAAGGACTCACTGAGCTTTCACAAATAACCATGGGGAAATCCCTTAATTGTGATCGATCAATAGGTGGCTTGCCGAAGGTCATTGCGGTGGATATTCAGGGATGTGTTATAAAAAGCACATCCCAACATCGAGCCTTTCCCACATACAATGAGAACAAATATATAGATTATCTAGTTTGTATTTTCAATCAATAGCAACAAGGGGCATTAAGATCTTTACTATTAGCTCATCATGGTTCAATACTCTTATTTCGAAACTAGCTACAACTGATATGTGTATTTGCATCCATCAGAGAGCATGAGTGGAGGCTCCACTAAAGAAAGTGGAAGAGGTGGGGGCACAGACCCATTGGGGTTGCCACACCCTCCCATATATTGAGGGGTTGGGGCTCCCCTCTCCACACACCACTACCTCTTTCAATTCCCTCCTCCTCATGTTGCTCCACCCTTCGGGCTCCGACTTGGCAAAGCCATGCCCAAGTGATTCTCCACCATCACCACGCCGTCGTGCTGCTAGAGTTTCCTAGTAGATCTTCTACTTCCGCTGCCCCGCTGGATCGAGGGAACGGAGGTCGTCTTCGAGTTGTACATTTGACCAAGTGCGGAAGCGTTGCCGGTTTGCAGCACTCGTCTTCACGATCTTGAGATTGGCTGGTGTTCTTCTACATCATCCACGAGATTTTATCTCTTTAACAATTTCATTCTTCGAGGGTGAGTCCTTCTAGAACTTGATTTACATGTTGCATGCCTCTTCTAGATTAGAGCTTGATCTCTTTGTTGTTCTTACCGTAAGAAATGTTTTGTTTTCTATGCTACAAACCCATCAAGATGTACCTACTTGTACACTGACTCAAACATTACCCGATTGTGTGTCATTTCCAAGCTGCTGAGGAGGCCAACGTACATGGATACGGCAGCCGAGTAGACCCGTGGTCATCAGCGGCCAGCTGGCTATTGAAGGAGAGCAACCTCCTGAGGTTGGGCCATGTCTAATCTATTGAGGAGGCCGACGTTCATGGCCACGGCAGTGGAGTACACCACGTGGCTGACTGCGGAAGGCTGGTGGAGGGTAGCGGCCTCCCGAGGCCATGGGCATGGTCAAGTTGCTGAGGAGGATGACAAGCATGGCTGCGACGACGAAGTAGAGCACATTATCAGCCATGACACACTTATGGAGGAGAGCGACCACCCAAGGCTACCTACGTGGAGGGATGGAGCCATCGATCCATCATGGCGGAGACGATGTGTGCCCGCACCCGGTGGCACCGGATGCCTAGGAGGACACCTGCATCAACGGTTCGCATGACAAAGGACTCCACGTTCTTGGGATGTAGTCAATGGTGCATACTCTGGAGTCTAGACAACCGGAATTGCAGGGTAATAAGAATTATGGGGAAAATCAATCAGATCCAACTTAATATAATATATAAAGTAGTATAAAGGGAGCATATGCTCCCATGTGCCAAAACACCATTCCCATACCCATGAATGAAGTAGTATAAAGTACTGTAAAATATTCCTTAGTATGTTATGCTTCTTCAAGATACCTATTTGAGTTGATAAAGTTTTAAACCATCTACCTTAAAACCAGTTCTAAACTATCTGTTGTTTTGTTATTTTAAGGCTCACAGAAATATTATTATTCATGCTTACGTTTACCGGTCCTATACCTCATCAGAGAAGCATTTTCTTAAAGAGTAAAAAGCTGCGTATACTGCACCAAGCAACCCATACGACCTTTTTTCCGATAAACGGGCAAGCTAAGGGATGTACGAATGAAATCAAGACAAAACGTTAAACAACCTAAAAGCATAGTGCCTGACAACGTCATCGACAAAAGCACATCCAAATCTACTATGTCGGCAAGGTGTGCCAACAGCCAAAACGGGATGTAGGTGGCGAGGCGAAGCTTGCGTGTTAACCTAACATTTACATGGTGAGATTGATGATGTTATTAGCTTTTTTTTTTGGCTGGTGATGATACCATTAACTGATCTACCATGATATCTTTGTGATAAAACAAACGAGCTACAGAAAGTACGTACGAAATCAAGACAAAATATCCTAAAAGCATATATAGCGCTTGATGATGTCATAGACAAAGGCCCATGCAAATCTGCTACGTCGGCCACAATGTGCCAATGCGGGATGTAGCCGGCGAGGCAAAGCTTGCGTGGTCACCTAGTATCAAATAATCCTTAAATTGAATATGAATATGAGACTTACAAGTTTACAGTTCAATCTACAACCATTAATCAAATTAAACGAACGATGAATCGAGGGAGAGAAATGGAAGAAGCAAATGTATGCATGAGAAGAGGAAGACAACAATGTCAAGGATTATTGGTGGCTTCATCGGTTAGTAGTCGAATTGCCGCCAGGTGGAGAAGGTCTGGCCGAAATGCCAGCCGGCCGGGATGATGTTCTCGCAGACGATATTCTGTCCGCCGGTGGAGGTGATACTCAAGGAGAGCGTCTGCCCCATCAGGCCCGACATGCCCTGCCAGATGACGCCCCAGTTCCTGGACATTTGCATCCATCCGGTGTTGGTACCCTTCACCGAGATGCTCTTGATCGATCCGCTCCCGGCCACGTTGGTCACCAGCACCAGCTCGAAGTAGTTGAACCCTAGCATGGTGAACCGCAACCCTCCCGTCCTCCAGCACTTGACCCTGTAAATCCACGCAGAGATCGTTAACCACCATGTGATGTCATTAATTGGTTGAATGTGAGATGATGGATCTTAATTACTGCTGATAGACGATGGGGATGATGCCGGCTCTGTATATGCCGATCTTCTCCCAGGCGGGCTGCGACATGTCGAAGTGGGGGCGGGGAGGGTTGCACCACCCGCCGTTGTCATTTGGAAGGTCATAGTTGGGAGGGCAGAGGTTGGTGGCGGAGACGGTGATGGAGGTCCCTGGCTTGCACATGGTGGACTTGCCCTGGTCGCAGATGATGAGGTAGCACTGCCCGCACGAGGCCCCGTCGTTGAACAACACCGTGCTCAGCGCCGCGTTGTCGAGCCCGTACCCCTGGTCGTACAGGTTCGTGTACCCACAAGCACCACCTGCACCATGATCATCAGGACGTGCATACGCAAGCTAACCATGATCGATGCTCACTAGTCACTAGCTTAACTACGTACTTACCCATTGTGCCAGAGCCGTCGCTGCCGCCGTAGAAGGTGGCGGTGCCCTGGAGCCAGCCCGACCTGACCACCGGCGCCGCCAAGCACACCACCAACAGCTGCAGGATCAAGCGCTTCCCACCTGTCATATCTAGCTTCTCCTGATCCAACCCTGAACCGTACGCAGAGAGATGATTGATCCTCGTAGGTTGATTTGGAGCTGAGGAATGATTACGATAACGGTGGTCGTTAAATACCTCGAGGCTTGAGGAAGAGGTTAATTGTACGGTCGAGGCTGGACATACGAGGGATGGATTCCGAAGGTTCGAGAGGAACAATAATATGCGGCTGTTCCAACCAACGATCGAATGCATGCATGCACATGGCTGCAACATCCACTGTTTTGACTTGCGCCTTCTAATCATTCGTTTTGCACCTCGATGTCGTGTCTTAAGTCTCCTCCAAAATGATAACGTTAACTAAACACTAATTTGGCATTCTTCCACGGTTTAAGGCCATCTTCAACGGGGCGATCTATCCCGTGCTCACGCGTCTAGGCAAAAATACGGCCCAACGCACGGATCAATCCCTAAAGTGGATAGCCGCGGTGTCCGGGACGACCTAAATCTGGCTCAAATTTGGGTCTCGTTTGCGAGGCCGCGGACATCGAGCATTGGCTGCTCGCGTCCGTCCCTGTCCTCCCCGGGCCTACGTGTTATAGGGAGATAACTTAATTTTTCATCAAAATTAAACATACTCCTTAATACTACATACTACTAGGCCAGTATACTACTCGCCTAGCTACCCAGTACTCGCCGCCGACTCACCACCGCGGCCGGGGATTTCACTCGACTCGGGCGGCCTGTACACGTGAGGTTCGACTCCAGCTTACCAGCTGGGTATCCCGACGACGGCCTTCCTCCGACGTTCCTCCACGGATGCCCTCTTCCTCCAGCGTTCCTCCTGCGTCGTCAGGGTCTGCTTCCCGCACAACGCGAGCGCCTGCTGGCGAAGCTGCACGTGTTCCACATCATCCCATGCCTCGAGGCGGAAGCGGCCGGCGTCCCGGGCCTCCTTGTTTGCCTGTTGGCGACGCTGCCACTGTTGCCGGCCTAGCTATGCCTCCGCAGCCTCCTCGTCGGCGTGCCGGTCGGGATAGGGCAGCTGGACGAGGCGGCGGGCAGCCTCCTGAGCGATGAGCTCGTTCTTCCGCCCGATGAGTTTGCCTAAACGGCGGCGGCCGGCCCGGACGGAGGCCTCGTGCTCCCTCGTCTCGCGCGTGAGCTCGACGAGGCGCGCCTCGATGGCGACGTTGAGCTTCGCATCTCGTGCTCGTGGGCGGCCACCTCCCCGTCGGCGTCCGCGACGGCATCCGCCTCCTGCTCAGCGGCGGGGTAGGGCCCCTCCTCCGTGGCTTCGTACCAGCCGTCGTAGGCCTCGTACCAGCCATCCGCGGGCGCCTCCACCAGCTCCGCGTCCTCTGCCTTCTTCGTCGTCCCTCAGCCGCGACGCGGATCGCCTCATCATCGGCGACCCACTGCCCGTCCTGCCGCTTCTCCTCCTCCGTCCGCGGGAACCTAGCGCGAGTGGCGAGGGAGAGCTTGGCCCATGTGGTATGCAGGGTGCGCGGCATGGCAATGGAGGAGGAGAGGGCGCCAGAGAAGGTAGAGGGGGAGAGAGCGGCGGAGCGGGTGAGGTATGCGAGTCCGCGTGTGCCGTCTTTTATAGCCGGCGTCCTGGGCGAGAAACTTGGGCGTGAGCGCGCGCCCTCCCACCCGACATTGCTGTCCCATCGAGGCCTACCATGGCGCAGGGCCGTCTAGGGAAGACGAGCCACATGGCGGCTTTATGGGCCGCTGCGTTGGACGCAGCGTGTGATCCAAACCAACACGCAGATGCGGGGCGTTGTTCGCGTGTCCACCCAAACGGCGTAAAACGAATGACCCAAAGCATCCATTTGAGTTCGTGCGTTAGAGATGCCCTAATAAGTACGCGACGATTCACACCAGAAGAAACAAATGCCTACACAACCGTTCAGTTATCGACGGTACCTACATACAGACCGTTCAATTTTCAATTGAGTAGGCGAACGCTAGGCGGATTACTATATCTTTTACGTCCTGGTTGATTGTTCTTCCGGTAGTTTGTGCCGCTAGCAACCCCAAGTCTCCAACTAACTAAAACTGTCGCTAACTGCAAGCTCAAACCCCGCTCGAATGCTTGCAGCCTTGCAGCTAACTGTATCGTCCACCTAACTACCGGATTCATTAAAACATTGAAGTCGTCAAGCAATATGTATCCTACTGCTTGCTGCTAATTCGGGTGAAACTATGATTACTTGATCGCATCATTACTGTTTGCTTCTAATTCCTGTGGAGCAGCGGGGACATAACGGTTCTGGTTGAGCTTGTCAGTTGATGGCGGTCGTACGATTTATATTTAACCTGTGTGCCTAGCGGCAATCTAATCAACAACAATACGCTGAGAGGCTTTTTTGTGTTATTTGTTCCGTTACTGAATTCATGTTACCACTTCGAGTAACCCATGAATTGTGAGCTATGAATGTATCTATCTATCTATCTATTATATACTAAAAGCAAAATGCGGATGTTTAAAATAGAGACACCACATTAATCCATATCATTCTAATTATTGTGATTGTCAGATCTATAATTTATGGTGGAGATTTAAAGATAACAAAAATTACGTAAAATCGTGGTTGGTACGAACATGTCAAGTATGTCACGTATCAGAAATCCTTTTCTTTTAAAAAAACATCACGTATAAGATGTTAGTAAGGCTCACGATCTGGGCACTTGGCGAGGAAAAAATAAGATGCCGGAGATCTAGATGGCCACGACCCATCAAAAAAACTCCAAATTTCCATACATGAAGCCCTGAAACAGATCCGTTCCAATTTAAAAAGGAAAAAACTAGATAAAGCTAGATATAGTGTGTGTCGCTAGGACACCACTAGGACATGCAGAAACAAAGGGACTCCATCATGGGCTGATCACCATAAATCCGGATACATGCGTGCAAATAATGAGATTGTATCTACTGATTTACATATCATGAAACAAGTTTTCTCCTCCATTCTAAAATAAGTATCCTAATTTTTTATATAAATATGACTGTATTTACAACTAAATAAATCTAGAAACATTCGTATCTAGATAAAACTAAGACACTTCTTTTTAGCATGGACAGAGTGATACTCTTTTCAGAAAAAATAGCTTTTAGTATATAGATAAAATTAAGACAGTTATTTTGATTTTTTTTTAAACCAATCTCAGTGAAGCTCGGGAACCAAAATAAAATTTCTCAATATATCATATTAACACACCTGCATATTAATATTACCATACTATTAAGACCTTTGTATATTTTTGCACGATAGTACATGCAGGCTAAAATGTATTTGATATATAAACTTAGGTGGATGAATGGTACAATCCAATCATATATATCCATAGCTATATAACATTTACAATTTCCATTTCATCATTTTCTCTGTGAAATTCGGAATCAAAAAATCGGAGAAAAACCTGATTTAGTTTTCATAAAAACTCCATATCAAGAAATGCAACCGAGCATTCTATAGATTTCCTTTTCGTCATTTTTATTACACGGATAAGTGTCGGGGGAAACTTGTGTAAGATGAGCTTGAGCACAAAATTTTGGGAAGATGAATGCACGAAGTGAAAACAAAACATCAATTTGAGTAACATTGAGGTGTTATGTGAAATAAAACCTGCGGAGTATCCATGTAAGAGTGTGTGGTGATCATGAATTGGTTTGTTCAATATTTTTATAGATAATAGATATATCCAATTGTACATGGGAGCAAAAAACTCATCTCATATGTACCAACTTTTTTTGCAACAACGATACCAATAAGATTGGATTGTATATAGCTATGCATAAAATGATAAATATGCATAGCTGTAGACCACCTGCACCCGAGAGAATACGGAGATTGCAACTTAGTTTGTTGGTGTGGCAGCTCCAGAATTTTCGTGTTAAAAAAATATTACTGAGAAAACATAAACCACTACCATCTTATTTGCCTAAGAGATATTTCATTTCATTTAGTTATTTCTTTGCAATGTACTAATATATTAATTTACAAAATGGAGACAAATTAAAATGGTACCAATATATCTATTTTCTAAAATAATTTCGCAATTAAGGAGATGAATAGAAAGAAAAAATATTTACATAATTTCAAACAACTTTTTAACATATTTTACAATAGAACATGCCCTCGCAAATACGAGGGCCACCATGCTAGTTCTAACAAACAAGGGCATGTGAATTGTTTCGATGCAGATGTCGGGGCATAGTTTCCCTTCTCGAAACAAATCCATGCCAACACGTCAAAAAACAAGGTATCCATTTAAGAAAAAGGATGTGAGGGCAAAAAACTTAAATTTACCCAAGGCTGGTCCCACTCCTAATGTTGACTGTTACTTCTGCAGGGAGAAGGGTCACTGCAAGAGAAATTGCCCAAACTACTTGGCGGAACAAAGGAAACTTCAACTAAGGTATATTTGCTATACATGTTATCAATTTGTTTTGGGGGGGGGGGGGAATAGAACCCTAGCATTAAGAGAAATATTGAACAGTACAAAGCACGTCAACAAAAAAAATTACAATGAAATTCTTCAGATGCCCTTCGTCTTCAACCTCTAGATCGTATTGATGATGTGCTGCCGGTCCTCCCTGAGTCGGCATGACATTATTAGTTGCGGACGAGAAGTCACCTAATGGGTAAAGAAGACCACATCCATCACAGAGACAAAGAAGAAGGAATAACCACCGATGACGCTCCATGACAATTCAGAGATCTCCCAGCCAGAAGAAGTTCTTGAGAACCACACCACTCCCACAAGTTTCTCGACGTTGCCGTCGAGATTGGGTATAAGACGGGGATACTATTGGAAAAGATGCCGCCCACCAAACTAAAACCCTAAAACAAGGGGAATGGAGCCCTCCCTCCGACGGGGGACGAGATCCACCCGGCCTCCATGGCCCGAAGAAACCCTAATCACCTCCTGAGTGTATCTCAGTGGCGAAGGGGTACTAGACGCGTGCGATTTTGGTTCAGGAATGGAACTATAGATATTTTCTCATCATGTTCTAAACGTAATCCTGAGGTAGTTGTTACCAGATTGATTGCTAACATTTGCAGCATGAATGAGGAACTACATAAGCCTAGGACGCTGAAGAAGAACAAGGTGGTGATGCGCACTGGGACGAAGCAAGCATTGGGGTGATCGTCATCGACACGATTCCTCTACATCTACCGTCAAGATTCCTCTAGTACAGATTGGGCCATCGCACACGGCTGAAATGGGCTATCGCACATGATAGACCTAAACGTCACTACACAAGGGTGTGTGATCCGCCTCAACAACACACACGGTTCTGAAACCGCATGCGACAGGGTGAAATATCACAAATGCTCCTCTTCAAGAAATAATGTGCGAAAGGACACGCCGTCGCACATGATATTTCATACTAGACCGTCAACCAACTGGAAGATCGCGAACGATGTTGTTTATTTAGGCGTATTTGTTGAACGAAGATTGCACACGGTTGTTTCAACCAGGCGTTTGATTTCAGCAAGCATCGCAGACGTTTTTCCGATACCTAGTTGTACACAGTAGGCCATAACTCAACATTGCACGCAAATACATTGCAAAACTTATTTTATTTAATTGTGCATTTCATACAACATATGTATACATGTATTGCAACATAGATTCAGTTCCTAGCTATAAGAATGAGATATGTGCACAAATAGTGCCTCTTGCAACGATGCAGCTCCTCCATCATACATCTGTTGTGTCATGTTTTATTTGTTGTGCCTCTGCCATCTACGAAGGAGGAGGTCACCCGTGATATTCACACTCCGCATCACCACCCTGTATGTGTGCATTCTCACGCTCTGGTTCGCTAGATTCATGGCACAAGACCGGCAAACTGCAGAAAAGGATCATTGAAGTTAGACATAAGCATAGACAAGTTAAAATTAAATAGATGCATCTTCAAATGATTTATCTTCTTAGTCATAGGTGATTAGATGCAACTTCAAATGATTTGTCTTCTTAGTCATAGGTGATTGTTCAAAGCCGAGGCTATTCAATTTAAAGGACACAGATCACCTCCAGGAGCATAGGGGGTACCACGACGGGCTACAACATTGGCCGAAGAAGTGAAAGATGACTATCCCGCCTCTGTGACCATCCGCTGACGATAGTCAAAGGAGGTGAGCTGCACACACATATATGTGAGGGTATGAGTTGGTGCTGCATTAGTAGAAGCAACGAGCAGGTTGTAGTCATCATCAAGACCATTGAAAATATAACCCTTCATCTCATCATCATCGATTTTCTTGCTAGTTGTCGCGAGCTCGGATGCGAACCCTTTCATCTTGGAGATAAGTTGAGGGGCAGGCATTAGTAGAAGCAACGAGCAGGTTGTAGTCATCGTCAAGACCATTGAAAATATAACCCTTCATCTCATCATCATCGATTTTCTTGCTAGTTGTCACGAGCTCGGATGCGAACCCTTTCATCTTGGAGATAAGTTGAGGGGCAGGCATGTCGTTTTTCTTGGTGTTTTGGTGGGCGACATGCGGCATATTAACACGAGCCTTGGACTGTGACTCTGTGAGGAGTATAGGTTGGTGATGACTCCCCACACATCAGTTGCATGGTCGAAGCCAGGGCTTTCACCAAGAACATCAGGTGTCATGGAGTGGTTTAGAAAGTTGAGGATCTGCTGGTCACAGCTCACAGGACAGCCAAGTAGCTGGGTTTTGAACCGTCTTGGTCTTGTCACCATAAGGGACCTCTAGGGTTTTAGCTACGCACACTAGGATATCTCGAGAAGATCAATGAATTCCACGCTGCGAAGAGAAGTTGTGCCTGCAAGTAGAGGAAGTTAGTCATCATGAGATTGTCTATGGGCGGAACGCCAAGGGCCACCGCCAGGGTGAAGGTCGAGCTTGAAGACACCAATGTGGCAACATCGACAATAATGTCTCTTCTCATCGAACCGCGTGATGGATCTCTTATGTGCATGATCGGCTTGTTGTGTCGGTTTTCGCCTCATTTTCCCCTAATTAACCGGACAATGTCTTCCTTTATTTGATTATTAATAAGATGTCAACATGTCTTATTTCAATGATCGATCTTTCTAACAAGAAAACATGCCCTAAGCAGTGGATCTCGTATAGTGCATGTCACTAGTATCTTTCCCTATAGAGGGAGAGGATCTAACAACCGCATGTATGTAAGGAATCTCACCACCATTCAGAAATTAAAATAATTTTTCTCTTAAATTGTTGGGTTTATACAGGCGAGGGTTTTGAAACAAGATTCCATCTTAATATATTTTGATGAGAACAAAATTCGAAGTCAGTTGCCATGTTATAGTAGTATAGCTATCAGGTTAAATTTAACCGCTACTCAAATTGTATGTAGTTACCGGATAATTTTTACAATTTTTTTTTATCACAACAATGATCTACATGTCTAGAGTGTGGATATCTTGATCCAATCTAATCATGTAGAAGATGACATTATCATCAAGCAAAAGTTTACAGGGTGAGGAGCGAAGTTAAAATAACCTGACAATCATTTGATTTAGTCTGGTAACCAACTTAAAGTTAAAATAACCTGATAATCATTTTTTAACATAAAAATTTATTCAACTTAGGTGCATTTTACAGATAGCAGCGTGAAAGGGGTCACGCTAGATACAGAGAGTATGTCCTTTCCTGGACATTGACCTGCTTCTGGACTTAAGCAACGTACAGCTAAGGATCTGCTATGAATTCTTAAAGCTAGACGTGCTTGGTGATCAGCTTTCACGTTGTTGCTCCTATCGATGTGAGTAATCCTGTTGCAATGGAAAGAGGGAGAAGCCTGGATTGCTGCAAGTAGTGGTCTATTTTCCCAATGTCCTGGAGCATCAAAAACTGTCTGTGATCTTGCCGCTGAGGTTAACACCAAGCAGTCTGAGTAAAAATGGGGTTCTTGAATCTGGAGAATATCTGCTAGCCTTGTAGCTAAGAGTAAACCGTAGGTCTCTGCCTGTAGTGGCGTTGAAACTGGAGGCGAGAGTGCAGACACATGTAACTGTTTCAAATGTTGATTGCCCTTCATGGTGACAATAATGCCTAATCCAGCTTGGCGCTTTTCAGTTTCTGTACTTTTCTCCCATGCTGCATCACAAAAGATGGTATTCCCTGTAAAGATGTTAGCATCCTGGGATTGTGAAGAAACTTGTGGTGCTTGCATCAGCTCCTGTGCATGTTCCTCTCCTTGCTGTGAAGTTGACCCACTGTTCTCCAATATGATTCCTTTGATTATTGCGTTTGCCGCCGCAAACACTTGGGAAGGCCTGCACACTTTCCTGCAAAACAGAGTGTCGTTCCGAGCTTTCCAAAGACACCACAGAAAAGTGTAAAGTGTAGTAGAGTTTATTTGTGGATGTTGAGACGTGAGCAAAGTTTGAATCATATCAGGAATGGTATGGTGGTGTTCAGCTAGAAGTTCAGTTTTAATAAACCAAGGATAACAGTACCATGCTGCCTTAGAAAAAGGGCACAAAAACAGCATATGCATTTCATCTTCTAGGTTGCCACATCTAGAGCAGTGTTCGCTTATATGTTTTGAGTACCTGCTCGCCCTCTTACCTGTAGGCAGCGCTTTTCTAAGTAGCCTCCAAGCGAAAGTTTGAATTCTTGGTGCCATTTGATTGTTCCGCCACACCTGATTAAGGAGGGATATGACCTGCATGGGAACAATTTTGGGCCTTTGCCTTGGAGGAAGTTGAAGATTGTTGAAGCAGTGCTTGTAAGCACTTTTGGTGGAGAACTCACCTGTTGGGGTTAGTTTCCAAATCAAAGTATCATGGCCATGTGCATTAATAATTGGTGTTTGGAGAATAGCAGTAGCAGTTGCGGGACTAAACAATGTAGTTATTAAGTTTGTGTTCCAAAGTTTTTGTCCAGGGATCCAAAGATCTTTTACATAAGCAGGGTAAGAAAAAGGTTGCTGTTGAATAATGAGATTATCATAAATAGTTTCCCAACCAGCAAACCAAGGTGAACTCCAAATAGAGATATTCCCATCCACAATTTGATATATAGAAGCTGAGATTAGAAGAGGTTTTACCTTTAGAATTGCTGACCACAAGGCAGATTTCGGTTTATTTGATTTGGCTCTCCAGATGGAAGTATCATGGTGATACTTAGCCTTCAGAATTTGAGCTAGATGGCCTTGTGGTTCTTTCGCCAACCTCCACGCCGCCGAGAGGACAAGTCCTTGATTCATTGCCTGCAAATTCCTAATACCAAGACCACCACTATTTTTGTCAATACAAACATCGGCCCATGCCCTTAGGCACAGGTTTCTAGTTGTTTGGTCATCCTGAACACCTGTCCACCAAAAGTTCCTTATGATCGCTGTGAGTTTTGTGAGGAATTTTTTTGAAAATAGAATGTTGGACATGTAGTAGACAGGAATTGAGGAGAAAACAGACTTTATGAGTGTTAATCTGGCTGCATGTGAAAGTCTGTTGGCTTTATAGGTGGAAAGCTTGGATTTGAATTTTTCATATATAAAAGTATAGGCAGCTGATCTGTCTTTAGATGGCAACACAAGTGGATGACCTAAATGAACGAAAGAACTATCAATATCTGGAGCTGGAAATATTCTTTTTATATCTTCTTTAACCTGCATGGTGACATTTTTGCTAAATAGAATTCCTGATTTGCTCCAGTTTGGAGTTTGTCCAGAATCATGAAAAAAGCGATTCAAAATATGATCGATTGTTTGTACTTCCTGCAAGTTAGCTTTGCCACAAACAATGAGGTCATCCGCAAACATCAAAGTGAATAGGAGGGCAATTTGATCCTAGCGAAATACCTGTAAGATGGTTAGCTTGCAAAGCATCTTGTAACATCAGAGATAGTTCGTTCACTGCAAGAACAAAAAGATACGGGGACAAAGGACATCCCTGTCTAATACCTCTGCTACTACCGAACTTCGCATAAGATTGACCATTAATTATGAGAGAGAAAGTCGGCGATGAAATACAAGCATGCACAAGGTTTATGAAATGACCATGAATCCCTTTACGAGCAAGAGCTGAGACAATGAAGTGCCACTCTATCCTATCAAAGGCTTTGGCAAGGTCAATTTTTAGCATGAAATCAAGGCTTTTCCAAGAAGTAAGAGAGAAAGAATGAGCAATCTCTTGTGCAACTATAATATTGTCGCTTATACGTCTACCTTCAGTAAAAGCTTGCCGAGAAGGGTGAATGTAATCGGGGAGATGCTCTTTCAATCTGTTGGCTAAAGATTTTGCAATAATTTTGTAAACCACGTTACACAAGCTTATGGGTCTAAAATCGGAAGGTAGATGGCAAGCAAGTTTTTTGGGGATGAGAGCAATACGAGTATCATTGAGGTGTGGTGGGAGTATACCTGTGGCGTAGAAGTTCCGTACCACATTTGTTATGTCATCTCCAATCCAAGCCCATGTCGAAACATAAAAAGCGACATTAAAACCGTCAGGTCCCGGGGAAGCATTTTTCCTCATGGCTTTGAGTATTGTCCAAACCTCCTGCTTGTCATGCGATTGCGACGCCTGCGTTTTTGAACTGCATTATGAAAGAAAGCGGTGTTTCTGTCTCCTTGAGTGGCCCAATGTTTTTTTGCACGTTGACGATAATATTCAGTGAGCTTGGTCAAGTTTTCTTCATACTGGGCAATAAGACTAACCTCGAGGTTATGGTCCTGGAGCTGCACTGGCTTCATTTGAATTTCATTGATCTGATGGTGTATGCAATCTAGCTGTTGTTGGATAGGCTTTTTCTTCCTGCACCATCTCTTTAAAGTTCCTGCCAGATTAGTAGTTCTAGAATGGAAGGGTTTATTAATAGAATCTTTCCAAGCATTTTTTGCTACACTCTGAAAATCATCTTCATACGTCCACCAATTTTCAAATTTGAACTGAAGTTTTGGCTTATGAAACTTGGATTCGGTGGAAATCAGAATTGGTGCATGATCACTAAGGATGATAGGTAAATTGAAAACATTAGTATTAGGAAAAATAGTACACCATTCAGCATTAGCAAGACAACGATCAAGTCTCTCGAAGATAGGAGTAGAAGAAAAGCGTTTATTCGTCCAAGTATACGCCGGTCCACTAAAACCCAAGTCAAATAGGCCGCATTGTTTAATATGGGAACTAAAAGCACGCATACGAGACGTATTTACATTTATAGAAGAGGTGTCCATGTCGCACATTATGTCATTCAAGTCTCCTAAACAGACTACTGGTTTGCCTAAATTTTCATAAACAAAATTGGAGACATGATCCCAAATCATACTAGTGTGGCGATGGTGGGGATCTCCATAGACACAAGCCAAGACAAACTCAGCATTAGTAGCTATATCTACAACTGAGCTCTCGTGGAAGAGATTAAGTTGGCAAGGTAATCCATTTTTTTTATCTGTCAAGACCCCTGCCTGCGCCTTGGCAATTCCATCCGATCATCTTCATGGTACCAATAGTGCATACAGGGCCGGCGCCTCCGCCCGTCGGTCAAGTTGCAAAATCAGGTAGTTGTGGTTGCCTGCAAGTTCACTGGTAGTTCCTCTTCCAACAAACGAGCAGTGCGCCGCTTGAGATGCTGACGAGCAAACTCCAGTCAAAAAACTTCCCCTAGATCAAGCGAATCACCCTTGAATTGAGCAGATCTGATGAACCTGATAATCATTTGAGTTAAAATCGTGTTTGTGGTGCTATATTTTAGGGCACATGAAAAATTATTGCCTGTTGTGAGCCGTATTTTGGGGAATCTAAAATAGTTGAGATCGATTTCGTGCCAAAAACGTGAAAAAATGGCGCCATAAAACTAAAAAGTGGTGCCCAAAAATACGGCATATGGTGGAGATGCTCTTATATTCATACCCACGAAATGCTAATGTAGGGCACTGCCCTACCATAGTCCTTTAATGAAATAGTATATAGTTTCTCCTTCATATTGCTCCAGCTTGCTGCCGTGCAAACAAAAAAAAAAGGTTTTTGAAGTGAACCACGGATCAGCATTGCAATCCAATATCTGTCCAGCTGGGTAGTGGAAATGGGGATCGATCGGGCAGGCGCGGCAGTGTAGATTGAGAGAGTGTGTGTGTTGGGAACATAGGAGCTTGGGATCGGAGAGAATCATGGCGATCTGGTCGAGGGTCCGAGGAAGCCGACGTACCGCGCACTGGACACGTACCACAGCCACCAACTTCCTCTCCTTAATATAGCACACATCGGGGAAAACTCTCCCCCGTCGCGCGTCTCCCCGGATCGGAGTCACACGGCCGGTTGCTTCCGTTGTCCGATTGAGCGAGCCAATCAATCGACGAGTAAATTGAGCCGAGGGAGAGATCGATCGAGCGAGGATGCAGCAGCAGATGGCGGCGACGGTGGAGGAGCAGATGATGGTGAAGGCCATCAGGGAGGAGTGCCCCTGGGAGACCCTCCCCAAGCGCATCCAGGCCGCCGTCGTTACCAAGGAGGAGTGGCACCGCAGGTACGACGCAAAGGGACCAATCAATCTTGAATGTTCGTTGGGTTCCGTTGCGATCCCATTCGTATCAAGAAATGAGTTTCTTTGGATACCTGCCTGATGTTCTTCTGCTTTGCGAAATAAATGAAATGGCAGGGTCGTAGACTACTGCATACGGAAACGATTACCATGGACTTCCTGTTTCTCCCGCAAAGTATGCAAAGAGGGGGAGTACTACGAGGATCTGATGCGCTATCTGCGCACAAATCTCGCAGTATGTCGCCTGGATTTTCGCATTCTGTATATCTTCTTTAACCACATATGCACTGGTTTGCTCATATCTTGTTAGAACCAGGTTTCAGTAGTCTGCGAGAATTAAGAATTATTTCTGAACTTCTCTTGAGGTTATTTTCTAAGTCAATTGCTCACGTTTCCTTAGTATGTTCAACTAATTCTTCATTTCTAACATTCTCTGAACTTGAATATCTTTTCTTGGAAGCTTTCATGACTACTACTTTGATAAATATTTTTCAGTTATACCCGTACCATCTCGCAGACCACATCTGTCGAGTAATGAGAATATCACCCTTCAAATATTATTGTGATGTCCTTTTTGAAGCTATGAAGAATGGTAAGTACATAGAAAACATTGCGCTCTACCTAATTGTTTTTCCTGCCTGTCGACATGCTCTCATGCCCAGCAGCCTTTATGACTCCATTTAAATAATTTCTGCCACAAATAGAAACTTTCTTGTCTATGAACTATGGCGCCATGGCGGACCCAAGAATATTTGGAAGTCTGGGCAAAATGAAAATTTAAAGGCTTTGAATGCTAATTTCTGTTCAAATTATCGTGAAAAAGATTCAACGTAAGGCGGCGCCGCCAAGCCCAGACAACTGCCCAGGCTGGAGGGGCGCCTGATCTGCCCATGTCTGTGATACAACATATGGTTATCATTTCTCAATAAACCTATATGAATTTTCATTCAGTTAGTGCTATGTAGTTTGAACTCATTGCATTTACGGCTCACGCTAACTAACATCTTAACCTTGGGGACAAATGAAGTGATGGTATATTATCAGTTCCTACTTGACACTCAAATGAAGTGCTACCTCTGTTTCTACTTCACCCTAAACCATAACACCAAAATAAATATTGTCACCAAAAACAAACTTGTTCAATATGCTAATAGTGTTCTTTCTGTGGATCTAACTTGTTGAAAATTCTCATAGAGCAACCATATGACAGTATTCCAAACTTCAGTGCTGCTGATGCCCTAAGGATTACTGGTGTTGGAAGAAATGAATTTATTGATATTATGAACAAGTGCAGATCAAAGGTAATATCGAGATACTATGTCACTCGCATCTCCTGGAACAAAGACTCAAATTGGCAAAATTACTGGGAATAAATGAAGTATCTAGACTTACTGTGAATTTGTACAGTACCTTGAAGGCTTGAACACAATTTAGTCATAAAAAGTTAAAACTATTAATAATTTAATTATAGAATTTTTTAGGAACAATTATCACTCAATTTATTATACTAATACTATGTGACATGGCCTCTTGCTCAGTTTCCACATGGGCCAAAAATGTGGACCCATTTTGTCAGAAAGGGGGTTTGATGCCAAATAGTGTAAAATGTGGAATAAAATTCTTAAATTTGGTCACTTGTGGAATTGTCCTTGAATGTTGTAACCGCAGTCATCTGATAACAAATACAGGGTGAAAAGTGGAATTTACTTGAGTATTATTGTTGATCCGAGATGTGAGAATGATATTACATATTGAACATATAATGATGATTTCCATATGTCCATAAAGTGAACGTGACTCAGATATCCACTCCTTTCCTCATGTTATGTTATATAATCCCTCTTCTTCACTTCCTGTCAGAAGATAATGTGGAAGCTGAGTAAATCAATTGCCAAGGAGTTGTTGCCTGCACAACCCATAGACTTAGTGATAGAACCTTGGTGGGGAGTTCGTTTTGTCAACTTTACTTTGGAGGAGTTTAAGGTAAGATTCATCGAGGTTATCATTCTTGTAAATTATGTAAGTACATTATACTTTCTACATAATAAAATAATGGATTTATTGTGTATTCTCATTCTTATTTTGTAAAGTATTACATAAGTTTGACTAGGCCTTGTTTCTCGATAATATAGATAATTATAGAAATACACTTTTTATTCGTAGAAGTTGATTTTCCTATTTTACTGTAGAAGCTATCAGAAGAAGAAACATTAGCAATAGACAAAATATATAAGGAAGAAGTCAATTCATATGTTCTATTCGATCCAGAGGTTATAAATGGTCTTTATAGAAGAGGAGGGGTATACTTCGATGTGCCTGTTTATCCGGAGGACCGTTTCAGAGGTATGGATTCAGAGCAAGCTGTGCCTGTTTTGTTATATACAATTTTTGTTAACGGGCCCATAAGTTATTTTTTACTGTGGGAATCTACCCATAACTCATTGTTGCAGTTGCCTATTATCACATTTTTGTGCTTACAAACACATGCATGGTAGAAGCATGTAGAATTCACAGTGGCATAATTTTTTTCCCATGTCATCTCATTTTATTGCGTCAAGTTAGAACCTAAATTGCGCAATTTTTTAGATTATGCATCTAAACATTCTTCTTAGTGATGCTTAGTTCTAAAACATTGTACCATTAATTCAGTTTCGAGACTTGAAGGTTTTGTTTCAAACAAGGATCAGTCCTATGAAGATCCAATTGAAGAGTGAGTAATTGCCTTTATAAGTCTTGTTCACAGTGAGCTCCATTGTTTATTCAAATTATGTGCATTGCTAGCCTTGTCTATTCCAGTTAAGTTTATTTTATATTTTTATGACTGCAGGCTACTATATGCTGTATTTGTTGTATCAAGTGAAAATGCCACAGTTGCTGAATTGG
The DNA here is from genome assembly GCA_030979885.1 of Lolium multiflorum. NCBI lineage: Eukaryota > Viridiplantae > Streptophyta > Magnoliopsida > Poales > Poaceae > Lolium > Lolium multiflorum. Next base: position 244,275,663 of record CM061747.1, read on the forward strand.
CTAAAACTTTACAGGCTGACCTTTACCAACTCCAGGCAGCTGCATCATTTGCTTGTAGACTGGGATGGGCTGTGAAACTTTTGGATCCAGATTCCGTTCTTAGAGATTCCAGTGCACCTGCATTGCCCAACAACATTCTTTGTGATGATGATGAAGGTTCACGTACAAGTATCAACTCAGAAAAATCTTGTGAATTGCTAAACAATGATTCTGATGGACCCAGAAAAATCTCTGGAACTGCTTATGTGGGATTTGTTGTGGATGCTAATGTAACTTCGTACTTGATGATGGGATCTCTATCTCCAGGCTAGATTTCCTTGCCACTCAAACTCCTACACTATTTTAACTTACAATAAAAAAATATGTTCAACATCTTTGACATGAAAGGAGCTATACTCCGAAAAATTCTTATTGATGGTTCTACAATTTCTTTCAAAGTGGCACTCTAAATTGATGACGCAGCCTCATTTAGATTAGTGGAGTGTACTGATCTTTCTGCTGTAACCTATTGCAGGATTGAAGTCTCACGCTGTAACGTTGTATGAGGCTGGAAAACTCGGCTATTCTTGCATTGCTGATCTATGCGATGATCTCGCTAGTTTAGAAGGAAAGAAGTTTGAGGGTGTGCTCCAGGAATTTGCAAACCACGCGTTTAGCCTGAGGTGCTTCCTTGAGTGTTTGTTGTCTGGTGGAACTTCACCAAATGAATCTACTGAAGAAAAATACCAGGACAGCTCTTTGCAGGATGACTTGTCTTTCCCTTTAAGTAACAAAAGCTCACTTCAGAGTACAGATTCAACTGGCAATGGCCAAGATGGCGACTTACGGCAGCAACAAGACTCAACGGTTGATTCCGATGCATCCTCACAATCCACTAATATATCCAAAAGAAAGGAAAGCACAGTAAATGATTTTGACAGCAGCCAGATGGTTACTCAAAATGACAGTAATCAGACTACAGAACTAGATGGCTCAACTGGTAACAACCCCTTGCTGAAAACTAAAAGAAATTATCGAGTCAACATTCTTCGCTGCGAGAGCTTAGCTTCTCTCACGCAATCAACGCTGGAAAGATTACTTCTCAGGGACTATGACATTGTGGTATCTATGAATCCTCTTCCATATTCATCAGTTCTACCTAGCACGGCAGGCCCGGTACATTTTGGCCCGCCTTGTTACTCTTCAATGACACCTTGGATGAAGCTTGCATTGTACACGGCTGGTGGTTGTGGCCCAGTATCGACGGTTTTCATGAAAGGACAACGTCTCCGGATGCTGCCTGAACCATTGACCAACTGCGAGAAGGCGTTGATATGGTCTTGGGATCACTCTGTGGTGGGTGGACTGGGAGGGCAGTTTGAGGGGAACTTGGTTAGGGGAAGCCTTCTTTTGCATTACTTGAACTGGATGACAAAACATTCTGCCGTGATAGTGCAGCCACTAAGCATAAATGATCTCGATGACTCGGGAAACCTTGTAACCATGGATGTCCCATTGCCCCTGAAAAATGCCAATGGATCAGTCCCATCCGCGTTAGCCGGCGCAGATTTGCCTGAGGAGCAGATGTCAAATTTGATTTCTTTGTTGGAAGACCTATCCAGTAAAGTTGAGCTGAGCACAGTTGGTTACCTTCGGGTAGTAAGGCTTCATAAGGTAATCGAATCCAGTGATCTTTCAAACAAGGAATGTTATGAGTGGATACCTTTGAGCTTGGAATTTGGAATTCCCTTGTTCAATCCAAAGCTATGTGAAAAGATATGCCAAAGGGTCGTCGATTCAAATATGCTTCAGAAAAACGACCTCGCTGAACACTACGAGTCTATGCAGAACGTGAGGAAGAGGTTGCGTGAGCTTTGCACCGAGTACCATGCTACCGGTCCAACCGCAAGGCTACTAAACCAGCGTGGAGGGTCGAAGAACTCTCCTCGCCAACTCTTGAACATTGTCAGTGGAAGATGGAGCCCATTTCATGATCCGTCGTCGCCGCCCACCCAAGGAGGAACGTCGCCGCGTGAGCATGTCAGACTGAAACTCGGAAGACGGCCGAAATGTTTCACCGAAGTTCTGAGCTTTGATGGGAGCATCCTCAGGTATGTCCCAAAAAACACTTTACAACAAAAACATGACAAATGTGTTACATACTAGTTAATCATTAATACAACTCTTGTGCCCTATTTTTATTTTTGTGGTAGGTCCCACGCGCTCACTCCCGTGTATGAGGCTGCCACAAGATCTGTCAACGAAGATACACCATCCCCGACTGCTGTGAAGACTGACTCGGAAGATTCAGATACCAAGGACGTGGTCTTGCCTGGAGTCAATCTTATATTTGATGGCGCCGAGCTGCACCCGTTTGACATTGGTGCCTGCCTCCATGCTCGCCAACCTCTCTCACTGATAGCTGAGGCGTCAGCCGCGTCGTTGGCCATCAAATGACCGATGCACGCACTGCCATCACAAATTTTGCTTTGTTAATTTTATGGGCAGGATTGATTACTGTGTAGGAGGATAAAATCAGGCTAGTTCTTTAAGGCATGGTGGGAAGATTTTGTTATGCCAGGGCAGTTTTTTTTTCTCCTAGACAACGACAACTTTCCGAATAAGGGATGAAATGGTTGGTGATCTTTCTGTGCACATATCATCAAGCCATGATGGCGTTTACTTGCATTAGTTTTTTATGAACATTACATTCACATGCTCTGATTACACATATTGTAGCATTGTCATGATCGCCCAGGAGGGTGGAGTCGTTGTGGATATCGTTCTCAACATCGGCAGCCTTCCTGATTGCGAATTTATTGTTGTTCTGTTGGATCTTTAGCGCGGTTCTGGACGTCACAGTTCTGGAAACCATTCAACACAGCCATGCAGCCAAGGTACGTCATCCCGCCATACATGAGGAAAGTATTTAACCTTTTTGCTCCTCTGTACCGGCACCTGCAACAGATCAACCGAGATTAACATATCACAAACTAATACAGACCGACATTAACATATCACAAACTAATACAGTAGCGTTAAAAATGACAAGAGAAAACAAGAGAGCCTTTTATATGTTTGAGACCATACGTACCATTGGGGGTCATTGGGTTTGGGCTCGACCTGTGCTGAGAGATCCATGGCGAGCTGTTTGTTGACCTTGGTACATTGGCCAGGCAGCTTACTGTCCATCTGGGTGATCAGGCTGAACAGCTCCTCTTTCTTCTTCTGTATCTGTGCCAGCTGAGTCCGCACAAGGCGTTCTTTCTGGTTTTCATCCAGCTGAGGAAGCTGGCCACGCAGTGCATTGTTAGCGCATGTATTTGAGTTAATTGGCACGGGCGAATGATGTACCTTGGCTGTGTTTCTGCCGGAGGAGGTGACCCTGCGAGAAGACGTTGACGACGCCACTGTCTGGAGAAGTCGTCGTTGCGCTGCCGACGCCGTGCAGACCGCCTGCAGACGCGGAAGAGCGCGGTCGGCGAACTGCCTGGTCGCGTATCGCAGCGCCGCCATCGCCGCCCGTCTCGCTTCTTCTTCGCTTCGGATGTCTCGGGCGTGATCTCGCTTCGACTGCGAATAAGTAAGCTCTCTCGTGGTGCGGTGGTGCCTACTTGTATAGGCGAGACCAGTGATCCGAGTTTGTCAGGATCACGTCTACGTCTCCGTTTCCAACATCGGCTCACTCTCTCGTTGAAATTAACCAATTGAAGATACCTTGATATATGGCCTACTTGTTCTGTTGGATCTTTAGCGCTTCCGATGTACGTGCGGATATATGGAAGAAAACAAGGTGGAAACGAGTAATTTTGGTGAGTTATATCTTGATGTTGCCATTAGGCATCTCCAACCGTCCGACGCATTCCGGTCAATACAAATAACCATTTGCGTTTGTTTGGGTTGGATCGTGGATACGGAATTGGTCTTCCAGCAATAATTAACCGTTTGCGTCGGGTAGCCCAGCGGCCCGATGCATTTTAAGTTTGCGAAGATTTTTTTCATTAATAGATAAAAACATTTCACATATGTTTTGGGACATAAACTGAAACAGTGCATAATGAGGAAGCCTAACTAGTGTGTAGTGCTGGCCGGCCCTCGCCTTCTACGCTACGAAAATAGAACACTCTGTCACCCAAACTAGAAAAAAACTAGAGGGTTCTACGCGTCCCCGTTCTTGGCTGCGATGCCAGAACATTCAGAAACCTACAATAGTGATTTTAATTGGCATCCGTTATTTTCGTTGTAAATAAAGAACACCGTAGAACTTACAGCTGATTGTCTCATTGTCTTCGTCGGAGTCGATGATGTGGTAGTGCCTGCAGCGGGATAAGTCGTCTAACACCCTAACGCTCACGTCGTCTTCACCTTCATAGAGGAAGTGCAACAGGCATCTAACCACTAGGTTGTGGATGCGGGCAAACTTCTTAAAGCCAGAATCAAGGTACATGGTGCCTTGCCCGTCAAACATGACCTTGACAAGCCACCAGAGTCCTGGATGTGCCCTAGGCCGGGACTAATGGCCCAGACACGTCGCCCCGAAACCACCCCATGTTGCGGTAACCATTAGTCCCGGTTTTTATGGGTCTCTAGTCCCGGTTTTTATGGGCCTCTAGTCCCGGGTTGGGATACAAGCCGGGTTGGGATACAAGCCGGGACTAATTCCCCTGCGCCTGCTAGCACCCCCTTTAGTCCTAGCTAGTGACACGAGCCGGGACTAAAGTCAAACTGTTCGGTTCTCGCGCGGAACTCGACCGTCGTTGCCATTACTGATAGTTGTCGTAAGTTGCATCGGCACACGGAAATCGAGTCGATCGGAAGTTGCATCGCCGCCGGCGGCCGGCCACGGGAATTGATCACCCGGTGGCTGGCTTGTTCGCCTCCCTCACCTATATATGCATCTTCACATCTCCTCCATTAGCCACATATTCGCATCCTCCATTTGCCATCTCTCCCAAAGAGCTCTCTCCCGCCCCAGCCCCAATGGAGCAGCTGGCTCTCTACCTCGATCTCGGGTGTACTACCTCACCGCCGAAGAGATGCACTTCAAGATCACGGTCAGTCTCTGTGCATCAAGGGTGGAGAGGTGGATCCGCACCATCAAGAGGGATTTCATCGACGCCGCACCAATCAAGTGCGTGGGCTTGGACTGCGAGTTCACCGACCATCGCGAGGGTAGAGATAATCAGCGTGTCGTCGTACTACAACTCTCGGTGGCGACCGAGAATTTGGTCTTCCAAATTTGTTGGGCTGATAAAGTGCCACAACTTATCAAGGATTTCTTGCAGGACAAGACCATCAGATTCTGCGGCGCGGCTATCCACAAAGATGTGGTAATATTCGACCTCCAAAAGATAATCCTGAACCCCACACAGAAAAACCCATTCCGAGCCTGTATGATCTGGCAAATTCTACTATTAGGACAAAATTTGAGAAGAAGAGGAAGAGGGACAAAAAGAAGAACATGAATAAGAAGGACAACGAGAAAGAAGAAGATGAACCGATTTTTGGATGGGGCAATGTTCCATTGAGCTATGAGCAAGTGCACTATGCCGCTCTAGACGCTCGCCTAGGCTTCAAGATGGCTAGGAGGTATTAGAGGCTACTTGGCTACAATAGCTAGGTTGATCGTCTCAATATTATTGATGATGAGTAGATGGTGGTGTGGTGTGTGATGTGTGTGCCTTCTATATTTGTATGAACCTATGAATTGTCTCAATATATCGAATATTTCTATTGTTGCTCAAATTTCTCATATTTTTCTAATAATAATGGATATATTATTTGTCCAATTGCAATTATACAAATTTAAAGGTATTAATTATTCCATATATATGAATAATGCATATATTATTTGATAATAATAATAAATGAATAAAAACACAATTATTTCATATTCAAAACCCTCACATTTTTCTAATAATAATGGATATATTATTTATCCAATTGCGATTTACAGATTTAAAGATATTAATTATGCCATATTATATGAATAATGCATATATTATTTGATAATAATAATAAATAAATAAATAAAAACAAAATTATTTCATATTCAAATTCCCCACATTTTTCTAATAATAATGGATATATTATTTGTCCAATTGCGATTTACAGATTTAAAGATATTAATTATGCCATATTATATGAATAATGCATATATTATTTGATAATAATAATAATAATAATAATAATAATAATAAATGAATAAAAACAAAATTATTTCATATTCAAATTCTCCACATTTTTCTAATAATAATGGATATATTATTTGTCCAATTGCGATTTACAGATTTAAAGATATTAATTATGCCATATTATATGAATAATGCATATATTATTTGATAATAATAATAATAAATAGTTTTATTACTTATTTTATTTTTATTGGAATTCAATATTATTATCTTATTCAGTATTGTTCACGTAAATAATTGTTTTTATTTTAAAAAATACAAAAATGTGACACAATGGTATAAGAGTTAAGAGTTAATAGGATTGATATGGTAGTATTTACAACAAGGTAGAAACACATTTGCGGGAGCACATAAGGAAAGAATCGAGAAGTTAAGCGTGCTGAGAGTGGAGTAGTGTGAGGATGGGTGACCCCTCGACAGGGGCGGGCCCAGCTCAATTCAAGGGTATTCAGGTGAATGCCCATTATTTTTGGTAAAATAATTCGTATATATAGCGTGCCTATAAAGGTAGTTTGGGTATTTGACAAACTTTCAGCTCATGTGCACAATACAGCTTTTTTTTTTTTTGAGAGAAATGTGCACAATACAGCTGCTCCTCACGCGTACGGGACTCATGCAATCAAACCACGTCCTGGCGAACAGCCCACGGCCCATGGCCCAGTCCTGCATCTCAACGCCTGCAGGACTTGGCCAACTACACACTGTGCGAAAGCGAACGAGGAAAAACTCAAAAGAGGCATCGAATCATAGCAACCAATGCACCCAACACTTATCTCGCGCCTGATCTAGTGAAAAAACTTCTCGCGTGGTCGCCCCTAGATTTCATTTCGGCGCAAAAGGAGGCCTTTACGTTAGCGAGGTCAGTCCCAAACAGCAAAATTAAAGAAAATCTATAATTCCATATTTTTCACCTTGTTTTGGGAAACAAAACTACCGACTTTGAATACCCGTAGTCGAAATCTTGCGCCCGCCGCTGCCGCTCGAGATGTGAACAAGTCTAGAATTTGACTAAAGATTAAGTATAATTTATGTTAAAATGGTCCAAATGAGAGAGTAACGAGTTAAACAATTAGAAAAATAAAATTAGAAAAAAGAAAAACAATTTTGGAAAATAATTCACGTGGAAGACCATTTATCCCGGCTAGTAATCAGATCGGGACTAAAAAGTTCACGTTTAGTCCCACCTAGCTAGTCCTGGTTAGCAAACTAGGACTAAAAGTCTTTACGCACTGGGACAGAAAGGCCTATCTCCAGTAGTGATAACTGGCTTCTCTCAGGTTCACACTGGCTAGCAATGCATTCCACAAGCTTGTCCGAGAGTTCCTTTTTGCCAAAAAAGTGACCTCGGTGATGGGAACGGCGAACTCAAAATACCTACCGTGCTTGCATTCCAACTCCACAGGCGAGGGGGAGCGTGCAATCAATGCAGATCCAGCATGACTGCCCTTACCCTACCCCGGCCACGGCGACCGGTCCGCAACCGCAGCCCCCTAGGAGGCTAGGACCGACCCTGAAGCCCCTAGGACCAGCTGCTAAGTTCCCGGCATGGGCTTTGTCTTCAGGCACCAGCCCAAGGCCCGTCTGACCCTGTGTGACTGGTCACATAGCACCTAGCTGATTTTGTGATAATTTGCTTTTCCATAAATCAGGTTGGAGATTGAAGCAGGATAGAGCAGCCTGAAGATGAGATCTTCAAGAATCAAGACTGGTTGGTAGATTTGCCCCCCACTGAGCCTAGCGATTTCCATTCAAGGATCGCCAGGGGCAGTGAACAAGACTACAATACGCTGGTTACAGGTTTGTGACAACACTAAGAGCATCTTCAACAAATTGTCACAGGCGTAGAGAAGCGAAATTCAGATGAACCAGTCCAAACAGTTCGTTAAAAACACACTAGGTCCAACCATGAAAGCGTTCCAACCGGTACCGCTACTAGTTTGGTTTTCAAGTATCAGGACGAGATTAGTTTAGAAAAAGCGTTCCGAGAGGAAGAGGAAAGCGGCCAAGCCATTTAGAAGTCGCATAAGCCACTAGCCGGATGGCCTCGCATGGAGCTTTGAGACAGGGTAGCCACTCCACTCTTCCTGCAGCTCCGTTCCTCCTACCCCCTTCGATAACATGGAAAGAAAGATGGTTTCAGCGAAATGAAAAGGATGAAATATATAAGACCATGGTTACAAAGATAAAAAAGACAATGGTTACCGTGCATTCGCATTCAACGTTGTTTCTTATACCTGTTCCTACACCCGCTCGACAGTTCGTCTGTTGGTAGCAGATTGTTAGCTCGTGTAAGAAAAAACAATCTAAAAAAGAACAGGGGTTATCATCATCCCTGTTGATCCGGAGCTTCTTTTTATCTACAGAACATGCATACCTTCACAGATGGTGGAACCTGAAGATGACATTCCCTTGTTGTGAGTTGGGGTTGAGATTAACCTGACATTCTGAGCACACGGCAGGATTAATTTCTTACTGTTGTTGACCCTGACTTTCACAAAGGAAGAACTACAAATATAAGCTTTGCATTTAAAGTTACCTTCACATCTTCATCTTGTCTGAAATTTTCAACCTTATTGTGGCCAGATATCTTCTCGGCAACTGTGATCACAGCAACTTCTAGTTCTTCCTCTGGAATATCACAATTCCCATTGAAAGGTTCCATATGGCAAAACCTGAAATTTCACAACATGAACACTTCAGATCTGTCAAAAAGGTTTTATGTGTGGTGTATAAACTTAACTGGATCAAAATATTAATTATTGAAATTTCTGTTCTGAAGCACCATACTTGTGGTGATACAAGGCTACTTAGAAAATAACTTAATTTGTCACCGAATAAGTTTACCGGTGCGAATACTATTTTGGTGAAAAATACTAAATTTAATGCTAACATGAAAAATCATCCAGTAAACCGAAAAGTAAGCATAGTCATCCCAGCATCTTTCAGTCAACGTTCCAAAACTCTATGTACAAGGAATAGTGTAGCTCCGGTGAGCATTGAAAGTATGACATTCTGTGGTAAAAAGTTTATGTTTTAAACTCAGGATTTTCTAAGTTACTTTAAGTTAAAGTTGCTATGATATTCAAAGGATTTGGATATAATTGATTTTGAACAGTTACTGCCAGTTTACCAGATATCACATGAGGCCAGGGAAACCATTCGAGCAAGAACTTAAACCCTGGTCACAGTAGCTAAGGTGTACTTGAACACAATTATTAGAATGTTAGTCATTGCATTTCGTGAACTAAAAGGGTCTTTATGATAAAAAAGAGTATGACTGCATACAAACCAGTCAAGTGGTAGGGATGCTGTATTGAAGCCCTGGTTCAGCTTTCTAAATTTACGACAGCTGCGGCACTGCACCACGTCATCAACAGCCTTGATGAGCTCACCCCCTTTTCTCTGGATAAAGAAAGTTAACTAGAGTGAATGATGCATGAAATGAGTAAACACAACCCTGTAGAATATTATGGAACAATAGGACAGGTAAAAATGAGAACTTAGGTCTTGTATAAGATCAACATTTAGCTTCTTTGAGACAAAATGAAACAAGGATTGAAGTGCAACTTAGTTACTGCTGACAGTAAACCCTGATAGCATCATTACATATCTGTAAATAGATTCATTTATATTTACCGGAGTAAATACAAAACACGTGTATTTTCTACAGATGTAAATAGATGTAACCTATGTAGTACAGTGTTATCATCTATGAATATCATGTTGTTCTTGTGTTTTGAAACGCAAAAAAGATCATAATGCACTTCATCATAAGATATGGGTAACATATTTTCCAATATATATTAAATCATACATCCATACCAATTCAAGATTGTCAAAATTTGTATTCCAGTATTCATCTGTTTTTCTACCGAGCCACTCCTCCAGTTTGGCATACATTTCACAATCTTGAAACCCTTGTTTGCTATTAAGAACCCAAGTATTACCATCCTCATCATCCTGTAAACAAATCAGGAGTTTCGATGCCAGGGACACAAGGGTAAGACAATAGGAAAAGAGAACAGCATAGAACAATAATAACAAACCATACAATGAGGTCAGTAATATCTGCAACTCCTATTACTCCACGACCTGTGACAGCATTGTGCTTTTGACCTCCAACTCGTTTGTAAGACTGGGAAGAACACAAACCGAAGTTACAAAAAATAATGCATAACAAAGGGTGCAAACAGCTTTGCTGGAACAAAAGGAGCATATACTACATGTGATGTACAACTAAAGCTCAATTAATTCCTGCAAATAGTTGCTAGTTGTTACATTTGATAGAAAACTCTCTACTCGTACGCACGCACACACATATATAGAGGATACAGTCGGTACAGTGGTAAAACGGTTTGAGCAGCAAACCTGGCGAAGTTGGAATTCGTTACTGGCACATTCAACGTTTCCATGCCCAGAAAGATGGGGCTAAATTCGTTCTCCATCTCTACCATAGCAAGTAATGGAAGAAATATATTTTTGTAATCTATATTTAATGTGTGCATGGGATGACCAGCTAATTCTGATGTGGAACAGTCAAGAAGTAACGATGTGTAATATAGCTTATGAAAGTGCACAAGTTTGTGTGATTTAATACAATAACAACTAATCCCACCTCTATCAGACGGCCGTGCCAATACAAGAAAACTCCACAGTTCACTCTACCCCATTCTACATCACTCCTACCCAGAGTCAGATGAATGGTTCTTCCCATAATTTCATCAGATATAAGAGATTTCTTATGAAGGCTGTTTTCCAAATAACAGGTTATAACCTGGAAAAAATAAGAACATGGACACATAAATATGACATGTAACAACACAAAGATATATATATGTCATATGCGTATTTACCGGAGACCCTTGGACAGTGACTTTCATCTGAGGATTCAGGAATATAACTTCTAGATAAGCTTTAAGAGAATAGTCCAACGGTACCTTGTAGGATATGATTGAATCAGTGCTAGTGATCATCGAAATAACGAAATTAAGAATTACTGCCACTAACGCTCTGACAAAAAATTGCTAGTTTTCAAATTAAAAGTCATGCATGACATTTTAGTACTACAAGTGTGAAGAGTATGTCACTGATATAATTTTAAGGACAATGTGCAGAAACATAAAGTGCACCTATGCTTCTAGTTGCATGGCAACCATTAGAATGATACACTTCTGGTTGATAAATCTGAAAGGTTATTTGATGTCTGAAAGAAAAGTAACAAATCAAATGTTGATGAGAAGTTACATACATTGCTACTTGTTTGTCCTGGACGTGATCTAACTCTTTTTGAACGGATTAATATGTCTCTGTTATCATGGCCTACAGGATTTTCATCGGTCTTCTCTGAGTTCCACTGCAAGGTGTATTCTTTACCCCATCTATCTAAATTCCATATGAAAATCTGTGTGCCAGTACCCTCTTCACCAAATAAGCAAACCTTTTCTCCAATGACATACTCATTAAACGGAGAATAATCCTTAATAGCATTCAGGTTATATTCCGCAGCAGCTTCAGACTGGACATTCAAATCAAATTCCATGTATTGCCCTTTCTTGCAATATGCCACCACAGGGATCTCAAGATTCTATAGCAAATCATACTATTATTACATATTTATATTCTTAACATGCCAATATACAAAGAATGAAGGGGGTATGCAGAACCATGCTTACAGTTTTACTTTCATTGAAGGACTGAGATAGGAAGGACATTGATCTAGAAGTTGAAGTTTGGGTAAGCACAAGTGCATCTTTCCCAAGTTTCATAGCACCAGTCTACAAAACCGCAAACTGCTTATTGCTTTTGCAGTTAAAAATTTCAAATTCCTAGTCATACAGGACAGGAATGATCAAAGGTAAAGCAACCTGGAGCATGGCACTTGCATCGTACAAAAAACCTACGAAAGGGTACTAAGAGACAACTGTAGCATTTCCATAATATGCTTGCATAAAACAAACAAAAAAATGATGCATGTGATGCCCTCATTTACCCTGTAGCATTACCCATCTAAGTAGTGCATTATCGTCTGAGGTAAATAAAAATGTTCCTTTATCACACTCAGGCAGGTCTCAGTCACACATTTCAAATAAATCAGAAAAAATCGAGATATCAAAATATATAAAAGGCCATTAATAACACTGATCACAGCAATGGTCAGTAAAATAAAGTATAAGAGTGTGAGACATTAGAAAATATCTTCACACATTTGTTTACCTTAAATCCAATTCCAAACCTCCCAATTTGATCCTGGCGGTGCTCATTTGGTCTGTCGTGGCCAAATAAGACCATTTTCATCATTTGATGATAGGTCATTCCATGGCCATTATCAAATACACATAGGACAGGAACTTTCCCCCCTGCTTTCTTTGAAAACATAGATTGGATGGAAATATCCAACCTTCCGGAATAAGGAAAATAAAAAGAATGAATCAGTTAGTGCAATCAAATAAACTCTAGATAGTCTTCAAAAGATGTCAAAGATACTAGCTCGGTGGGGATTTATTTAGAAATTGTATGCTACAGGTCACATTATGTGAAAACTACAACCAGCTTGAAGCTCCTAAAACCATATACCACTAAAAGCAGGATCTGACGTAACAAATTCACCAGGAGAGAAGCAAAATGCATGGTTAAAATTAGTGCTTAACTTTCCGTGCAGTCGATTTTTTACCCTACCCTTTTATTCTACTAGCTTTGGAAATATTACTGAATAACAAGTTCAAATATTTTTTTATATGTATTATCATTATGTTTTATCACTAGAACTAATATTATATAAACTAAATAAAATAACATAATGGAGCTGAACTCACACCGATGAAGTTAAACTGGGCCTAAAAATGGTTTACAAATTACACAAACAATCAACTTTCTGATTATAGCACCTTGAAGAAATGGATGTACCTGGATGCACTAGCATCTCTAGAGTTATCAATGAGCTCTGCTATTGCTCCAAAGATCCACCCAGCATGTGTCTGACTGAGTGTTCTTAAATAACTAGGGCTTGTTTTCACAAAATTGCTTGCAAGGGTAGATGTTTTATTCTTCACTGCTGGATCTACAACTCTAGGACCATCTTCAATAGAATCGCATGTTGAAGATTCCGGAACAAATCTATGGAGTTTGTGTAAAGACTGCATCTCCTTTGTATGTCGTATGTTATCACAAGTCTCCTCACTTGTGTTGGATCTCCCTGGCGGGGCAGAAGATAAGCGTCAATAAGCAAACAATTAAAATCTCCAAAATCTAATATGATGATGCAAAACTTCAGTTTCAAAATGGATATAACTACCGTCAAGTAAAGACCCAGACCTTTAATATAATTCCCCTCCCTCCCGTATATATTCCTCCTTGTATGTACTTCATTTTCAATAAATCTTACTATCAGGGACGCTTCTGCCGTTTTAAGTTTTTTAAAAGAGAGGTGAAGATCTAGACGAACAAAGTAAAAGAAAAAAAGAAAACGGCAAACATGACTCTAAGGAGATGACGTGATGTCACCAACATACATAAACTGCCAGTTTAGAGATGTCTTGCCAATAGTCAATGAGCTTCCCACTATGAAATAAGGGAACAATACAGCAAGCTGGCTAAAATATACCGGTGCAGAGAATTAATAATGGATAACCTCACAATGCAATGCTTTTAAAAAGTAACAGAAAAATTCTCACCAGATTTCCCTTCCATCTTTCTGCAGACTCCAGGATCTTTCAGTACGGTCTCATAGAAGACCTCCGCATAGTAAGAGTGAGATTCAGGAGCAAGAATGTGGAAGGTGATAGACCTGAACTCAACAACACCGGCCTAAAAAACACAAGAGAAGAACAAGGGCCCTGGCATTACAACTAGGCATCTCTCTCCCCCACCATTAATTTATACTTCTTGATTCATGTGTGTCTGTTACATCAAACCATGTCTGACACTTGAAGCTAGCCACGACCTGCCATAACATCTCATAGGACAGTAACTAGATGGCCCAATTCTCCCACAGTTTTGTTTTCTTGGAAGGGTGACTTAAAGATATAACATGTAGTAACTATAAATATGCATACACTGGAGATAATATTTACCTTCTTGTTTTCACGAAGGAAACGCATAAATATGCCCCATTCTTTTGCCTGGTAATCATCTTCTGGATCAGGATGTAGTGACAACTTGAGGAAATCATTCTGCTGGAACTGATCCATCCGCATGAACTTCATAATCGGCCAAACAGAGGGACTATAAAAGGAAATCATAAATAACTCTGACTTTATACACCACTGGACAAAATAAAACAAGCATGCATATAAATGCAAAAAATAACACACGGAATGCTTCCATAATTTTGCCAATCAAAGATCAAAATAAGGTTGCATAATAAGACGGAGGATGCTTATTTTACCAATAATCTGCTGACCTGTAACCAATGAACAAAAGATTTGAGTAATCTAATGTTTAGGTGAAGTGGTATGATTAAGAACAATTTTTTTGCTTCTTTTTAGCTTGGCCCGCCCATAAATTTCTTTGTAGCTCTGCCACTGTGTAATAGCATCTTATATTATGGGATGGAGAGAGTATCATTGTATTAACCAAGAGCGCAACGATATTTATTTATAACACCAATCAAAAGCACAACCAGTACGGTATAAACTAAATCCAGTGCTGGGCACCCGTATGATACAGAAAAAAAATTATCTACAGAAAAACAATTTTGGTCAAAAACTATATGTAGTTATCACTCTAGAATTGTCGGGTGAATAAAAATCAACATACATTGTGATGCGATTGGGAACGTCATAAACTTTGGTCCGGCAGATGTTCTTATTATCTCTTGCCAGCAATACATAAATGAAGCCACAACCTACCATAAACAAATAATAATTGAGGCAAATATTCTGCAATAAATATTGTAGCATATGATATATTACAAGAAAAAAATACAAAGGAGCAAACAACAGTCATCAAAAGATAAGGTATATGTGTTGAGTAATTTCGCAAAAAAATATATCAGTGTTAAGTTCATGTTAAGAAAAAACTCGATGCATATGTTAACATTATCGGATTCATATAGTGGCGGAGCCAGCAAACGTGAACACTGGGGAGAGGGGAGGCAAATGACTGATGAGTGATAATACTGATGAAAAGGGACAAGTCTTCCTATTCTTCACAAAATCAGTAGAAGTTTTATTGGAAATAAGGATGCTACAGTACACAGTACATTTTCACGCTCATGGGAGGCAACATGGTCCTGTCAGTCAGCACCCCCCCACCCCCCCAAGCTCAGTCAATGTTGATACATATTGTAAGGTACAATATCTACAGATGTAATGCTAAATTAAGGTGAGCTTTGCAGATTCTCGCCCACCTATATGCACTTGCGTGAGGTGTTTAGACTATCGAAATTAAGGTGAGCTTTGCCATGGACTAAGTTTCAGTACTAAACAGGTTGGCATGTTGCAAATTCCTCTTAATATTTGAAAGGACCAGATCAATAAAATAGACTGTTTATTCGATTATAATGACAGCACACACACATTCATATCATACCTTGTTCGCTGCATGGTGGCTGATTCAAGTCAATTGCTTTATCCCTGCATCTGGTTGTGTTCACCTCCTATAAACAGTAAAATCCATCAAGCGGGCGTAATTTTATTTCAAAAGCACATACTTCCAAACTAAATCAGGCCTATTACCCTGAAAGAGGTATAGTGTTCTTAAAGTTGAAGAAGAACAATGTGAATCTAAAATATAGGTAGGCAAGACATGCACGAAATATGAACATACTTGTAGAAATTCAGAAGTGATAACAGACCATCGGACAAACCAACATATGCAAGAAATACATAATCTAACCTCAAATTGCCTCCACAAAAGACAATAAGGAACAAATACTTAGTGGCAAAGGGGGGTTGATGTGCTTTACACTAGTTGTTTCTGTTCTTGTCTAGAAGCCCTCCATATGAGCCCTCAAAGATTGGGGGTTGTGGGTTGATGTGCTTAGAATTTCTTTCTTGCGGAACCCCAAGACTCGGGTTTGGGGTTGATCAGGTAATGGATTCCATTTAGAAAGTATGTCCTGGCCAGATCCCACTTTCTTTAATCGAGTGGGCAAGGGATCGCAAACATCTTTTTTTTTTCAGATAAAAGGTTTTCAAAAGATATCCCGATGTGGTCTTAGGTAAGGTAAGGAGTGACAGCTCTATTCAATAAGCTGGCTCTTCAAGGGAAGAAGATAGGGCATCTCCTAAATAAAATGTGGAAGTTTGGTGCCCTTATTTATTACCCAGAGGGTGATTATACGATTATCCTTATTCCTTGTGAAGCAGCCCACAAAGATCAGCTCGCATAGGCCAAGCCTCCCCTCAAAGGTTGAAAACTCAAGAAGCAATGAAATGCATGTCAGTTTCTTGGACGCAGTCTCTCAGAGATGCTCATAGGAGTAGGGTGTACACGCATGCGTTTATAGGGGTGAGTGTATGTGCGTATATGTGAGCGTCTACGTCTATACTGTGTTTCGCAAAAAAAAAAAATAGGGACCATCCATCAAAACCCAGACAAAAGATAGATAACTCCAAAATGCGCGTCTGCATAATATGCTGAAGAACAATGATACGCAAAGGCCTCAAACAAGGGCATTAGTAATATCCTTTTTAGGAGACGGTTTTTAGGAGACGGGACATGAATACGACCTTCTCACACAACTAACGATATTTCTCCTGTTCCAAGAATGAAGTGAGCTCAAGGGCATAAGAATAAGATAGGAATTTATGTGCAAAACGGTGAACTGAAATAACAGGAATTTTGTAAACTTCGGCCTTTGGTTCGCAGTAATAGGAAAAACACAAGAATCCTAATAAGCATGATCAAATCATAGTCAAATCAGATGAAAAGGTATAACTAGGATGTTACTATGCCACTGAAGACCTCAGTCTCATTCTTCGTGCATCATATTTTGAAAAAGGAGGTCCAAGTGGATTATAAATTTGGCTCTTTGATTTGCAGGATTCTAGAAACGCATGAATACGAAAAACGCATGATTACAATGTCATGTCCACTCCAATCCTAGAGGACTTCATATTCACCAAAGTTTGTTTGATTTCATCACAAAAAACAAAGAATTCCGAAAAAGATGTTCGAGTGGATGTTGGATTTTAGTTAGGAAAAGAAATCTATGGGAGACAATCTTACAAATCAAACAACCACCATAGGAAAGTTCCTAAGGATTTGAATCCTCCAAAGTTGCTATGCAAATCCTATGAATCAAAGATGCCCTAAAACTGGGATCAAAGGGATTTTTCTTTGCTTCATTCCTTTAAATCAAACCGATGAATAATGACACTATAGAAAAATTCCTGTTCCTATGGTATTCATCCACTTCTCCTTTGAACCAAAGAGGCCCTAAAGATGTTTTTCTTAGTTCCTCAGAAAATTCATTGAGCTCAAGGAGGAAAAAAATACTACCCACTCATCCTCAGGAAAAAATAAGGCATGTGGTTTTGCAATCTTTATTTAATCAAATAAGGTCTGCAAGAATACATAAGAAATAAACTCTATTGAACATTATAAAAATCATCCGGATGCCAGCGAGGGCTCTTCTTTTTCACAACAAACTTCACTGAATCTCCAATTTACTGGTGATTTGAGTGGATCTGTAGGTAAAAAAAGACAGGATCCGTAGGGGCCAAAACACAAGGAAATGCCAAATAATCGGCTGCGGCAGAGGATAAGGGCACCAGAGATGGTCAGACCCATGGGAGAAACCTGACTCACTCTGGCTGGCGGGCTGCACCACATGAGGGCTGCGCCGTAGGAAGCAGCCGCGCGCTCGCTACACAGCACTGACGCCGCCTGCTCGCCCCCGCGCCATTGCGGCGGCCCTCCGGGACACTCGAGGGTACGAAGATGGCGAAGGTTCGCAGTGGAAAATGTTGGGGTAATGGTTGGGCACCGGTGCAAGGGAAGCAACCGCGCCATCCGGGGTTAGAAGAAGGATGCACGCTAGCACATGAAGTACGAATAGGAAGGAAGAAGAAACAAGATGGCCATCGGATCGGAAAATCCAATGACCCAAAACCTCAAACTGCGATTTCAGGTAAATCACAATGGCAAACAAATAAAAAAACTAGACGGCGCCTTTGAGAATCTACAAATGCTCCAACAGATTGTCGAGAAACCAAGCTCGCCGACGGCGTCTCTCTTCAGTTTGAAGTAGTCGATCTCCCTCAAATTCTCGACTATCTTGAGGAAGAGCTTCCTACTCATCCGGAAACGACGGCGGAATACGGCATCGCCGTGCAATGGATCGTTGGCGAAGTAGTCGGCGTAGAGCATGCAGTAGCCTTCCCTTGGCTTGCTCTTGCGATGCCCCGACGCGGATCCACCAATGATCGGCTTGTCCTCCTCAGCGATCATGGCGAAGAGGGAGATGAGGATCGCCAACGGCATCCCTGGTATGCAGAAGCTGATTTTTCTCCCATTTTTTTAAAAAAACAGGTATCTCAAGCAGATCCTAAGATTACCAGAAAGAGAAGGAGAAGGAGAAATGGATATTGCCGGCCAAATTTGGAGAAAAGGCGGACGGCCGTGATTCGGTTCCGACATGATTTCGTCATTCCTAAAGCACAAATCAGTGAATCACTGCACAGAGAATAGGATGGGATTTCTCAGAGCTTGGAGGTCACTCCTGGAAAGAATAAGCTCTCCAGGTTGTCAAGAACGGTTTGTTGATCTGCACAGGAGCATGACGCCGGCGGACAGCTGGTGCATACGCTCTAATCGATTGGGTTTTCTGCTCCACTTAACGTGGAGTTCACAACGATGGTACAACGAACGGGGCAGGCTTTGGATGGTATTTTACTAAGAACGAAACTTTTAATGGTATTTTTCTAAAGTCTAGATCTTTTAATGGTACAGAACCAATTTTCCCTTCTGAAAAAGAGAAACCGGTGACTGGGCTGGTTACAAGCATCGAGCGCTACTGAATCAACCACGAGCTACATTGGGAAAAAGAAGGAAATGCTAGGCTAATTAACGAAGCACCGCGCTGCGCTGCGCTGCGCCGCGCCGCGCACGATCGAGGGCAGCCTTACCCGGCGCGGCGCAAATCGATCAGTAGAATACATTAACAAGGCAGCAAAGAACGGACACGCACGGAACTAGCGGGGTGGGGGGAGGGGAGGCGGGGCTTACTGGCATTGCCATCGGCGGCCGGAGCCGGGCACACGGCGGAGGCCGCCGACGAGAATTGATCTGGTTGTTTGCCTACTGCCAAGTCCGGCTGGTTCCAAACCAAGAAAAATGTTTTACTGGCTGGTCGGAAGCGATATACATGGAGCGGGATGGGCGAATATACATGACGAGCAGATAACGACAGGAAGCCGAGGCGAGGCGGCGGTGCGCAATGACGGTAATATCCTCCGATACCCTTGGCCTCCTGCACAAGGCTTGGCGCACTCGTGTCAGTCCAACAGTGCACTGGATGCAACTTTTGCCTGACTCGTCAGTCAGACTCTGCTCGGCATGTGCACCACTGCACTCCATTGCACGGCCGATCCTCTCCTTCCTCTCCCCTTCCTTCTCCATGGATAATACCGGAGTACAGTACGTGCGTGCCAGCCCGAGGTGGTCTTCTATTTTTTGCGTCGCCGGCCTGCTTCGCGGTATGAAAACCGACCAAAGACGTACACGTACCAAGAGCGTTGTTTCAGAGGATGGGCTCTATGGAGCTTTTTTCGAATTCTTTTTCCTAAAACCTATAATTTTGAAGTTTTAAAATTTCGAGAAAACTCTTCATGCAGGTAATGGTGGTTTCTATCGAGCTTCTCTCACTAACCAACGCAATCAAAAGTCCAAACTGATAAAAATGGATAGTCAAATCATGTATACATATCAACATATTTCATCCCGTGTGACCGGGACAATACAGGAGAAGGTCAACACGTGAAAAGAAAAATAGCACATGCATGAATAATCATATACACGGTGGACAAAAGGGTGGGTATAAATTGCAAAAGTCAGGACTCATACTCAAAACCCTAGGCTCTGAGATACCATGTCAACCTTCTTGCACTAGCCAACGCAACCAAAAATTCAAACTGGTGAAAGGGCTAGGCAATTCACTTATATATATAAACAGTTTCTACCTTTGTGCAAAAACTTAATGCAAAATGTTAGATATGTTGGGTTGTGCAAAAAAGGCAAATTTCGAGATTCAAGATAGTGCATGGTGCAAAATTGAAAACACCTCTAGTATTTGTTATTTTCTGTAGACCGAAATGCAAACTATTGCATATTGAGATTTTTCAAGGCTGTAGAATACGTCATTTGTCAACATCTAAGATTTCTCTTCATAAATTTTTTGAACTTCACATGTTAATTTTTCTTAAATTGTTATCCTTCAAAGTGACTTCTCGTGGAATTCCTTCAAGTGACACGACAGGAGAGTAGGTACATATACTCCCTCTATTCCAAGCCAACTGATCTACTACATCCGATTCAAATTAATTAACTCAACTTTAGATACATCTATGTTTAAATAAAGTTAAGTCATGTAATATGAATCAAAGGGAGTAGCTATTTTTCTAAAAATAAGTGTACATATACACTAAAATATGTCTAAACATATGTGTCTACATCAAATCTAAGCAAAGCGGAGAGAGATGAGGTGATCCAAAAAAAAAATAGCGTTTCGTTCCTCTCGTCATCGATACTGGCGGTCCCCCCAACCTCCGGTGTTGTGCCTAAATATATGTATCTAGATCAAATCTAAGCAAAGTTATGTACAAGAGAGACTTGACCCTTGCGTTGACGCAAATCTAAGCAAAGCTACGTACAATAGAGAAATGAGGTGAGTGTATAGGTGTATATGTGAGCGTCTATGTTTATACTATGTTTTTAAAAAAATGTGAGATGATTAAAAAGCAATCTAGGGATGAAATCAAAGTAAAGCTACGTTCTGAATCTCTCCTTTTTACATGCATTTTCTCAGTCTAGTTTTGGTCGAAAGGGTAAAAAAAAAACTCGAAACTCGAAACCCCATGAGCCGGCAATTCCTATTCTTTGCTTACAGCAGGAGGGATGCAGTGCTCCGCACAGGGGCCAATTGTTTCTGGGCCGGCCCATGTAGCGAGTACAGTGTGATTTTCCCTCAGGTTTTCTTCCATTTAGCCGGTTTTTCAGTTTTCTCTATCTTTTTCTTCCGGTTTTCCGATTTTCTTTCAGTCTTTTTTGAAGTTTTCTTCAAACCTTAACTTTTTTCAACTTAGAATTTTTCAATTTTTTTGAACTTTTTTTAATCGGAACATATTTCTTATTTGAACTTTTTTCAAATCTGAACGATTTGTAGATTTTAATTTTTTAACAAAATTATTCAAATTTTAAAAATGTTCATTTTTAAAATTTGTACAAATATCAAATTTGTTTGAAAAAAAATCGAACTGAAAATTTGCTTGGTTTTGAAATTTGTACAATACTAAAATTTATTCAGATTTGAAATTTATTCAATAATTGAAATTCGTCTCTTTGGAGAAACTTTAGATTCAAAATTTTCTCCGAACAAAAAAATGGAAAATAAAAAAAGAAAAATCGATAGTACCTTTTGTTAGGCCGTGTCAGGGCGGCCCATGAAGTGGCCGCTTCAGGCGGGAGGAAGGTTCGCTCCCGCTTACAGCGGGAAATAGGAGCTCTTGTGAGCCGGCCGGCCACACGCGGTATCGATCAGCTGGACCTTTGACGACCGTCCCGGCGTGGACCTAGATATGCTAATGTGTGGATGAACGGGAGAGACGCAGCAGGCCGTGTCAAGAGGCCCGTTCAGGAGTGCGTGAGGCATGCCATGTGCTGGGCCCTGTGGGAGAGAATTCACCTTGAGTGTTATTATGTTTGTCGTTGGCATGTACATACATTCCCTCGGGACAACGGAAACCGAAAGGTTGAACACGAGTCATATGGATGATATGATCAACATGTTGATGTTCACCATTGAAGCTACATCATCTCACGTGATGATCGGTTTTGGTGTAGTGGATTTGGATCGTGTACCACTTAACAACTATGAGGGATGTTTTATTAAGTGAGAGTTCATTAGTAATTAGATTAAAACATGAACTAATTATCATGAACTTATTCTGAGTTGTATTTTGAATTAATTTTGTAGAACTGGCATCCGTTTTCTACCATGCGCTAGTCTTGTAATTGAGATAGAAATACTGTTAAATCTGGTAAGTAACTGGCTGTATTGTTAAAGAATCAAGAAATGATTAAGTCCTATTGCAAACTTTTAGTAAACCTCACATTGTTGATTCAAGGAACTATGGTTTCAGTTAGTACCTAAAGTCATCTTGTCTCCGTGAAACTAGAAGTTCAAATCTGTTTGAAAAGTATGGAGCTGGAAATTTTGTTTTCAGAAATAAGCAGGGTATGAGATATATGTGATATCTAAGACCTTATTGCAAGGTGATAGAATATAATTTGGTGAGACTACATAAACTCATAAGTTTTATGGGAATGTACAAAGGTTGAAGACGCAAGGCGTCCCAATCCTCCAACTATTGGGGCACTAACGATATTCGCATATCCATGAAGTGATCGTCCTTAGTATGCACCGTTGCTAAGACTCGTCGTTTCGAAGCATCACGTGATGATCGGGTGTTATCGATTCTACGTGTGCATACAACGGGTGCGAGCCAGATTTGCACATGCGAATACTGAGGTTAAACTTTATGAGCCTAGCATGTACAGACATGATCTCGGAAAGTCGTCATGATATGATGGATAAAATTATGAGTGAAATTGTTCATCATATTACAAAGTTACTAATAGTGAAATCTGAAACACTTGTCATATGATGATCAACTTCAAAGTAAGAACCTCAAGGTTATTGGTATTTGACCAAACAAACCTAGAAGTTATTGAAGGTGAAGTGTTTTCTGAGAATGTGGAAAGCTAAAAGAGAAACTACAAAAAAAAAATTTGGTAGAAAGAAAGAAAAAGACTAGAAAGTCTAGCTCAGGTGTATATAAATGATATACATGTTATGAATGTATTCCTTGTTTGGTCACATAATGAAATTCTTAGGTATTTGTACCAGATTGGTTGGTATGAGATGCCATACAATACAACGCAATACAAGAATACGATGGCCTAAGTGACTGATAAGGAATATGGTAATAATGCACGTCTGAAACATAATAAAGTGTTATTATGTTTGTCGTTGGCATTCTACCTAGCCCTTAGAATTTATAATAAAGAACTTAATAATTGTTATTTTGTTCTGGTCAAATAAAAAAAACAATGAGTTGTTCAAATTATGACATTACTCCATGTACGATGGATAAGTTATTATAAATCTTAATGGTGAAACACACATACATAACACTGACGCTAAAATGCCATAAGGCAAATGATTTGAATTCCACTTATTTGTGGAACTGCCATTTAGGTCATTTTAGATAAGAACGCATAAAGGAACTCAATGCAAATGGATTTTTGGAGTCATTTGATTTTTGAATCGTTTGGCGCTTGCAATCTTTTCTAAAAGATAATGACTAAAATACCGTTCATAGGCCAAGAGTTGAACGGACAACTAACTTAGTGAAAACATATATGATGATGTATGTGGTTCACTGGACATAGTTGTGTGCGGGAGATTCTTCTACTTCATGAAAACTTCCAACAATGGATTGAGTATATATATGTGGATATATTCGATAAGGAAAAAGTTTGAAACATTTGAATAGATTCAAATATATTTCAGCATGAAGTGGAAATCATCGTAATAGATAAGTCTAATATCTATGATTGGATCATGGTGGAAATATTTGAAGTACGAGTTTTAGCGAACATCTAAAAGAGTCATGAAATTGTTCTACAACTCACATTTCTTGGAGTATCATAATGATGATATAGTATCCGAGAGATGTATCCAAACCTTGTTGGATTAATAATGAGATAAAATATTATAACGTCATTATCTTTTTGTGGATTATGCTTTAGTGACTACCGCTTTTACACTGAATAGAGCATCATCATGATCCGTTGAAATGACACCATACGAGTTATGGCATGGGTATGAATCCTGATAGTCCTTTCTTAAATTTTGGTATGCATAGCATAAGTAAGTTTACAACCAAATTCGGATGAATGTCTTTGTTGGTTATCCCAGAGATTTGATTGGGAATTCTTCCCACGAGACAAAGACAAAAGTGTTTGTCAATGTTTCTTATTTCCGAGAAATTGTTTCTAGCGAAGTATTTGAGTGGAAGGACAATAGAACTTGATAAGGTTTATGAACCTAAGCATAATGATCAGAGTAGCGCAACATCGGAATTGGTTCTGGAAGCGGCCACGACGATCATGGCTCCCATGACTACAAAATGTTTTAGCCATGGAGATCAAAGTAACTATTGAACCTTGTAGGTATGATTTACTTTGTGATCAAATAAATGATTTGTGGACAAAGGATTGTTTTTGAACAATGATAAATCAACTACATACAAAGAAGTTATGATGGGCCCTGACTCCGTTAAAATGGCTATGCGCCATGAAATCCAAGATAGATGAATACTTTTTGAAAGTAAATAAATCTATGAAATTGATGAACTTGGATGTAATATCCTTGAAGAAGCTCGATTTGTCGAAAAGTTGTTTACGACAAAGTTCAAAGAGTTGACTGCGATAAGATTAGATATTCTGTAGCAATGCTTATAGTCTATGTGGATTATTCTAGTAATCGCTACATATTTGTTTTATGAGATTTGCTAGTAGGATGGCAAAATACATTACTTAACAGAAGTGTGTATTAAAGGTGTATACAAGATACAACCAAGAGTTTTGCTGGTCCGTGGAATACTAGATAGGTATACAAACTTCAATTGGATGAAGTGAGTATCGCGGAGTTGGAATCTTCACCGGATGAAATTAAGTGGGAGCGCTGAGACATATTTATAATACTTTATGTAGATGACATATAGTTGGTTATAAATGATGTAATTATATACTTGATTAAAAGGTTTCATTGAGAAATTAACTTCAATGAAAGGATATGGACTGAAACAAATTTAGTGTCAAGATCTATGAAGATAGATTGAAACACATAATAAGTTTAAGTCAAAGTACATAGAATGGATATTGAAGTAGTTCAATATAGAAATATTAAGAAAATGTTCTTGTCATGTGAAGGTTTAACAAGACTTGAGTGTATCTTACACTCAATGAGTAAAAACACATGAGTGATTATAGATCACGAATAATATGTACACAATCAGATGTCCTGTCCTCTTAAAAGTGTTATGAGCATGTACCAGAATGATTCATGTGATGATTATTGAAAAACAGTAAGAATATTCTTGAGTACTTAAGAAGAACCAAGGATATATATATATATAGTTTTGTATGGAGAAATGACAAACAAATCGCTGTAAGATGTTGCACCGATATTGGTTTTGTCACATATAAAAATAAAATTTCAATCTCAAATTGGACTAAGTGTTGATTAAAAGGTAGCACATGCAATGAGCTAGAAGATGTCTATGCTAGATTTAGATGAGTTCTAAATATTGTGACGGATTCTACAAACGAAGGCAGAGTATGTCATTGTTTTGACAATGACTGAAGATGTTAAGTCGATAAGTTCTTTGAGAACTTGGTGTAGTTCCGATAGTGTCAGAACTTTGAAGCTATATTGTGTGTGACAATATTAGTGACATATTTCAGACCGCGGAATTAAGGTTCCACCAGAAGACCAAACATATTTAATGCCGACTCATTAGGAAAATGAATGATGCGTGAAGACGCAAATGAATTGCAAAATACATACGGTTCTGAGCATGTCAGGTCCGTTGACTAAAACCTCTCCCGTGAGCAAAACATGATAAAGCACCGGAAGGCCAAGGTGTTATATCTTTACAAATGTAAAACTAGATTATTGACTCTAGTGCAAGTGGGAGACTGTTGGAGATATGCCCAAGAGGCAATAATAAAATGGTTATTATAATATATCTTTGAGTTTATGATAATGTTTACATACCATGCTATAATTGTATTAACCGAAACATTGATACATGCGTGTTATGTGAACAACAAGGAGTCCCTAGTAAGCCTCTTGTATAACTAGCTTGTTGATTAATAGATGATCATAGTTTCATGATCATGAACATTGGATGTTATTAATAACAAGGTTATGTCATTATATGAATGATGTAATGGACACACCCAATTAAGCGTAGCATAAGATCACATCATTAAGTTCATTTGCTATAAGCTTTCGATACATAGTTACCTAGTCCTTCGACCATGAGATCATGTAAATCACTTATGCTGAAGGGTACTTTGATTACATCAAACGCCACTGCGTAAATGGGTGGTTATAAAGGTGGGATTAGGTATTCGGAAAGTATGAGTTGAGGCATATGGATCAACAGTGGGATTTGTCCATCCCAATGACGGATAGATATACTCTGGGCCTCTCGGTGGAATGTCGTCTGATTAGCTTGCAAGCATGTGAATGGTTCACAAGAGATGATATACCACGGTACGAGTAAAGAGTACTTGTCTGAGACAAGGTTGAACAAGGTATAGAGATACCGATGATCAAACCTCGGACAAGTAAAATATCGTGTGACAAAGGGAATCGGTATCGTATGTGAATGGTTCAATCGATCACTAAGTCATCGTTGAATATGTGGGAGCCATTATGGATCTCCAGATCCCGCTATTGGTTATTGGTCGGAGAGAATTCTCAACCATGTCTGCATAGTTCGCGAACCGTAGGGTGACACACTTAAGGTTTGATGTCGTTTAAGTAGATATGGAATATGGAATGGAGTTCGAAGTTTTGTTCGAGTCTCGGATGGGATCCAGGACATCACGAGGAGTTCCGGAATGGTCCGGAGAATAAGATTCATATATAGGAAGTCACTTTCCAAGTTTGGAAATGATCCGGTGAATTTATGCAAGGTGGTTTCTAGAATTATCCGGAATAAATCACTATGGAAGGAGGAGTCCCGGGGACTCCACAAACCCTAACCAGCCAACCAAGTGGGAGGGTGGAGTCCATGGTGGACTCCACCTCCTTGGCCGGCCAAGGAAAGGGGGAAGGGGAGAGTCCCTGTCCCTCTAGGTTTCGTCCATAAGGCAGTTTTTCTGTTGGGGTCTTATTCGAAGACTTTGGGCAAACCCTTGGGGTTCCACCTATATAATAAGGAGGAGAGGGAGGGGCTGCCCATGGCTTGGCTGCACCACCTAGGGCATCCAAGGGCCGGCGCCCAAGTGCCCCTCCCCTCTCCCCAAACCCTAGCCTCTCCTCCTCCACATAATACTCCCGCAACGCATAGGCGAAGCCCTGCCGAGTTCTCCACCACCACCGCCACCACGCCGTCGTGCTGCCGGGATTCCGAGGAGGATCTACTACTTCCGCTGCCCGCTGGAACGGGAGAAGGACATCATCTTCATCAACACCGAACGTGTGACCGAGTACGGAGGTGCTGCCCGATTGTGGCACCGTCAAGATCTTCTACGCGCTTTTGAAAGCGGCAAGTGATCATCTTCTACAACAACGAGATCTAATCTCGTAGGCTTTGGAAATCTTCAAGGGTTAGCCTCGTGATCCCCTCGTTGCTACCATCTTCTAGATTGCATCTTGGCTTGGTTTTTCGTTCATGCGGTAGGAAAATTTTTGTTTTCTATGCTACGAATCCCATCAGCTTCACCATCACGGATATGGCGAGCTATAATTGATGGGAGGGATGTGCTCAAGCAAGGGTTGATTAAAAGAATAGGGACGAGAGAGGAGACAGATATATGGAACACAAATTGGCTTCTGATGGATGGCCTTCTTCGACCGATTGCTTGTTTGTCAAATGATGACCAACCACAGTTGATGTGTGAACTTATCGATCCGTGCACGGCTACATGGGACATGGAGAAGGTCCAAGGGACTTTTCTGCCAATGGATGCTGATATCACTAGAAATATACCGTTCAGCACGAGGAGACAAAATGACTTCTGGAAAGGTATTTTCACAGTACGTTCAGCTTATCGCATGTTAGTTCAAACAAAGGAGAGACAAACTGCATGGTTAGAGGAGAGTTCAGCTGCTTCAAATGTTAAAGAGCAGGAAAACAGTTTGTCAAGTCTCTAGAAAGTTCAGGTTCCAACAAAGTTGAGAGTTTTTCTGTGGAGACTTGCACGACAGTCTCTACAACGGGTGACGTGCTCAATCATCGGCGACACAGAGTGTGTGTGCGGTCTGTGGTGGCCAAGACTCATGGCGACATTCGCTTGCTGAGTGCCATCATGCCAGAAGTGTTTGGGCCCTTGCACCAGAGGAGGTTAATGATTTCATCTTCAACCTCAAGGAGCCGCATGCGTGTGCCTAGCTAGCAACGATTATCAAGGAGTTACCGCATGGAGAGGCGACTAGGGTCGTTGTGTGACATTGTGGGCTTTGTGGCATGCTAGAAGGAAAATTATACATGAAGATTTGTATCCGAGATTCTTATCAGATTTAACCCACGCGTAGACGAGGATGTATTCCCGTGTTCCCTTCCTTTGCAAGAAGGTACGTCATGTTTGGAGGAGTGGAGGTCCCACGAAGGATTTCCCAACGCCACGAAGGCTCACCCTATTCTCCGAGCCACACCCACGAAGGATAATGACCCTTTCCTTAAGGTTAGCTTTTCCTCCACTCCGGAGATGGCAAGCTCCACAACCACTTCACAAGCCCCACGAAGGAGAAGCCCGGACCTCTTCATAATCTTCCTTGAAGAGATCACCGGAGCACCAACCGCCAAGCCAACTAGGAGGTCTCCCTCCAAGAGTAACAAGCTCACGGTCTCTCACTCGAACTAATCGTGGTGGAGATCTCAACACTATGCAATGATGCAAAGCAAGAACACTAGAGGTGTTCAAATCCTTCACACTCAAATCCCACCAAAGCAACAAATTCGGGCCACCGACCGGGCCATCCGGTCCACAGACCGGTCGACCGGGCGAGTGACCGGAGCGGGTTTTTTGTCACGCAGAACGTGCGCCGGGAAGGCCGGTCCACTGATACGTCTCCGACGTATCGATAATTTCTTATGTTCCATGCCACATTATTGATGATATCTACATGTTTTATGCATACTTTATGTCATATTTATGCATTTTCCGCACTAACCTATTAACGAGATGCCGAAGAGCCAGTTGTTTTCTGTTGTTTTTGGTTTCAGAAATCCTAGTAAGGAAATATTCTCGGAATTGGACGAAATCAACGCCCAGGGCCTATTTTCACACGAAGCTTCCAAGACCGAAGGAGTCACGAAGTGGGGCCACGGGCGCCGACACGCTAAGGCGGCGCGGCCAAGGGGGCCCGCGCCGCCCTAGTGTGTGGCCCCCTGTGCCCCTATCTCCGCCTACTTAAAGCCTTCGTCGCGAAACCCCCAGTACGAGAGCCACGATACGGAAAACCTACCGAGACGCCGCCAATCCCATCTCGGGGATTCAGGAGATTGCCTCCGGCACCCTGCCGGAGAGGGGAATCATCTCCCGGAGGACTCTTCACCGCCATGGTCGCCTCCGGAGTGATGAGTGAGTAGTTCACCCCTGGACTATGGGTCCATAGCAGTAGCTATCAAGATGGCAATGGAGCGGGTTTGGACGGATATCGGAAAATCAGATCCATGCCCAAATCCATCAGCCTCGCTCTGCTCCACCCACGAACGTATCCATGGGCATGGATGTCGCTCCAAATCTAAATCCGATGGATACTGATACGTCTCCGACGTATCGATAATTTCTTGTGTTCCATGCCACATTACTGATGATATCTACATGTTTTATGCACACTTTATGTCATATTCGTGCTGGAACTAACCTATTAACAAGATGCCGAAGAGCCAGTTGCTGTTTTTTGGTTTCAGAAATCCTAGTAACGAAATATTCTCGAATTGGACGAAATCAACGCCCGGGGTCCTATTTTGCCACGAAGCTTCCGGACCGAAGAGGAGACGAAGTGGGGCCATGAGGCGGCCAAACCCTAGGGCGGCGCGGCCGGCCCTTGGCCGCGCCGACCTGTGGTGTGGGGCCTCGTGTGGCCCCCGACCTGCCCTTCCGCCTACTTAAAGCCTCCGTCGCGAAACCCCCGAGAGCCACGATATGGAAAACCTTCCAGAGACGCCGCCGCCGCCAATCCCATCTCGGGATTCAGGAGATCGCCTCCGGCACCTGCCGGAGAGGGGAATCATCTCCGGAGGACTCTACGCCGCCATGGTCGCCTCCGGAGTGATGAGTGAGTAGTTCACCCCTGGACTATGGGTCCATAGCAGTAGCTAGATGGTTGTCTTCTCCCCATTGTGCTTAATTGTCGGGTCTTGTGAGCTGCCGAACATGATCAAGATCATCTATCGTAATTCTATATGTTGTGTTTGTTGGGATCCGATGAATAGAGAATACTTGTTATGTTGATTATCAATTTATATCTATGTGTTGTTTATGATCTTGCATGCTCTCCGTTACTAGTAGCTGGCCAAGTAAATGCTTGTAACTCCAAGAGGGAGTATTTATGCTCGATAGTGGGTTCATGTCTCCGTGAATCTGGGAAGTGACAGAAATCTCTAAGATTATGGATGTGATATTGCCACTAGGGATAAAACATTGGTGCTATGTTCGAGGATGTAGTTACTGATTACATTACGCGCAATACTTAATGCAATTGTCTGTTGTTTTCAACTTAATACTGGAGGGTTCGGATGATAACCTGAAGGTGGACTTTTTAGGCATAGATGCATGCTGGATAGCGGTCTATGTACTTTGTCGTAATGCCCAATTAAATCTCACTATACTCATCATAATATGTATGTGCATGGTCATGCCCTCTCTATTTGTCAATTGCCCAACTGTAATTTGTTCACCCAACATGTTGTTTATCTTATGGGAGAGACACCTCTAGTGAACTGTGGACCCCGGTCCTATTCTTTACATCGCATACAATCTACTGCAATACTTGTTTTACTGTTTTCTGCAAACAATCATCTTCCACACAATACGGTTAATCCTTTGTTACAGCAAGCCGGTGAGATTGACAACCTCACTGTTTCGTTGGGGCAAAGTACTTTGGTTGTGTTGGTTCCACGTTGGCGCCGAAATCTCTGTGTTGCGCCGCACTACATCCCGCCGCCATCAACCTTCAACGTGCTTCTTGACTCCTACTGGTTCGATTAAACCTTGGTTTCTTACTGAGGGAAACTTGCCGCTGTGCGCATCACACCTTCCTCTTGGGGTTCCCAACGGACGTGTCAACTACACGCATCAAGCAAATTTCTGGCGCCGTTGCCGGGAGATCAAGACACGCTGCAAGGGGAGTCTCCACATCCCAATCTCTTTACTTTGTTTTTGTCTTGCTTAGTTTTATTTACTACTTTGTTTGCTGCACTATACCAAAATACAAAAAAAATTAGTTGCTAGTTTTACTTTATTTTACTGTCTTGTTTGCACTCTATATCAAAAACCCAAAAAAAAATTAGTTACTTGCATTTACTTTACTTGA
Source organism: Lolium multiflorum (assembly GCA_030979885.1). Lineage (NCBI taxonomy): Eukaryota > Viridiplantae > Streptophyta > Magnoliopsida > Poales > Poaceae > Lolium > Lolium multiflorum. The sequence goes on from CM061747.1 coordinate 244,307,340, forward strand.
TTCATCATGTTTCCTTTTAATTTTACCACGAAAGACATACCGGTAGGACGTGGGTCTATAATTGGGAGAAATAATATAGAAGAATTTTTCAATCATGTTAGTACCGTTGAAGATTTTGAAGATAGACACTTGGTAGAACTTGCTCCTACTTATGAAATTGCCGCTGCTGCTTTAGTTCGTATGATGGAAACTAAATTTGTTAATCTCAATCCTATAATCCAACACATGTTTCTTACACTCGGTGATATGGAAGAAGGGGAAAAGAAAGACTTTATTTTAGAAACCCTTCTTAGAGAATTTGGTGGTATAGCAAGAGAGGCTAGAAAGGTCTTTGCTAAATATAATATGCTTGGTTCTTATACCAATTTTGTTAGTCTCCTTGAAAAGATGGATATGGATAGAATTAAGTACACTAATAATATTAATGATGGTGGGGAGATCAAAGCACCAATACCATGTAAGCTCCTAGCGATGAATGATGCACTAGAAAATAACTATGCTTGGCTTGTTCCTGAAAATTTGTTTGATGAGAGTAGCAAACCCAAGACTAATGAAAAGGGAGCTGCTGAAACTTATGTATCCAATATATTATGCATGGTTGAGAAAACTCCAAACCCTTCTGAAGATGCTTCGTCTCTCGATAATACTTGATATACACTTTCTGCGCCTAGCTGAAAGGCGTTAAAAAAAAGCGCTTATGGGAGACAACCCATGGTTTTTACTAAAGTACTTTGTTTTTATTTGAGTCTTGGAAGTTGTTTACTACTGTAGCAACCTCTCCTTATCTTAGTTTTGTGTTTTGTTGTGCCAAGTAAAGTCTTTGATAGTAAAGTTCATACTAGATTTGGATTACTGCGCAGTTTCAGATTTCTTTGCTGTCACGAATCTGGGCTGTTTTCTCTGTAGGTAACTCAGAAAATTATGCTAATTTACGTGAGTGATCCTCAGATATGTACGCAACTTTCATTCAATTTGAGCATTTTCATTTGAGCAAGTCTGGTGCCTCGATAAAATTCGTTAATACGAACTGTTCTGTTTTTGACAGATTCTGCCTTTTATTTCGCATTGCCTCTTTTGCTATGTTGGATGAATTTCTTTGATCCATTAATGTCCAATAGCTTTATGCAATGTCCAGAAGTGTTAAGAATGATTGTGTCACCTCTGAACATGTTAATTTTTATTGTCCACTAACCCTCTAATGAGTTGTTTCGAGTTTGGTGTGGAGGAAGTTTTCAAGGATCAAGAGAGGAGTATGATGCAATATGATCAAGGAGAGTGAAAGCTCTAAGCTTGGGGATGCTCCGGTGGTTCACCCCTGCATATTCTAAGAAGACTCAAGCGTCTAAGCTTGGGGATGCCCAAGGCATCCCCTTCTTCATCGACAATATTATCAGGTTCCTCCCCTGAAACTATATTTTTATTCCATCACATCTTATGTGCTTTTCTTGGAGCGCCGGTTTGTTTTTGTTTTTATTTTTTTTGAATAAAATGGATCCTAGCATTCACTTTGTGGGAGAGAGACACGCTCCGCTGTAGCATATGGACAAGTATGTCCTTAGGCTTTACTCATAGTATTCATGGCGAAGTTTCTTCTTCGTTAAATTGTTATATGGTTGGAATTGGAAAATGCTACATGTAGTAATTCTAAAATGTCTTGGATAATGTGATACTTGGCAATTGTTGTGCTCATGTTTAAGCTCTTGCATCATATACTTTGCACCCATTAATGAAGAAATACATAGAGCATGCTAAAATTTGGTTTGCATATTTGGTCTCTCTAAAGTCTAGATAATTTCTAGTATTGAGTTTTGAACAACAAGGAAGACGGTGTAGAGTCTTATAATGTTTACAATATGTCTTTTATGTGAGTTTTGCTGCGCCGTTCATCCTTGTGTTTGTTTCAAATAACCTTGCTAGCCTAAACCTTGTATCGAGAGGGAATACTTCTCATGCATCCAAAATCCTTGAGCCAACCACTATGCCATTTGTGTCCACCATACCTACCTACTACATGGTATTTCTCCGCCATTCCAAAGTAAATTGCTTGAGTGCTACCTTTAAATTTCCATTCTCCACCTTTACAATATATAGCTCATGGGACAAATAGCTTAAAAACTATTGTAGTATTGAATATGTACTTATGCACTTTATCTCTTATTAAGTTGCTTGTTGTGCGATAACCATGTTCCTGGGGACGCCATCAACTATTCTTTGTTGAATATCATGTGAGTTGCTATGCATGTCCGTCTTGTCTGAAGTAAGGGAGATCTACCACCTTATGGTTAAGCATGCATATTGTTAGAGAAGAACATTGGGCCGCTAACTAAAGCCATGATTCACGGTGGAAGTTTCAGTTTTGGACATATATCCTCAATCTCATATGAGAATAATAATTGTTGCCACATGCTTATGCATTAAAGAGGAGTCCATTATCTGTTGTCCATGTTGTCCCGGTATGGATGTCTAAGTTGAGAATAATCAAAAGCGAGAAATCCAAAATGCGAGCTTTCTCCTTAGACCTTTGTACAGGCGGCATGGAGGTACCCCATTGTGACACTTGGTTAAAACATGTGTATTGCGATGATCCGGTAGTCCAAGCTAATTAGGACAAGGTGCGGGCACTATTAGTATACTATGCATGAGGCTTGCAACTTGTAAGATATAATTTACATAACTCATATGCTTTATTACTACCGTTGACAAAATTGTTTCATGTTTTCAAAATAAAAGCTCTAGCACAAATATAGCAATCGATGCTTTCCTCTTTGAAGGACCATTCTTTTTACTTTTATGTTGAGTCGGTTCACCTATTTCTCTCCACCTCAAGAAGCAAACACTTGTGTGAACTGTGCATTGATTCCTACATATTTGCATATTGCACTTATTATATTACTCTATGTTGACAATATCCATGAGATATACATGTTATAAGTTGAAAGCAACCGCTGAAACTTAATCTTCCTTTGTGTTGCTTCAATACCTTTACTTTGATTTATTGCTTTATGAGTTAACTCTTATGCAAGACTTATTGATGCTTGTCTTGAAGTACTATTCATGAAAAGTCTTTGCTTTATGATTCACTTGTTTACTCATGTCATTACCATTGTTTTGATCGCGCATTCATTACATATGTTTACAAATAGTATGATCAAGGTTATGATGGCATGTCACTCCGAAATTATCTTTGTTATCGTTTTACCTGCTCGGGAGAGAACTAAGCTTGGGATGCTGATACGTCTCCGACGTATCGATAATTTCTTGTGTTCCATGCCACATTACGATGATATCTACATGTTTTATGCACACTTTATGTCATATTCGTGCATTTTGGAACTAACCTATTAACAAGATGCCGAAGAGCCAGTTGCTGTTTTCTGCTGTTTTTGGTTTCAGAAATCCTAGTAACGAAATATTCTCGGAATTGGACGAAATCAACGCCTCCTCCTATTTTTCCACGAAGCTTCCAAGACCGAAGAGACGAAGTGGGGCCACGAGGCGGCCAAACCCTAGGGCGGCGCGGCGGCCCTTGGCCGCGCCGACCTGTGGTGTGGGGCCCTCGTGTGGCCCCCGACCTGCCCTTCCGCCTACTTAAAGCCTCCGTCGCGACCCCGCCGAGAGCCACGATACGGAAAACCTTCCAGAGACGCCGCCGCGCCAATCCCATCTCGGGGATTCGGAGATCGCCTCCGGCACCCTACGGAGAGGGGAATCATCTCCCAGAGGACTCTACGCCGCCATGGTCGCCTCCGGAGTGATGAGTGAGTAGTTCACCCCTGGACTATGGGTCCATAGCGTAGCTAGATGGTTGTCTTCTCCCCATTGTGCTTAATTGTTGGGTCTTGTGAGCCGAACATGATCAAGATCATCTATCTGTAATTCTATATGTTGTGTTTGTTGGGATCCAATGAATAGAGAATACTTGTTATGTTGATTATCAATTTATATCTATGTGTTGTTTATGATCTTGCATGCTCTCCGTTACTAGTAGATGCTCTGGCCAAGTAAATGCTTGTAACTCCAAGAGGGAGTATTTATGCTCGATAGTGGGTTCATGTCTCCGTGAATGGGGACAGAATCTCTAAGATTATGGATGTCTGTGCCACTAGGGATAAAACATTGGTGCTATGTTCGAGGATGTAGTTACTGATTACATTACGCGCAATACTTAATGCAATTGTCTGTTGTTTTCAACTTAATACTGGAGGTTCGGATGATAACCTGAAGGTGGACTTTTTAGGCATAGATGCATGCTGGATAGCGGTCTATGTACTTTGTCGTAATGCCCAATTAAATCTCACTATACTCATCATAATATGTATATGCATGGTCATGCCCTCTCTATTTGTCAATTGCCCAACTGTAATTTGTTCACCCAACATGCTGTTTATCTTATGGGAGAGACACCTCTAGTGAACTGTGGACCCCGGTCCTATTCTTTACATCGCATACAATCTACTGCAATACTTGTTTTCTTTTTTCAACAGTCATCTTCCACACAATACGGTTAATCCTTTGTTACAGCAAGCGGTGAGATTGACAACCTCACTGTTTCGTTGGGGCAAAGTACTTTGGTTGTGTTGTGCAGGTTCCACGTTGGCGCGGAATCTCGGTGTTGCGCCGCACTACATCCCGCCGCCATAAACCTTCAACATGCTTCTTGACTCCTACTGGTTCGATTAAACCTTGGTTTCTTACTGAGGGAAACTTGCCGCTGTGCGCATCACACCTTCCTCTTGGGGTTCCCAACGGACGTGTCAACTACACGCATCAGATACCTGGATAACCATAGATATCCATGCCCATAAAATTTGAATAGAATTTCATCAATATTTCACTTGCATTTCATCAATAATAAGCTAACATGAATATTTTGGTAGCATTTCGACATTATTTCAGTAACATTTCAGCCGTAAGTATGTCGACAATTCATAGGAATATCAAAGCAACAATATATCACATTACCGAGGAGGCGGAGCAATCAACGAAGATCCACAGTCAATGCGGACGGCGGAAGCCCTACCAGCACAAGGCAGTTCCGTGATTATTTAGAGTATAAAATCATTAAGGCTTAAATTAAGGGTATGGTGATTTGGGCCTAAAAAGGACAGCCAATCGTAGGTAAAATCTCATGTGTCACTGACATGTAGGTCCCACATGTCAGTTGGATATCCATCGAATATCCATGGAGCAAAAGCTCTGCCCGTGCCCGCTCCATGAATCATCGGATATCCGCCCCATGAAATCCGTGGACACAACCAACCCTCCATACCCGTGCCCGGTGGGTCGAATATCCATGGATACCCGGATCCGTGGATAAAATTGCCATCGTGAAGTAGCTAGATGGTCATCTTCTCCTAATTGTGCTTCATTGTCGGGTCTTGTGAGCTGCCTAACATGATCAAGATCATCTATCTGTAATGCTACATGTTGTGTTTGTTGGGATCCGATGGATAGAGAATACTATGTTATGTTGATTATCAATTTATATCTATGTGTTGTTTATGATCTTGCATGCTCTCCGTTATTAGTAAGGGCTCTGGCCAAGTTTTTGCTAGTAACTCCAAGAGGGAGTATTTATGCTCGATAGTGGGTTCATGCCTCCATTAAATCTGGGACAGTGACAGAAAGTTCTAAGGTTGTGGATGTGTTGTTGCCACTAGGGATAAAACATCGATGCTATGTCCGAGGATGTAGTTGTTGATTACATTACGCACCATACTTAATGCAATTGTCTGTTGTTTGCAACTTAATGGAAGGGGTTCGGATGATAACCTGAAGGTGGACTTTTTAGGCATAGATGCATGCTAGATAGCGGTCTATGTACTTTGTCGTAATGCCCAATTAAATCTCACTATACTCATCATATCATGTATGTGCATGGTCATGCCCTCTTTATTTGTCAATTGCCCAACTGTAATTTGTTCACCCAACATGCTATTTATCTTATGGGAGAGACGCCTAGTGAACTGTGGACCCCGTCCATTCTTTTACATCGAATACAATCTGCAATACTTGTTCTACTGTTGCAAACAATCATCATCCACACTATACATCTAATCCTTTGTTACAAAAGCCGGTGAGATTGACAACCTCATTTTCGTTGGGGCAAAGTACTTTGGTTGTGTTGTGCAGTTCCACGTTGGCGAATCACCGGTGTTGCGCCGCACATCTCGCCGCCATCAACCTTCAACGTGCTTCTTGGCTCCTACTGGTTCGATAAACCTTGGTTTCTTCTGAGGGAAAACTTGCCACACACACATCACCTCTTGGGGTTCCCAACGGACGCGTGTTGTACACGTATCAAGCTCTTTTTCTGCGCCGTTGCCGGGAGATCAAGACACGCTGCAAGGGGAGTCTCCACTTCCAATCTCTTTACTTTGTTTTTGTCTTGCTTTATTTTATTTACTACTTTGTTTGCTGCATTATATCAAAACACAAAAAATAGTTGCTAGCTTTACTTTATTTACTGTCTTGTTTGCATACTCCGTATTAAAAACACAAAAAAAATTAGTTACTTGCATTTGCTTTACTTATTTCAGCATGTTTCCTTTTAATTTTACTGTAAAAGATGTACATGTGGGACAAGGGTCTATAATTGGAAGAGATGATATAGAAGAATTTTTCACCCATGTTAGTATGCATGAAGATCTCAAAGATATACCACTGGCAAAAGCTGTCCCTACCTATGAAGATGCCTCTGTTTGTTTGGTACGCATGATGGAAGCTAGATTTATTAGTCTCAACCCCATGATACAACACATGTTTCTTACACTTTCTGATATGGAGAGGGGAGAGAAGAGAGATTTTGTTTTAAAAGTCCTAGTGCGAGAATATGAGGATATAGCCAAAGAAGCTAGAAAAGTTTTTAGTAAGCATGAGAGGCTTGGTATGATCACCGATTTTAAAAGAACACTTGAAAAAATGGATATGGATAGAATTAAGTACACTAATAATGTTAATGATGGTGGGGAGATTAAAGCACCGATACCTTGCAAGCTCCTAGCAATGCATGAAGCTCTAGATGATAATTATGCTTGGCTTGTCCCTGAAAATTTGTTTGATGAGAGTAGCAAGCCCAAGACTAATGAAAAGGGAGCCTCTGAAACTTATGTATACAAAATACAATGCATGGTTGAGAAAACTCCAAACCCCGCTATAGATGCATCATCTCTTGATAATACTTGATACACACTTTCCTAGCTGAAAGGCGTTAAAGGAAAACGCTTATGGGAGACAACCCATGATTTTACTACTGCACTTTTATTTTATATTTGAGTCTTGGAAGTTGTTACAACTGTAGCAACCTCTCCTTATCTTAGTTTTTTGCATTGTTGTGCCAAGTAAAGTCGTTGGTAGTAAGGTTCATACTAGATTTGGATTACTGCGCAGAAACAGATTTCTTTGCTGTCACGAATCTGGGCCTAATTCTCTGTAGGTAACTCAGAAAATTATGCCAATTTACGTGAGTGATCCTCAGATATGTACGCAACTTTCATTCAATTTGAGAATTTTCATTTGAGCAAGTCTGGTGCCTCTTAGAAATTCGTCATTACGAACTGTTCTGTTTTGACAGATTCTGCCTTTTATTTCGCATTGCCTGTTTTGCTATACTTGATGGATTTTTCGATTCCATTAACTTTCAGTAGCTTTGTGCAATGTTCAGAAGTGTTAAGAATGATTATGTCACCTCTGAACATGTGAATTTTAATTGTGCACTAACCCTCTAATGAGTTGTTTTGAGTTTGGTGTGGAGGAAGTTTTCAAGGATCAAGAGAGGAGGATGATACAATATGATCAAGGAGAGTGAAAGCTCTAAGCTTGGGGATGCCCCGGTGGTTCACCCCTGCATATTTCAAGAGGACTCAAGCGTCTAAGCTTGGGGATACCCAAGGCATCCCCTTCTTCATCGACAACATTATCAGGTTCCTCTAGTGAAACTATATTTTTATTCCATCACATCTTATGTACTTTGGTCCAATCCACGGTTTTTGGTCCAAGATTTCGCTTTTTGGTGATTGGCAAATTCACTTTAGCCAAACAACCCCAAGTTCGTAGGTAGGAGAGTGTTGGTATTTTCTTTTCCCATTTCTCATAAGGGGTAATCTCTTTATTCTTGGTTGGAACACGATTTAGGACATGACAAGAAGTCAATATAGCCTCCCCCACCATTCCTTGGATAAACCCGAAACATCTAACATGGCGTTAACCAAATCTGTTAGAGTACGATTTTTCCTTTCCGCAATCCCATTGGATTGTGGGGAATTGGGAGGCGTCCTCTCATGGATTATACCATGTTCCGCACAGAATAAATTGAACTCATTAGAAAAGCACTCTCCACCACGATCGGACCGAACCCTTTTTATCTTTCTTTCAAGTTGATTTTCAACTTCAGCCTTATAGATTTTAAAGAAATCAAGAGCCTCATCTTTAGTTTTCAGAAGATACACATAACAGTACCTAGTGGAATCATCAATCAAAGTCATGAAATATTTCTTTTTACCTCTTATCAACTCACCATTCATCTCACATAGATCTGAATGTATGAGCTCTAGTGGTGCCAAGTTTCTTTCCTTCGCAGGCTTGTGAGGCTTGCGAGGTTGCTTTGCTTGCACACAAGCATGGCACTTAGAGCTTTTGACAAAGGTGAATTTCGGAATTAAACTCATATCAGCAAGCCGCGTCATACAACCAAAATTAACATGACAAAGTCGTGAATGCCAAACATTAGTTTCATTAACACTAGTGCTTACATGGTTCACAACATTATCACAGAAGTCTTCTAGAGAGAAGCGAAACATTCCCTCACATTCATAGCCCTTTCCAACAAAAGTTCCATACTTAGACAGTACAACTTTATTGGACTCAAACACAAACAGAAACTTAAACCCATCTTTCATAAGACGGGAGCCACTGACGAGATTCTTCTTGTTAGAAGGGACATGCAACACGTTCTTTAGTTGCACGATCTTTCCCGAAGTAAACTTCAGATCTACCGTGCCAACACCACGAACAGTAGCATGTAACCCATTTTCCATCATTACTGAGGAACCTCGGGCCTGATAAGAGGTAAACATGGAGATGTCACACACATGAACATTGGCACCGTATCAGCCCACCATTCTGTGGGCTGAAACATCGAAAGAACAGTAGGTAATATATTACCATACCCTGTAGTTCCTTCCTCTGTGTTGCCAATGATTATGCTGACAGAATTTGAGTTCTGTCCAACCAGACATTTCTTTCCTTTGCGTTGTGGACAGCGATTAGCCCAATGGCCTATCTCGCCACACACCCAGCAAGGATCTTTCTTCTCCGTTTTCCCCTTCTTCTTGAAGTTGGTAGTCTGGGAGACTCCCTTGTTCTTTCCCTTGGACTTGTGGGCATTTTTTATGCACCATATTGGCAGCTGAACGTCCCTCGGTTCCTCCAGTGTGTTTGTCTTTTGCCCTCGCCTTCTCCTCAACATCCAGAGATCCCATGATATTCTCAACAGAGAACTCATGCCTCTGATGTTTCAGAGAAGTGACAAAGTTCCTCCATGAAGGGGGAAGCTTAGCGACAATGCATCCCGCGACAAACTTGTCCGGTAGCACACACTTGAGGAGCTCGAGTTCCTTTGCCATGATCTGTATCTCATGAGCTTGTTCTAATACAGATCGGTTCTCAACCATTCTGTAGTCATTGAACTGCTCCATAGCATACAGTTCACCTCCGGCATCGGCAACACCTAACTTAGCATCCAGTGCATCCCACAGTTCCTCCCCATTTCGGATGTGCAGATAAGCATCAACCAACTTGTCTCCAAGCACACTAAGGACGGCACCCACAGAAATTACGGTGGCATCCCTGAACGCTTTATCCTCTTCAGGAGTAAGCGGACCTCTGGGAGTACCTTCCGCAACTCGGTGCACGCCCATAGAAGTGAGCCACAAGAGGGTCTTATTCTGCCATCTCTTGAAATGAGAACCCGTAAACGGGCTCGGTTTGAGCGCAGCAGCAAAACCAGACGGTGAAAATTGCCTAAGCAGATAAAGTTTTTGGATTGTTGGATTATTAGGCAATTTCCGTGTGAGTTTAATTACCGAAAGCAACATTATAGATGCACAAGCATACTTAACCATACACATCAGACTAAGCACATGCATCAGATCTGAACGTGGAACAAGTAGCAGTGCAAGGTAGGAGAGGAAAAGCACGTACATCACGACCGGGAAGGTCGCACTAGCAGCAGCACCACCACCACCATGGGTATTGTTGATGTCGCCCATGGTGTAGTCGGATCTGTCGATGAAGTAGCCGAACCGTCGAAGAAGAGCACGAACAGCAGCGAGCAGTCGCGCCGAGACGCTCCCTAAAAACCTTATTGCCCGTCTCCCGGTGGAGGATCTCAACGAACGGGGTTTCGGATGCCTGCTCTCCCGGACGGCTGTGCACGCAGTCGCCGGGATGGGGAAGACTAGAGAGTAGCGCAACAAAAGGAACTTCACGAGAGAGATCTGAGAGCACTGATTTCCAGATCTGATCGGTCTCATTGTATAGCCTGGGAGGAGAGCCGCCCCGATCGCGTTGACACGCGTAAGAAGCCAGGGATACGCGGCAAACATGCACATGCAGGTCGACACGTACCCAACTCAGTTGGTGCACGAAGCAAAAATTTAGGCTTCCTTGAGTGTGTCTCGAACTCGAACTCGAACTCGAGTCACGAAACGCGACGTGCGTGATGTGACGTGACGTGCCGAGCCGAGCCGAGGCGGGGCGGGTGGAGGAGGAGGAGTGCGCGAGGGCTCCTTCTATTCTCACTCACTTGGAATGACTAGAACAACAGCCCTTATATACCAATCCAACTCTCTCCCAACTAGCAATGTGGGACTAAACTTTGTCCCCCAAGGCTGTCCCAAGCTGCCAACGTGATGGGTCTTGAGATTTCAGAAATTGTAGACTACATGGGCTGCCTTAGGGCCGCAGCCCATCTACATTCAACACGTCCCGTGAGCGATTACGGATAACAAGGAATCCCCTAAAAGACCAATTCCAGGATACTATCCTATACATCACAGTCAAAATTACCTCAAGATCTTAAGGATAGGATGAGCATCAAAAGCAAGTGAATTGAGGCGTTTAAGAACTAGGGACCCAGATGTACAAGTGAGTATTATTCCTATCAATTCAGAGAGAGAGAACTATGTAGAGCACTACTGATTTGTAGGACTAAGTATATGACTCGTGATATGGTCCATACCAATAACCGATACATCATGGGGAAATGTACTTCAGGAATGTACACACAGTTCTATTAGGATAAGGAGTCATGGCATGACAACAAGGGGGGAATGATCACACAGTTTCAGAGCAGGCCAGTTAGCTAGCTTGCTAACTAGGTAAACTATTGGGAATTGATGCAATGCAGTAACGAAAGATTAAATTAAAGAGAATAGATAGATAGATCTGAAGCATAGATAGACATGACAACACCATGTTCATGGTGGTAACTAACCCAGGTGAAAGTACAGCAGATTTACACTGTGAAAGTTGTTTCACACACCTACATATGCATGCATCCATGCTAAACCCTGAAGAGAACCTCACAGCAAACCTAGCCAAGGATAGTAGCCACCAAACAAGCATCGATCATCATCACCCACGCCATTCTTGTCTCTTTGTAAGCTGTAAATAACTCTTTGCCTAATCGATGTAACATGACACGTCTACAACAAGCTAGCGCATCATCGATCCTGCCACATTGCTTTCCGGGGTACTACCAAAGAAAATTTCAGTTTCCATTGCAATTGTTGCAACGTACTCTTTTCTCACATGGTTCGTACACTTACCCCCTGTGGCCGGCCGGCGCTGCCTCAAACGGTTTCGGTGGCCTCGTCTCCGCCGGCGGTGAGGCTCTTGAGCGCGTCGTCATTGTCCCCGGCGAGGGCATCGTCGTCTTTGTCCTGATCATCATCGTCGGCGGCCTTCTTCTTGCTCTTGGTGTACTCGCCGTAGAGGTACGAGGAGAGGCCCCAGATGCAGAGCACGGTGGCGATGGCCTTCTCGGCGCCGAAGGGGTCGCCGAACACCACGACGCCGCCGATCACGTTGATCGTGAGCACCGCCGCCATGCAGACGCCGCTGTGGAGCGACGACGTGAGGTAGATCACGCCTGCGGTGCCCATGAAGCATGCCTGCCACGTCACCAGCAGTGTCGCCACCACGAGCCAGTACACTGCGTGGGACCCCTTCCAGCGCGCCACCTCGTCGCGCATGCCGCCCGAGGCCACGAGCCCGACCGCTGCCACGACGGACGCCATGGCCTGCATCACCGCCTGCACTTCCACCGCCAGGATGAACCCGCCGGAGACCGCCTCCCGGTACAGGAGCTCCATGACGGGCAGGTACGCGGAGAAGAGCCCCGCCGCGGAGAGCGTGACGACGAAGCCGAGGATGTATCCCTTCCTGTCCGGGCTCTCGCCGGTGTCGCCGGAGCGGAGCCCGAGGAGCACCGAGCAGAGCGTCATGAGCACGACGGCGTTGAGGTTGACGAAGGTGATCGGGTGGCGTACGATGGCGACGGCGAGGACGAGCGTGAAGGCGAGCTGCGTGGAGAGCAGCAGCGACGAGGTGGACACGGGGAGCAGCGAGGAGCTGTAGGAGAAGAGCAAGTTGTTGACGCCCATGAGCGCGCCGATGATGAGGCACACGGACAGGAACCGCCGCGAGAACCACAGAAACGGGCGGGGCGCGGCGGCGGGGCGGCCGGCGAGGAAGACGGCGGCCACCAGCGTCGGGAACCCCGCCGACTGCACCAGCGTCACCACCCACTTGTTCTGCCCGCCGTGCTCGAAGTAGAACCGGGAGAGCAGGCTCGACGCCACCGAGCCTACCAGCAGCGCCGCGTAGTTCGCCATCAGGAGCACCGTAGACGTCGACCTGGTGCTCCGGCGCGGCGCCGCGGCTGCGCCGCCCACGGTGGTGGATGAGGAGATGGCCATTGCCCTGCGCGCCGTCGTCGTCGAGGAAGGAGATGATGGGTGGATTGCGATGGGCGTCGAGCGATCGTGGGTTTATATGCGGCCGGCGCAGGGGGAAATCCTCTGATTGGAAACAAAAATCAGGCTAATTGCGTGCAGTAAGGAGGAATTAGAGAAGGTTTTACACTGCTCGCCTCTTCCGTTTCTTTCTTTTCCGGATGGCCGGATGTGAAAAAGCCTGCCGTCCGTTACTATACGTTACTAGTTCGAGTTTGTACATATATTCGTATAATTTTGATTACAGCAATACTGGCAAATTAATGATTGCCAGAAAAATACAAAATCTCTTCGCCAAGAGATAGGCTATGCATGCATGCGTAAGCAACAGCTTGAAAGCAATAACTAAAGATAAATATTTTTACATGTGTATTTGGATATGTATGTATGTACTCATGCAATGCATTCATTGCCCAAAGTAGGAAACAAAATTGACAATGAGCTGTAAATGTAGTATAGGATCTCCGAATTAATTTTGACGAATTGATTCCTTGATCATATATCGGCAGAAGATCCATGGATCGATTAGTTGTTTGCTGAACATCCATGTGGTATAAGAGCATGTCTAGCAGGCCCATCAAAACGCGCGCACCCCGTATAATTCCGGCGGGATAGGGGTGAGGGCATTTTGGGCCGTCTAGCAAGCCCTGTATTCGGGCCGGTCCGTACCCTCACTCGCAACCCTAGCCCCGTCGTGCGCCGCCGCCTCCCCACACACACTCCGGCGAGCAATTCATAGCCGCACGCCGCAGCATTTGCACCTCCATCCGCCATGAGCGCACATCGGCGGAGTAGTGCCTCGCCGCCGCAGGATCAAAGCGATCCCGCTCGCCGGGCATGATGGAGGATGCGTGGCGCCGCCACTACAAGCTCTCCGCCGCCGGGAGTCGGCGTGCGGCGTGCAAGTACGCCGGCGCCGAATGGGTGCCGCCGACGCTCCGCGACTTCGCGACGGGCGGCCGCTACCACAAGGACGACCCGCCGATGAGTGGCGGCGCTTTAGACAAATGGCAGAGCGAGTGGGAGCAGCAACGGGCATGGAAGGCCGCATGGGAGGGGAGCTCCAGCGGCGGAGCGTGGCGAGCCGGCGACGAGGAAGAGGAGGCGGAGGAGGGGGAGGACCCCCTCTACTTGGAGGAGGTGACCGCGTCCATGAAGGAAGCCACCGACAAGGCTCGGGCAGAGGCGGAGGTGGCGGCGCAGGCCATCGACGCCGTCGAGGAGATGAAGGCGCGGGAGGCCGCCGCCACTGCGAAAATCGTCATCCTTGACGACTAGATGGCAGTGTAGAAGTCGTGATCCAGTAGGATCGCCAATTTTGTAAATCCCTATCTATGATCTATCTATGAACGCGATGAACTATCTATGAATTTTCCCGGGTTTTTGCAATTTTCAAAAATACGGGGTGAAATTTCGGGGTCTGTTAGACGGAATGGTTCGTGCGTGACAAGTTTTTTGATACAGGGCCCTCTACTCGCGTTTTAGGGGCATAAAAATAGGGGGTCTGTTAGACATGCTCTAAGTACATTATTTGTGTATAGTGTAGCAACATTTTATACCGTGTGAATATATAACCTGTGGTTGGCTTCAGATTGCTATCGTTCTGATCGTGCTGGGGCGGTCAGTAGTATAAGCGGAAATGAACCGGATGCAATGCAACGGGATTATTGGAATCCGACTTTCTCGATTTGGTGCCTATATGCAGCGTTGTCTCGTATCCCGTTTTAGGAGAGGGATTGCGTATCAACGGGAATTATTGACGGCTCGCCTAACGTCCACATGATGTGTGTCGACCAGAGGCTATGTGTGGAAAGCAAGCATGTGTTTAAACCCTAGATGAGAAGACTACACCGTCCTTTCTCTCAGAGAGGTGCTTACCTACATAAGGAAAACTGAAATCTTGGATCAATCATTTGAAAACTGGAATATTGGATCAATCATTTGCACCCTTATCCTTACATAAAAAAAAAGCACAGTAAAAGATGTGAGATATACTTGGTATTGACTTCACTATATATAATTGCTATATGTCACGTCCTTACATAATATTTTCATTGTTTCTCTGTATATGATGTTGAAAGGAGCGACGCCTCTTCATCATTAAGTATTTTTGAACTATGATGGCCATGTCTAAGAGCAACAACAAATGACTAAAAGATAGAGAACATGGAGCAGTCATTCAAAACGGAGCTTGGCGAGGAGAGGGGGGGGGGATGCTCCCGACTAAAAAAAGGCAATGTGAGAAATTTAGACATATTTGGTGCTCATGTAAAGATTTCACGGAAAATGAGCAGACATATTTTAATTGACTCAGACTAAAAGGGATCGGAGGGAGTATGTCCTTTGTGCACATGTAAAGATTTCACGGAAAATGACATTTTACTAGTCAAGGGTAACAAAACAAATTTGGTGCTCCAAAATCGTTTGTTACGCCTTCTTGTTCGTCTAGACAACCACATATGTCTTTTCTTCATGATATTTTGCACACGTATCAAAATGCCAACACGCACTATGTAAAAAAACATTTTTGGATTTTAACATTGTTTTTCAAATTTACTATTCACAATTAGGGGCTATTACTAAATCAAGAGAGAAGAATTGTCAACATCACACATTAACCTTCAAAGATTAATTTCCTCACACATAGCAATAAATTTATGGCAGTAAGAAATTCTTCTGTTTTTCTTCAATTAATCACGCACCATACATATATAAAAACATGACACTGTGAGCTCAGTCTATTCGGATGATACTCGGCCTTCTCCCACCAAGAGCATCTGCAGTTGTAACACTAGCATTACAATCCATCCTAATTTATATGGCTCGCACGTTTATCAAGGTCCAAGCTCTGACTGAAAAAATATGAATTATATGTCACCAAAGTTGTACAATTGAATTCAGTTCGTTCCAAATAAAATTTCACTCCCAACATTATAAGAAGATCGGTATCAAAGGAAGGGGACTACCTATTTGCGGAGACTATGGTTACTCTTAGCTTGACATGCATAGTTTAGGATGCGATCGACCGGTTGGGAGGACAGTAATGAAAATGTAGAGAATTAGTTATATAATTCTTTATGACACATGACCCATGTATTATTGATTAAAGTAGTGATGAAACTTTAATCATGAAAAAACAACGGTGCCATGTAAATAGAGATGACCTGATGAAATAACTGAGATGGACGGGACAACCATCACAAGTCATTGCTTGCAATATGGATGACCATGATCACCTAATCGACTCCAAGATCCATTATCTTTAGCCCTGCGCACTGTGCAGGCACACAATTTACACATGGCCAGACGGCATCACAATTCACAAGTCATGGCGCAGAAAGAGGAAAAAGTTACAGTTATGAGACGAGTTATTAAGACTTGCATGACCGTGAGCCGTCCACCGGAAGCATATGGGAATACGCTAGAACCATGTGCACCGGCCACGACGCCGTACTGCTAAAACTGTAAGCGCTTGCTTGCAAAATGCAGCACGTCGAGAAAGAGGGCAAAATTTTATGGCCCTTTGGGAAATTTAAATCACATCTAACCTCTACTCAAAACTGCTCGTACTTCGAAATATGACCTTTCTTCTAGAGCATCGAATGGCCCCCATATATTTGTAAGAACTTAGAGGTTGCGAGGTAGGAGGTTGGCAAAGAGAATATTGAAACTAAACTACACAAGTTCGGTTCCATTCTATTTGGCCCCTATATCCGGGGCAGATTTTGAGATAATTTGTAGGAAGAGGCGGATGTGATTAAAGTTCCTTAAACGGTTTTTCAAGAAATACCTAGGTCGAAGGGCGGGCCGGCTAGCGGCAGCAGCAGGGGTACACACACATGCTTGCCCACGAAGATTTGGTACTTCATGTATTGTTATTTGGACCAAGGGCTAGCTAGCTGTCCCACGGAGCACTACATACGGAGATGGAGCATGGAGGGGCACCCCAAACCAGGGTTTATTTTTCTCGGCCAAAATTTCCGAAATCTCGTAGGTAACCGCTTTTCTCGGTATCTACCAAAAGAAAATACTACCGGTATTTACCAAATATTGTGTGATCTACTCAAATTTGACAAGTTTTGATAAATTATTGACAAATTTTGAATTTTTGTTTGAAAAATCTCAGCGGTATTTGGCCCGGTATTTTCGGTAACTAGTAATACCGGTGCCCACCGATATCTTTTACATAACGAGAAAAAAACTTACCCTGAATAGGAGGGTGTCGGGCTACACCTCCATGTCGATCTCGCTGACTTCACTAGGTTTTTTTTTTCTCGGCCAGTAACTCTAGAATCTCGACGAAAACCGGAATTCTTGTTCCCCTCCTAGAAATATCTCTACCGTTACAAAAACAGAGATATTTGAAAATTAAACTTCAGACAAGGTCAAATTGCCTACGCATGGTATTCTAAGCAAATGCAATTGTTTGGTGTGGTCGTAAGGCGCTGGACTTGTGCCTCAGGGCTCGCGGGTCGATACCTTCTCGTGACAAATATAATTTTTTGGACAGTTCACCTTCAAGATGTGCAAAAGATAGCACTTTTATTTGTTAAGGCACAAAAAGAAATTGAATTCAAATTTTGTTTGAATTAACTCCAACGGTAAAGAAGCTAGATTTCACAGTAACCGGTAATTCTGGCGGCCTCCGGAAAAAAAAAAATAGTCCGAGAAAAACTACATCGCACAGTGCGTGTGTGCAACGAGCATACGCGAGCACGGACCATCCACAGCACGGAGTACATGACACTGACATGTTCGGTAGTCCTCGATTGTCCTGGCCGGACCAGCGGACCATAGAGGGCTTCTTGATTTGGATCAAATGGATTTTCTAGAATTCCGATGGCTCCGTACGTTTTTTTGCCCTGTATAGAAGACCTTTGGTTGCGCGAAAATTCACATACTTTCTCTGGGAATAAGTGTACTTCTAACTTTTGTACTCTCTCCGATTCATATTAATTGACTTCAATATGAATGTATCTAGAACTAAAATGTGTCTAGATACATCTATATTAGAGTCAATTAATATGAACCGGAGGGAGTATTAAATATTTTTTTCTCAAAATTTGATTAAATTTATATGAAAAGAAATCAACATATATAACGTTAAATTAGGATATTATGAAAATATATTTCAACACCAATCTAGTGATAATTTATTGCAATAGATGTTGCTACGTGATGCATGTAAAATGCATGTATGAACTTTGCACTTTATTGTAGCATATTACCACATATTTGCATCTCATATAATGTTATTCTCATGTTTTATGATGTTTTAGGAGATTTTCTAAACAACTTCCTCTCTTCCGGTTCTAATTCTGTTCGGTAGAAAACGCCTATTTTTAGTGTTTTTAACTTTACAGAAGTTACATGACTCAAAAGCCACGATTCGAAAATTTCGAGACGAACAAAATGAGCTAAATTGGGCAACTAGGAGGTCAACAGGCTGGGAAAGAGGCCTGTGGCGCGCCCACCCCGTTAGGGTGCGCCACCAGGGTCCGTTCCCACCTCGAGCGTCCGTTTCACCTCAATCTTTAGCGAACCAACTTCCTTTGACCTAAAAACTACTATATATACGACCCCCCCCCCCAGAGTTTCATCGAGGCTACGGTGGCGGAGAGAAAAAAGAACACATAAATATAGAGTCAGCAGGCCGTCGCCGGTGGAGATCGGAGGGGGAAAACGCTGCCGGAATTGCCTCCAGTGTGGGCATCATCAGCATCTTCATCATCTTCATCACCATCTACAGCAGGACTATCTTCATCTACCCCTTGTAATCTCTTGGCAAACATGATGTGTGAGACAATATATTATTTTCTCATGATCTATTGTATCTCTATGTTTATGTTTGAGTAGTGACTTGTTCATGATAATTGTGAGATAGTTTGTGATGGTTGTATTTTTTTATCTTCTATGATAATTTTTTTTGTATTGATATATGAGTGCAAACATATGTTAGGGATGCATAGCAGGAACTTGACAGAAACCATGTCTCATTTCTTAGATGCATGGTGTATTAATTCATGGTTAATCAAACGGGGAGTATAACTATGGGACCCTTTAAACTTATTACGGTGGTTGGACTTTATGTCTTAATAATTTTTTTATTTGCTCTTAACTAACCTTGGGATCAATCACTAGAAACATATTTACTCATATCCATGGCTACACCTATCTATGACTCCTCTCTAGAATAAACAATAGAAGGACTAACTTTGTGCTTCACTAATTATGACAACCACACAAATGAAGTAGTAATTTGCTAAAAGAATTACTTCCTCGAGTTACTCCACTTCACTTCACTTCATCTCATATTACTTTATTGCACGTTATTTTTCTAGCATTAGTTTTACTTATTGCATTTTAATTTCAACACTTGTAGTTTGATAGTAAAAACCTCTTCACACACACACCATATATCCTAGCTTTACATAAAAGCTCTGGTTAAAATAGCCGGCTATAGCCGATAGCCGCGAATTTTTTTGAAGCTATGAAAGGTTATAGCCGGGCTATAGCGGGCTATAGCCATATAACGAATTTGCTAAATAATGAAAAAAATTGGGCATCATATAGTCATATATATATATATATATATATCAATAATTCACAAATTAATAACATAATAACATCTTCACATAGGAGATACACATAATAGTTCACACATAGTTAAATACATAGTTTTGTCCAAATATTACAACATCATTACGTAGTTTAGGACATAGTTATGCCCATAATTACATAACTAGAACTTGGTGGCTATTTCGCCAAGCAAATGAGCCGGTCGACTAAAAATTTTGGTCCAAAATTTTGGGTCCATTGAGCGGGAAGTTAGCGGCTATGAGGCTAAATTAAGGCTAAATAGCCTTAGCCGGGCTATTAGCGGCTATTTCTGTTTTAGTCTCTAAAGGCTCTAGCTATAGCCGCAGGCCTCGCGAGATATAGCCGACTATTTTAAACAGAGCTTAAAAGGCCATATAAGTGGGTTATATGGCTTTAGAGAATAGATAGTTACCTTTAGCTTCTCGTGGGTTCGTCACTAGAATACTTATTGAATTGTACTGCATGCGGTGATCCCCTGCACCTGGAGGTTATCACTACGATATTCTGTAAGTTGGTCAAAGTTTAATAACTTTAACTTATGATAAAGTATTGAAATATAGTTATTCACGAATGGATGGAGTATGTTGTTTGATTTTCACTAGTTTGACAGGATTCCTACCACGATGTTAAAATTTTGGGAAAAAGTTGTCTTCTCGAAAAATGTCACTGGATTTTAGAGAAAGTTTATGTACGGAGTATTAACAACCGCAACCAAAATCATTGTCATTGAACCCTATGATCGATCCTAACAGCAATTCACCAACACATGTAGATAAAACGAGATCCATCGCTACAAGCCTCCAAAGGAGAAGCTACTCCATGCATTCAATATTTTCTTTTGATAATACTTGGTAACGAATTGGCATCATTTGAGCATCTCTAACCAATCCCCTTTAGTTTAGAGGACTTTCCCTCCCCCTTTGCCTTAGATTCTCACATACAACCGGTCCTCTATAACGTAGTGGACTTAAATTCCTTTTATACAAATCAAATCATTTGAACCAAAGTATCTCTATTACAAACCGAAATAAATGTAATAAACCAAATAATTCATTATTACAAACCAAATTAATTGAAATAAATCAAAATTTTCGAAATAAACACAACTCTCACAGCCGCCACACACTTCATCACCGGGCTTGCACTAATCTCTCTCGAGGCACTCTTCCGAAGCTTGAACCAATCATCATAATCCTCCATGGCTCTTGTAATTGTCAAAAACAAATCTTTTTTTGCATCTGAAACCGCCACTGGTATTTCTTGTCTTGATAGGTTACATCGGGATTGAAGTAGTCCTGCATGATCTTGGCATGGCCCTCGGCTCTATCTCCGTTGATCCAAGCACGACTGAATTGAGAACCAAGCCTCCACGCTGAAAATCTTCGTTCAAAATCATAACCATGGCCGTCTCCAAATCTTCGTCTGCACCGTCTTCCTCCTCTGACGAAGTATCGTAGAAGATCATCTCTCTCAACCGCTTCATCTACAACCGGAGCGCCTCCCGATCAAGCTCAATGCCGAACAAAACGAAAATGAAAATGGGAACTCAATGCGGCATTGCGTCGAGTACCTCGGGTGTGTCGAAGGTACACACACCAGCCGACACAGTAGAGTTGACGAGAAGCGGTAAGGAGACCGGCGGGGCTACAACGACGACATGCTACCACGCAATAGCTGCCCAATGCCCTCGCTCCGGCCGCACGATGACCTGGAAACGAATCTGCCGTCGGGAGAAGCTCATCGGGAAGAGGTGTAGCTGTTGTCGGTTCTGGCCCCGAACTGGTCGTTGCCGGTCAATCTACACCACCCCAATGCTCTGATGGCCTTTTCGGCGAAGAAATCGACCTTGCCGCGGCCGGGAACGAGCTTGAATCAATGGCAGGGTCGAGCTCAATGCGGTGACTCTCGTGATTGATTCCGGCCACGGCTAGCTCCGGCTAGTGGGGTGGAGGAGGGAAATAAGTCTGTCGGTGTTTTGGGCTGGCGGCTGAGGCTACTGGTGGTCGGCGGTGAGAACGCCGACCAAAATATGGCTACAAAGCAGTGACGCTTTGCAACGGAGGGGAGGAGAATAATTTTAGTCGGGACGGCCGCGGGCGAGCAAATTTGGGAGCCGCGGGAGACAATTTCTAAAAAAAAAAATTAAGTCCTCTAACCGATTTGCGGCTTCAGCTAGGTGTTGTTTCGGCGGATAGAGGAGAAAAGAAGGTCCTCTAAAGGCTTTTAGGGATCGGTTAGAGATGCTCTTAGAAAATATTTTTAACATGGATATAATAATATCAATTGTGTACTATATAACTGAGATATTGTTCGCTCAAAATCTTTTGATCAACCTTTGCCTTGAAATACAAGCGCGCCTTATATAAGTGCAGTCCAGTCAATTCATCACACTGTAATGGAGCAAATGAATTAGTTTGGCAAGTAATTAAGGTGGATTGATGCTAACATCATGCGCATTTGTTTGACCACGCCTGCATTTGTTGGGAAGGGGACAAGGATGAGGGAGACATGCCGATGAGAAGCAGCAGGCCTTACGCGCGCACAGGCACAGTTCAGTACGTCGTCACTTGGAGCTAGCATGCATCGATGCACTTGACTTTTATGACTCCTACGGGAGTACGTACACTTGGCTGTGTTGACATCACCAGTTTTGTACGTCGACTGGTTTTGCGTGGAGAGCTGCATGCCTAGCGAGTGTGTGCCCCGCCGGCCGGTCGCTCGACACTTGTCCTGGCATGTCTATCTAGCTTGCATAGGAGGATGAAACGGCTCAGGGAAAAAGGTTCGGCCGACACTTGTCATGGCAACAACGGGATTAGATCCACATGGGGTCGACGATCGATGTGTGACTCCCCTCGTGGATGTCATGTGCATATCCATGTTGAGGATAGCACATATGTCTAGAACTATTTGGTAGTTGTATCCTCGAATCCTAGCCACATGTATGTAGTTTTGAATTCTGGTTTCGGAAATATTTTGACTCGAAATCATCGATATTTGGTGACTTCAGACCTTCAGTTTTCCTTTTTGGCCAAAGGGCCGAAATATTCTCTCTTGAAATCAATCTGACATATCTTAAAAATGCTTTTTTTATATTTAGATGTACACCTGATATGTCAGAGATATTTTAGAGGAGCAAAATTCACAAAACCACACCAACTGGAGCTATGGTTTCATAAAATCACAATCAGAGGAAATTTACCACAATTGTGGGTAAGTAGTTCTATAGAACCCAAATCTCATAGTTTAGTGATTGAAACCTTTTCCCATTACCCGTGCCCGCAAGTGAGCTGACATATGCATGGTAGAGGAGGCGGTTCTCTCCGGTCTTCTAGAGAACGAACATGAACTGGATCGTTACTTGAAACGAACCAAAAGTGTATTTGATTTTTTGTAATTATCGACCAAAATTTGTTTAAAAATAAACTTGTGGGTCTAGATTGTCCGAAAAGCCTTCCTTCCCATGTGGTAGCTAACTTACGGGCCTGGTTGTCATAAATGGTAGAGTTATAAAAATCACAAGATTTGTGTAATCGGTAAAAGTATGAGGACTGGTGTAATGCAATGGATATTGTATTGACCCTATCGAGTGCGTTATATAGTAGTATAAGGCTTGGAGAACAAGAAGGCTTATAAGGAGAAGATCAAAACAATCCCAATCTACTCCCGTAATATCTCCAACTATCAAATATAATCTAACACTCCCCGAAGTCGTAGCGTGAGCGTCGTGGACAGTTTCGTGTCGCGGATGCTTGGACTGAAGAGAAAGCCGAGAAGGTGGTCATGCAAGGCGATAGCCCCACGTGCCGATGTTGTGGTAGCCGAGAGCGGTGGTTGCTGCAACCTTTGTTGAGGTAGCCACGCTAGGCGATACCGTGGTCGTGGTCAGAGTTGCCAGTTGATACGTCTCCGACGTATCGATAATTTCTTATGTTCCATGCCACATTATTGATGATATCTACATGTTTTATGAACACTTTATGTCATATTCGTGCATTTTCTGGAACTAACCTATTAACAAGATGCCGAAGTGCCGTTCTGTTTCTGCTGTTTTGGTTTCAGAAATCCTAGTAACGAAATATTCTCGGAATTGGACGAAATCAACGCCCAGGGTCCTATTTTGCCACGAAGATTCCGAAGACCGAAGAGAGACGAAGTGGGCCACGAGGTGGCCAGACTACAGGCGGCGCGGCCCAAGCCTGGCCGTGCCGGCCGTAGTGTGGGCCCTCGTGCCGCCTCTTGACCTGCCCTTTACTTAAAGCCTCCGTCGCGAAACCCCCAGTACGAGAGCCACGATACGGAAAACCTTCCGACGCCGCCGCCAATCCCATCTCGGGATTCAGAGATCACCTCCAGCACCCTGCCGGAGAGGGGAATCATCTCCCGGAGGACTCTACGCCGCCATGGTCGCCTCCGGAGTGATGAGTGAGTAGTCTACCCCTGGACTATGGGTCCATAGCAGTAGCTAGATGGTTGTCTTCTCCCCATTGTGCTTAATTGTCGGTCTTGTGAGCTGCCTAACATGATCAAGATCATCTATCTGTAATTCTATATGTTGCGTTTGTTGGGATCCGATGAATAGAGAATACTATGTTATGTTGATTATCAAAGTTATGTCTATGTGTTGTTTATGATCTTGCATGCTCTCCGTTACTAGTAGATGCTCTGCCAAGTAGATGCTTGTAACTCTAAGAGGGAGTATTTATGCTCGATAGTGGGTTCATGTCTCCGTGAATCTGGGGAAGTGACAATCTCTAAGATTATGGATGTCTTTTGCCACTAGGGATAAAACATTGGTGCTATGTTCGAGGATATAGTCACTGATTACATTACGCGCAATACTTAATGCAATTGTCGTTGTTAGCAACTTAATACTGGGGGGTTCGGATGATAACCGAAGGTGGACTTTTTAGGCATAGATGCATGCTGGATAGCGGTCTATGTACTTTGTCGTAATGCCCAATTAAATCTCACAATACTCATCATAATATGTATGTGCATGGTCATGCCCTCTTTATTTGTCAATTGCCCAACTGTAATTTGTTCACCCAACATGCTTTTTATTATGGGAGAGACACCTCTAGTGAACTGTGGACCCCGGTCCAATTCTCTATCTGAAATACAATCTAATCGTTCTCTGTTTTCGCAAACAATCATCATCCACACTATACATCTAATCCTTTGTTACAGCAAGCCGGTGAGATTGACAACCTCACTGTTTCGTTGGGGCAAAGTACTTTGGTTGTGTTGTGCAGGTTCCACGTTGGCGCCGGAATCTCTGGTGTTGCGCCGCACTACATCCCGCCGCCATCAACCTTCAACGTGCTTCTTGACTCCTACGGTTCGATTAAACTTTGGTTTCTTCGAGGGAAACTTGCTGTGCGCATCACACCTTCCTCTTGGGGTTCCCAACGGACGTGTCAACTGCACGCATCAAGCAAATTTCTGGCGCCGTTGCCGGGGAGATCAAGACACGCTGCAAGGGGAGTCTCCACATCCCAATCTCTTTACTTTGTTTTTATCTTGCTTAGTTTTATTTACTACCTTGTTTGCTGCATTATATCAAAACACAAAAAAATTAGTTGCTAGCTTTACTTTATTTACTGTCTTGCACTCTATATCAAAAACACAAAAAAATTAATTACTTGCATTTACTTTACTTGATTCATCATGTTTCCTTTTAATTTTACCACGAAAGACATACCGGTAGGACGTGGGTCTATAGTTGGGAGAAATAATATAGAAGAATTTTTCAATCATGTTAGTACCGTTGAAGATTTTGAAGATAGACACTTGGAAGAACTTGCTCCTACTTATGAAATTGCTGCTGCTGCTTTAGTTCGCATGTTGGAAACTAAATTTGTTAATCTCAATCCTATAATCCAACACATGTTTCTTACACTCGGTGATATGGAAGAAGGGGAAAAGAAAGATTTTGTTTTAGAAACCCTTCTTAGAGAATTTGGTGGTATAGCAAGAGAGGCTAGAAAGGTCTTTGCTAAATATGATATGCTTGGTTCTTATACCAATTTTGTTAGTCTCCTTGAAAAGATGGATATGAATAGAATAAAGTACACTAATAATATTAATGATGGTGGGGAGATCAAAGCACCAATACCATGTAAGCTCCTAGCGATGAATGATGCACTAGAAAATAATTATGCTTGGCTTGTTCCTGAAAATTTGTTTGATGAGAGTAGCAAGCCCAAGACTAATGAAAAGGGGGACGCTAAAACTTATGTATCTAATATACTATGCCTGGTTGAGAAAACTCCGCATCCCGCTGTAGATGCACCATCTCTTGATAATACTTGATACACACTTTCTGCGCCTAGCTGAAAGGCGTTAAAACAAAGCGCTTATGGGAGACAACCCATGTTATTTTGCTACAGTACTTTGTTTTTATTTTGTATCTTGGAAGTTGTTTACTACTGTAGCAACCTCTTCTTATCTTAGTTTAGTGTTTTGTTGTGCCAAGTAAAGTCGTTGATAGTAAAGTTCATACTAGATTTGGATTACTGCGCAGAAACAGATTTCTTTGCTGTCACGAATCTGGGCTGTTTTCTCTGTAGGTAACTCAGAAAATTATGCCAATTTACGTGAGTGATCCTCAGATATGTACGCAACTTTCATTCAATTTGAGCATTTTCATTTGAGCAAGTCTGGTGCCTCGATAAAATTCGTCAATACGAACTGTTCTGTTTTGACAGATTCTGCCTTTTATTTCGCATTGCCTCTTTTGCTATGTTGGATGAATTTCTTTGATCCATTAATGTCCAGTAGCTTTATGCAATGTTCAGAAGTGTTAAGAATGATTGTGTCACCTCTGAACATGTATATTTTGATTGTTCACTAACCCTCTAATGAGTTGTTCTAAGTTTGGTGTGGAGGAAGTTTTCAAGGATCAAGAGAGGGAGATGATACAACATGATCAAGGAGAGTGAAAGCTCTAAGCTTGGGGATGCCCGGTGGTTCACCCCTGCATATTCTAAGAAGACTCAAGCGTCTAAGCTTGGGGATGCCCAAGGTATCCCCTTCTTCATCGACAACATTATCAGGTTCCTCTCCTGAAACTATATTTTTATTCGATCACATCTTATGTGCTTTGCTTGGAGCGTCGGTTTGTTTTTGTTTTTTGTTTTGTTTGAATAAAATGGATCCTAGCATTCACTTTGTGGGAGAGAGACACGCTCCGCTGTAGCATATGAACAAGTATGTCCTTAGGCTCTACTCATAGTATTCATGGCGAAGTTTCTTCTTCGTTAAATTGTTATATGGTTGGAATTGGAAAATGATACATGTAGTAATTGCTAAAATGTCTTGGATAATGTGATACTTGGCAATTGTTGTGCTCATGTTTAAGCTCTTGCATCATATACTTTGCACCCATTAATGAAGAAATACATAGAGCATGCTAAAATTTGGTTTGCATATTTGGTTTCTCTAAGGTCTAGATAATATCTAGTATTGAGTTTTGAACAACAAGTAAGGATGGCAATGGATCGGGTTTGGACGGATATACCAAAACCAGATCCATGTCCAAATCCATCATCCTTGCTCTGTCCCGCCCACGAAAGTATCCATGGGCATGGATGTCGCTCCAAATCCAGATCCACTGGATATCCGGATATCCATGGATATCCATGTGCTTACGCACTATGTACATGAAAATAACATATTTGAGCATCACACCAACATTTTAGCAGCATTTGAACAACATTTCTGTTGCATTTCAGCAATAATTATGTAGGCAATGAATAAGTAGAGGAGAAAGGACAACGGAATGAGAGCAAGCCCACTGCCTGCCCATGCATCTCCTAGGCGGAGGAGAGCCGCACTACCGGAAAAGTGGAAAGGAGGGCCTCTGGCCAAGCCCTCTCTCAAAGTGTGCGAGAGACACAGAGGGCGAGGCCATGAAAGAAGTGGTAATCGGTGGTTACATGTTAGACTTACTGATTTTAGCCTCAAGGTAGGGGTTGCTAGGCCTAGGTGAAATCCCATGTCTCACTGGCATGTGGGACTCACATGTCAGTCGGATATCTATTGGATATCCATGGGGCAAAACCTCAACCCATGCCCGCCCTATGAGTTATCGGATATCTGCCCCATGAAATCCGTGGGCATAATCAACCCTCCATACCCGTGTCCATTGGGTCGGATATCCGTGGATACCCGGATCCGTGGATACCCGGATCCGTGGATAAAATTGCCATCCTTAACAACAAGGAAGACGGTGTAGATTCTTATAATGTTTACAATATGTCTTTTATGTGAGTTTTGTTGCACCGGTTCATCCTTGTGTTTGTTTCAAATAAGCCTTGCTAGCCTAAACCTTGTATCGAGAGGGAATACCTCTGATGCATCCAAAATACTTGAGCCAACCACTATGCCATTTGTGTCCACAATACCTACCTACTACATGGTATTTCTCCGCCATTCCAAAGTAAATTGCTTGAGTGCTACCTTTAAATTCCATCATTCGCCTTTACAATATATAGCTCATGGGACAAATAGCTTAAAAACTATTGTGGTATTGAATATGTACTTATGCACTTTATCTCTTATTAAGTTGCTTGTTGTGCGATAACCATGTTTCGGGGACGCCATCAACTACTCTTTGTTGAATATCATGTGAGTTGCTATGCATGTCCGTCTTGTCTCAAGTAAGAGAGATCTACCACCTTATGGTTAAGCATGCATATTGTTAGAGAAGAACATTGGGCCGCTAACTAAAGCCATGATCCATGGTGGAAGTTTCAGTTTTGGACAAATATCCTCAATCTCATATGAGAATAATAATTGTTGTTACATGCTTATGCATTAAAGAGGAGTCCATTATCTGTTGTCCATGTTGTCCCGGTATGGATGTCTAAGTTGAGAATAATCAATAGCGAAAATCCGATGCGAGCTTTCTCCTTAGACCTTTGTACAGGCGGCATGGAGGTACCCCATTGTGACACTTGGTTAAAACATGTGTATTGCGATGATCCGGTAGTCCAAGCTAATTAGGACAAGGTGCGGGCACTATTAGTATACTATGCATGAGGCTTGCAACTTGTAAGATATAATTTACATGATACATATGCTTTATTACTACCGTTGACAAAATTGTTTCATGTTTTCAAAATAAAAGCTCTAGCACAAATATAGCAATCGATGCTTTCCTCTATGGAGGACCATTCTTTTACTTGTATGATTGAGTCAGTTCACCTATTTCTCTCCACCTCAAGAAGCAAACACTTCTGTGAACTGTGCATTGATTCCTACATACTTGCATATTGCACTTATTATATTACTCTATGTTGACAATATCCATGAGATATACATGTTATAAGTTGAAAGCAACCGCTGAAACTTAATCTTCCTTTGTGTTGCTTCAATACCTTTATTTTGATTTATTGCTTTATGAGTTAACTCTTATGCGAGACTTATTGATGCTTGTCTTGAAGTACTATTCATGAAAAGTCTTTGCTATATGATTCACTTGTTTACTCATGTCATTTACATTGTTTTGATCGCTGCATTCACTACATATGCTTTACAAATAGTATGATCAAGGTTATGATGGCATGTCACTCCAGAAATTATCTTTGTTATCGTTTACCTGCTCGGGACGAGCATAACTAAGCTTGGGGATGCTGATACGTCTCCGACGTATCGATAATTTCTTATGTTCCATGCCACATTATTGATGATATCTACATGTTTTATGCATACTTTATGTCATATTCGTGCATTTTCGAACTAACCTATTAACAAGATGCCGAAGTGCCATTCTGTCTGCTGTTTTTGGTTTCGAAATCCTAGTAACGAAATATTCTCGGAATTGGACGAAATCAACGCCCGGGGTCCTATTTTGCCACGAAGCTTCCGAAGACCGAAGAGGAGACGAAGTGGGGCCACGAGGTGGCCGGACTACAGGGCGGCGCGGCCCGGCCGCGCCGTAGTGTGGGCCCTCGTGCCGCCTCTTGACCTGCCCTTCCGCCTACTTAAAGCCTCGGTCGCGAAACCCCCGTCGAGAGCCACGATACGGAAAACCTTCCAGACGCCGCCGCCGCCAATCCCATCTCGGGATTCAGGAGATCGCCTCGGCACCCTGCCGGAGAGGGGAATCATCTCCCGGAGAACTCTACGCCGCCATGGTCGCCTCCGGAGTGATGAGTGAGTAGTCTACCCCTGGACTATGGGTCCATAGGTAGCTAGATGGTTGTCTTCTCCCCATTGTGCTTAATTGTCGGGTCTTGTGAGCTGCCTAACATGATCAAGATCATCTATCCGTAATTCTATATGTTGCGTTTGTTGGGATCCGATGAATAGAGAATACTATGTTATGTTGATTATCAAAGTTATGTCTATGTGTTGTTTATGATCTTGCATGCTCTCCGTTACTAGTAGATGCTCTGGCCAAGTAGATGCTTGTAACTCCAAGAGGGAGTATTTATGCTCGTGTTGTCGTCGAAACCCACCGGCGGGCAGCGACAGGCAACACCGTAGAGCCGGGAACAACCTAGAGCTGCAGGTCCCTCCGAGCGACGGCCCGCAAAGCCTTCGGTCACACGTCCGAAGCGATGCAGGGCATGCCACCTGACCTATACCTGGTCGGGAAGGTGATGGAGATGCCTCGCTTAGTTTCTGCATGGCATACACGTAAACATTAAATACGAGCCTCGATCGGCTCTCAGTTATCCTGAATCGGCTCAGGAGCCGATCCACCCATGATTCGTACGAGGTGCACGAATATATGGTGGTCCTGCTTGATCAAGATAAAGCTAATGAGATCTACGACGATTTAGGGTTTTCACCGCATAATCGGATCATCCTACTCACGGTTGGGCCTCGCGGCCACGCACGGTGATCGTAAGCCGATCCTAAACAAGGCCTAAAAACCAACACAAGGTTGATCCCGGAACATCCTGTTTAGGGCCAACGAACGACACCCTACGTGCCGCTGGATCCTCCACCCCTTTGTAAGGCCTAACTATTGCAGATATTAAACTAATCCTTGTAGAACAAGGAGCAATCGTAACGGATCAGATCTACTAAATAATGATCAAGCGGGGCCGCCCCTAAGATAGGTGTGAGGGCGGCTAGACATGCAAGGGTTGCACTACGATAGCATGTTACGCGAAGAACTATGCTAACCCTAACACATCTATGATAACTACGCTGCTCGCCATCAACAAGGCTTCAGTACGAGCAACGCATGAACAACGTGGAGCTTGTGCTGCCTAGATCGCAAGATGCGATCTAGGCAGCATGTTGCTTACCGGTAGAAACCCTCGAGACGAAGGAGTTGACGATGCGCCGAGATTGATTTGTTGGTTGAACGTTGGTTGTTGTTTATTCCATAAACCCTAGATACATATTTATAGTCCAGGGGACTTTCTAATTTAGGCGTGCACCTAACCGTGCACGGGTAAAATTCTATCTTCTAATCTAAGATGCAATCTACTATAATTAAAGATACACGGGCAATCTAGCCCAAACTCTTCGTGCGAGGCCGCTTCAAAGATCTCCCACGTATAATCTTCTAAGCCCATCTCTCTTACGGCCCACCTCCCGATTTGACCAAAATCTGGTGATAACACATGCCCCCTGGTTTTGGCAATGATAATTTCAAAACCACTCTGTTTTCTTCGAAGGGTCATGTCATGGCAGAGCTGCTCGCAGTATTCCTCATCATGATGCCTTGTCTTTCCAGCTTCTCTGCAAAATTTGATAACCTTGGCATCATTTCCTCGAAAACTGCAATGGCATTAAATTTTCACCAGGCTTCTCATTATTTAACTGTGCCGATTGATTAGCTCTCTTCATCCCCTTCCTCTGTTCCGTCCATCGGCACCAAAAAACCCTCTTCTCTCTCAGCCATGTCTTCTTCTTCCTCCTCTTTCGTCTCTCTCCAATCCTTCTCTTCAAGCGAGCCGGAGTGGAACTCCGATCACGCGCCGAGAGCGACCTACCTCTGACCGATGGGGAAGAGGACCCCAAGTTCCTCATCGATGGGGAGCTGATGAGCGAAAGTGAAGACGTCCTCCATCCTTGGGCGAAACCCACCTCCCCCGACGGGAAGGGGGAAGAAGTAGAGGAAGAAGAAGGAAAAGAGGAGGGCGGCCCCTCTTCCCCAAGCTTCTGCCGGCCAAGCGATTCCGCGCTTGGGCGGACAGCGAAGACGATGATGATGACGGGAGGAAGAGGAGGAGGATGAATCCTCCTCCTCCATCGGTATCCGCCGACCAAACGCTTCCGCTCTGGGCGGACAGCGAGGATGATGATGATGACGAGGAGGGCGAGTCTCCAGAAGGGCTGGGGCAGCAGCGACGAGGAGCTCCCTGGAGCAGCGACGACATCGACGGCGGTGACGACGAGGACAGCGACGACTAGTAGAATAGGACTAGTAGTAGCAGTGCACTAGGCACCAGATCCCTCTTTTGAGAGCCATTGGCTCTTTCTTGTAAAGCCGCTCCTTTGAATTAATGAAAATTGTTCTTTCAATTCATCTTTCAATTAATCCAATTTCATTCCTTCCGCCTGTCATGCCAAGACCGATAGCAACGTATCGGATTTCTTTTCTTTTGGACGCCCGTGAAGCCGGACTCACATGCCGATTAGCCCGTCGATCAAGCACTTCTCAATTTTAGGCTGCGATTTGATATCTGACCATAATTTTTCGCAATCCTTTAGCCGATGACTACTCATCGGCTATTTTGAGAATCCAGTCCCTTTCCTTCTCTTGCAGTAACAGGACGGTCCAAAACCTGTAAAAGCCGACGGCCTCCTTTCCCGATTCCTCTCCATAGCTTCAGTAGTCTTCTTTTGCAACACCTTACTACTTCAGAGAAGATCATAATGCAAGGCCAGTCGATGTGACTCCAATCGGCTCCCAAAACAGGACATCTACCAAGTTAACTGCCCCCCGAGCCTTAATCAAGGCGAGAATACAGGCAAGGATGCACAGGTCGCTGATCAGCTTTCTTCTACTGAACGTCGATGTTAATGTGAACTTTGAGCATATAGCCAGTAGGTCTTGGTCTTGTGTAACCGTACTAGGGTCGATGGCTACGCATCGGCTTCCAACGTTGGTTATTCACACGTAGGGTCGACCATCACCTTAGGCCTCCATCACAGTAGGTCTTAATTCTAAAGTCGATGCCCTTGCATCGGCTGTAAAAAAAAAATTTTTACTGGCCGATTTTCCCTAATCGGCCCTTAATGTTTATCTGCACATGTTTATCTGCACATGTACATGTTCATCTGACTATATGCCGAGCCGAATCTGCCGATGACTGCAGATATCGGCTTTTATGGTTAGCCAGGGCCGCACTTGTACGTCGGCTCGCGAGGATTCGTGCCGACTTTCATCCGCCGACGTGGCTGCTGCCCAATAGATTGATGTTAAACACAAGCAGCAATACGTGGTGAAGATAATTTTGGCCGATTGCTGGAATCGGCCTCCATATCCATTGAAGCGCTGACTGAAGGTTTTATAATGCTCCTTCACAATTTCTGGGGCCGATCACAAAGATCAGCCTCGCCCCGTTTGCTCATCGGTTTAATCTTGCTACTCGGTCAGGCTGGTGGATAAAACCAGCCCAACCTCTGACTTGATGCGCCTGCTGTCGTCCACCTTGAGTGCATCGTAGAATCGTGGAGCACTAAGCCCCGTCGGAAGGACGAGCACCATGTTTGTGCCAGCCGATGTTTCATCATCGGCTTTCCTTTGCTTGGGCGCCACTCCATTTTCCGTGGACGACCCTCTTCGTTCGGGGTTCGCTGAACTTTCGCAGCCAGATCAGGTCGTGCCTTCCTTAACGTATGCAAGTATAACCTTTCGGCTTCCTCCGGGCCGCGCAATCGCTGAACCCTGCGCTTTTGTGAACGGCTGAGTCCATCAGGGCACCACCTTGGCCGGTGGTACTGTCTTCTTCTTCTTCTTGTCCCTCGTCTTCGGACTCCTCGAGATCCCCGAGGGGACTCAGCACGTTTGCTTCGTGGCGGAGAGGCCCTAGGCGCTTGAACACAGACACGTTGGCTGCCTCCTTCTTTTCTGGTTACATTAGGGCTGCCGATTGTGGGCAATCGGCTCATTCCTGAATCCCGTGTCGAAGAAGGGCAGTCCCAGTGCCTGTCGTTGTCATCTTGCTCCCTTGATTTTCCGTGGCACGGCGCTCGTGCTCCTCCTCATCGCGATCGTGCCGACGATGTCTTCTTCTCTAGCCAGACGATCTCTCTCATCATCATCGCTGGATCGTCGGCGTTGGTCATACCGACTCACATACTTGTTGAGGAGGTGATCGGAGAGGGGTCTTTGATATCTCATGTTCTTCACTTCTCCCTCCGTGACGTAGCGCTTGCCATCATGACGGAGCCGATCGCATGGAGCGGCCTCCTCTGTGTCTTTGCTACGAGAGCCGCTCGTCTCCATCTTTGCCAGAGTGGTGCCCAGGTCCTACCATGTTGATGCTGAACAAGGATCCTGGCTGGCAACCTTCAGGGTAAGTGCATTCTACCATGTTAACGGCGGGGAAGGGCTGGGTGTCGACCTTCATAGCGTACGGTTGAAAATTAGACGCCCCTTTTCTATCGCCGCTTGGATGTGCCGACGCCATACCCCGTCGTTGGTGGCATGGGAGAGCGAGTTATGCCATTTGCGGTATGGCTTTCCGTTCAGCTCTTGCACCGTGGGGAATTTGAGACCTTCGAATCGTCAACTGCTTCTCCTTGAGCGGAGGTCGACGATTTGCTCGATCTTGGTCACGTCAAAATCAAATCCCCGGGCGGGCCTGGTGGCTTTACCCATTTGCAGGATACGGGGTTCCTCCCAGAGTCCATTCACCACTGCTACCTCTTGGTCTCCCGGGAACTTCGTCTTCCTGCGCATCGACCGGGACTGCACGCTTGAACTTGTCTTGGTACAGGACCGGGTGGCGCTGTTCATATGCCGATAGTTTCGAACCATGTGCGCCGGTGAGGGATAATCGCAGGAGGCCATGTCCTTGAGCTGTGTTGCAAGGCCTGCTACGCCAACTCGACTGCTTCTTTTCGATTATACGAACCGAATAACATCGGTTCCTAAGATTCTGAAGCGCTGGATGTATTCTCCGCGCTTCTCCGTAGTTGTGCTAGATCGGCAATGCCGGACTCGGAAGCCTCTCGAATGGTACTGCATATGGAGCGCTCTTCCAAGCGCTTCCAAGTCCGGATGGAGTCTGGTGGCAAAGAGGTGTACCATCCGAAAGCCGATCCCGTGAGGGACTGTGAGAAGAGCCTCACGCGTAGTTGATCCGACACGAAGCCGGTCCTAGTTGCGCCAAATATCGGCCCACGTGCTCGATGGAGTGGAACCATCGATCCGAATTTGGAGAAGTCGGGGAGCCGATATTTAGGTGGTAGCGGGATCATCTCGTAGTCGTCGGGGTACGGCTTGGAATAGCCGATGGCCCTTCTTTTCGGCACCATGCCGAACGGTCTCTCAGTATGGTATTGATCTGATCCGCGTGTGGCTGCAGGAGAATTCGAAGATTCGCCGGGGTGGCGTACTTAGCCAGCCATGTTTGCTTTTCCAGCTCGAGCCAACTGCGGAGCTGAGCTGCGGAGGTTCGTCGGGGCGCGTACTTAGTTAGCCACGTCGCTTCTCAAGCTCGTCGACGTCCCTCCTGTTTCCCGGAAGTCCCCGATGTTGTGGCCTGGTTTGTGAGTGCCCGCCACAATCCACATACGTGCACGTGTACCGTGAGGGATCTCCTTAGGCGCCTCGGGTAAGAACGGTAGTCACTAGGGTCACCACCGATCTTGTAGACGACGAATGCCGGTGTAGCCGGCACAGTGCTGCCAACACATATGGCAGCGGTGGACGGGACTGGGTGGCAACTCTCCTTGATGCGTCCCGAGAGCTGGTCCGACGGCGAGTACTGGTGCCTCATGATCTCTGGATCACGCGAAGAGCGACACGCTCCAACGTGTTGACCAGGTTCTCAGAGTGGCGGTGTAGCGAGTGAGCCACCAAGTAGTTGATCTCCTGCCAGGGGACCTGGTGCGTTCTTCCGACGGGGATCTATCCCATCTAGTGCACCATTGGCGAGAACCCCTTCCACTGATGCCATGTGAACGGGTTCTGTGGAAAGAGCCGATGAGGTCGGCTTCGAGGATGACTTTGATCTCGTCATACTTCTTCTTGAGCTCGTCCGTCAGATCCTCGTGTGGCGTGCCGTCCGCCATCTCGGATGTAGATGGCGATGTGGTTGATGTAGAAGCTGGTCCCACCGTGCGAGAATGTGTTGTCGTCGAAAACCCAGGCGGGCAGCGACGGGCAACACCGTAGAGCCGGGAACAACCTAGAGCTGCGGGTGAGTCCCTCCGACGACGGCCGCAAAGCCTGGTCACACGTCCGATGCTGATGCAGGGCGTGCCACCGACCTATGGTCGGGAAGGTGATGGAGATGCCTCGCTTAGTTTCTGCATGGCATACACGTAAACATTAAATACGAGCCTCGATCGGCTCTCGGGTTATCTGTGAATCGGCTCAGGGGCCATGATTCGTACGAGGTGCACGAATATATGGTGGTCCTTTGATCAAGATAAAGCTAATGAGATCTGACGATTTAGGGTTTTCACCGCATAATCGGATCATCCTACTCACGGTTGGGCCTCGCGCCACGCACGGTGATCGTAAGCCGATCCTAAACAAGGCCTAAAAACCAACACAAGGTTGATCCCGGAACATCTGTTTAGGGCCAGCGAACGACACCCTACGTGCCGTGGATCCTCCACCCCTTTGTAAGGCCTAACTATTGCAGATATTAAACTAATCCTTGTAGAACAAGGAGCAATCGTAACGGATCAGATCTACTAAATAATGATCAGCGGGTGCCGCCCCCACACCTAAGATAGGTGTGAGGCTAGACATGCAAGGGTTGCACTACGATAGCATGTTACGCGAAGAACTATGCTAACCCTAACACATCTATGATAACTACGTTGCTCGCCATCAACAAGGCTTCAGTACGAGCAACGCATGAACAACGTGGAGCTTGTGCCTAAATCGCAAGATGCGATCTAGGCAGCATGTTGCTTACCGGTAGAAACCCTCGAGACGAAGGAGTTGGCGATGCGCCGAGATTGATTTGTTGGTTGAACGTTGGTTGTTGTTTATTCCATAAACCCTAGATACATATTTATAGTCCGGGGGACTTTCTAATTTAGGCGTGCACCTAACCGTGCACGGGTAAAATTCTATCTTCTAATCTAAGATGCAATCTACTATAATTAAAGATACACGGGCAATCTAGCCCAAACTCTTCGTGCGAGGCCGCTTCAAAGATCTCCCACGTATAATCTTCTAAGCCCATCTCTCTTACGGCCCACCTCTGATTTGACCAAAATGCTCGATAGTGGGTTCATGTCTCCGTGAATCTGGGGTGACAGAAATCTCTAAGATTATGGATGTGCTGTTGCCACTAGGGATAAAACATTGGTGCTATGTTCGAGGATATAGTCACTGATTACATTACGCGCAATATTTAATGCAATTGTCATTGTTAGCAACTTAATACGGAGGGGTTCGGATGATAACCGAAGGTGGACTTTTTAGGCATAGATGCATGGATAGCGGTCTATGTACTTTGTCGTAATGCCCAATTAAATCTCACAATACTCATCATAATATGTATGTGCATGGTCATGCCCTCTTTATTTGTCAATTGCCCAACGTAATTTGTTCACCCAACATGCTGTTTATCTTATGGGAGAGACACCTCTAGTGAACTGTGGATCCCGGTCCAATTCTCTATACTGAAATACAATCTCTGCAATCTTGTTCTCTGTTTTCTAAAAAATCATCATCCACACTATACATCTAATCCTTTGTTACAGCAAGCCGGTGAGATTGACAACCTCACTGTTTCGTTGGGGCAAAGTACTTTGGTTGTGTTGTGCAGTTCCACGTTGGCGCCGGAATCTCTGGTGTTGCGCCGCACTTCCCGCCGCCATCAACTTTCAACGTGCTTCTTGACTCCTCGGTTCGATTAAACCTTGGTTTCTTACTGAGGGAAACTTGCCGCTGTGCGCATCACACCTTCCTCTTGGGGTTCCCAACGGACGTGTCAACTGCACGCATCACCAGTCTCGAGGTAGCCACACATGAAGCTGAGAGCACATGGAAGCGCCATGGGGTCAACGACGCAAGAGTGTGCCCGTGATGAAGACGGTGACGGGATTGAGGCAGTCGTTGGGGAGGGTGTCCATGCCAAAGATGATCTTGTCGAAGTCATTGTAGACGAGGCGTCACATGGGGTTTACCAAGCCCGGGGACACGTCGGGGACGATAGCATGCGGCAGTGATGCCATCGCCGAGCATGCGTAGAACAGGACCAATACAAACTTGACGCCATGTCGGAGAAACTAGCAGAGAAAACCTCCAGTATGCTTACGAGGCACAAAGCGGTGAAAAGGAAGAGGTACTGCTGCAGTCCGCGGTCGTCGAAGTAGAACTACCGAGGGATCAAGCCAATTACGTGCTGGTTACTGGCATAGGAACTTCAACATTAATAATTGGTGCCACTAAGAGGCGAGTGTCCGGTTTGATGTTCATCCTCCTCCGGGTCATGTGGCAGCATACCGGTATCAGGGAGCGCATATACTTGGGGCACATATACAGATTATGCACGTACTGTGTTTTGGTCAGCAGAAAATGCAGCATATGGAGACAGTTAAAGGTGCATGCACGAGCTAGCGCCATACATGATTGCACGCCGCTCTTATCTCTACCACCACCCATGAGCCATGGCATGAAACTACAGCTCCGACTAACATCTTGCGATAGCTAGCGATGTATCGATCGATCGATGACGGATCACGGGGTAAGTACATCTGTATGTGTACACTCCCATGCTAAGTTGGCGATGCTAGCTAGGAGTAGTTAGGTACCGCTACAAATGGAAAGCGATCAGGTGGAAATAAATCGCTCGAAGCTCGATCGATCGGCTCCGGTGGGCGATGCATGCATGAATGTAGGTGACCCGGAGAGCGAGCGCGTGCTCTTCGCCTGTTAGCGCGTAAAGTGACTCCGATTGAGGTTGACAGATGGGGTGTAGCTAGCTATGAGGCTCTAACAGATGTTGAATTGACATCAGTGTTCTTCTTGTACTATAATTTATTGGACATGAGAAGCTTTTGCACTCAGTTTCATTGTCATATCTTACAAGGAGAAATCTCATGTTTTTTTTTTCATTTGACAGAATTACACTTTTCCTCTTGTGAGTAGAGTATCTGTTCTCCCTTTTCTGCAGACAAGAAAAGACAGTACGGAGTAACTTGCATTTGGAGAAAAAAATGATTTTAGAAGTCTCACGAGGTCTCTTCTGGCTCAGAGACCAGTTAGGTCCGACTTACCCGTGAGGAATATTATGGGCCTAAAGTCTAACAAAGATAAGCCCAGCACTCTCACCAGTTAGGCCCACCTTTACGCGCGCGTGATCCACAGCCCAGCCCAGCAAGGCAGCAACGAGCCCCATCCACGCCTCCGCACGTATAAGATCTACCACGCAGCCTCCCTCCCGAGACTTCTCTCCGCCGCCGCCGCCGCCCAGCCCTCACCCAACCACCGCCCCATCCCGCGGACGCCTCCTCCTCGCCGGCGAGATGGTGCGTTCTCACCTACCTTTCTCTATCGCGGCCCCGATACGTACTCTGCTGGATGCAGAGTTTTAGCTTTGTCACATGTCTGTCGGATAGAATAAGCGTTCAAAACTAGGTTTCCCGAGGTGTTGGTTTTTCTCGCAGTTGATCCTTCCTAGAAGCGGCAGCATCTGCTAGATCTAAACCCGGTTTGCCTACGGTGTTTTGCTTGTTCTAGTGCTTGCTTGCTACGATTTGGGGCTTGGTCAAATCGTCCTGGATTGCTGCTGCGTGGTTCAAAGAGGATGTTACAATGCTGCTCTAGTTCAAATTCCACTTCTAGGACTCGTTGATATGATGGGTGAATGGGTAATTGCAGTAGAACGGAAGTATGCAATTTTCATGAGATACTCTTTTTTTTTTTTACCTGTGTGATACTTGATTTGTCACAAGTAAGCCGATGTTATGTAATGCACGCAGCCTCCATCGTTTCCTACAATTACTTTCAACTAAAAAACTGAGCTTAAACCTTCATTTCCTCACCTTCGCTGGATGACTTGGACATCACTAGTTCTTCCCTCTCCACTGCGCGCCTTCCAAGAGATACATTGTTAATTTTGCCATGAGCCACATTCTACAGTTATGTTTGTTTTACTGCAACCGATGATAATGTTCTCTTGTTTTGAACGCAATCAGTCACAGCTAGCTGTTGCTTGTGTCATCTCCTTACTGAAATGCTCGAGCCAAGTTTGATTATGCTGTGGCACAAATCCTACTTGTTTAGTGACCACGCCCATGTTTTCTAATACTGCCTTCGTAGATAGTGGCTCAATTTGCTGTTGCAGTATACCTGTAGAAGAGGTTTTTAAATTATTCTGTTTCTGATGTATGTGCAGACGAAGCGCACCAAGAAGGCTGGAATTGTTGGCAAATATGGTAAATTTCATTGAAGCTGTCTAGATCATTATTCAA
The DNA here is from genome assembly GCA_030979885.1 of Lolium multiflorum. Lineage (NCBI taxonomy): Eukaryota > Viridiplantae > Streptophyta > Magnoliopsida > Poales > Poaceae > Lolium > Lolium multiflorum. The sequence continues at coordinate 244,347,539 of CM061747.1, forward strand.
CAAACTCATGAATGTGTGCTAATCCATGTGATCACGTGCCATGTCAATGTTGTATAGGTACCAGGTATGGTGCCAGTTTGCGTAAGCAGATCAAGAAGATGGAGGTCTCCCAGCACTCCAAGTACTTCTGTGAGTTCTGTGGCAAGGTAAATATGGTGATAAATTTAGTTGCTTGTGTTGTTCTTAAAGTTGTAAATGTATACTGGCTGATTTAACTGCGCATCTATGTTGCATATAACATACTGTCTGCTGGAATTTGGTTATCTTGAAATGAGCATATTAAAAAAATCCCCCTGTGATTGAAAACCAGTAGCATATTAGTATAGGTTTTTTGTTCTTGTCTTGAAAGGTGACTGTCTAGAGGAGAAATTGAATAGCATCTTAACTTGACTTGATTAAATATGGTCAGTTGCTGATTTTCACAACTTAAAAAACGAAGAATGTTAACTGAACTGCTGCTGCAATCCCTCTGAATTGTCCTTGGAGATGCATAGTCATGTAGTTATGATCTGTTTTATATGTTTTCATCACTGCAGCCTTGTAAATAGAAAGTGTATAACAGTTTTATTGTTGTGGTCACTTGAGTGATATAAATGATAATATCTAAATTTGGCAATTTTTATATTTCTTCTGAATGTGGAATCTGATGTTGGTTTGTCATTCTAAGACTATGTGCTGCCTATTCTTTTTCACCATCTCTTATGCATTCTTGATTCACAGTTTGCTGTGAAGAGGAAAGCAGTTGGGATCTGGGGATGCAAGGACTGTGGCAAGGTTAAGGCTGGTGGTGCCTACACCATGAAGTATGTGCCGCTGTCAATTACACCTTATATGGCTGCGGTATCATGTTCTATTATGGTTGCTCATGCCATTATTTTGCGTTTTTCAGCACTGCCAGTGCGGTCACAGTCAGGAGCACGATCCGTCGCCTGAGGGAGCAGACTGAAGCTTGATTGCTGTCAATTTGAGCCTTTGGATTTGTAGTTCAGTCGAGACTCGTGAAATGCTATTTAGTCATGCGGTTATCTACAAATGTTGTATCGATTTGTAAGGATCTGGCTACACTACTGCGTGATGTGGTTCCTGAATCTAGCTGTTTCCACCCGTTGTTAGACCCAGTTTAAATATGCGTGTGCGGCCGTGTGTTATGGTATGTACGATACCAGCCTTAATCTGAACTGATCCTGCTGCTTATTGTTCTAAAACTGAAAAATGAGAATTGTTTTTTTTTTCGAGAGTACGCCAAAGGTGTACTATATCTTTATAGAAGGCAGAAGTTTGAGTACAAGAATGGCACCACTCGCTACAAGCAACGAGCGTAACCACACACAACACCGGCTATAGACCAAACAACCACAATACAAAGAACCTGTCCTAAGCAACAAACCAAGCCGCGTCTCGACCGACGCCAAGCACCTTCGAAGAGGGCTCCTAAAGGAACTTCCTTGTCAACGCACCATCCGAAGGAGATCAATGGCGGAACTTGGACGGATCCCAGAAGCTGTCCTCCAGAACATGCCAGCAGTGACGTGCATAGCGCCTTGAAGAATTGCCATGGACCGCTGCGTCGCCGGATTAAAGCCGCCAAGGACCTCTGCACCGTGTCTTCATACCCGATGCTCCCAACAGAGTTACGACGTCAAAGACACCGCCATCGAGCCGATCTGCGAATCGAGGCTTTCACCCGAAGACAACATCCAGCTCCAAGCAGGTTAGGGAGATTCCGAGACTCCTCGGCGGCGCCTCCAAGGAGGTAAACGACACCCGCGGGCGCCGTCGCCGCCAGCCCAACTGAGCCAAGCTAGACTTTCGTCCGAATCATCGCAAGCCTCCCCAACCCCCGGAACTGGGGCATACCGTCCGTGAGGCCTCGCACCGCCGCCGTCGCAGCCCCTAGTCGATGAAGTCGCAAAAACCACAGAACTTCGAAACACCCACCGCATGGCTGAAGGCTAGGCGAAGACTCGAACTCCAACTCCATCCCGGCGAGGCACCGCAACCTTCACACCCGCCGGCATGAAGCGATGCGGCCAACACTCCCGCTCCTCCGGCTTGAGCTGGGTAGCCCTCCACGAACGCTGCCCACTCCAGGCGAAACGTCCCTCCCAGCCTCCCCGCCCGCCAGACCCAGATCGGGCCCGCAAGCCCAGATCGGGCCCGGGCCGCCAACTTCCTCCTGCCAGCGACGCCGATGAAGAGCCACCGCAGGAGCGCCGGCCATGGGGGCAGCGGTCCTCCGCTCGCCAGGGCGCTCCCTGGCCGAGGCCTCCGCGCCGCCGCCACCCAGCCTGCCGCTCCCAAACGCCCTTTACGATGCCGCCGCGCCGCCACGACCTCCCTCCGCGCACCTCGCCGGGAATCTCCTCTCCACCCGACCCCTCCGCCACGCGCCGCCGGGGACCCACCGCACCCAGCGCCGCCGACCGCTCGCGCCACCTGCGCCGCCTTTGACGTCCCGCCTCCGCACGGCAGGGGACCCGTCAGGGCGCACCCGCCTTCACCCGCCGACTTCGCCGGCCGGGCGTGGCCGCCACCGCTGGCGTCGGCGACGGCAGCGGCCGAGGAGAAGGGTGGCGGCTGCTCTAGGGTTAGGTCTGGGGAGCCCCCAGAGTCGCCCGTGCGTGGCGACCCGGGGGGAGGGGGGTTCGAATGGGTTTCGTAACGATCGAGACATGAAAAAAAAAGAGAATTGTTAAGCAGACGTAGGAAGTCCTGCCTTCTGCTGAGTCCCTAAGCTTGGCAGACTTCTGTAACTCTGTTCGACCAGGCAAGCTAGACAATGGCACACTGAAGTTGTCTCGAAGCTCTGACTTTTGACGAGAGAAAGTCTTAGCCTATGAAAGTCTTACACTGCTAAACGAAATGGATCATGGCATTGACAGAAATTTATCATACAAAAATGTTTTTTCAAAGAGGGTCATTTTGTGCTGAACTTCTCGTCAGACTAGATTTGTCGTTTGGCCCTCTTAGATGAACTTGGCTTTAGCTTGGCTCTACCGAATCCTATAGTCTAATGGTAGCCCTTTTTATAACAAGAGATTTGATCAAAAGGATATATAGTTGGTATGTCCTAATTTACATCATTCCTTCGCATAGCTATTCACATCAGGACTAGACCGACTGCTGATAAATAGACTTACCAAACTAACAAATGTCTCTGCTTGAGTTGTGGATGATTTAGCCAAGCAATCACTCTCTAGCAATATACTATTTGCACTCATGGATTCTTGAATTAACCTCCCAAAAGCAGCGTGGTCAGTTCCCAGCCTCCACGCTCATCACCTTTCTCCAACAATCTCCCGCGCTCCAAGCTGCAGTCACAGCGTATCAGCTTGCAAACCGGTTATGTACCAGCGAGACCAGCATCCATCCACTGAAAAATAAAATAAATTCAGACACGTACCTTGGGCTGGCTTCTCAATCCATGGACCGTTCATGATGTTCAAGATGCTGCACGCGTCGCTGTACTCCAGATCAGGCAGCAGCTTGGGCGTCAGCAGGAAGCACCTACAACCACATTTACAAATGGTTAGGAGGGCACGCCAGCAGAAATCCAAGTGGAATAAAATCATTGCGGGCTGAGCAACTAACTGTGGTGTGTTCAGTTGGCTTGCAGCTCTGACAAGCTGCTGGAACATCTCCCTCTCATTTATGGGATCCATTCCTGCAGTTTTTAGGATAAGCTACTACACCATTTCCGTGTGATATATTGGCTAGTACTGTTCATGAGAACACAAGATGTGCAGGTGGCGCCTTGCCTTGATTTATCTCGTCAACCACCCGAAAGGGGCAGTTGGTAAGATCTTGAAGCGATACAAGATACAGGATGGTAGAAACTGACCGCTCCTACAAATGACACACAAAAAAAAAACTATAAGCACACATAAAAAACAAAAACAAAAACAAACACAATATATGTGATAACTTTTATCCATACCCCTCCAGATTGGTGATGAGCACTTAGCACCTGCAACTGACCATTTTGCCTATGGAAAATAGAACATTCATTTTACAAGAAATCAAATTATGCCGTAGAATAAGGTACAGCAGAAACATTGTACAAGGCCTTGAACTACATGCAAGTACCAAACACAGATAGACAGCAAGGGAATGAGTAGTAAACAGAAAATCTTATAAGAGCATTCAGACAAACTCTTCTCTGAAAGAACACTAGATATATGAGTATTACTTATGTTAGCTACGGATACACTAAACAGCATGGTTGCCATCAGACATCAGGATGCGGTACTATTTTTTTAGCAAAGTACATCAGTGCCAGTCATTACTTGCCCAATTTCAAGAAATAATAAAAAAGTACACTCACTTGGGAAATGAAACTCACCTAAACTTCACCTTTATAAGAATACCGTACTGACTAAAATCAAGACCATGCTCATCTGCCAGAAGATGAAAAGCAATCAGTATTTTATCCAAACGTGTACAATTAATAATGGCATAAAACAGGCCCAACATGCATACCAAGTGAAACTTCTCCAGCAACAGCCATTTCTTGGAAGTTGCGACTAAAGGTGTCATTTATTTTGAAGACAAGCGTTCGGAGAGTTGGCAGCCATTTACCCTACAAAATCAGCAAAGTCAAGTCAGGACTGACAAGATCACATAAGGTTGAAAAATGATGGTAATGTAGGTTATCAATTGAAATGTCCGAACCTTCGTAGTTTCTATTTCAGAGCAACATCTCTCACACTCTACCTTATCATCTTCAAGTTTTCTTGATATTGACTCTATCTACACAATTTAGATAAGCAATTGTCAGAAGTAGCAAACTAACAAGTAGCACAAAAGAACATATTATAATTTGGCACATCAATAGATATTCTTTGCCGTGAATCTATCTGCTCAAATTAGTCTTCTGAAACCACTCGAGATTCCCAAGGATAGCAACTAAAAATATGTAGGTTCTACTGGGAGTTTTTTTTCCTGCACTTAGATATTGGCACATTCTGCATACAACGGAAAGCATTCACTTGAAAGGGCATCACTCAGCATAAGCACTGCGCAACCTCCACAAGTTATAATGCCTCTGTCATAACCCCACCATTGACTCACTCAATTACGATCTGGAGCAAGATTCAAGAAACACGTGTTGATATTCCATTGCAAGGCTAGTGCAATGTTCTGGAGATGTAACTCCGCCAACTACTACCAAAAATGATGAAAAAGAACCCCTGCTAAACATTTAGCACTGGCTGACCAGTCATTCTAATCTTTTTTTCCAAAACCTGCTGAGAACTTTATATTCCTGCTGTGACATACAGATACTCAACAACCAAGTATGAGGCAACTATGCAAGCAAAACTAACTGTACATTCATCAGTATACTGGTAAAACTATTGTACCTCATGTTGCCGGTTCTGATACTCTTGCAACACATTTTGGTTAAGAAACAGCATAGAATTTGCTTCAGATTCAGTATCTTGTATTGCAGCTTCCAGTTCTTCTATGGTAGTAGGCATCTGAAGTCAGAAAGGCGAGAAAAGCATAAAAAGAAGGGTTTAAGTGCATATGTATATGCAGCTAAGACAACAAGTTCTATATTCATTCCAAGAAAATTCTGAATGGACTAGGACATTGCAGATTCAAAGAATGCACAGAAACATGGGATGGACATGGACTAGAGAACAAAGCAGCAATAACTAATCACATGTTCGAACAATAATAGAATAGACATTATTATATGGCAATGGCGACTCTTGACAAGTGCGAAAGACTGAGGATTTGCAGAGTGGGAACATTATAAGGAACTTATATCAAATGGATTTTCTTAAAGTATAAGGATTAACACTCTGGGTAATTGGGTTAGAAACTGAGAGACTGCTGGTCCATTACATTATTTTGACTGAAAATTTGGATTTCAACCAAAGTAAGATTGAGAGTTCTGACCATTCTCTCAGGAAGATAACTAACAAAATATGCACTCTAGTCTTTGCTGTCTTGGAGGGTGTTCGTTGTTGGTGTTTCCATTGTACTTTCTAACCTTAGTTTGGCAACCATTGGCAGTTTGATGGTTTTAATATAAGGATTTTCTAGTTCTCACCTAACTGAGAACTAACTTCGTGCTCAGTCAAGTCTTAAAACATTTGATTTGCATCGTGGTTCATGCTAGTCATGAGTTGCAACTGAAATTTGATGTCATCATCTGACTGAGAACGACAGTCGACTCAGAAATAGTCACACCCTTTAATATAAGTAGATTTACGGTTTGCATCCAAAAGAAATTATACCTTCTAGCTCACTAGTCACCATAGGTGTGTTGGAAAATGGAACTTGAAGAAACATAAATATTACACTTCTGTTATTTTATGTTCTGAAATGTTCCATTTGCAAATTTATCCATTTGAGTTCATGTATGTTGTAATTTTACAACAAAATATTCAAATCCTGAATAATTTTTAAGCAGAGTTTATTAATACTAATTCAAGATATACCTTCTCAAACTCTTCTTTTGCAAGCTCTTCAGTGAGCATAGATATTGACTCTGCAAGCTGTTTTGCCTTAATCAGCAGCTGCCTATGCTCTTGAGTGATTCTTTTACCTGATAACAAAATAAAAAATCTAATATGAAAAAGATAAGATGCCATATGCTAAACTATTCATCAATCAATGTAGACAAATATCAACTATTCAACTGAGATCTATGTCAAAAGGAAAATTTGATCAAGCAAGCCTTGGATGCAGCTGGTCATTTGTAATACAAGTACCAAAATAAAATGTCGACTACTTGAAGACTCTCACAAAATGTACAAAAAAAATATAAATATATTTTTCATATATTACGTACTCCCACAAGCCAATATACCTTTTAAACTGGTGCAACATACCTCTTTATCATTCTCAATATACATCACTATTTATTGTAATATACCTCAATATAATTAGCACGGAAAAATGTCATCGGGGCCCTTATTTTTTAAGATATACCACTTTTACGTACAACAATGCAGTATATGTGCAAATGGTATAAAGTATGTAGGACTCAAATGATTTTTTTCATAAAACTCATTTTGAGGTATATAATATTTAATAATGAAGTATATTGAAGTGATAAAGGTATATTTATTCATCCATGTGGTATATTGGGACATGGGAGGCCTAGCTTATATATCTGTTTTAGATAACAAGGAACCTTAACAAATTGAAAAGGAAAGCACAAATATTCTCTAAGAGATTCATATCTTTAACTAACTAATAAGGAAGTACTCATATATAACTTCAGCCCACCAGGGCAGGCTTGCTGCCAGCGGGCTAGACCCATGACATTGTCATGTGAGGCTACACGAAAAATATTGAACATAAATGCATGTTTGCAGTACATGATCACACATACGCATATAGATAATAACAGCAGAATCAATATTTAGATCATGAAACAGCACAACAACAACATGTAGTGCCACATAGAAGGACATACTTAAAAAAAAAAAGGAACAATATAATATACTTCAATAATATTTGTGCCACGGCCTTATAAAAATGAATATATAGCATGAATTGCATTGTGTGTGTGACATTAAACCTATCCCCGAAATTGTACACCCAAAGACCAAATATCATTCATATCATGCCAAAATCTCGATGCAAAAAAGTAAAACAGAAGAAAGAACGGCTTAGTCGCTTTCCACCATTAATACCATTTCAACTGCAAAGTACAAACTAATAAATATATTCTATATACTTTTCAGATGCAGCAATGGAATTGGTAGCACCAACTCACGGTTTTTATATTTTGTTGCAGCTTGAACAGCATCCTTTTCAAATCTCATCACATCCTTTTCCATCTCCCATATCTATGAGATGCAAATGACGGTCAAACAGAAAACACACAAGGTTGGACATCAAAAACTTGTAACGTTTTCTTGTGATGATACCAGGCCAGATAATTTTGTGTACTGAAAATTAAAATCCTTAGAGACATGGAACAACATAAAATGTATAAGCATTTAGCTCATCATTTTCTTATGTCATCTTTTTCTGGTTTCTGCACTGTTCATGAAGATGTGCATTGTGGAAGTTGCACCAAACTACTTGCAGGAATCATTATCTTACAAAAACATTCTACAGTAGTGGTGCTTAATTGAGTGTAAATTGCAAAGTTTCAAAGACTGTAATTTATGGGTACTATGTAATATGATGGGAAATACAAGGTGTTTTGGGGCATCCATTCTAAGACTTTCATTTGCAGATGTAACTGCTTTATCGAGGAGCATACCTTTGTATCAAGCTCAATAAACGCCATGGTCTTCTCTGCGGAACTCCTTTTGAGAGCAACAGCTTCAACAAGTAAACTCTTAAGAGAAAAAAAAAATCAAAAGGAAGTAAGAACATGCAGTCTTCAATCTTGATGGTAATCAAGGTAAACGAAATATTGTGGCAAGCTTAAGAAGTACTAGCCTTAAGTTTTATCACAGCTTGAAATCGTTGATCATTCAGATTAGCTAGCTGATCAGTAAGCTTTCTTGTGCTGGATTCCACGTCTTCCTCTTGAGATATGACCTCCAGTTTTCTCCTTTTAATATCTAGAGAGAAGAACAAGATTATGCAAGCTACATGTAGGAGAACAGGGAAAAAGTACCATACCAACACGTCTTTTCAGTTCTTCTCCCCTCTTCTTATGGGACCTCACCATGTCAAGAATCACTTCCTGTAAATATGACGACCAAAAGATAAGCATTATCAGAAACAACTGAGCTTTACTTGAATTTAATGAAGTGAATAGTATTAGAAATGTATTAAACCTTTTGCCTGCGTATTTTTGCCTCTTCATCTTCTAATTTCATCTGGTCTTTCAGGAGCTCTTTTAAGACTTCCTGCATGCCTTCGACCTTTTTCGTAAGTTCATCGTTTTCAGATCGAAGGCTTTCAATGTCACTAACATTCAAGTCTGCAAGAATAAACTGACAAGCATTAGGCATAGGTTAAGTGGTGAACCATATAATCCACTAACTTATCAGGGCAGAAATTGTAACACATACCACCCATGAAGAAGCGGGGCCGATGACCAAAATCAACAGTTGCGGACAAATGACCATCATATCCTGATCTGGACCATCGATAATGATTATGTGGAGTCCAAAGGTCAGAAATACCTAACTTTTCCAGGTCTTCTGCTCTTTGATCTGCTTGATCTGTACCTATATACTTCATGGGCATAAAAAGAAGCAGAACTCGTTGAATTCACCACCAGTGCAACTTGGTACAGATTCATGAACTGGATATAAGCAGTGTTATACCGATTGATCCACAGAAGCCATGGTAATCAAAACATTTTTTACAGCTGGAGGAGCTTCAAATTCTTGATCAAGTCGTGATTTGATCCCAAGTTCTTTCATCTGTCAAAAGGAAAATTAACAGACTCAAAATTTATTCAATTGGTTTTATTTTGCTGAGCGCATTTTGATTGGGAAGAAAGATAAATAAATATCTGATTTATAAACTCAAAGAAGATTACTATAATGTCCTTGCATTAAGTGCGTAGGTAAATGAGACATGATGATATGTTTGTGTAAATTGAATTGTTCATAAACAATTAGAAAATAGGATGAAGCAAAAATGATTTATAACATGGGACAGGATTTTGGAACGAAATGGTGCTCATAAAACAAGGGAAGAGTAATAATAAGTAACAGAAGTTGATGTCCTAAAATGATAATTTGACTGGTATATGTGTGCTGACCTCCGGGGTAATGTTGAATGGCTTACAGCTGATGATATTGTCACCTGTGTAGTTCATAACAGGAACACCATAGTGCTTCAGTTTTCTAACCAAGAAGTCGTGGTCAGAAGCATCCTGAGTAATGAATGACTGGCACACAAAGCAAAAATTGCATTTATTTTTGTGCAGACGTAATATTTTCTCATAGAAATCAATGAAGATGATAAACAAGATCCACTAAACAAAGGGACTTAATCTAAAACAGTTTCTTGAGATGTTGTACTATTGGACACTAATCTTCTTACTGGATGATCAGTCTGCTCTGCACATTAATCGTGCACAAGACATGGGCACAACGTGCAATGGCACAATGACAGAGACCTGCAGACACTGGTAGATCTGCACAGGTTCAATCAAAGGCCCCTTGCTTTATACTACCTCCATTTCACGATATCTGCCCGGCATGCCTACCTATGAGGCACAAAGTTTAAGTAATATTTTATGGGACAGGACCATGCTTGAGCAAGTATGATCCAGTTCCATCAAATATTACTTCAGTTTTATGCCTCCCAGGTAGGCTTGCCAAACACATATTATGAAACAGAGGGAGTATATTCAATGGAAATGCTGATAACTAAGGAAAACACTAAGTGATACGCCGACCAGGATTTAGCAACAGAGCATTAAAACTTATCAGGGTATTAGTACCTTCCATATGTATTTTGGAACATGGTTTTCCAGATAAGAAGCATGAGTCCTATTCTGAATATTAACCTGAGATCAATCAAAGAAAGCATAATGATAAGCACCTCGGATGCAAAGAAAACAGCAGCTGGTAGGCATGCAAAGAACAAACCTCGAGGAGAACAGGCCCATACACTTCTCTCTGTAACATATTTTTGTTATCTTGCACCCAGTAGTATGCTTCACTGATTTTGTGAGCACCATTTCTTTCCAATGCTTGGAGTAGCTTATTGTTCTTACTTTCCATTTGCTTCAACCTGTAGGAAATGTGTGTACTAGGTAGCCATGTCACGAATAGTTTAGGTAGATGGTAGTTCAGAAGCTGGATACCTAACAGAACACTTCCTCAATTTTTCTCTCTCCTGAGCTAACTGACGCTCCTTCTCTTTCCATATGATTTTGAGATCGTGTATGGCACAAATTTTGTGCGCAATTTCATTAGTAAGTTGTGCCTGTGCAAAAAAAAAAAAAATCAGCCACAGATGTAAATACCATTACTCGTGAATATTGTGTTACTACAGGCGCATGAACTGGATAGGATGGTTACCGATGCAAACAGAAAACTGCATACAAAGAAAGCAAAAAAAAAAAGGCATGGAAACACAGTGAGTAAACTAACCAATTCATCTCTAGGTGGTTCATATGGTTGTACATCTTGCAGTTCCTTTTCAGCAGCAACAAGAGCTTCCCTAGCAGTCGAGATCCTTTGTTGCGATGATCTTTCTTGATTTTTCACATCTTCTATGTTATCAAACGTAGTTTTCAACCGAGCCCTCTGAAACCACAACAAGTGTCAAAGATGGACAAGAGGAAGAAGCTGAACTCAGGAGCTGATTTGGGCAACAAATAAGAAGAGTTCATACCAGCTGCGCTTCCTCGCATATAACTTCCCGACGCTTGCCCGCGTTTTGATTTATTTGGTTGGTTATCTTTTTGGTACTTGAAACATAAGCCATCTTCTCTTTCTTGAGCTCTCTACATAAACATGCAAGAGCAAGAAGATGTGCATTCCATTAAAATTTAGCCTTGGCTGACCAGACAGACAAAGTTAGATTGTGAATGAGAAACTTTTATTGGATTGGACTAGAAAGATGCAATCTCAAAAAAGTAGATATAAAATACTTGGATAATAAGAAGTTGAGTTCCAGTTAATAAAAAAAATAACTGAACCGGATCCTTTTGACCGTGATACATACTCAACAGGGGCTTTTAAATCTTGCCAGATTTTGTCCGCTTTTTCCATTTGCTCCTTGAAGTGTTTCTCCTCATCCTCTAGCTTTAGGAACTCAGCCTTCTTGATATCGTATTTGAGCCATGGGAGCTTCTTCTTCATTAGCTCAGCCTAGGGCAGGGCACAATCAACCAACTCAGTATTAATTGCAATAATATCGTACAGTCCATATAACCTTCATAGCGAAACAACAACAAAAAAAAGCAGACCTTTTTCATTAGCTCATCTCTTTGCCGGGCACGCTGGACATCTTTTTCTTGTTCAGCGTTGAGGGCCTTTAGATTGTTCAAGGTCTGCTCCTTTTGCTTCACAGACTGATATAAACTTGTACGTGGTGTAAGAGATCATGCGTAGTATGAACTGAGAAAAGCTTCATTAACATGAAAGAGAAAACGAAGGCTGGTGTTTACCACTTGGAGAACCCTGAGCTCGTTGCTCCTCTCTATGAGCTGACGATGCTGGACGGGTAAGTCAGGGTCGCCGACGGCCTTCTCGGTCTCTTCTAGCAGCTGGATGGGAGTGAGCTTTGCAAACTCGCATACCCGGTCTTGTGGCAGGAACTAGCAATACAAACCATCATTGTCTTCAGTTAGCTTCACGGTGGCTTCCTTTTTGGGGAGGTTGAAAACATGAGATGCATACCTGAGTTAAGTTGTTGACTTGAATATTGAACTTCTTGATTACATCTATGATGTCCTTTTTGGGGACAGTTGTACCTGCAGGAAACAGATCGGAATTACTGCATGCATGCATGACTGGGTTCTAAAAGAAAACAAAATAAAATTGTTATACAACAGACCGTCGAGCAGCCACTCGGACTTGTTGTTGGTGTCGATCTTCCTGGTGATGCGGATGTCGCGGCGGCCGGGTGCGTCACCGCGAAGGGATAGACTGACGTGGCCAGACTTCTCCCCGCGCTTGACGAAGGCCTTGACGGTTTTGGCCCTGCCGAGGATGGCGGGGTCGGCGGCGAGGGCGAGGGCGATGGCGCAGACGAGGGAGCTCTTGCCGGAGCCGTTAGGTCCGACGACGAGGTTTAGGCGCGGGCCGGGGCGGCAGACGAGGCGGTCGTAGGTCATGAAGTTGCTGAGCTCGATCTCGACGATGTTGCCCGGCACGTAGTCGTCGTCGCCTCGCTGGGGGTGGTCCAGCTTGGGGCGCTTGGCGGAGCGAGATGGCGCCATGGACGGATGGAGGCGGCGGAGGAACGATCGACTAGGGCTTTGGGCGCGACGGGAGTGGTGTGGTGAATTTGGAGGGAACGAACCGGCCAGAAGTCTGGTACGTCCGGTGCGACCGCTTGTTGATTGTGTTAGCAGCCTTGGCCGGTCGATCCGGTCCATCCAATCTAGGCTGTCCAACACATATATATATTTTTACTACATGCATAATTTATATATCATCAAAATTTGAATATGGCTAAGGTAATTTTTTTTTGTATATGGCTGATCGTGTTGATTGTGCTTGCCGCACGATCTCTGTCCAACGCATAAATCAGGTATATGATAGTTCTCTTATAATGTGGTGTTTTGGCTCATGGTCCCTTTATTTTGAAGAGAGTGGATTTGGTGTTCAGGGGGTACGTGAGCACCCCTAGCCACCGTTGGATCAACGTTTTCAATTTCTCACTCACGACCACCATACGGCGTTAGCATCTTTTTTAGCCCCCAGCCGCATGTCTGTCATCTGCATCTTGGGGATCTCCCCAAATCGAGTGCTCACGAGGCAGCGGCAGGGAGAGCATCTTGCTGGAGGCGCGATGAGGCGGAGATTGGCGGAGACGCTACACCTCCTCGTCCCAGCGCTCGCGGGTCGCTGGTCGCCAGCTCACTGCCGGGCGCGAGCACGACGATGGGGGCGGGGGAGTTGCCGAGGTTGGTGGA